>OX411883.1:19960136-21243002 GCA_948293265.1 Cheilosia impressa | reverse complement strand
TTCAGTCTATAGTAAAGTGAAGTAGTAAATACTTATAAGGTATCTTTTCTAATCGGCTATCAATTTGAACAGATCTTGTCAGCTGTCACCTCAGTATCAACTGATCATAATCCTGCACTGAAAAAAAAACTATCAAGTTTATTCTAAAACAATAAAAATGTCATTCAGAATTTATTGATCTGTGGCGCAGTGCGCGAGCACATTTTTTCAAGATAAGTAAACGCCTTTTGAATGTGCCATAATTTAAACTGTTAACTAGACAGATTTATAATTCACATAAATATTACATTAGTTGGTTTAGAATTGTTATGTTGTGCGCTATCGGATTGTGTTTGCATCAATCTTTGGGCATTAACAGATTCTTCCCATGCAGAAATCTCTATGTGTCAAAATTGTATAAATTGTAATTCACAATAGGGTTGTTCTTCATATTAAATTCCGCAATTGCGAGCTTCCTTTAGTACGCAATTTAGACTGTTATAAGCCCAATGGGCCTTACCAACAACCAATTTTAATTTCGACCTTCAATTCAATGAGTTCACAGTAACTACATATATCTTTCATACAAATTTCGCTATTGTGATCTCCGTAGGTTAGTCTGAAGAGAAAACTAAAATTCGTTATGAGTATGGGAGAACATATTTGTATCACTCAGAAAATCCAATCAACTGCCCATTTCAGAGGTGACACTTTCATAAACTTCAAATTGGGATTCATAACAAATCTAAAAATTGGACTCCGCTCTGAGTCCAATTTCAACAGAGTCCTAGTTTGGAAAATGAGCTTATAGGGATTATTTCTAGTTTTAGTTTACAAATCTTGTCAAATTGTAAACTTTGTCTCAAATTTAGTTTGAAATTTGAACCGCAGTTATCTTTGCAGTGACCAATTCAATATATTAAGCAATCAATAAGTTTAAATAATAAATCTTAATCACATGCTAGATATAGATAGGAAAAATCGCACATAGTCTGTCGATTTTAATCTAAAAAAGATTTAAGATGATATTTGACACATTTTACGCATTTGTCGCAGAAAAGTCACCTAACTTTCGTGGGTTGTTCTGATTATGTCATTTCTTTTCGAAATATGAATTAGTTACTACTGAACCGTTGTCAAATCTAGACACTAAATGCAACAGTGGAAGCACCTTGGGTAATTGGGTCTGTAGTTTTTGATCGTCAACCAAACGCTTTGTACGTTGTCCCTTAACCACTTAATAGAAAGAAGTTGCCTAACAGCGGAAACAAATTGCTCTTTCAAGTGCAAATATATAATTGCTGTCTTAGTTCAATTCTTAAAATCTATTAGAAAACGCGTAGAAGTAGAAGTGGCATTGAACTAGCGTAAGGTGCACAAGTAGAGGCTTATTCGAAGGCGATTTGTATGTCGAGCGTACACTATCAGCCAATGAATTTAAGGTAAAATCCGAAAGCTAACTTCAAGCTTCAACTACAATTATTGCTTTCACTAATCCGAAAGTGAGTGAAATGTTTTTAAAGCGACTTCTCTTAGGACAACAACTTCTTATTCTTGATATTCAGGCACTCATTGTCATTGTTCATTTTACTGTTTAACGTCCACAAATCATCTTCGACATATAAAGACCATTCACACATTCCACATTTATCGGGCTCTATACTTTTTTATTTTTCACATGAGTTGTTGTTAAAACCATGCACCGAATATTAATTATAATCCTTAAAATTGCGAAATTGTATTATCAATGTCCACCATGGCGTATACGTATCCATTTTTGTATCCAATTTGGTATCACTGGCACACTTTTATTGTCACAAGAACAAAAGAAAAAACACCTACCAAGATCTCCACTAACGAGTAAAAGACCTAAAATAAGTCCACAACTATATTTTAGGGACGACATTGCGCGTCCGCGAAATGAATGAAAAACAAAATCGTTTCGTCCGAAACGATCGCGTTTAAACGTTTATTTTTTTAGGACTAATTCGGAATATTCATTCGAATCGATTTATATAGGCTTTGGATCGTTATCGAAAGTTAAAAGGACAGATAACGCAGTACAAATATAAAATTATCTTAATCTTAATGTGAAATACCCGTTGGACATTATTTCCGATTAGATTTCGCGGCGATAATCTGCGACTATATTGTCATAAAACAATGGAGATATAAAATTTCCTATTAGCAATAACTAACGCGATAGTGGCAATAAATTGTTATAAAAGGAGTAGCTTGAATGTGTGTGCTTTCCAAATACCTATTTTCCTAGTACAAAGTACTTGATTTATAAAATGTCAAAATTATAGTGGCGGCAATGGATTATCCATATTTTAAATCCAAACGCGTTTGGACTTTCATCGGAAGGTTGGATGGTTGGTGAAAAATCTTGTTGCTGTGGAATGATATGGAGAAAACCATTCTGCTATCAGGTGTCATGTACTTTACATAAGTTTGTTGGTGAAAAAAAAGCAAGCATATGTGGTAACTCCGATTTTTGACATGAATTGGAATGATTAGGAGAAAATACAATAAGTCTGTCCACAAGAGTTTTATCATACATACGAGTACTTCCATACATAAGAATTGCGGTTTGTATTTTATTAGATGCATATCATGTTGACCGCGCAAATGATTGATAATTTCTTTTGATTAGGATTGAATAACTTATTAGATAAGTGCAGACTTATCTCAAAGTGCAGGTTTAGCGATTAGTTTCGAACACATGCCCATGGATGACAAACGTGTCTGGAATTACTTACTTGATTTAAAAAGGCTGTGAAGTGATGGCCTTTCATGACATTCAGGGCGGCAATCTTTTTAATTCTCTATACTAAGTAAAAAGGGGAATATTGAAAAATTGCCAAACTTAGCTTCTGAGACGGCTTGAATGCAATCATTTCATAGAGGGTAGACATTTGAGAGAGCCATTTTTACAAATTGAAACTTGAATAACAAATTGTTTTTGCAATTTTCGAGTCGCTTGAAAGTGTAAACTGGCCATTACGAGTTGGAGGCTTCGCATTCTTTGAATCATCGATTCGGTACGCAAAATTCGCAATATGTTTATTTCGATAAATGAATATCATCGGAATGTATGTACGTCATTTCTTTTTATGTCAAGAGAAACAAGTCTTCACTAGCAGCTGTTCAATATTTAAGTGTTTGAATATTTTTTTCATTTTGTTGTTATATTTTCTCAGACAAAAATGGCGTAGAATAAAATGCATCTGTCATAATAAAATTATTCACGATAATGGCCGCATTCAAGAATCTAGTTATCTAAAGTCGACTAGATTGGTCTGGATGAGATGTAACCTGAACGCAAAAACTAGATTGGTCGGAAATGTCACTTTTTCTACGTCAGCCACATGTAAAAACTGTCAACTTAGTACTCAGTCACGAATTTCTTGACATGAAAATATGAAACAGCTGCTCATTTGACCGATTTCCCCCCAATCAAAACCGAGATACATCTAGTCAGAGAGCTGTCAGACTTACTAAACTAGATACTTGAACGTCCCCAATAAGTTTTAGAGCACAAATAAGCAAACAATCGTTATCCTTTCTTTTTGGTGTTATCACAGGCTCCTTGTGTCCGCCATGCCACTTGCCTAAACTACACTTTTGCGGTGCTTTAAATGATCACTCCTCGCAGATATCAAATCGAATGTTTTTTCTCAAATTTCAAAAAGAAAATAATATATAAATTCTGACAGAAATTGACAGCAAATGAGTCCTTTATACAGAAATCTCATTTCTATTTATGTCAAGAGAAACAAGTCTGCACTAGCAGCTGTTCAATAGTTAAGTGTGTCAAAGTCTAAAAAGATTCCCAAAAGTTTATGAGTTTGTGTAATTTAGGCTCAAAAACAAACCGCGGAAGAGTTGAAAGATTTGAGGTCTCCGAAACTAATCTTTATAAAAAATCTGACAGTAATTAAATAGCCATTAGGTATTTTCATCACTTTGTATGTTAAATGTCTTTGCTCAATATCATCGCAGACGTCGGCTATATATTTCCAGCCAAAAACAAGTCAAACTTCAGTTGTTAGTTGTCATTTTAATAAATATGACTTAATTTGATTTACGAACGGAAGATTCGATTACAAATGTCATAATTTCTAAGCGTTTTCAGTTTTAATCGTATATTTCGTTGTTTCCAATTTTAAGTGACAGGTTAAAACTGTAAGTTCCTACTGATCCGCATTGTACAGCCAGTAATGCTTATAAACGTTGTTCACTGAATGAGCAACACTGTATTGACAGTGGTGACACTTCAACTAAATAAACAGTGAAAGTGTTTTCGGTTTCGCATTGAAAGTAGGTACACAACCTGACTGACATTTGACTGCTTTCACAAAATATTATCGCTTAAGAACTCAAACATGTTACATATGAGTGCAAGGGCATAAGTGTTTTTAATTGCCATTGTAATTGTAAGTCAGACATAAGACAGTCTTAAAGTGTAGCCCAACGTTTTTTTTTTTTTAATTTAAATTTAAAACGACTGTGTTCAAAGATCAACTGTCAAATTAATTTAACTCCCTACAACCGTACTTATGCGTCAACAGCTTCAATTTATAAAAACAAATGCACCCATTTTACACACAAATGAAATATGTTTAGGAACATATTCGCTACTAAAATTGCAAATAACTACGTAAACTATGCGTGTTTTACACATATTAGGCTTCTGGGTAAGTTTCGTTAAGTATCGCTCACTCTTGTTTGCATCATTCTATTACTCTTGGGTGGTTTTATTTGTACATTTTGTCCGCACGTAATGATGATGTGCTTAGAATATTCGATGCGGTTTGCTTACATTATGGAGACAATTGAAACTTCGTGCATACATGTTCTATACCTGCGTTCAATTATGACACTAAAGTCACATTTTCGCGCGAAAGTCCATTGAACATACAGTGTGCAAAAATTTTGACATGTCTGCTTGCATTGGCATCGACAAATTCATGAGTCTTTTCAGTTTGTTGTTAAATTTGTTTGCTGAATTGTAAAGTAGTTAATGCAACCCAGCTATGTATTATTTTGTGCATGGGCCGTGATGTCAAAAGCGTGATTAAAAGTAAATCCTATGATAAGTAATAGATCTCGTGATATATTTTGACAGAAATTTCTATGACATCAAATTGTGATGACGAATTCAACATCAAAAGAGAAGAAAATCCACTTTGCATGGGCTCAAGCATAAGTAATTGTCACTTATTTATGTTTTGATAACTTAAATGGTTATGACATCTGTTGGCAGAAATATTTCTCTATACATTTTTTGCGGTTTCCTTGTCACTGCAATAGACAGACTATTAACTTTTTTCTATTAAGAACAATAGATTTCAGATTTCTGTTATCGAATTTTCCTTGCTTCAGTCTCCCAACAGATGGCGCTGAAAAGTTTAAAAATTTTTGGTGCAGCGGTTATTTTTTTTGGCACGAATGGCTTTATTTGACACTCTTATCAATAAAGAGCAAAACTTTAATGTCAAGAAATGTTTACAAAATAGTTCTTCATCGAGCCAAACTGTAACCAACTAGAGCAATCATAAGCGATAGGCTTACTGTCAAAGTTGCAGCGCCGCCACTACCGCCACCACTGCCACCATTACCGCCATCGCCTGATCCACTTCCTGATCCACTGCCAGATCCTGAACCAGAACCACTACCAGAACCGGAACCAGAACCACTGCCTGATCCGGAACCAGAACCACTGCCAGACCCGCTTCCCGAACCCGAACCAGATCCACCATCATCCTGAGCCATAACCATACGATTACACGCCGCCAACTCTCCCGGCAAGCATAACGCACAATTTTTATCACCCAAACAAGATTTCTGCTCTTTGACCGTTGTCGAACATCCACGTATGGTTCTCTTACCATCCAGCCTTGCAAAGCAATAGGCATTCTCTGATCTAGCTATCGGACATCTGGTGGCGTTCATTTGCGGATTTAAACTGCAATCGGAATCCTGAAATTTAAAAGTTCATTACCACTCCTCCTTGCTAAAGTCGCACAAAACTCCTTCATACCTGATTGGAGTCACATCGAACACACTGGAAACTTTTCGGCCCCTCGTTGTTGCACTGATCCGTAAAGCACTTGTTACATTCGACATTAATATCCTTATCACAACGACTGCGAGTATCTGGTGGGATTCCTAGCCAACAGCCTTGAGCGACAATTGTTTCTGAAAATAAATACACAAATTTAGCTGCGTCCTTTTCTAAAGCGAATTACTGAAACTTACGACCATCGAACACACTCACACAAACATCTAATTCGTCCTCACACGTTTCCAAATTATTGTACGCAGTACGTTGGCAATTTGATCCCGAACATTTGAGACAAGTTCGTTTAGCTTCTGCAACTGAGGCAGTAAATGCCAAAGCTACTGCAACAGCTAATACCAAATAGGACTGAATTCGTGGCATGACTAGAGCAAAATGACAACAAGTACACTCGAAGAGACCTATAGGAAAACTTTCTGCTATCTGATTGCGCGTTCATCTTCAAATAGAAACTGTACTTGAGTTGGAAAAACACTCGAAGGGGGACAATATTTGTTTAAATATTTAGTAAGCTTCTTTGGCAAGGCTTTGTTTTCTTACCTAAAGACAGAATTTTTACATAAGACGCCTTCAAGTGACCACACTCTCTGAGGATTTTTCCGTTACAGATAACTGTTCGGCGTCATCGTTTTTATTTCAATTGCAGTCACCTCCACTTGACAGTTCTATAAACTTACAGTAGTTTGACGTAGCCAAGTTGAAGTGAAAATAATCGGTCAACGTGGAGATTCTTACGGTCGAATTTGGCCGACTTAATCTCACGATTTGTAGCACAGACTGTGTTCAGAGAATACTCGTAGTTTTTTGGCATGCAACTCGCTGTTTTTATGGGTGTTATTGAGTTGCAGTCATTAGTTTCCCTTCTGTTATTTTGACAAGCCAGTTGACATCTGACTAAAAAGAACGAGATCTTTCGATCTTGAGATGCACTGATGCAACTTGGAAATTGTTGCCAATTTATTAGATTATCTTAGGCAATGGGGACGTTAGTAAGTCTGACAGCTGGCTGAATTGATGTGTCTCATTTCTGATTGTGCTAAGTCGATCACATCAGTTGTTCAGTTGACTGCTAGCAAACAATGTTTTGGCCTGTCAAAAATGTTTGAGAAAAAACTATATTCATTACGAAATGCCAACGCATTGTCATTTAGGCATTTTCCTTTAACATATGTCAAAGTCAATTGGTATTTGAAGAGTCATTCGCTAATGGCAATGACCAACTCATCAACCGCATTTAAGCTGTAAAACTGTCCGCACCTGCTACTTCTTGTTTCAAACTACTGGTTATGGAACTCTATTAAACAATCAAACCGATATCTTATCGATACTCACATTCGATATCGCGATAAGCTTTGTTGATTACCTTGACCACAGTTATTTCCACTCAACATGTAAGCTCTCCAAATACAAGAATCAACATCCACCAAGAAAAGTGCAAACACTTGAGATTCGATTCAGGGATTTTTGTCGCTCTGTGTTATATCGTAACTGTTATCATTCATTATGTTTGGAATGACTAACACAACAACCGCTCAAAATCAATATAAGGTGCCTTCGTGCAATCTATGGCGACTTAGATACCTCCCAACTGTAAAACATGACACTTTCTAGCACAATTGCAACCGTCGGTGGATTGGTGCTGCTTTTTGTTTCTTTGGCCCATGCAAATGTTGCTCTAACCTGTCACACCTGTGAGGGTGTGGGTTGCCAAAGGACTTCTGGCGAAAAGGCTCAAACATGCCTCGATCCCCTGGATATTTGCGTGACAATCTTTGATGGATGTGAGTATTCAATTTTATTTGGTTCGTGCTAACTTATCAAGGTGCATTATTCTAGTCAATGTTGTGAGGAAGGGATGTTCTCTGGAGATTCCAGTGGAATTGAGAAAACGTTGTGAACAGCCCAACAGTGTGGAGTGCCACAAGTGCAATGCCAACAAATGCAACAATCTGGGACGGGAGGACTACGTTTGTGTCGATTGTAGTTCCACAAACAACCGCAATTGTGCCAGCAATGCAGGGATCCTCGCAGCTACACGTTGCCCAGCACCGTCAGCCCCTAATGCGTATTGCTATGTTCGCTATGAAGGTTCCGTGACGAGGCGTGGATGTGCTACAGCTGTCAAGGAGCAACAAGACTGCTTGAAGAGCTCCACCTGCATGCTGTGCATGCCAGGTGATGTGCGCGGCTGTAATACTGTCAACTTTACACCGGGCTCCTTGAGGTCGTTTTTAGTTAACTAAAATTTGTTGCCACTGTATGAATAAATTGAACATTGCGAACAATATTGGTTATTTGCAAGTAATTGGCCTCATTAATCCACTGCCAATATGCCACTTGGTAATACATCTCGTTCTTTCTCGAAAACCAACAAACAACGTTAAGATTAGATTGGCAGCACTTGATCCTTGAGGCACACCATGTGTAACCGAAATCACCCGCCGATTATCTACTGATCGTAAATATTTGTATAAAAAATGTCATGTTCATTGCTCTGATTGTAGTTTTGAATTGATTGACAAATTCACCTTATCAACTTACTTCTGTGTGGTTAATAATAATTTATTTGGCTTTAATTGGCTTAGTGAGGATTGAAACGCCCTAAGTGCTGTTTAATTTTGGATTTTTCCTGTCATTTGGTAAAGTTTGCTTAATTTATTAGTAAATCGGTTTCATAAAACTTGAAGGTTTGTTTTCCGTTCACATTCTGGTCATCATTGCAAAACGTTTCCATTTCCCGAGCACTGTCATTGATCGGTTTCTGCACCGCGACAGGAAGTTGTTAGATTACGACACAACCTCGCTTTTTATCGAGGTATTAAGTGTCAAGCGTCGTTTCATGGCAGGGAAAATTAATATTAAGGTAAAAAAAAATCCGCAAAAAGAAGGCGTTGCAAACAACTTGAACTTGAACATTGCCTACTCGCCTTTAAGCAGGCTTTTTGAGTGAATACGTCTATTACCTATATTGCGTAATAGAGTGTAGCATAGACAACCCATTAACTTTGTGATCTGTAAAACTATTGTTTATATCGGAAGTCAAAAGTTACCAATTGAATCAAAGAATTTGTTTTATTAAGTGGGAATTCGAATAAAACTCGATGGGAAGAATAGAGCGAGCTGCCATTTTGTTACCGTTTCGCCGCGTCTGTACATTTTTAATTGAAACGTCATTATTGACTCAATCAATAGCTCTTATCTTATACTCGAAAGCAGTAGTCAAACAATTGTGTCTGGAAGTGTAAGCACTTCCCTTCGTTGTCAACTTAAAGTTGGTTAAAAAAAACTCCCCCAAAAAGCAGGTGTTTTAAAGAACCCCTTCGGAATTTAAACAAACATTTCAAAAGAAATTTCATTGAAATATCATTAAAATTTATTTTTCAGTCACGTCAAACGGCTTAAAAGCGAACAAAAAGAATAAATTAGCGAAAAAAGCAAGCTTAAGAAAAAAGACACAAAAATCAGTCACAAAAATTTAACTTTCCGCAATTGACTGGACTTAGGCCGTCTGTCAATAGCAAATCTGGCAGATGATTTTCTGACACATATGTGAGTGTTGAAGGAAAAAGTTCATCAAAATACAATTTTAAAACAGAGATATCTTTAATTTCACGCTTTTTGTCAGTTTAAATTTAGTCTTCTATTTTCTACTAAAAGAAAATGTCAAAAACTTGTCGAAAACAAGATGGTTTATTATCCCGCTTCTGAAGAAGGATATCTAATTATTTTAAAGCTTATATTACGATAGTGTCTAATTATCCGAAGGCAATAGGCACCCGACTTTAGTTCATATTGACGCCGTTGTGTTGTGGGTGTGTTCATAAAGTTCATTAGAAAATTTTTTCTTCAAAATGTTATGGTGATATAATAGGTTTGTTTGACGTAGCTAGCACTAGCACTAGTGGCCACTCATGCGCACTGAGAAGTGTCAGATAATTTTCACGCCTGTCAAAAACCCTTCACAACCATGAAAATTCGACTTCTATATCGAACGCTAAATGTTGCCCTAAAGTCTGTCAGCTGTTGATATTGACAAATATTTATCTTTTGGTGACACTTCTTCCCGTTTATTGTTAAAATGATTGAATTAAATTCCGAATTTGGGTCTGCCATAATGAAAATAGTTGATAAAAGTTTTCGCAATGTAGATGAAGAGTTTGAAAATGAATGACAGCAAGCGAAATGACAGCAAAACTCAGCACTGAATTCTTGCCCCCACAAATTAACTGTGTTCAGTTCAGTTCACAACTAGTGCGCACTAGGGCCCACGTCAAACAAACCTAATGTTAAGCAAAGTAGTTCATGCCAGACTATCAAAAATAATTGCAAATTCTTAGGCTATGTTCATCTGGTTTGGGATATTTTTATTCAGCTTTTGCCTACTTTGCATGGCTCAAATAAATGGTCAATGCAACAGCTACCATCTTTTACATAAAATGTCAATCCTAATGACGCGATATCTCGAATTCTTTTCTGTCATTGGATTACAGCTTCTGATGTTTGTGCTGTCGAAGTAGCTCTGTCAATCGTCATGCAATCAAACAATTGCCAGCCAATGAAATCAATCATATTCCTGTTTTACAACACAAATCATAAAATCAAATGATACGAGTAGGCTCAATAAATTGCTAAATACCAGCCAATATCCGATTGCTGATTATTATGACAAGGCTCAGTAAAAATAAAATTCACCAACTTGTTGATATGTGAAACAAGCTGAAGATAAAACACTTTATTGTACACAGAACAAAGGATGTCCCTATGGCATAAGAATCATTCTAGCCATTGACGCACCCAACACAAGTATTGCGACAGCAGCATTTCGTTTTTCCCCTGACACCGCATTCATATTTACAATGTTGCATCCCTGACCATCTTCTACGTTACAAAGTGCACAGCGTGCACTCTCCAGACATGCTTTCTGATCCTTCACATGCAACGAACATCCTCGTTTTGCTCCTTCGCTGGTTTGCGACGCGTAACAGTACGAGTTGGGAGCGGTCGGTATTTTACACTGTACTGGCGTAAGTGCGGTCACATTCTTTGCACAGTTTGAATCCTTTCAAAGACAGACTTAGAATATGATTTAGCAATTGCTAGGCGATACTTACATTCCTTTCAGTGCACTCATAACATTTGAAATCCCTTCGACCGAGATTGTTGCACAAATCCCCACTGCAGGTCTGACATTCAGGGTTCGTTTTGTCATTGCATTTACTTCTCAACTCGACGGGTGTGTTAAGTAAACATCCTTTCGCCTCGACAGTAACTGCAAGTTAAATTTAGATTTAGATCAAGTTGAAACCCTGCCAGGCCCACTAACACTTATTGAAAATCGTTACACACACGTCCAATTCGTAAATGCACGACTCCGTCACTTCCTGGGCTGTTGTCCTTTGGCAATTTATACCGCGACACGTGTAGCACTGGTTCTGTTTGGGGACACCAGCTACACCGTACATGGAACAGAGTGCAATGAACGCAATTGCGAGTAGCGTCTCTGACATTTTAGTGCACACGAAATGAAGTCAGAAACTGAACTAAAATAGCATGAGGGCATTTGTATAATACGTATCTAATTTACTCACCGAAATCTCTAGAAATCACAATAGTAACTAATTAATAGTTGTACAATTTTTTTCCTATCGGGCACGAGGTACTTGTGCCCTAAGTGATTGATGTTTCGAACGTCTGCAATTAGAATGCACGGGGGTTTTAAGATCTTTATAAAGACCTGCAAAAATGTCATTTGGGAATTTTCTGTAATTGAAAGGGGTATTGTTTAGATGCATCTTGTGTCTTGTCTGTTGTTTAAGGCAACTGTCAACTGAATTGGCGTTTAATCGGTTTCGGTCAGTTTGTGTTGGTTTTATTATACCCTCCACAGGAAGGTATATTCACTTTGCCAATACATTTGTAACGCCAAGAAGGAGTCACCGGAGACCTCATATGGTATATATATTCTGAATTCTGAATCGATTTAGCCATGTCCGTCTGTCTGTCTGTCTTTCTGTCTGTCTGTCTGTATGTCTGTCTGTCTGTATGTCTGTCTGTCTGTCCGTCTGTCTGTCTGTCTGTTGAAAACATGTAGCGCCCAAAGTAATTGATGTAGGTGAATGAAATTCGGTAAAAGGACTTATTTTTATCGGCGTCGGGTTGGTATTAAAAATGGGCTATGTCGGTCAAGTAGTTCTGATACCTCCCATACAAAACCAGTTTTGCATGACTTGTGTGCCGCGGAGGGTATCAAAGCATCGGCCAGGCCGATAACACTTATACTTGTTTTTTGTTCATATTGCTGTATTTCAGGGTTTTGACAGAAATAAAATCGAAAATCGATTTATTCCCAGTTGTCGGGCAAAACGGAGCTATGCCGGGACCAATCCGTATTGAATAATATATTCCATTGAAAAGGTTAAACAAAATTCATTTCAGTAAAATAAAAGCAAGTAACTTAAGAACAGCTACGCATCGAGTTCGAAATTCGCAGGTTTAACAAAGTACACCACTTAGGCATTATCAGCCTTATTTATTTGTATTATAGAGAGTGTATAAAGTTATGCACGCTCTATAATGCCTCTAAACGCAAAAACCTTATTTATAAAAATTTTTCAACGTTGTACAGAGCTTGTATAAGCTAAACGCACTTGGACGTTGTTTAGAGCCTCTATAGAGGTGGAATAGTATCGAAATGTCATTTTGACTCAAAAAACTTTGTCACATTTTATTTCAAATAAAATCAAAAATAAATTGAATAGATTGTTTCCATGTTTTTTTTTCAATTTTAAGGATTCTACAAATATTTTCGACAAGAAATATGTGCAGATATGAGATATTTTAAGCTGTTTTAAATTTTTCTTAAAATTTGAATATGACCACCATTTCATGGAGTCCCGAATCGCCCATATTTTTCTTTTTGCTTTTCCATTTTGTTATTCCTATTTGTATTTGAATTTGTATTTCTCACAAGCTGCTTAGGTTTTTTTTTTTATCATTTCGGACAGATAAATGTAATAGATTTCTCTTTTTCAGTACTTTTTATGACACAAGCCCTGTATAACTAGTATGCGTGGAAAAATGTTTTATAAATAACAATTTTTGGAAGGGTGTATAAGGGCTGTATAAATTCTTATACACTGCATAACTATACAGGTGTATAAGCGTGTTTAGCAAATTCTAATAAATAAGGCTTATATCTTTACGACTTTTATCAGACACTTCAAACTTTATTTGGGTTTCTACAACGTTCACCACACACGTAATGTACATGGATTTTAAACGTAAGAAACTGCAAATAGCTTTTTCATCGAGTATTAGTGTCCATTTTGATAAGAATATCCACTCGACTGCCTAAACAAAGAGTGATATTTTCCTTTAATTGAAAATGTCATTTCCGTTTCTATTGGGAAATTTATCTGAGGTACCTACTGCTGGACTTGATGAACTTATGGATAATATCCTGCGGCTCAAAAGATTGTGTTTTTTTTTGTTTTTTATTATAAGCGCTGCAACTTTCTTTTAAATAAAAAAAAAATTACGAAGTATGTATATGACAAAATATACTATACTTTTGTATAGTAAGAATAGAAAAGACTGTCAAAATGGCAGTGGTAGGGATAAATCCTCTCACAGAGAGAGACACTTGCGACAAAGTTAGGGAACGCTTTTGTATAGCACATTTGGAAAATTGACAGCGAATCGAATTAAAAATTCATTCACTGACAAGAAGACAAAAGATCTGTTACTATATTTTTAAATCTTACGAATTTTTACTCAATGCCGTTCCTAACAATCCTAAGCCGTAAAAGAGAGCGGCTTCGAGAGAACAAGATATTACCCCTCCACTGAGAATCTTACGAATTTTTACTCAACAAATTTCTTGGTGTAAGAATTGAAAAAGCTGTCAGTGTCAGTCATCTTACAATTAACAGCTGATTTGAAACTTGTTGTCCTATTTGAGTTATGAGTGCATTTGTTTTGATTTCTTGCGTAATAAAATGGAATCAACAGGCGTGAAAATAAAATTGAATGTTCACCTAAGATCGTTTTGAAAGTGGCGACGAAATTCTTCCTCTCTGTAAGGAGTGAGAAAGGTCAATCTCCTGCTCGTAATTTTTAATGCCGTGTCGGGTGTCGCTTTTATGGATAAATCAACTAATTTTGTTCGTAAATTAGCAAATTCTTCGAGTTTAAGCGAAATTTTAAAGACTTTTCGTTCTATTTTTTTGAGTTTTTAATAATTATGTATATCTGTCATTTTTATAGATTACTACAAAAGCGTTCGCTAACTTTTTCGAAAGTGTCAGAGAGAGAATTTATCCCCACCACTCCCATTTTGACAGTCTTTTCCATTCCTACTACAGAAGTAAAGGAACAGACCTAATAATGTGATTCCAAGGGGAACATGTATACCAACGTAAAATTGAGTTGAAGTGAGAAACGTTGTCACTCCTTGCTTTCCACCATTCCAGTACCACTGTTATTCAACTGACGAATATTAGGAATAGTGCTACCAGTTATTTGTGAATATATTCACCATATCCAATCAACATCCGGAGCACATCTACCGCCGTTTCATTGACCACCTGATGTGTAGTATTTCGTTAAAAAAATCATTTAAAGTTTGACGTGCCATCGAGCGCTGGAAAATGGTACGCGGGCAATGTACGGACTCTCAAGTGTGATATGTCACACTATTAATGGAAAACCTTCAAATGGTGCAAGCGCTGGCACACATAGTGTGACTTTATCTATCTTATTATGTAATTACACATCGCGATTGAGCTTTTTAATTTCATTGGACTTTGTAGCGCTATCAATCGCTGGGCACTATCGATCGCAAATATTTCATTGTAACATTTTTATGGCCTATGCACTGGCGCAGTATAGGCTCCAAGTATAATCCAATAATCCGCCTATACGATTCCATTAAATAAATGGATCACCTGGGTGTAAGTGGTGCAGCTCCGCGCGCACACATCCAGGTCTAATTAATGCGACAACGTGGTTTAATTAGTCGCCCAACAACAAGACCAAACAAAACACGCAACACACATGAGAAAGTAACACGTTCTAAATCACAGCAAAAAATAATTGCGCCTTCGAAGAGGCTTTCTGTGCTAGGCCTCATCGTGGATGCAATAATTTTGCTGCTGTATTGTGTTGCACCATATAATTAATGTTCAACCACCTACTGACTGAAAATCTTTTCCCTTCGCTAGCAATGGATGCATATCTTGTTGCTTTGATCTCCCTAAGACTGCAGTCTGTCATTCTGAATTCTGTTATTAACTGTGATTTCTCTCCTTGCAGGGTGGTTTTCGGTTACAGTTGCTGGATCAATTAGACCGGCCAGTACTCGATTTGACGCCGCATGTCAACGGATCGGAATTTGTGCGAACAGATGCAACGTAAGTTAAGCAAATCATCGCCTACCTACATTTTAAAAAGTTTACCCTTTCTTACAGAGCTCAAGCGTTCGAAGTTCAACTGCCGGTAAACTTTACCTGTCACAACTGCACACTTCGCCTGCTGCGTCAAGCTGATGAATGGTCGAGCGACTATCGCTTTTGGTCCTGTTCCGATGTGGATATTCTGGAACGAAAGGGCTTCCGCCAGATGTGCTCGGGAAATGGTAAATTCTTTGGATCCCGGTGCAAGTGCAAGGACCATTACTACGGCACATACTGTCAGTATAAGAATGAGTGTACAAACAATGGCGACTGTGGATCCCAAGGCAAGTGTGTGGATCTGAAGAGCACATCGCTGCCACGCAAACAGTGCTACTGTAACTTTGGATGGTTTGGTCCCGGCTGTAACAAGCGATCGCCGTACAAGACCACCGATCTGGATCTATCGTCACATTCTCAAAAGGAGCTGTCGCCGGACTTCAAAATGTACTGGAAACTCCTCGAGGAACAGAAAGAAATCGAAATAGTTCTGAGAGTGAAGGGCTCCTCATGGGTGGGTCTGGGATGGAGACCAAGGAGTCTGACGCCGGAATGTAAGAATTTCCCACTTATTCGTGACATTGGAGATCTGAAGACCAGTCTCGATGGCTCAGCGGCTGCAGAACCCGAACCATCGTCAGAGCCTGAACCCAAGTCTGAGCCTGAGCCAAAATCTGAACCAGAACCAAAATCTGAACCAGAGCCGAAGTCTGAACCGGAGCCCACATCAGAACCTGAACCAAAATCAGAACCCGAACCAAAATCCGAGCCGGAGCCATCTTCCGAACCCGAACCACCTTCCAGTAAGTCGAAGCGTGTCGCTGGCAATCACAATACCGGCAGCCCTGCAATGGAAGGTGTGACGTCTGTGGCTACTAGTGTGTCGTATCGTGTTAGCGCTCAGTCCGGAAGGCGGAGACGTGAAACGCAAGGTAACAATAAAAAACGAATAATTCTATTTTAATGTTTGTATATTCCGAACAGCACTTGCACTTGGCACACTTCCATGGAGTAGTGTAGTGTAGATTGCACATGCTTAATTGAAGTTTTATAATTCAATCCAACACTTTATGCACTTGACACACTTTTCTCTAACCAAACATTTCAGATACCCAAACCGCAGCTGCACCAAAATCTGAGCCGGAGCCGAAATCTGAACCGGAGCCCACATCAGAACCTGAACCAAAATCAGAACCCGAACCAAAATCTGAACCAGAACCAAAATCTGAACCAGAGCCGAAGTCTGAACCGGAGCCCACATCAGAACCTGAACCAAAATCAGAACCCGAACCAAAATCTGAACCGGAACCAAAATCTGAGCCGGAACCAAAATCAGAGCCAGAGCCTACGTCCGAGCCAGAACCAAAATCTGAACCAGAACCAAAATCTGAGCCAGAACCAAAATCTGAACCGGAACCAAAGTCTGAGCCAGAGCCCAAATCAGAGCCAGAGCCAAAATCCGAACCAGAGCCCAAATCTGAACCGGAGCTTGCTTCCGTGCCGGAACCAGTATCCGAACCGGAACCAAAATCAGAACCTGAGCCTAAATCGGAACCAGAGCCAAAATCCGAGCCAGAACCCAAGTCCGAACCAGAACCCAAATCAGAGCCAGAACCAAAATCGGAACCAGAGCCCACATCGAAGACGGAACCAATCTCTAAGACCAGTTCAGAAACACTGTCTTCAGGTAAGTTCGCACCGGTCCTAAACCCTCGCTTTTAGTTTCACAAAAATTTGCCACTCAAAAACTTTGTTTAGACCAATATTTGGCCCAAATTTATATTCACCTTCATATGCGATTTAAATCTTCCAGCACCGTCGAAATATAAGCTCAACCCATACACTCCACGCCACGACTTCAATCCAATGGACTGTACGGATATTGTGATTGGCACAGCTCGAGAAATGACCAGTCGTGTGGGTGACTATTACACCCGAGATCGATCAACACCAAGACTTGACGAGTTCTGGGGTGGAAGACCCGATTTGACTTTGGGCACCGGTTTCGAGTTGAATAACGTGACAACTATTATCTTCCGTAAGAAGCTCGAAGCGACCGAACCAACAGATCATTCCTTGGACGATGATTTAACTCATGTCATATGGGCTAAGGGTCAGGAGCCTGGTAAATATGTGCATCTACCTCTGTCCGGTATTGAAAAGGAAGCGGCTTCGGTTAAGGAATTCTATCAGCCCGACGAATTAAAGTACCACGGTCATCAGATGCAGCGCGGAGTAACACAAATCAATTTCTTTGGTAAGTTTAAGGTTGGTTGGTTAAAAATATGGGAAGGAAAGCACTCGTTACTCGTTACTTTTTATTACTACCTTTTTTACCAATTTATTTGTGTAAATGTACTTTCGTACTTAAAATAAGTATGCGAGAAAACGTTAGACCTTTAAATGGGACTCATTTATGCGTTTTTAATCAATTGTATAGATAGATAAACAACGAGTGACTTCAATAATTTGTCTACCTTTGAAAATGTTCGCATTGTTCGTGTCGAGCACTTTTGATTGCTGCTTAGCTGGAATTGGTAAAGGTTGCCCTGTAATAATTTATATTTGAGAGCACTAATAATTGTGCTTGTCCCATTCAAGTGCACGATTGAACCTAATTTATTTTCAGTTTAAAAATCATGAACAGCTGATTTGCAAAAATCACATTCTTTTCCTTTGATTTACTCGGTTGTTGGTTACTCGAAATTGAATGTCGAAACTTGCATTGACTTCGAAATTGGTTCCCTCGAATTTCGTCTTCAGTTAATGGTGAGGAAAATTGTATTTTTTTGCATTAAAATTATCAAAAGGTAGACATTCGGATTCAGCAAGCCTTTTCGGCATTACCATTTTGCGATATAATATTTGCTTGGAATATTTTAGTAATCGAGTCACGCCGTGAAAAACTTCTACCGACTAACATAGTCGTATCCATTACACTATTGGCCTTAGCAATAAACATTTGTAGTTTCGACTCTAAATTTGAGTAGTTCACAGTGGCTATATTTCCCATACAATTTCGCAATTGTGAGCTTCCGTAATTTTAAAGTCGTGACTACAGTAAGTACGGCGCTACATATTTAAGGAAATATTTGTGAACCTTATTTAAATAAACAGAAAAGTCTGTTACACGTTTAAAATTGGCACTTCTAATAAGCTTTTTCAATCTTAACCTTAAATTTATGGTAGATCACAATAGAAAGATAAAAATATATATGGAAAAAACTGGTGGACTTTTTTTAACTTAAAATTTAAGGAGATCACAATAGCTACTTTATAAATACAAGTTTTGCAATTGCCGCTTTCGTAAATGGAATTTATTTTAAGTAAAGGCGCAATGAGTATATTAAATACTTATTTTACGACCCATTATTTCAATTCACAGAAAAAGAGAAAGAGGTCGTTGGAAGCAATGGAAACATCCTGGACAATGATTGCTATGGTCTTTGGAAATATCCATCTAGCTGTTCACCGGAGGAGCACGATTGTGAATATTTGGCAACGTGGGAAACTATTGGAAAGGGCGATCAAATGCGTTGGCACATCGAAACAACCCACACTCAGACGTGGACAGGAATTGGTTTTAGTGATGACGATAAGATGTCACAAACCGATTCGATTATTGGTTGGGTCGATAATAGTGGAAGACCATTTTTGATGGATACTTGGGTCAATGGATATTCATCACCCAAACTCGACGATCAGCAGGATATACACAATTCATCGGGACGAATTGACAAAGGTGTGACCATTTTGGAGTTCACTAGGAAGCGTGTTAACAAAGATCCACACGTAAGTTACAAATTTGTATTTGGATAAATTATTGTCTCGTCTGTTTGTCAGACTTTTAAAAGAGATGGCGCTTTGTGGTCCAGAAGACTAACCAATGGTTGAGGACTTTAATACGTGTCATTTATGTTTTTCAATTTAAGATTTAAATAAATCTAGTGAGTGCACGAGTGTGAAGTTTTTAAAGTACCTCAAGTTGGGCGCCATTTCTAAAATAATACTTTTGCACACAATTTTGGGTGAAAAAAACTTTTTTTTTCTCATTTTCAGGATCTATCATTTACCGACGACCACTGTTTGTACCTCTTCTTCCCGGTGTTGGGAGGAGCTTTTCATGCCGTCAACAAGAAGATTCGCAAACACGAACAAGTTCCAGTGATTTCCTCCAGCAGAGTTTGCATTAAATCCTGTGGAAAGGGTAAGTTTAGCATTCGAATCTTTGGAATACCCCAACTTCATTTCAATTTCGGTTGTCAGAACTTTTAGTCAAACTATCGGAATCGGCAACACCAGCTCCAAATCGCTTAGTCTATGCGGTCGGTGTGAAACTTATGAATTTAGCCGAATCTTATGAAGCACCACAGCGGGGCACCGATGAATTCAATAATTTGGCTGCAACCATTTCGGACTCATTCAATGGAATTCTAGGCGAACTTCCCGGTTACTATAAGACAGACATTTTAGGCTTTGAAAAGTAAGTTTACCACATCACACGTTCCCCATTTGTTAACCTATTCACCAACACGCATTCAACAGAGAGGGAACAACAATGGTGGCGAAACTACACACCCTTTTCGACAAGGAAGCTTTCGAAAAAGGAAGAAACGTAAAAGCATCTGCAATCGATTCCAACACAATCGATTTAACAAATGATGTAGCCGAGGGACGATTGGTCCGAGAGGCTCTATTGGAGAGTGTCGCTTCGGGTAAAGTTGGATCGTTGACGGTTGATCCACAGTTTTTGGACTTCGAAGCCTTAGAATGTAAGTCTGCGCCACCTAATCATCCGAAAGGAACCTAAACAAAATTGTTCTCAATTAAAGATAAGAGTACGGCTCCAGCGGAAGAGGAGACCAAGCTATCGTTCTTCGATTTATCTGAAACTCGACTCTACATTGTTTTGGGATGTATAGCTGCTTTGGTTATAATTGCACTTATACAAGCCTTCTGCACCATTTACAAGACATCAAAGAAGAGCAACACCCAGAAGGTAAGCTTGCTTTTCTTGGAATAATTGCTAGTTTCTTATTTTTTAGTAAATTTTAGTGAAATTGTCTTATAATGTAAATACGATACTAACAAAAAACAAATACAATAATTATTTCTAAAGCTTATTTACGTTATACCCGATGAATGGAGGATTTATCAGCAGCAACAACAGCAACATCGTTACTATCAACCGACTAGTGTTCTATAGATCCATCCGAAACAATTTAGATAACAGTGCTGCCAAATAATTGTTATATTAACATTTGATCAAAAAAATTAAATTAAAAAAAAAACAAAATATCTTTTGCTGCCAATGATAAGACATAATTAATTATAATTTACAAAAACGAAAAGGATCTTTATGACCTTGGTGCTATCCTTTTTGCTACTTCACATTTTTGTAATCGGTAATTTTTTGTTCCTTCTTTATAAATTTGGTTTTTTCTTCAGCCAGTCAGCATCTTATGCTACTTTCTTTATTTAAAAAAAAAAGTTTGATCCTTCCTTGTAGGGTTTTTGAAAAAGGTTCCTTGTTTTGTTAGCGTGCAAAACATTTTTATTTATTTTTTATTTTACATGGCTATGGGTTAAGTATTGTTTACCATTTTTTTTATAACGCTAAAGGTAAAAAGGAATAATAACATTAGTTCAAACAATTTTTTAGCAACCTTTAAGATGCATTTTTTGTTAAACCTTTTGATAGGAGCTCATGAAAGTGTTTGGCAACCAAAGGAACTATTTGACTTTTGTACCACTTAAAGTCTCAATATTCAGCTATTTACTTATTTTTTGTTAAAGTTCGTATATATTTCATTTGCAATAAAGCAAATATGTATATAAACTGTAAATTTCGAATTATTTACGTTATTCTTCTTTGGCCCGTATGACACTACATTGTTTTTTTTTTGCATTTTCAAGACTTTTAAAATGAAACTAGAGCAGTACGAAAAACTAGAACGAAAATTATCGATAGGAGTGAGTGCGTATACACCAACTGTGTTAATCAGCCCTATCGAGTTAAATCTGATCAGAACTCAAATTGCGTTCGAAGTATCCGTTTCGGAACAAAAGAAATGAAGCGCATAAACGCGTAAATTTCACATTAAAATATTCCGCAGCAATTAGTTGTCGGAGAGCTTCGGAAAAATGTAAAAAATGACAGCTATACATGTCAAAAATTAGTCGTATAACGCAGTTCCACGCAATGCGACAAGGTGCGCTACACATTACAGAGAATTTTTCCAAAAGTTGAATCGGAACGGATACCTCGAATGGAAAATTCCGTTCCGAATGGATACCTCGATAGGGGTGAATGTAAACACATAAAAAAAAATGCATTTGAAAAGCATTCAAATTACATTTTTCAGCTGCTGGCAGCATTTTTTTGAGTCTCTTTTACACACCGCTGACTTTCCACCATTATAAAAATGAGGAAAAAATTTAGCGTCATAACCGCTATAATGTATATTTTTTATATCTACTACTTTTCTTTTATGTAACAATTCATTTTGGCATTAGCTTAGACAAAATGACATCTACAAACAATGCTGCCAATTTGGAAGGCTTTCATAAAACTTGAGGATGAAATTGTTTTCGAAAAACTAACAAATTGTTGGTTTATTTTAAAACGCACAAGCCAAATAGGGACTCGGTTTTGCCATTATCTCCTGGACGACTTAAAAAGGTTAAGTCTATGTCAAAATGTGGCTGACTATTGTACAAATAAATTTCAGATTGCCTGGCATAGATTTCCAAGGAGTAACCAGGAGTAATTAGTAACGGTCAGTGTTTTGTTTAGGGTACAAATATGCGAGACACTGACTGTACCTTAAACAAAATATTGGACACCCAAACGATTGAATAAATAACACAGTCTTGTAATTGTATAGACGTATGAAATTCCAGGCAACTTCTTTAAACAAAATTTGGAAGAAGAACCGTGGACAGCAGCAGCCAATCTCAAGATTATCATTGTCAAAGTCGTATTCGTGTCATGCTTTAATATTATATAATTTGGGGTCCGTTCAGCTCAGTGCGATCAAAAAGCAACGGTCATCGATTGTTAGTTACCTACTGTTAGTTTTTAAATTGAAAGTTTTAGTTGAAAGCCTCCGAGTAAATATGTACACACATCATTTAGCAACAACTGCATATACCAAATGAGTATGACTTTCATAGGTTAGGAGTGCGTTTTTTTTTATAAAGAGAGGCAAAAGTATGCTTGACTGGTTTCAAATTCCTTACCGGACGATCTTGAAAAGCAAAAGAGTTCGCATGTTTTCCCTTATATATGTATTGAAAACAAAAACTAACACCTAATGTAAATTAATTGCTCGTTTTCTAAACAACAAGTTAGTGCTGACTGGTTGAGGTTAAATTACACAGATTTTTCTAAATGACTGAATATATTTTTGTTTCCGCCTATTTTAGAGTAATTTAATTCAGAACTCCCCTTGGAAGGACTACAGCTCTAATACGAACTACGCATTTGATCCTTATGGTGAAACTGAAGAGAAAAATATCACCGCAGCGAGTACGAGTGGTAAGGATAAATCCCGTAACAGAACTTCCGGTAGCAGTCGACAGACAACTCTGCAAATGTCGCACTCACCGACTAGTAAATCAACCCAGTACTACGATACCAATAATGGACGCTCATCGAGGCATGAAATAAATGGCTTACCAGGCGGTAGCGGTACACATGATTATCGCAGAAATGGCCAACACCGCGGCGATAGTAATAATCATTATCCAACACCGAATGGTGAAAATTTAGGCTTCGTTCCAAGAGGTTCATCGTATGCCGAAAGAGCATATTCCCTTCCACGCCAGGTGATCCAACAGCAACAACAGCAGAGTACAATGCCATCGGCAGGATACTATACCCAAGATCGTCGTAGTAGAACTGCGAATGACGTGCGACACAACAGCAGGGACAGAGACAGTGATGTGCATCATGCACGCAGTGGATCTTCAACGGGCACTGATACACCGGATTTCTATTTCATGCCATCACAAAGAAAATATTCAGGAGAAGTTGTGCGAGTGTATGTAGACTATAATAAGGACCCAAAACATTGAGGACCGAACACGTAAACCGAAAAGGGGATTAAATGAAAGTGTACTTAAAATATCGTATTATAAACTTGTGTAATTGTTTTATTATTATTATTTTTAAACAAATTTAGTCATTGTTTTTATGAAGATGTACTTTATTATATATATATATGTGTGTTTATTTTGTACACAAAAATGTTAGGTATTTAGTTGTTTACCTGTTTAATCAAAATTTGTAACAATATAGTCAATATTGGTGAAAAAATGAGATACCTACCAACCCACAAGCACAAAACCAATAGACACTTTCCACATTGAGCAGTTGTCAAGTTTTTTTTCTAGATTTTAATTTAAAAATACAAAATAGTTGTAAATATACATGTACCAATAGAGAAACAAAACAAATTAACAGGCTTAAGTTTAACTTATTTTTTTTTCTATTCATTGTAATGCACCCCCTGAAATCAGTATGATTCATCAATATACAAACAGAAATACTTGTTTTTATAATTAAGTTTAAGAAATGTACGACGTACGTAATATAACAGTTTCGTATAAAGACTACAACAAGAAAGGAGTATATATCATGTATACTTACATGAACACAGTAATGGCAATTAATACATCAACAAGTATTTGTGGTATGAAGCTTGGTAATCTTTTCAAAATGAAAGGGAAAAGAATTAAAATTATTGTCTCTTATATGTATTTGATGTCAGTCAGGTCAGTGTTAATTTGAAAATTTTAATAAAAATGCATTCAAAGGTAGTATTTATGTTAAGATTGTTGTTAAATTAAGTTCGTTTTTTTCTTTGATACTTTTTGTTGTTTTGTATAATCTTTTACTCGTGTACACAAAATATTCGTTGGTTCTACCAAATTGTAAATAAGAAAACCTTAAAATAAAGAAAATTTAATACAAATCTATATGTAATTATAAAACGAAAAATATTGTAACAATAAAAATGAGATGATATCAAAGAATCGACATGTCGTTTTGATTTTAACTGCAGTGATCAACATGGTGTAACCTCACCGATCCTAGGTGTCAAACCGATTCGATGTAAGCTGGCATACGTCATAAATAAATAGATAGAAATTGAAATAAGCTGCAAAAAAAGAATGAAACAAAATAAGAACAATAAAAAAAAATAAGGCAACTATTTCCTTCGAGCCGGATTTGAACCAGCGACCTATGGATTTCTATTTCAATTTGCTACACTACAGTCCACCGCTCTACCAACTGAGCTATCGAAGGTGATGTCATTCGCTGTTCCAAGTTCGTATTTCAACCAGGATCAAATAATATGATGACATTTTTTTAATGCGTGTATATATAGCGAACTGCCAGTCTATGAATACCTCAGAGAATGTGGTTTGTTGAAGTTTTGGTATTATCAACGATTATCACTTCCGATGAGATGTTTTTGATGTGACATGTGAGTCCCACAAATTAAACAGTTCACCCCCCTACAATAAACTAATGTAGGTACATACTTTAAGATATAAAGACAGTATAATGTACATAAAACTAACTACACATTAAACAACAAAACTGCTTCTGAAAGAATCAACAAAAGTATTGGTGAAATGGCAAAAAAATAATCTACGGCCGCTGTCAGCTGACTTTTATAAAACGTACCACTCGTTTGCTGTAAAATAATCGGGATGTCATATTCTACTAGTCCACAGTCCACCGGAAATTTCCTGTCAAGTAGAGTCTTGAAAATTCTAACTTTACTTCGCTTTAATTGGAAATATGCAATAACAAGCAACACAAACTAAATTACCATGGTCAAGAAACGAACTAGCAGGTGCAATTTCATGTTTTTGTGTTTTCCACCGCAAGTCCCGAAACGCCAAGAATAGCGGATTTCCACTTCAGAATAAGGTCGAAAATTCCCGAGATCCGAGATCGCAAATTGACGCGATAATAAATAAAATATCAATCAGACTGATGATTGTTTTACTTCACTTTGGCTGAGATATGACGTTTGATTTGAGCAGCACAAGAAAGACGATCGAAAACGGGCACTTTTTAAGAATTATTACCTCCGTCGGTCTAGGAGTTGTCTTAATCTTTGCATGGACCAAAGAGGAAAAACCCGGGGCGACCAACAAAAATAAAAACCCAAAAAAAACTCCGAATCGTAACATTTCCGAAATTCACCAGAAAAATCGTGAATCGGCAATTTTTGGATGGATTTTTTAGCACAATCCAATTTGAGGCATAGGTACGACCAATTGAAGGCATCCGTACCATGTGAACATAGCCCAAATGCTACAAGTAGAAATGTCTGTCATTTATGACATTTCACAGTTGGTCTAATAGCTCATAACGAAAAAAAACTTTTTTTGATGAGAAACGTCGTTGTTTCTTTTGTCTGGCTGCAGCAAAAACATAAAAAAGTTTTGCAAAATACGATTTCCAAGAACTAAAACCCAGTAGAACATGTAGTTTTCGATTCGCACTAAAATTGATTAAAACATTCCACAGAAAATGGCTAGTATCTACTCGTACACAAGAGAAGCTGTTCGTGTTAAAGTCAAGGTTGGTTGAGCGTGATCTTCTTTTTTCCTTTCTTGTCTGCACATTTTCTAAATAAATTCACCTCCAATAGAAATGTGAACCAAATCTCCCCCCGGAATGGAGAAAGTTTAGCGTGGACCCACAAATAACATCACTCGACGTGTTATACAGTATACTGGCGAAAGCATTCGACATCAAGTCGGATTTTTCCATCAAATACAAAGCCTTCGATCCGGCGGGCAATGAAATCTACTTGGCTGTGCTGTCCGACTGGGATCTAGATGCAGCGTTTCTTCGTATTCACAATCTCTCCATTCAGACCGCCACGGAACCATGCCTGATTTTGCAAATCGATATTAAGCCCTTTACCGAGGTGCGTGACTGGGAGGCAGAGACACCACCTGCATCGTTTGGGGTGGGAGCACGAGAAATCATGCAGCCAATCCAGCAGTCCATTGGTATGAGTCAAAAGTATGTGCAGAATATGCAGACAAAGCTTCCCGGTTTGATTATGAATCAAATGGAGAAAACGTTTTCTATCGTTCAGAAGGCGTTCAACCTTAACGATGAACCTGTGTCGCAGTTGCCACCTCGACCGCCACTTTCTGATAATGAGTTTCGATTGTTTCTCGATCCAGTTGGTCAGATTCTGCGGTTGGATGAGCTGCGCAAGGTCATCTTTCTCGGGGGTATCGATCCAAGCTTGAGGCGCGTTGTCTGGAAGCATATACTTAATGTGTATCCCAATGGAATGAATGGACGCGAGCGAATGGATTATATGAAGAGGAAGTCGGACTATTATGTAAAGCTACGCGACAATTGGAAAACTGCAGTCAAGCGGGGCTGTGTGGACAGTGAGCTGTCATACGTTACTAGCATGGTAAAGAAGGATGTCCTACGAACAGATCGTCTGCATCCCTTTTACGCTGGCAGCGATGATAACCAAAATATCGCTTCTTTATTTAACATCTTGACTACCTACGCGCTAAACCACCCGTCGGTGAGCTATTGTCAGGGCATGTCGGACATTGCCTCGCCCTTATTGGTGACTATGAACGACGAAGCGCAGGCGTACATATGCTTTTGCGCGATAATGTCGCGAGTGAAAGTAAACTTTATGCTCGACGGTATTGCCATGACGCAGAAGTTTACTCATCTCACCGAAGCACTAAGCTTCTACGATCCCGAGTTCTATGAGTATCTGAAAGCTCAGCAGGCGGACGACCTACTCTTCTGCTATCGGTGGCTATTGCTGGAGTTGAAACGAGAATTCCCCTTCGAAGACTCACTGCGAATGCTCGAGGTTCAGTGGAGTTCGCTGAAGTACGAGTCCTTAGGCAGTGAGTTGGCACTCTTCGAGAAGGAATTTGAACCAATACTGCCAGAAGAACCGCCACCTGTCAGTCCATCTTACATTGTGGCCAAGCCTCGAGAGAACCCATACACTAAAATCTGCGCCTTGCGTCGCCAGAGCTCTTCTGTATCCCTCAGCTCGACGTGTTCCTCTCAGAATCTCTCGACGTCGTTCACTAATTCACCAGCCCGCCTCGACTGCACCAGAAGGCTCAACCAAAGCATGGACGACAACATTTCGAGAAGTTCGCGGAGGAATCGCAACGTTTCCAAGGCTCACCAAAGCTTGGACGAGTCCAAGATGCTGATGTTAATGGAGCACATGAATGAAAACGACAAAATACCTCCAACGGAATTTGATTTCGACAATGTTAAGGAATTTCACGAGACAGACGATGCACTTGAGGCAACTACAGCTCTTGCTGCAGACGACTTCAACGATGAAAGTGATTTTGTTTTTCATCCCACAAATCCGTTTATGGAGGACGCCGCAAAGCAGGGTACTGCCGATGAAATTCCAGTTGCTGCCACAAGTGCGTTTCTTGACGGTGACAACACAAGTGAGGAAGGCAGCGAGGGAAAACGAAGAATTCCCAAAAGCATCATGAAATTGCACAA
This sequence comes from Cheilosia impressa, assembly GCA_948293265.1. Taxonomy (NCBI): domain Eukaryota; kingdom Metazoa; phylum Arthropoda; class Insecta; order Diptera; family Syrphidae; genus Cheilosia; species Cheilosia impressa. Next base: position 21,214,933 of record OX411883.1, on the reverse strand, counting down.
CAAGAACATCTTCTCCAACTACAATGCGGTCAGCAATATAATAGCGAAGCAGATCACCAGCACAACCGGCAAGAGAGGAGGACACTTTAAAGAGCTGAAGGAGAAAATCGTCGCCAACAAGAGGGCAGGTAAGTAGCAATATACATTACTTTCAGGTTATATGTGATGGACAAAGTCCCTTCCGCTCTGTCGTCATAACCACCTCCTTAGATTCCCCTAACTTACTTTATATTTTCCACCCTGCAGGTTCAATCGGAGCAGCGGATAAGCACGACTGCTCAAAAGCGGCAGACATCAATGAGATCGACGGCCACAAACCCAACAGAGGACAGCAAAAACTGATAAAAAACTTCAATGAATTCCTTAGTTTGTCGTCGACGAATCGAAGTCGTACGGACAAACAACAGCAACAGTCGTCAGCGAAACGAAACAACGACAATCTTCCTTCGCATCCGGTGTTCAAGCTCACTCGTGGAATATCATCACTCGAAGAATCGGACTCTTCAACCGCTGAAACCTGGAGTGAACCTACATACCAAACCCCATCAACCGCGGCGGTGTCTTCGGTCAAGCTCCAACTTGATTTGAAGAAAGACTCCCTCGACTTTCCCGTATGTATAGCAAACGATCCCAACATTACGCCAGACGACAGTCAGGATCAGGAATACTACCCCATGTCCACAGCGATGACACGTGAACTACGACTAGAAATGGAAAACCTCGACCGGCAAGTGTTTGGCCCAGCCACCGTACTAGTGCAACCGCCCCCGACACAGCGCAGCTCTGAAATTGAATACGAGAAACTCGATCGAGACTCCATGGATCTAGTGGAGGACCTTAAGGAAGACGAAATCATCACATGTCCCGACATGAACGAGCTGCTTGTGCGCCGCAGAGAACGCGATGCAAAGAATTTCGATGCCGCCCACCGCATCAGCACGTGCAGCAGTTCAAAATCGGATGTTTTCGTTTGGGAGAACCCTCTCCACCAGATCTCGAGCAATTCCAGTTGTAATTTCAATGAAATCATCGACCCTAATGAGCCTCAATCGATATCACCGCAAACCCACTACGAGGAGGAAGCATTTCAATGCGGTTCGGATTCCGCAGTCGAGCTTCCTACGCAGCTCAACTCTTCGCTGGACAACTTGAATCCATTCATTGAGCCAAACACCTACCATGCTGCTCATCCAGTCACATCAACATCCGCACCCGAGCTACTCGAAGCACAATCAAAATTCGCCGATTTAGCCGTCGAAGAAGAGAGCACAGCTGATATTACATTCTCCAAACCTCCGCCTGCGTCGTCGGCGAGCAGCAATCCGCTACCGCTGCCAAGTGAGCTCGGCGGAGGCCATCCATTCCTGATCTTCCTGTGTTTGACCCTCCTCCTGCAGCATCGCAGCCCAATCATGAAGAGCGGCATGGACTACAATGAGATCGCAATGCACTTTGACAAGATGGTGCGCAAGCACGATGTCACTCGGGTGCTCAACCAAGCGCGTCGCATGTATATCGACTATTTGAAGGCGCAAACCACCCTCATCAACACTCCCGCGACAAAGAGCACTAGCACCTTCAATTCGACTAAATCCTAGACTACACACAGACACACACACACATTAAATTTGAATAGTTAACCAAGAGATTGTAAGCATAGAGCTAGCTTTTAAGTCTTCTTTACCCGTTCCTTGCTGCTGTTTCATATAACAGAAACAGAAACTTCACACACGAACACACAAGTCACTCATTCACCAACACCAATTACTTTGTGCATTTAAATGAAAAGAGAACGTTTATAGATATATATTTTAAAACAAAAATCAAATCAAAGTCTGATCGCTTGTTATAGTTTCCAAAAAGAAAAGGACAGCAGAAATTAACATTTTAACAAAATATAGCTTTAAAACTTTTATTCATAAGATATTTGTGCGTATGGCTGTTATAGTGTTTTATTTCTTTTTACTACTGTATAACATTGCATTTTTCTATGTTTTTCTTTTAAGTTTATACGACGTTTTCTCAAGTATTCCTTCCGCTCTAGTCGGTTTAGTTTTAGTGTTAAGCCTTTTTTTATGTATCCTCTTTAACGTACTTGTCGGTATGAACTTTAATTTGTGGATGCATAATGCATTTGATTTTTATTTATATTTTTTTTGTAATACCTAAGATACTACTTATAATTATTGCGCGCGTACTACGTATTTGGCATACTTATGCAATCAACAAAAGAAAATCTAAAATTTAACAGTGAAATATATTCATGACGTTTATTTTCCGAATAAAAGAGAAGAAACTGTTTTTCAATACTAGATACATTTAAAAAGAGCTGTAGCCGCAATGAGGATGAAAAATACCAGTCGCTTCAATTGCGAAATAGGTACAATAAACAGCGGTCAAATGACGGTAGCAGCGGTAAGAATCCGAAATTATTTACAAAACAATTGAAAAAACTTGCATTTGACCCGGGAACGTTCAAGAATCAGATTTCGATTTGCTTATTTGTTATTCAGATGACAAATGCAGAAAAATCCAAACAAAAAAAACATCCCCTCCCCATTATCAATTACCATTTCTGTTGCTGAAACCAGAGACAATACTGAGACCACCAACTTCGGCCGATTTCCCGTTACTTAGCCTACAAGCTATATTTTTTCGGAGTGGTCACGATTTACTGCGCTAGTATTGATACATAGAAATTCGTATTGACAAATGTCACGAAACTTCAAAAATTCTGAGTCACCAATACACTCCCAAAAAATAATAGCCACTTCCGCTGTGGGCAAAGTAGCTGGCAGTGTTCAAAGAATTTTGTCAAAATGGCGAATTTGAAAAAAAAAACTGAGGGGGCCAGCGGCAAGAGGATTGTGGAGTTGGGGTCTCAGTATGGTTTGTCTATGGCAGAAACAATCAATATAGACTTGTTTACGTTCTGTCGTCAAACAGTCATTTTTCTGTCACTAAATTCCGTTGCTGAAAAAAATGTTTTCTGTTCCTAATTCTGTTTCTGTTGCAAATGTATGGGATTCTGTTTCTATTCCTGTTTCTGTTCTTTGTCACTTGATGCCTTAAGTCTGCGAGTTTCGGTCACATGAACTGTTTTTTCAGCTAAAATTTAGAGGGGTAGCGACTTATCTAGTCAAGAAATTTGGGACTGAGTACTTATTTGTATTCGATTGGGCTTCTCAGATTTCAGATTTCATGTGTCTAATTCTAATCGAAGATAAAAATGTCTTTTTTTTGCATTTGACACTTTTCTACGTGTTTTTCACGTAAGTTTAGTACGCTGCTCGAGCTAAACAAATTTTTTGATGCTCTCCAACTTTTCCCTTCATTAGCTAAAACCTTTGCTAATTTTTACGCTGGGGAAGTGTCACAGAAAAGAGCTTCTTTTTAAAAAATCTATTTTCTTATTTTAACCATTTCAGGTTAAAGGTACTCATCCTCGAGGTACCTAGTCATTAAAAAATCTTTTTGCTTAATTTTCCTCAACACAAAAACGCAACCTACACAATGATCTGTCAAAATTTAGCTGGAGGAATTGTGCCGACCCATTAATTGGGCACGCTTACAGATTCTTAAATGTTTAATTCTAAAAGAAAAGTTTGAAAAGTTAGTGTAAAACACTTGGAAGTTTATTAGTCACACAAGTATAAACGAGTGTCTATATTGCCATTTTATGCATTTACCGACTCCAAATACCAACTTGGTAAGATAGTAAATTGAGTTCGTCCACTATGTAGTTTATCAGTGATTTTGCCAGTTTGTTCGTCATAATTGAATTCGTAGACTGAGTCTGGACAATCTATGTTCGCCAATTTGTTTTCAACAAGCTGAAGGAAATTACCCAAGAACTCAAAACATGCAGCGGCATTTCTCCAGTGCTTCTATAAAATCAAAACAAACTCAAAAAAGTGACAATTCCATTTCTGTATTTGAATATTACTCACCACCCAGTTGCGATGCAATTTACTCATGTCGTACTGAACTATCTGATGTACAATTCCTTTAGAATCTCTGAATCCAAAGTATATGTCATTGACACCAGTCAGAAAACTCTGTGTCCATACATTCTGACATTTTATTTTTTCAAAATTAAACAAATTTTGTGGCGACTTGTGTTTGGGTATGTATGGATTATTGGTCACTTTAAGTTCAATGAACCTCAAATCTTTGTAGGCTTTCCGATTTTTTCTAAAAAAAACAAAGTTTGGGTCATCGACAGTAAGTTAATTTTTTAAAATGCTAAAATTTAAAATGCTGGGGCCCAAAAGCTTTAGTAATTCATTATAAGCAATTTTCTTCCGGTATATCAGTTTGAGAAACTCTGATTCTACAGCACGGAAAGCAAAGATAATGGAATAAAAGAGATGGATATCTTTCGTACGTCTATCCCCCCAAAACCCATTTGTTTACATTGTTGTTTTTGTAATTTCAACCACCGTCTGTGAATACGTGTGACATAAAAAAAGCATGTTGCTAATGGCCGGTCACCATTCCTTTTGCTTTTCTGGGCATTGCGCTGTTCAATTGCTTTGTGTTTCGTATTGAACTTGTTTGGTTTTTGTTAAGGCTTCGATTAAAATAAAGAAAATAGTGAAAAACACATTTCGGAATAGCGAATTCTTGCATTAAAGTCCAATTCATGAACTCACAAACACTTGAAAAGAAATGAGCAAATGTGCGTGACTTCATGAATTTTACGGGAAAACAGCTTGTAGGCAGCCGCCTTTCCACTGGAAAGTTATCCATCTCTGTATTCCATTATCTTTGACGGAAAGATGGTACAAATCATAGACAAACCATACTGAGACCCCCAACTCACAATCCTCTTGCCGCTGGCCCCCTCATTTTTTTTTCAAATTCGCCATTTTGTATTCCTATCGGTGTTATGTCAAATATGAATCCGTGTGACATGCAAAAACATACAAAAAATACAAAAATAAATGCTACCAACCTCGGCAACCATGGGGAAATGTGAAAGAGTTCGGGAATACCACATTTTAGCATAACTGAATGCCATTGGTTAGTAATTATAAATTTTTTGAAGGTGAATAATTTGATTTGTGTGGTTAATAAAACTATCTAAATTAGATGTTTTACATACTAGAAATATACTAGGACAAATATGGTTGTGTATTTCCCGCTTTTGGATATAATTAACTTCGATTTCGTGTGTAAATTTTTCTTAAATAATAAAGAAAATTTGCTCAAAATGTTTTTATTTTCCCTCAACCAACCTACATTCTTAATTTTTCGCAAATATTTTAAGCAAATGTACACTTTTTCCTAAAAAAAAATATTATTCACACGTAACGCACAATTTCAAATTTAACGGATAAAATTCTATGAACGCTGCAAGCCACTTTGCCCAAAGCGGAAGTGGCATATGCAAGGTGCGAGTGTATTTGTTTCTGAAGTTTCGTGACATTTGTCAATACGAATTTCTATGTACAATACAAGCGCACTTAGCGTGTGCCACCCCATAGAAATATAGCTTGTAGGCTAAGTAACGGGAAATCGGTCGAAGTTGGTGGTCTCAGTATTGTCTCTGGTACAAATGATGAAAAAATACTATTCTTTGGTCTTCAAAGAAGCTCTCAAACAGTAGTGGAAAAGCCATTTAGGACTTTATAAAGGGTCTTTCATTAAGGACTCCACAACTGCAAGCTATTTGAGATATCTTAAAAAAAATACATTGTCTTGAATTACTATCAAAACATTTCTGAATGGAATTCAACTTTGTTCATGACGTTCTGATGATTTTGCGATGAAAATTTGCGTTAACGCTCTTAAAGTTGCCACCAGAGACAATACTATGGTTTGTATGGTTTGTCTCTGGTTGCCACCACCACCACCAAATTTTAATTATTTGTAAAGGTTATTCCTTCGTGTAACTCACCATGATGGAAATGTGCATTTTACTGAATATTTCGACATTGACAGTTCGGTAATCGGTTTAAGGGTGCGCTTACACTGAAAGTGTGAAGTTGTCAAGTTGATAATGAAAGACCCTTTAGTAGGTAGGTAGTAGCTACAAAGAACAGTTTGTCAAGCTATTATTTGTTTTATTACAAACGTACGGAAAAACGCTTCAGTTTAAGTCAAAGTGACACGAAGCGTCCATACTTCCTGGTAGCCTGGGATAATACTGGCTGAGCATCAATTCTCTCTCAGTGTAATGTAAGATAATTCTGTGTTAAGCATGCAACCATACTATGATTTATCTATGCTAAGTATACCTTACCTCTGGTAATTGAAAAAGTCGATTGTTTTCCTTGTTGCATCTATTTCATTACCAACACAAATGAGTACTTTTAATATTCAAAAAGTCAAATTGCACTTTAACGGTTTGACAACCATCTGTTATAACGAAATTACGCATAGAAATTTCTTGGGTTGCGGTGCAGGTTTTTTATACAGCGAAGGGGATTTGCTCTCCTTCTGTCCGTTTCTTTTGTCCAACATGAACTGCTGTCAAGTCACTTCTACTTGGGATAAGTGCAAGTTTGAATATCGAAAGTGTCAAACAAATGTAGTTGTATGCTGAGATAGATGTTCAAAGTAAAGTTAACGTGATGCAGCATCAGGGATAATAGATTTACGATTTGAGTGCCCTTGTTTTTTTTGGGCAATCGTTAAATGAAGCAACGCATTTTTAATAAGAAAGTTATACTTATTAATTGCACGTCATTTTTAACAAAGTGCAACTAGTCCATCAATAATTTCAGCCAAGAACACTTTGAGTGAGTTACGTCATCGCCATACAAGTTCGTTTCTCAAATTTGAGACATTGTTTCCTTTTTTGTGTTAAGGAATTAAAAAAAAAAATCATTCTTGCTTCTAGAACAAAATCAAGCTAGATGAGTTGATAAATGAGATGAACATAAACATTTTTCTTTGAACTGTACTTATGTAGGAAAAAATAACTTAGCCCATACAAGTCCAATGGTTTTTCGCTAATCACACCATCCATTTCCGCTGCGAAAAAGAATCTGCGACCGGCCAGCATTCTTTTGAACACGCAAAAAAACTGTGAACATTCCTCAACCTGTTTGGAAGTATCTGGCATTTTCGATGGGTCATCTGGAAATCGAAAAGTAACGTTTATTTATAACAAGATAAGATAAATTTAATAACAAATAGATTAATTAATTGTCTATACACAGATATTGATTGCAAATATTTCCTTTTGGAATAGTGACTGTTATAAGCTCATTAATCTGTCTTGTTCATTGTTAATTTCGATCTAAACTATTTAGTCAGAGTTGCATACACATTATTCAAATACATATGATTCAATACTATTAATTGATAATACAAAGTAATTATTTAGTAAATTTTACATCCGCTTACTTGCCTTTCCTGATAAGCATGCAAACGTTTTATTTTTCTTTGTTCAGTCGTTTTTAATACAAATAGGTACGGTTACGAACATGTAAGTTGTAAAGTGAAGCCAGGGGAAATCCCTAATAGAAATAAAATGCAGCAAGGAAATGCTGAAGTGGGCTATTAAACAGACACTAATAGAATAGACACATGAGAGCCCATGCCACTGAATGAGCAATTCGATAATTTAGAAGTTTAGTGCAAATTCCTAAGATAAGCGCTACACTTAGCTGAGTGCTAACAAAGTAATATCGTGAGTTGAGAACCGACATCCTAAAACGATCAATTTATCAATATTTGGATATTTAATAACGAGGAACTCAAAAAAGTGATTCGCAAAATTCTGTACATATCTGTCCGCCTGCCTGTCTGTCCGTATGATCTAGAGGCCTATACAGCCTAAACGGTTGCCCCGATTTGGTTCAATATCGGACAATGAATTTTTGAAAAAAAATATAATTTATTAAAAATTTGGTTTTCTTTAGTTAATCTGAAGACCTTCAGAACGATTTTGACCAAAATGCATACTTAGAGTAAAATTGATGTTTTCAAAATTATTGCTTCATTATTTTTAAATTGGAATCACCGAAAACGTTTATTTTAGAAACTGCTCATATCTCAAAAACCCCCTTTTAGATTTGGATAAAACTTTAAAAACCAAGTAGTGCTTATCTTATGCTTATTTTTCAGCTAAATAGTTAAGCAATAGTATTGCTCAAACTAAATATTACAAAATTTGTTTTGTCTGCACAATTTTACAAAAACCGCTGAAACGATTTTCTTCAAAATACTTGTTTAGTACAATAAAATAATTCTAATTAAGATCTCATGCTTAGTTTTTCTCAAAAAAATCGAATAAATTATTTTTTCAAATACTTTCTCAAAAATAACTACTCAAATCCCGATCTGTCTTCGTATATTTTTTCAAAACTCAAAACCGTACCTTCTGCCAATAAAAAATGCAATAATATTTAGTTACGAAAAAACTCTTTTAAGCAAATATTACCCACTTCATGTTTTTTTCTTTAACCATTTATTGAATATGCACCTTTAAATAGTTACAACCACTTGGATTCAAAGTGGATTCAAACTCCCACTCCATTCGCACTCCCATACCCGTCTTTATGTTCTATCCGTAATTATAGATAAGAAAACGCTAATAACCACAAGTTCCGGCGGCCAACATTTCTGCGATCACTTCAAAACATTTCCATTTCTGATTTCAAACATGTCAAATGAGTGTGGTAATAAGTGTCAGTAAATTAAATCAGTTATACGAAATAAATATAAATTTGTCTGTTGATCACTTCCGGGGGCCATTTTGTTGTATGGAAAAGCGAAATTTCGTAAAAATATCAAAATGCTTAATTTTCTCAAAATTTCTACCACGTAAACAAGATGGCCGACCAAAATACATGTGACGTATTTTTGGCTCTACCCGATTAGCGGAATTCGAATTTCTAAAATAAAAACGGAATGGAGCAAAATAGATATGACATTCTGTAACGAAACCAAACTAATTCAAGATCACATCCAACGACAAAAAAGAATTTCACAAGATTTAACATTTTTCTTAAGCATCAGCGCACTTCAGGTTAAAAAATGAATTTCACAAGATCAGGATTTCTTTCATTCACGCATATTTATAACATATTACAGATTTCTGTTCTGAAATGTAATTTTTTTCGGGTAGAATGTTGTTCGGGCGAAACTCACAATAAGGCTGATTATGCGTCATGCTCATTAATGGCATGGTACCAGCGTTGCCCCCCTTGAATTGTTTTATGTTTTTCTTGTGTAAACAATATACAAGTGATTTTCCGCGTTTTCAAGTAAATTATATTTTATCGTGTTTTATTGAACATCTATCTCAGAAAAGTAAAGCAGAATCTTCAATACGCAATTACAAAGCTCCACTCTACTTGGCACTTCCGTAGTTGTTGTAATTACGTGTTAAAGATTCTACTTTACTTTACTTTGCTAAGTTTTACTACACTTTAAATCCGCCACGCTACATTTTCAACCATTTGGGGGGGGGGGGGCAATACTGCATGGATAGTAAAGGAGTAACTCACCCTCACACTTCTATTCAGCAGTTGTGAAAGCTAAAAAGTCACATCAAGCGTACCTACCTATTTCTTGTGATTCGATAACATTTTCCGAGTTCTAGGACATTGCCGGTTAGTTTCTAATTGGCACAAATTTTTCGGTAGAATTTCGAATTTGCACACAAAGTTAGTAAAAATGCAACAAAAATAAACATCGCAAACTTATAACATAGTAATACAGATATATAGATCACAGAAACATTATCTACAGATACAGATTAACAGATCCGTTCGATTTGGTCAAAAATTCAGAGTTACCTGCCAAACAGTACTGCTCAAATTTGGGCCCGTAATAACTTAACAACTTCTTCCAATCCGGCTCATTTTTTTCAGCAGTTCGCTTTTCAGGTGAAGTATATTGACACAAATAAATATTTCCTTTGTACTTTGTAGCCAATATCGTCCATCCATATCTCTTTTCATATGGGGAGCACATTATCATACGGATTACTCCGCGGTACGTTATATATTGTGTTGATGGAATCAGTACTGCTCCTTTGGCTTGACGACCACAACTCTTGTTAATCAAATCGGCTTTGTTATTCAAAATAAACTTTAGCATTGAATCCATTTTTTCTTCAAAATATGAATCTGGCTTAACTTTTATTTCTTCTATTCCTTCATTTAAATCGAGCGGCACTTTTGGTAGTTTGAAATATTTTAATGAAGAAGCAGAATCTTCGTATACTCTATCCGTGTTCATGGAATAATATCCATATATTTCCGGCCCGGTGCAACTCATTGTATATACGATTGTTAACTGCAACGAATATAAAACGCGACTGATTTTTGTTTAAATTCAATTTTATGACACAACTGAAATTGAACTGATGTGATTCATTATGCGATTGTGAGCAACTTGTTTATCATCAGCCTCAGCACTTTGCAGCTTACACTACCGTACTGCATCGATTATCGTTATCATTACGTCAATTTAATAACTGTTGATCGTATTTAGGAATGAGAACTTAGAGAAAGCAATATCGATATGACTTCGAGTACATAATTGTTGCGGTAGTACATTTTTTTTACCGTTGTAGCATTTCGCTTCCTAGTCAAAATCTTCAAAACTTTGACAAAAATGCAAATATGGAAAATTATATACCTACATTAAAAAATAACCTCATACATTTTGCAATTGTTAAAATTTGTGGTGCTATATCCGATTTATTGTATAAACGGGCACAACTACAAATAGGTATTTATTTATTGCCACGTCTATCAAAATGCACAATTTCCTATTACGTGTACGCAGTTCACGTGAAATCCAATTTCCCATATAAATATTTTACTGCGAAATGTTAAAATGAACTTTCCATATGAAAATTTCACTAGCAGTTCGAGTGAAAAATAGCGTTTCAAAAACTGAGTGCCTCAATACCATTTATTCCACCCAGCTTTCCTAAAAAAAGCCAACAGATGAATTCACGGATCTTTAAAAATTATATATTATTTCCATGCACTGTAAATTGTTTAAATGTGACGGCTGTCCTAATTATTACTAATCAGGCAATATTTGCCGAATTGAAAACTGTCGCGTGAACAAAAAAACAAAACATTTTGTATTTTTTTGTTCAGAGGTTCACTGAAAAGAAAAATCATCGAAAGGGATTCCAGAGCAAGTTAGTACCCGAGAGATGCTTCTGCAATAGGGAGGGACTTTAAACCGATCTAAAATACCTTCCGAGGTCACTGGGCCTTACTAATAATCATTTTTAACCTCCACACTAAATATTTTGTAGGTCACAATATGCAATTTTGTATTGAAATTTTCGTCATTGTGAGTTCGAAAAATTTAGCCTGGACACTAAAAATGATTATTAGTATCGCAGACTGACTTTTGTCATACCGAATGGGATTGCACCTAGTCGGCAATTTATTTATGAATTACCTACATATTTGAAAAATTAAACGAAAAATCCCTCGTTTTGTCGGATTTCTGAACTTTTTTGAGAGAAAATATAACGGAATTTCATTGACATATCAATTTTTAAAGATCAAAAGCTTTTATCGGCCTTAATCTCCTGATTACATTGTCTGTATTTAATTCGGTTATTTCTAAGCTAACGTAGTTGAGAAGCCTATTTATTGGACAGGGAGGATGCATATTTTCCAATAAGCATTTTATTACTATTTTAAGATCAGTCACCCTGCATAAATTTCTCCATGAAAAATCTGCAAACAAAATGTTTCACTTTTGATTTGACTTTTTGGAAAGGATCGAGTGAAAATTGACCTTCACTCACTCGAACAGCGTACCAGCCTTAACATGAGAAGCAAAACTTTCACATATTTTAGGTTATTCATTTTTACAACATAGTGTAGTCATTTGCATTAAATCAGGATTTACCTCTACAAATGCACAATAATTTACAATGTAATGTAAATGTACTGTTTCGCAATGGAAACTAGTTCAAACTAAAATTAATAACCTAAAATAATGAACTTTTTATGTCAAAACTCATTACGATTATAAATTGCCATTGATGTATATTGAACCAACAAATATGAACCTGTTCTTTGAATGTTTAAAATACTATCATTTTCATTTATATTTTTGATATACTAGGTACTACTCTATCTGCTTTTCCGTTTCAATCCGTTTTTTTTTTTCAAAACTCAACGGTTTTAGCCACAGTTTGAGAGCCACACACATGCCATATCTGTCGTCCTCGTAAGTCGGTGGGAGCAATTTCCTCTCTATTTTGTGCCTTCCAGTTCCAATGTCAAAACAGTTTATTGGAACGAATGAACTTTGGAACTCTCAAGCATGCCATAATTTTCATTTTCGCTAACAAATTTTCGACGGCCGTGAGGCTTGGGCAACATTTTGTTTGTTTATCAATAAAATATCATTGTGAAATAGCAAAATTAAACAGGTCCGTACAAGAATGTCGGACGAGGAAGACAATTCGTCCAGTAATGATGACTTTTCTGCTAGCGAAGATGAATGGAAGCCGAACAAAAGTAATAATCGCCAAGTCAGTGACGACGAATCCGACGACGATGACAGCGACTTTGAAGACCATGGTCCCAACTACAAGAGAAGGTATACCCTAGTTAGCAAAGTTAACTACATACGGTTTCTATAAAAAAAAAAAACTTTTTTGTCGCGAGTCAAGGTCCCATCATGGAACATCATCAAAGTCTGACAGTGCCGCTAAGCAGACAAAAAAACGCAAATCTACCGGTACTTCATTGAGAACAAAACTGTTTAATAAATACAAACCTCCGCCAAAGACATTACGAAATCAGCCAACACCCGTCAAATCAGTTAAGGAGAAGCGAACTAGTGGTGCGCATACCTCGAAAAATGTGTTGCACTCGAACAAAAACCCTAATTCCAGCGATTCTGACAGTAGTGGCGATGATTATCTTGTGAATCCCGATGAAATTGATCTGCAGTCTAGTTTTTTTGATGTAAAACCATCGACTTCGGGTGAGGCGTCGGCGGCGACTTCGTCATTGGCAAATATTGGCAAACCTCAATTTGATTGCAATGCCGGCATGCAGTTGTCAGACTCCGACGAAGACATCGACGACGATGATGATGACGATGAAACAGAATCAATCAGAAACGAAACAAAATCAAGTTCTACTAAGAATGCAAAGCCAGTTGATCTTGGCTATTTGCAAGACTTTGCCGCGAATATCGAGAAAGCTAAGGTGCAGTATAAAAAGCACAAAGAACGCAGTCAATTGGTCGTAGAGAGCAAAATTGATGTATCCTCATTGCTGGCTATGGGCGAAGGCAACAGCAGCAAAGTCACTTCGACTGCTGCCACAAAGAAAACCAAGAATCCCAAGCGGCAAAGCAAGAAAACGCAGCCAAGCCAAACAGCTGCAGACTCAGACTCCGATTGGGAGGAAGTAGAAGGTAAATGCAAACATAGACTTAGTTAGAGATTTAAATCACGCTGAACGCCGTATTATGACTGACAAAGACACGTAGAATAAGTATAACCACTTGTAGCCGTTGTAGTGTACTCTAGGATATTCATTAGTTGTTCGCTCAATTTAAGAAACAAATAAAGCAATCTCTTAACTATGCAAGTTATTAGTAAATAAAGAAATGTCCTTTGTTTTGCCCAGCATTTCTGTCTACTTTGGGAGTGGGGTGTTGGTCTATCGCTTCGTCTGTGAACGAGTAACGCACGTACTGCTCCTTCACTGATGCATCGATCGCTGGTGCTTGTTTCGCGATTTTTGTTCTACCTAGTGTTTGTCTCCCAACAGCCATTTTTGTTTTATATTACTATGATAGCTTTTGTTGTTGGGCATGCTTGTAGTTTTCGTATAAATGTGTCTTTAGTTTTGCCGGATCTAATGGCTTTAAGGTTGCACTGGGGTCGAATTACCGTATCCGTGAGCGAGCAATACGGCACTGAATTTTGTGAATTTTACACGCAAAACAATAACAAATTCAGTCACGTAAAGCTAGATCACGGATGCGGTAATTCAACCCCAGATTTTCTTCTAATCTCTTTGTTACGTGTTTATCGAGTTTGTCCGAAACTGTTGACCATTCGAATGACGCTTACGAATTGAATTAGTTCAAAACACGTTGGCGTCCAGCTTTTTCCTACTCCCGCCCATTGATCAGAGTTCTTCAACATCCGACATCGCTTTCGCGCGTGTTTGCAACTGCCGTTGTTGCTTGCTTTCTATTATTCTAGTAAGTCTCGTAAACTGTGCATCTTTCACTTCAAATCCATTGCGTACATCTCCCAACATGAAGAAAAATCCTTCCTCGCTTCATCGCTTGTTGTGTTATTTTTATTTTAAATTTTTACCAAACGCACGTACCTTACCCATCATCTCCACCTTTTCAGCTGATGAAGACTTCTCCTCCGCTGCGCAGCTACCCGACGCCCTGGCCAATGGTATCCAAGTCTCTGTTGACTTGCCGCAGAGGCATCGCAAGGACAAGAAAGCCATCGATGTCGAGGCAACTCTCAAACGGCAACTAAATCGTATCATTAAGGAGAATCAAATCTACTTGCACAAAGTCAGTCTCCTGTGCCACATTAGCAACGGGCTGTTCCTTAACAAAGTTGCAAACAACATCAACCTCATGCCGATCGCATTGAAATTGCTGCCCAGTCGAAACGTCTACCCCAGTGGTCAGACTGAGATCAAGTACTTCCAGTCCATGGTGACGTGGTTCAAAACAGCGGTGAAGATCCACGATGACCGGACGTATCCCAGTATAAAGGTGGATCCTGTTTTGTCGTTGGCTGTTCAAATGAAACATCGCCATGCGGTTTGCAAGCGGGACTTTATACTGATGTTTGTTATTCTTTTGCGAGCGATGGGAATGCAGTGTCGCTTGGTCGTTAATATGGTACCAATGTCTCTGCGACCGGCACAAAGTGCTCTATGCTCGTTAAAAATGAAGCCAACAGCTGGCGATGGCAAGAAAGTGTTGAAAAAAGAGGCCCTTGTAAGGGCACCAGCGAAGAAGGATCCAATTAAGAGTCCGCCGTTGTCAAGGGAGGAAAGAGAAGAACTCAGAATGAAAGTGGAAAAATTGGAGAAGGAAATAACGAAGAAGAAGCGCGAACAGCTAAAACCAAAGCCGTCGTTCGAGGAGGTGTTGGAGGCCAAAGTTGCACCGCCTTCAAAAGTTTTAGAAAAAAAGGCAGAGCCAGTTTCTGTGAAGGCTGCACACAAATCAACTACCAAACCTAAGGAAATGAGTGCGATGAAGGACGAATTGAAAAGAAAAGCCCTAGATAACTCCAATGAACCTGTTAGGAAAAAGAAAGTGGAACCCGTTACCAAGACGGTGAAGCCCATTTCCAAGAAAGAGTCCGCTTCAAAGAAATCTCCATACTTTCCAAATTCCAGTCAAAACACTGAACAGAAGAAACTGGTAGCCTCCCTCGAATCACATTCCAAATCATTCGATGACCAGCAGCCCAGTATTTCGGTCTCTTCGAAGGAGGCAAAAGGACAGCCCACTCGTAGTACTCGCTCTCGGGCGGACACTGCTACAAAGCCCAAACTGACACAAAAAGTCACCCCAGCTGTTGTCATCGTAGCGGATGACAAGCAAAATTTGGAAAACAAACCAAGCCGAAGTACACGGGCAGCCCAAAGTCGTGAGAAAAGTCCAAAAACGTTCATATCTCCTGCGTTCTTACAAACCAAAGCGAGCAAAGCACTGGCGCTCACTCACGCTGGTGAAAACTCATCACAAAGTAAACGAAGTCGCAGCAAAAGTCCCGATCCGACGGGCTCTGCCTCAGTCAAGAGCTACATCTCGACTGAGTTCCTAAAGTCCAAAACAAATCGTAGCACAAATGCCACCGAAAATAAACCTTCACCGCGAAAGCTTCGATCAAGAGTTAAACTCACTGTTCCTCAAATAGATGGCGCTGACGATTTACCAAAATCGCGCCGCAAGCAACACCTCAAGAAACCACGAACACACAACTCGGATGATGATTTCGAACCGTCTCCGCCGAAGCGCTCCAAAGACCGTCAGGTACTCTCTCCGGACCCCTCGGACGACGGCCAATCGCCGAGCAGGCCCAAAAAGAACACCACCCCCAACATGTGGGTAGAAGTGTATTCAGAACTCGAAGAACAGTGGGTGTGTGTGGACTTATTCAAGGGCAAGGTCCACTGTGTGGAATCCATTCGGGTGAGGGCATGCATACATTTCTTGTTCTCATTTATTGTGAGTAACGCCTTTGTATATTTTTTTTTTCTTCTAGAAATCCGTGACACCATCAACCTTGGCCTATGTATTCGCCTTCAACAACGATGCGACTATGAAAGATGTCACTCCGAGATATTGCGCTCAGTGGGCCACGGTCGTACGAAAAGGTCGCGTTGAACAATCGTGGCTAGACGAAGCCATCAGGGAGTACGTGACAACACATCGCACGCAAAGAGATTTGACAGAGGACATGGATTTGCGTAGAATTCATCTGGACAAACCGATGCCGACCACAATTTCCGAGTACAAGGACCATCCCTTGTATGCGCTTGAGAGACATTTGCTAAAGTTTCAGGCGATTTATCCTGCAAACGCACTGACTCTCGGCTTCGTTCGTGGCGAACCGGTTTACGCCCGAGAGTGCGTTCATACCTTGCATTCGCGCGAAATTTGGCTGAAGTCGGCGCGAGTTGTTAAACTTGGCGAGCAGCCGTATAAAATCGTTAAGGCCCGCCCAAAGTGGGACAAGGTGAGTGAGCTGTGTCCTAGTTATGTTTCTTTCTCTGTATAATTGGGATGTCCACCAGACGTTGCGTTGAACGGCATCACAACCACTTCAATAATAATGAGCTTGGCAATGGTTTTTCGAAAGACAATTCTAGACCGTTTATATTTTTTGACTCGCTTTCATACCGAAATTCAATCCATTTGCCTTCTGATTTCAGTTCACCAGCACTGTAATTAAAGATCAACCCCTAGAAATATTTGGCTATTGGCAAACCCAAGATTACGAGCCACCAACAGCTGAGAACGGCATTGTGCCACGAAACGCTTACGGAAATGTCGAACTATTCAAGGAGTGCATGCTGCCGAAGAAAACCGTTCATTTGCATCGTAAGTGCTTGGAGACTTGTTGACACTTCTCTGCTAATTTGTTTATTTCCAGTGCCCGGTTTGAATAGAGTTTGTAAGAAACTTGGTATTGACTGTGTGCCAGCGGTTATTGGATTTGATTTCCATCAGGGCTCTTGTCATCCACTCTTGGATGGTTTTGTTGTTTGTGAGGAGTTTGCCGAAATGGCGGCTGATGCTTGGGATAAAGAACAACAGGACATCGAACGTAAGGAGCAAGAAAAATACGAGGCACGCGTCTATGGTAATTGGAAGAAACTCATCAAGGGATTATTGATACGGGAACGTCTGAAGATCAAGTACAACTTTTAAAGTAAACGTCGCTCTTTGGAGTTTTTGTTTTGTTTTTTTTTTGTCTACACAAATCAACCTCTGTTTTGTCGGTCTATTGTATTTTGTGCTAAAACTTTGCGTTTTTTGTAATTGTTACTGCCAAGTGAATAAACAAAATAACTTTTTCTTATTTAAATTTGTTTCAATCGTAGTAAGAAACTAAATGAGGAAACTTAGCGGCAAGAAAGATGTACTGCGCTATAAACTAACTACCCATCAGTGGTGTTTCCACATGTAAAATCAACATAATTCCGTGAACATAATGCTCGTTCACTGAAGTGTCGATTCGACACACTGGTGTGGCAGCATGTAACTTCATCCAATCGATACAATCGAGCTCTGGTAGCACATAATTTGTCTCAATCGAGGATAATCGATCGAAGATAATCGATTGAGCCAAGTAAGGTGCTGTCAGAGCTCGATTGTATCAAGTTACGTGCTGTCACCGCTGGTATCTACAATCTACATCGATCTTTCGTATAGCAATGCGAGTTCTTTGTCCTTGTCCATGGGTGTGTTAACCAGAGACAAACCATATTCACCTCTAAATAAATAAATAGTTGGCGCAACAGGTCCGTAGGGACCCTGGACCTAGCTTCTCACAACCATTCGATTTGTGTGGGTTTTCATTTTTGGGACGAATGGAAGGGATCTACAGTTTTATGCCGAGTCCTAACGGCTAATTGAGAAGCTCTTTCATGACAGTTATACTCTTTCCGTTGTTTGTCAGACGTTGGCGAGAGGTGGCGCAGTGTAAAAAAACCTTGAGTTGCAATTTGGGTTTTCTTAGGATTCGAACCTGGGAGCTCTCGCTTAGTAGTCCAACATTAGCCACTGCGCCGATATTCACCTCTATCGGGTTAAAATTTCCATGGGAATGTTTCCTATTCAATAGATTACTGATAAGGGAAACATTTACTACTTACTTAACGGGCTCCCGACCCGTGGAGAGTCTCTGCCTGAGACACTGCAGCCTTCCATCCTCCGCGACCCCGAGCACGCTGCTTCCAGTTATCCAGACCAAGCGCTCTGGCATCCGCGATGGCTTGGTCTTTGAAACGGAGATTCGGTCTTCCTTGTCGTCTCGAACCTGGCGGCTGGAATTCGAAGATCGTCTTAGCTGGAGCATTATTGTCCATTCGCTCGATGTGGCTCATAGAGTTCGCGGTTGTATCTTCTCCTCCTCACACACAGGACCAAAAATCCGCCGAAGAATTTTTCTTTCGAAGGAGCCTAGTATCAGCTCTCCCTTCCTGCTTATCGCCCAGCACTCGGCGACATAAAGCAGAACTGGCAGGATAAGGGTTCTGTAAAGCATACATTTTGTCCTTCGAGTTAGGAGTTTTGAACACAAAGTAGCAGCGGTTTCCTAGGGTAATTCTTCGCCGGATGTCATTTGTGGAGTTCATGTTTACTCCGATGTAGATAAACTCCTTAACTACCTCGAAATTGTTGCTATCAATAGTGACGTTCTGTCCTAGGCGGTGGACAGATGCTTGTTTGTTTGTTGATAGCATGTACTTAGTCTTGTCCTCATTTACTACAAGACCAACGAATTTCGCCTGTTCTTCAATCGCCGTAAAAGCGACCGATGATGTCAATATCGTCTGCATACCCCAGTAGCTGGACGGATCTGTTGAAGATAGTTCCTTCCGTGTTGACACCTGCCCTGCGCACTATCTGCTCTAGCACGAGATTGAAGAAGTCACATGATATAGTGCGTCTCCTTGCCGAAATCCGGTGCATGTCTGGAATAGCTCGGAGGAACTACTTCCAAATTGCACGTAGCAGATTGTGTTCTCCAGCGTCACGCTACATAGCTGGATCGGTTTTGCCGGGATCCAGAATTCGGCCATCCCCACATAAAGCTCCTGACGATGAATGCTATCATATGCGGCTTTGAAGTCGATGAATAGGTGGTGAGTCTCGACTTGAAATTCATTGGTCTTTTCCAGGATTTGCCTCAGTGTGAAAATGTGGTCTAT
Organism: Cheilosia impressa; assembly: GCA_948293265.1. Taxonomy (NCBI): domain Eukaryota; kingdom Metazoa; phylum Arthropoda; class Insecta; order Diptera; family Syrphidae; genus Cheilosia; species Cheilosia impressa. The sequence goes on along the minus strand of OX411883.1, from coordinate 21,195,539 downwards.
AGTCGATCTGCCAGGCCGAAAGCCACACTGGTACGTGCCGATTAGTGTGTTGCAGAACGGTTTGAGACGTTCACACGGTACGTTGGATAGGATCTTGTATGCGACATTAAGCAGGGATATGCCTCGATAGTTCTTGCAAGACATAGGATCGCCTTTTCTGTAGATGGGGCATATGGTGCTGATAGTCCAGTCATCGGGCATACTTTCTTCCACCCATACTTGGTTGATGATTTGGTGCATGCGCCCTACCAAAACATCACCACCGTATTTGAAGAGCTCCGCTGGTAAGCCATCAGAGACGGCGGCCTTGGGTAACATTTCCATCGGAGTTTATTCGCGATAACCCCGATTGTCTCTGGTTTTAACGACCGGCAACTATTCGCATCACTGGCGTCATAGTTGATTGATACACCCCCTTGTATTTGAATACCCATAGTTCCCACAGGCCCACGGGGCTTTATCAGTGTCCTCCGCCTAAATGTAGACAGACCAGCATACCGGAGTAGGTAGAAACCCGCAGAGAAGATAAGAACTCCAATCACAGCCAACTCCGATACTGATATCTTTAGTAAAACAAACACCACCCTTCAATATTTATTGCAGTTTTCTTTTCTGTTTTGCTTCTCGTTTATTTCTCAAAAATGTAAGTTATATAATATAGGTTATCTTAACATACAAGTCTCGTCTAGCGAAGGATCAATAGTTTCCACAAAATATAACCAATTTCTCATTTTAGCAAAAATAAAATAAAATATTCTTAAAAGTTATGTCAATAAAGAAAAAAGAAAAGGGAAACAAAAAAAGAGGAGAAAAAAAACAACAAATTGTCAGCATGAAAGCGCATAGCCTCCAGATCCCTGTGTTCCGAGAATACCCTCCGCAAGGGATGATGTATATGTGAGCCAACAAAATAATAAACTATATATTGGTATTCTCGGTTGAAGATCTTGTTTATTTTTATTTGTTTTGTTTTTGAAGACAAATGATTGGATTTTCAATTGATGTTGATGGCTGATGGGGAAAGTCATTGCGAAAACGATCGAATACGCTTCGACAGTGAGGGACATGGTGGCATAGCGACCGATGAGTTGGGGCTCTTCTTGGCAGCAGCAACCGGCTCCACCACACGGTTTACGAACCTCTCGGGTATGCCTGCTTTTAACAAGTAGCTCCTATTGTAATTGTCTAGGTTGGGATTGTAGTAGGTTATTGCGTCCCAGCACATTTCGCTAAGTTTTGGTATGGTCATCCACATCTTGTAGAGATCGTTGCGGCGTCGCATGGTCGTCTTGTTGTACTCGATGCCACCGAATATGAACATGCATCCGTTGCCGGGACTGGCAGCCGAATGGAAGTACAATGGCCGTGGCAGAACTGCCGTTTTCAACAGTGACCACTGCATCGTTCTAAAGTTGATCTTCCAGATATCGGCGAAGTATGTGGTAAAGTCACTCTGCAGGCCGCCTGTGATGTATGCCTCGATACCGTTAGGGGTGTCGAACTGCACGCATGAAAAACACTTGCGTGGCTTTGGTAGTCCATTGGGAATTGTCGGATCCGGTTTGGTTTCGAAGTAGTCCCATTTGTTGGTGTTTAAATTGAAGGCGGGAATCGTTTGCAGATCATAGACAGACATTGAGGTGCCACCGCCGAGGATGAATATGTGATTGCCGTCGTAGGCAACTTCGTGACGGTAACGGCCTTCGGGATCTTCGCGCATCTCTGGCCGACATATGTAGACGTTTTCCCAGACTTTGGTTTTCAAGCTTAAGCGGTACACATCACAGGAGTAATCGAAACCTGTGGTACCACCGATTGTGTAGAGGTAATTATCATGGATGACTATTCCGGGACCGTACTGAGCGGCTGGCATATCGCCTTCGACTGTGAGGCGTGCAACCCGTGGTCGCTCCGTTGTAAAGACGTGGCAATCGTTTGAGCAGCTCTCCCCAAAGGGATACCCTGTACCGCCGTGTGACTGTAAAAGAGAGTGGAAGAGAATATAGCATTTAAAAACTGCAATCTAAGTCTTAAAAAGGAGAAGGGTTAGTACAGGACCTTGCAACGTTAATAGCCATACCAGACTAGGTGTTATATGCGTAGCTAGTTTCTGCAACCTATTAAACATGTAAATAGCCAAGGACACCATCAATTTTGTATACAGGGTATGAAAAAAGGATTATTCTGTTATTGAGACTGATAAAGGTTGCTGGGGTTTCTCAGATGCCGATTGCTAAGACCCCGACTCATTATAAAGAAAGACAACAGAAGGAAATAGTAACAAAGAGACGTCATCAACTAAATTTTATTTTAGTTGCACATCAAAGCAATCACTAAAAAAATCCATCGACCAAATGTGAACCGTGTTACGCTATGTCCATAACACTCATGCGCGTTCTCGGGCACAGTGGAACAAAGAAAAACTAACAATCCCTCACAAAATAACATAAAATACTCACAATTAAAACATTGTTGTGTATCGCCAGCGCATTGGAGGCCAATTCTCGTGGCATATTCGGTGCCTTACTGTTCAATAGTAGTTTCCACTTGTTCGTAGCGAAATTATATGACCAAAGCTCTTGGAACAACAAACACTGTCCCCTTCGTGCAGCAGATACGGCCGATCTGGGATTGTAGCCACCCAGCGAATATAAATGTGAATCAGATGCAATCACCCGATGTCCACTTCTGGACACGGGATATTCCATAAACTTTGAATTTTTATAGTTGATTTTAATTAGATCGTACGCCCTAAACACGTACTCCTCGCGTTCCATGTCAACATCTTCGTCACCACTACTACTGCCACTGCTGCTGCCACTGCTACTCGACGAACTTGACCTGTCGTGCTGATTCTGGTTCTGATGCTGGTGCAAGTTATTCCAATCCATGTTATTTGTTGGTGGGTAAAGAAACTTCCGAATGAAAAAATTAAGGCAATTCTCCGTAAATATAAAAATATTCCAATAAATCGTATTCAATGTCGTAAAAAATATATTTTTCCTTTTCATCACAAAATGTTGGGTTGAATTTTGGTTTCTTCCTTTTTTCCAATCAGTTTTACTTTGTAGAGTTTATTTTGTTGAATTTCTAATTTCAATTTTTTTTTTATTCTTGTTGCAACAACAAAAAGGCAAAAGGTTTTTTTTTACTTTTATTTTTGGGTGTAATTTCTTTCCAATTGTCGCGTTCAGTTGGGAGGTGTGTTACAGATGTAGACTTTTCTCAACTCCTTGAAAATCGCTAATTTGTTTTGAAATTCGTGCACATTACTATTTTTTTGTGTTATAACTAGACGACCTTGTGGTTGTAGTCGTCATTTTCTTTTTGTTAACATCTGTTGGCGTTGATGATAGATCGAGATGTTACCAAAAACAGATAACAGTCGGACACCAACTACCACTGGGCTGGTGCGAGCGTGGACGACACAGCAAAACGTAGAAAAAATAAACCAGAAAAGGCCTTCGAAAGTACCACCAGAGCGACTTTTAATTTATTTCTTTTCGAACGTTTTGACGGATAAGAGAAGAGGAAGAAGAACGAGAAATTTTGGTGAACTTGACGTTGACGAAGGTGCAGCAACTGTTGTGAAATAAAAATGTTCTCTCTGGATTGCAGCGAGGTGTGTTGAAAGAGCATTCACTTTTTAAAATAGCAATTTTTTTATTATATTTGCATGGTAGTTAATGGGTTAGGTTATGGTAGTGCATAGAGCTGCGTCAACCATAATTTATGTGGGTTGTACTTGTACAGAAAAAATATGCAAATTCCACCATCGAGTAGGCACTTGATAAGAAATCAACCCAGATTTTTAGGTTCTGCAATGTTACTCTGCTTTAATATCTAAATAGTTGCATTTTTTTTTTAGTTTTTTTAGTTTAGTTAAGAGCGAGTCCATTGGGCAGAGGTTTATTACCCCTCCATCAAAGTCAAATGGAAAAATTAGTTTAAGATCAACGGTTAGTTTTGTCCATAACAAAGAGAAAAAACTGTTAGACTGTTCTCAGACTTATATGGTATTCCGTTTTCGATTGAGATTCTTCAGATTTCAGATTTCGTGTGTCTAATCGAACCAATCGAATATAACAGACTACCAATTTTGATATCCCAATCCGAAATTCCCAATGGGTTAAAAATGGCCTGCTGTCAATTTTTTGTAGCTGAACTCTGCCACTTGAAGTAACTCACCACAATCAATGTAGCCAACCTCTAGAGGGATTGAAATCCTATCTTGACAGAACTACCAGATCCTCGTCATGAAGATTTCATTATTAAACTTTTGTTTTCAATTGTAATAGTTTTGTAAACTTCAATTGATTTAACAAGAATATTTAAGACTTTTCATAATCACATATGAAATATTGTTTTTTTTTTCTCAATCTAAATCATGTTTAGAGCTGTTTTTCTTTTCACTCGAAATCAAATTTTGCACAATGTTTAACAAATTAAGTATCTTAAGAGAATTGCTTGTAATGGGTGTTAAATATTGAATTTAAATTGTGATTCTCTTTTATAGCTTTTGTCAGAAATGTCAGAACCTCGGCGATTCTAGAAAAGATAAACTTTAGGCCATTGTCGCAACAATTAAATTATCTTTTGTAATTTGTTTTCGTGCCTATCACTTATGTACCGTTACATATGAAAAATAATAATAATAAACAAATCTGCACAAGTAGGTAGGTTAGCTAGTAGGCATCAGATGGCATACAAAAATTTGACGTAACTGCTGAATGACGAGTTGATAGCTCTTACGCAGCTTTTAGTAAGGAAAAACACAAAATGAAAAATTCTCTGACCATCAATAACGTTGTTCTGGCATCACTATGCAAAAAAAAACACTCGGAATAAATTTTCACCACTATTTTGACAGTCGCTGTAATTAACCACACCAGAACTTTCTGATAGAAAAGCGCATTTTGCTGAAAAAATATGGAAAGCTTCTCCAAATCGCAAAACAGCGAACGATTTCAGTTTCGCATTCGCTAGTTGTTTCTCCAACAAAATAAACCACCATCGATGTCTACCAGTGTTTATAAAACCCAATTAAACAATTTCGAAACATTTCTAAAATGTGTCGCTTTAGTAAAATTTGATATTATTTAATACACAACAATAGGGCAACGTAAATTTTAAGGAATACACACACCGACACCAGCCAAGTCCACTTCAACGTCCTTACAGTCCAGTTTCGAAATTATTTCCATTCTATTTTTTTTGTCACAAAATCTTCAATCAATTACAAATTTTTGTCTACATCCGTGATAATAGTGATATAATTTTGTTTAATTTTATTTGAGGAAATTGTTTTCCTGTTTTAAATAAATTCTTTTCGTGTGTATTCATTCATTTTGTTGTAATGAATTTCTGACTACAAGCAGAACCTGAGCTGAGCTAAGCTAATAGGAAACAAAATACAACGCAGCACATTTGGAAATATTACTGTTCTCCCCGGAATAATCGGCATTTTGCTTAGATAAAACGAAACCATGGATTCGGCGGTCAAGAAACGTGTTTATAAAATTGTTCTAACTGGTGGTAAGTACATACTGAAAATGCATTTTTTTTGTCACATAAATATTGCGATGACAACCTTGAATCGTCCTATTGTCGGCAACCGAAAACGAAAACCATGTGGCTGCGACAACGACAAGGAGAACGATTTTCTGGTTCATGCCATGTGATTTTTGTCGGTGATTTTATTTTTATTTTTGCCCTCTTCTCACGATTGAGTGTAGGTATATGTGATAATGTGAAATGTGGTTGACACAGCATTACAGTAGTGCGCAAAGTGATGTTTGTTTTGATTTTGATTGTGGCAATAACGTACTAGCTACAATGTACCGGCAAATGCGTGGCTTTCGTTTGTAATGGCCCTCTCTCAGCCCAAAAGCGCATAGGCTCCTATTGTATATACCAATCACGGTTGCTAGCCATCACCGGTAATAAATTACTTAAGTGGCAAAGAAGATAGGAAGTGTTTACCTTTGGAGAACGAAGCGTTTGATAGTACGAAACATAAGCCTAAAGTGTTTGTAATGAAATTAAACTAGATCCTACTAAATGTTTCCACTTTGCACACGACTGTTAGTAGGTACTTGTTATAAAATTCCTCGAGAGTCGGTATCGGTAAAGTACCGAACCGACTGCTTGTTGTGACAACTGACAAAAAATCTCGCGTGTTTCTTGCTCGTGCAATGCAATTCACTTGATACAAATAAGAACAGGGCGTAAATACGTGCAGAGACTTAATTTCAAACTGAAAACAACTGAATTTAAAGTACATACGTGTTATAGTCCCGGAAGACGGTTGTATAAAATCGTTAAATTTTTATAATAAGTTTATCTCGTTTATGTCGGTTGAAAAATTAATTGCATCTTCTGCTCTGCCTCTGGGCTCAGACGCTTTTGTGTTGTGCCTATAGGTATAACAACAAACCACAGTCGGCGACTACCTACAATAACAATGATACTTCAGCGCTAAGCCTTTGACTACAAATGCAAAGAACTAGGTATATCAGTTCGTCTAGAGAAAATCCGCGATTACTAAAGACTGATAATTTTAGTCGGTAGAAACGAACACTTGTCGAAATGTTCTACTTGCAGTGGAACGGACAATTTCCCAGGCCGAGGCGCTCCATTTAATCTATAAATTAACCGACTTGCCAAAGATGGTAGCTCAACGTGAGACAATATTGTAATTACGATAATTTCTTGGAGCCACTCACTTTCGCCTGGAATGTATTGAAAAAGAAAAAGAGATTGAACAGGGCATGTAACCAAAAAAAAGACTTCTCGTCCGTTGCGGAAGAATCGTTTAAATGTTGGTATACCCCAAGTTTTTTTGCCTGGCCATGATGCACCGTTTCCTCAAACAATATCAATATCCGGATGTCTTAACTTTAGCCAATATGAGACTTGCGGTGTTATTTTAGCCTGCAAAACTAGACGGTGATAAAATTAATCCAATTGATACATGCAATATACTTCTCACACGGACTCGGTCTTTGAAATGCGGTTGAAGGATGCTCCTAAGCCAACTTGCAAGTTTGGTGACTTGCATGACCGCTAGTGTTCAGAATTCCTTAACAATTTTGTTCATAGTACATACACTCCTGTGTGAAACTCTAGCAAAATATCGCTACGCACCATCTAAATCTGTGCTGTTATATGCTTTGGGAACATGGAACTGCTCTGCAAACATCTCGAGCCTTCGTTAATCATCATCATAGTCATCTGTCTTAAAGGAAGCTCGGTCCCAAGGTATTCAATCGTGGTCACAGCTAAGGCCAATCGGGCCCTATGCTCCAGGAGGAGTTGAAGCTCTGCTTTGCAGCCGGACACCAACATCTACATCTTTACCATTCAAACGAAAATCGTATCAATTAGTTGGCTATTACGTTGCACTCGGAAGAGCAATGTTATCAGATCACAAAATTAAAAATAAGCATGACCTTGAGTGTTGAGATATTCCACATCCCGCTTGTGTGTTGGCAAACAAATTGTAAATGAAAACAACAACTAAATTTAATTATGATTATATGCCGAAATTATCAATACGCACATCGTATTGCGCAAGCGTTCTTTTAAGCAGAATATATTCCCCTATCGCTGGATTCAAAACTCCAGTGAAATATGAAAAAATTAGTAGCGGCGGTAGTAAAAAAACACAGATCTATCAGACTATCCTCAAATTATTATCTTACAATCCCATTTGCTTTACCATGTGTGTGCGATGTGTTTTTGATTGACCATCGACTCCCGGTCTTAATAAAGTCTGCAACAGGTAACATAAAAGCCAAGAGAAAGCAGCAATCGTCGGCAAATTATAGTACAAAGCTGTTCAGATGGCTGCCCTTTCTTTCAGCCAGATTTCACAACACATTGTCCATTGGCTATGGCATCGTTTATTTTCGATTGTTTATGCATCGTTGGGGCTAAAACAGTTGTCAGAGTTTACTAAAAAAAGTGCTGCGATGACAAATAACAGCTGCTATATGCCCGTAAGTAGATGAGTTCAAAAGATCAGTCATTTAACCTCAAAAAAATTCAATCACTCAATCAAATTGAAAATAAAACTCGCAGCTTCCGGCAGAGCTTTGAAATCAATACCTACCTACGTAAACAAAAATAAAATGCAAACAACCGTAGCCCAAAATGGAAAATGCTCGCTAATGTTAAGAATTTATTGATCTCCAGAGTCCAGGCGCACTGCTCTACAACTAAATAGAACACACACGGACTACAAAATCAGTGATCCAGTGCAAGTTCGCAGCAAACACACAGACAGCTCATCATCTCTTTGCAAACATCTGTGTGTATTTTTAGCTAAGCCAACCAAATATTCATGTGATCTACATTTATGCGCCGTCATTGTTGTCGGCCACCTCAAACTCATTCATTGCCTTGCCTCGTGTGCTTCTGTTAACGTGTCTACTGCTTTTGCAGTTTCCCAGTTGCACGACGTGTACCCGAGTGTCAGTTTACAATTGTACTTCTTTCAAGTAGTCAAAGCTATTCACACTTTATTGAAAAATCATGATATAAGTGGGTATCAAAAAAAAAAGAAGTGTGAACGCTCTTTGAAGTACATCTTGAGAGTTGTTGCGAATACCCTCGCCTTTCATTTGTTTGTCTAATGGTTGTTTGTGTTTGTCTCTTAAATCTAGTTAAAGCCGGCCACATGTCTTCTAAACAATACAAAATAAATAATAAAATGCAAAAAGTAGGAAAATTGTTTAACACGTCATGCCACTCGATAAAAAATTTCCAATATAAGCGAACAGATTAGACAAACAGCAGAGAATAGAAACCCCAAGCTAAACTTTGATGAATTGGGCAACTACATAGGTATATATATCGAACCGAAGCACTCGTGGCGGGAAAGGAGTGATTTTGTCCACACGAGTGTTTTTTTTTTTCTCTTTAAACGATTTGTTGTTTTCGTTGGGAGACTTATCGCAAAACCACGTGAGTAGGTGATTTAGGGGGACGGGCATCAGTTTGAATTATTTGCTCGAGTGACTGGCGCTAGGAGCGACTATTAACGTCGACATTTAAATGAAGTAATGGAATTCGATTGGTATTAATAGATTATTCGGCAAATTTTGGTTTTTTGTTGCGTACATATTCAGGTCTTGATCTTGCTGTTGATGTAACAAATTTGCATAGGTATTTAGACGTTTATTCCATACAAGTGAACGAGTAAACGACTATAACCGGCTGGTTTTTAGCTGAAAGCTACTCTGAGACAATTTAAAAATAAGAAGTTAGCTACAAGGTGGGCCAAAAGAAGTCATCCGATGTTGTTTGGCTCTCATTTGGCCGATATCATCTTCTCGACTTGACCAATAAAATTCTAAAGGTTCAAACAAACATAATCAAAAAACAGAATCGAAGTTTTTTATTTAGAAAAAAAGTGAAAGCCAAACAACATCGGATGACTTCTTGTAAAGGGTTTTCCAATAAGAGGTGTTATTTTGGTATTTAAAGAAAAATGCCATTTTTTGAGATGAATGATCGGATGTTTATTTCATAATAAAGAGGAAGGTATGCCGTTAATAATGAAAAACAACATCAGACAAATGGCCACCACGAGCACGCATACAGGACTATATCCTTTTCATGAAATTTTCCATAACCATATATCGCAAAGTGGCTGCCCTATGTCCTCGATAGCCTCACGAATTTTATCTTTGAGGTCTTGAATCGATGCTGGGCTGTTGGCGTAGACCTTATTTTTCAAGTGGCCCCAAAGGAAGACGTCGCAAGATCTCGGTGGCCAATTGTGATCACCTCTTCGATAGATAACACGGTCCGGAAACTTCTCCCGTAAAAGATCAATGGTTTCAATGATCAATGATCGGCCGGCTTGAGTTCTTGTGTTAACTGAACTTTATAAGCCTTAAGACCCAAGTCTTTATGCAAAATACGGTGTAATGACGTTTGTGGAATGCCCAATTCCAAAGAACGACAAGGAATGGACAAACCTGGGTTTTCTTCAACACTTTTGGGCTACAGCAGCAATATTCTCAGTTGTTCTTGAGTGACGTGCACGGGTTTTATTCTTCACATCACTAACTTGTCCCAACAGCTCGAATTTTTCCACCACTTTCTGTATTGCGGTCCGACAAGGTGCTTCACGACGACCAAAAAATGCTTTAGTTTTGCGAACTGTAACTGCAAGATTTTCACCATTTTTGTAGTGAATTTTAATAATTTCAACGCGTTGTTGAAGCGTGTATCTTTCCATTTTTAATAATGGCGTAGTTTCTGCTTGTCAAATGTCAAAGAATAAAAGCTTCAAAAGTGACAGCTACCGAAATAGCGGGTCATTCACAATAACACCTCTCATTGGAAAACCCTTTATTAGCACCAAAGTTAAACGACCCTTATAATGAGGAAATGTGCAATCAAGGTGAACTTTTCACTTTTGCTATAAAAATAGCTACGAAATATCGGTGAGTTTGGGTCGAGCATTTGTACGTGCATATTTGATGGAACATGTCATGTTGACTGAAGTTTGACGCTACATGTGCACATGCGATCTCCTTCAGACTATTCAACAAATAAGTAAACAGTCTTACTTATTATCCAATGTAAGGATCACGGATGACGGATGTTTAAAAACTCTTCATCTTTCGCGACCGATTTTAGTTCGATCGTATCCTGGCGCTTACTAGAGGACTGCTACCTCTCGGCAGCAATTCCTTGGCAAATCTTGAAGTGCGAGTTGCGAACATGTGTGTAACATTAAAAGCCATCGATATTATTTTCCATAATCAAATCAGGACACTTATTACTTACTTCAAAAATGCAGTCAGTACTTTTTGTAAAGCCAGCTAGCAACGACTTTTTCTTTATCGCTTACCATTGACAAATAGCACAGATGTAGGTAAGCATGCAAGCGGCCGCCCCCAAACGAATTTACATTTTCATTATGTGCACACACAGAAAGTATGGTAAATAAGCGCTTAAGATCCAATTCCCAGCCGTAAATACAACACGAATGACAATCAAATATCGCGTTGAAAAACCGCCTTCCATTTCGTTCCCCCGTTCATTCTAATCATTGATTTGAATTGCTGCACTAACGTTTTGGCTGTTACAACTGGCAATAATCACACGGCCCATTTTAAATAGGCGCACCTAACCTACTCTATCTTTTGTTTATATGATTAATAATTAAAAACAGTTTCAGTAGAGTGATATGTGTTTATCAGCGCAACCATAAATTATTGATTATGTGTGGTTTAGTTCAACTTTATGATGTTGGGGACTTTTGAATTTTAATTAGAATATGTCGAATATTACCGGTGATTAGATATATTTAAACTGTGGAATGTGGATCTTGTATGCTTGTTTGTTTTAGATATGAATCGTAGGAGGACGGCCTCTTTTTGTCGATTTAGTAAGTGGTTCGTATACGGCATTAGATATGTGCTTGAAAATGAATGATAAATAAAATTTCCGTGTCGCAATAAATAGGTTGACAACTCTTTACAAAGTAAAGAGAACCCGTCTTAGAAAATCTTGATGTCCTAAAATGTACTAGATGATATTTTTGAGCGCGATTGTCGATGAAGTATAAATCTAGGACGATCTCACAGAAGGTATATCGCCCAAAATACTTAGTTAGGTGGCATTGGTTGCCACCAGGCATTCTACTAGAAGGAAGAGCAGACAAACCTTCACCTTCCTTGCAAATATCCATCTCTCTTGAATGTATCCTTCACAATTTTAATTCTTATGTAGTAGTCGATTGGGCTTCTTCAGATTCGCTCTCAGATTTCAGATTTCCCGTGTCTAATCGAACATAAAAACGTCATTTGCTCTTATTTGTGTTGATATTTGTGCGATTGGAATTTGTGTAGTCTTCGACACTTTTCTAAGCGTTTTCCATGAAAACATTCCATTCCATTTTCGGTACCGACGTGAGTAGTAAACGAGCAAAATGCGACATCGCGATTACAAGCGACAATAGTCAATAAAGGTTTGCCTTTCGTGGAGATTAGTACTAGCATTACCATCTTCAACTGCTACTAGGGTGTAGGCACTGGAATTTGTATTCATACGAGCTATACAGTCTTAATAATATTATCTACGTGAGCGCCTTATCTGGGAATATTGCCAGCTGTACATCAGAGGTTTGGGCTATACTCTACAGCTGATGAGAAATACACATCAATGCTGATTTTATTAATCTGGGCTGGGTTCTGTTATCAGCTCGCAAGTGGATACTGATAGCAATATCGGTCCGATCGACGTACATTGAATTTCATTTTTTGCTGGGCAACTATCAGCGAAATTAATTGTAGCTAAATTGAATCTGGTTCGTACTAGGCGTGTCCAGTAGTTGCAAACAAGCTTTTTTTATGTTGCAAACTGATGCACAGCGTTGTCGTTATTGAAAAGAAAAAGAAAAGTCAATACACTTTGCTTCAAAAGTAGTTGCTGAGTTGTACGTTCAGAGCTTAAAAAAAGGCCCTTCATTTGACATATTCAGCCCTATCGAGGTATCCGTTCGGAAAAATTTCCGATGGGAAAGTTAAATCTGATCGGAACTCAAATTGCATTCGAGGTATCCGTTTCGGAACAAAATAAATGAAGCGCATAAACGCGTTCATTTCACATTAAAATATTCCGCAGCAAGTAGTCGTCGGAGAGCTTCGGAAAAAATGTACTGTGTAGCTGTCAAAAGTTAGTCGTATAACGCAGTTCCACGCAATGCGACAAGGTGCGCTACACATCATCGGATAATTTCGTACAAATCGGAGAAAATTCCGTTCCGAACGGATACCTCGATAGGGGTGATTATTTGGGCGAAGAAATGAGTCCCACATGATCTACATAGATCACAATAAAAAGGCCTAACACAAGTTTACTTGCATTATTCATAAAAAATTTAAAGCAGACAAATTTACAGGTGCTAAGTCCAAAGATCTCGAGAAAAGTCGCCGTCTTTCCAAGGTATGCTTACATGGGGCTTCTTTTATGTTTGCCCTTTCAGGTGCAATTTTGATGCACTTTCAATCGCTCGGTATACATTAGAAAGCCGTGAATTGCTTGCCATTTTACCAACTGCCAAACTCTTGTTTTGATACACAGCACGAACAGAAAAGCAATTTAAATTAATTTGGGTACTGCTCATCAGACTAGTCATCATTAATATTTCTATTTATTTTACTTCCAGGACCTTGTGGTGGAAAGACAACTGGACAATCCCGGCTGTGCACGTTTTTTGAAAACTTGGGATGGAAGGTTAGTAGAGATTTTGTCATTTACTTCTCATTATTTGTTATTCCAAGTAAAATACCATTAAAAATTGATTATTAATTTAAGTAATAAATTAAGGGTTGGTTTTTTCTTAACAAATTTAAAAACAATAGTTCATCATTACAAAGGAATCATAAATGTCGTGAGTCATGACTCATACTGGGAGGAAGGTACTAATTGAATTATTAGCCGCCGACAGTAAATGTCGGATCTGGCTTTTGTTTCTGGCTCAAATGAGAAACGACGAGATGTGTTTGAAATTATGTATATTTAAATTAAACCAGTCATTCATTAGCAAACTAGTTGAAAATTAAAAGAACCAAATCTCATTTACGAATGGGAATGTGACTCAATTATGTATTTCAGTCGGATGACAGATGAGCCACATCGGTACAATCCAGTTCTGTTTGTTATACCCAAAGTAGGGTTTTTCGTTTTTGTGGTAGTTTCGACAACTCAGTTTCGAATTTTCAGTACTGGATGAAGTCTAATATTGTCATACAGTGGACAGTTAGGTCTGCTCCCAACTATGTATGACATGAGTCAAATTTAGTCAAACTTCGTTCCCTTACGCATAAACTTCGGCAGAAGAGAGCCAAAAAGAGAGAACAAACATTTTCCCCCTTTGAAATATTAGCCCAAGAAATTTCCTTGGGCTAGTTGGTGTTAGCTGACACATGGTTGTCAAATTGTTAAAATTCTTATTTGCAACTGAATTTTATTTTTTATTTGATTTCATAGAAAGTTTGTGCTTGTATAGCATAAGAATAGATGCAAGAAGCAAAAGAAGCGAACTATTTAATGTCTGCAATAAAAGCAATAAAACCCTTTCTCTTAAGAATGAATTTGTACTTTCTTCTGCTGATATTTGAAAATTCGCATTTTTCAATTTTGTTAAGGGTGGTTAAGTTGTAAGGGCCGATGTTGATTTTGAATAAAACACAAATTATTTAGGAAATTATTGTCATTTCTTTTTATAATGATAATATTGGTATAAATGGCCGCCGCAACCTCGGCGGCACACCTCCATCCGGTGGTCCAAATTTTCGATGACGCTGAGGCATAATTGAGGTTCTATGCCGTTAATGTGCCGAATTATCTCATCCTTTAGCTCTTGGAATGTTGCTGGCTTATCGACGTACACCTTTTCTTTCAAATCACCCCAAAGAAAGAAGTCCAACTGTGTCAAATCACATGATCTTGGCGGCCAATTGACATCGCCACCACGTGATATGTCGCGCAAAAAAGCCATTGTTTCGTTAGCTGTGTGGCAAGTGGCACCGTCCTGTTGAAACCACATATCGTCCAGATCCATATCTTCCAATTCGGGCCATAAAGAGTTCGTTATCATCTCACGAAAGCGAGCACCATTCACAGTAACTGCCTGACCGGCCTTATTTTGGAAAAAATACGACCCGATGATGCAGCCAGCCCATAAACCGCACCAAACAGTCACTCTTTGTGGGTGCATTGGTTTTTCGACAATCACTCTTGGATGACCATTCGCCCAAATGCGGCAATTCTGCTTATTGACGAATCCACTGAGGTGAAAATGTGCCTGGATATGCATTTTGTTTTGAATGACCATTTTCATAATAAGCCTGAATAACTTTAACGAGTTGCTCAATTGTGTATCTTTCCATGGTTCAAATTGTCTGAAATTGAGAAATGTCAAAAGAAACGCAGAAAAAAACTTGACGTTTAGGTGTGGTTCACATTCAACATCGGCGCTTAAAATTTAACCACCCTTTAGTTCAACGAGTTCCTTTTTTTTCGTTATTTTCATTTCTCTGAGCGAATTCTCTCGCAGCGAAAGTAATATTGACATGTCGCCAATATTGAACCAGAAAGTAAGAGAATAATGTTTAATGTCATTCACTATATCGAGCGCGTTCGTTACATCGATCCATTTTTTAGACATTTTTTTTTTTTTTTTAAATCATTAAAGAATAAATATCGGATAGTAAATCGTGGACACCATTCTCTATATAGAGATAGAAATGTAAATCTGAAAAGCGTTCGTTTTATCGCAAATTCTATATATCGGTTGTTTGTTATAATGGACGTCCACTGTATATGTCACATATTGCGGAATAAAGTAGTTGTTTTTATATTTTCACACTCTTGAGTTTGATTAATTCATCACGACAATTTAAAGATTTAGTCAACTATTAAGAACTCATTTTTAAACTCGGTTCAATAAATCTGGCATGTACGTAATCAATACAGAAACACGACGAATACGGGGAATGAGCTGGAACGCCACGTTGCAATACTTTGCATTTGATTACACTTTAGCCGCGTAAAACAATGTGATTTCCCTTTTGTTTCATAGTAAATTGTAACGCGACACATCGCTTAGTAGTTTAGTTGCTTTTTCTTAGAGCTACATAACAAAAGAGTGTTATATGGCCCGTAGGTACCAATATGTCAGTGAATATCTTGAAAATTGAGTTATAGATTGTTACTATTCGAGCAGCTGTCGCTTGTGCCACTTACCCGCATCACAAGCCTAGCGTTATGTGGGTAATGATCTATAAATTGGATAATGTGCTGCAATTTGGTCTTAAATTGTCTTGCACATTTCTTGGCTAAGTGATTTGAACTAGTAGTAATTTGTTTAATTGCTCATAAATATTGACAGAGACTTATCTGTTTTATTTTGCAAAGTTTGCAGCTATCGGAAATTTAGCACTTCGAAGATCGACCACATCTTATAATTGAGGGTTATACCCGTCCATGTTTAGGACAGTTTTGAATGGCGTTTACTTCGCCACTCGTTGACGGATACATTTTACTTACTCAATCACTGATGTGGTGATTCGAGTCCTGTTAAATTTCCTAGCATATTTTTATTGATAACGTTAAATTTTTAGCAACAACAAAAGGCACTGTTCCACTACTACTAGTTTAAGTGGAGTTAAAAACTGATCGTTATAAATTCATTGCAATTTTTTATCCCTGCAACTTTGAAACAGATTAAATTTAATTTAATTGTAAGACTACATCTGCGAAAGGCACTGCTGCAGCTGTAGAAATAATAAAACTATAGTAATCCCAAATTTGGGCACTCCAACTTTAAACGATTTATATCCAATATAAACCAGGGTAAGGTAAAGATTTTTGTACAAGAAAAACCAGCCTTTAGTTTCTTTTGATTAAGTATACTGAACATTTCACAAGTTTGCTTTAAACGTAATAAACAGAAATAATATAACGCTTTTGCACCACCGACATTGTTAGTATTGATAATCATTAGCTTAGACCGAGCTGACAATAAATACTATAAGGATTGAGTAATCCTTTACAACATGGTTTGTGTGTTTGATAAAAAGCTCAGCTGAAGTCAAATACACCAACTAAAATTTATCTTATTGACTTTCAAAAATGACATCATCTGCGATCGTACTTATAGAGCTCGTTGTTTTTCAAATGAAATAAAGATATTCGCGAACACTACCCGAAAGTAACCTAATTTCGAAATTCAGTTTGCTTGAGTGTTACTTTTAAACACTAACTGGAGTGTTACTTTTAAACTAAGTGGAACGCCATCATAAAAAATGTCAAAAACGACAAAATTCGAAAAGTAACGAGTAACAAGTAACGAGTTTAATCGCTTTTACACCGACAAGAGTCGTACATAATCAACCGAAACGGTAATAGAGGTCATTTTTTAAAAGCAATTTGGTAGGAAGCATTAACTAGTAAACATTATCTTGAGTGCTTGCGCAATGGTGATTAGTACGGTCGTAAATTACTATAGTTTCTATAAAACACTGCTCACAAAAGATCGGACTTCGAATGCATTAAAAATAAACGAGATTTTTATAACTCAACATAATATTTAGCTATACGGTAGAAATCGTTTAAAACGATGTCAAAGGAACCTTGAACAACTTAAAGTAAAGAAAACACTAGAAAAATTTACTACACCAGCAATGTCATCGGTAGAATTTAATAAAATGCATTATGGTCATACGCATATAAGTTTATCATGCTGTCAGAGGACAGATTTAAATTAAAAAATATTGCAATTTTACCAAATCAACATCATCATGGTCATTAGGTCAGTAGATTTTAGAAGACATGACAATTACACTGCATGACCATATTTTGACAGCAATAACTGTCAGAAAAGGTCATAATTTGACCACCTTGTCATAAAAAAAATTAATTATTTATTTGATGAGTGCAGCAAAATTATGCCAAAAAAAAGTCACGCGCCAGAGCTAGAGATTAACAAAAATATTATCTGCCAGCTGTCAAACTTTGTGAAATGTCCAAGTATTATTTCTATCATTTTCTATTACATATACTATTTACATTACTTTAATAACCAACTAAACAGTAAAGAAATCTTACATCACAATCATATATGTATCTATCTATACATTGGGACTACAATCCACAACTATGATTCTAGTTCTCGACGACTAAAATTCTTTAATTGTTTTTCAAAATTTTTTTAAAAACAAATAAATGCCTTTATAAGGCCCCAAAAATGAGCATATTCTCGTTTATATCAATATTTTCAGGTATTCCGTGTGCCTGAAACGGCTACTGTGCTTCTCAGGTAAATGCCCCATGTCTTAAAATGTTGGCATATACATTTGTTTTTTAATATCTCTTCTGTCTCTCATTTAAAAAAAAATAACGTAAACTTTTAACGCAATCTTTTAACTGTACAAAAAAAAAAATAAAAAATATATTGAAGATGTCTAAATTTAAAAAAAAATGTGTAAAATTAAAGTTAAATTTAAAAATTTTAAAGAAACAAAAAAAAAACAAAACAAAAAACGGATGGTTGACTTCAGCTCATTAATTTTTCTCAAAATGTCTCTTTCTTGCGATTCTTTATAATTTCAGTGGCGGCGTCAAGTTCTCAGACCTCACAGAAAAAGAAGGTAAATATTATTCGATCATAATAATTGTATATTTTTATTTTATTCCTCATTTAACATTGTAAAGAACTCGCAAAATAGAATTTTATGTAAGAAGAACTAAAGCAGAAACTGCGTCTTTGGGGTTTGTCATTTATTTTCCACGTCTATTTTGTCGTTGCACCTTTGAGGTATCCGCGCACCATGCCTCGGTTGACGGCTGTCTTTCTGGCCTTCTATACTATCAAGTTCAAGGATAAATCGATTTTGTTATTTCACCATATTTCAGTAAACAACAAATTAAATTAAATGCTGTCTCGGAGTACATCGTCACACCCCTCACCATCCACTTTTGGTTGCTTCGTTGCGCGAAGGTGGTTTGCTTAGAAAAAAAAAACAATCCTAATCTCATTGTACTGCTTCGACACTTAAAAATAGTTTAGCATTGCGTTTCTTTTTTGCTCTTATGTCAATGGCAATGGAAATTGCGTTTTCCTCGCAGTTCGTTTTTGCCTCAATTTTCGTTTTATTTAATTTACCCTGACAATCAGTGATAGAGTCAGTTCGCATAATCGATGTGCCCGATTGGATATATGACTATGTAACCTAGTTGTTGCATAAATATCGTATCGCAATTGATACTAATAGTCTGTGGAATTCCGTGCATCACCCACTTCCTGGAGGAGAGCAATAAATGCGATTGATGTAAATGACATTGCGTGTCAAAAGAATATAATTTGTTGGCCTTTGGAATGCTTTCGTATTTCGTATAAAGTTTCAGAAAACAACAAAAATAAATTCGAATACAAGTGGAATTTTTTAGTTGGCCCTTTGACATTTTAGTCTTGCTTCTTGGGGAAACGGAGAGTTCATAACTTTTATTGATTGTCGTGGGATAAACTCAATTGTTAAGTTGGTTGGTTTAATTGCGGTGACGTTTTTTGGGTATCCCCACAATGGTAGGGGTACTTAAATAATGCTCTGTGTGAATAAAACATTTTTATTGCTTTTTCATTAAAACTCTACTTCATATTTCGTAGGCGAAGTTGGCCAGGCATATAATTAGCAACAAATTATTTAGACGGTATGTTAAGGCGTCTCAAAAAATTAAACTAATAAAGACAAAACGCAGGACGCAAATGTCCTAAACTATACCAAACAAAATCTGTTGGTTTATGCTTGCCTGTAAAATATTCTTGATGATTAAGCAAAGAATACGATTCGAACATAGCTGCTCTGAAATAATGACGTCTCATATCGGTTGAAACTACCCATCAATTTTAAATCCAACGCATTCAGCTCCAATGTGCGAGGCAACAAACTCTGTTCAATTTACCCCTGGGCGATGCTGACCTTTTCATTCTTACAGACATAAATACAAGTCATCTTTAACCGTTCAGCGGCTGTTTGTTATTCCTAATAATTTGTTGATCAGTCAGGTGAACCTAACCTTTTCAAGGCCATTATCAACTTCGTGTACAGGGCAGAACGCAATGCGTTCAACACGAATTTGTTTAATTGTGTCGAAATTGGGTATCCTCTATATTCAGCATATTCAAATTTGTCGCAGCTTTTTCTTCGCGCAGTTTTGTTTATGGTTGGTTTAAAGCATGGCTTGGTAAATATTCAAACTCACTCAGTTTGAGATAGTAACGCATAGACGATAAGGCAGTTTAAAACCGAGCAGGCGATAGGTACTCCCTCTAGCATTTAACCGTAAAGATTGTTATAAAAACAGTAACTATTTCGTATCTCATTAGGTTTGTTTGACGTGGCTAGCACTAGTGCGCACTGAGAAGTGTCAGCTAATTTTCAAGCCTGTCAAAAACCCTGCACTACCCTGAAAATTCGACTTCTATCTATATCGAACGCAAAACGTTGCCCTGAAGTCTGTCAGCTGTTGATATTGACAAATATTTATCTTTTGGTAACACTTTTTCACGTTTATAGTTAAAAATGGGTGAACTAAATTCTGAATTTGGGTTTGTATATTGCAAATAGTTGATAAAAGTGTTCGCAATATATATGACGAGTTTGAAAATGAAATGACAACAAGCGAAATGACAGCAAAACTCAGCACTGAATTCTTGCCCCCACAAATTAAGTGGGGTCAGTTCAGGGCACAACTAGGGTGCCCTAGAAGCCATGTCAAACACAGGTTTTCAGTACCAGGGCGAATTCAGTGCTATATCGAACGCATTAGGGTTAACCCAGTGCGCACTAGTGCCAACGTCAAACAAACCTATTATTTTACTAACGGTTAAAGAAAAAACTTAATTGTGGTTGGTGGTGTTATGCGACACTGTCAAATTTCAAATACGCACAACTCTAATTTGCCACCGCAATGCAATGCGTTAGCACGTACACCTAAACAGTAATGGAGTTAGTACTTCCAACCTTTGACTTTTTCGTCACTGCATCTGCAATTTTGGCAGATGGCTCTTATTAAAAGTAAAACGCACTGCGACGTACTAAAAGCAAATTTTAGTCTCGACTTTAAATTTACGGAAGCTAAAAATTTTTGTAAAAAATGTAGCCACTAAAATTTAGAGTCAAAAATAAAAAAAATAAATAAAAATCTTCATATTTCAAAGTTCATAATGGGAACTTCATATGGAAAATTTAGCCTTCAAAAAATCTAACCTGGAGACTAAATATGGTTATTATAGTACATATTGCGCACTCTGTTTTGCATTTATAATGTAAAAGATTAACGAATAGTACTTCGGTGGGGAATATTTTGTGAGTGCAGCAGAATATATTTTGACAGTTAAAACATTTATTTAAATGTAGCCACAACATTTTAGTTTGCTCTAATTCATTTACGTCATTTGGAATTCGTGTGAGGTGGAACAATTTATTAGGTGTGACAAAGAATTTTTGATGTTTCGTGACAGTTGTCCATATCTACAGCTAGTAATACCTAATTATTTGAAGAAAACGATTTATGGCTGACATAAAGTCTAAGAAGTGTCACATTCGTCGAAGTTGTAGGTACGTCTTATATTACCTTCCTTTAAAAATAAAACAAGAGTGTAAACTAAACCCCTAATTATGAGCTTCACTAATGCTGTCATTTCAAATCATAGCCCGCATATTCAAAACAACGAAAGCAAACCAATGGTATCTCTCATTCGACTCATGATGGTTTAATTTTTCATTTTATGTTAATTTTTTTTTTTATTTTTTTTTTGTTTAACATTTTAAATTGTGAATATTATTCAGCACCCGAAACGCCAACCACTTTCAAATATCAACAATTCCCATTCGGTTCACCTGAGCATAGCCAAATCGATTTAACTGCATCGTGTCCAAGATGTTTGGGCTGTGCTGCGGATAAGCCTGGCAGCGAAGGTGAGTGTGAATCCGATTTTCCTCTTTTCTCTTCTCTTTGTGTGTGTGTGTGTTTGTTTTTCTTCAAACAAAAAAAAAAACATGACACATTCTGCTCGATAAATGTTGTTTATATAAAACTTTTTCGTCCTTTTTTTGTCGCAATGCTACGAGATGAAGACTGCATTCCGAGTTGTTCTTTGTGCTTTGCATATACAAATTCATCACCTCACCATCATGATGCTTTGTTGCTATGCCTCAAAATGAAGAAAGAAAAAAACCGACAATCCGTTTTTCATCATTGAATCATTTGCTTAAATACATTTTGGAATTGATTTTTCTTGAAAAGAACAGTTCTCGAAATTGTTGGAATTGCATTAATAACGTGCGGACTGTTTATAAATGTAATGAAACAAAATGTGCATGTCGACTGCACGTTTTTCTTTAACAGCAATACCGCGGTGCATATTTACTAATTTTGTTGTAAGCTTTATCAACCTTTTGTACAAAAAATGTTAAAACGGGTAGGCTTTCTGTTTTTCAAATATTTGTGTTACAAATTATCGACTCACAAGCTCTTCGTTGTGTTCAAACCTGGGGTCGAATCGCGTCATCCGTTAACGAGCATTACGTGACGAAATTTGTTTTTGTTTCACATGCAAAATCGACATAATTCCGTGAACGTATAGCTCGTTCACGGACGACGCGATTCGACCCCTGGTTGCCTAAATTAGCGCTGACAATAGAGACAAAATAGAACCCATAAGTGGATTGAATCAAATACAAATAAAACTGTTCAAATCTACAGACGCATGCTACTTATTTTTGACTACTATCCTTTTACATACTCACAGCGTAGCAGATCTGCCCTCCCTCTCATTCTGTTCAGTAAAGGAAAATTATCACTCTAAACTAAGAAATAGGTAACAGATCAAGTAACTGCTACTTATGCAAACTAGTTATACTCAAGTGATCTGACATAAATATGATATCAGAGATTCAATTATCTGTCATATATAGTTGTAACACACGTTATATGGTTGTCTTGTGTTGTGTTTACTTATTGAACACATCCATTTACACGATCTTTTGTAATTAAAAACAATATTTGTAAAGAGTCTTTGGGCGCATTCAAGAATCTAGTTATCTTAAGTCGACTAGATTGGTCTGGATGAGATGTAACTTGAACGCAAAAAATGGATTGGTCGGGAACGTCACTTTTTCTGCGTGAGGTTCATATGAGAACTGTCAACTTAGTACTCATTCACGAATTTCTTGACTAGATTCGTCAACTACCCCCCATAAACGTCAACTGAAACAGCTGCTCATTTGACCGATTTCATTATTAACAACAAACTGTCGGAATAACTAGGTGCGAGTGTGTCCTAAATGGACCAGATTTAATATGATAGAAATACAATGGGCTCATACAAAACTCTAGTTATCGTAAGTCGCCTCGATTTGTGTGGACGCTGAACATATAAACTAGATTGGACGTCAGTCACATAAAGAAATGTCAACTGATGAGTGGGTACTCAAAACGTCCACTGACAAAACTGTTCACCGCACCAATCTAAGCCAATAAAAACAGCCATCTGTCAGACTTATTAAACTAGAGTTTTGTACGTTTTGTCTTGCTTCGACTTGCGCTTGATTTATTGATTTTCTTGTAAAATTTTACAGAAATCTTATAGTTTGTAGTTATTTCTTATGTTGTGAGATATCTGCATAAAGGGCAGTAGTAGATTAAAAGCGCTTGTGGCGGAGTCTTTAACACAAGTCAACAGTATGCATTTGGTTTCTCTTAGGAGTAGTTTGTGAATAAAAGCAACAATTTGCTTTATGTGACTACGTTACGTGGGCTCGGCAGAGGGTGTGTTCAGCAGATGATGCTCTTTTGCGTTCCATATTCTACCTTTCATTTCAAGTCACATTATTATTCGGTGTGCGGCGGCAAATACGACAGTGGGCGTTCGCGTTGGTTTTAACGTACACCGCCCCCTTTTCCTCAAACGACTTGTCATTTCAAATAAATTAAAAAAATATTCTCCTAGCATTTACACTTCCTTCTTATTCAAAACTGTCAACTACACAATATTTATATGTATACGCAAAACACAAATTTCGAAATGTAATCGTGTCGATCTTCCTGTTGCGTTGACGCATTTTAGCTCAAATTCTAAATTTCAAAGCTAAAAACAATCCATGGAGCGGATAATGAAGCTTTAGCACGAGCGATTTATATCGAATTATCTGTATGCGTGTTCTCTTGTTGTTAAAAATAACTATTAGATTTTTGCCAAGCTTTTCAGGTCGCTAACAATAAATATATTTATCTATAAATATATAGCTGCTTTGTTTGCTACAACCTTATCATACATATATTTTAAGCATGTGTTATATAACTTTAGCAAAATTAAAATGTAAATTTATTTAATTTTCCCTCGCTGACATAATAAACAATAACAATTAAGCATTTATTTTCGAATTAAGTTTGTTTTATCGCAGTTTGCGGTCTCTTTTAACTGCTAATTACATTTGCTAATTAATTAGTTACTTAAGCGTTAATGATTTGTTTTTCTTTTATTTATGGGCTTTTCTGCTATAGGACCTTAAAAGACACCACATGCATGTAAGACTCTTCAAGTGTGTGCGAACTAAGCCCATGCATTTGGCTTTACTTCACATGATTAATGAGACAGCTCTACTGCGGTGATAATTATGAAAAAAAAAACAGTCTTGTGATCTGATACAGAAAAATAAAAATGACTGCGTATCTATATCTAACTCAAGGCATACCATGATGTAAATAAATTTAAATGGCTTACAACAAATTATAAACTCGAAGGTGGCTCAGACTCGGTGGCATTACATAAGAATCAACAAAAGTACCTACCCGGTTGAGGGGTTTACGTTTTTCTCCTTTTAGCTTTAGTTTGCAAGCAATACATACTCGTGTCGTTTATATTATAATTAATTCGCACACTCGAAGTTTTGTTTGCTTTCAAACAAAAAGGTGATTCATCGCAAGAGTGACGATTTTTATCTGACTATAACTGCCTGCAATTAATTAAATGAGAAATAACTCACCAACACTGCTGCAGCTCTGCGTGTGATTGTCAACTCACGTGAACCAACGTGTGTAGTTCTCGAGTTCAAGATCACTGCCATTATGTTGTTGGTGCAATACTATCAGACATTTCCGGTACTTTTCTGTTGCACTTGCAATTGATATTTAAGCTCGGGTTGTGTTGTTTTTGACATGTAGAGCTTCACTTTTCGATGGTGTTTTTAGTCACATTTCGGGGACTGTGTCTGATTTGACTTTAAACAGCGCTTGACTCATAAGGACGCTGTTAACACAAGTAATTATCGTCGGTTGTATGCAAATATGCAGACAGTGTAAGTCGACAATTGGGATTGTAAATTAAGTGTGCATATGCAATGACATTGTCGTTGTCACTCTGCCTAAATCGGAACTTTAAACGCTGACAGTAACGAGTTTATATCCTCCATGTCGATTTAAAGAATACTAGCTCAAGGGCCGAATCGGTACATTCGCCGTGAACCTTCATTACGCGACGGGGTTTCACTAGGTATTTTTTTTTTTGCAAAAGTTTAACGACAATAATAAGCAATGTCGTAGCCTTTTTTTGCTTTTCTGTAGATTTTATTATATTTGTTGATATAATGGATACTGCCCAATTTCGTAAACACAGCACTGGATAACAACAATAAACAATCGTTCAAAATGTTTGTTTTTGATTTTGACAGTTCAAGAACACTTAATAACTTCTCCTATTTCTTTAATAAAAAATTTAGGGGCAGACATTTATCGCTCTCTGTAATTTGGTTTAATGTTATACAACTTTGTTAAATTTATCGCCTAGAAAGTAGATTTATTTCCGATGTTGAAGTGTAAAAACACCCAAAACAAAAACAAACTTGCAGTTTTTATTTTGGGTTATTTGGGATTCCCCAGTCATATTCGACCTTAAATTTATATAACCCCCCTGAACTTGTCTGTAAATTATGTTTTCCGAAAAAGAAAAGAAACGACCTTACTCTTCCATTCCGAATTCGCCTCGAAAACAGATTGCTGGTGTAGGTATTCTTTCTATGAATGAATCAAACGCCTTCTAATACGTCAAAACAAGTTCTTAAACAAATGCAGAAAAATCAAGCGCTAATAGAAATCCCCCCTGATAATTGTTTTTATAATATTCGACAGAAAAATTATCAAATTTTAATGGATATTCTTGCAAATTTGAGTCATGTATTGACACCACGTATTTTTAAATATGCAGACGAAATACAAATTGATTAAGTGACGTACTACTCTACTCATAAAAACAAAGAACAAGTGGAAGAAAAAAGTGCTGATGAAACAAATGGCATCGATTACATTGGAGGTATGAAAAAAATCTATACTCAATACTGTTCAGTTCATTATTCGGGTAGCTGATAGGCGTCTTCACGCATTTATTAACTATTCAGAAAGCACGTTCGATTGATGAGCGTCACATTCATGGGATAACTTATCTCGAAGTCTGTTTTGTTTCAAAGTTTGTTGGAAAAGGTATAAACAAAAACGCCAATGTGCAGCCATTATCTCATTTTCTAAATGGGCCTTGTCACAATAACAATAAAGAGTAAAAATGCATGTATAGCATTTGTAAAACAGACGTGCTTAACTCTATACTCTAGTACGCAGTTAGAAAACAAAAATCTGGATTTTAGGCAGGTACTATCGATTTTTTTACTAACTATATGCTTGTTTTTTTTTTAGCTTCGATCTCAGCAAAGCAAAGTGAAGTAGGATTTTCAACACGCGATAACAACAACTCTACTGTGAGTCTCGAAGTGTCAAGTAGAGAGCAGTTGTTGTAATTGCGTGCTGAAAATCCTACTTTACTTTGCTTTGCTGAGATCGAAGCTAAAAAAACAGGCCTTATGTAATTATCTTGTTAATAAGACTAAAGTACATTCATTCATTTAGTTTATGAGGTTTCACATCGCACCAGGGTTATTTGAGGAATTCTAGTACAATTTTGCAAATTTGCTAGAAAACTGTTTGCAACGGTGACCGTATCCTATGCCTATAAGCCTTACTAATAAACATTTTAAGTTTCGATTTTAATTTTTAGTAATTCAAAAGAGCTATATTATTCCACACAAGTTTTGCAATGTGAGCCTCCGTCAATTTAAAGTCGAGACTAAAATTTGTCATTTTTAGTAGGTGCGGCGTGCGGCGCTATGTCAATAAATTTCGCACACTTGCAAGGCAGCGGGTAGAGCATAAAATAAATGTTTTATATATTCTCAGGGTGAACATAACGACGCTACAACAATTTACCCTTAGTACAGTTTATCTTAATATTACCTATCTCGAGAATTCGGGGGAAAAATCGCCGCTTCTTAAAATGAGCTATACGTTCACGAAACCATGTCGATTTTACGCGCAAAATAAAAGCAAATTCTTTCACGTTCACGGATTATACGACTCGGCCCTTGAAGGAGAAATTCGTGGACATAATACTACATTTATATAAAAAGGAAATGCAAATTAATCATTCTGCATTCTATGCACATCTACTTTATCTGCAGTACTTAAACTAGGGTTTTTGTCACCTTTTTTGAAAGCTTTTGGCTTTTCCACTTTCAAAGGAACCGTTATTAGGTAGGTAGTATTTTTTTAGTAACAATTATCGTAGTATTTTCACAGTTTTATGAAAACTCTTTTTCCGGAATGTGCATTGCCTTGCATCATCAACAAAGTCATGCATGTGATGATTTAAAAATATGAATCATCTGGTTAGGGTTCCAGTATGGGTACTGCGTCTATGATTAAATTGTGTTTCAAGTGAGTCACAAAATCATAAATGAAGACATAAATAATAATCAGCCTTCCTTATTTATAACATTTAATTAAAGCTGAGTTAGAGCTAATTTTGGTTTAATTGCAGAAAACCTTATTCATAAAGTTTTTTTTTAAAAGACAATTCACACTTAATCAACTGTCAAAAAATTAAATGCCTAAATTTGCCTTTAGCGGTGAATTAACTTTTGTTTTCCCTGTTGTGCCCAAAATCAAATAAGATGGCGAATACATTTTCGAATTTTTTAGACAATTTTCATTTTAAGTTATCAAATAAGTAACCAAAGGCGATTAATAAATTATAAACCACATTTTAACCCTTTTCATCTTCCGGAAAGTGAATTTATAAATAAATATAGATTCAGCAAGGAAAATATGATGAAAATAATTGAAATCGTTCGTGATGATCCCGAGAGGTTTGCATATCGAAGTTGACATTTAGGTAATGGCAGCTATTCGCTATTGGGGTCGGAATGAAGTAAAGCAAGTGTACATAATTTCCGGTCAAAATGTAATTTATGTGAGCTGTCAAAAATCTAAAGTGACACGAAATACGCGATTAAAGACAGATTTTCGGAAGAGTCTTGCTTAATTAACTGATTAGTTAATACATGGCAAAATTATTTTTAGGAATATACATTTTCGACAAGAAGATTAAAGTCAAATTAACTCATTTGACGTGAGTTAGTGGAGCCCCTGTTAATCTGTTGATTAAGGAAATCTAATGAATAAGGCTGAATATGTATAGAGAATCGGATTGTCACTTATATTATTTTTTAATTCATCTGTCAAGAATCACTCGTTTGATCGTTTGAACGCTGTCATTATTTACAGGCCCTTGAGAATTTGATGGGAATAATCCACAAAATAACCGCTTATTCTGTAAAGCGTCAATAAATAATTTTTCTTGGCTAATTCGTAGATGTTTCTGTGACTGGAAACTTCACTTAATTCCATTATTGAGACACAGATTTCTTCAATCGATAAAAATTCGCTGTCAAAAAATGTTGTCGGTTTCGATTTTTTGAGAAAAAAATCAATTTTTTTCATTCATAAAATTCGGATTTCATGTTCGATTTGGCAGCAGAAATCTAAAATCTCAGATCAAAATCTGAAAAGCCAAATCGAAAACGACATCAGACAACAGAAAGCTGCCAAGATGTCATTATAAGACATGACGTACATTTTACGCAAACACTCAGTCTGCTGACTTCAGGTTGGTTTTAAGTGCAATTCAGCTTCAGCTTTTCAACTGAGCAATTTCCAACTGAAAATGATGAACAAAACTATCTTCTTCACAATCGACCTTATTTCTGACCTCTTCTAACCTACACATCATGTTTCACCTATTTCGATCGTTTTTTCCAACCTTGATTGGCGTCCTAATTCATTGTCAAAGAGCAATAAAAATTCCTCTACAAACCTACAGCTTTAGAGGTCATTCATTGTTATTTTGAAAATTTTCTAAATTCAGCAAAAACATCGAAAACGCAATGAAATTTGTTTGTTATCTCCCAGTTCTTATAAATATTTTGAAAAGTTCGTGAGCGTGGGCGTATCCACGCCATAACTAAATAGATTTGTATACAAAATTCGAATCAAACTTACACGAATTGAATGGGAATTGTCGGGACTACGTGCCAGAATCTAGAAATGCTTTCAAAGCATATACCTACACATCTTTCGATTTGAAAAATACTTTATTTTATTTTATTTTTTTTTTAAATAATGACATCTACCTCTAAGTGAACAGCACTATGTCACTTAGCGTGAAATTGTAATCGAGATATTTCATTTCAACATTTTCTGGCAGAATCTGCTGATTTAAGAAATGAGTTGTTTGTGCCAAGATTTATATTTGGTCAACACGGTTTCATCGACAATTGAATGACGAAAAAAAACAACAACATTCAGCCACCATTTTCCGTTGCGGGAAATGAAAAGAAGGTGTTGTTGTTTTTTTCTCAAAAACGTACTACACAGAAAAGTGGGTGTGTTTGGTGTTTGTGGTACTTCCGCTCATTAACCTAAGAATTTATTGTTACACGTGATTTACGAGATTTTTAATTTACCTCACCAGGGGGTTGTCTTGAATGGGAGTGAGTGCCATCTTTGGCCATACACACATGATTGACATTTATAAGTTCGTATGTACCTGCAAATCGTTTATTTCCCCGGTCGGGAGTGCTTCTTTGTTTTCAGATGAATAGACGATGAATTTGCTAGATTCTTCTGCGCCACATGTGACTGTGACTGTGATACGTGACATGACTTTTGGCGTATGTACGTATATCTTCGAACACGCCATCTATCGTGCCTGGTTTTTGGGTTGCTGTTCGAGAAGTGCTGGTTCTTGAACACGTTTCTGTGAAAAATCTAAAAATAGGCACGCGTACTTGTGTGATGCCGGTGGACCCGGTCCGCCTATGAATATATGATTCTTACACTTGTTGATACGTAGCACAGCATTCCATTTGCTTTATTCGCAGCACACCAATGAACTTGCTTTATGCGAATGACATACAGCTAAGATCAAATGCTTCCACGTGTATTTCGGGTTTAATCATGGGAATCGTACTGCGGAACGATTCGGTTTCTATTGCTTAGCGATGGGCAATGGTTTATGGTTACCTTATTTTTGCAATTTCAGTTTTAGTTTAGCCCTTGGAGATAATTCGTTATTTACTTGGGTAGTTGGGCGAAATTTTACATCAAACAGTTATATCACCTCCAGGTGACAGAATTGAGTTGTTGATGGATCGACTTCTGTTGAGATGTTGTGCTTTTAGTTTTAAGTGGTTAGACGATAATTCTTATCGCGAATTGTAGCAAAACGTCCGCATATATCCCCACTTAAGTCGTCATAAAATGTAATCTGCAGCGTAGCTACAAGAAGTGGCGAAATGACGATCGCGTCATATTTCCGCTGGCGACATAACACTCATGCTGGTTGCGCACGTTCCCCAATCATTCACACATGTAAAGCCGATGCCTTAAGTTCTGTCTTCGGCATTGAAAGCAAAGCTTATAAGCTAGGGTCAAAATGGTCGCAACGCACCTAGGTTTAAAGCGGTTTATTTTCAGACAATCCTATTATAGTTCTGCCTTCACTATAGGAGCAACAGCTCCCTATTATAGTTCCGTGCTTTTAAAAATGCAAAAAATGAACGCCTTTTGAACAGTACAGTGGTATAGTAAAGGCAGAAGGCCTCACAAAGGGTCCACATGGATCTAAGTGGGGTATAGCAAGGCATGCTTTGCCGTACCTAACCTAATCCAATGCAGGTGTAGTCTAGTGGATGAAGTGATTAAAATACGTTTTCCTGCTGTCTGAGGTCACATTTCAAGGACTTAATAGACAATCTATGACGAGTTTTCAAAATCCCTCTAAGTGTGTGATCGTCAAGAAATGGAAATGGACAACAACTTCTCATTAGTGTTGCTCGACTGCAAGTACTAGCAATCGAATCGTAACATACACTTATCAGCTAGTCAATGGCGCGCTAAAATTCATTGCAATTATACTCGGAATTCTTTTTACTCATAGAAACATAAAGCGGAAGTACTGACTTTCTGTGAATAATCCGCTTCCCTTGCGACCATTGATGTTGCTAAAATTGTCTTTGATTTGTATAAATAGTTTGACTACCCTGTGATGAATCACCGCTAAAGTACATCCCATTTTTACTACTTGCACTATGCGTAAGAGATCGCACTACGTTGTTTTCAGCTTTTCATAAATTGAAAGACTTTTTTTTATGGAATTTTCGGATCTGAGACAACATTCACCCTTTGCAAATGTGTAACGCCAAAACCGAGTTAGTCTTTTGCACGCACAAACTGTGTTCATCCACTGACCCAGGTTCGACATTCCTACCCTTGATTTGCTTTAGTAAAAAGGTTTTCCACAAAAAGAATAGCGCCGCTCCAATTTTGACATCAGTATTTGAAAAATTGTGCACTGTAAAGCGAGGGATTTGCGCACAAGGAGCACCTGCTTACATATATATTTTGCGAGGCCAACCATAGATTCCTCTTCTTTTTATGCACATTCTTTTTACTGAGCGTGCCAACTAACTTTCTTCGATTACAGCATTCAAGTTCCAGGAGAATCTTATTCGTACCATGATCCAGATTGAGAACACTTACTTTGAAGTTGGAAGCTCCTGCCAACGTAACTGTCTGATTATATGCGACCGAGGTGTCATGGACGCAAGTGCATGTAAGTCTACCTTAAGTGCAATTCGTCAGAGTTAAGTAACTGAAATGCGTCCCTTTTGCAGATATATCAAAAGAAAAATGGGAGAAAATGATGGCAGCGAATAATTGGAATCCCATCGAGCTTCGCGACAATCGATATAACCAGATTCTTCATCTGGTCTCGGCTGCTCACGGAGCCGAGGAGTTTTACACCATAGAAGTGAGTATTAGGCGGTCTTTTCGTCTATGAATAAACAAATTTGTTTTTTTGTTGTCTAGGACCATGCATGCCGATCTGAAGGTGTTGAACTGGCCAGAGAATTGGACTATAAATCGGCAGCTGCATGGGTCGGCCATCCATACTTCGATGTGATCGACAACTCTACCGATTTCGAGTCAAAAATGAACCGGGCCATCGAGGCTGTTTGCCAAAAGCTCGGCATCGACATCGGTGATCGTCTCAAGACCTCCTCAAGAAAACTCAAATTATTGGGTACATACATAAGCATTTCACAGCGCAGACCTATTTACTAATTAAATTGCTATTTCAGTTGGTAGCTTGCCACCCGATTCTGAATTTCCACCGTTTCAAGACTTTGATGTCGTCCATCATTATTTACAATCCTCAGGACCAAAAGTACAAGCACGGCTACGCAAGCGTGGCCAGAAAAACCATTGGAGTTACATCCATACAATTCGTCGTCCGCATCTTCACGGGCAGGCGGTTGAGGTTAAAACACAACTAACCCATCGTGATTATATGAATTTGTTGGCACAGCGCGACTACACCCACTTTACGATCTACAAAAAGCGTCGCTGCTTTTTAATCAACAACCAATATTTTCAATTGGACATATACAGGGAGCCCAGCCATCCAAGGTGAGTCCTGGTTTTATGGAGATTTTTAGATACACTTTCTCAAATGTCCTCCCATTCGTTGGACTAGATGCAAAGGCCTGATCCTCTTGGAAACGTATTCATCGTTGTCCGGTGATGCGCTAAAGAACTGCCTGCCAAAGTTCTTAAACATCGTCAAGGAGGTCACTGGTGATCCAGACTATTCGATGTTCAATTTGTCACTGAAGGAAGATTGGAGTGTGACCAAGAAGTTTTGTCATTCGTTGCATGGTAAGGAAAAGTGTAAGCATTACCATGAGGAAGTCGACGTCGATGTCGGTGATGAATGATGATGCTTGCTAAAGAATGAATCAAAAGTGTAGTATTGAGAGACGAAATGAGTTACAACATAAGTTTTTCTTTGTATTATGTCAGATTAGATATTTTTTATTTGCTACCAACAATCTTGAATGGGGATTGAACGTTTTTAGACTGCTTTTGTTGTTTGTGGGTGGCATCTTCTCTTAAGTCAATAAAGTAGTACGTAAGGATTGCATGTATTCACTTAATTATAGTGCACGTTAAGTTTTCTTTGAATACTAACCTATTAGTCATTTCATTCATTTCGAACTATGTATATATACATTACGGTACGGATAGATGTAAAAGTTCATGAAAGAATTTAACGACAATTGTATTGTAATCGTAAATAGTGTAAGATTTGGCGTTCACGGAGCTACTTACTAAGTTGGAGTACAAGGAACTGAGCCTCTTGCTAGTAGGTCAGTCTCTTGGATACTGGTTGACAAATCAGATTGTCCAGTACTTTTTGGGTAGCTCCATATACGACTGTTCTAATTTTTTATTGTGTACTATTTTACTTGCCATTAGTTACTTATTTTGTTTTTTTTAATTGTGAATTCTAGGATCAAACATTATAATGTTGGGATAAGTGTACGCAAATTATATTTTTAATCCTATCTTGTTTAAATTTCTGGGCACGCCTAACCAACTTTATATAAATATCAGTCGACGCAGCAGTTTCTTATTTTGAATTATATTTCTGGTAGTAGATTATACTAACACGTAGAACTGTAGAAGTAGTTGTTGTAGAGCTCTTTTATATATGTACGCATTTCTAAATGAATGCATTTTAAGGAGGCGATCATTTATACCCGATATAGAAGTCTTGCATTTTGTGTCGTTATTTAAGTGGCATTCATATAAACAAGCGTTACACTGACAAATGAAGTCATATTCAAGTCCAGTTCACAGTGTGATTCGATCTGACAGCGGCCAATCCATTTGGGCTATCCGCCCGCTGTTGTCAGATTTTGTTTAATTTTGTAACTTCTTTTAAACAAAAGCAATGAGCATTTGTTTGTGATAAGATCTAGTTATAGGCCCAAATCGTGTTATCCGTGCATGAGCAATATATGACAAATTATGTTTGGAGCTGTCTGCATGGATCGATTAAATCATCGGCCTCTTCCACATTTAAGAACTGCTGATTCGGCTTATTTTAAATTTTATTTATCTTTTTATCACTTGTTGTATTTTTTTAAATCATCTTATTGATGCAAACATTTTTAAATGATGTATAAAAAATATTTTGTTTTATCATGCAAAGACCAAAGAAACGCGACTTACAACCAAAACTTCATGAAGCTTTGTTACCATGCGTACCATTCAATCAGTCAGTCATTCATACTTCAGATGTTTTTGTTTTTTTTTCCTCCCGCTGTGACTATCCCTAGAGTGGTTTTTAAATAATTTTTGCTTAAGTCTATGATTAGAGTGAAATGTGATTACAATAATTGAAATGCTCGCGTCACAAAAATATCTTTACATCTTCTGTTCCAAGTGCGATGTTATCTTAAAACGATGACCATAGGGGGGTCAACAATAAGCTGGTGTCAAAAATGGATAAAAATCCGATTATGGTCGCGACACACAATTTCAATGTGTTCGCACATTTTCCATGCAAAACAATGGGGTTCTTCTTGAAGTGTTTTCTGTCAACTTCAAAATAAAGAGGACATTATCATTTACCCCTCTTATCTGTCAAAGTTTTGAAACATTGTTAAAGCGTTTTTTTTTTTAACAAAAATGCAACGAATTGAGGTTAAGTATTTCCGAAAATGGATTTATGTTCCCCTATTTCTGCAATTAAAAGTTCAAATGCGGGTGATACAGGTGACTATCCTTTTATTCCCACAGATGAAACTTATGTCGTTTTCCATTGGACAAAAAGAAGCGTCCGGGAGAGTCCGGAATCGAAAAAATGCTGTTCCATTGGCACAAAAATACTCTTCTGCTAGTTTCTATGGGCTAATGTCGTTTTCCATTGGTTTCACTCGGGGATCCACTCATTCTGAAATCCAATGGAACAGCAAAACTGCTTCTGACAGAATCCACCAAAGTATTGGTGAAATGCCAAAAAATAATCTATGGCTGGGGCTGCTGTCAGCCGACTTGTAATAAATACATAAAATTGCACTTGTGTGAGTGCTTCTTGAGTGGATTCTGACTTGAAATCGAGAAGCGAAATTCTCTTCTCAGAAAGAGTATTTTTGTGCCAATGGAACAGCTTTTTTTCGATTCCGGACTCTCCCGGACGCTTCTTTTTGTCCAATGGAAAACGACATAAGAGAGATCACAGTGTATACTTGTAATCACATTTGACGCTTGTCGTTTAGCTTGAACTGTCATTTAAGTCTTTTTGGATATGGATTTTTCTAAATTACATCTTCATTGGCGTTGATTTTAAAATAGACCCTTTTCCTTTCAATTAATTATTTTCTTCAAAATTTTGCAATCAAAAATGAAAAATGAAAAAAAAAATTAGAAGACAAAAATTGGAAAAATTTTCTTTTATTTTATTTTTAGACCAAGGCACCGCTTACATGAAATCCAAAACAAATGGAGTATCGAATACACAATTGATTGTTAACGGTCACGCAAAGGGTTAGTTAATTTATTGATTAGTAATTTAATTATTATTATAATTGTCTGTAGAGAATTTCTTTAGCGAAAATCAGAAAAGTTGTAGAAGAACACCATCTTAACCTAAGTTGCATATAATTAAAACAAAAGAATATAATATACATGTATAAGAAATGCAACATTGTAGTAACGTTAAAGTTATCATTTTTAAAACTCAACTTGAATTTTTGGCTGATTTTATTTAATTTTCAATTTATAATTAAGAAAATTAGAAAACTTCAAAGCACGGTCCTAGAGTTTTATTTTTTATTTTTGTTCTGTTTACAAACTCCGAAGAGGAGTGTTTTTTTTTTGTTTTTTAAGTAACTATTGTGAATGCTTTCTCGAAATTAAACGTATCTTTTAACTTTTCTCTTTTAATTTTAATTTGATTTGAGTACTTAAGGCAAATATGCTATTAATGTTTTTTTTTTCGTTTCGCGTTCACTTCAAACTAATTTTCAATACCGCTAATTTGCATAAAAAAAAAAAAACAATCGATATTTTGAACTTGATTTGGTTTGAGCTGAACATTTAAAACGATTGTAAGTATGGCCCATGCGTTTGCAGCTAAATTGTTATACAAAAAGATCGATGCCTGTTTTTGACAGATGCATTAACGTTGACTATGTTACTTGTTGCGTACTTTCAATAACGAATAAAGAAAAACAATACAACACTTATATTGAAAATCTTAGTCAAATATTTTGTAATTTTTAAGCTTTAAAATAAATCAATATATAGCATTAGTTAAACCGTAATGTAAAGAAGAAAAAGAAACGCAAAGAAAACAAAATACAAAACTGATACTATTTTCATTACTTAATTGTTTATTTTGGAAAATTTGATTTGCTACCAAAGAAAGAGAGAAGGGAAACATTTCCAGAATGAACTAAGTTATTTTCAATATACTTTAAGAGAACTATTGAATAATGGTAGGTGACACCTACCACTATACACGATGAAATCTATTGTTAACACTAAAAAGCAAAACTAAAATATATGTGTTAGAACAGTAACGAACTCAAATAGTATATGTTTTATTCCACCCGAATTGAAAAATTATGTGGTTTTCCATTGGGCAAAAACCGGACCATTTTTTGCAGATCTCGATTTTATTTTCAGGTTACACTTTACTGCCACTAATACAAATATACTTTGCACAGCTGTTCCACGTCATTTAAGAAGTTTGTTTTTAAACAAATGCGCAGAGTTTCGTAAAAATCAAAATGGAGAAATACATAAATTGCAATGGATGTCATTTTTGAGGAATTGTCTTCTTCGTCTGAAGACTGTTGGTCCCAATGGAAAGCGACATTTTTTGTTACCACTTGCGCAGAGGTTATGTCGAATTTTTCAATGGAAACTGACGTGCTAGTTGCGACTCGTATTTTTTTATGTTGTGCCAACAGAGAAGTTCCCCACAACGTCAGTGTCAAATATGAAGAAGTAAAAAACTTGCAGTAAAACAAAAACAAGAAAACTTGCTGATTTTCAAAGGAAATAAAACCGAAAGTAGTGGACATACCGTTGCAAAACTTGTTTAGTCTTGTTACACACGATCTGAATTTTTCATGACATGATTTAAAGATGATATCGGACAAGTGATGGCCTCCTTTCTCGATACACTGAGATACCCGATTTTCGAAGCTCCTCTGAACTCTTTGAAGCATATCGATGGGATGTTCGCTATTGCTTCACGAATGTTGTCCTTCAGATGATTTAACGTTCGAGGCCGATCAGTGTCGCACGGAGCCAAATCAGGTGATCTCGCCGGCCACGTAAAGTCGGCCCTCAAGTAGATTAGACGATCGGGGAAATGTTCCCTCAAAAGATCCATCGATGCTCGCGCTGTGTGGACCGTGGCTCCATCATCATCTCTCTGTAGCGAGCTGCATTCACCGTAACAGTGCGTCCGTTTTCTTCGAAAAAGTAAGGACCAATGATCCCTTCTCTCGAAACAGCACACCATACGGTGACACGTTCACAATGCAGTGGCGTCTGATGAATTTCACGTGGATTGTGACCACTCCAATATCGCATGTTTTGCTTGTTCACACAACCGGAAATGTGAAAGTGAGCCTCGTTTTTTTTTACTTTTGAACCAGAAAGGTAGTCCACCTGTGAAAGTATGGGCTTCGCGAAACTCTATTCCAGACTTGAACAACCATGGGCAGCGTGCGCTTTTCAGCGACATTTTTGCAGCTTTATACGTTTGGCCGATATTTTTCAACAAGAATTGGTCGCGGTATTTGTTTACGATTTGCAGTGAAGTGTTGTTGTTGTTGTTGTTGCATAAAAACGTTTTTTTGTTTTTTCTGTCCAAGACTAATTAAAGCCTCCGACGGATTATGCGTTGCGGAGAGTTTTCCGTTCCAACGGAAGTGCTTTGATTTCCTTTATCCAATGCACATTTTTCAGCTCTAGCAGTAATTTTCATCTCTGAATACCTTCCACCGTTACATAGATTTGGTGATAATTTTAGGAGTTCCCCACTTCGACTTTTGCCGCTGCGCTGTTTACATTTTTCACGGCAAGTTAATAAATACGAAAGAAAACACACTGCTTATCCTTATAAATTAAAAAACAAAAAACGTGTATTTCAATTCATTTTTGCGTGTAGACATAGAAAATACAAAACAACGAACAACAAACTGAAAGAAACCTTCCAAATTACACTTGCAACCGCAACGATCGGTTTATTTTGTGAGTGAAAAACATTTCCTTGTTTATATTGCTTGATTGAGTGGTTGTACGAAACCGCTTTACTGGTTCAGAGCGCTCTTTGTGGTTTGGATAAAACGGAGGATTCAAAATTGGCTTACAAATTGTCTATTTAATTTTATTTATTCTATTTATTAACCTATCGACCGACCAGTGTACTCGTACGACCAGCAAGTAGCCGATGATTATCGCGGGGAAAGACACAAACGTGGACAGACCTTCGTAGATAAACCGCGGAGCGAATATCTTCCACACCATCAGATGGCGGCAGTGTATCGTGCACGCCATCATTGCACAAAATATCTGAAAACAAGGTTTAATCACTGAATGTTTAACCAGTAGCCAATTGAATTACCTTGACTCCCTGGAGCATAAAGAACTGTGTGGCGAGCTTGAATAGCGTCCCTAGGTATACGCTCTCGTTCTCGAAGAGTATCAGCTCGCCGCGGGTGATGTCGAAGCCGACGTTCTGTTGAGAGATTTCACTGTTTGACCTGTTTTGGTTGCCCAGTCGCGGATCGGTTTCCTTAGGTTTCTCCTTCGAGTTGGATCGTATCAGCGTCGGGAATAGGGCGAAAATTGAGAATGTCTCTGAGCTCAGCAGGCCGTACATGCACATGAAGAAGATTTGGCCGCAGAATGTGTTGAAAATGACGAGGATTCCTGAGACGAAGTTCGAATTGCCAATGTATGCGGTGCGACCGACGAACGCAGCTCGCCAATCTATCTGCGACAGCGTCGTCTGGTGCGAGGTGGCAAAAAAACAAAAATTCGAGAGCAGGTACCATCCCACTATGGCAGTGAAGGTCGGCTGGATGCAGGTCTCTGGAAGAATGAAAATTGCAAGGACATTCCTATAAAAAAAACGATGTCAACCATACCAAAGCTTGTCGCGGTGCGGTATCTCAGTATTGAATGAACCACCAGGATGATGGCAGCCACTGCAATGCAAGTGACCATGCCAATCGAAGACTTGGGCTCCAGCAGCACAATTATAACCATGGCAAGGAACACTCCGAACGAAATCAAAATCGAAGAATAAACTGTCGCTAGGCCATAGACCACAGGGATCTCGTAGTTGCGATCACTCTCGTCGCCGTCGTAGTGCTGTTTCATTTTCTTAAAGAGCTCGGGCACCACTCCTTCGTGGCTCTTCACCGAAATCATCGTATTTTTGGGCGGCAGAACGTATGTCATCAACGGTGACACAGACACCACAACGATTTGCAGCAGAAGAAGGCCGTAGATCATCAGCGCCATCGAATCGATGTGGCTCCGCTTGATGTTCTTGACAGCACTGTTGGTCAGAAGAATATGTCCTCCGGCGCAAATGGACGCAATTGTTGGACCATAGCGAGCCAGAAGCACATTTACTGAAGAGCCGGTTAGATTTCCACAAGAGCGCAGATACAATCGGGTCAGCGTCGTATACAACACGACAACCACAACCGAGAAGAGATACGTCTTTGCGTTTGTTGGCCGTTTGAAGGAGAACCCACTCGAGTTATTCGAGAAATCTCCGCAGTCGCCTTGTTCTTCGCGACATCGAAACAGTGAGTAGGCGGATCGTAGCAGAACAATCGCCAGGACACCGGCCAAGACCAATTTGAACGCTGTCGACTTGATGAAGACCCCCACTCGGAACTTTGTCTTAAAGTCTATTTTGAGACTGTGCTGTAGGATCTCGTAGATCAAAAGCATAATCACGGCAGTGAGTAGGTACGAGATAATCTTCGGCTCTTGTATGATGAAACTGTTTGAGAAGAACACTGAAATGAGGATGAAGCAAACGCATCGGGTGGTCATGTTGCCAAAGCGCTTCATTCCGCTCCAGTTGGTGGCAATGGCGCCCCAGTTTTTCAGCGTCAAAAATACCAGGATCAACGTACTCAGGATGTTGGTGAAGAATATTACACCATGCTCCTCGGTTTTGAAGGAGAAATTCTTGTAGTAGCGATAGCCAAACACACCGCTGGCGATATTCATCAGATAGGTGTAGAGAACCACTTTCATAGTGAAGATCTTCGGGAAGTCTGCAGCGCGCGAGTTGTTGATGAGCAGAAACGCGAAGAATATCGGCAAGAACGTGATCAGTAGACCCTGTGACATTTGGGTGGCGTCGAACTTCACCCAAATTTCACGACAAATGCTGAGAATTTGACGCAGGTGCGAGTTGAGGTCAACCACGAAGTTCTTGAAGGCCGCCTCCGAGTAGATTGTCTTGACGCGGTGTGTTAGCAGCAGGAATTTGCTCTCCATTGAGTCCATTTCTTCAAAGCTAAATGTTCGCTTGTTCTCGAGCGCATAGTTATAGAAGTACTTGTAGATTTGTTGAGCATTTTGCCAGGCATGCAGTAGTAGCGCTTGGTATTTCGACATGAACGGCACTGTCACATCAGGCACTATGTTAAAATTAATGAGTCCTAAATTCGAGTAGGGTATTGGTATGCCGAGAATTGTGGCTAGTGTCGGTACGAGGTCGATCTGAAATTATTGCAAATGATTGTGTTAATTGCGAGGGCCGATCGTAGTCGATGTAGAGGGGCGGGTAGAGGCCTGTCATCGGAAAAATGGATTGTATGTGCTTTACACTCTCAAAGTGAGAGGTGTTTGTGAGCTGGGTTGTTCTCTTCGATGGCAACCGACGCAGAGTCCAAAAAATTAATTGGGAAGAAAGTTTCGGAAGCTCAGCCATTCGGGATAAATGAACTACAGCTAATTAGATGATGACACTTGGAGTCATAAAATCCAATTAGCATGGACAACCGGTTTAAAAAGCATAATGCGAACGTGGGCAGTTAATTGACGCAAATTGGCCGGCTGTCTTATCAAATTCGGAATGATTGTGAGCACGATTTCACAGGCGCGTAACAGCATACAATATAATCGCGATGTTTACTCTTGGTTGCCGCATTGGCAATCGACCCATAAACCAAGTAGATAACATATCTCTTACCTGCTGAAGAGCGCTGCTGTCAGATCCGTAATCACTTGTCACGAACTTTTTCGTTTTTGTGTAGGCAAACAGCAACGCGTTGATTTCGTCATCAGATTCACCGCCATGATCGCCAGAGATAGTCATTCCATGGTCGCCCATGATTAGCAGCGTTGTTTCATTGTCCATGCGTTCGATAACAGATCTGTAGAGAAAATTCAATTAGGTATAGACCCGAAATCGGAGGAAATAGCTGTACCTAATAACCTCGTCCATTTCGGTTAGCTTTCGCGACATCTCATCATGCAGTGGGCCATGTTTGTGGCCGCAATGATCTACACCGAGGAAATGTGCAATCAACACATCCCAGTCATCTTTCTCTAGCTCTATTGGCAAATGCTTCTTTATCTTGTTGTCCACAGTGTCCAGGTCGAAAATGTCGAAACTGGGATAAGAGTAAGATCGCATGAAACGCCGTGGGTAGAGGTCTGTCCACGTGCTGTCGCCCATAAACACCACCCCCAGATTGTTGTGGACCATCTGATCGATAATATTGTCCTCGTT
Source organism: Cheilosia impressa (assembly GCA_948293265.1). Classification (NCBI taxonomy): domain Eukaryota; kingdom Metazoa; phylum Arthropoda; class Insecta; order Diptera; family Syrphidae; genus Cheilosia; species Cheilosia impressa. The sequence continues at coordinate 21,153,931 of OX411883.1, read as the reverse complement.
AATCTCTGGCGATGCAAAGTTCGAGCCTATATCGATAAACGTTGGCAGACTGCCAGTTGTAAGTCCTTTTAGCCGTTGTAGCGTTGTCGTTGGCGGATCGGCACGGAATCGCATTATCCGGCTGCGTTCCGGTTCGGCCAGCAGCAGATCGTTGAATATTGTTAACTTGTTCTCGTACGGTAGGGGGTCGGACAAGTTCGGTTTGAACACGCCAAACTCATACTTTAAGGCATCGATGACTAGAATAATAACTTTTGATTTCTGTGGAAGACATAAATTCGATGAGGCGTTCACATCCTTGAAGATCTCCTGAACAATTGCGTCGCTCAAATAGTACTCCTGCAAAGGGAAAGAGTAGGCAGTTTTGTAGTAACAATAGTCACAATCCAACTGGAAATGGAAGCACATGAATCACTTCACCAATGCCTGTCATGTTAATCTCGCAGTCTTGAAAGAACTTTACATTGACGTCATACTACGGTTGGTATCAAAGAATTACCTCATCCGGGTTGCTGGATAGTCGCCTGCACGTACTGACGTCTGTTTTTGAAACTCTGGACAAGAGGAATCCTCGTGAAAACAGAAAGACACCTGATCCAATGAGGTATGCTATCCAGATCAAGACAAATAAGTAATTCCATGCGAAATTCATCGTTTGGCGCGTAGATGAAGCAACAAGGTGTGTGCTCTCGATTATAAATAAATAAATAAATTAAAATACTTTTTCGCAGACACAATCAAATGGGGTGTCGCATTTTTGTGGGACGACAGAAAAAACCGAAGAAACACGAGATCGGATTGCAAGCGGTTAACTAGTGCTTAGAATACTTTTGACACAACTAGACAGTGCTGGACTAGGTAACACTTTGGATTACTTTGATGCACAAATTTTAATCGAATATTTGATCACTTTTATTTCAACATTTTTACATTTTTCCCAAAATACTCAGCGCAGAAAGAAGAATTTTCACCGACTCTCTTTTTTTTTTCTTTGACGTTTATTTACAGCGCGCGTTGACAGTTGGCTAGGGATGGCAGTTGTAAGATACAGGAATGGAGTAGATTGCAGAAAATGGCCGCGTTGCCAAAAGATGCTTAAGAAAGATAAGCGGTTCAAAAAATTTAAATATTGCAAATAAAATGCTGATTCGCCAGGATTTTCACGATTTTCCTAGTGAATTTCGTAAAAGTTACGTTAATCCGGAGTTTTTTTTTTTAGTTTTATTTTTGACGGACTCCCCGGGTTTTTCCTCTTTGGTCCATGCAAAGATTAGGACTCCAACTCCTAGACCGACGGAGGTAGGAATTCTTTAAAAATGGTCCTTTTCGGCTGTTTTTCTTGTGGGGCTCAAATAAAACATCATATCTCAGCCAAAGTGAAGTAAAACAATCACCCCCTTATTAATAAACGCTGCGTAAAAGTTATCAACTCGTTATTCAGAAGTTACGTCAATTTTGTATATGCTATCTGGTGTCTACTAGCTAACTAACTTGTGCACATTTGTTTATTAACACGGGGGTCAATCTCATCAGTCTGATTTATATTTTATTTATTATCGCGTCAGTTTGGGAAATCTCGGTTTTGCAATTTTCGTGATTTTCGCCCGTAAGGACCGATTTTGGAGTGAAAATCCACGATTTCTGGCGTTTCGGGACTTAGGATTTTGCGGTGGATGTATCGGCTATAAGCCTAAGCCGAAAACACAACACCTGCACCTGCGAAAATAGCTGGATCCTTTTTTGTTAAATGTGAACTTTTAATGGTGATTATTTCATATAAAGTTGATACGGTCTATAATTAGTTGAAGGTTAGGATTAAAATTCTTAAGGAAGCTTGAACCAAAGTGAGTTGGGTGCAACATTTGTCCATCAGATAAAAATATAAAGTTGTACTATTTATTTAGATAATAGTACTTGGAAAGGATCTTCTACGGTACGTAGCCACAGCTTATGAACGTTTTTTACAAACAAAAAGTTAACTATGCTGCTGACTTCTTCAGTTAAGACTGTCAAAAGCCACAATAAGGATTGAACAAATTAGTTCTTGCACAACAGATCCGTTTAGATAGAAGATGGGCAACTTTTGGACGTGTTTTCAATCCGTTTTTGAAGCATTTTTAAGCTTGTTTTTTTTACAAATTTTTCTGAGCATTTCTGGACACGTTATTAAGGCAATTTTTGTTTCATTTTATAGCATTTTTCGACCCCGATTGGATCTATTTTTTGACCCGCTTTAAACGCTTATTTAGCCATTTGAACAGATTCTTTTACGCCTCTGAGGAGTCAGAGAAAGATTTGCTTGCCAAACTAGTCAGAAACTACCTCCTTAAGGTTGTCGAAATATCTGATATGAAAGACCCTATTGAAAAGACAGTGGCTTATCTGTTGAGGGCAAGCGGGTGTAGTTAGGTAAATATTTGAGAGTCAAGTTCAATATGCACAGGCCCGTATAGAACTCTGGGCCTAGCTTCTTACACCCGCTAGCTCTTGTGAGTTTTTTCTTCAAACGGGTTAAATAATCTTTGAGTTTGCTGATGCCGAACCCGAATGCATGAGGTAAAGAACTTCCCATTGACAGTTTTACTCCATAATTTGTGGGTATATTAAGGATTTAATCGCACACTAACCACTACCTAACCTCAACTCACCTTTTCTCAATGTTGTGTCGGCAGATGCAGGCTGTAAAATTGCTCTTAATGTGGTCTCAATGGTCTCATTCCCGTTTCTTTTTGAGTGCTCGCTGCCTTCTATCGTCTGTTTGTAAATTTTAAAAACATAACTTTATAAAAAAAATAACAATTTATTATAAAAAATACTAAAATAGTTCTCCGAGTTAAAAAAAAAACTCAATAAACTATGACTACGGATATAGCTCAAAATTCATTTAACCGAACTATGATGTCTATAGCTCCACGAGTAATTTTTCCACTCAATTCTAACATTAATATTTATAATATATTCTACTAATACAGTCATTTAAAATAATATTTATCACTCTAAGCAATTTTTCTCTTCCGTTTGTTTCGTTTCTAACAAAATCCCTACAACTTGCGACTAAACAAGATAAATAATTTACATGGCAGCTTTCACTTATGGACTAAAGTTTAAATTAATATCTAAGCCGTATAAACATTTGGTATATTTAAGTGATTTTTGCGTGTCTGCCCCTGAGTTACTCCAGGGCTCACGCACAGGAAGATATACACAGCACATAACGTTAGACGTATCGTTTCTAGCCCTCATCTTCGGTGTCTTCGGCTTGTTGTCGCTCCTGCACAAGTTTGTCCATTTCCTCTTTCTTTGCTCTTCTAAAGAAACCGGCCTATAAAAATTCGGATGAAAAAAATGCAATTGCTGTGATTGTCTTCAAAAATAAAATTTGTATGTCCTCAAACTTACCTTGTGCATGCCATAAGCTATTGCAGCCAGAACTAGAAGTCCGCCCAATATCGCTAGGATAATCACCCAAATGGGTGTGCTGTACAACTGATGCTTCGATATCACATTGTATCCGATCTTTTGCGTGATTTTTGTGGATTTTCTGCAACAAAAATTGCGATTTCTTGATTAGAATCGATTGAAGGGGGAATTTTCAAAGGATAACATACCCATCGACATCACCAACTTTAGAGATGTCCAATTTTGTAAAGATGACAAAGAACTCCCACGGTTCAATGAGAACGTCGTTGACTTCTTTCAAATCCACGTGATATTTCAGTGTGATCGTGACAGGCATATCGGGCAAGAAATTGTACACTCTAAGGACAGCTCTGGCGCACAATATTATTTCGGGATCAACGCAACTGAACACGATAGTTCGGTTGACCGGCAATTTTCCCATGAGTTCGTCGCTGAGAAGATTGTGGGGATTCTTTTGGGCAGATTTGATGTACTCGCTCTTGGATGCAACTTGTTTTACGTCGCGGCGTGTTCTTCGCACTCCCGCCGATAAGACGTCTACAATGAAAAGGTGACATTTTAATAACTTGTTTTTGTGTTGGTTATGTGTGAACATTCCAACAAAAATACTGATTTCACTTACTGTCGGAATTGGCTTCCACGGGAATCGAATTGATCTTCGTTGACTCGTACACGATTTGGTTTCCGTTTTGTACAACTACAGTTCGAGTTGATGTCGAGGATGTTTCGGTTGGATTTGCGAGCAGCAAGGTCTTATTCTGATACAGTTCAACGGCAAGCAATTGATGATCGTAGACTCCTTGGACTGTGATATTGTTTATGTCAACAATTGGAAGAGTGAAACTTGATTCATAAAATTTATACGCAATTGGTATTTCGAATGCGATTTCAAGTTCCTGAATTTGACTTGGTCCGTTACTTTTGATCTAAATCAACAAAATTGTTTGGTGGTTATGATCAATTCATTTTTGTGGTAATTTCAAGAACTCACCTCATAATTGTTTATGATCTCGGCCGTTTTAAATGTTTTCTCTAAATTAATGTCTGGTGTTTGTTGTTTGCTAAATAGAATACAAAATATAGTTAAATATGCTGTAACCTTTAACTTTTACTACTTTGGTCGATCATTGTTCGTGACAGTAGAAATGAACTCCGTATTATACAATTCGACAAAGCAAATAAAATTGCTGCGTGAAGGTAGGCGCACATTACTATCATTATTGTAATAGAGTGCAATGCTAATTGTACACTTTTCGAAGTTAAACTTAAAGTAAAATCCTATAATACGGATAAATTCAACTCACATAATTTTTGAAATGACACAACTGGAGGAATGGAAATTATATAATTCAACTATTCTCACCCAATCGCTTCGATTTCTGTGAACTCCTGCAGAGCTATGAGGTCCTTAGCTAAATTATTGGACGGATTTAATTCCTTGCCTGTACTAGAAACGGCTGCAGTCAGTGTCATCGATGAGCCCTCAATGCGGCTAACATCGTAGACGATAGTTATACTTTGCTTGCTACCAACAGCCATCGGATGTCCTCGATTTAAGTCACACAATAGGAAGTGTTCGTGTTGGTCACACGAAGAGGGTATCTTAGCGAATGGCATCTTATTCGATGACGTGATATTTATTTGAGGTAGATAGGCAGTTTCACCAAAGTTTGTTACATCATAGATAACAGCGATTGTTCTACTACTACCGAGGATGTAAGTGGGGCTGTAAAGATCAAGATGTTGCTGTGGAAACAAAGTCAAACGAATGAATTTAAGGTACTTACTGTAGTCCGGAGCTTTTTACTTCCAAGTCAGCAACGCAAATGTCACTCTTACAGCCAGTGCTGAAAATAATCTTTTCTACGTTAACTTTTGGTTCAGCTGGATCAACAGCGGCACATCTTTCGCAAAATTCTGAAAGTTAAACATTTTGAACGTCAATATGTGATTTAAAGTAAAGATGCTTGTCTAGGAGAAAAGAGCGAACAGACCTAAATTCTCATAAAAAAGTAGAAGTGTCAATATTGTAAGCACACCCTCAAAGTCAAATGTCATTCAACAAAGGTTGGTTGCCATTTTTAAAGTCTATTTTCCCCGACATGTTTCCGGTTTTTTGTTTAAAAAAACAAAAGAAAGCTTAAGCGGCATATACACAACTGAAAAACTTGTCAAGCATCTGAGAGTGTATTAGTGAAACATATACGTTGTGTGTCTGCTTGAAGAAAATCAAAACGTTTGGATTTTTGCTCAATCGGGTGTCACTGCTTGACAGTGTATTAAGAAATTCTAAAAACCTTCGCTTTGATAAAAGGATGGTTTATTTTCTCCTAAAGGTTGTACCAAATTTTAAGCAAAAGAGGAAACGTCAAAAAATTTGCACCAGGTAATTTAATTGCTGCCGGAGTAGGATAATTTTTTGACAGCTGAAAAATTCGTTGTTATTATTTAGCGCAATTGACACACGGTCTTAAAAAAAAGTCCTTACAAACAAAAGGAAGTGGAAGTTAAGTTTGTAACTTGCCAATTTGTACCAACAAGGAAATTTTGAAAGGGCAATACCGGTCTCTCGCAATAAAAGTGTTAAATTTTAAATGTCATCCTCAACAAAAGTAAAAAATAAAAAAAACCAATTACCTTCGGAGTTCGGCACTCCATTGACCAAATCGTAATGCATTTCCAGTTCAATTGGCTTAAATATGTCAGCCGTACTGAATCGCACCGTTGCATCCAAGAAACGACACTGGCTCTGCGTTATTGCCGTCGCATTGAACACCAGTTCACCCGAATTGGATTGCTTCAAAGTGACGCGCTTAACCTGCGGATCGACAAGAACTCTCAACGCAAGATCTTGATTCTGGATTTTCGTTGACGTCGTCGAAATCATGTAGCAAATTTTAATTTGGAATTGATTCTGATCTGGTTTGATCTCTCGGCTAAGGGAGTTGATGGTGGCCAGAATTTTCACCACCGGATAGGCACGATAGATAAACACGGATTCGGCGTTAGGGGCACCGATAGCAAAGTCATTGAAGCCGTTTTTGTCGATGTCGGAGCCTCGTGACAAGCCATGACCGAACATCTGAGGGCCCCATGAGGTTGTTGCCGGAACAGCTGCCAGCTTTTGACTGTGAATTTCGCGGAGACCCTTCGAGCTACCCAGGTAGATGAAGACGGCACCATTGTCGGCGAAGGGAGCGCCAATGGCAATATCTGTAATAAATATGACCGACTTTGAAATATAAACCAAAGAGAAAGCTGAAATATGTTCCATACCATTATAACCGTCATGATTGATGTCACCCAGCTTGGAAATAGTCGATCCAAAGCGTCCTCTGCCATTGATAGGGGATATGATCTTCTTTTGAAGTTCAAAGACAAACTGAATTCGGAGAAGACTCATAAGTATTGGAGCAAGCGAAGACTTCTTACGAACTTACCCTTCCTTTGTTGATGTATACGTAGAACGCACCCTGCTCGACATTGCCATTCGAGCTGAATTGAGGAGCGGTAATAATCACATCTGTCAGTCCATCGCCATTCAAGTCTTCAGCCAAAACAGCATAGCCATAGTATTCCCCAAATTGGGTTCCATGGAAGGTATAGTACTTCTTGATGGTGTAGTCTCCATAGCCCGTCTTGACGATGTCAAAGATGTACGCCTCTCCAGACTGCTCGTTAGCCTGCGGTGCTGTTGCAACATAGAAGATCTTGTTCTTCTGAGTGCTGTCGAAATTTCCCGAGCTGACCGCGTAACCAAAGTACGAATCTGTCTGCTGTTTCCATAACTCTGGATTTGGGACTTCTGTTGTGTATGTCAGCGCCGTGCTTTGCCGTGGAACACGACGGCTATCCAAGTCGCGTCGACTTAGACCGATGTCATTGTCGTCCGTCTTGACATGGTATCGTATCACCGACCCTGCAAAATAAAACAAATCAGACTATCCTTCTATAATCTCGGATTGGTAGAATCCCTAACCTCTCCAAGTGTGAATGCCGGGGGCGCCAATGAGAATCTCTTCATTGTTATCTGTCACATGAGCGCTAATTCCCTGTTCGCCATACATGTGGTAGAAGTATCTCTTGCCATTGGATTCTTTTACCTGATTTGCTGCGAAAATTTATAAGGAGTTCGAGTTAGCAGAGTTTTTTTCTTTAAAAGACTACTTCCAACTTACTTTGCAGCCGAAGTGGAGCAATTTTCTTAACACTTTGTGGCCGATCACTTAACGTATCCGGCGTCCAGTAACAAATGCCGTGAAGGAGGTAGTCGCTGGGTAGGTTTGCTACCAATCGAGGTGCGCATACGACCAGTTTGTCCGTATCCTTGGATCCGCCATCTATAGATGCGCCTAGCCATTGGTAATCCTTTTTCTCAAAGTCATATGTGTAGTCGTTCATTTCAGCATTTATATTGCCATTGCTGTCGAAGATGTATGGTGCGCAGGCGCCGGTTAAGGGACACTTATAAATGGCTCCAGTTTCGTTAATTTTACGCTGCGATTCTATTGTGGACTGAGCTCGTGGCGCACCAATAATGACGCTGAAAAAAAAAATTAAATAAGTATCAAGGGGCTCGTATTCGGAGGACCAAACTATATATAGAAACAGTCAAGTCAAGACGGATGTAGATATAAGGAACGTCCTAAATCGTCAAAATAGTAAGGTAGGAGAGGACAGTTTGTACAATCACGGCCTCAATATTCATCAGATCACCGCTGTACAGAAGAACAAGACTGACAAGTAAACTCCAAGAAAAGGCCGACGTAAGGTCGACTTTCCCATATATGTAATCGGGATTAATTTTACTTAATTCCCAGCCCAAAGATGGTTCCCATTCATCATTTATAAGCTCCGGAGAAAGTGATTTAACAGCGAACTCGGCGATCTTTACTATGATATGTATTATTCGAGCTGTCAGAGAAGTGCGAATCAGCGAGTTTTGTCTTCGACAGTGTAGGGAACTGAACAGACATCGAGCACAACGAACATGCTCTGAACCAAGCGATCTGAATATTAATGAAGCACATCACTAGGTGCAACTTTTTGTATTTCTGAAGTTTGGTACAATTTTTTACAATCAACTTTTCCCTTTTTTGTACCCACCTCCCAAAATATGCTGTCCTAAGATTTTTAATCAGTCCGCTCAACTCTTTCCTTTTTTGTACCCAGAAATCTTATAGTTAGCTGCCAAAATATGCTGTCCTGAGATTTTTAATCAGGACATTTTATTCTGGGTTCATAAAGTGCTCGGTGATCATGCTCTGATTCTGAATGAAACAATTCAACACAAATTCAGAGCAATAATGTGTCTAAAAAAAGAAAAACGAACTGTTTTTAACAGTTCAAGCTCTGCTCTATTTAGATCATTGATTTCCGTGGTTTACAACAACAGTTGAATCTAGTACTATATTTGTAATCCACGAGAATCAATAATCGTATACCTAGTTAAATGAAAAAACACTTACCCCCTTATTAACAAACGCTGCGTAGAAGTTATGAACTCGTTATTCAGAAGTTACGTCAAATTTTTGTATGCTATCTGATGTCTACTAGCTAACTTACTTGTGCACATTTGTTTATTAACACGGGGGTTAATATTTCAAAATTCACATTCAAAAATCTACTTTTCTAGTTAAGTCGACTAGTTTGTTCTGGAATAGATATATCTACCTTGACCCTAGAAACGTCAAGTTGGTAACGTCACTTTTCCTACGTCAGCCAGCCCCATATACAAACTGTTACTCAGCCATGAAATTGTTGACTCGAAACTGTTCATGTGATTGATCTAGGGAGGCCAATAAAAAACTGAAACACATCAAGTGAGCCAGATGTCAGACTTACTACACTAGATACTCGTATACGTTCCCACTGATTGGCAATGCCAGTTAGGTCCTTCTTCAAGCAAATGTTCATTATTATTAGACATAGACACTCTGCCTTCATGTTGCAACGAACAATCGTAGCCCTTCTAGACAAACTTCTCAGTTCTACACCTTTCGGCCCACCCCACTCCAAATGCGCCAACTAGAAATATATATATTTCGCAAGCGTGCCCATCAATTAGACAGGCAGTATAACAGAGAAAAGGACATTCAATTTGGATTTGCCACATTTGCATGCAATGAATATAATGGCGAGACATGTCTAGTCGTCATAAATTGCATTTTGTTGATTGCTCTAGCCAGTGTTTTTCTTTTTACACGTCAGAATACAAACGAACGTCAGAAATAAAATTATATGTCAAACAATCGGAGCTGTGCTCAAGTGGAAGGGTTGTTTATGTTGTTTGTTGTGTTTCGTTGCCGGTGCGACAACAATCTGATGACTCGAATCAGTTTTTTCAATGGAAAGTATGGCATATGGTCAAAGTTTGTTTGGTTACCTTGACTTGGTATCATATTTGCCTGAATCATTAATTTTTGCACTGAAACTGAAACTCAAGACGCACTTGGTGCGGAAGTAATCAAATTTAAGCGCTTGATTGAGGATATCATGACACGGGATTATAATTCAGTCATGTATACATTTTCTTAGCATAGTTTCAGTGTAATTGATGTAGGTAGAGGTGCTTTCGTTTTAAATTGTATAATTACTTCTTTTGAATAGTATTCTGAAAACACTGGGTTGTTGTGAGTAATAATTACTGCAGCTGTACCGAGTTGTCTTGTGAAGAGTTCTCGTATTATGAATCATATTATGGGTATTCATATTCAAGGTCGATCACACCTTATTGTGCACTATCTACATACAGTTGCATATATTTACTTGGTCAGGTTCAATTAAAAAAGCAGGGTAGTTCATACTCAGCTCATACATCATAGTGGCTACCTATTTACATTGGTAGAGCGACTCTAATTGGAAATGTTTATTATTGACTAGTCAGTGAAGGCTTTCATTTAATTGATGTATAGTATGATGGATCAATCAGAGTTTCAAAAGTCTTGTAAGCAAAATACATTTTCTTCGGTCTTATGTGGGTTTATACTTTTCGTTCCGTTAAATGTCAAATAATGTAGATAACTTCTGTGGCAACAAGGAATAACATCATAAGTCGACTTATGTCGATTCTATCTGTCATATTTTTTTCATATTTTTATCTCTTACGGTTTATGAACTAACACAAAAGAAAAATGATATAAGTCTATTTTGTACTTGATTTGTAATCGGAAGCCAAGCATTTAAACGCTCTCCCGAAAAGTTGCAAAAACTGACTTATGTCGTTATTCCTTGTTGCAGACTTATTTCATTGATTTGTTGTGAGATATTCTACAAAAGCGCTGTCTTTAAGCCAAATAAAATCAAACGCAATTATCTCTGCCTTAAACTTGCATACATTGCGAAAATAATGTCAAATTTTGCTTTAAAGCAATGTTTGAATTGCTTTAAAAATGCGTCAAAATCATCAGGTTGATAATTTTTGACACAATCCTGATGAATAAGTGGACAAAATGTCACATTTTGCCAACCGACTTAAATGAGATGTTCAGTTCTTCAATATCTTAGCCACAAAACTATAGCTAATTTAATTTTCGTTTAATTCTTATTACATAATTGCAGTTATCGCTGATCTTCGTTTTTGGGAAGATCCTTTTATCTAAAATATATCTCAAACAATTTTTTTTTTAAAATGATTTTAAGCATGAAGCAATCTTTCATAAGTTGTCTTTACTCTTTATATGTACCCTTCAAGCTCAGACTTACCTGCTTTTGCGCAGTAATTGTGCAGATCTTTAGTATTCAAATCTTATCTTTGATTACCGATCCACTTTAAGCAGAATTGCATTTCTTAATTTCTCTGAGCTCGAACTAACAAAAAAAAAGAAACATTATTGCTTCTGCATAGGATAAGTATAGGTACTCGTAATAATAAAGTGCGATGTGTTTCCACCTTTAAAAATTGATATTTCGCACACGATTCATTTATAAATAAAGTGAAGAGTTCAACTCAAACCTTTGTGCACATTTGGATGTCCAGTGTTGCTTAGAGTAACTAATTTTTTTTAGAACTTCATACCCCCGAATGAGTTGACTTACTTGAAATATTATTTGTCTCAGATTTCGTCATTTGTCAAATGGATGCACTGTCATTAAATAAAACTATTTTGCCACATTTTTTGCACGAAAACTGCTATGTAGAATTCCATGAAATATTATATATTGTTGAGGAGTTTAGCACAGCGAAATGTCAACAGAATAGTCGGACATTACTTTACTAGATTCGTCGGCTAGCCCCAATAAACGTCAACTGAAAATAGTTTAACCTATAAAAGTGGGCATTCAAAAACCAAGTTATCTTAATTCGACTACCCTGAACTCAAAAACTAGACTGTTGTGGAGGGTAACATTACTTTTCTTACGTCAGCTACATATGCGACCCGTCAACTTAATTCTCAGTCACGAATTTCTCCCTCCATAAACGTCAACTGAAAAAAAAACTGTTCACGTGACCAAACTAGGCCAATTAAAACTAAGACACATAAAGTCAGTTAGCTGTCGGACTTGGTAAAATAAATACTCGACTTTCCCAGTCTGTAAATAATTTCCAGGCTGCTTGCTTAAAGCTTCACAAGCTTATTTTTTGAATTTGAAAGGAACTTGCAGAATTTACAATTGAGCACAATTTGTTTTTTTGATGTATTTTCTGATCCGACTTATTTTTACTTCTTTACGCGCTTCCAATACATTTTATTATCAATTCGTGACAGGGCTTGGATAAAAGTTAAAGTTGCAATGCATAACAAAAATTGGGAAATTCAGAAACATGATTAGGATTACGAACAAACACATGTAAATGCCTTGATAAAAAGAAGTCGGGATATGTTCGCTAATACGAGTGCACCTTTACGTCGGAAATTCCTTTGTTTGAAATGCGAAAATATATAATATTCTTATTTGAGACTGTTGAAAGAGGTAAATTTTTATTATTGCTTTCTATAGATCTCCCTCCTAAAAAGCAACACCCCTTTGAAGGTGCAGTAATTTTTTTAAATGTATTTATCCACAGTGACTTAAAGTAGCTGGATTATGTTCAAAAACCTTCATAGCTTTCTAGGTCGACAGCTGCATTTTGCAAACAGACATGACATGTTATGCAACGCACCATTTTATCTGATGGAGTTTCCATAAATGGTGTAGTTAAATTATACTAAAATTTTTATAAACAATTCGATTTGGTTTCTGTTTTCCGGTGAGAATCGAAAAATTCTCAAATCGTTGGTGGGAAACAATTTCACAAAATTTGGGGTGAAGTATTTGCCCACTTTTAGTAGGAAATAACTTCACATAAAAAAAGTGAAATTATTTCCCTCATAAGGTGAAGTTATTTCCCTGCACCGGGGTAGGTACATTTGACGGACATTTTTCAGTACACTGGTATGGCTGTCTGTGATTGTGGTCAACCATGTTTCATTATCAGAATACTGGGGCTTTGATTGCTTGCATAAACAAATTAAAGAAATTAACAAAACATAATGTTTACCAACTTCGTATAGTTAAATATATACGCAGTATAACCTTGTGTTACAGCTGAGTGTTTTACTGCGTTTTAAAATTCTGTCTCCTTAAGTTCATATAAAAAATAAATTGTGCATAAAAACCATTATACTGTTCGAAGGACTATCGTCACATACAATGAACCCCGCTTGAGGCAGGCACGATCTCGATCAAGGTCGCATTCGATTTAAGTATAAGGTAAACCACACCCACACCCGAGAGAATATCGAAAATGTACGGTAAACTGGAAATATTAACAGTCACGTTTATTTGACCTCTAGTTGACTAACGAAACCTCAAACTTAAGAATCAAACTCCAAGCAAACAAAATATGGTTGCAGAACGTTACCAGATATTTATATAAATGTCATTTTTTAATTTGAGGTGCGTCGTTTGTCAGCCATTGGTTAATAAAATGCGGGCAATGACTATAACTTAATAAGCGCGTTTTGACTTTAACTTAACGCTAGCACAGGGATGTAACACACTGCTGTTCATGGGTTCCTAGTGAAATAAAATCACTGATCGTCACCAGTGCTGCCACAAGGGAAAAAATTTGCGTAGCAAATTTGCGTAGCAAAACTTAATTTGTGTAGCAAAACTCAAAAGTCCAAAATATAAATTAAAACAATAACAAACTCTGACATCAAGAACATGGACAGAGATGTGCGTGCATGTAGATTTGCAACACTCACTAATTTTCCATTACAATTTTGCAATGTAATTCCACACCGATTCCAGATTCCAGTCAAATTCAAACACTAACACATCCAAAGAAATGGGTACTTGTTGGGTATGGTAGAACAAGAATATAAGTTGGTGTGGGGAAGTGAGTAAAGTTTGAGTTATTTTCGTTTGTTTTTTCCAGAAAAATTACAAGATTTTTGTTCTCATTTCGTGCTTAAAAAAAAAGTAGCAAAATAGGCGTTTTTAGGGAGAGTGCGTAGCAGCGTAGCAAAAGGGCAATTGCGTAGCAGTTTTGCTACGATCGTAGCAAAGTGGCAGCGCTGATCGTCACAGTTGATATTACACCTCGAGCTTCTTTTTTTTAAAGACTTCACGATAACTTTGTAGATAGCCATTGCTCAGAAACACCTTGAGTGCCCTTTTCCTATCGCGGAAAAGTTCCACATATCGAATAAGTGACCAATAACCGTCGTTTCCCCGATTCATCACCATCACCGACCAAGAGTCAGCAAACAGTTTCCAAAGAAACAATGAATCCATTCATTTCGCCGCATTCAACCGCTTGTGCATTATTTACTTATTTTTAATTTTTCCTTTTTCGAAATCCAATCTTATCACCAATCGAAATTCGCGTAGCCATTTGTGCGCGTTCACATACCTAGAACGACAGCGGTTTTATCGCGTTTTTGTTTTTCGAAATACATATACATAGGTATGGCGCAGCGCTACGAGGTGACAAATACCCAGTCGGATATCTATCGACTTGAAAGTTGAAATTTACTGATAGCGACGACGAGAAACGACCACCGTATGACTTCATCGACTAATTTTGCAACATCTTTGGGAAAATATTTTCATACATAGGTGTTTAAGACTCGAATTCGAATTATTGTTGTGGCTCTTACCCAGCTGGTCGTAAGCTCAGGCTAAATCCAAAGTATGATGATTCAACTTTTGGCATTGATGTTGATACTTTCGGCTCCTTGATGACTTTATTCGGCTTCGGCGAAATGTTGTAACCACTGACACTACTCGTTACACAGCCGAGCACAATTAGGGCCCAAACGGTGACCAAATTTCGATACTTAAACATTTTCGAGGCGTGTCACACGCTATCAATGACAAAAATATTATGAGTGTTACTCGTTTAAACCGATTGTCTCGCTGTTTCTATTCGGAACGTCTCACCTGTCGGGGCTAGAATAACCAACTGAGCTGTGTAGAATTACTGCTACATCTAGACAATGACATAATCATAGACAAACCATACTGAGACCCCCAACTCACAATCCTCTTGCCGCTGGCCCCCTCAGTTTTTTTTCAAATTCGCCATTTTGTATTCCTATCGGTGTTATGTCAAATATGAATCCGTGTGACATGCAAAAACATACAAAAACTACAAAAATAAATGCTGCCAACCTCGGCAACCGTGGGGAAATGTGAAAGAGTTCGGGAATACCACATTTTAGCATAACTGAATGCCATTGGTTAGTAATTATAAATTTTTTGAAGGTGAATAATTTGATTTGTGTGGTTAATAAAACTATCTAAAGGAGATGTTTTATATACTAGAAATATATTGGGACAAATATGGTTGTGTATTTCCCGCTTTTGGATATAATTAACTTCGGTTTCATGTGTAATTTTTTCTTAAATAATAAAGAAAATTTGCTCAAAATGTTTTTATTTTCCCTCAACCAACATACATTCTTAATTTTTCGTAAATATTTTAAGCAAATGTACACTTTTTCCCAAAAAAAAAATATTATTCACACGTAACGAACAATTTCAAATTTAACTGATAAAATTCTATGAACGCTGCAAGCCACTTTGCCCAAAGCGGAAGTGGCTCATATTTTTTGGGAGTGTATTGGTGACTCAGAACTTTTGAAGTTACGTGACATTTGTCAATACGAATTTCTATATATCAATACTAGCGCAGTAAATCGTGACCACTCCGAAAAATATATCTTGTAGGCTAAGTAACGGGAAATCGGCCGAAGTTGGTGGTCTCAGTATTGTCTCTGGTATAAACATCATAAGTCGACTTATGTCGATTCTATCTGTCATATTTTTTTTCATATTTTTATCTCTTACGGTTTATGAACTAACACAAAACAAAAATGATATAAGTCTATTTTGTACTTGATTTGTAATCGGAAGCCAAGCATTTAAACGCTCTCCCGAAAAGTTGCAAAAACTGACTTATGTCGTTATTCCTTGTTGCAGACTTATTTCATTGATTTATTGTGAGATATTCTACAAAAGCGCTGTCTTTAAGGGAAATAAAATCAAACGCAATTATCTCTGCCTTAAACTTGCATACATTGCGAAAATAATGTCAAATTTTGCTTTAAAGCAATGTTTGAATTGCTTTAAAAATGCGTCAAAATCATCAGGTTGATAATTTTTGACACAATCCTGATGAATAAGTGGACAAAATGTCACATTTTGCCAACCGACTTAAATGAGATGTTCAGTTCTTCAATATCTTAGCCACAAAACTATAGCTAATTTAATTTTCGTTTAATTCTTATTACATAATTGCAGTTATCGCTGATCTTCGTTTTTGGGAAGATCCTTTTATCTAAAATATATCTCAAACAATTTTTTTTTTAAAATGATTTTAAGCATGAAGCAATCTTTCATAAGTTGTCTTTACTCTTTATATGTACCCTTCAAGCTCAGACTTACCTGCTTTTGCGCAGTAATTGTGCAGATCTTTAGTATTCAAATCTTATCTTTGATTACCGATCCACTTTAAGCAGAATTGCATTTCTTAATTTCTCTGAGCTCGAACTAACAAAAAAAAAGAAACATTATTGCTTCTGCATAGGATAAGTATAGGTACTCGTAATAATAAAGTGCGATGTGTTTCCACCTTTAAAAATTGATATTTCGCACACGATTCATTTATAAATAAAGTGAAGAGTTCAACTCAAACCTTTGTGCACATTTGGATGTCCAGTGTTGCTTAGAGTAACTAATTTTTTTTAGAACTTCATACCCCCGAATGAGTTGACTTACTTGAAATATTATTTGTCTCAGATTTCGTCATTTGTCAAATGGATGCACTGTCATTAAATAAAACTATTTTGCCACATTTTTTGCACGAAAACTGCTATGTAGAATTCCATGAAATATTATATATTGTTGAGGAGTTTAGCACAGCGAAATGTCAACAGAATAGTCGGACATTACTTTACTAGATTCGTCGGCTAGCCCCAATAAACGTCAACTGAAAATAGTTTAACCTATAAAAGTGGGCATTCAAAAACCAAGTTATCTTAATTCGACTACCCTGAACTCAAAAACTAGACTGTTGTGGAGGGTAACATTACTTTTCTTACGTCAGCTACATATGCGACCCGTCAACTTAATTCTCAGTCACGAATTTCTCCCTCCATAAACGTCAACTGAAAAAAAAACTGTTCACGTGACCAAACTAGGCCAATTAAAACTAAGACACATAAAGTCAGTTAGCTGTCGGACTTGGTAAAATAAATACTCGACTTTCCCAGTCTGTAAATAATTTCCAGGCTGCTTGCTTAAAGCTTCACAAGCTTATTTTTTGAATTTGAAAGGAACTTGCAGAATTTACAATTGAGCACAATTTGTTTTTTTGATGTATTTTCTGATCCGACTTATTTTTACTTCTTTACGCGCTTCCAATACATTTTATTATCAATTCGTGACAGGGCTTGGATAAAAGTTAAAGTTGCAATGCATAACAAAAATTGGGAAATTCAGAAACATGATTAGGATTACGAACAAACACATGTAAATGCCTTGATAAAAAGAAGTCGGGATATGTTCGCTAATACGAGTGCACCTTTACGTCGGAAATTCCTTTGTTTGAAATGCGAAAATATATAATATTCTTATTTGAGACTGTTGAAAGAGGTAAATTTTTATTATTGCTTTCTATAGATCTCCCTCCTAAAAAGCAACACCCCTTTGAAGGTGCAGTAATTTTTTTAAATGTATTTATCCACAGTGACTTAAAGTAGCTGGATTATGTTCAAAAACCTTCATAGCTTTCTAGGTCGACAGCTGCATTTTGCAAACAGACATGACATGTTATGCAACGCACCATTTTATCTGATGGAGTTTCCATAAATGGTGTAGTTAAATTATACTAAAATTTTTATAAACAATTCGATTTGGTTTCTGTTTTCCGGTGAGAATCGAAAAATTCTCAAATCGTTGGTGGGAAACAATTTCACAAAATTTGGGGTGAAGTATTTGCCCACTTTTAGTAGGAAATAACTTCACATAAAAAAAGTGAAATTATTTCCCTCATAAGGTGAAGTTATTTCCCTGCACCGGGGTAGGTACATTTGACGGACATTTTTCAGTACACTGGTATGGCTGTCTGTGATTGTGGTCAACCATGTTTCATTATCAGAATACTGGGGCTTTGATTGCTTGCATAAACAAATTAAAGAAATTAACAAAACATAATGTTTACCAACTTCGTATAGTTAAATATATACGCAGTATAACCTTGTGTTACAGCTGAGTGTTTTACTGCGTTTTAAAATTCTGTCTCCTTAAGTTCATATAAAAAATAAATTGTGCATAAAAACCATTATACTGTTCGAAGGACTATCGTCACATACAATGAACCCCGCTTGAGGCAGGCACGATCTCGATCAAGGTCGCATTCGATTTAAGTATAAGGTAAACCACACCCACACCCGAGAGAATATCGAAAATGTACGGTAAACTGGAAATATTAACAGTCACGTTTATTTGACCTCTAGTTGACTAACGAAACCTCAAACTTAAGAATCAAACTCCAAGCAAACAAAATATGGTTGCAGAACGTTACCAGATATTTATATAAATGTCATTTTTTAATTTGAGGTGCGTCGTTTGTCAGCCATTGGTTAATAAAATGCGGGCAATGACTATAACTTAATAAGCGCGTTTTGACTTTAACTTAACGCTAGCACAGGGATGTAACACACTGCTGTTCATGGGTTCCTAGTGAAATAAAATCACTGATCGTCACCAGTGCTGCCACAAGGGAAAAAATTTGCGTAGCAAATTTGCGTAGCAAAACTTAATTTGTGTAGCAAAACTCAAAAGTCCAAAATATAAATTAAAACAATAACAAACTCTGACATCAAGAACATGGACAGAGATGTGCGTGCATGTAGATTTGCAACACTCACTAATTTTCCATTACAATTTTGCAATGTAATTCCACACCGATTCCAGATTCCAGTCAAATTCAAACACTAACACATCCAAAGAAATGGGTACTTGTTGGGTATGGTAGAACAAGAATATAAGTTGGTGTGGGGAAGTGAGTAAAGTTTGAGTTATTTTCGTTTGTTTTTTCCAGAAAAATTACAAGATTTTTGTTCTCATTTCGTGCTTAAAAAAAAAGTAGCAAAATAGGCGTTTTTAGGGAGAGTGCGTAGCAGCGTAGCAAAAGGGCAATTGCGTAGCAGTTTTGCTACGATCGTAGCAAAGTGGCAGCGCTGATCGTCACAGTTGATATTACACCTCGAGCTTCTTTTTTTTAAAGACTTCACGATAACTTTGTAGATAGCCATTGCTCAGAAACACCTTGAGTGCCCTTTTCCTATCGCGGAAAAGTTCCACATATCGAATAAGTGACCAATAACCGTCGTTTCCCCGATTCATCACCATCACCGACCAAGAGTCAGCAAACAGTTTCCAAAGAAACAATGAATCCATTCATTTCGCCGCATTCAACCGCTTGTGCATTATTTACTTATTTTTAATTTTTCCTTTTTCGAAATCCAATCTTATCACCAATCGAAATTCGCGTAGCCATTTGTGCGCGTTCACATACCTAGAACGACAGCGGTTTTATCGCGTTTTTGTTTTTCGAAATACATATACATAGGTATGGCGCAGCGCTACGAGGTGACAAATACCCAGTCGGATATCTATCGACTTGAAAGTTGAAATTTACTGATAGCGACGACGAGAAACGACCACCGTATGACTTCATCGACTAATTTTGCAACATCTTTGGGAAAATATTTTCATACATAGGTGTTTAAGACTCGAATTCGAATTATTGTTGTGGCTCTTACCCAGCTGGTCGTAAGCTCAGGCTAAATCCAAAGTATGATGATTCAACTTTTGGCATTGATGTTGATACTTTCGGCTCCTTGATGACTTTATTCGGCTTCGGCGAAATGTTGTAACCACTGACACTACTCGTTACACAGCCGAGCACAATTAGGGCCCAAACGGTGACCAAATTTCGATACTTAAACATTTTCGAGGCGTGTCACACGCTATCAATGACAAAAATATTATGAGTGTTACTCGTTTAAACCGATTGTCTCGCTGTTTCTATTCGGAACGTCTCACCTGTCGGGGCTAGAATAACCAACTGAGCTGTGTAGAATTACTGCTACATCTAGACAATGACATAATCATAGACAAACCATACTGAGACCCCCAACTCACAATCCTCTTGCCGCTGGCCCCCTCAGTTTTTTTTCAAATTCGCCATTTTGTATTCCTATCGGTGTTATGTCAAATATGAATCCGTGTGACATGCAAAAACATACAAAAACTACAAAAATAAATGCTGCCAACCTCGGCAACCGTGGGGAAATGTGAAAGAGTTCGGGAATACCACATTTTAGCATAACTGAATGCCATTGGTTAGTAATTATAAATTTTTTGAAGGTGAATAATTTGATTTGTGTGGTTAATAAAACTATCTAAAGGAGATGTTTTATATACTAGAAATATATTAGGACAAAAATGGTTGTGTATTTTCCGCTTTTGGATATAATTAACTTCGATTTCGTGTGTAAATTTTTCTTAAATAATAAAGAAAATTTGCTCAAAATGTTTTTATTTTCCCTCAACCAACCTACATTCTTAATTTTTCGTAGATATTTTAAGTAAATGTACACTTATTCCTAAAACAAATTATTATTCACACGTAACGAACAATTTCAAATTCAACGGATAAAATTCTATGAACGCTGCAAGGCATTTTGCCCAAAGCGGAAGTGGCATATGCAAGGTGCGAATGTATTTGGTTCTGAAGTTTCGTGACATTTGTCAATACGAATTTCTATATATCAATACAAGCGCACTTAGCATGTGCCACCCCATAGAAATATAGCTTGTAGGCTAAGTAACGGGAAATCGGCCGAAGTTGGTGGTCTCAGTATTGTCTCTGGACATAATAACCTACAACCAAACCCAACAGAACACCAATCGTTATGTTTACAGAAGAGAATAAGTAATTCTAACTTAAGAGTATACCTGGCTATCTAATATTTTTCGTGTATTTAAGTGCAGAAGAGTTAGGCGCTAGTGTTATCGTATTTCGATTTGAATGTCGATCGAAAACACATCTGCGCATGCGTTCGAACGTGACTGACTCATGACAGTTACGGGTTTATTGGTTGTAAAACTGGTAGTAATATTCATTCTCATGCTTTGTCGTTTTTCTGAGGTTTCTCTCTATTGGAATCGAAACATCACATTAATCACTTGGACATGGCAAATAGGTGTTTCGGTTTTGGTTTTCGATTACATGGCTTGCATAATGAAAATGAAAATATTTGATTTGGCTTTACGATGACGGGAAGTATGGAGTATGATTATTAATGAGGGGTTACTTGGATACGAAATGTCATCCATAAATAGTTGCGTTTTCAGATTAAAATCAGTTTAAGTGACAATTAAATTTAATGTGATTTTAAAATGCGTGTGGATGACCGCATTAGTCATTGGATTTTATATAACGCCCTCACGTTTCGTTTTTGACTCATCTGTCATCTTCTGTCATATGGGTTTGGATTTTAATTAAGTTGCTGTTTATGCTGTACTAAAGATCTGATTTAAAGAGGTCAAGCTATCAATTAGGCTTTTGCTTAAACCGACTCCAGTAAATAACTTGAAATTAGAAGATTTAAGTCATAAGAGAGGAAAACAGGAATGCTGCGAACAAAATTGCAGTTTACCTACTCAACACTTATGTAGATTAGGTACAAGTTTTCAAATCAAAAGTTATAAGTATAGGTACACATTTTGTCCAGCTGAACAAGTTCCCATAAAGCAGGAACGGCCCGTGGTAAATCGGAGTTTGACATAATTTTGATTTTGAGAAGAATGACAGTTCAGTATAAGCTAAAATTAAGAAAAGTAAATGGGGACGTTCAAGTATCTAGTTTAGTAAATCTGACAGCTTTCTCACTAAGTGTATCTCGGTATTGATTGATCGAAATCGGTCACGAGAGCAGCTGTTTCAGTTGACGTTTATGGAGGGGTAGCCGACGAATCTAGTCAAGAAATTCGTGACTGAGTACTAAGTTGACAGTTCTCATATGTGGCTGACGTAGAAAACGTGACGTTCCCGACCAATCTAGTTTTTGCGTTCAGGTTGCACCTCATCTAGACCAATCGAATCGACTTAAGATAAATAGATTCTTGAATGCGGCCAATGAATAACCCCGAAATGTCACACGCAACATGTAAACCAATCCAAACATTTAAAATGTAATAGATTGAGATTTTCACTCCATTGCAATTTTTATTTGTAAATGTATTTATTCAAATAGCAGAGACTTATAGCTTATTGATGTGACTTTGAATTGACTCAAGGCCCATTCACCTTTACCTAGATTTGCAAACACTGAAATCGGTATTTCTGATTCCGAGAATATTGAACTTTCTATAAAAACTCACTAAAGCCAAAACTTGCGAAAATGTTTCGCCATCAATTGTAAAGCACAAAGACGAAATCTCATCAAACCAACCATTTTGGGTCAAAGCAAATTATAAACTTTACTTAACCAGCCATTAAAGAGGTATTTACTTATTTACCCTGAGTGTCAATTTACTGGTATTTATTCATAAGTGCTTCTTGAGTACTTTTCGCGGTTAGTAAATAATCCTCTTATCATTTCCAAATACAAACAAACAAAAATCCACTGCAACTATAATTTGCTTCATCAGGAAAAAATAAATAAATAAAATATTAACATAAAAAGTCATAAATTAGGCTCTTCTCCTTAACCCAATTGAAAGTATCATTTGATTGTATCCACCAGTGCCTGAGGTCATACGAAATTCAATTGCCAAAACTGTGAGCATAAAACGCTACTCTGTCTTCTGTCATGAGTACCTTGGTTAAAAATTATGCTCATGTGCACTTAAGAGAGTCGGCATTCCACTATCTACAGCATACAACAACATGCTGTAAAGTTATTTTGGATAATTATAAAGCAAGAGGCAAATTCAAGTCAATGTCGTAAGAATCAACAACAAATTTGCCAATTGAGGAGCGGTAAAATGTATTCGCCAATGACATCATGTCATCTTAAGATCGCCTTGAAATACAAAAACAAAAATCCAACTCTCCTAGACTGAGAATCACTACACAAATTCAATTAAGTAAAAGTTTCGCTTCGTCATTTTTGGCAACCTAATGACACCAGGCACTTGTGCCAGTCATTTGGAATCATTACTACAAATTACAATACCAAACTAACAACCGAATGTAATTATGTGAAAAAAAATAACCGGAAATCATTACACACTCACGGATTACATGTTAGATGAGGTGTCCCATTTCTAAGTGGCATTTGATGAACGAAATTCTAGTACTGGCGGAAGTCAAAATTAGCTTAGTAAGTCAATCGACTGTGAATGATTCACGGATATGGTTTATTTTGATTTATTGTGAAAAAATAAGGGCACGTCAGTGACTATGGAAGTAAAACAGTAATGCATCATTGCGTTGCATGTGAAGCATATGAGTCAAAGAAAACATTTATACAATCAGTAAAGGTGAATTGAACCGGCTGTCATTGACCTTGCACAACTGTCATGCAAATATATTGTGCGTTCAGCAAGATAAACGCTTGCAACTACCCACATACAAATAAGGACATTATTGTTCACTTTGATGTTAACCGGTTTTAGTTATGAAAATCAAATTGCCATTCGCGACACATTCCAGGTGATGACGGGCTTGTCTTGACATTCATTTGTAATGAATCGATTAAACAATGCTGAACAGGTAGAGTTAGTTGTCTATAATGATCGGTGCTTAATTAAAAACAATTACCAGTACCTAACAACACCCACCGTTTAAATAGGTTATGGCAAAACGTATAGTGAGTTCTTTAAAGGTTAGGTACTTAAGATCGGTGTCGTGTTTCAGTTTTCAAGAGTAAAATTTTACTTTCAAACGGAAAGTCGTGCAAAAGATGAAATGCATCTAAGACTGCAGCTTAGTCTTTTTCACAATAAATGCGTTGTGGCAGTTGTTTTTTTTTTTAAGAAAAAGTTTTATAGCCCGAAATAGTCAGTTGGACTTGGAATTAAAAAAAAACTTATTAAAAGTTTAAAAACTTCATTTCTCATGCGATGTGTTCGTTCTTATGAATAACGAAGGCGTACTTTTTTCTACTACTTTTTTTCTACAAACAGAATGCCGCGGCTTACTTGTTTTAAGCATTTCGCATGCGACGGAGCTATGTGTGTTTGGTTTTTTTATTCCCCATAGAACGACGCATACCTACGCATATTAAATTTGTAAAAAATTAATGTTCAAGTATCTAGTTTAGTAAGTCTGACAGCTGTCTGACTAGACGTATCTCGGTTTTGATTATCTGAAATCGGTCTAATGAGCAGCTGTTTCAATTGACGTTTATAGAGGGGTAGTCGACGAAGTTAGTCAAGAAATTCGTGACTGAGTACTAAGTTGACAGTTCGCATATGTGGCTGACGTAGAAAGTGACGTTCCCGACCAATCTAGTTCTTGCGTTCAAATTACATCATCCATACCATTCTAGTCGACTTAAGATAACTAGATTCTTGAATGTGCCCATTGCCACTTATAAATCGTATAGTAAGCGTAACAACGGAGTAGACAGAGCATCAACTGTCAAAGTGTTGCGTCAGTTAAAGGCGAATTCACAGGTCGTGAAACTTATTGCTATTGGCTTGTTTTAATGACCACCAAAGCAAAGCAAAATAGACGGATGACCAATAAAACGATCCATAGTGGCATTTGCGATGAAGTGGAACATTCAAGTTAAAGTTTACAGGATATTCCTACATTTAAATAAAAAAACCTTCGGGAATTTCGAAACAGCGAAGGTTTTGAATATGAATCGGAACCTAAATTTAAAATTGTAATATTTAATACATAATGTGTTCGTTCGCGTACGCGATTTGAATCGAACGCAATCGATATAAATCGATCGCAATCGCACAAAGTCTATACCACGTACTCATAAAAAATGACAGAAAACGAGAAAATTAGCAAAATAACGAGTAACGAGTAGCCCCTCTCTTGGCTCGAAACAGCTCAGAGATTTTCAACCGGCAAGCGCTGATATATATGTCAAGTGCACAAAGTTACCAAGAAACAAATTCAAAATCCGTCTTAAAAATTAATTGCACAGGATAATAAAATCTCGGTGGTGGTCGAATGTTTCATATGTTGCAAAAAGGTAAGTTATGTATTTATTTCTGATATGGATTAGATGTTAAAGATGAAAGTGGCTCAAAGTAGCTCGAAGTCTATCCACGCGTATATTTTCAGCTCTCTGAGAGAGTTTTGCCCAATTTTTTGAGTTTGACAGATTCTGTAGTGTTTGGCTCGGGAAAGTACGCGAATAGATCCATAAGCTTTCCGTCGGTTATGGTGAAAAATTTACACAATCTTTGAAAAAAGGTAAGTATTCGAAATTTTGAAATTTTCCCAAAAAAACTCGTAAACTGGTTCTGACTGTATTGTTTATGTTGTACATTTCTACGTATTTTGATGCTACTACTAATCGCATGAGAAAAAAAATAATTTCCTGCGTCACCCAGTAGTGTGTGCCGGCTACTTGTTCTCTACGTCATTTCAACTGAAAGCAGCTAGGTACCTATACATTTCCGCTGCTAATGGTTGAATGAACGATCATTTATGTATGTGTTTCTAAAGAAAAACAAAAATGTCTGGGCATGTTTTCATGAAACTAAAATTACTTCGAGCTTTGTTAATGCTTATCAATTTATGTCAACAAAGGAAAGTGTTCGTCACCCACGCGTTATAATTGCAAGAATTGGATTCTTCTAGTAGTTCTCAAATGATGGATTATGTCGATACTTGCGCAATAGGTACCCATGTCTTTCCAAAGCTCCTAAAACAACATCAGGGGCTATTTTAGAAAAGAAACAAAGATATCGTGCCAACAATTGGGCACATACTTCAGTGCATTGAGTTGTGATTTGTTAATACTCGTAGTGTGTTAACACAATCTCTTCATAAACCTACACATTCTTTTAAACAGCCGCTTAAGGAATTTGTCTCAAAAGTCCACAACATTTCGAAGGCAATGACTCTTTGCAAAGTAAGTTCCATTGACCTCTGCAAAAATATATGACGACATTCACTACGGACTATGTTGAAACGGAATTTCGCACGACAGAATAAAGGTGAACTGAAATGCATCCCAGAGGACCCTAATAAATATACGATAAAAATAAAAAAAAGTCGACACAAATAAGTTTTTACGTGCTATGGTCAATGATCGCAACAATAAAAATGGTGGTTTCCATGCACAGGCTATAACTCATGTTCCTCTCTGTTTGACGTTCGTATTTCTTCAAGCACTGACCACTGACAGTAAATTCATTTTGAGTGGTGTTCAATGTTGTTTTACTGCCCGACCGTAGTAATGATGTGGAAAATGGAATATTATAAAAGAAGTTGTTACACAATTTTGGATATCCCAAAAGAATCATTATTGCAACTGTTGGTATCACTGCGGTGGTGGGGGACTTTGGTGACTGTCATTATCATCGAATGCACTCACATTGGTGTTGGGGTTTTACGATTTCATGTTTTATTGCCTATTCTTATCGTATTTACATAAGAAACGTCTGCAGGCTGCTTGTCGTTATTTGTATAATCTGAGGCTGAGCTGAATAACTTGCAGCGGGAATGATATAAAACCAATTGGGTGATTGACAGCTCCCATGATGGCGGCTATGTGATGTTCGTTAGCAACAAATATGCAACGCAAATAAAGCGCTTTTAACGAAACTAGTTTTGTATCACTTCAGGAAGTGCCACTCGGAATATTTATGGACATGCTGCTATGATATATCGTGGTTTAAGTTTGACAGAATTCCAGTGAGCTTTGGGCCACATTTTCTACAACTGTTTGAAGAACCTCTTACATCTGAACGCTCGTAAACAGTTTTCAAGCGTGATATATAAATAAATAGTTGAAACAACATGTCAGAACGGACCCAAGCCCTAGCTTCTCACAAGCATTCGTTCTGTGGGAGTTTTTTATTTTTGGGACGATTGAAATTTATGCCGAGTCAAAGCGAATAATTGAGTAGCTCGTTCGTGACAGTTATACTCTCTGATGTTTGTCTGACATTCGCGAGAGGTGGCGCAGTTGAAAAACACCTTAAGATTGAATCTGGGACCCCTTGCTCATTATTATTAGTCCAATACACTAACCACTAAGCCACTGCGCGTGATCTTGGTTTGATAAAAATACGGGTAGGTACTGCCAGAATCAGGATGGCTCTGAGTACCAGCCTTACTTTTGTCGGATAGCCAGAAAGAGCGAAAGCGTGGCTTAACTTGGATGTACGGTAGGGGTACATTGGTTAATTCGCGACTGATAAAACTTTACCAGTTCCGGTACCTTTTTAAAATCGCTTCTATATAGTATAACACCTTTAACTCAATCTTGCTATAATGGGCTTTTTTGATAAAAATTCTAATAAGCCAAAGTCTTGTCGGATCTTCAGATCTATAAACATTGCATCGGATGTGAGCTGGAGAGAAAACATTTCCTTGATACAAAAACTGGTTTCGGATCTAGATCAGTTTCTTTTAATCTGTTTTTTTTTATTAATCACATGTAAATTGAAAATTAAAGCTCACAGAATGAAATATTTCTTGATTTTTAAGTTCGACGCGGTAAATCTAATAATCCTAATTGAAAACCCCCTGCTCGGTGACCTTCTCCCGCCATGAAACGACTCTCCTCCCAACTGCCTAATTTTCTCCCCGCGATACTAATAATCATTTTTAGTGTCCAGAATATATTTTTCCAACTCACAATGGCAACATTTTCCATACAAAATTGAATATTGTGATCTACAAAAAATGTACTGTGAAGGTTAAAAATAATTATTATTAGGGCCCCTCGCCAACAAAGGTGTGTTTGCTAGCATCCATACATCACACCAAAATATTCATATATGCTCTCAGAAAAAAAGTCTTTCAAATCAACACTTGACAATTGACAAGTCCCATCAAACTCCCCACTTCAATTAGCATTATGTTTCCCTCACTGAAACGATGACAATGCCCGGCAACTCACTCCCCACCGATCAGGTGCCAGCAGTACATTCAAAGCCAATAAATATAGCTCCGCGGAAATGAGATATGAAAAGATTTGCGTCCCATTAATAGAAAATGCAATTCCTCCTGACAAAGTATTAATAAATAAAAGGTCGTGCTCACGTCGTACGTGTCTTTTGCATATTTAATCGAATGCACTTTTCGAGTTAGATAGCGATGGCTGGAGTGCAGCCTGGCAGTAGCTGTTCGTGCTCCATCTGTCGTCTTGTCCTTATCACTGCGTGGCGACATTTTCCGGTTAATTATCTTCAAACTAAATAAAATCCGCAGCGATGACTAACTTTTGACATCTTCGAACTTGTCTTACCATATACGGTACCCGGCAACTAAGAGACGCGACAGCATTTTTAGTATAGTATCTAACTATCAATTAGTCACTCTGTGTGTTGGTGCTCCCCACCATCAGAGTGGATTGAGAATCGTGATTGGAAGGGGAAGCCGGAATGATTCACTTTGCATCGCTAAAAACCCCAGACTTACCTCGACTTTCTCAGAACTATTGCAAATCCAAAGTAAGAGCTCTGCACTTTCGGGATAAATGTCTTCAGGTTCGGCTCCCGAAAGGCTATATTCGGATTTGGTGAGAAGTTAAATCCATTTGTTGAGTAGGCGACGAACGCCAGGATGATTATCTGCACACAATGTTGCACCATTTTATTTGATCACAAAAAAACTTGTGAATATTTTGCAAAAATTTCAAAAAACAAATCACAAACTGACAGGTCACAGGAAGGGAATTCAAATTTTTCGTACAGTGGGACAGACACACACAGTAGAGGTAGGTAAAGAGCACTTTTCGTTTTCAGACCACTTAATCACTTAAAATTAAATTAATAACAATAAATAAAATAAAACACGGCCCGTACGCACATTGCTAGTACACACACTAGATTGATGTGTTCACGTTGGAGCTCTCTCGAAGACTGGATGTGCACAGTGCGGGCAATAGTATCTTTCAGATGCCAATATCGTATACGGTATACCAGCAGAATACACAAAACACAATGAACCAGTCAGTGTCCGGTATAAGGTTCGTTTCGTAGCGTAGCTTAGCTTCGACGACGACTGTGACCGAGTGATTAACTCGGAATTCGGTGAAATAAAGTCGACTTACTTGTAATGCTACGCTTTTGCTTTTGTCATGCAGCCCGACCTCTTGGCTCGGAGAGCTCTGGTTTGTGGTAAATACACGATTTGAGTGAATCATCGGTAAACTGACGTTGGGACATCGCATCTTACCTACGGGTTACGGCTGGCGTATGCATCAACCGTGGTACGATTTTCACATTACACCGAGAGAAATTTTATTTGTGGGATACGTATTATGTTGGGATGAGGTTGAAAGGAAAATCTGAATTCAATTCTACGAGTGGCGATGAGGGGCAGCTAATTTTCTTGTCAGTTCATCGTTACCGAACCAATCACCGTTTCACAGAGCAGGATTATAGCTTGGAGTAAATTGTATTAGAGCTTTTAAGGGATTCGTGTGGTGTGAACAAAGTCCCTTTACGAAATCGCTAAAAATGATTACAAAAGCGTAACCATAACCAAACAAAGTTGCTTATGGGTCACATTATGCGTGGCCATAACCAAACTCAGAATGGCTTATGGGTTACAAATGCGTAAAGTTGATTAAACTTTGTTTGGTTATGGTAACGCATTTGTAACCCATAAGCCATTCTGCGAATCCTTTCGTTTGACAATGAAAACATTTTATAAATAAAAAAAAGATTAACATGTAATAAGTAGGAAGTACAAAACTGAGTGCAGACGTTGCTTCAAAAAAAATGATACCGCTGCCGTTTCGACACATTCTCCCCTTGATGAATTTGAAGATATTTATGACATTGACATTATACTCTTGATGGTTGCTTTCGATCTGCCTATTTTGATGCCTTTTGTTCAAATGAGCTATATCAACTTGTGTTCATCCGAATACAAATTTGTCTGTCTTTCATTTTCATTTAAAAACTATACACTTTTTATTATTTTGCAATACAAACCATAAAATTTGGAGAGGCCGGAGCCTAGGGGAAGATTTTAGTTCTACAACAGTTGTTGTCATTATCGACGGAAATGTCAAATTAAGTCTTTTATAATTTCTTTGCCCAAGCAAAATATTTACTTGCTGTGACCAAGTTCAAACTTAAATTTTGGTTAGTTTTCCTCGATTTGACATATATTTTGGTTTTTCTGCCACGATTTTGCATATTTTTTTAATAAATCATTTATCACTTTGCAAAAATTCCAAACTTTTGAATTTTTGACATT
The DNA here is from genome assembly GCA_948293265.1 of Cheilosia impressa. Classification (NCBI taxonomy): domain Eukaryota; kingdom Metazoa; phylum Arthropoda; class Insecta; order Diptera; family Syrphidae; genus Cheilosia; species Cheilosia impressa. The sequence continues at coordinate 21,123,651 of OX411883.1, read as the reverse complement.
ACAGCTAATTGGCATCACTTATTTGCCGAAAAGTACTGCCAGCTCAGCCCAACCCACATTTTATTTATTAATTCAGCCAACCGTTTTTCTTAGTGCAACCAGTATACCGTTTATTACTTAGGTACTGTGCACCACGCCTGAGGGGGGAGGCCATCAGCCATCAGAGCATTGTGGAAGTCGAATCGTCTTTACTTTTACACCACATTCCAAAGCGATGATTGTATAAAGCTTCGAACAAAGACCACGCACGACCAGGTAAGAATAAGCCACACAACCAAGTGGTGGCCGTAATAAAGTACTTCCGAGATGTCAGTATCTTTTACGTGAGACTCTAATTGATGAATTGTCATACTGTGAACATTTCAAAAAAAAAAATCAAAAAATTCACTTCTCATGTAATGCATTTTAAATTAACGCCAGGGAGCAAGCGTTCGAGCGCAGTGCAATTACTGCACCACTGATAAGGGCTATACGTTCAGTAATGCGTGCCTTTGTGTTCATATAATGTTTATCTGCTGAGTGCTGCTGTTGAGCATGGCAAACGTTGATAGCAGGTCATGCCCTTAAGCACTTGAACTTTTTATTTTCATTTTGGAAATGAGACATCACTATACACGGTGTCGTGCGGTGGAAAGGGAAACGCGCCGCGTCGCCATTGGAAATTAGTGGGTTTCCCGGCTGCAGCACGCCCGGTCGCATAAGTGGATGATTTTGTTCAATTATGGATCGGAATAGAACTAATTTATGGGTAACCGGCTTTTGTGTAGACGATGTTTTGTATCGTGTTCGTGTTTATATTATTTGATGGGGAATTGTGTGTAGGTTTTTTGTTGTTGAACTACAAATGCAAAATGCTGGTTCAAAGTGTTGTGCAACGCGTACGAGGTATAGTGATACGCCAACGGAGTTTCCCCGACGCGGTGATTTAAAGTAAAAAACGGAATAGAAATGTATTTCGAGATAGATTTGACTGGATTTGATATGGAATCATTGTCGTGGGAAAAATACGCGGTCTGATTAGATTTGGGAATAGCCAATGGCCAGTTGGTTTCCAACTGCTTTTCGTTATAGGTATATATAACTTAGTCTAGCTATCTACTTTATTTTTTGTATAAAACAAATTATCGGATGCCTAATGACATACAGAGCTCTCACAATCACAGGGCTTAAATATGACAACTTATATCTACCTTTAAGACCAAAAGTAACTTCTTTATTTTTTTAGGTTACCTATACAAGGTGGGCCAAAAGAGATCACCCTATTGGAAGATGATCTTATTTTTGCAAATGGCTGCCAATGTCAAATCTGTTTTGACATTTGTGGACTAGACAGACGTAGAATACAAGTAAACGATACACTCCCCGAAAACGCGGAATAATCGTGTCTATTTTTCTGCATAACAATTCGTCTGTAGTGTTGGCGCAGCGCGAATTCGTCGCCGATTCCACGGCCGACACCGACTGCGGAAACACTGCGCCGTTTGGAATGTTGGTCAAAGACGTGCGCATGTTCCCGTACAAAGTCAAGTCCGTGCAGCAGCTGCTGCCTCTCGACCGCCAAACGAGTGTAACCTATGCCCAAACCATCCTCAATCTCGAGGACGAAGTGGACCATTTTTCGAACAAAATCATAAATGAGGCTCATTTCCACCTCTGCGGTTACGTGAACAAGCAAAATTATTGCTTCTGGGGCACCGAAAATCCACGAGTAGTGCACGAGGAGCCATTACAGACTTTTTTTTGTGGGGTTTTTTGAAGTCCCATGTTTACGTGAACAATCCTGATACCCTAGAAGCCCTCAAGGACAACATTCGACAGGAGTGCGAGAATCTGTCGCCCGAAGTTCTCGCCGAATTGATAAAAAATGCCATAAAACGAGCCGGTATTGATTGCCATGATTGTGACGGCGCCCATTTGGCCGATATCATCTTCTCGACTTGAACAATAAAATTCTAAAGGTTCAAATAAACAGAATCGAAGTTTTTCATTTAGAAAAAAAATAAGAGCCAAACAACATCGGATGACTTCTTTTGGCCCACATTGTACAATTTTTTTTTTTAAGTGCAACAACTTGAACCAATCCTCCCCCTGCATACATGATCCAAAAATACCTTCTTCGTTGACGTTCAAATTTTAAAAGTAAAACCAAATGTAGGTTGGTACCTAACGTTCCGGCCACAAAGCCAATAAGTGCAAATTCGTTTCCGTATGCCTTGTCATATACAGCTTCTACTAAACGACTTTAGAAACAAAGACGCCCTCCTTTCCGATTTTGCCGAGAAAGCTTCTTCATTCGAGCAGTTATACAAGTCTTCTCGAGAAGAACGAGAAATGCTTCTTTGATTTCGTTTTTTCCGTTCTCTCCTGGAGAGTGAACGTAACTCTGTTTGATGTTTTTAAAATTTCCCCTGATTGTGTTTGTGACTACCTAGACGAGTTCTTATGTTACTGAGTCTAAAACTTTCCATCCTCAATCTCCCTCTTATCAAAAATGCTATAGAATTGCTATTTTGCTATTGTAGTAAGTGTCAGTTTTCCAGTTCAGCTTTGTACCTATCGGCTCTACCGCTCTACAAATTTTTCGGGTATGTAATGCTTTTGACTCATTTGTTGACAGTTTTGTGTCAATTTTGCATTCTGGCAATAAAACTGTTTTTTTTTTAGTATATATCTGGATTACCATCCAAAAGTAAAACCTTACATCAGACTTATATTTCTTCGAGTTTCCAGAGAAATACTTACAATTTTTTCTTCTGGTATCTTCAGCTCCGTCGATTCAACACTCCGCCCAAAGCTAGAGTACGTACGACTACATGTCCCCCAGTTTAAGCATACTCGTATATATGAAGCATGCAACACCCGACACCATTTGATAAGACTTGGCGGAGTATCGAATTTGAAAACCATCAACTTCCTCAAGTTACCAAGTGTATACTTATACAATATTCATGTTCATGTGTTATCTGCCTTGCAGTTGCCTCTGTTATCTAGCCAAGCTCTTACCATTACCACATGATGGTGTTGTTTTAATTATTCCCGACATTAATTGCAGATTTCGATAAGAAAACGATGATGTTATTCACTCTCGCAACTTTTACACTCGACCATAAAACAGTTTATCTCCCCACCAAGTCTAGCGGGTCTAATAAACGTAACAGTGTCAAGACGAATTTCGCATGGCTTACAAACAATTGCTTAAATTTCCACCCGCGGGAAAGGCTTGACCCCGATTCGATAAGACTCAGATGTGGGACAAACTTCAATTGATTTCCCCTTATGAATTACAAATGATTGAGTGACATTTGTCTACGTCATAGACGTGCAACATCCAAACCAAGTCTTTCTTTGTTTGTCTAGTGCCCACTTTGGCCTACGCTGTGCTAAAACCAGTTTGAGGTGAGATGAATCACCATAGTGATGGCAACCGCGCACGTAAAAGTAAAAGTGTCGATAAAAGCGAAAATTTGTGTGTTAACAATTTCTCTTTTGTGTGTTCATTTGGGCTTTTTTTTGTTGTTTTGTTTTAACATATTTGGCACAATACCCGAGTTGGATTTGTTTTGCAAAATGTTCCTCGCAGAACAATCGTGGTCGAGTAAGTCCGTCGCTCAGTTGAATGCAGGTGTCTTCCCGTTTGTCAAATTTGGACAAATTCCAAAATCATTGATGCGGTTCACGTTCCATTAATCAGATATTATTCAATTTGATTAAACCATAAATGTAATCAACGAACTGCTGCCTGGCATGCATGATCAATGGGATCAAATGGTTACACATTCAGTAGCAATCAGGCTCAATTTACTAATAACGGCCAACATCAGCGAGCTGCCCGTTTAGGAGGGCTTCCCGGCAGTGGGGATTATTTTTTCTTGGAGCGAATAAATCTTAACATACTTATGCAAAAGTATGGACGTCGGTTGACGAATTTGGACGAAACTGTGTGCTTGACTCAGACCTTTCTGTCATAATAAATGTGCGGTAATGGATTCTCCCCCTTTTGAGGGCGTAATGTGAGTTGGAATACATTTTGTTTGCTTTTCACGATTTTGACAGAAATAGGTCTAACCCTTTTGAAAACAATTTAGTTGTTTGATTAGAGCAATTGTAGTCTGCGAAGCCACAATAAAAGCAAATTTTTCATGTTATTAATTACATATCCATTGTGACCTACAAAAAATATTTGAATAAAGTCACTTTAAGCTTCGCAAATTGATTTAAATCTGACATGGAACTGCACTCGAAATTCTTGGAATGTCCAGTATTTCAATTGCATTGTTAAAGGAGCGGAATTAAAATGTCGGCTTCTGTTCGAGCAAATTGTAATAATCACAAATAGTTGTAGTTTTTAATTTAAGTTGGTCGCTCTCATATTATGTTTATGTAAACGGTTTTCCAATAAGAGGTGTTATTTTGGTATTCAAAGAAAAATGTAATTTTTTGAGATAAACGACCGGATGTTTATTTCATAATAAAGAGGAAGGTATGCCGTTAATAATGAAAAACAACATCAGCCAAATGGCCACCACGAGCACGCATACAGGACCATATCCTTTTCATGAAATTTTCCATAACCAAATCGCAAAGTGGCTGCCCTATGTCCTCGATAGCATCACGAATTTTATCTTTGAGGTCTTGAATCGACGCTGGGCTATTGGCGTAGACCTTATCTTTCACGTGGCCCCAAAGGAAGAAGTAGCAAGGTGTTAAATCACAAGATCTCGGTGGCCAATTGTGATCACTTCTTCGAGAGGTAACACGGTCCGGAAACTTTTCCCGTAAAAGATCAATGGTTTCGTTGCTTGTGTGGCACTTAGCGCCGTCTTGTTGAAAGCAAACGTAGTCCAGATCAATACCATCCAACTCCGACCATAAAAATGGTTTGTGGAATGCCCAATTCCAAAGACCGACGAGGAATGGACAAACCTGGGTTTTCTTCAACACTTTGGGCTACAGCAGCAATATTCTCAGTTGTTCTTGAGCGACGTGCACGGGTTTTATTCTTCACATCACTAACTTGTCCCAACAGCTCGAATTTTTCCACCAATTTCTGTATTGCGGTCCGACAAGGTGCTTCACGACGACCAAAAAATTCTTTAGTTTTGCGAACTGTGACTGCAAGATTTTCACCATTTTTGTAGTGAATTTTAATAATTTCACTGCGTTGTTGAAGCGTGTATCGTTCCATTTTTAGTAATGGCGTAGTTTCTACTTGTCAAATGTCAAAGAATAAAAGCTTCAAAAGCGACAGCTACCGAAATAGCGGGTCATTCGCAATAACACCTCTCATTGGGAAAACTCTTTATATACAGGATTATCGTGAACAAATTACGATGGAAACTTTGTTCTTGTCTGCAATATAAATCAGATTGCTGAAATATTATTCCCGATGGGGTTGATAGATCCCTTAAACCTCACCCTCTTTCGTGTTGATTAGATACTTTACACATTAGTGAGTCGTAGAAGGAATTAACTCATTAACATTTACAGAGAAATGTCAGTTGCATTATACGGATAACAAAAGAAATAAAAAGGAATGAGCTTATTTATAAAGATAATGAAACATAATTTGTCTTTAAACAGCGGTCTGTATCTGTTTCCGTTGAATTGACGAAGCAGCAGTGAGATAGGTCAGCAATCGGTATCAGTATTGGCAGGCTTGGTCGTGTGTGCATGCGCTGAGTATGATAAAGTTGATGGCCATGCACCATGCAGTCAACTTGAATGCACCAAGGTCGTTACTTCATTCATCCAACGAGCGTTGTTGATGTTTCAACCACTAAGGTTGCCTTGCATCGGAATTTAGCGGTTTCTTTTCTTGTTTTTGTGTGGATGACAATGTTGATTTTTCGTTTGTAATGCAGCGGGGATCGGTCATTGTGGCTATTTATGTATTCAACTGGGCTGTGCTTTGATTCCCTCTTAGTCTTGAGTTGAGTGACTCTTTTGTATTAATTTATTTTAAGAATGATGTTGGATAGAATTATAGAGATACCGTTTAGAAATTTTTGGAAGGATGTTGTGCCATTATTAAAATTTGACATTTGCTGGATGTCGCTGTGCCAATTCTAAAAGTGAACATGAAGCTGCAGCATGGCGTAGCGGTTTGACGTTTGACTGTTTTTTTTTTTTGCAAACAATTGGCGTTGGTCTTAACGCGAGGGAGGAGCAGCAATGTCACCTGCTTGGCAGCATAAAGGACCCGATTTATAATCTGAATGCTTCAGAAGTTCAGCTTAAGATATTGCTACAACTAATGAACTTTGAACAATTCATTAAAAATTGCTATCAAATTGGTATACCTGGGGGTGTTCTAACTTCTAGTTTACTTAATCTGACAGCATTTTTTGTCCTGTTTTATGTTTAAACATCTTTTCAGTTGACTCAGGTTATAGGCCTTTCCATAATCAAAGAAATGTTATTCTGCGATACTAATACTCATTTTAAGTGTCCAGGCTAAATTTTTCCAACTTACAATCACGATAATTTCAATACGAAATTGCATATTGTGACCAACAAAATATTTAGTGTGGAGGTTAAAAATGATTATTATTTGTGTTTTAATCTAGTTTTCGTTTTTGTATTGGTTAAAGGAACAAATATTTTTTTTTCTGATCTAGTCAAGATTTACAATTTTCTGCAGCTAATACTCAGAATTTTTGACAACTGTTTTGAATCATTTAGTTAGCCTCTGACAAGTCAATAATTTGCTTGATTTGCCTGCAGTCTAAAACAAATTTTGAGTGGTAAGGAAGATGGGAAGTAGGGTAAGATTTTCTGTATACAAATCCAGCCGCTTTTTTTTTATTTAACTATTGTGTACAGTTGTTTTCAATTTTAAATTTGTTTTATTAAAAATAGCAGTAGCAAAACGTCGAAATAAACAGATCATAAAAAAGGGTCACAAAAATAATCATATCAGTAGTTGATTGCAATGTATCGTTGCCTGGTTAAATATTTTAAACCAGGTATACCTGCGAAATCGTTTTTTTTTTATAGAAATTGCTAATAAATTCTATTTTAAAGTTTACGCGTCATTATTTTGATTTACTGTCAAACAGCAAACCAGAGCCAGCAAATCAATCAATTTGTGATTTGTACGTGGAATAATTTAAAGAACATTCAATGGCAATGACAATGACTGTTGCATCCCTAAATAATAGTGATAATTTAAGGATCGGCAAAAATTTGATTCGAATTTTTATTATTCACCAAAAAACTTTCGAGTCATCACAACTTATTTAGTGGTAGGTATAGTAGGTTGGGAATTTATCTTCCGAGATATGCTGGGTAATTCAATAAGTTTATTAATAAAACTGAATTGGGGTGAAATTTCAGTCATTCTCAAAATAACCTAAAACCAAGTATTTCCGCTGTCACATGTACGATATAAATTTCTTTGAAAGTGAATCATAAAATGGAGCTAGAGTGAAGAAAAAATAATACAAAATAAAATACCATGTACGACAATCCTTCGTGAGTGATATAACTGTGGTTTTACTTACAAAATCGTACAAAAAGAATATATTTTTAGAATATATTTCAAACTGCATTTGTTCCAAGAATATTTAATATATGACGCAATAGATAAGCTTTCGAATTTTCAGAAATGTAATTCAACCCCCATCTTGTGAACGTAAAAAGTTATCCGTAACAAAAACTGTTCCGCAATTTGACAAAAACCAGACCGCATTTTAATTTTGTTTCATAAATGTTTAATATTAAAAACATATCAAATAATTTAGAGGAGTTACAAACATTTACAAAATTTCATCAGGCTTGAGTATTAGACTTCGAAGCTTATAAAAAAGGATTTGGCAGACAAGTGAATAAAATCAATATTAGGACAAAAAACGAACTAGGGAAGTAGAAATACTAAAATTATAGTTATGTATAATGATCCCATCTCTCCTGTTTTGCGCAGGAGACTCCTGTTTTTTGGACCGAAAACCTGTGACCTGTTTTTGCCTCGAAAAACCTGTTTTTTACCAAAGATGTTTTTAACGCACTAAACTTTAAAATTTCAAACATCGCAGTGAACTGGCAACTGCGCGAAAAAGCTAACGGAGCAAAAATTACATACGGACATACTCCCTCTCTCACTTTTTCAGTCAGTGTACACGAATCATAAACTAAATAGTAAATAGACTGACAGCTTCAGCCAAAAAAGAGAAATTGCCTACAAGCTGAATTTGGCCTTGAGTGTAGCCCAGTTTGAATTCATGTATTTGTGCCATGTTAATCAAAGGGGGCACACATATACTTGAGAAAAACCAGCCTACATACACTGCCGGTTGAACCAGATGTCAGGTAGCCTGATGTGGATTTTCATTTCTATATCGAGTGTGGGACTGTTCTGCATTTTTACACGTATTCACAGACAGGCTCGCTCTCAGAGAGAGAAAGGGAAAAAATCTGCGGGTGAAATCGGAGAGACGTACGAAAGCTCTCAGTCTATTTACTATTTAGTTTATGACGCGAATAGAACGTCATTATTTTTATGTGCGCCATTAGTTCTTTGTCTCTTTGCGCTCCGCTGATGCCAACGTAGAAGCAGATGACGACTTCGACATTGACCTTGAAGATGGTGATGATTATTGACTAACAGCCGTATTTATTAGTTTCTCTTACGACGCCTCTACGATGTTGTTTAGTTAAACATCGCGTAAGAATTTACGCAGCCTCTACGTGGCTTTCCTGAAATTGTGATTTATAAACATTTTTCCGAGGTAACTTTACTAATCGAGGTTTGTGTCTAAATAGGTAAGAATTTAGATAAACTATTACAGAAAACACTGAAATCTATTACTTTTTGCAACTGAAACTGATATTAGCTGTGGTTGACAGATTAGCTTCGTAAGAAAATTATACATAATACAAACAAAAAGCCAAATTATCTGGGACGATTCCGAAATTTCTTTGGAGGGACTGCTGAAATATCTACCTGCAATCATATGTCGTTTTCCATTGGACAAAAAGAAGCGTCCTGAATCGAAAAACTCACTTCTGAAACCATTCCATTGGCACAAAAAATACTCTTCTGGTGATTCTGAGAAGAGAATTTCGCTTCTCGATTTGAAGTCAGAATCCACTCAAGAAGCAGTCACACAAGTGTAATATATTTATATGTTTTTTATACAAGTCAGTTGAGCAGCCGTATAGATTATTTTTTGGCGTTTCATCAATACTTTTGTATATTCTTTCAGAAGCAGTTTTCTTGTTCCATTGGATTTCAGAATGAGTGGATCGCCGAGTGAAACCAATGGAAAACTACAATAATCTATCAACCACCACCAAATCTGAAATTTTATGTTATAATTGCATTTGCAGACGAAATTCGTTTGGTGCAAATTTACACCACATTCGAAATGATTGCACAAACAAAAATTAGTTTCACTTTTTGAAATTGTTTCCAATTCGACCACTAACAAAAATGACATTAGCTGCAAAAACATATTTACGTAGGCTCTACGCAGGCTCTAAACGCAAATTTTCGCGTTTAAATTACGCAGCCTTAAAGCAACGTTGCTTAAGTTCGAAAAATCTTTATAAATCGCATTTCCCTGCGTAAGGGCATTTTAGAGGGTTTGTAAAGTTAAGCAGACTTTACGGTGGGTTTATAAATAAGGCTGTAAGCATTTTTTTTTAAATATTCTTTAATACATATTATGTATTACGTATTTTTGTTACATTAAACATTAAATTAGTACTCACATTGAACTCCTGTTTTACACCTTTTTTTCAAAATAAAAAACCTGCGAAACGCTACGATTTTGTGAATTTCTCCTGTTTTTCAGCAAAAATGAGATGGGATCATTAGTTATGTATTATTTTCAATTAAAGAAGTTCGCCCATTTTCGCATATGCAATTTTCATGTTTCATTGGCTTAGCCGATACATGCAAGGCAAAATCCTAAGTCCCGAAACGTCAGTAATCGCAGATTTTCACTCCAGAATAGGGCCATAAGGCGAAAATTCACGAAATTTCACAATAATTGCGAAAAATTGCAAAACCGAGATTTCCCAAACTGACGTGATAATAAATAAAATATCAATCAGACTGACTTAAGGCAGTTGAGATTGATTGTTTTACTTCACTTTGGCTGAGATATGACGTTTGATTTGAGCCGCACAAGAAAAACAAGCGAAAGGACCATTTAAAAAGAACTCCCAACTCCGTCGGTCTAAGAGTTGGAGTCTTAATCTTTGCATGGACCAAAGATGAAAAACCCGACAAAAATAAAAACGCAAAAAATATCAAAAAAAAACTCTGACGTAACTTTTCCGAAATTTACCAGGAAAACTGTGAAAATCCTGTCGAATCGGCATTTTATTTGCAATTTTTCCCCAATTTATTTTTTGAGTCACATATATATATAAACAACGACGAATACTTTCCGTCGTCACAGTAACATTAAATGCACAAACCCTTATGAAGTTAGTAGTCAAACCATTGATACTTTGTTGAATGACAAGCGCGGTATATCGTACTTTAACGATATTGGGGTTGAATATTCGGTTTGTGACTTCACTGAAATATTTTCGTGGTGCTTAAAGCGCAAAGCTCTTTTCGCACGAAATCAACACGAGGAGTTTTTTTTTCCGTTTATACAGGCATGGACCAAGTGTGGGGAGATTTATGGACGCGTTTTCAAATAACCCGCCCAATTCTACCAAAACTCAACATTCATGGCGTGCAAAAATAAAACGTAATGCAATTTTTTGCTTTAAATTTTTTCCCTAACAGGTTTATAAAAATTGTATTCTATAGGACTACTAGTGAAATGCCATTTTCATATACTTCTGCGAATTGATCAGTTCACTCTCACCGGCATACATCACATACAAATTTGTAGGTCGTTTGAAGTTTACTTTGTTTTCCGCTGTAAAATAGTAGGCGCGTCTAGCGCTTCAGTATTTTTGGAACATGCGTAAAGTTGGCTACTCTCCTCAAATTCATTGAAGTCCATTATAATAATAAGTTAATGGATTTTATGATTTGGTTTTAAAACAGCTAAAAAATCAGTGACAACACTGTCAAGATTGATTTGATATGTCGTGATATAGATTTAACACAAGAACGAACATGTGGATTTGGTTCAAAGGAAATAAAGTAGGATTTTCAGCACGCAATTACAACAACTACGTTCTAATTGAGACACCTTGAGAACTCAGAGAGTTGTTGTGATTGCGTGCTGAAAATCCTATGCTTTACTTTGCTTTGCTGAGAATCGTAGTTAAAAAAAACACGCCTAACAACGAACTGTGTTATACAATTTTAATGTTTTTATCTCGGATAAAGAACATTTAAAAAATGTTAAAGCGCTTTTTCAACTAAAAATGTGACCAAAATAGCAAAAAAATTTTAGGCTCTCGAAAAAAGTACCAAAGCTGAAGTTTAGCCGCACAATGGTCACGCTGCGCACCGGTGCGAGAAGAATTTTTAGGAAGGGGTCTTTCAAATGTTCAACTAAATATAATGGGCACATTCAAGGATCTAGTTGTCAAAGTCGAATTGGTTTGGATAAGATGTAACCTGAACCCAAAAAGGAACATCACTTTTACTACATCACCCACAAATGCGAACTCTCGACTTAATACTCGATCACTAGATTTGTCGGAAACCCCTCCATAAACGGCAACTGAAACAGCGCGCTGCTTATATGACCGATTTCAGCCAATCAAAACCGAGATACATCTAGTCAGACAGCTGTCAGACTTACTAAACTAGATACTTGTAGGTCCCCAATTTTACTGTCACACACTTAACTCTACCATCAAATATTACAGTTGCCTTTTCGGTTTCTCTTTTATGTTTCTGGAGTTTTTTCTCTTTAAAACAGACGACTAAGGTACAAAAATATTTGAGTTTTATTGGTCTACTACTGTTTCAATAAATCTACTTTCCAAATGACAGAATAAGTTCGGACGCGAAAAATTAAAGTACCTACCGATACCGATGCATTTTGTTGCATATAAAATCAAAAAGACTTTCTGTTCATTTCCGCATTTTTGCAGGATCAGCAGGAAAAGTGCACTTAACTCGCACTTAATATCCCAACAGGGCTGTTAAGTAATACATATCTTTATGAATAAAAATATTGCAAAACTTATTGCCAGACACACCTATGCTGTGTCCTGTCTATATTTAATAAGATGTGGGTAATAAATGTTTTATAGTAAATCGTATTTTTATTACAAAATAAAAATAAATATGTCTACTTCCCATTTGCTAAGGAATTTATAGATCTCCCTAAAGATTCGATTCAATAAAACTAATTGATTTTGATGTGGTTATTAACAGCACAGTTAACGATTTGGAATGCTTTCAGTAAGAAGGTAAAAATCATCATCAAACTTTTGATTGTTTATTGTGCTATAGTTGTCTTTGAGAGGAGAACTTTTGTTGGCAGCCAAGAGCATTTTATTTGGAAAGGTTTTAAATGTGATACAGCAATATGTTTGGTTGTTATTGATGCCGGCTTGAGTTTATGAGAACAGTGCACAGTGCAGCTACTGCTTTATTGGTACAATTTGTCACTGAACTGGTTCGGTGTGAAAAAGAACAAAGCAGCTCCTGCTGCTTTCGAATGGAAGTTTACAGGACATCGCATTGACCTGTAGTGTACAGGATACATTTTACGATGCCAAAATGGCTAATTCGGATTGCTTAAAATTAAAAGCTATGACTTCTGTGACTAATTGTACATTGAGACTTAAATCACTTCTAGTACTTTTTTTTCCAACGTCAATCTGTACAAATCTTTTATTTTTGGCAGCATTTGCTATCATATGCCTATATGTGCTAGGTATGTCATCTTTTCTGAAAAAGTCAAATCTAAGTGTCAGCTGTCAGCTTATTACTTTGGCCGAGCTAACGGCTTCATCGTTGCACTTTATAAAGCTGGGGACGATGACTGAGTGGGACTTGAAAGCATGCACCAAATCATATGTAAAATTCGGTGGGTTGGAAAGAGATCCTTTGAACCGTGCCAATTGCAGATCACAACATCGAATTTTTAATTCTGCCTCATAATGACAATTGAACACCTTAAAATCGATTTCCATCGGGAACGATTACCGTGACCATATTTTAGAATTCCAAGTAATGAACAATAGAAAAAGAACCAAATTTCTCAACAATTTTTAACTATTCAAATAGGAACCAAGAAACACTTTAAAAACAAATTTAATACAACACATTTTTGAGTACTAGATTAGGTACTAGTTTGGGGCACTTTAGAACTATTAATTTGTTCATTGGAAATTAGGTTTTCTTAATGCTTACGTTATTGTTTTTTAGAACTTAAATAAAATGCAGAACAAATAATAAACAGCTTTTAAACTATACAAAAAATTTATATGTTTTTGTATGCAAAATAAATCATTGTGAACATCGTCTTTAAATACAGAACTGTTCATTATTATAATGAACGGATGGTCACCGTTCATAAACTCAAATATTCAGACTCTAACGCAGATCTTGGAAAAAATCAAGGTTTCGAAATCGACACCCATAACCCAGCACCGCAATTCGTCTTTTCTACTTAGGTGGAACAAAAGTTCGGAGTTAACCTAAAAAAATACCAAAAAGCCTCTCCAGTTAGCCCCTTCTATTTCTGAGCAATTTAAGGCGAGGGCTTCGTTTACAGCGTTCTACCACTGAGTTAAACTCGAAGGCAGAACAGCATCTGGCCCATTAGCTCTATACATCTTGACGAACTTTTGACTAGGTCGTTGTCGCACTGCAGCTTGTAGTTCTTCGTTAAATCTCCTCGTCCAGAGCTCGTCAACGCAAACGCCACCGATGCATTTTTCATCGACACTAACGGCCATATTATTAACTCCCTTTAAAGGTTACACCCGTATTTAAGTAAGTTTACTCAAAAATTTAACCCGTATCATTGCGGCTTTCTATCTGATAGATCGAGAACTTCAAGTCGGATCGCATCGCCTTTTTATTGACTTCACCAAAGCATCTTTTAGCATTCATCTCATGCTAAGTACCTCGCATTCTTAAAAATAAAAACGGATATTTGGCAGAATCCAGGGTCGGCATTCTGTAAGGCGTAGCTTGTAGGCTGAGTTACGGGAAATCGGCCGGAGTTGGTGGTCTCAGCATGATTTGTCTCTGGTTTAACCAATTTTGGGGGGACGAAGATTTGTTTCTGTAGCATAAGGCAAATCATTCGTGCGCACGAACACGTTTGAACATTTCGCCTAACATAATCTGACCCCGGGCCTATTTAAGTATTCGTACTTGGAGATACCTTTTCTTCTCGATCAGCTGTCAGGTATTTTCCGTGCTACACAGAAAGCAATTCTATCCACTTCACTGAGCCTGCAACCCATCTGCATACAGACATTGTTTTCAAACTTTAATAACCTCAGAGACGTCACCGCATTTCCATTAACGACTCATCAGCGATGTCAAAGCGACGATATTGGGTAGGTACATCCCTTTGAACATAAAACACATAAAACCAGTCGTATTTACGGCTTCAGTCGCTATATCTTTTCCATTGCAGAGACAACACGGTTAATATCTGAATACAAAGGCCTTCTCACTTTCACGATGTTTATTTCTAATCTCACGCGATAAGAAAACCCAGACATCCTTTTCCAGGATCAATTCCGATTTAATCATATTCGCAGACAATCCCATTGCCCGCATTCGGAATATCATTTCCCAGGTAAAACCATTTAACGCAGAGTCGCTCAATACCCGATACGTCATCTAAGGACGCCCCCATCGAGCACAGAAAGGGCGTATTAATTCTGAATCAACAAAGGGATTAACGTGTAATTCGATCGGGTATCAAATAAAACAGATGACCAAACAAATCCAACTCCCTTTGACTTCAAAGGGGGCTATCCCTCCCCGCCACCCAGCCAGAAGGAAAGCTGAAAGCCCATAAAGAAACAATAACCCAGCCAAGCTGAATGTCGTCAACCATCGTTGTTCGAGTCAGGCCTACCCGATTGTTGTGACTTCGTGGCGGCATCTTTCAATGGGAAACTTGTGTCGCATACGCCTCTCCTCGGCCATACTATATGCTTCAACTCAATTACACTGTTACCTGTGTATGCGCCGCCCGTCTTCCCGTGTCAACTCATCTAATGACACTTTCCCGTCTGTTGACATCGAAATTCGAAACCTCACGGAATGACAAATAGAAGAATGAAAAGACTAAATCCCCACATAGGCTGGAAGGTCGCTCAGACATATACTTGGGGATCAATTGGATTTGTGGGAATCAATTTGTTCAGGGTTATTCCTCCCTCCATTGTCATTGTTGGTTGGCAGTTTTTCCTACTTCCGGACCTGCCTCTATGTCTGCTTTTGTTGCTGGCCAGTGTGCTGGGGTTTTTATTCAAATTAAAATGGGAAACGTCGGCAAGTCGGAGATAGATGACCTTTTTTGATTTTGGTCGGGGATTTTCAGTTTCCGTGTCTAATTGGAGAAGACCGCATTATCCCTTTGGGTCTCCTAGTGGGAATGTCAACTGGCCGTCAGTGGCACGTGCCTACGATTCTAGCAGTCTGAGTACTGCTGCATCTTTCGATACTGAGTGTAAGCGTGTTTCACCTGGTACCTGGGCATGGCCATTGAGATGAAGTCGTGACGCAGTTTACCATTAAAGAGTTCTACCGAGGGAAAAGTTGGCAGTATTCATGCTGGGGGCTAACTAAAGTTCTGTAAGAGAGTGAGTGTGTGTTACAACTAATAAGTCGGAGAGTGTTCACGTGTGAGGTTTTTTACCCGCCATCGGTGCAAAGACTGCTTCAGCCTCTAACAACCCAGAGCTTTTGGCGACGTCTACTCGATCTCCAATCATGTGGAGTAGGAGGACGTAAGATGCTGCTTTTAAGAGAGGGAAGTTTAAAGTCCCCATGCATAGTTAAGGAAGTCGATGTTGCTTTTGAAATTAAGGTAAAAAATATTAAGGTTGATGGATTGATAAAAACAATTATAAGCCGAGAGGTTCTCAAAGTCGTAACGAACTTATAACAAGGGCAGGACGGTCGAAACAATATTATTAACTATATCAAGAGCACTGTTGCAACATTTCAAGCCGCCGAGAAATTCAAGACGAAATATGCTACTGAAAGGGTTTTCAAGGTTATTAGAGTCCAAAAGAAGCAACTAAGTGCCAAAATTACGAGTTTGAGACCTTAATCCAGTTAATTTTCCACAAATGTAATGAAAGCTGACGATATTGAAATAATTCGGACAAAATACACGGTGGGGCAAAAGAAGTCATCCGATGTTGTTTGGCTCTCATTTTTTTCTTAAATGAAAACTTTCGATTCTGTTTTTTGATTATGTTTATTTAAACCTTTAGAATTTTATTGGTTATATCGAGAAGATGAAATGGGCGCCGTCACAATTGATTGCCATACCGGCTCGTTTTATGGCATTCTTCATCACTTCGGCGAGAACTTCTGGCGACAGATTCTCGCACTCGTGTCGAATGTTGTCCTTGAGGGCTACTAGGGTCTCGGGCTTGTTCACGTTAACACGGGACTTTAAAAAACCCACAAAAAAAGTCTGAAACGGTTAAATCGGGCGATCTTGCGGGCCAGTGAAAACCGCCAAAACGAGAGATGAGGCGACCCGGGAACGCAGCCTTCAGAATATCGGTTGAGGCTCACGCAGTGTGTGCCGTCCTGTTGGAACCACATGTCCTCCAGTTCTAATTCGTCCAATTGCGACAGAAAAAACTCGGTTAACAAGGCCCTATAGCGCGCACCGTCCACTGTTGTCGTTTGACAAACGGCGTTCTCGAAAAGAAATGGCCCGATGACTCCTCCAGCGTGAACAGCGCACCATGCAGTAACTTTGAGCGGGTGTAATGGCTCCTCGTGCATTACTCGCTTGTTGACGTACCCGCTGACGTGGAAATGAGCCTTATCGCTCATTATGATTTTGGTCGAAAAATCGTCCACTTCGTCCTCGAGATTCAGGATGGCTTGGGAGGTTACACGCGTTTGGCGGTCGACAGGCAGCAGCTGCACGGACTGGACTTTGTATGGGAACATGCGCAAGTCCTTAACAAAATTCGCCTTAGGGACGACCGGCTGATAGCTAATTGCGAGCCACGGCGTCTGGTCGATGTTTCCGGCGACAGACGGCCGTGAAATCGGCGACGGAATTCGCGCTGCTCCAACACTACAGACGAATTGTTACGCAAAAAAATAGACACGATTATTCCGCGTTATTGACAAGTGCATCGCTCCATGGCTTGTTCACTTGTATTATACATCTGTCTAGTCCACAAATGTCGAAACAGATTTGACATTGGCGGCCATTTGCAAAAATAACATTTTCCAAGAGGGTAATCTCTTTTGGCCCACCTTGTATAACTTTTTATGGTCATCAAAGTTTCAAAAACGATATCGTTCCGACGATTATTGTTATACGGAATCTGCCGCAAGGCTATAATAGCCTATAGGTCTCTGGATCAGCTAAATGTTGTTCTGTAGACGCGTCAATTGATTTAAGCAGGGAACTATTCTTCTCCTCGACGTTTAGCCCACTTCGCCTCTCTTTTGCATGACGAATTCGGCACGGTTGTTGTCAAACGTCAAAGTAGCTCCTCGCACTGTACTGGTTTGCTGACTCACATTAGTTTATTAGCACTGTAGCTCAAGGCTTTGCTGTCCCTAGTTTGGGACCGTCAATAGCAACTTTTAACCGGCGGTCCTTAAAATATCCCTTTATACAAATTTCAAGCTATATTCCCTTCTGTCCTCCCTCTTTTACTTTGATTCATCCAAAACCCTCGCCAAAGGTCCTCCGGCTTGTTTCAGCAGCATCCGAGCATCGCCAGCCTGGACGCATGCTTCTAACACTCTGTTTGCATGACACGAGTACTCGTAATTATGCGACGACGTCAAGTCTGCTGTTTCATAATACACTCGTATAATGTCTCACTTAGACAAATTAATAAATAATTCTCCTATATATCATCTGGCAAATACCGAAGCGTTTTCTGGTGTCTGGTGCTGCTGATGAGATATATACATGCGGCAGCGTGGCTCCCGGCTCGCAAACTCTGTGTATAAACGTTAGGCGTTCGGCCGCGGCGCGGGCTTATTATAAATTCCCAGACTAGTCTCCCCGCAGACGTATATCACGTGTAGGGGCAGAGCTCTTCTGTTTATGAGCGCTCGTAAATCATTGAACTACAAGTTGGTACAACAAAAGCAACACGCTGACGCCAGCCGATCAGGGTGTTGCTGGGGACTGGCGCGAATACTTGCATCTCTGTATGTATGCATGCGCGTGCGCGCGCGCTGCTCTTTGAGATGCAGAATTGCTAATTGTTATTAAGTTGTGCGCTTTGACCATTCGAATTAATTTGCAGGCTTGGAACGCGAATAGAGAGATGACATGACGTCCGGTATGGGGTTGAGTTCGCCGGCCGTCCCGTCCATCAGCGTGCGGCTGGTTCATGATGGGATTGTGTGAACCAATTAATTGAAGTTATTACAGCAGCCAGAGCGACAATCAATCACTATCAGTCACTTGGATGGATGCGATGATAAAATTATAATTTAATGGCTGAGCGATTTGCATGACAGATAGAAATGCCTACGCTGCGTATGCAGAGAAAGCAATTTTCAAAATGGTGGGAGTTGTTTGCCAGATCGTGCAAACTGTCAGTTAAGACACGTGCAATATTAATCTATAATCGACAGCGATTGGAAGAACAAAATGCGAACATGTCTAGAGGAAGCTTACGCAAATGCATACGGGAAGAGTGTGCAAACGCAGCCTTAATCGGAAACAGTATAAAAATTGAAGGGATGAATTATGTGAGCTCAGAAGTATTTCCTTACAGCTTTAAATTTGTTTCTCTCTGGCTTTGTGTCGCACTTATTTTGAAAATGAGCAG
This sequence comes from Cheilosia impressa, assembly GCA_948293265.1. Lineage (NCBI taxonomy): Eukaryota > Metazoa > Arthropoda > Insecta > Diptera > Syrphidae > Cheilosia > Cheilosia impressa. Next base: position 21,104,751 of record OX411883.1, on the reverse strand, counting down.
TATGATTCGGCTGCCACTTTATTTCAATTGCAGAAGATCTACTACATTTGGTGACGTACAAAAAAAATTTAATATTTTTTCAGAACATTCTTAATATTAGACACATTAAACAATGGAGCCATCTTAAGTCGACTAGCTTTCTCTGAACTGGATGTTCTCTGAATGCAAAAACTATGAATGGTTGGTAATGTCACTTTTCCAACGTCAGTCGTATACACAAACTGTCAGATTAGTACTCATTTATAAAGTTCTTGAATAGATCCATATACATCAACTATAAAAAAACTGCTTATGTGACTGTTCCAGGCCAATAAAAAACTGAAACACATCAAGTGAGCCAGCTGTCAGACTTACCTAACTAAATTCCTGAACGTCTTCACTCTAGAAACAAGCGCTTTTCTGACGGAAGTCAATTCGTAGAAAATGGCCAACCAAAATGAGTACACATCAATTGTGCCAACTGTCAAATTGGTTGTCGCTGGAAAGAAGTGTTGCCAATTCTTACAACAAACTTAAAAAAAGCACCCTCTGCCATCTGACGTTTGTCAAATGTTTGAGTGAGACTAGCGGTTTTTGGGGGGTTCCACCTCGAATCTCTGTAGGAGTAATCTTGCACATTGATTAGAAGAAAGGACTCTTTAACAGAACTCAAGTCCACCTCGATTACATGCACCTACTGCAGCATAAAATATTTTCAGACCTCCAGACATAGGTAGCTGCCTATTATGGGAATCACGCAGAGGATAGGATTACCTACATTTCCAGGGTAATCGCAAACATGCCAAGTAGTGCCTAATAACCGCATTAACTCGAAGCAGTACCTGCACTTAGCTAAGCATAGGCATCCACAAAATCGCATGTTGGTTGCACGGCATAAGGTATCAGCTTGCATTTCCTCCTAACCCTAATTATTCATGTTCCCATGTATCGCTTGCCATGCCATTACATCAGTCACCTTGTGAGTTGCATTTCTATTTTCGATTCAAAATTCATTTGAATTGTGATTTCACGAATGTGTTGCCCACCGCAATGGTGCGAACACAGCACGAACATTCGAAATTGGAAACGGGATAATTAAATTTATTCTAATTTCCGGCGAATTATTGGAATACTTCGCATCACCGGCCGTTTGGTGCTGATGTGTACTAGTAAATGGCATAAATCATAAGACCAAATTCTGGGAGACCCACCGCACATTTTGGCCAATTTTTGGAAAATCAACTTCTGTGCAGCAGGAGTTCACTCCTCTCCAGATGAAATTGTTTAACCCAGTTACAGCACGCCGACGACGGATTCAACGTAATTAAAATTGAATTGACCACACGGCTAGAGAGCGTTCGTCTGGTCATTCAATTCCTGGTAGCGGACCATCGGCATGAGGCCAACTACTACTAAATATATAGATTGTGGTCGGTGTGTGTGCATTGTTGTTGGCACATCGGCCACAGCGAAACACGAGTCAGCCGTCAACTCCAATCACCATCTCATGCGAGGACTGTGGACGTGTGGAGTGAACGTTGTCCAGTGCTGGCTGCTGGCTGCTGCACTAGGTACTCACCGGATATGACTTGCCTGACGAAGGTATAGTAACTTGTATCTATGGCGAATACTGTGTGCTGTGAGCTGCCCGCAATAATCGAAATAAATCCAATTTCAAATTGGTAATTAGTGGACGTGGAGTGGTATGGTGTGTACGATACGAGCCAGCTCTGAGCCTGATTCATTTTTAATCAAACCGTAATAATCATTTGCAGTGCAACGTGCAATTACATCTGCGGCCGTATCGCATATCGCTGCAGACAGTCTGACTGCAGCGCAAGCACCACCAGTCTTTGGCTTTGGGTTAAGAGTTAAGTTAAGCGGCTTTGATGGATGGAAATTTGCTACTTTGACGTGGCCTTAGTTTTAGTGTGGCGCAAATGAGTCGCAATTTGAAATGTACGAGTAGATGCGGAGGATTTAACTGTTTGACGGGTGAAATTGAAAAGTCAATCCTTTTTTTATGGGAAAATGGTGAGCCTACTTATAACTAACTTCATGTTGGTCTCGAGTGACTTCCGGATTTCACATTTGAAAATTGGGATTAGTAGGGTGCGAGGAACAACAGGACTTGAAAAATAGGGTTTTACTAGTTTGGGATTTACTAAGATTTCATGTTTTTTAAATATATATACCTATGTTTGTGGTTTGAGTTTGGATAGAGACCGAGGCTGACTGATAAAACTCCCTCCCTATTGGGACATCCGGGCTGGGATTCGAAAAGATAAAACACTGTTCTGCTGAACTTTTCTAATAAAATCACTTTTATTACACTATTCTTATAATTCACTTATTATTAAGTACCAAAGCCATATTGCTTAAAACAATTCTTAAACGCCTTATTTAATTCACAACCGACTACCTACCTACTATTTCGAACAGTGCTTAAAAATCAACTGTTTCTCCGGGTTCTCACATCTGCCTTTTATATCCGCTCCGCCATCTATCGGGAAATTTCTAGTTTCTTCTGGTTCGTCCCAAACAAACTCGATGGTTCTACAATTAGCTCACTTACCTCTCCACTTATTTGACAGATTCGAGTCTTCAATTGGAAGTGGAACTTGTTTGTTGACTAATGGGTTGGTTACACTTCACCATTTTAGGTTCCACGCTACATTCCACACCACGCTATGATGCAGCTGTCCTGCAGAATAAATTCGTCTGCTCCTCAGAATGGCAATGGTAATTATTCCGCTGCTTCATCAAAGTTGTGACAAGCAGAGTAGTAGTTGTTGTAATTGCGTGCTGAAAATCCTACAAGCCAAGCCAAGCGAATTCAATACGAAACACAAAACAAGTGAACAGCTACCTATATGCTCATAAAAGCAAGAGGATTGTTGGGCGGCCATTAGCTTTTTTGTAGTTCACAAGCATTGACAGACGGGGACTGAAATTATAAAAACAGCAATGTAAACATAATATAGTTTTGGGGGTAGACGTAGGTTAGAAAGATACCCATCTCTTTAAATTCATTCTTTTCGTTCGAGAGTATTAACTGTCCTGGAAGAGCTTATCAATTCTGCGGTTCGGACTCAAATAAATTATCTGCATAAAGTTGTTATAGGTCCCTTACATTCGTCACAAAAATAAAAACACACAAAACGAATGGTTCTAAGAAGCTACGCCTGGGGTTGTTCTAGTTGTTCACACCTTTTTTGTTCGGATAAAAAATTTCTTGGATCATGGTCCTATAAAACATATCCATATCCATGGCATATCCCATGATGGATAATATGGCTATAGGTAAGCAAATTCAGTGGGATGAAGTAAACAAAAAAAAAATACGTTGATTGACTACGGCACTAATTTCAATTTCACGGAAGATTTACCTACCGCGATAAGGGATTGAACGATACATGGATAAAGAAATTATTATTTCGCTTTCTTTTTCAAATTAATAAAATGTCACAAAATGAATTTCAAATCACTCTTTGATAGCTTTGCTTCTTTTCAATAGATGACGCTCTTTTGCTTGCACGTACTTTGGAAATGAATCTCCTCCGACAAGATGTCGCTATTTTGTTTACATGTTTCTATGGAAACGAACTTTTTTGGAAAAAAAATGGCTTTTTCGTTTACGTTGCTATGGCATTTTAACTTGACGGTTGCATGTGGTTCTTTGCTAATCCGCTGTAAAACAGTAGCGCCTGTGTGAAATACATGAAAATTATATTTCACTAGCAGTCCATACTTAAGGCACCAAGTGACAAAGAACAGAAACAGGAACAGAAACAGAATCTCATACATTTACAACAGAAACAGAATTAGGAACAGAAAAAAATTTTTTCAGCAACAGAATTTAGCGACAGAAAAATGGCTGTTTGACGACAGAACGTAAACAAGTCTATATTGATTGTTTCTGCAACAGAAATGCTAATTTATCATGGGGGGGGATGTTTTTTTTGTTTGGATTTTTTTTGCATTTGTCATCTAACAAACAAACAAATCGAAATCGTCTGCAAACTGCCGCTCTGCTTCTTTATAGACCGCAATTCGACAATTAGCTTCATGGAAATCGTATTCACTAACAGCCTTATTTATAAACGTATTATAAAGAGTGTATAAAGTTATGCACTCTCTAAAATGCCTCTAATAGCATAAACCTTATTTATAAATTTTTATCAACGTTGTATAGAGCTTGTATAAGCTAAACGCACTTGGACGTTGTTTAGAGCCTGTATAGAGGTGGAATAGTGGAAATGTCATTTTGACTTAAAAAAATTGTCACATTTTATTTTAATTAAAATCAAAAACAAATTGGATAGATTGTATCGAGGTTTTTTTTTCAATTTTAAGGATTTTACAAGTATTATCAATAAGAAATATGTGAAGATATGAGATATTTAAAGCTGCTTTAAAAATTTGGTTCAATTTGCATAAGACTACCGTTTCATGAAGTCTCAAATATCCCATCTGTTTCTTTTTAATTTTCCATTTTTTATTCCTATTTGTATTTGAATTTGCATTTCCCACGAGCTGCTTAGGTTTTTTTTATCTTTTCGGACAGATAAATGAAATAGATTTCTCTTTTTCAGTACTTTTTTTTGACACAAGCCCTGTATAACTAGGGTGATTTTTTAGCTGGTTTGGTTTTGGCAACACTGGTTTTGACAGCTGACGTGTGTTTAGTACCTTGTGTCACTGTCAAACAGCTTCAGTTTGGTTTGCAATTTAACCATGGATCGTCTTACAAATGAACAACGCTTGCAAATTATTGAATTTTACTATCAAAATTCGTGCTCGGTTCGAAATGTTCATCCGAGCCGAGGATCCGCTTTTTTATCGAAAAATTGTGTTCAGCGATGAGGCTCATTTTTGGTTGAATGGGTACGTAAATAAGCAAAATTGCCGCATTTGGAGTGAAGATCAGCCAGAAGCATTGCAACAGCTACCAATGCATTCCGAAAAAGCCACTGTTTGGTGCGGTTTATGGGCCGGCGACATTATTGGGCCATATTTCTTCAAAGATGATGCGAATCGCAGCGTTACTGTCAATGGTGAACGCTACCGAGCGATGATAACAAACTTTTTTTTGCCCGAAATGGAAGTTCTTGACTTGCATGATATGTGGTCTCAACAAGACGGTGCCACATGCCACACAGCACGCGAAACAATGGCGCAATTGCGAGGCGAGTTTGGTGAACAGTTAATTTCACATTTCGGGCCGGTCAATTGGCCGCCTAGATCGTGCGATTTGACACCATTAGATTATTTTTTGTGGGGGTATGCCAAGGCTAATGTGTATAGGGACAAGCCCGCTTCGATTGACGCACTGGAAGCCAACATCCATGCATTCATTCGTGAGATACCGGCCGATATGTGTGAAAGAGTATGCCAAAATGGATGGGCTACCTGAGACGCAGCCGCGGTTAACATTTGCATGAAATTATCTTTAAACATTAAATTGCAAGGTTCAAACTATTGATTTAAATAAATATTTCATTCATTTTTTCGAATTTTTTGTGTTTTTTTTTTAAAAAAAGTTCTAAACCTCTTAAAAAATCACCCTTTAGTATGCAGGAAAAATGTTTTATAAATAAGAATTTTTGGAAGGGTGTATAAGGGCTGTATAAATACTTATACACTGCATAACTATACAGGTGTATAAGCGTGTTTAGCAAATTCTAATAAATAAGGCTGTAAATATTTTCAAAATCTGTTCCATTTTTTCGTTGAAGTCAAAGCTAAAATGTATCATGTTTTTATGGATCTGTTTCTGTTTCAGTTTTGTGTAGCTGAGCTAGCAACGTAAACAGAACCAGAATTTAGTACAGAACGAAAAAACTTTCTGTTCTGTTTCAGTTTCTGTTCCTGTTTCTGTTCTTTGTCACTTGGTGCCTTTAGTCAGCTTTATTTATTAGAATTTGCTAAACACGCCTATACACCTGTATAGTTATGCAGTGTATAAGGATTTATACAGCCCTTATACACCCTTCCAAAAATTCTTATTTATAAAACATTTTTCCATGCATACTAGTTATACAGGGCTTGTGTCAAAAAAAGTACTGAAAAGCAGGAATCTATTACATTTATCTGTCCGAAAAGATAAAAAAAACCTAAGCAGCTTGTGAGAAATGCAAATTCAAATACAAATTCAAACACAAATAGGAATAAAAAAATGGAAAAGTAAAAAGAAAAAGATGGGAAATGGTTTTTTTATTTAGGTATTGGGTACATACTTATAAAAGGTAGTTATTATTAGCCCTGTTTTTTTGAGCTTCGATCTCAGCAAAGCAAAGTAAAGTAGGATTTTCAGCACGCATTTACAACAACTACGCTCTACTTGACACTTCGAGACTCGCAGTAGTTGTTGTAATAAGTGTGCTGAGAACTCTACTTTACTTTGCTTTGCTGAGATCGAAGCTCAAAAAAACACGCCTATTGTATTAAATTATTTATTAGATACTTCTCGACTGAAAAGGTAAAACATCTTAACTCGACTTAAGATGTTTCCATTTTTATTAATGTACGATTGCACATTGTCTCCAATTGAGAAACATATACTTCTATGTTATCACCATTTCATCACACTCCTATCCCCATATAAAGCGGATAATGGTTTCATCTTAAGTCAGAAAATCTTATGATGACACAATATTCCTCTTTTTAACTGTTTTTCGTTCTCCTGAAAAATGTTGAAAATTGACTATAGGCCAGTGTTTGCGAAATATTAAAATTACAGTTGGGTGTTAATACAAGAAGTCATCCGATGTTGTCTGGCTCTCATTTTTTTTCTAAATGAAAAACTTCGATACAGCTTTTTGATCATGTTTATTTGAACCTTCAGAATTTTATTGGTCAAGTCGAGAAGATAATATCGGCCAAATGGGCGCTGTCACAATTGATTGCCACACGGGCTCGTTTTAGCAATGGGATGTATTACAACAGTGCGCGCTATAGGGCCATGTTAACTGAGTTTTTTCTGCCGCAATTGGAAGAATAAGGACTGGAGGACATGCGATTCCAGCAGGACGGAGCAACGGCACACACTGCGTGAGCCACAACCGATATTCTGAAGGCGGCCGGCGCCTCATCTCTCGTTTTGGCGATTTGAGCTTATTTATTCTTATTATTAAAAACGTAAGGAACAAAGTTAAATTACTTACATTTTGAAATTTTTCTATTTACCGGCGACAAAAACAAACTCATAATTGTTGCAAAAGTTGTCATTTATGACGTCTGATTGAAATTTCATACATAGTTTGAGAGTCTCTGAAAGAAACTCAATTCTCTCAATGCTCTCTCTCTTAGTACAAAATAAACGATAGACGAGACGATAGTGATAGAGTTACGGAAAGCAAATAGATGACGAGATCGTTGACTACTATCGCGCAAACGATTATCGTTTTGAGAGTTACGGAATGAGTGCCCAGGAAACATTCTAAATTGGTCACACTGGTTGGTACTGCATTTGGTATTAAAGTCGCCACCAAATGGAGAGTTCTGACAGAAAGTGCAGCGATGGCTTCTTCAGGGGGGGAAGCACTACTTGATGTATTGACAGAATAACCTTTTCTCTTTCAAATCATGAATAATAATTTCAGCTTGCATATGAAAACAGTGTGCTTCACTTAATGTCTCGTTAAGATTGTTTCCGACATCAATGGAAATCTGCGAGTCCTCATCCTCAGTAGCCTACTGTAGTACGACTGCTTCAACAAACATTCAATGACAAGTCGAACTTCCACTATCCAAACCACCCCGGCGGTACCTATTTGTATTTGGCTCCTATGCAGAACCATACAAAGCCCTCAATTCTCTTATGAATCTGCACCTTCCACCAAATGAACACGCAAACAGGATTTAATTCGTAAACAAAAAATACTTGACCGCTGGCACTGCTAAGCTGCCATGTAAGTTAGGGCTCACCAAGGCTACCGCTAACCACTCAACGGCGTGCATAAATTCAAATGCCTCCCTCAAACGAATTACAACTAAACACATATCTTACGATGACTGAATCCAGCTTACACACGAAAAAATGCTATAGGCTCCCCCGCACTCAAATCCAATTAGCCCGGCACAGCGCACATCAAGGCACAAAGAACCGCGCCAGCTTCTGCTCTTTATACATACATTGTTTATCAATGCGCCCTCCGAAGTTATGTTGCACGGCGCCTAAGCCTATTAACGCACAGACACTGATCCAGCCCCTATATGAGAGGGAACTGAATCTTTGCGATTGTCATTGATTGCGGATGCAGCCAAAACCAGGGTGAGATACCTCGTTTTGGGTTAGAGTGTCATGGGGCAACTTCAGCCCCGCCGCCAGCGATAAGAAGCCGTATTTCCTTGAAGTGCTTTCATTCATAGAAATTCCAACCAGCCAGCGGAGATTTCTCCCTGTTAGCCATTGAGTCTGCCATTGTACTGCCACCGTATGTGGCTCTCCTGCTCCTCCCGGTCGGGTATGGATTCTGGCTGTCCCTCACTGCGACGATTGCCACATGCATTGCATGAGCTGCACTAAGCCATAAGTAGATTAGAGAACTTGTTGTTGTTGCGGATAGTCGAGATCAAAGGTGGACACCAGTACCACGCGCCCCATATGACGACGACGAGCTGTGAGCTGGGAGCTGACATATGGCTTGCGTCGTCGGAAGAGTTCTCATTAAAAGTGAATTTAATACACCATTCGGCTGGACGTTGGTGCCTCTTGCCCCTATGTAGACGCTTCTAAGGTTCTGTTGCCGAGATTACGATGCCGGATGACATCATTCAATGGCAAACGAATGGAGTTTTCTGTTTTCCGCCGCGCCGCGGCCGGCATGCGATAATTCCACGGCGAGCGCGGGATAAATGCTTTTCTTTGGAAAATTTGAAAATCTCATTAGATGAGGTTGAGATGGTATATTGAACGCGAGGGATACTTAATAAGCGACGAGCACGCAAACAGTCAATAAAATCCTATTTACTGCCGTTGCAGAGTTTTGGAACTTATTACACTCCTGGCGCGCCGGTGCTGCTGCTCTGGCATGGTAAGGTTGCGTTTAGGCTGAAATTGGAGCGCGCGTTGCAACGTGTACCTTTTGTGTATCGGGTAATTAGATCTAAATTATGGCTCTCCTAGGCATAGGAACTTTGTGGGCAGGTCTTCTAAGCTCTTGTTCTTTTTTTTTTTTTTTTTTAAATTGTTCACATACATATATGTCTATCCAAACTCGATGGGGTCCCGCCGGTTGTCGTCTGTGCAGCAGTGGCGGGCAAGAAATTCACCACATTCGTGAGTTAGATGCATAAACAAGAGTTCGCAGCTACTGGCGCGGCCATAGTTAGACCCGCAGATACACTTGGACTTGGGTTTGGGTATAGAAAAATAACTAATGGTACAGCGAAAACAAAAGGTAATTGAATTCAATTTATGTGGCAAGTGCGGCGACTGGCAATACATTGTGGGCTCTGATCGTTAAATGCCTGAGCCACATTGTATGGCGAGGAGATTTAGTGGACTGGATAAGATGACCATTTGCGTCTTAGACGGAATTCTAAGCTCACCCGTTGCGAAGGTATACCTACGTTAGTTGTTAAGTGGAATTTATTGAGCAGGTCAGGCATAAAATGCAAGGCTCTTCGGAAAATGTCACCATCTGTTGGTAGAGAAAACAAGTGACACGAGATGTAGTTTTCGCTGTAGCAGACATCTGCTTAGGTTGAACGAGGGTGCTATACCAGAGTGAATTGTATTGCAAGCACGCCCACTTTTCCAGTTATAAATATAAATGAGAACAAGTGTAGGCGCAATGGCTTAGTGGTTAGTGTGTTGGACTACTAAGCAAGGGGTGCCGGGTTCGACTTTCTAAAAATTTAATCTTAAAGTTTTTTTTCCACTGCGCCACCTCTCGCGAACGTCGGACAAATATAGCCGAGGTTATACGTTAAAACTGTCAGAAGAGAACTCAATAAGCCGTTTGGACTTGGCATAAAATTGCAAGTCCCTTCAACTCGTTCCGAAAATGAAAGACTCACTCAAAACGAACGGTTGCGCGAACTATTTTTTTATTATAAATGAGAAGCTGTTTTTAAATTTAATTGAAAAAATTACGTATTCAAAATAATCAGTCCAATATATTTTAAACTATTTTACATAAAGGGTATTCACTTAAACGCGTAAAAGCCTCATAAACTGCGTAAAGTGCAGAAATTTAACACCTCGTAAATGAACTGTCAGATTTTGTATGGAGAATAGTTTACGCAGACCTCATAATTTTCCGCGACGTTTTGGGCTCGGAAATCAACCGCGGAAAGTTGCGCAAATCACAAATGTCAAACTTTGACAGACAGTCGTCTGTTGTTTGTTTGTTTTCAGAGTTTTTTTTAGGAAGATCTCAAAATGGTAAGAATTCAAGTAAAAAAATAATAATTGCTGCCGATTTCTCCAAGAATTTAATAAGTTTTTTTCTTTTCGCTTCCTTTCGGCATTTTGATAGTTTGAACAGCTGAGTTTGACAACCGACTTAACAGTCGATTTACGCGATTTACGCAATGATATATCCGAGGGGTGTTCACTTAAAGCACCGCAGAAGTTTATGCATTTTCGAGCTGCATAAAATTATGAGATTAAGTGAATACCCTTATTATTTCTTAAGGAAAACTAATTACATAATTGGAACAAGCTTTTGAAGTAAGTGTTTGCACGAGGTTACGAAACAGTGACAGCTCAGAAAAAAAACCGGCAACATCCCAAAAGTTGACGACTATAGAAAGTCGAGCGATGCTGCCAAATACAACGGAAATGTGGATCTCAACAACTGCGGGGAAAGGGATCGTAAATATCAGAGATGAATGAATAAAAGAGATGGATATCTTTCGTACGTCTATCCCCATTTGTTTACATTGTTTTTTTTTTTTTTGTAATTCCAACCCCCGTCTGTGAATACATGTGACATAAAAAAAAGCATGGTTTTTCTCAAGGCTTCGACTAAAATAAAGAAAATGGTGAAACACACTTCGGAATAGCCAATTCTTGCATTAAAGTCCAATTCATGAACCCACAGAACTAGATAAGAAATGAGCAAATGTGCGTGACTTCATGAATTTTTCGGGAAAACAGCTTGTAGGCAGCCGCCTTTCCACTGGAAAGTTATCCATCTCTGTATTCCATTATCTTTGGTAAATATGCTCAACGCATAAAAGACCAATAGTTCATTACTATAGATCACAGAAAAAGTGCAAGACTTAGTCACGCGAAACAGAACAGATCTTGTCGGCTGTGTAAATGCCTACAACCTTTCACCAACAACCTAATCGGTCCATATCAGGGCGGTTTTAAGTCGAGAAATTCAACTATCAGGCAAATTTTTACACTCCGAAAGACTTTGGAAAAACCAACGAATTTTCTGATAGAGTATACAGGAACGAGCTGTACAAAGCCATGCCAAGTTTCGGCATCCCTGCCAAAGCTGTTTGTTCAGAGTGACGAGTAAAAAGGTCTGAGACAGACCGATCCGATGTCTCGTGACTTCTTTAACATCGTTCTTGAGGGAAGGTTGACTTTTTCAAAAGTCCGCCCAAGTGATGTGCAAGCAGATGACGGTATTGAAATTATTGGATGATCGCAGCGAGCTGTCAGTGGTGCATCAGCGGCGAAAATGTGTCTAAGCAAAAACTGCATAAAATAGAGCGTCAGCTTCCGTGCACCTGTAACCGATTTTCCCCGCAAATTTTGAAAGGAAACCGTCTTAGGCCCTAGTTATACGTTAAACGAAACCGTAAAAATATTTTTTTTGGTTTTTTGACTGCTTAAACTGTTGAAAATGTTGTTTATTTTTTTTAAGGTTAGTTTATCAAAAAAGGCTAGAAAATTATTTTAAAAATTTGTAGGAAAATAATTTATTATTTTTTTCTGTACGAAAAGCATTTTCCGATCAAATTCTCCGTTAATTCCACAAAAAAAAAGCAAATCATTTCACTGAAATATTTTATTTCTTCACTGTTCCATCTGTCAGTAGTTTTTTTTTCTGATGAAGTCAGTGCTGCTTGATTTCTTGTAGGTATGAAATTGCTTTCGTAGGGAAACATTTTTCTAATGTAAAAAACTCATTTTCAAACTAGATACTCTAACTTTTTCGGTTGCATTATTACGTGTGGGCTATAACTAAAGCCCTACGTGCGCTCTCAACTTTCCTGCCTGCTGCGTGTGGATGACGGTGAACTATTATACTTTTTTTATGACTTGCACCATCGTGTTAAAAAATTAATTGTTTTATTTCTTTAAGGCGGCAAACGCGCAGGCACTATTGTTATATTGGTTCCGATTCATCGGGCGACAGAATACTTTCTAAACAACCCTAAACACAAGTCACAAATCCTAAAAAAAAGGGAATTAAAATAAAGAATAGTTAAATTTTTTACGTTTCTTTTGCACCACACTGTATTTTACTTTCCTGCTAAAATTAGCAGTAGTGTACGCTAAATTTTTCTGAGCCACTGACAAATAACCATAGTAAAACTAGCAACAAATTAAATTCTCTTGTTTTTAAATCCTTGAACGCCAATTGTCACTAAACGTCATGATAAAGTATCCGCTTACGGCGAACGTCATGTGAGAAACTTTACTGCCATTCTGTAAAGCGGTGAACGCCACAAAAAACGACAAACGTCGTGAAAGTAAAACGCCACTCGGAATAAGGGTGAATATTTTGCCCAAGGTCGTTTAACTTTTGAACTTAAAAATAAAGTGGATTATTCAATAATTTGATTTCTTTTCGATTTTCAGATGTGCGTATGCCCAAAGCAAGTCGAAAAACATCGATAGGAGACTACAAATTGTTATGACTAAGGTATCAGGAAAATATTTTCAACAAGTTCGGTAATAATCAGAAGTTGGAAACGGACAAGTTATTCAACAAACACGAGCTCTCTGCTAAATGGGAAATGTCGACCAACGTTCCTGTACAGAAAGGGCAGTGGTGCAATTTAAAATGTCGATCTATGTAGTGGGAAAAGACACCTCGAATAACTTCACTATCCTACTTATCTTTTTAGCTGACAATAAGTGATTGCTTGTCAATGCAGCCAGAGCGAAAAACATTTTAAAACAATTTGTTAGTTAAATTGAAAAATATGTGTAATAATAATAAACATTCAAAAATGAAACTAGCTCTTGTTTTACGCATTTAACATTCCACTGTTGAATAGCTAATCAAAAACTATTTTTGTACATCACTTCTGTTATTGTTGCATCCGATAGTGCATCGCTTGTTAAGCAATTAAAATAGCAAAATAAATTACCGCCGGATGTTGTTGTACTGCACAAAATGATCTAAAAACCAAAGTCCTCTGTGGTAAATTGAATTTTCCAACTGCCGCCCACTTGATAAAACGGATTTCCTGCGCGCTCTCGAATTATTCTCAAATTATTCATTCATCGACTTCCATGCCCATCGTAATCAGCAGCAGCACTAAACCTACCGACGCTGACCTCATTTCCGACGATCCAAATGCCATTCAAAAATATCCTGAAAGAATACCATTCCAATTAAAAATAAATATTCCATCTAAAAACTACTTCTGCACTTAACATCTGACATTTTATATATGCCCAGCCCAGCCACCCTCCGAGATGTATCCTCAGTTTTTATTTTCCCATCTTCTACTACCCATCAGCACTACTACATGTTAACTTTAGCAGTAACGGGCGCGTTGCACACTGCACATAATTCCCATCGCATGCACGAGAATTGCACTCTGCACAAATTAACCTCGTAAACATGTATCCCCATTTTGGTTAAGGGGGTGGACGTTTTGTTGACGTCCTTGTATCGGCTTCATGTTGCCACGTAGCTAACTTACTGCGCAAAGTTGGGAAACATCGCCCCCCCTTTAGAATTTCAATTCTGTAAAATGAGTATATAGATACATCTTAATGTGAACTCAACAGATAAATGCTTGAACTCTGTGTGTGTGTTTTTGTCGACGGTGTCTGACTTGGGATGGGGCATGGGGGCATTGTAATGCAGGGTTGCCATTTATGCTCATTTAAAATTTTTGAAATTTTCTGAGTCCGCTTATTGGATGGAAGGGAGGAAGTAGATTCTTCTTCGCACAGATATGGCGTGTAATTTGACTTAAATCAAATGGCCACTACAGTGAACAGGAAATCGAGTTCGAAATCGAAGATGAATACAAAACATCGGACTGCGGAAGCAATATTTTTGTTATCTTATACAGTCAAGCTCAAAAAAGGATTACCGCCGATAGCGCTTTATTCATGAGGGTTTTCTAGTCATCCTTTCTAAAAAATAAGCCTCAGCTATAGATAAAATGTATCTGAGCTCTGGAAGTAAGGAGTGAATTCACACTCCAAACCCTTCAAACTTCCACCTTCGACTTAAAATTTTAAGGGACATTCCAGGGGATGTTGAACATATCGGACTTAGCCAAACTGTCTAATACGACGCATAAACATTATACGGCTTACCTAATTGAATGGATTCCACAGCACATCTCGCATGATTGGGTGCATCTTTTCATCTTTATAGTTTGATGGCAACACCCTACACCCATCATGAAGTCCGGACGCCTTTGAAATACTCCATGTTCCATTGTGATCGGCATGAAGAAGAGTGACACCTACTAACGTGTAGAACAAGCTACTGGTGTCTTCCGAAGATGTACTTGTAGGCAGATCATAAACAAGAGATGACAGTCTTGTCAATATTGGAAAATCCAAGAAAGCATTATGAGCAGCAACTTCATTTGAGCAGTTTGCCGCTTCTTTGTTAATGTTGGGGGTCTACATTTCCTTTGAGAAACCATGCATGTAATCTATCGTGTGATTGGAGACGTGCAAGTATCAAGTATAGTAAATCTGACAGCTGGTTGACTTGATGTGTCTGAGTTTTCATTGCCAGGGATTGGTCACATGAACAGTTTTTTCGGTTGAAGTCTATGGAGATTGCATGCTCCTTGTCCTTGGCTACAAGCCGCCGGAGCCCCGACATTGACTTAATCACTTGAGTCCGCAGAAGATTCTAAGGATCCACCCACAAATATATCCCGTGGGAGTAATCTAGCTTAAGTCAGTGAGTGACTACATTTTTAACAAATTAAATTAGGTATATGTATGACTGTACATAAATGAATTTCGGCCCGCTTTTGACACCAGCTTAAGCCAACGTAATCCTAACATAGAATAACCTTAACTCCGAACGATGCAACTAAGAATCGTGACATTTATAATCCAATATGGAGAATATGCTTCCCAGGGCTTCAAAACTTTATCCGATCTGTAGCGGTTCACTCATCCAACAAAAAAAAAAAACTCCCACCAGATTCCCCCTAAACTGGCAACTCTGCTGCTGCTACAATTTTCATACTAATGTTGCGCCAGTCGACTTTGTTGACATTCTGTGTATCTGGTGTATCTGGGGCCCATGGAGAGTGGTGTGCTGCTGAAAAAGTATCGTATACGCCACGCGAGGAAATTTATTCGTCTGTCCGTTGTCGAGTGTGGATTCAGTTTGTTTTCGATCATCAAATGCAGTGAACGCAATTGTCTGCTAGCTCAATCGGAATTTTTGTAATTTAAACATCTTGGCGCAAAAATAATCAAAATCAAAATACAAATTGCAGAGAAAAAAAAAACGTTTCTGTTATTTTCCTACCGACATGATATAGCCAAAGTATTTGCTGGAGCTTCTGTCGGAACTGCAATTGCGGCAAGGATTGATAAAAGTGCATTCGGTGCACTGCACCTGCATATACGAACCCCGTTTTATGTTTACTTAGCGAAATCTTTCCGCGGTTATTATCGTGAACAGTTTTAGTGACGGCGACGACGCGGTCTCTCCGCCCCGGTTTTCGGTAACAAATATTTGCAAGAAAAATGAGAATATTTTTACGATCAGACAGATAGTGATCTCTCTGGAGTAAGATATCCATTTTTGTTGTTGTTTCAAATCCATTATCTGCGTGCAATGCATTTCAGATTAGACTACTAAACCGTCTGCATAAAGTTGCGAATTTTAAATCCGTTTTTGCTATAGCGATATCGATAGTGTGTGTATATCGAGTGTCGTCGCATGTCCCATTCATCATTCTTTCGTCTGGCGTGTGATGTATACACGTGTGGAGCGACGCACTCCATAGATTAGTAGAAGTTGCCGGTCCTCGGACAGCTTGTATAGTTTCTTTATTTTCTTCAACACACGCACGCGTTTCTTTTTTGTGACGTTTTGGCGGCTATTTAGTGAATAAAAGTGGAAAAAAGAAGGTAATCTGCAGATCGGTCTGATGTTTTTATGAAAATTATGAAAAAAGTTTTTTGTAACTTAATACAGAATCAATAACAATAAGGTAAACAAAACAAAAAAGAGAGAAACAAGTGAAACAGTCTGGAGTCGTCAGTCTTAACGTTGATTGATTTGTAGATCGTGCTGCACATTCTTAAATGGTTACGAGTTTTTGGAAATTTATTTGAGTCGTTCATGTTTTTGTATTGCAATTCGACGGATAATAAGGTAAATAAATAATGTCTTCTATATTTGTCTCTTATTTTGTGGGAAAAAACGTGATTTAGATGAATGATTTGGCTGATGGCTATCTCGTCTGGCACACTATGTAGATCAGTTGTGGCTTTAGTTTGGGGAATTTCCACAAAAACTTGCAATTTCAAGAAAACAGATTTGAAATGTAGGGAGGAACGGTATTAAAGGTCTCTTATTGGGAGAAGCAGGGAAATTGTACCTACGAAAAATGTTGAAATGCGTATGCGCCTTAAGTATACATAATGATCAAGTTTGGAACTTGTCTGAACTGTGTTTGCACCTCAATGACGGCAGTTAGATTTTTCACTCAATTCATTCGTTCTTAACCTACAGACAAATAAACATATTTTTATATACCTATTTAAAAATTAAAACTGTGTTTAATTTCAAAAAAGAATTGAAGTCCCATTTCGGAGCTCCTTTATTATATGACATGTGGGTACTTATGTCACAAAACTGTTTTGTGGAATGCGACTGCAAAACTGATGTTTAGTTTTCGAAATTGGGAATTATTATTGTTCAAAAATAAACTTAGAAAAAAGTTTGGTAAGGTGCACTGTTTACACTTTTAGAAGGTGGTAAAAACGCGTTTCTATTAAGTAGTAAAAAAGTAAAAAAAATCGAATCTCACTATGTAAACGCATTACTTTTTAAAATTTATATAAAAGAGTTTTTTTTTAAGTTTTTCGTGAAGTAGCTATTTTCCTTCAAATAACCCAATGCCTACAGTAACGGTTGAACCAGTAGCCGCTTTACCCAAATGGAGTCTGGTCGCGTTTTCTAAACTGAACATACCAAGCGAAGAATTGGAGCGCATTGGGTAATTTTGCGTTTTGCTCATTGTTGACGGCTTTCGCACAATTTAAGAAGTTTTAAGCTTTTTACGGTCGTAGGACAGATCATAGTTTAGTGTTTTTGATAAATTTTGAAAGGAAGACACGACTGGAATATCTATTGTTTGCCCTTGCACCATAAAACGCTTCCATTCACAAAGTTAATAATTGGAAAATAGATTAAGATTTAATTCTGCCTTTCAAAATGAGAGACAGGTATATATTTATTCCTTACGTCTACACATAAAATCCAGACAATCAAATGTCAATTACAGGCTCGCTTACAAGTTCCGATTCGCTTACCCCAATTTTGAGGTTACTTTTGACTTATGGCCTATTTAGGACTATCTAAAATTTAGATCGCACTCGCTTTGTAGTCCAGCACTCTAAACATTGAACCACTCCCACGTGAAGTGTATGGAGTACAAATCGTTGTAACTTGTAGTCGAGGTGAATGAGAGAGTGCTCTTCACCAGGTTTAGTCCAGATGCCAAAACCACGATTTGAGCAGTGAGCACTGGATTAGAGCCGCTGTCAACATTTTGCATAACGTTTTAATGAATTGTTAACAAAAATTGCTAAATTGTAGAAAGAGTTCTTGAGAATTGTTAAAAGCTTAAAACGTTTCCATTCACTGGATCAAAATGTGAAATGAAGACAAAAATTGTTTCACTGATAAATCATTTACAAGTGTTTAAAAAATCAAACCAAATTTCTGATTTCCAAATTTTGGGGTTTTGAACTTTAACATCTGTATTAATAAACAAATGTGTACAAGTAAGTTAGCTAGTAGACATTTGATAGCATACAAAAATTTGACGAAACTGCTGAATAACGAGTTGATAACTTTTACGCAGGGTTTATTAATACGGGGGTAAAAAAAATCAT
Organism: Cheilosia impressa; assembly: GCA_948293265.1. NCBI lineage: Eukaryota > Metazoa > Arthropoda > Insecta > Diptera > Syrphidae > Cheilosia > Cheilosia impressa. The sequence goes on along the minus strand of OX411883.1, from coordinate 21,086,504 downwards.
AAATAAGTGGAAATCAGACGCAGGACAATCAGTTGTTGATCAGGGAGTGAAGCGAGTATGGAATTTGCTAGAGTATAGCTCGTCACACAGTGGGCCTTACTAATAATAATCATTCTTAACCCTCACACTAAATAGGTCACAATATGCAAATTTTGTACAGAAAATTTCGAAAATGTAAATTCGAAAAAAAATTAGCCTGAACACAAAAAATAATTATTAGTATCGCGGAATGTCGTACAAACTCCACAGTTGATTGATCTTCCACTTAACCCCAGCTCCCCGAAACGCATATTTTCATACGGACCGATTTTAACCTAAAAATGGTATTTCTTTTGGAATATTTTTCGTGCGGAAAATAAAGAAAACTAAGAAAAATTAGCATGTTCTTACAAAATGCAAAAGTATCCTTTATAAAATGTTGTAAAGAGTCTTGATAACCTGCAGGAATCAGTCTTCCAAAAGCTCCGTTGGTAAACCATCTCTGCCGGTTATTCATAAGCGTTCATGTAACTAGGACAACCTGCTCTATGTGATTGGTTTCTTATCCTCATTCACATTTAGCAGCTTTGGGAAATCCTGACAAATTATTTCTACTATATCTCGGATGACTTGACGTTCTCCGTTGTTCTAAAGAGCCTGCTGACTTCGGGTGTTGCTTGGATGGTGTAAATTTAAAACCTTCCTAAGGAGGTTGAGTGCATCCCTTTAAGCATGATCTTATTTGCCTTCTTCCTTTTGTTTCGATACTCTTTCCTTCCTTTGTGCTGCAGGGTTACGTATACCAGTTCGTTTCGGTAATCAAATTCATCTTCATAGTTCATACCTCGGGATCGATCTCTGAGGAGGTTTTTAACCGGAAATGGCTTTGGCTACTTCTTTAACGATTACGCAAATCTGCCTGTTACGGGCAGTTTGTAGGTTCTTCTCGCAAAACAGTCAAACTGTTGCATTCAGCTTTATGCAACAAGACATTATTCAGAGCTCTTCGAAATCACATTGAGGTTTGAGTGCCTAAAGAGAAAAGTGTTGCTTGTTGCTGGGCATTTCTCACAACTTACCATTTTTTACGAGCTGCCGCAAAATCTATTTGTCGAAAGTTATTATCGTTTGACATTTAAAGGGAAAGTTGCACAGCTTCTCATTGGGGATCTTTCCCTTACCGACTTATACCCACATTGCAGTCCCGGTCACAACTTGTACACTTCGCGGGATTCCCCCAAGGGGACATAATCTTCCTCTTTGATAGGGTCTTATCTTAAGCCTATTCGATGCAAATTGTTTCTAAGATCTGATCCTGAGTCGCGTTGATATCTTTCTTCTACAGCGTGAGAAATATTTAAAAAAACACCTGACCTCAATTCCAATTATGTGGGAGTAGCTCACTTTGTACTTAAGAAAGACTCATATTACATTTTTGAGACTCATTCATGCGGTCTTTTTCGACACAACCACCCTAAAAGTGTTGCCATTTCGTAGACATTTCAAGTCCACTTAATCTTAATTGCATCAGATGTGTACTCACATTCTCAACAGTGAGTACCCTACCATTAGCCGATTTAAGTCCTATGCACAAGTGACTCATGTCAAAGCTAACCCAGTCACTGTCATAAATATCGCACTTATGTCTGTCCCATCCGGCCGGCGACTTAATTGCCGCAGAACTCCTTTCGCAAACGCGCTGTGGTGCCATTCCATTCATGCGGAAACGTATATTATTCACACTTTTCCTGGTAGCGACCATTTCCCAAAAGTCTCCAAATTTCCAAGAAGCACATTTCGGCGGTGTAAGCCAACCGAACAAAAAACGCCAAACACCTTCGTAACCACATTTCCGAAAGTCGCGCAATTTTTAGCGCCAAATCAGCAAATAACTTCGCCACTGGCACATTTTCTGTTTTGTTTCATTCTTACGACAGAAAAAACCACTCACCGCACAAACTTCAAATTACAATTAGTCAGTCGAAATGACTAAGTCTCCAGGAATTCTCACGTACGCCTACTTCCATAGTCCAATCGTATGCTCCATTTCCATTCATCTCATAGATCCCCTCAAAATTTGACAAAAACAAAACAAAACAAAAACTTTATTATTGACATTCCTAGCCACAAAGAAGGGCCACGAAAACATCAAGCACCAGCAACTATTTTCGGTTCATCCAAAAGCAGGAAGTGAACACCAAAGTAGAATCTTCATTCCAGATGCTGGATTTCTGGTGGTGGTGTTACCTAACCGCGCAATACTAAACATAAACAAGAAACAAAACCAAAAAAAAAAAAAAGAACGAACGCCACGACACGATAATAATGCGCCGCCATGCCACCGATCCAACAACGAAGAGGAGGACTTGATTATGTCATTCTAAGCCGAGTCGGAGTCGTTCCTTTCCTCGTGGTATTGTTAGTTTTTTTTTCTTTCTTTTCATTTTTTACCTTTAGTATTATTTCTCGACCATTAATGCGAAGGTTGTCTATGTCTGGCGTTAAGGCAAAAGATGCCACAGAGCGGACAAAAAAAAGTGTCTAAACCTCAGAGAACGCATCTTAAGTAAGAAAAAAAAAGAAAAAAAAGACGATGCTAACCTGGTCCAGATGCAGACTCCTTTACTTGGTGTGCCCGTGCATCCGCGATACACGGCACGGAACTTCCACTGCAAGCTGCAACTATTATCAATGTGAACGTAAAACAAAAACAAAAATGAAAACACAAATAAACAAAAAAAAAGGAACACGACACGAGCAACAAAAACAAGAGACCTTGTGAAAGGGATGTGGTCTGGCTATATAGTTGGTCTTTGGCATAGTCTGTTCAAGGAAGACTCGTTGGGCAATAACAATAATAGATGACTCAGAACGACACTTTTTCTTTTCGTTTTATAGTTTCGTAAAGATTCCCCGTCGAGATTGGAGGTATTCTTTGCTATTACTGCGGGAATAGATTACTTCCTGGGCGAAATGCATAATAGAGAACACCATGCATAATATAGTTGTGAACTTGGGCTTTTCGTTTTGTGAATGAACAAGGTACGAGTGCGAGTATATGCGGATGCCCTTCCTGTGGCGGAGCAAATTTGAAGCAACAATAAAATTGTTGGCGGCATCACTTTGAACTTCGAACACACTTCATAATTGCTTTTGTTCTCGTTTGATGACTGCCAGGGCGACTGCGGCCTGGCGGCTTTTTGTTTCTAATTCCAGTTGAATTTGAAGATTAATGTTAATGCGTCAGTTTTGACAAACAAAGATGTCCCGAAACATATCCGACAGCATCTAGCGCCATCTACACCAAGAAACAGAGCAATAACCGATTTTGTACGAAATATACGAGTATTAGCCGTATTTTTTATCAGCGTTGTCAGATCACGAAATAAATGAATCATTAAAAAGTTAAATATTTCAATTGTGGCAACAGTTGCTTTTAAAAACAAAACAGATAAAACAGGGTATAACAAATTTCATATTGCCAACAGCCACATTGGAAGTAAATAGGTAGGTAACTACTCTGCTCAACGCGACGTCATACAAGGCACATGCTATTTCACTTGCAACGTCGCGAGCATAGACAAACCATACTGAGACCCCCAACTCCACAATCCTCTTGCCGCTGGCCCCCTCAGTTTTTTTTCAAATTCGCCATTTTGTATTCCTATCGGTGTTCTGCCAATTGGGAATCCGTGTGACATGCAAAAACATACAGAAAATACAAAAATGAATGCTGCCAACCTCGGCAACCGTGGGAAAATGTGAAAGAGTTCGGGAATACCACAATTTAGCATAAATGAATGCCATTGGTTAGTAATTATAAATTTTTTAAAGGTGAATAATTTGATTTGTGTGGTTAATAAAACTATTTAAAGGAGATGTTTTATATAGGTACTAGAAATATATTGGGACAAATATGATTGTGTATTTCCCGCTTTTGGATATAATTAACTTCGGTTTCGTGTGTAAATTTTTCTTAAATAAAAAAGAAAATTTGTTAAAATGTTTTTATTTTCCCTCAACCGACATACATTCTTAATTTTTCGTAAATATTTTAAGCAAATGTACACTTTTTCCTAAAAAAAATTATTATTCACACGTAACAAACAATTTCAAATTTAACGGATAAAATTCTTTGAACACTGCCAGCAACTTTGCCCACAGCGGAAGTGGCTCTTATTTTTTGGGAGTGTACTGGTGACTCAGAATTTTTGAAGTTTCGTGACATTTGTCAATACGAATTTCTATGTATCAATACTAGCGCACTAAATCGTGACCACTCCGAAAAAATATAGCTTGTAGGCTAAGTAACGGGAAATCGGCGAAGTTGGGGGTCTCAGTATTGTCTCTGGTCGCGAGTGTTACCATTTGAATCAAATTTGCATAATTTTTCTTCTCCATTTTTTTTTAGAAACTTAGTTGGTATTTTCTGTTCATGTTCAAATAACATGAAAAATATATTGCTGCTAGCACTTCCGTTTATCTTGGCATATTAAGGTGTGTCCACACCAGCGAAACATTTCAAAATTGTTTAATAAATTTGTATGAAATGTTTCTGAAGCAAATAGGACACAATTTCATACACATTTATAAAATGTTTCTGAAATTCATTTATTATGTTTATGTTTATTTCAATTTTATCCTTTTTTGGACTAGAAGAAAACGATGTGCCAGTTTTTATTTTTGTAATTTTGGTCTCAGGAATCACGCGAAACTCGATTTAATTCAAACAATCTTATTAAATGAATCGCTTTTTGATTTGGTATTCCAAGCTTTTCTGGACATTTTTATTTTTATTTTATTAAAAAAGAGGAAAATAATCGCAGAACACCACACTCACTTTCAGCAAAAGTGAAACAAGAATTATTTCCCGTCAAGATTGGGAAACTGTGAAACATTTCATACATTTTTTTTTTTGTGTCCAGATCCAGACCACCAAAACATTTCATAAAAATTGTTTTGTTTAATAAATGTTTCAGAAATATTTATAAAACATGTAGTTATTTAATTGCTTGACAAGTGTTTGGCTGGTCTGAACATACCTTTATAACGGGTGATTTTTTAAGCATAGTTTTTTTTTAAATCGAACAAAACACTCAAAATTTGCATCAAATATTAAAAATTTGTAGTGTAGTCGATAAATAGGCCTTTGGCATTTACGTTTTAAAGACAACTTCATGTAAATGTTGCCCGCAGATCTGTTTCAGATAGTCCATTCTGAAGGCCCAATTTTGCGTCAATTTTTCGAACATTTCGGCCTGTATTACTCGAATTACACGTGTTTTGTTATCCTGTAAGGCTTCAATCGTGTTCGGCTTAGACTAACGACTTTACACAACCCCACAAGAAATAACCAAGAGGCGTTAAACCGCATGATCTTTTCCATGTGGTTGAGTAACACATGCCCAAATGCCGAGAACGGCGACGAATTGACAATTTACGATCTTCATTGACATTGGACGCTATACGACTGCAATATTCTCTTCGGTACGCACTGTACGCATGCGAGTCGATGGTTTAATGTCCAACAAAGTAAATTTAGTTCGAAATTTGATGACAACAGCACGAATTGTTGATTCACCAGGTCGATTATGACGACCATAATATGGTCGTAACAAACGGAGCACATTTTTCACAGAGCACGAATTTTTATAATAAATTTCAATAATTTGCAATCGTTGTTCGTTTGTAAGTCTTTCCATGATTAAATGGCAGAGAGACAGATGGCGTTTGGACGCCATTACTAACCAGTGCTGCCAACCTGATAAATTTAACTCTTAAAAAATCACCCGTTAGAACGAGCAAAAAATAATAATTGGAAATACGGAGGGGGAGTTCATTCGAATTGATTGATTGATTTTATTTTGTGTTGCATTTTTTAGTCTGGCAATGCGATTGTTTGGCCATGGTTTACAGGCACACCAACATTCAAGAATGAAAAAAACAATGCAGCCTGTAAATTCTATATGCATCATAACTGATAATAAAAAAGGTCTACTATACTAACAACCATCTGCACCTATAAATAAATGTCTCTGGACCCTTTAGACCAGTGGTTAGATCCTCAGATGTACTGTATTACTGAGTGTGGGGTCTCAGGTTTGACCCCCGGAAGCACAGAAATTACCTCGTTAAGTTATTTCCATTTCCAGTGCCGTCTGACAAAGGTCCGAGAGTATAATTGTCCTGAAAAAGCTTCTGAATTCATCGATCGGATTCGGTATAAAATCCTAGGTCCTTTCAATAGCGCCATAAATAAAACTCACACAAACGATTGGTCGAGAGAAGTTAGGGATAGGATTCGTTCAACCTGTTGCGTCAACTTTTAGTTTTTGTTCATTTATCTATGAACTGCAGGATAACAGGGAATACCCACTGAGAGCAAATACTGCTGTAATCTTAAGGCCTGTAGTCTGTAATCATTTTGGCAATTCGCTCTGTCGTATGGCTTCTGCCGCCTTTCCGTTTATCGAAAAAGTCTAAATATTGGTGAAGAGGTTGATGCGTTCATTTTAGTCCATAATACAAACCATAATTGCGTGTGTAAAACTCACAAACGATAAGCTTGGTTCAGCTTTACCCTTCAAAACAGTTTGAATATAGATGGCGCTGAACATCTATGTAGGTACATCAAATGTAATGCAGCATGTCTGTTTGGTGTTTATATGTGTCCAGAACTTTCATCTGGCCTGATATCCACAAATCATCGCCCATCGAACATCCGTGGGTTTGCTGATGGTTTTCCTAGCTCTATACGAAGGAGGCGTGGCACCTCCAATACAACAAACAGACTCAATTCGCCTTTTTCATTTCTTTCAAAAAATCTATCTAAATCTAGTTAAATCTTCAGTAAGAGCTAATGTTTAGTCTTACTGAAGATTTAACTACATAATATTGTTTGTAGGCAATTGCACAGCAATAGGAAAAGAAGTGAGACATATCTTGCTTACTCTTCTTTAGCACCAAAAAACACTATCATAAATTTGGCGATTGCTCAGAGACTTCCTTTAGACGTTTGAATTTGTTTAAAATTAAATTGTTCTTTTATTCGTTGACGATTCTTACTTTCTGACGTTTCACATAAAAAATGTATCGCCCGAGATTCTTAGATGAACTCGCCGGCGAACGGAATTTTCTTTCGGGAAAATCGAACCGAATCGAATGCTAATCGCTGACTAGAAAAAGAAAATGTATTTTGACACATATTTAAAAAAAAAGGTATCCGTTTTATCATCTGGGATATGGGCGACGCTCTCGGTACAATACCTAGCAACTTCCGCTACTCCCATCTGTAGGGTATGTAAAAGTACTGATTACACCGCAGTTATTAAAACGCAGAAAATTGCTATTTGAGACGAGGAAACTCTGCTTCCACTTTTCCACTTCATTATTCACCCAAAGTTCAGAACTCCACAGCCATACCCTCACATCACACCCCACGTTCCGTGCAAAACTGACAAGTAAATCTCCTCGCCTTAGTTGCAATAAAAGGAATGCTGAGAAAAAATTGTTTTGCCATAGCCAAGAATGCGGAGGCGAATCGCCGTCTGTGAGGTTAACTCAGCTGAGTGTGAAAATCTCGCAAAGGTCGTAATACCCCAGAGTCGCAGACGTTCACCGCGTGTCTCAGTGCGGCGCACATGCAATATATGCAGACTGTGCGACCATAGGAACTCTACAGTCTACACTTGTTGAGCCAGTTGTGGGTTGGTTCTTCTCTAGCCATCCACAAGACAATAACAGGAAAACCTACATAAATAGGTTCGTTCCACTGGAGAACTTTGGCAACATAAACAACAAAAAACGACGAAAAAATAACTAAAAGAAAAAACTGGCTAGGACCACTGCACCATCAGCAGCAGGGCAACAACAAAAGGGAAGAAAAACATTCTCAAAAAATTTAGCAACGTCTAAGTCTTCCGAGACGCCCCTTACAGCCTGGTCCCCCCAACCACCCATCTCACACCATATATGGCGATGGCACAAGACAAACTTCCGCCAAGAATTTAATGGGCTTCACCAGGAGAGCTCGCGCGGGTACACACGGTCACATGGTCCGATTTTTGTATCAGCACCGTTTGGGTTCTGCTCTCAGACTGTGAGACAGGTCTGTGCGATGTGAATGTGTATGCCTCTGTTCCATACCTTGCACGTTGCATTTTTCATGCTGCTGCCGCTGCTGCTGGTGGCGGCTGGCGAGCCAGGCTATATAGCGTACTGGAATGCACCGCGTCAGAAGATGCAATCCCGCCGCCAGCCGTCTGCTCGGAGGACATATTGCGCGCATTAAAACAGCACAAAAAGCAAACTTTTCGTCGTTTTTCGTTTCTTTTTGTTCGTAGGCTGTGTTGTTGTTTTTCGGTCGTATTCAGATGTTTTTTGGTGGTTTTTTAGGTTGCAAATACCTGTTTAGCATGTGCAACAAGTGCAACATGGAATGGGCATGGGTTGCAAGGAAATGCAGTTGTGCCAGTTGTGGAGCAGAATCTCTTAGCCGGCATATATGACGATGATGACGCGACGGCAAGAGGACACAAATGTGAGCGCGCCCTCTTTGAGTGCGGCAGTGATAAAAATAGCCACGCGATCACCGGATTGACCAGAATACGGATATAATCGAACAGCAGTCTGTGACGGCGCAGGCGATCGCTGTAGTAGACAGCGCAGCGGTTGTCGCGTCCATCGACCGTCGCATATATACATTAGCAACAATTTTCGGTATTTTCCAGTGTTGGTCGTTAATTGTTTACGAGGAAATGTTGCAAAAGATCTTGTGCCGGCCGGATTGGTGGTGGTGGAGACTTTCGTCGGTCGTCGCTGGGCAATCGTTTTCCACTGCAACCGGCCCGTAAGAGAAGAGATTTTTCGCGAACAACGTGTTCCATCGAAAATAGCTACACCAGTGCAAGCAAGCATTTTGATTGAAGCATCTTAGATAGAAATGCTACAGATATCTGCAAGAATGCAGGAAAAGTTTTCCATCAGTTGAAAATACAATTTGTTGTTTAGTTATTCAGCAGAATAGGCCTTTCGCTGATCACTTAAGCGGAATAGAAATGGACTAGAGATTGACAGTTTTTTGAAACCTGCGGGAGAGGCTATCTGGCAGAAACCTAGTCAATGTGTCAGCGAAAATTATTGGGTACAATTTGAGCTTTGCACTGAGCGAGGGGTTTCGGGCTCAATGCGGTTTATAACGAACTCCGCAGGTGTAATTGGCCCCTAAAATCTTTTCAATTAACCCGATCGCGGTAAATTGGAGGTCCCTTACGTAAACAAACGACCGAATGTCATCGAAGATAATTATAAACTATTATTGAATTACACTCGTTGTGCCTGGGGCTATTTACTGAAAAAATGAGCTTTGCAAGTAACAGCTATAAATCGAAATTAAAATCCCCAAAGGACTCCAAAAAGTGGTCGAAGAGTAAACCTCAACTTCTGAAGCTCATCTACACATACACCCAACAGTGAGCACATTCAGGAATCTAGTGATCTTAATTGGACTAGATTGGTCTGGATAAGATGTAACCTGGACGCAAAAACTAGATTGGTCGGGAACGTCACTTTTTCTACGTCAGCCAAATACCCATGCGAACTGTCAACTTGGTACTCAGTAACGAATTTCTCGACTAGCTTCGTCGACTACCCCCTCATAAACGTCAATTGAAACGGCCGAACATATGACCGATTTCAGCCAATCAAAACCGAGATACATCTAGTCAGACAGCTGTCAGACTTACTGAATTTAGTTCCTGTGCTGTTCTTGTTCAGTATTTTTGCATGAGAAAAACTATAGTACTTACTAATAATGTTTACAAAGATTAAAAGAGTTCTGAGAATACCTACATGAAACTTTGACTTTTGTTTAATTTTTAACGAATGGCGTTTATAACCAAATTGTCAGCTATTATTCGAAGAATGTATAGACTGCTAGTTAATAGGCCTATTATCGTTAGCGAGTCGAATTATTCGCGTAAATCGAATCAGTTGTCGAAACATTCGCCTTGTACGATTATTGTCGGCGAATTAATTTATTCGCCTAGAAATCAAAGGATACCTATATAATAAAAACCAAAATGACAGCACCAAAACGACAATTCGAACATTTATGTCAACAAAAAAGGAATTCAAAATGAAAAATTTGTGTGCCTCAAATATAAAATATTCTTTATTGGATTTTTTGAAGCTCCAAATTGTACCAACCCTTTGGCTATAGCTGGTTTTTGTTGTATTATGTATGTAGAAATATGAATTGAATGGGTTTTATACGTTTTTCTTGAATTTTCATTCATAAGTTACATTCGCCTCAGGTTTCACCCAATAGTTTTGTTCGCCAAAATTTGAAGTTTTAGGCGAATGATATTTCATAAATTCGCAAACCGCAATAAGGCGACTTTAAATTCGCCAACGGTTTGACAGTTAAGGCGAATGAATTTTGTTCAATTCGCTAACCATAATACAAATAAGTCACATTCGCTTTTTTTTTTGTTCGACTCGCTAACGATAATAGGGGCATAAATGTCAATTTCATACAAAATTGCGAAATTAAAACGTACCAACTTAACCTCTAGCTCCTTTCCTTCAACGACGGCGAAAATATGAAATTCGACCCAAGAGAGGAACTGCTCGTTATTCGTTATTTTGCTAATTTTCTCTTTTTCTGTCATTTTTGATGAGAACGTGTATACACTTTCTGCGATTGCGATCGATTTATATCGATTACGTTAGATGATCCTAATGTGTCCGACAAAACGTCCAAGCGTATCAATGCACAAAATATCGGAAAACGGCTTTCGAACAGCCCATAAAAAAACATTTTTGGTATAAGTTTCTGTAGCCAACAATCTAGTACATTTCTAAACGAATCGCTTGTCCGCTCTTTTCTGTTTTAAAAAATTGGCGGCCTCTAACCAACCTCTTTCAGTGAACCTCCTTTTCGAAAGGAATGGATTAAATTTAGTACTATAACCTTTTATTTATGTTCGATCTTGTACTTTATGTAATAATAATGCGTAGAACTGAGTCTAAATCCGTAATAACAGTGAAATACATATTTTTCCAAAATGAGAAAGATCCTGTTTTATTAAATTGCTGATACTCTTGTCACGAATGTATTTTAACTGAAAAATAAATAAACAAATGCGTTTCTCTTTTATTTTTTTAAAATTAAAACTATTATGAGCTGTCAGAAAAAATAAACAAAAAACCATGTGAGCAGTTGAGAATCCTAAAATGCTTTCTGAGTCGTGTTATTCAATTGCCGAAAAAGAAAACGACAAGCCACTCAATCTTTCCAACTTTTCAGTTTCGGAAAGAGGCCAAAATTTTATTTCGTTTTTGACATGCCGACATTTATCAGTGTGTTTGCTATAATTTTATAGTTTTTCTGTGTCTCGCTTTTAGCTTGCACATCTGTAAATATTCTGCCTGTTGTACGTTCGGCTCTTTTGTGAATGAAATAATTTATATTTAGAGTCGTATCGTGTGTTTATTTATCATTCTTTTAAGTTGTGCCAAAAAACAGCATAACACTGAAATTTAAAATTCTATTATAGGTGCAGCAATATGAATTGTATCGGGATAGGAGATAGCTAAATTAATACAACCGATCGAAGCGGTCGTAAATTAGTTTTGTTGTTCCATCTCCGTGTCTTAGTGTTGTCTACGGATTTTGGTTGGGGTGTTTTTTTTTTTTTTAATGCGCGTCTCCAAAATACATGACAAAATAGATATTTTGAGTCATGAGACATCGTATTTTTAGTTTCCAAATCTAAATGTAGTGGAGAGTGGACTAATTGTTTGGATATTTTTATATTCTTTGTTTTTAGATGACTGAGCGAAAACAAAAATCGGATTATAAAACATATTTTTAGATAGTTTAACATTTTGATTTTTTATAATTAAGCCTGGACATTTGATTTAAATAATCACGTCAAATATTTGCGGGTCAAGGCACTCGAAATTGCACCAAATGGACGAAATGCAAAAATGGTTTAATAAATTAATAATAGGACCAAATATTTTATTTATTAAATTCCTTTTGGGTTAACATTAAACTTCCACTGAAAGAATCTATCCGGTACGGTACGTTTTGGGATTGTTTTACGCTTCAGTTGTCTCTTGTTTTCATATTAATCTAGTAACACCAGCATATCATTGGGGCTCATGCACAAAGTAGTCTCCAACGCATCTATTGTAAAATTCAGCGGCCTATTCAGCACAAACAGACAGAACAAGAAATTGCTCACATAAAGTATAAATAAAAACGGTTTTAGTTAAAAAAAAACTAAAAGGTACAAGTAGGTGGTTGAAAGACAGGGTAGAACGTAGAAGACGAAGGTCCAACAAAGATGGATACTTTTATCGGGAAAGTTTGACAGCACACGTCAACTTCGTTATACTAAAATTGTCCAATCTCTTTTTTATTCAACGAAAACACCAAAAGAGATTTATGAAATCATACCAGAGGAAACATGGCTTTATTTTTAAAAGGTATATTAAATTAGAAATAAGTACAGATAGAATGGGGACGAATGACAGCTGTCTGACTAGATGTATCTCTGTTTCGATTGGCTGAAATCGGTCATATGAGCAGCTGTTTCAGTTGACGTTAATGGAGGGGTAGCCGACGAAGCTTAAGTCAGGAAATTCGTGACTGAGTACTAAGTTGACAGTTCTCATATATGGCTGACGTAGAAAAAGCGATGTTCCCGACCAATCTAGTTTTTGCGTTCAGGTTGCATCTTATCCAGACCAATCTAGTCGGCTTAAGACAACTAGATTCTTGAATGTGCATAATGTTATCCATCAATGACAGTTTCTATGGAATTAGATAACTCTTTGACAAATACGAAGAATGACATACAAATAATTTCTCGGAAGTTATCTGTTCTATTTATGCTTACCTATACTCCGAATGGTGCCTACCTACCTTACCAACCTTTAATGAAAGCTCGTACAACTTCAGAACGCTGCAGTTGTACCTAGTTGGTGTTCGAAAATCTTAATTCCATTGAAATAAATCGAATTGAATATTTAGAAGCGGAACTTAAAAGAATGTACATATTCCAAATAGAGCATCATATTCACAGGGAGTTTGTCCTTAGGCTTGTAAGCGTCATTAACTTGTAATGCCGAAAGGAAAGTGTTTGGATCGTTGAAAGAAGAGGTTTCAGGCAGCATAAAAATAGCGAAAATATACACTCTCGAAAATAGCTTTTTATCAAGTTAATAACTGTTACGCAGACTTTATTAGAATTATTTTGAATGAACACCAAATGCACAAATCTTGCTACTGCCATATCGACTTCGTTATTAACTGCAGTCGATAAATTTTGCGACATAAAATACTTAACCATAATTTGTGTAAAAAAAATAACAAATTTTAAACAAACAGAGTTGATCCTATTGAAGCTTTATTGAATTGTTCGTCATTGAAATAAATACTGAGTCGCTTTGTTTCTTCATACCCGGAAAAGGCTATAATTTAGTTTTCAGACTTACTCCCTTACCGACAAGTCATAGGTATATGAAGCTTTCAAGTTGACAACCTGAAGTAGCAAATTAACGGGCAAATAAAAAACTAAATGGCGAATATAGGAAAATTCCAACTACCCAAAAACAACCAAATACAAGTGCGTTAGGAGAACAAGAACAAGTACATATAAATAAATAAAAACAGTTTTAGTTAAACAAAACTAAGAGGTGCAAGCACAAGTACAAGCAACCAAATAAAATTGCATTGGGGAGAAGTAATCGTGGGGAAAACAGAAATTGAAAAATATGTTAGACATTTTACCGGGCTCTAAGGAATAGTTACGCTAAACGAGTAATTGATAAAGTCACCTTTTCCATTTCCCCTTATGGACTTGAAAGAGGTTCTACAAAGCTGGATTATAATAGATCTGGATTTTAAAAAAGTTGAAATTTAAGAGACAGTAGAACAGAGGATTTTATAAATTTATCAGGTCACACGTTCGGTAATTTTTCAGACGATTATCGTCGAAACGATAGACCTCCAAAAGTAGCAACTAAGCGCGAAAATTACGAGTTTAAGACCCAAATCCAATCAATTTTCCACAAATGTATTGAAAGCTGAAAATAGTGAAACAGATTTGGGCAGAATAGAACATCTTATGGTCATCAAAGTTTCAAAAACGGTTGTTCATAAAAATCGGATCTTAAAATCAATATCCTACACAACGCCTTCTACAGCCCATAAAAAGAGGACCTCACGTGTTTACCGTCTTAGTTCTTGAACTGCTAACGATATTCCTTGTTTCGCAGAAAGCTCAGCGATCATCAATTTCAAACACCCATCAAAGCTCTCGTCTTCCAAAGCTGTAGCTGCATGTGTTCGTAAGAGCTCTTACGGCAATCAGACGTCAACAAAACAGTGACTTCACTGTCACTTCCTATCTTGGTAATAAAAAAAGTCAATCACTCCTTGTCTGCAGTTAAGGTATCGAAAAACGACAAAACAAAGTCCTGAATAATATCATCCAATGCCAAGGTTAATTTAGCTGTCTTATAAGAGCAGGCTTTGTTTAGACACTTCCTTCCATGGGCGCCATTTAAACGTTCACCTGCGTTCCTAATCCACACCATTCAAAAACTTTAACAAATAAATCCACTTGTTCGATTGAAAATAGCTTCTAACAATTTTCGAACGCAAATCCACTTGTGAATTCCTTAGACGCCATCGACCTTCGAAAACCCCCACCAGGCACCAGCAGCTATCACTGCACAAATATCCCTCGAGCGCGATTCTGCGTCTTCCGCTAAATATAGACGAAACATTTATGGAATGTATTTCAATTTTCAACATGCGATAAATATTGAAGTAGACGAATTAATTTTCGAATGAAAACGGCAAGAATAAAAACAAAATGAAATAATAAGTGAAATGCTATCAAAGTGGTAATTATAAGTGAAGAACATGAATGCCGCGACGACGACTATACGTACATACTCGCAAGGAGAACCGTCAAAAAAAAAAAAAAAAAATGCCAATCTTGAGTCACGTACATGGGGCGAAAGCATTTTACAGATTCGACCCTCCAAGTCTGACAGATTGTGTTTTCAGAAGAACATCCAGCAGGACAGCAAACAATCATTTTATTGAAAGCCAGCGTCAGGGTGAGGAGTGTGCTGCGCGCTGTGCAGTGTGCAGCCCTCTCGACAATCAAGAAGACACTCCTCGATGTGCAACAGGTACACACTCCTGCTCCACTCCAGCCGCATGGGGTAGGTTTCTAAGTGAAATGTGTTCTGTTTCTGCATCTCAAGTACATTATCTACTGTGTTCGGGGATACTTTCAACCGACTTATGTCTGCTCAAATGAAGATGATTACCAATAAGAGTCGAGAGCAATTCTTATTATGTGGCATTATGCTGTTAGCTTTATATCTGTATATCTGTGCATATGTCATGGAAATTTTTTTTTTTATATTTTTTTGCGAGATATTTTGGGAAATGACAATTTCACATCACATCTAACCGCGTGTCTGCGGAAAAGGTCAGTAACTTTGGGTAGGTTTGATAAGGTTATTTACTTCACGTGTTCTGTTGTAGTTTGTCGAGAGCAATTCAAGGGTCAATGCATTGTGGAGGAGGGATTCCAGTTGATTTTGTGTGGCGCGGAATAACACACAAGTCTATTTTGTAAACAATGGACTTAGCGGGAAACGTGCCCAGTAGTGAAACGAAAATGAGTCAAATTCGAAAAGAATCACGAATGAAAAGAGTGAATTTCGAGAGTGAAGTTCGCTAACTTGAGTTGCATAGTTGAGAGAATGACAGCGATAGCCTGAGGACGAAACGGTTTTTGAGTCACAAGCTCTTGTAATGTGGGGGTTAACAGGAGGAGGGCTTAGCTCTTTTGATGACGTCCATCTGCTGTCGAAATGTTACTTCTTTTTACGACGGTTCTATAGCTATCGCTGATTCGAAGAACGTTTCAAATGCAATTCACTTAACAGCTGGCTAAAAGCTCCTCTGCCAGTCTACTTTAGATAAGTTTCCATCCGCTGACAATTGCAAGCGAGCTCACGATCAAACAAATTTTTTTTAATTCTCTTCTGAGGTTCCCTCTCAAGCTCTTTTTTTTTAGAGGAGCCTATGTGTACGTTTGGTGCAGGGAAATAAGTCCCCGGGAACTAAGTCCACTGAGGGACTTAGTTCCCACCTAGTGGGAAATAAAATCACTTTCGTAAAGTGGACTTAGTTCCCATGTAAGATGGGAAATAAATTCCGAAAACTCAGAGTGGTTTTATTTCCCTTTTAATGTGAAGTATATTCTCACTGTCGACTAAGAACAAAGTAAAATTAAAGAGCCAAGTAGGAACTTTGCAATTTTTATAAACAAAAATGAAATTATCTGTTCACTAAGTCAGAGTAATATATACCAAACTGAGTTAACAAAATTTTCAAAATTTCGATTTAAAGATATATAACTAAATAAATACATATATAACATAAATGTAATGCAACCAATAAGAAGCGGAAAAGAAAAATCAATAACTTAAAAAATTGTCAGAGTCTTGCAAACTGAACTGCATTTTTTAATTTTTGTTCTGTTTGACAAAATACTCCCTTCGAAATTCAGTTTGCAAGACTCTGAAAATAATCAAAAAAAAATCGCGCGATTCGAAGGGAGTATTTTGTCAAACAGAACAAAAATTAAAAAATGCAGTTCAGTTTGCAAGACTCTGAAAATAGAGTTCACTTCAAACTGTTTTTACTGATAATGAATCGTATTGACTGCACTTATCCGAGATAAGCTTAAGATTTTGTTAGAAGAATGCGATAACTAACTGCACTTTATAGTTTGTTGTCCTAAATGTTGGAAGTTAGTTCCCCCTTCTTATTTTTGAATGTGTACTAAGTTCCCATAAGAAAGTGGACTCAGTTCCCATCTTGCATGGGAACTAAGTCCACTTTACGAAAGTGATTTTATTTCCCACTAGGTGGGAACTACGTCCCTCAGTGGACTTAGTTCCCGGGGACTTATTTCCCTGCACCGTACGTTTTCTGACAGTATCGCTGTCATAGACATACTAAATATATAATAAGTCAATGATCGGTGAATATATTCTGACAAGCTTACGGTATTGAAAGTCGCAGCTAGAAACGTATAAAAAGTCACAAAAGGTGCTGTACAGAATTTGAGGTTATAAAATACACAATAATTGAGAAAAGTGAAAACAACAGGACGTTAATCAGTCCGACACTGGCTAAGTTCTTCACATCAGGCCAATCTGCGCCAAAAAACTCTTCCGTCTTAGTTCCAAATAACCGAATACTCCTACTCATTCGTCTTTAGCTGATTAACATCAACAGATCATCTGGCGCAAAATTTATTGCATAGTATTCGCTGTCAAAGTAATTCACTCATCTGTCACAAACAATCTCAAGTGAGTATTAATCGTGCCACATAAGCAGACTATACAGCAATGCAACAAAGTGGAACGATCATTAGCATAAAAACGAAAGAAAATGTCATAAAACGCAAACGCACATAGTTTGAGTTTGACGTTTCCTCTAACTGTTTCATTTCTCGGTATACAGTAGAACCCCACTCAGAAAGAAATTAAATGCAAATATTAATAAATACACGGGGATTTTATTGTCAATTAAAATTCTTACCGAAATTCCAGTTTGCTTTTCAGACGGCGACGGCGTCGAATACGACGACGAATACGACGCCGACCGCAAATGTCAAATTACGCGTTCTTTATTTTGGCGCCTCGATTCCACTCCACCTCTCAAATGCTGCTCCAGGTTGGATGCACTCCATAAACTAGCGCGGGTGTCTCTTCGCGGCTGTCTCATATTTTTGTTTTGATTTGCTTGCTTTATTTTGATAAACTCTGGCGACTACCTACCTTGCGATGGTGCCATTGCTAGCAGGCCATCAACCAACTGTCGCCTCATATTTTGCCAGCGCCATCTTGATATATTGGTATTGGAAATTAAATAATTGCGTCAGGTCAGTTGCGTGGGTGTGTAGTGTAGGATTCCTTATTCTTAGAGCGATTAACAAATCATTGCCAATTTTGTGACAGTTTTGCATTTCTTTTGACTTCAGATTCCGGAAGGCTACTCCATGATATAATGCGCCAATTTGATCCACAAAGGAACGCCTCCTACAATCGCCATGGAGCTGCTGCCGCTGTCCACCGATGATGCATCGGAATCGGAACAACAACCATTCGACTCGAAGACACTACTGCTTGACGGTGTCAATGCTGCGAATCGCTGTCACATACAAAATGTCAACAGAAACCGAAAGAATATGGTTCCGTTTCTTAAGTCAAACTACAAGTACAAAAGAAGATTACCCGTGCTACATGCCGTTAGACGGCAAATGAACTATTCGGTACAAGTGGAAGTGGAAAGTTCTGAGCATCTAAGGCCGCCGCCAAGTGATAGTTTTGCGCAAATCGTCGCGGTCGCGTTTATTGTAAGTGCTGTTGTTGTATTTCGTGATATTATGTTGAATTTCTTGAGACGGGTCGCACGTGAATCGCGCGCGTGGTGTATAAATAGCAATAAAATTCATCGTCGGCTAAGTGAGATGAAACGGTTCGTGTCGGACGGCAATAGATGGCGGTACGGTGGCTGGAGTAAATCATTCAGCCTGGAGTATGTCAGTGCGAGATTGAAGTTGATTTATTTGACACTTTTCATTGCACTCTGCATGACGGTGTACGAAGTGGAAGGTGAGTCAAGTCTACGGATATAAGATGGTGCTGAGTTATTCATTGATTTAATTATTATTAAATGCTCATAGAGTGACGGTGGGTGGCAGTGACAATTCGCTGGAATTCAGCGAGTATTATTTTTTTTTCTTTGGTTGAGTCAGGGTGCGATTTTTGTCTTTAATCAATGTGTTGTTCCCACTTCTAGTCTGACAGGATTTGACAGTTTTGTTTTCATTTATATGTAATTGGCATAGAATTGATCTTGGCCAGTTTTTCACTGTCTGACAAATAAATGAACTGAGGAATGGAATAATGTCTGAGTTTTTAGTTGACATTTAGATGCGGCAAAGTTGTATAGCAAATATTTTATCAGCATTCAATTAAAACAAACAAATTGAATAAGTTTAAGGAAACAGTTTGGAAACACATAAAAATTTAGAACACCCACCCCCGTATTAATAAAGGCTGCGTAAAAGTTATCAACTCGTTATTCAGAAGTTACGTCAAATTTTTGTATGTTATCTGATGTCTACTAGCTAACTAACTTGTGCGCATTTGTTTATTAATACTAAAACCAATCCTTTGACAGAAAACAATAAGCATGTGACAAATAGCAAATGAAATGTAATTTCCAACAAACTTTAATTCAAAGTTGCCTGTATTTCGTCATTCGATATCTAAAATAATGACAGGGACTGGGCAAATCTTTGTAAGTTTACGGAAATTGTTCGAATTGGATTTCGTAAATTAATTTTTATTTTCAAAGCTTGCAAAATTAATTTTGAACCTTCCATTTTTATACCTACTGGGACTCAAAACTTCATAGACCCAGATTCAGCAGCTAAAGAAAATCTTTTGAGAAATACAGTTCTCAAATTTTAAAGTCAATTTGATAGTTTTGACAGCTTTTCAAGTCAGAAATGGAGCTAAAATCTAAAAGCCTTATTTATTAGAATTTGCTAAACGCACCTGAACACCCGTATAGTCATGCAGTGTGTAAGTATTTATACAGCCCTTATACACCCTTCCAAAAATTCTTATTTATAAAACATTTTCCCATATATGCATAGTGCCAGTTCATAATTGCAACGTCATGCAAAAAATATTGATTCAATACAATTATGAACAGAAATACGGCTGCAAGTTTGCAGTAGTTTTGCGTTTTCAAAAAAGAGTTTGTATATGAAGTAGGCAGTAAAAAAATAAAACACAAAATATACCTACTTACATATTTAAACTTTTTAATAAGAAAAACCCTCATTTATTTTTTCCTTCAACACGGCAACAGAGCAAAATTCAAGGCAGAGTTGATCGCAATTTGACTGTCATTTTGCTTGTATGAACGCAGATGACAACTGCCGCCATGCAAATTGCAGTGCTACCGCATTTTTACTCTTATGAATTCAGCCATACTTACTTGTTGTACAGGGCTTGCGTCAAAAAAAGGTACTGAAAAGGTGAAATCTATTACATTTAATTGTCCGAAAAGGTAAAAAAAACAAATTTTTAAAACAATTTAAAATATCTCATATCTGCACATATTTTTTTATCAAGGATACTCGTAGAATATTTTAAATTGAAAATAAAAACGTTGATATCCAATATCCAATATATTTTTGATTTCATTTAAAATAAAATGTGACAGATATTTTAAGTCAAAATGACATTTCGATACTATTCCACCTCTTTACAGGCACTAAACAGCCTACAAAAGCGTTTAGCCATTGACTTATTATATATGGACTGCTAGTAGCCAACTTCACGCGTGTTCCAAAAATACAGAGCGCAACAGTTTTACAGCGGAAAACAAAATAAACTTGAAACGACCAAGTTTACTTTCATTACATATTTGCGTGTAGTATGCCTATGCGTTGAGAGGGTGAGAACTAATGTAGGATTTTTGTGTTTTTTTATTCATTATTTACCAATTATGTATGTTTCTATATTTTACTTGGTTGTAGCACCTACGTAGTTCCGTAATTTATATTTTAATACTGCGATCTCAATTTAATCAAACCCTCAACACAAGCCAAGCGAATTCAATACGAAACACAAAACAAGTGAACAGCTACCGATATTCTTATAAAAGCAAGAGGATTGGTGGGCGGCCATTAGCAACACGTTTTTTTTGTAGTTAGGCCTGGGGTACCTACATTCATCTGTTGTGTTAAATATTTATTTATTTATTTATGTATAATATTTGTTTAGTTAGCTGTTCACACTTTTTTTGTTTGAATAAAAAATTGCTTGGATCATGGTCTTTCAGTGACGGCTGGATTCACTAAAAAGTCATTGGATGCATTAGATGTTAAAACTACATCCTTAGAAAGAAAAATTAGGAAAAAAGTCGTATATCTCATGATGGAAAAAATGGCTATAGGTTAGCAAATTTAGTGGGATGAATTAAAAAACAAATACGTCGACTGACTACGGCACTAATTTCAATTTCACCGAAGATTTACCTCCCGAGATATAAATATTAAGGGATTGAACGCTACATGAAAGATATCTGTACGTTTTTTATTTTAGTTTGTGAGTCAAAAAGTAAAGAAATTGTTATTTCGTTTTGTTTTTCGAAATAATAAAATGTAACAAAATTAATTTCAAATCACTCTTTGTAGCTTTGCTTCTTTTCAATAGATGACGCTCTTTTGTTTACACGTTACTATGGAAATGAATCGCTTTCGACAAGATGTCGCTCTTTTATTTATATGTTTCTATGGAAACGAAATTTTATTGAAAAAAAAAAATCGCTTTTTTGTTTACGTTGCTATGCCAATTTAGACTTGACGGCGGCATGTGCTTCTTTGCCAATCCGCTGTAAAACTGTGGCGCCTGTATTTTTTGGAACATATTTTCTCGCAGAAGTATATGAAAATGACATTTCACTAGCAGTCCATATATAGTATGCCTATGCGTTTAGCTTATACAAGCTCTATACAAAATGGCAAAATTTGTATAAATAAGGATTTTGCGTTCAGAGGCATTTTAAAGAGTGCAAAACTTTACAAAATCCCTATAATACGTTTATAAATTTGGCTGTAAATGTTTATCTACATATTTTCCGTCTGTCAGGCAAATGTATGAACAAAAGTCAGATTCTTTCGGTTTAATTGTTGCCAACGAATCAGAATTCTGTCAAAATCTAGTACCCAAACGTACCTTATCAGTGCAATATTCAAACACAACAAAATTGTAACTTAAATTTCAGTACCAGTTCAACGCTTACTCTCTTCCCCGTCCGCTATTTGTATTTACTTTCCTGGCAACACTGTTTGGTTAGCTATTAAATGACAAACTTGAATAAATCATCATCCAATATTTGGTTAACAGGTCTAGTCTTAGCATCAAATTTGCCGTGCCGATGCCACCTAGACGGTTAGTTGCAGTTTCTCTTCAATCGCAAATGCAATTCAAATGCACAACGCGCACTTGTATGGGATAGCAGTAGTCACATGCACAATATAATTGCTGGGTAAATATTTGTCATTATTTTCCGCTATTTACTTGGAAATTCTCGCTTGAATACTTATCAAGTACTACCTGCTTACTGAGGTTTTGTTCTTAAGCCTTAGATGATGTGTGATGGGATGAGTACGACAAGTGTAAAGTGGAAAGTGCTGGATTTCATCTTTACCCAGATTCCTTGCATGCATACACACGTCTGTCATATTTAGAGATAGAGAGACCTGTAGAGGTATTTTGATGTGTGCACGACAAGAATGGTGACAAACAGTGGACTTGTGGGATACCTTCAACGAGTGCCATGGGTCATGGGTTCGTTCGATTTGGCGAAAGTTTCTCTTTCACTATTTTGACGATAAAACCATCACATACCAGCATTCACCTTGCTCTACTGCCTTAAGAAGCTCTGGTACCTATCTAGTAACATGGAACCAAAAGTAACTCTGTGCAACAAAAATGTATTCCGCTTGCAGAAGTTCGCTTTTAGTTAATGAACCTTGCGGTCTATGCCAAAAACTCTGGCAAGTGTGACTTTCAACTAGCATGAGAATAAAGTTGTTCCAAGAAAACTTCTTTCATTACTTTTAGGGCAGTGTGACTTCCAAGTTGGAACCTACAACCTAGACAAGTCGGCAAGTTCGATACAAAAATTTAAAAATTTCGAGACTTCTTGAGTTTGTAACGAAAGGGCCGACGTCCTGGCTAAGGAGAAAGAGTATCAGACCACCAAAACCTCAAATAAAGCAGCCTCGCGATGGTCACAGCTAGAAGGGCACAGGGTCTCAAAGGCTCTGTGGCCCGTTTTAAATAGGAACAAATCTGAAGAATTACTAAATCTCAGTAGAACAAAGTTAAGACTAACGGTAGGAATACTCACAGGACACTTCTTTCTAAGGAAATATGCCATGAGACTAGGCTTAGCTAAAACGGATATGTGCAGGTACTGTGAGGATCTACAAGTCCCGGAAGATATCTCCCACCTTCTATGCGAGTGTCAAGCAATTTTACGGAGTAGAAGGAAGCACTCAGGCAGGTACTTCTTTAATAACTTAGAGGAGGTTGGTACCTCAAAAAAAGTGGGGTTTGGGCGATTTGGTTTAGGTTTTAAACCGTAATGGTGCCTGGTCTTTTTTGACGATCTCACAACCCCACTCAACTAACCCAACCTAACCTAAGTTAAGGTAAGGTTTGATAAAGCCACAACAGACATAAATCCTTCACCCTATTCTCAGACCTTTAGAGTCTTGAATGATTTTTGAAGTGTTAAAAACATTTTCTTCTCACTCATTGGTAGTAGAAAAGGTATCTCGCTCCTCTCTATCAATGCTCTGCAGCCCATTTTAAGTAATTTTTCTAAAAAAAATGTACGCGATCAGTACATAAATACTGACACTTCCATACATGAATGAATGACATAGCCATTTGATGTGACAGACATTTAACGCCGGCTGCGCTTGTCCCCAACAAGCGTGCATGATGAATTTTTTTTTTTTTTTTTACTGACCAACAACAACGATTGACAGCATTGCATGAACGTGTACAGCGTATCAACTGTAAAGTACACATTTCCGTTGCCAATTTTAAATTGAAATTCAAAGAACGAAAAAAAGATGTGACCACTCACTTAGGCCGGCGGCTTACAAGATTGCTTTGATTAGTGTCAGACTGGATTGACACTTGTTACTATATGTCTGGCTGTATTTGCGGCACACCCTGTTAAAAACAGCTGACCACCAAACATCATGCTGCAACATTGTTGCTGGCAATTGACTTTCAGCAACAAAGCCATCGCCAAAACCATTAATCATCCATCCCATAGCCGTCTCCTTACGTAATGGCATCTCCGCGTGTGTAGCTGCATTATGTCAGTGCTTCGATGAGTAAACCCCGCCAACAAAAGCGAAAATAAATGAATTTGCCAGACCAAAAGATAAACAAAACTCCCTAATTACAGCACCATAACCATCGCACCGTCTAATGTCTGATCGGAGCGCACTTCATTCGTCACGCCCGCGTATATACATGTAGTTCTGGTTCTTTTGGCTACTCGATGACAATGGGTATTCACAATTCAATTATTCGAGCGAAATTAGTCAGCCCCATGTCAGTGCCAGACATATTTCCCGATGACTTTCGCATTTTGTTTAATCGAATTAAACGCCACTCATCGTTCCTGGTGTGCTGCTGATCAAGTCAGGCGAGACGAACTCTCATTAAACGTCGATAAATTATGAAATAACTGCGAAGATTGACCGCGCGGGGGCGGAAATGGTGTACTTTTCGTCGCAGATAAATAACACCCCCGTCTTGGCGGAGCAAAATTTATGACCGCCATATACGGCAGCGCGGTGCTGGAAGCAGCATCATTCTCCGAATGACCCGAAATAGCCCAGGAGCAGGCGCGCTGATCGATCTGTATCTTGCTCGTAAGTACGCGTAAGTGCATCAGGCGCCGTTGCACATTAGGGCCGGACACTGGCGGATATACATACATACAGCGGGCGATCTATGAGATGTTTAGAATCTTAAACGATCAACGACCCGTGGAGCAGCGGGTTGGTGCATTTCCACCGAGAGACTTGTGATCGCAATCGCGCAAGCTCTCCCGCATCTGCGGATGATTATTTTTAAGCGGCACCTTGGCATTGATTGCCAACAGGTTCAATATTGATGCACCGTCAGCTCGGTGCGCTCCTTTGGCAGCTTCCTTCAAGGTTCACTTAGATCTTTCTCTCGCTCTCTCGGCCACGTCGGATGTAACTTATTTTTAAGACGAAAGAAAATATGAAATTTGCGGTTAGGGAAATGGATGGACTTGTCGGGCAGCGGCAGCCACACACATACGCTAACCATGGAAAGGGGCCAAGAAATATATATATATATCTTGTCAAGAGTCAAGACGATATTTTGTGATGGCAGCTCGTGGTGATTTATTCCTCGTTACAAACTGCTGGGTGAATGTTTGACAGAAGACTCTGGCTTTGATGTTGTCTTTTTTTTTTTGCTTTTCTACTAATTTGTTTTTCAAACGATTTGACGAACGAATTTGTTTAGTATGGGTCTGTGCATTCGAAGAGAGATGCAGGCAGGTTGTCCGCAATGACTTCGTTTGTGCATTTGCGCTGACTAAGTGGCACATGTCGATGGAAAGTGTGACGTGCTTGGTGAGGGGCTATATTTATAATCTTTCAATATTTGAAACTAAAATCTATTTGGCTTAAATCATAAAAATATATTGGCAGCTACTTTGGCAGCACACTTTTTAGCACCACAGCAACACCAACATCGGCATTGCAAGATATTTTCGAATTTTATAAAAGGTTTTCGAGTAAGAGGTGTCATTTTGGTATTCAAAGAAAAATGTAATTTTTTGAGATAAACGATCGGATGTTTATTTCATAATAAAGAGGAAGGTATGCCGTTGAAAATGAAAAACAACATCAACCAAATGACCACCATGAGCGCGCATACAGGACCATATCCTTTTCATGAAATTTTCCATAACCAAATCGCAAAGTGGCTGCCCTATGTCCTCACGAATTTTATCTTTGAGGTCTTGAATCGACGCTGGGCTGTTGGCGTAGACCTTATCTTTCACGTGGCCCCAAAGGAAGAAGTCGCAAGATCTCGGTGGCCATTTGTGATCACCTCTTCGAGAGGTAACACGGTCCGGAAACTTTTCCCGTAAAAGATCAATGGTTTCGTTGCTTGTGTTAGCGCCGTCTTGTTGAAAGTAAACGTTGTCCAGATAAATACCATCCAACTCCGACCATAAAAATGGTTTCTGGAATGCCCAATTCCAAAGAACGACGAGGAATGGACAAACCTGGGTTTTCTTCAACACTTTGGGCTACAGCAGCAATATTCTCAGTTGTTCTTGAGCGACTTGCACGGGTTTTATTCTTCACATCACTAACTTGTCCCAACAGCTCGAATTTTTCCACCAATTTCTGTATTGCGGTCCGACAATGAGCTTCACGACGACCAAAAAATGCTTTAGTTTTGCGAACTGTGACTGCAAGATTTTCACCATTTTTGTAGTGAATTTTAATAATTTCAATGCGTTGTTGAAGCGTGTATCGTTCCATTTTTAGTAATGGCGCAGTTTCTAATTGTCAAATGTCAAAGAAAAAAAGCTTCAAAAGTGACAGCTACCGACCGAAATAGCGGGTCATTCACAATAACACCTCTCATTGGAAAACCCTTTATTTTTGTAGAAACAAAATTCAACAACCATTGAGCAACAATTTGAAACTGAACCCCAAACTTTGTGCAGCCGACAGACAACCAAAGTTGCAATACCTACAAAGAGGCTTTCAAATTTCAGCTACCCCTTTCGTAAGTAAGTAGTAACCTTTGCTGCACAAATGAACTGCTGTCACATAAGGTAGCTTGCGCCAATGAATCATTCAGCTGTGTAAATGACAGAGGATCATCTCTGACCATCGGCACATATCACGCATGCAAATGGGCTGATTAAAAAATATCCCGAGGACCTTCTCTCGCCCTTCTCTATAAATCCGGCCAATGAATCATCCCACTATCCAAACCCAAAGTTTGTCCCGATCATTAATTAAAAAGGCCAGAAAGTCCCCCAGAGATCGCTTGTCTATAGAAACTTGGACCTGGATTTTTAATCACTCACCATCGAGACTGAACTGTCACAATAACACCGGCACAATGCTCGACGGGCACCGAGAAACGTTAAACAAATCGGCAAAAAAAAAACCAACGCAGCCACAGTAGCGCTGATAATTTATTACATTGTCCGACGCTTTATCCATGTTTGATGCAATTATGGCTAACTGGCGCGACCTTGTCTTCGATTCTGCAGCCGTTCATGGGGAGCGTAAAACCCATAAATCGCCGGTATATTGTGATCGGGTGTGCACTCGCATTGGTTTCCGACGCAACACGTCGTCCACATTTCCTACCATAAAACAATTTGTCTTGCGAATGCCTTTGCCTAGGAGTAGGTACCTGTGCCGATACAGCTATATGGGCAACCGTCGTCGTCGTTGGCGGCGGCGTAGCCACGGAGTTCCATGCACCAGCCACCACCATCACCAAGTGCAACTGCAGAGGCAGCAAGTCAGCCAGCCAGCCAGCCAGTCAGTCAGCGGGCTCCCAGCAGCAAGGCCTTTCACTTTATATGTCGCGTGCGACTTGCCACTGCAATTATGTCACTTGAGAGCGTTTTGTTTTTTTGTTGCACCTACCCGCGGTCTAACTAATTGATTACTTTAATTATGCTGACCTGGATTTTAATCGAAGTTCTTTATTTTTCCCTTTTGTTTCGTTTCTTATTTGCACAGCCGGAACATGCTGGATAGAGCGCAGGAACGATGGCAGCTGTGACTCACCATACTCGAGGAATATCACGAAGGCGCAGTGTTGTGGCGCGAATCCACAGTTTTCGTATACCGAAAGGAATCTATCGCATGTGGATTACTTCTTCGCAATGGCGCTGGGCGGAACCGAGTGCTCTCCGTGTTTGGGTAAGGAAATTTGTTTTTTTCCGTCCTAACATTTTTTTCTTTAATTATTCAAAACAAAACCATACAAAGTAGAAAATCTGAAAGTTCTGATTTTTTCAAATTGTTTGTCTAGAAGTTTTTAAGCTGTCACTAGGTTTTTTTTTGTACCAAGAAGCTCCCGCTTCCTTGAAAAGCTCGGCAGGTAAGCCGTCTGGTCCGGCAGCCTTGTTGGGATTCAGCTTGGATATTGCTATATTAACTTCATTTTGGTCAGGTGGACGGAAGTCTTGGCTTACATCGCCCAGGTCGAATGGTTCATTATGCCTGACAGCAGAATTTATGTCATCGTCGCCGTTTAACAGTCTGCAGAAATGGTTTTTTCATGTCCTCAGCACCGACCAACCATCTTTTCTTTGTAGTAATTGACATTGAATTTGACCCGACCCATCTGTGGCTACAAGCCATAACCGCTTAAGTCGACTTTAGACGAAATTGAGATTTTGATTCATCGTACCTACTCAAATCCATTTTCTAATATTTTTTCAGGTTTTTATTTTTAAAAAGTTGCCACAATTTAAAAGAAAAACATAACAACTTAAGTCACTAGAGTTAGTAGAGTTATTTGTATAATTTAACGCGTTTGTCAAAAACTTAAAGCTGCTCTCCTGAAAAATGAGTAAAACAGACTTAAGCGGGTTTTCCTTGTGGCCACAGCGTTATTTTCATAAATATCAACGCAATTTCAGCCAATCACTTAAATCGCTATGTACACTAATTCCAGTTTGATCATTCCCCCGATAGGTGCAGTGCTACTAGATCGTTGGAGATTTCCCTTTTTAATTTAAACTGCATTTACACGATCACGCACGCGCATTTTCGCACGAGACGTGACAGAGAAATCCGTTTTCCCAAGTCAATGCTAATAAAGGAGTAAGAATGAGATCACAAATCAGACGCCTAAAGTGTCATGGATGTGTTGCCCATAATTATAGATACGTAAAACGGAAATAAACACAAGTTCCGGAGAACATAATTTCTGTAATCACTTCAAAATATTTCAATTTCTGATTTAAAACATGTGAAATGAGAGCGATTTTAAATTTCAGTAAATTAAACCAAAAATGCATCTATCAGTTATAAGAAATTAACAAATATTGTCGGTTCATCACTTCCGGAAGGCATTTTGTTTTATAGGAAAGTGAAATTTCGTGAGCCTTCGCTATAAAAATATCAACATGCATAGCTTTCCTATAATTCCTACCACGCAAACTAGATGGGCGACGAAAAAACGTGTCACGTTTTTTTGCGTGTTAGGTAATGCCGTCCCTTTCAGTCACACGGCTATTTAGTATTTAGCATCCCTTTAATCTTCCGTGATAGGAATGTGTGACATTAGTTTTTGTTCGGGGAAATACAATTTTGAGGAAACTTACTGCTTTTTTGAAAGTTTTGTATTTAAGGCATAAAGAAGTAAAGTTGGAATCCAAACAACAGTTTTTCTGTTTCTTAAAATATTTTCAAGTTTTTCAATCAGTTGCACGTATAAATTTCTGAAAAAAATCGATGCAAAATGTACAACAACTTTTAATCATTCGAAAATTACTCGATTCTTTTAAATTAGTGAATCAGGCGTTGGAAGAACCAATATTAGAAACATGCTTCATATATTCGGAAAATGAAACATTTTTGAACTTCAAAAAATTAAAATAAGACTGACATGGTTCTATATACAAGTGTTATTTTGTTAAATTGATTTCATGTATTAATGGTTGGTTTTGGTGAGTGGGAAGGTTGTATAAGTTTTTGAAAATACATATTGTGTAGAAGGAAATTTCAGCTTTCAGTGCGGGAATTTTTATATCCAAAGTCTGGTAGCACGGGCTTACGCGATTGATTTAAGTCTATAAATAGAGTGTACTGTGTATAGTTCAGAAGAACCTACGTTAACGTAAATTGTTATGCACTCTTCGATAGTATCAATTTGGATTCCGAAATCATATTTCGATCTTAGTCCTTTTATGTGTTAATCTAACATTCAGTTCTTTTAAGTCGTTCCCGGTCGACCTCGAGCTATTCGCCGCATCCTTAAACGATCTATATTGATTCTCCGATTTATAGTTATTTTATAGTCGGCGCAGTGGCTTAGTGTTTAGTGTGTTGGACTACTAAGCGAGGGGTCCCAGGTTCGAATCCCGAGAAAACCCAAATTTCAACTCAAGGTTTTTTTCCACTGCGCCACCTCTCGCGAACGTCCCAAAAATGAAAAACTCACACATTACGAATGGTTGCGAGAAGCTAGGCCTACCGACCTATAGCGCCAACTGTTTTTTTTTTTTTTTTTTTTTATAATTTATGATTTTATACTGCCAGCTTTTGGTTCTACTTATGACTCGCTCATGACACTGACCTTTCATCTCTTTTTTTTTGTAAGCCACATTTCTTGTAACCGCAATTTGCTTTGTCTTCCAGAGAGCTGCAAAGGCGTCGTTTGCGGACCCAACAAACGTTGCGTCAAACGCAAGGGTCGCCCCAAGTGCATCTGCGCCCCCCAATGCGGGTCGGGGAAAAAGCACAAAAAGATCCACCGCAGGAAGCATCAGCATCAGCATCAACATCATAGCTCCTTGAAGCCGCCGCATGTCATCGATGTCAGTCGCAGCAAGGAGCATGTATCTTTAGTTAATTTTCATAGTCCAATAACCGTTAGAGATGTACGTAGTTTAAGTAGTGAAATTCATAACAATCCGTCCGCAGTATCAGCCATGGTACTGTCGAGTCTAGGAGATCCCATCTCCCAATCGAATAGCCGAAGAAAAAACCAAAGAATACCCCAATCAACAAATCCCACCAAAAATCAAGTCAATCTCTCAGTCGCTCATCATCATCGACTACATCATCACCGTCAGCAAAGGGAACAGGAGCAGCAACATCACACATCCTTGGTGAGCAGACGTCGTCATGCCACAACCGACCGGAGTAAAGGCGACAAACTGATTATAACAGCCGATGATATGGTCCGGCCCAGTACGGAAAGCGACAACGATTTGGCCGAGAGCAATTCATTAAGAGAACACAGCAGCAGCAGCACCAGCACAACCAGTGCAGACAACCATCATCCTCATCAGCAACAGCAACAGCAACAGCAACATGGTAGACATCATTTCAAGAAGCACGCCAAGCCGAAGCGCAAGATCAACGATCAGAATGGAGTAACTCATAATTCCGTCCACAATGGGACAGCAACGACCGAGCGCAACGAAATGAAAACAGCCGAACGGCGACGACTGCATCAGGGATACAGGCAACAAAAATCGACGCCACTGCTGCATCCGTCGGCCAGCAATGGCAACAGCAAAAACAGGGCGCTACACCTTGGGCAGGATTACGCTGATGATCGGACATTCGATGATAAAATTCACAATGGATTCTTCAGCAACGGCTTCCCGTATCCGCATCAGGAGCTGTCGGTAAGTCTTAGATTAGTGCGGTGATGGCGTTGGGGCTGCACGCCTGTGACTCCATATAGCGAGACCTTGTTATTTATGCGTCCACCCATCGCTCGTGGTCACAGTTGTAATGCCTCAAATGCTAACTAGCTCATTTATCCGCATTTGATTAGACTCTGTGTCTGTGCTTGTGTTTGTGTGTGCATCTAACTTACAGGCTTTCCCTTTATCTAATTTGCATGTGCATCCCAACGTATACGTACATCCTGTATCCTGCTCTTAAATTGGATTGTGACCAATCTTTGGCAAACAAACATGTTGATGCTGATCTATCTATGGCTTGGAATTTATGTTGCGACATGTGCGCGCGCGCGTGGCTTTGGGGCGCAACAGATAGACGAAGATCGTTACACTCACCCGGTATGCGGCAGCGACGGACGGACCTACAACACCGAGTGCCAGCTGAAGAAACGTGCCTGCCGGACGGACAATACTGCTCTGGTTGTGGCCTATCGTGGACATTGTCAAAGTGAGTATGCATTCATTTTCTTTGTGGAAACTATTTTGACTGTTGCGAGGGGAGGGCTTTTGGGTTTTTTGGACTTTTGGCCCGCAATTACCTTCCTCTTATCACTTTACGACTTTGTGCCACCTTTTCGAATTTTATCCCAATCAGCGGTCGTTAGAGCTAATTTATTTAATAAATATCAGTAAATAAATAAAAATGTCAAATGTCAATGATGGAACGAAAACTATTTTGACAGCCAGCGCTTCCCCTCTTCAGCCATAGACATAGGTTATACCTACCCCTGCTATCCGATCAATCGTAGCTATTTGGGGAAAGGAAGTTACGCC
Source organism: Cheilosia impressa (assembly GCA_948293265.1). NCBI lineage: Eukaryota > Metazoa > Arthropoda > Insecta > Diptera > Syrphidae > Cheilosia > Cheilosia impressa. The sequence continues at coordinate 21,054,574 of OX411883.1, read as the reverse complement.
CTTGGGAGGATGCAATGCTACAACCTGATTATGCAAGGTCAGGTCCGCTGCAACCATAGGAACAACATCCACACAGAGGCCAACGCTAAACGAGGACAGCCCGCAGCCGACAGCTCTTCAAAGTAAATCTCAATCACTTTACACCCTACCTGTGCTAAAAAGCTTGAAAAAGCAATTAAACTTTTCACACGCTCCAGTTTGTCATAAATTGCGCGTGTTTTCGCAATTTGCTGCTGTTGTTGTTTTCTTGGCAAAAAAAAAGAAAGAAAAAAACGGAAATCCTTTCATCCATTTAAGCATAAAATCGCATTTCCTGCGAAAGTGGTTGCAATTGGCAAATTGCCTGACTGCGTTGGCATTTTTCTTAAACGACAACAAAACAGTGAATGTGCGATGCACACTGACGTTGATGATGTTGCTAAGGATGGTAATGATGTTGATGATGACGATGACTGATTTACATTTACACCGAGCTGAGGTCTATGGGCGTGAAAGTGTTTGTTTTATGAATTATTTCGCGTGACTGACGACGAAATTAAAATCGTCGAGAGAAAAATAAAATGAAAAGAGTTTCCCCGAAACAACCAAATGCCAAGATAAAAATTGCGAATTCGCTGGCGAGTGTGTTTTGTTGGCCCATTTCGGTTTTACAAAAAAAAGAAGAATGTCTGTTCAATAGAAGTGCTGGTGGTCAGTATGTTGAACTACTGAGCGCGGGGTCTCAGGCAGTGGTCAGCGCTGCCACTTTGCTACGATCGTAGCAAAACTGCTACGCAATCGCCCGTTTGCTACGCTGCTACGCACTCTCCCTAAAAACGCCTATTTTGCTACTTTTTTTTTAAGCACGAAATGAGAACAAAAATCTTGTAATTAAGGCAATGCTTACATGCAAAGCGCCTTTTAAGTGAAGTTTTTAATGCTTTTTTTTTTTTTTTTGTTTGATTATAGTTTTGTAAAATATATAGTTTACCAACTATACTTGTACTAGTCCTTAAAAAAATATTTACTTTGAATAAAGAATTAAGTGTTTTTTGTTTATTTTCGAAAAAAAATTTATATTTTGGACACAAATTAAGTTTTGCTACGCAAATTTTTTCCCTTGTGGCAGCACTGGCAGTGGTCCCGACTGTGAAGACCGTTTTCCCCATTTTTTTTATCAGCAAAGGAAGTAAATTTTCCCCTAAATTCGAAAAAAGTTCCCCTTTTTTCCCTAAGTGAAAAGATACACAAAAATTCTTACATAGACGTTCGATGGGCTGTTTTCTTTCATATTTAGTGTGAACATTTCATTCTTAGTGAACTTTGAAATTTATTTCTAATGGAAATGCGTTTAAATTTTACTTCTCAGCAATTTAAGTTTCAAAAAGATTTTTGATTATTTTCCCCTGTTTAATCATTTTTCATTGAAAAAGCTCCAAAATTGGTGCTTTCCCCTCAATCTGGGACCACTGGCAGAGACAATACTGAGACCACCAACCAGAGACAATACTGAGACCACCAACTTCGGCCGATTTCCCGTTACTTAGCCTACAAGCTATATTTTTTCGGAGTGGTCACGATTTACTGCGCTAGTATTGATACATAGAAATTCGTATTGACAAATGTCACGAAACTTCAAAAATTCTGAGTCACCAATACACTCCCAAAAAATAAGAGCCACTTCCGCTTTAGGCAAAGTGGCTTGCAGCGTTCATAGAATTTTGTCCGTTAAATTTGAAATTGTTCGTTACGTGTGAATAATAACTTTTTTTAGGAAAAAGTGTACATTTGCTTAAAATATTTACGAAAAATTAAGAATGTATGTTGGTTGAGGGAAAATAAAAACATTTTGAGCAAATTTTCTTTATTATTTAAGAAAAAATTACACATGAAACCGAAGTTAATTATATCCAAAAGCGGGAAATACACAACCATATTTGTCCCAATATATTTCTAGTATATAAAACATCTCCTTTAGATAGTTTTATTAACCACGCAAATCAAATTATTTACCTTCAAAAAATTTATAATTACTAACCAATGGCATTCAGTTATGCTAAAATGTGGTATTCCCGAACTCTTGCACATTTCCCCACGGCTGCCGAGGTTGGCAGCATTTATTTTTGTATTTTTTGTATGTTTTTGCATGTCATTCGGATTCATTCGGATTCCGAATTGATATAACACCGATAGGAATACAAAATGGCGAATTTGAAAAAAAACTGAGGGGGCCAGCGGCAAGAGGATTGTTAGTTGGGGGTCTCAGTATGGTTTGTCTATGACCACTGGTCTCAGGTTCTGTTCGTGAAAAGGTTTTTTTTCACTTCACCACCCCTCACGAGCAGCGTCTGACAAACATCCGAGACTATAACTACTGTCATGAACGAGCTTCTCAATAGCCGTTCGGACCCGGCATTAAATTGTAGGTCCCTTCCATTCATAACAAAAATAAAAACTCACACAAAACCAATGGTTGCGGGAACGTGGTAAATGAACACGAAATTGTTGCGATAACTAGAAGTCCGAAATTGGCAATCTGACAGCTGCAGATGTAGCAGCGCCATCTAGCTTTGTAGAGACGCAACATTTTGAGTTTGTTCAATTTGAGTCGAAATTAAAAAAAATAACACAGTAACATAAGGCAGAGATGGCAGAAATGCCTCTTTTTTCATTACTACAGTTGTTACGTCTGCTTCGTAACTGAGGTAGTTAAGTAGTTAACGTAGCCAAATGTACTAAACGTAGTGCTTACTGTTACCATGTAGTCAAGCCAGTATGACACTACCCATTATTATCTCTTTTACTGCTGACTTGTAAGAGAGACGGAAAGTGTATCTCGAAAGGGATAGCAATTGTTTGCAAAGCAACCACAAATTTTCAAACGAATTTGTTATCTAATAATCTTGAAATGTCAAAAAAAGCTGTCAGCAGCTGAAAATATAATTTGAATACATTTTGGATGCATTTTTTTTATGTGTCTAACATTCCAAAAAAAGGCTACACCACGTAATCTACTCTGCCATCTCTGAGTTCGAGTGAAGCGCAATTTTTACTTCTCTCCAAAAAGTGCTCTAAAATCCAAAGTGAACAAGTATTTTTGAGATTTTTGGTGGAGAAATTTATGCAGGGTGACTGAGTTCAAAAGCTTTTTTGTTTTGCATGAATTGAAAAAGATCTTGGGTTATCTATGGAATAAAATAAATACCTACTTTAATATTCAACTTCTGCACTCTTATTGTTCTAAAAAAGGAAACAGCTTAAGGAAACAAATTGAGAACTTCACTTTTTGTGATATAGTAAAATGTATTGGCTTATTGGAAGACATGCATCTACAGTAAGATATTGCTATACAACCAAGTTCTGAAACCAGTAAGGACCTACTTGAGTACGTACCCCCGTTGTGGACATGATCATGCCAAAAGGTTTTTTTTAAAAAGTTCAGGGGTCAGATTCTGTAGGGCGAAACTATCGAACATTTTTGTGCGCACGAATGAGTTGCCCTTTTTACACAGGCAAATTTCTTCGTGCGCACGAAAACGTTTGAACTTTTCGCCTACAGAATGCCGACCCAAGTCTTTTAAAAAATATTACAAAGGAAAATAATCAATGCACCATTTTGATCTACATATCAGTGTTGTTAGCACTCGCTCTCAATTTATCCCACTAAGCGTGTTAATTTCTCCCTTTTTCCCTTTTCATCATACTCAAATTCCCTTTTCAAATGCCACGATACTTTTTGCGTTAAAATCCAGTTTTTAAAAATAAAATTTGTATTACACGGAAAGAAAATCAAGTTAAATGAACCTTTAGTATAAAAACCGCAGTTAACATTGCTATAATTTTTTTTTGGTACCAGAAAATTTTGATAAAAGACGATTTACATGAGCCTGTTTTTTATGGACAGTCAGTGTGTTGATAATCATGGTGAAATACAGGTGTTTTGGTAGAATTTCACCAAAAATTCCCACGATTTGGTGCATTCCCTTTATCCCAACGAAGGCTTTTCCGACATCGAAATTCATACAAAATGGGATATGTCCCACAATATAACAACACTGCTATATATAGAGCTAAATAATAAAATGACTGAAGAAGAATTTAAAAAACTTGCTCAAATGCACAGAAGTAGTATTCTCAACCTCGTTAGCTTAAAAATACCTGAATTATTCAATACAGAATCAGGAGATGAAGGCGGGTAAGACCTCTTGATCTACCAAAATAAACTGAGGCAAAGAAGTTCCGTATAGTATTTTCTAGCAAAAAACTAAAGAAATTCAACAAACGACGGATAGTTCGAAAATAAATTGCCAATTTGCAAATTCGGTGCAATCCAATTCAATATGAGAAAAGTCAGTGTCGCCGGGAGGTATTTTAGATCGGTTTAAAGTCCCTTGCTGACGCATCTCTAGCGAACTAGCTCTGCAATGTCTTTCGGTGATTTTCCCTTCCAGTGAACCCCCAAACACGAAATAAAAATGTTTTGTTTTTTTTTCATGAGAATTTTAGTAGTTTTCAATCTGGCAAATAAAGTCTGATTTGTAATACAAGGGCAGCCGTCAAATTAAAGCAATCAACAAGGCATAGAAATTTTGCATATTTTCAAAGATCAGTGAATTTTTCTGTTGGCTTTTTTTTTTTTAGCAAAGCTGTGTAGAAAAATGTTCTTGAAGCAGCCTGCTTATAAAAAGTTCATCCATGCCATCAACGCTTTGTACACCTAACATAATATTCAACGAAAAAAATTACCTATTTCATTTTTATTCAAATAAATTTTTAAACGTTCCTACTTCCTACAAATCATTTTTCTGAAATTTCAAAAATTTATGTAAGTGAAATAGCTATGGGGAGATTTTTACTACCGCCCCACCTAGAACTCAGTTTTTGAAGCAGCAATTTTTCACTCGAACTGCGCACTGCCTAGTGAAATTTTCGCATATGGAAAGTTAATTTTGACATGTCGCGGTGAGAAATTGGTACAAAAAATTGGATTTCAAGTGAACTGCCGATTCCAGCCAAAATTGCAACTAATTCAATTTGAGTCGAAAGTCAAAAGAAAATCTTGGCGGCAAGAGGGATCACAGTAAAATTGATTTCAGCCAAAATTGGAACACATTCAATTCGAGTCGAAATTCTGAAATAAAGAAAACATCCCGTAGCAAAAGGCTCATCACCGTAGTCATTGTAAATTTTTAAACGACATTCTTTCCCCACTCTGGCAACACCCTTTATTCGGGTGGAGTTTTTCCCACTCGAAAACTCGTGAAGATTCGATTCTTCATAATTCAATTCGTTTCATGAAAATTCCCAGTTCAGTCGATCGAGTTAAATGAAAAATTCAAAAGAGCAATAACTTTTGCGATGGAAGAAAATGTCAAAAAAACGAGTTTTCAAAATGAAAAAAAAATGTCTGACAATAAATGAATTCAGATTGTACTCTTTCTCTTTACGATACATTAAAGCTCTATAGTAAGCACGTTACACAATTTAAATTATTTAAAAACATGGAGACCCTATTTATGAGGCGCGAAATTCAAATGCTTATTTTTGCTGTGTTGGAATTTAATAAAATTGTGACTTTTGATAATTAGGAAGTGAATGGATTTTATATTTTAATAAACATATGACCGAGCACCCTTCAACATTAGTTGAAACTAATCCTACGATCGATAAGTGAAAACGCAAACCGCACAAACAAAAAAGCAAACAGACAAACAAACGAACGCAACCAATGATCTTCAAATTTACATTACACATCCGAAAGCGCGTCGAGCATCATTCCCGACGCGCAAGAGGAACGAGATCTGTGTGTGTTATGTGTTCAACATCGGTCCGATCTTGTTGTGATCTTGTTCTCGGCTAATTAATAGCCAGGATGAAAATGTTCACGCTGCTCCTCATTTAAATGAGATGTGATTTGCATGATAAATACCACGACATGTGAGCCAACATGCTTCCAACTGTTGTAGCTGGGCTGGGGATATGGCGGCTGAACGAATGGATGGCGGCAGAATGTGTAGAGGTGCAGTATAGGGGGCCTATGTAGAAGATATTTGGGCAAACGGAATCCTGTGTTACTGTGGCATATGTCGCATTGTTGCGTAGGACTTGGGACCTGGAATGTCCGCGATGAGCGACATCTAACAGAGGGCGTTCAAAGTTAAACAGGTCAACGGGCGGCAATTTCCATTAATTCTCACGAAACCGCCATGACACCGAGCGAGGAGTGTCAGCCCGTGTTTCACATAATCTGCACATGGGAATATTCCCCCTAATGTAACATGTCGCACAACAACACACGCCACCCGGTTATGGTGGGGCAAATATTCATATTTGCGTTGCTTTGTGCAAAATGATTTGATCTCCCCAATGTGGCGCCGTCCGACTCCCTGGAATCAGGTTTTCTTTTCTATTTTCAGAGTCAGTTAGATTCCATCAGGGGCGAGGCGGGCGACTAATAATTTCAATGATGCAGGAAGGAGATATCTGCCCGTTTGGCTTCTTGTGTTCGAGACTCACCGGCCGGTGTGTGTGCTGGTGGTGTAAAATTAGAAACGAGTTTCAAGTGATTTTTTATTTTTCCATTTTTGCCTGACTTGAAGACATCTGTCTACCGGCGAGAGCCAGCTAATCCTAGGTCAAGATTGCTAAAATGAATCGAATGTTGCATTCAATTTGACAGGGCGAATGTCGATGTGTGAATTTATAAAAAATTACGCGCGCTGGCCTGTGCGGAGTTGTCAGGCGCGTGCATGATCGCGTAACGCAATAATAAAGCTGATGAAAATATTTTGACAGGAACATACCTGGGAATGGTGGCAGAGGCAATTTGTGTAATTGGTGGCGCCGCAGCAATTGATACTTGGGCGCCATAGTAAATTAATTTCCAGTAAAATGTGCAAATTTACATTCGAATCGATGGAATAAGGATACCATTTGAGGATGTGACACTCGCGGAATGGTGGTGGTGCGGCTGAAGGCATAAAAAACAAATTAAAGTACATTGTACGGGACAGAGAGTGGTAATTCTTATTAGAATGCTCAGTTCTGAAGAGACAGTGGACGACTTCCGCAATCCTGCGAGAGGCTGTGGTGACGTTGGAGGTTGGAGATGTCACTCTCGGACTGTTATTCGTATTTTATGAATGAACGAGATGACTGGTGGTATGGAATGGGGTCAGCCTCAGCTGATTTGTGATAAGTGATCAATGATCATAATGCAATAAGTAGGACATTCAGATCCCTTATTAATAGAGATTTTCTAAAGTTATGTCAGGCTAAGAGTGGTGGTGGGAGACGCCTACAGCTTGGGTTGATCTATGTTAAATAGCTGAAGTTGGTCTTGTAGAGAACATGCAACAGCTCATTTCAAAGATTTAGTCAACTTGTCTGATTATCAGCATCGTTTAAGCGCTCCACAAGGAAGACGGCCTAACCAACTTTGCCAACTAGGTAAAGAAGCATCAGCCTTCAAAACGTCGCATGCAAGATCGTTGTATATGCGATATTGTTTTAAGTCCTAAAATCACTCGAAAGTAACCTGTGTGACGAAGTATTACCTGCACTTTTTTGGACGCTCAAAAGCTGAGTAAATTTGTTTTAAATTAACTTCCAATCACACCTCAAGCTACCCCAATGCATGGCGGACACCTATCCCCAGCACATAGAACGAATAACAATCAGCGAAAATTTTACGAAGGTCTACCAATCTTGCCTTGTCGTTACCAGACACAAGCTACCTGCCCTTGGACATCAACAAGTGTAAATCTAAATTCTTCAGATAGAATTCACGAAAGGCAGCCTCAGGGTATGCATCGAAGTTAGAAGTTTGTGCTCGCTGAAAAGCACTCATTTAAAATCAACCAATTTTCGGTTAAAAACTACTGAATAATGCTGTTAATATAGCTGCTACAGAGTTACTTAGATGGCGCTACAGTCCGGGGTGGACCTGGGCCTCAACCAATACGCCTCTCCAGTTAGCGCGATCTTTGGCTAACTGCCTCCAGTTGCGCACTCCAAGTTGGTTGAGGTCCCCTTCCACTTGCGCGCGCCACCTAAGGCGAGGTCTTCCTCTACTGCGTTGTCCCTCCGAGTTGGAATCGAAGACTCTTCGGGCCGGAGCGTTGGTGTCCATTCGCTCTACATGTCCCAGCCATCTTAGACGACTGATACGTACTTTTCTGACTAGGTCGATGTCACTGTACAGCTCGCATAGTTCGCTGTTAAATCTCCTCCTCCAGAGCCCGTCAACGCAAACGGGACCAAAAATCACACGAATAATTTTGCTTTCGAAACGACCATGGAGCTCCTTATCCGACATTGATAGGGTCCATGCTTCTGCACCATAAAGCAGGACTGGGATGATGAGGGTCTTATATTTTCTCCTTAGTATTTCTCGACAAGGCCTTACTAATCAATTGCCTTCTTAGACCAAAGTAACAGCGGTTCGCAAGTGTGATTCTTCGCTTGATTTCTGAGGTGATGGCATTTTCAGAGTTAATAGCAGAGCCGAGGTAGACAAAGTCCCGAACTACCTCAAAGTTAAAGCTGTCTACCGTGACGTTCTGTCCGATTCGTCGGACAGGATATATTTTGTTTTGCCCTCATTCACCACTAAACCCATTTTTGCCGCTTCTGTGCTGATACTTGCAAACGCACCAGTGACAGCTCGCTGTGTTCTGCCAATGATGTCGATGTCGTCGGCGTAAGCAAGCAGTTGCACAGACTTCTGGAAAATTGTGCCTCTGGTGTTGGCTTGTGAGTTTCGCACAATCTTCTCAAGAATTATATTGAAAAAGTCACATGACAGCGCGTCACCTTGTCTAAATCCTTTTTTGACACAAAGGTCTCTGTGATATTGTTTCCGACCTTTATGGAGCAGCGAGCGTTCTCCATCGTCATTCTGCACAATCTGACAAGTTTGGCAGGGATGTCAAAACTAGACATGGCTCTGTATAGCTCGTCTCTATAAATGCTGTCATATGCGGCCTTAAAATCGATAAACAGGTGGTGGGTATCGACTTGGACCTCTTGGGTTTTCTCCAGGATCTGCCGTAGTGTGAATATTTGGTCGGTTGTGGACTTACCAGGTCTAAAACCGCACTGATAGGGTCCAATCAGTTCGTTTACATATGGTTTTAGGCGATCACACAGTACGGCAGAAAGGATCTTATAGGCGATGTTAAGTAGACTGATGCCTCTATAGTTGGCGCAGTTTAGAGGGTCTCCTTTCTTGTGGATCGGGCAAACAATGCTGAGGTTCCATTCATCAGGCATACTTTCCTCTAACCAAATCTTGGAGATGAGTCGGTGTATGCACTCTACCAAATCATCTCCCGCTGCCTTGAAAAGCTCGGCAGGTAAGCCGTCTGGTCCGGCAACCTTGTTGGGCTTCAGCTTGGATATTGCTATCCTCACTTCATTTTGGTCAGGTGGACGGAAGTCTTGGCTTACATCGCCCAGGTCGAATGGTTCATTCTGCCTGACAGCGGAATTTATGTCATCGTCGCCGTTTAACAGTCTGCAGAAATGGGTTTTCCATGTCCTCAGCACCGACTGTGATTCCACTACAAGGTTTCCTTGTTCGTCTCGACAGGTTTCTGCTCGGGTCTTGTTGCCATGACAAGTCCTTTTTAAAACTTCCGAACGTTGTTCCTGGAGTAACACCTCTCTATTTCCTCGAGTTAGCGAGCTGCTACAGAGTTAGTTGATTAAAAAAAACCGAGTTAACTTGTTTAAGTAAACGTGGTTACAAAAAAAAAATAAAACAATTTATAAAATTCGCCTCTAATTTTTCCCTTCTCTTTTTGGTCTTAAAAACCAAAATAAAACTGTTTGATTTATACCAATCTAGGGACTTGGTTGGTAAAAACTGATAAAGTGTGTGTTTTTTAACAGTATGCAACAACGAGAACTCCTTTTTTCCAACAGAGACTCAGTTAATTTTAACCTATTTTTTAACCAAGCAAAAATCGCACTAGGTTAGAAATTGTAGGCCACTGCTTACTCTGAAAGCTTCGACCTTTTTTTTCGTTTTGCGAGTTATCCTACTCCCAGGTTAGAGACCCAATATGCCCCAACAACGATATAATGTGAGAAAGTATGAAGTCGAAAAGCATCAGTCGCAAGGCCTGCCAATGCCGATTAGTCCTAATTAGTGCGAAAGACCAGTGGCAACACTGCCAGAAAGCCATCACTATAATGGCGCGACTGGATGTGCTGAGTTTCACTCGAACACCACCAAGAAACCCCTGGTTTGATAAACGCTGTCGTCTAGCAAACGCAGCAATACAAGAGTCATACAAAGCAACGCTGCGAAAGAGGACTATATAGGTAGAGCTGCTGCAGATCTCTACTAACAGAAGAGACACGGGGAACATTCTCAATAAGAAAAAAAGATTGCAAAAGGCAAGAGATTGAAGAAATTGAGTCATGCCACTCCCAGGAACATTGTACGGAAGTTTTACATAAAGATAAAGAGATCATTATTCTAAATAGATCATGCGAGGGAAGCAAATTCCCTGCCAAAACCTGTAGAGATGATGAAGGAAACCTTTTGGTAAAAGCTCAGTCGGTGCTGATAATTCGGAAAAAATATTTTTGCAGACTCTATAATGGCGACGAAGACCAGAATCCAGCTGTTAGAAAGAGCATGCCATTCAAGGAGCCTAAAAATTGCCAACTTTAAAGTGAATGGCTTAAATAAGGATTACTCCCAAATGACAAATTTAAGGAGCCAGTGAAAAGTTCGAGTAGCCAAATCAGAGATAAATGGACAGTGCTGGGAACGCCGATGGAACACTCCACAAATTATTTACCGCTGCCTTTTCGCAAACGTTTCGCTGTCCATTGGGACACCACTGGAAAATTTCGTTCCGGAACAGGTGCGTACTAGGCTTTAGCTCCTGTCTCTCCACTGCGATGTCATGTCGACCTTAAAAATCTATTGGGACTTACTTAAAATCATTTTTAACCTTCAAGCCTAGTATCCTAAATTTAGCGAGACAGTTTAGCAAAGCAGTATCCTGTTCGCACGCTAAATTTTTAACTTCATGTACTAGCTAGATGGGTCGATGAAAAGTCTCCACTCATTTAGCTCGCGAAATAAATGTCCGGTACATTCATCTTCAATTTTTCTTATACCCATTGTTTTGGAACGATTCAAATACTGCGATATCTTTGAAGTTCGAAATTCGAAAATTGTTTAAATTAAGTTTCCTGATAAACAAATGTTTTTCGTCCCATCTATATGATGTTTAATAATAATTTAGCGAGCAGTTATCTTTGGTGTGGAGAAACGAAGTGGAGACTAAGGACGCCAAAATTTAGCGCGAGCCGGATACTAGGCTTCACTCTTAAATATTTTGTAGGTCACAATATGCAATATTGTATGAAAAATTACCCCATTGTGAGTTCGAAAAAATGACTTTCTTAAACGAGCTGCCCCTCCCTTAGCAGCCCCTGCTGTGTCTTATTAACATGTTGTAGTTATAGCTCCCCAGCTGGTGGTCTGTGCCAAATAATCAGAATAATCAAATTTATTATTAACAACTCCGCACCTTGCGTTTTAATCGAAACCTCCCCTGCAGCCAGGAGGCATAAAATTCTTTTGCAGTAATTAGGTACGTTGGCCATTGTCATTCGAAAACAAATTAAATACATGTCCTTATCGACCGGCGGCGGCGGCGGCGTGGTACTAACCAATCATGTCGGCTTTAAAATTTGCCTCACGGCGACCCATTTATTCAAATTTCGAAAGTCCAACCCAATTACTTACAAATCTCGGCAGCCTGATATACCTAGTTTCGAAAACAATTTTGATTGAAACACCTCTCTCGTTAGATCCAAAGTGAACGTGCGTTCCTTGTTTTTATATATATGGCTTGCGTGACAACCAACAAAATGTGCAATCAACAGACTTCAGACTTGTTGACATTTTCCAACCGACTAATTGCGAATTTTAATTGAAAATCTGTCGCCACACCTTCATTTGGTCAACAATTAGAGCTGAAAACACCCCCAGGGCCGGCAGTGTATCTCACTGCAATTTTAATCGATAAATCTAATTCTTGTGTGCATTTGCTATATTTGGCAACATTCTACTGTTATAATTGTTGTGGATTGCGGTCTTGCAGTAGCTTTGTCACTCCAGACTCTCTAGACACACTCGTGTCCACCAGACACACTAGACTAGGCCGACTGTCCGGTTGTGTTGCTCCCCTTGTTGTAACGTGTAACGTGTAAGCTCCGCACAATTATTATTTAAGTACAGCTGCAGCTTGGGCATAGCGCAAATCCAATCAGCCAGTGTCGTTGACGCTCCACTGATTTCGCCTCTACGACGGATTTCAATTAGTAAGCGATTTGTTGGCGCACTTTTTGTGCTGTCTGTTGTGTCTGCGTCTACCCCTACATGGTGACATGTTCCAATTGTTAACAATACATCTCATCTGACATTTCGTACTCATTTTGTTTATTTTCAGCGTCCTGCAAAAAGGTCAACTGTCTGAGTGGGCTGCAGTGCGTCGAGGATCATTACGCAATACCGCACTGCATTGTGTGCGCGATTGAGTGTCCAATTAATGAGAACGCACCGATTGACCCGGCACGAGCGGTATGCGGCGTCGATGGCAACACGTACAAGAGCACATGCGACATCAATCGCATGGTCTGCCAGATCGGACGTTCGATCGCGGTGGCCTACCCGGGACCATGTCGTGGTAAGTGGTCTGCTTGCATGCATTGTTTGTGTGTTGCCTCAAATTGACTATGAATGTTATTATGATTGTTATTGTGTGCAGAGTTCATTGGGTTTAGTAAAACGATCCACCATCAGTGTTCGTATTCGTATACAAATCAATCTTGTTAATTGAAACAAAGTCATACGGGCGGCCGCCAATTTGATGTGAAACTCATGCACGTAAGGAGACGAAACCACAATTACACTGATTGATCCGCAAATTATATTGAATTACCATGCAGCGCAGAGTACAATATTTTATTACAATCTGATTGTGCTGACAATAATGTCGGCTGTAGTCTGTCTCTGTACAATGTATGCTTTCCGATAATGGGGTCGTGTGCTGGTGCAATCGAGTCTCTTGGTTGTTTGTTGTTTCTTTTCTTTTTTTAATGCACTGCGCGATCATTGGATTAATTAAGTGTATTTTCGAGGGAAAGATCCCACGAAAACTGGTCCACGTTGCTTATACATTTTTGTCGGGGAAACTTGAGATCATCACGGATCACCAGCTCGCTGCAATTCAGTAATGATGATGAGCTTTATGTGGATGATGGCGTATTTTAAAAAGGGACGTCTTTGACAGTTGACATACGGCGCGCGGTTGGTTGATCACATAATGGCGGCTGGGTAATGTTTGAGGTGAAAGTGTTGCACTCTGTTTAAGCGCCACCTGAAGCAATTGCAATCTAGTACACAAATTGTAAAAGAAAATGAAAATGTGTTCTGGGCTGTTCAAAGAAATTCTAGTACAATTCGAAATTCGTTTTGATTGACAACCAAATTCTGTGTGGGCTTTTTTCCATAGTGTGTTGCTTCAAAAGCTTTCACCTTTTGTCGAAAACTGTAGACAAAACTATGAGGATGGGCACATAGAAACTTTCGTGAAATTGAGATTGCGCATGGTTGACAGTAGGATGAAAATCAAACGAAAATGTACTGCCTTTTTTCTTGTGTATTTAAAGCAAAGTGAACACGAGTATATACAGAAAGATTTCGAATAAACTTAAAGCGGCGTTCCCAGATGGTCAACACCGAAGATAAATCTGAAAAAAAACCCTACTTTTTGTCATAATTTTTTAAACATTTTTTTGTTCGACTTGAAGAAGGAGGTTCGAATTTGTTTTATAAGTTTGGTTTTCCAAATGCAAAAGAGTGCGCCAAATAAATACAACTTATGTTGCCTATTGAAACCATATTGAATTTACACAGCCCTAACGCAACTTTGATGAAATTGTTGCTCATAAAACTTACAGCGAGGTTGGTGTTTACCTCCGGGAAGTATATTAAAGAACCTATTACAGAAATCTATTACTTTTTCAAAAAAAAAAAAAAAAAACTGTCATTAGCCTTTTTTTGATTGACTTGTTTTGTAAAAATTAGGCCAAAGGAATTACAACTTAGTTACTTACTTAGGTGGCGCTACAGTCCGGGGTGGACCTGGGCCTCAACCAATACGCCCCTCCAGTTAGCGCGATCTTTGGCTAACTGCCTCCACTGTTAAATCTCCTCCTCCAGAGTCCGTCAACGCAAACGGGACCAAAAATCACACGAAGAATTTTGCATTCGAAACGACCATGGAGCTCTTCATCCGACATTGATAGGGTCCATGCTTCTGCACCATAAAGCAGGACTGGGATGATGAGGGTCTTATATTTTCTCCTTAGTATTTCTCGGCAAGGCCTTACTAATCAATTGCCTTCTTAGACCAAAGTACAGCGGTTGGCAAGTGTGATTCTTCGCTTGATTTCTGAAGTGATGTCATTTTCAGAGTTAATAGCGGAGCCGAGGTAGACAAAGTCCCGAACTACCTCAAAGTTAAAGCTGTCTACCGTGACGTTCTGTCCGATTCGTAGGACAGGATATATTTTGTTTTACCCTCATTCACCACTAAACCCATTTTTGCCGCTTCTGTGCTGATACTTGCAAACGCACCAGTGACAGCTGGCTATGTTCTGCCAATGATGTCGATGTCGTCAGCGTAAGCAAGTAGTTGCACAGACTGCTGGAAAATTGTGCCTCTGGTGTTGGCTTGTGAGTTTCGCACAATCTTCTCAAGAATTATATTGAAAAAGTCACATGACAGTGCGTCACCTTGTCTAAATCCTTTTTTGACACCAAAGGTCTCGGTGAGATTGATTAAAATTACAACAAGTCATATAAAATACAGCTTTGGGGTATCGATCGATTATTTTACAGAACTCCTTAATCTAAGGGGAAACTGCCAAACTGGCAACCCTGACTTAAGAGCTGATCGGTAGACAGAAAGTTATTCGTTTCAGAATACATACCCGAGGCAGCACACTCACTGCGACAGAGGCTTTCAAATGAGTTTCAGTACAGCATATTGTCGGCTGTAAGCTGTAGGGAATACGTAAAATACGTTCCGGGAAGTGCGTTTAAAAGATTGATAGAGATTGGAAAAATTATGTCCTCGCGCTTTGGCAATCTGTTAGTTATATGTTGCCTTTCGAGGAAAAGTTCTGTGGATGAGTTGGTCAATCATTTCCATTTGTGTTAGGGTCACCACATTTAGGAGAGAAATCACCTACAGTAACTTTAATCGGTCTGGCCTATACGGAAATGCTGCATCCATCCGCATAGTTGTTTTGAGATGAGGAGTATAACTATCAACCTGGATTAATTCAAGTAAAGATCGCTCTCTTGTCAGCTCATCGACTTTTTCAAATCCCCGCGCACCTTTTTTGTTCAAGAAGTCTTACTTAGCAGTTGCAACAGTCAGTACCTCAGGTCCTGTAGTCAGAAAGTCTGATTGCAGTGGATAGTTCCAGACTAGCATAGTTAAACCCTGAACTACCGCAGACCAACCAAATGGTGTTACGCAATCTTAACATGGAGTTTTGTACTGCGTAGCCTTGTGCATAGTTTATTACTTGGCCTGTCAAGCTCTGTTTTCAAGTCTAGTCTGATGGCTTAGCCACACTTTTACACTCAAAAAAATGTATACTTCCTAAAATATTTTTGAGCAACTTCACCTTGCTTTACATCGTCGCCTTGGTTGACAAAATGCCTTGCAGCTTCACCACTCCTTCAGTAGGTCAGCGATTAGACTAGCGACGCTGTCATTGTGGATAATTTGGTCCGTCTGTTGTCGCTCTTCTGTCGTTTCCGTTAGACCTTTCTTTCACATAAATGTCAAAAAGTGCATATTTCTCTTCAGTCTCGCGTTTCGCAATTCACTAATAGACTGTGTTTCAACTCTGACACTCGCGTATATTTCTTCCCGGTTGCTGACGTTTGTTAGATCACTTCCCATTACAACTTCAGTCTTGACATTTCCATTGCAACAATAGACTCCGCGATTCTACGGCCAGAAGGTACTTGTGTCCCACTTAATGGCCAGCTGCGAAAGATCACACCTTTCCCATTCGGCGCAGTTCGCCATCACAGGTCGGTCGGCATGAGATACCAAATTTCAAGGCAAGCCTCTGTCAAAACAAAACTCGCATTGCACCGGCGTGTATGACATTTCCGTAATAATTACACTATCACGATTGTGTCGTTGCCTGCATTTCGTCCAGATAGTTGCGTAAACCCGTCTGAGTCACAGAGGTCGACTTGGTTATGTTTCCCGTGCATTTATGGTGGAACTCCGCCATAATCATGATCAGAGACCAAAACTCACTTAATTTGTAATTGCTCACGACCTAGAAGCAATGTCTGTCGGCCGCAAGAAAGCCATCACTACAGCGCCTGATGACTGTGTAATCGGGCCCGACTACGTCTAAAACCTATGTACACGCATTCGCAACGCTGCGCTCGGCAGTGCTCAGTCGAATTGAATTGAGAGAACTCGTGTCAGAACGTGCGAACATAGATGTTAATTACTTTGTAAGACTAGTGTTATGCAATCGAGATGAGACACGGCGAGACAGCCAAACAGACAGACCTTAACGAATTGTATAACCGCGATGTAATGAGGTTTCATTGCGGTCGCAACAAAGTACTGCAGTTTTGTATCTGCGGGAAAAGAATATTCATCCAGACAGACAGGGATACTGCGCCTACCTTAGCTTTATATACTCTAGCGTCTATTTGTGCGAATCAAAACCGCAATATTGGATTTAATTGATATCAGGGATATAAAATTACTTGTCAGTCGCGCTGGCTCTATGTTTGTCTGTCTTTCGGATTAAATTACATTTTCCAGCTGAGCGGTATTTTAATGAGTCGATGTCGATGTCATTAAGACAAGTAGTTCAACATAATGAAAACACTATTCTGTGGTCACACTCACATGTCATGGCATTAGATTTGATAATGTAAGGGAATATCTCGTAGAGCCAATCATAGAAAATGATAGCTGACTCGTATTTAGACCGCAAATTGTTCATGTCAAGGAAATGTTGTGGAGCATTGTAATTGGACACACTCAGTCAATTTATTATTGAACTATGAGTGTAAATTAATTTGTCTTGAATATACATTTCGCTGTCTAAAAATTTGTTTTTTTATTTCCTAGGAAATATAATGACATCTCTTATGACCTGTCAAAACCAAAATAGATCATAGATCTCATATGATTTTTCAAATGAAAAATTATGGTTTTTCACATTAGAACAGCTGCTTTCCATGGGATGTGTCATATGCTGGAAACAGATTACCACTGCAATGTCAGCAGCAACTTTGATAGCCGCAAACACATTTATTCGAAGTACTCGTTTATAGTGACTTTTATCTCATTGGCGCAGCGAAATCTAGACCAAAGTTAGATCTGCAATCTTCATTCAATATTTTCGAGACAATATGTACCTACTTCCTTTTACCAACCTGACATTTCGTTTTGACAGCCTTATAATAAAGAGTTATAAAAATAGCCTAACATAAACTAGTACGCTATTCCGGGAAAGCTAAAATTAAGAGCTAACTTTTCTCTCCACCACATTGCTAATGTTCGCCTAATTTTGACAGTTTAAAGTTCAGAGGAAAAACAAACAAAAACCGTCTAGTACATAATTAATTTAGTGATTTCGTGCCTCTTTTACTTTTTTCTATATCCGCTTGATCTGTCACAATTACGCCAAGGAAAATGTATTACGCTATCTCCAATTTTGGGCAGAATAAAAGACATTTAGCTTGAGCTGCGACCTGCTCGGCTGAACTGCTTTGTGTGGGGGCTACATTTTAGCACAAACAGCAAACAACAGAAACCGCTGTCTATTAATTTTGTACCTAAATCACATACGAAATTCTGTTGTTACTAAACACTTCTGATTTCGCTTAAACAAATAAAATTTCCAAATCCATTGACTAATTACAGTCACAACTCGACTTTATGAATGCATGTTGTGTCACTTTGATTGAAAGCTGCTTACAAAATACCCACAGCAATATGTTGGTCCCATTCATTTCAGGAAAGCCTTGCATTCCATTTCACTATGTGCACTTCGTACAACTTATAATTAAAGTGCACAATTAGATTTACAGATTTAATGCAAGGGGGGAGGTGGCAACAAAAAATCGACAAAAGAATGCAAATTATTGCTTTAAACTTCCATAGGTGAGTTTACACACATTAATCACGATAGATCAGCAATTAAGTCGTAATTATAAGGTAAAAACATAAGACTCTGGCGCAAGCCTTCCGCCCGTCTAGATAGGTGGGACACACAAATAGGGCAATTATTCGAGAGAACACGAAGTGAAAAAAATATATATGAAACTAACAAACGCCACCACTCGCTGTCTGCCAAGCCGTTGTCAGTTGAGAAATCTTGTTGCAACAACGGTTTTACTTGGACTTACGTGGTTTTACTCCTATCAATCGATTTGTTGTTAGATTTTTCGATTGCAATGACCGACTGTCACAAAGAACATCGCTAGGTACATACACGAATGAGTACTGTTGTTAGAAGAGTCGATTGCTGGGTGTGCATAATTTATTATGACATTTGCATTCAATGAATTTGCGATAATAATAGACAGACATTGACAGTAGTTCTTGGGATTGGCATTGACTGAATGCATATGCACGAAAATGGTAATATTTGTTTAGGGTCATAGCTACGGTGACCATATTTCAGAATTCCAAATAATGAACAATTGAAAGGGAAGCTAATTTTAACATAATTTTCAATTCAGCTATTATTTCATTTGATAATGTGTTTTTTTTTTTAAACCAGGAACTCAAGTTGAACACATTTTTTAGTACTAGATTATTTGTTTTCTCGTTCAGGAAGTAAGAGCACGCTCATTTTGTTCATCGAATTTTGGTTTTAGAGAACTTAAAAGCAATAGATATGGAACAAATAATGAACAACTTTTAAAAACAGAACAGATATTTGTTTTTGCATAAACAATAATTTATAAGAACATAATCTAGTCTTTTAATAGAGAACTGTTTATTATTATTATGAGCCGTAGCCATAGCTCATAGTTAAACGTTACCACATTTTCTATGAGATGTTGGCAGCGTTCCAATTACACATTTGTGACTGTTTTCTTTTTGTTGAAAGAATTCAAAATTTTAGCGGAAGAACATTAATAGCTGTATTTCTTACGAACCTTGAAACTAGTTTTCCGCAAAAACTAGTTCTATGGAGGAGGAGGTATTGGAACAAAAATGTGTTTATATATTAACTAGCTGGTACCCGCAACTTCGTCTGCGTAGAATTGGTACTTCGAGTAACTCAATTAAAATAATATTCATATCATTAACACCGCCACTTATCGGGTCCAATACTATCCTATCTTTCAATCCAACCAATCAGCCCTACAAATTAAAATTAAATTGGTAAAATACGAGGCAAATGTAGGTATTTATTTCTTACCAAAAATATAGATACCCATGATGAATTTTACTATCCCTAACTTGAGGAACTTCATCCCCTTCACGTTCTCAGAGGTCCCATCTATCCCTATAGCTACCAAAATTTATAAAAATTGGTTTGCGGCCGTGAAAAGGAAACATTCTGACTTTCGCATTTATAATATTAATGTGGTATTCGATTGGGCTTCTTGAGATTCTCTCTCAGATTTCAGATTTCCCGTGTGTCTAATCGACCATAAAAACGTCACTTGCTCTTTGTGTTGATATTTGTGCGATTGGAATATGTGTAGCCTTCGACACTTTTCTAAGCGCTTTCCATTCACTGGTTAAATTTTATATGAAAACATTCAAGATGCTCGCCCAGATTGATTTCTAAACATTTGTACATAAATAATTAACAAAAATAGATCTACCCGATGCAATGCGTTTCTTTGCAGTTGAAAAATTTCACGAAAGCGTGCACAATTTCAAACGTACTTGTATTGGTAAATCTGAAGTAAATCTAAGAAAAAATCCAGATTCGCAAAAGCGCTCTGAAATCTGAAAAAGATTGCTTTTTTTTTGCACCAAACGAACATAAAAAGCAAAAAAGTGCTCTGAGAGCGCCCAATCGAATACCACATAAGATTATATGAAGCCTACCTTGAATTTTTGGTGCAAATGACAACTGACAACAAAACTATGCTTTGAAATAACAAAGTGATGCCAAATTTGTACAGATATTTACGTATTTGACTATTACCTATCACCTTACCTTACACAAATTTGGTTCATAAAGCAAGCTCAAGCGCACAACTGTCACACAAATTTGGTGCAAAAATAATTGTCGCAAAAAATTGTCACAACGTAACGTAAACATAAACGTCATCTATCATGAAAATGGCGTCGTAAAATCGCTCCATACAAAATGTATGGGAAAATGTATTTTTTTCATATTTTTTTTCCCGGGATTTTTCTGGAATTTTCTTGGTTATTCTTCTTGGCCGGAGACCAGTCCGAATTGATGCGAATCATCGAAATCGGTCCAGGCGTTCTTGAGTTATAAACGTAGTAACTAACGTCACTCTCTTTTATATATATAGATTTGTGTGTCACCTACATAACCAGATTTGGTTCCAGGGTTCTATGGCAGAATCTACACCGCTTGCGTTGAAAATGGCAATATCTATGAATTATTAATCGTTGTAGGTACTAGAAACGACATTGTTCAGCCGATTGATTTGATCGCTTCTGCGACTTATTGCGCAAAACTTATCGATGATGACTGAATGAGTGACAGCGAGAAGTGACCACTGTTCCCAGATTTTGAAGACTGCTTTCCTTTTTTTATGAGTTAAAGCATTAGTTTTCCCCTAAGTTCGAAAAAATGCCCCTTTTCCCCTAAGCGAAATTCTCACTTGTTTTCAAAAGAAAAAAATAGCAAATGTAACCGTTTTAATTGACAAGCTTTAAATAAGCATAAAACATTAAAATATACATAATCATACATTAATTTCCTTTTCTATTAGACATAACGAGGGTATTCACTTACCCCCTTTTTAATAAACGCTGCGTAAAAGTTATCAACTCGTTATTCAGCACTTACGTCAAATTTTTGTATGCTATCTGATGTCTACTAGCTAACTTACTTGTGCACATTTTTTTTCATTAATACGGGGGTTAATCACCTTTTATGCAGCTCGTAAATTTATAAATTTCTGCGGTCCCTTAAGTGAACACCTATCGGATATGTCATTGCGTAATTCGATGCAAATAACGATAGAATAACTATCGATTTAGTTAAATTCTTCCCGCCATTGCATAGAAACATGAAAAACAATTCACACGGCCGCTTGTCATAGTTTGACATTTTTGTATATTTCGACCCATACAACATCTGACAGTTCATTTACGAGGTAAATTTCAGCAGTTTACGCAGTTTATGACGCATTTAAGTGAATATCTACCATTTATATCAAAACGAGTGAATGTACTCAGATACACAAAATTCTTACTTAGACATTCGATGGGCTGTTGCTTTCATGTTTAATACGAACAATTATTCATTCTGTGAAATTTTATCGTAACGAAAACATGTTTTGTTTTTCATTTTTTAAACAATTTACGTTTCATAGAGATTTTAGATTTTTTCTCCTTTTTTAAACTTGTCCCGTAGTTTTCCCCTTTTTCATTCAAAAAGCTCCAAAATTGACGCTTTTCCCCTCAATCTGGGATCACCGGGATTGACAATGTTTCTCGCTTAAATTGAAGAGCGGCTCCTTATAATTTCTGTTGGGAAATTTTGTCGATTTTTCATATTGTTTTTTTTTTTTTTTTTTGGAAAAGCAACAACTTTCTTAGCAAGAACTTGCATTGCAATAGTGTAGTAGACAACGTCAGTGTCAAATATGTAGGACTAGGTTGAAGAAAAACCAAGTGACAGCGAAAAAACTTGCAAATTTTGTATAGCTGTAGCTGTATTATGTTAAAAAATATTGAAAAGTTTATAATAAAGTCCAAAAAAACGGTATAAAAACATTTTAAATTAAAAAATTATGTTTACCAAACGTATTTGACAAAAGCTGACAAGTTAAAGTAATGGCAATCGTGCGCTTTTTAAATATACGAGTATTTGAACAAAACACTGTTCTGCTCCTTAAACCAGCTCTGTTTTCTGTTATCCTTCAACTTTTTTTGACGGTTGAACCAAAAAGATAGCAAATCTATGAAAGGATGGGCTTCGCGAAAAACTCTGTTGTAAAGCTACTTAGATCAACACCACTAGTCCATCTTTAGGCTCTTTTCACTGCGCCACCTCTCGCGAACGTCTGACAAGCATCCGAGAGTACAACTGTCATGAAAGAGCTTCTCAATTAGCCGTTTGGACGCGGCATAAAATTGTAGATCCCTTCCATCCGTCCTGAAAATGAAGACGAATGGTTGTGAGAAGCTATGCCTATGAACCTATGAACCTGTTGCGCCAACTATTTATTTATTTATTTTTTTAAAAGGGGATACATGAAGATGAGATGGAAACTTATGCCGAATCTTTTAAATTTTAAAATTGATCTAGATCCCTATTTTCAACATTAACATTTCTCAGTTTTGAGAGCAATGGATGCATACATTTTTTTTATTGGACACGTCATTCGGAAGATTTTTACCCACTGTCCCCTTTTAAGGATCAAATATTGTATTTTTGAGCGATTTACTAAAAACCTAACAACCATATTCATGTTGCGAGAGTTATACTGACGAAACTAGGAGTTCAGCATTTTCCAAAACCTAACCATCCATGGGCACAGTAACGCCCTTGCCCTTTCAGGCGCCATTTTTATTTTTCAGACTTGATTGGTGTGAAATTTTACACATTGTGGCAAAAAACAGTCTTTCGGTTTAAGATAGCCCTTATTTCTGTTCACTCATAATTTTCTCCACAGATATGACGACAGGTAGGTTGTAAAAATATTGCGAGCGAACTTTCTGTAAACTCCCCCAAAAAAGACTTCCACACCGGCCCCAAGTCCCATCGCTATTGGGGAAAAATAGCGAAAACCCAACCAACAACTAATTTACATGTTAATCCGTCATTCCAATTGAATAGGCCAACTGATCTGCATTCATTTGTACACGAATCGGCGATAGATCTCCGTAACCCACAGCTGGGTAATTCCATATCATTACATCGGCATCCTGGCGCTGCTAATTCCAAATTCATCGGACATCGTAATGATCGGTTGGCATTGCCGCGCCACTGGACAGAGGATTAATTGCACCAAAATTACCATTTACATATTTCATTCATTCACTCCATTTGTAATGATCAACAACTATCCAAGGGGCGACGGGCCTGGCCCCCGAGGTCCGAAGAGCGCAGATCAACGGTCATCCCAACCGTGCAACTGATTGTCTGGGCGCTGGCTGCTGGCTGCTGGCTGTTTTGCTTTTGCTAGAGCTAACGATCCTACATCCGAGTACTCGTATCTATTAAGATTTATCGATTTGTGTCGAGTTCTGCATTCGTAATAAGTACGTTTGGCTGGACTATTTGCATTGGCCAGCGATTACTGTTGCAGCGCATAGGCTCCTTGCGCGCGCTCGCGATTATTAATGCTGAACTAATGCACGATGGCAGTAATGGGATATCACTTTATGAATGGCAATAAACTAAAGTGCTACTGTAGATCGCGCGTACGGGTATTTATGAGCCGCACTTTGATTAATTACATGGAACGAATGGTATTAATTGCAGGAGCACTTGTATATCGATGCGCAATCTGCGTGTATTGCAACTTCGATAATAATTGATAGCTTCGGATGTATCTTTCAAGCGGAAATCGTGTTCATTTCTTGTTCTTTATTGTTGGTGTTGTTTAGAAGACGGCTGGTAGTCTGCGCATTGTTGAGGTGGCAGGCTTTTAAGTTTTAATTGCGTTGCAGTGTCATAAGGAAGTGGGTGTGTGTGAGTATGGACATTTGGCGGTAATTGCAATAAATGGAAGGGAAAATTTAATAGTCAAATAGGAGCAACCAACGACTGATTTATCTGTCCTTATTTTAAAATTAAAAAAATAAAAATAAAAATGGCGCCCAACTAGAAACCAAATAGGGCAACCGAATTAGTAACTTTTGAGCAGTAAAACGTATTGACGGGCCATTTATAATCACAAATAGTGAGTTCTTTTGGAAAGTAGTCTGCAGTAGTTCCGTTGTCATACGAAAATCGTGTTTTTTGTACGTGTTTTTTTTTACGCAACCCACTTTGAAAGCTGCCGTTGGCCAAATGGCTCTAACCGCCAAAGCATATCTTCTTTAGCATCCTGATGAGCCTCGAAAAAGTCTCCCTCCCGCGTCAGAGTATAACTCACCGCATTGGCAACACCGTTTTATTTTTGCTTCTTGACGATTGATTGAATGTGATTGTTTCGTGCGACTCAGTCGTGTACTTAATTTTTTTTTTAGAAAACCTATTCATGTTCACAAAGTTTTTTTCTTGCTGTGGATGGATAGTAACTTTGAGGCAAATAAGCAGAGTCTTTCCGGTATCAATTAGGCGAAGAAACTGAGGTTTTTATTACCTCTATAAAATGGGACGATCGCTGCCATCTCTACTGCGAAAAGTGCCTCAGTACAACCAGACCTTTATTAAACAGTTTTTCGTTGGAATTTGCTACTTCTGTCGATCAGACGTAGAAAGCTTTTCCGTAAAAAACTATCTCCCCGATCGTATAAAGCTCAGGTGGAGGTCAGCCGCCGTAAAACGGGTGAGTTGAAAAGTCCGGCCCGCCAAACTTAGCTTTCCCAATAGGTGACGGGCAACGGAAACATCTTTCCCTCCAACGAACATCACAATAGGCCAGTCTCGACCTATTTCAGATATGGAGAGCCCTACCTCGCACTCACATTTTTGAATGCAATCGCTTGCGGTTTGCCTTAAAGCATTCACCGAGGCCATTGCTCTCAAGCGCTTTTGCTGCCATGTCCTCTTCAACAACTTAGCATAAACATTTGGGTCTATAGTATCCTATTACTTGAGACTAACAACAACAACAACAGCAGCAGATATAGACCATAAACTCACACAATGACTACTGTATCGAAATCCGCAACCAGGAATCGTCCTTCTCCTCTGCAATGCGAAAAAGAAAACAAAAACCCACCCCAGCCAGACGTTTCAAGTAATAATTGTCACCGACTCCGACGCTGACAACAAAGACGATAATGATGACTATCATCGAATGGCTAACAACAACATTAGCGAGCGCATATACGCTTGTCCGTTGCCGCGGACATGCCTGTCGTTCGTCGTTGAGCACCAGGAATTCAGTATATAAATTCGTCGGCGGTAAAGATTCAACCCATCATCATTGTGATCGTCATCGTCGTGTCATTCACGCAACACAGTATAGCCTGGACGAAGGTGTCTGCCCAGACACACAGACAAAGGCGTGCGCTCGATCCCAACGAAAACAAAAGAACCAAACTTTGTTTGTGCTGCAAAGCGATTTGCGTGGCGGACGATTTATTCATTCAGAATTATTGCGCGCCCATTTTTGTTGCACTCTTTTGCCACTTTTCCATCAGTGGCTGGCTGGGCTGGCTGGGCTGGCTCCTTCTGGCAGAGTCATCACCAGACGCAGACGTTGTTGTCGTTGTGGACGTTCGTTCGTCCCTTGCTCGCTTCGTGTCTCTGGGACTGGGACAGGGACTGGGTTTGGTCTTGGGCTCCTTGGGGGAGTTCTGTACATGGAGTGGGGCAGACCTAAGTAGTTTTTTGTTTTTCTCATTTTCCCTACGCCACAGACGGAAGAATTACAATGTAGCCCAGCTACCGTTCAGTGGCTTGAATCTCACTTCGATCTTGGTGCGCGGATACATACGTTGTATCTATGCGCGCAACTGCTGTGGCTGTTGTTGTTGAGCTATAACTTTGTTATGTGTGAGCGGCTGTTGCACCACGACCTCTTCCTCTCTGTCTTGTGCGTTTCCTTAGCCTGGTGCAAAGTTATGCAGTAGCAAAATGTTTTATTGTTGTGTCTGGGGAGTTGGTGTGTTGCTGGGGAGAACGCGCGTGTGCACTGAGCACCATCGCGGTATTTTTTATTTTTTTTCCTAGCATTTGACTGTCTGGCCCGCAGACGTGGATTAGTGCAGAGCAAGTTGTCTGAACTGCAGGGCTAGGTCGAGATCGAGACAGCCGCATGCATTAGCACATGGTGTTGTAAAATTATTCCACTCACACATAGTTACACACTCGCGCGCTTAGATTTTGAATGTCATTTGCATATTTTGACGCGAGAAAACTCAGTTTGTGCGTCTGCTCCAGACATTTTGCATTTTCCTACTGTTTTGTTGCTGTCGCTGGAAATGGCATGGGAATGGCAATTAATGCGGTTCACGGTATTTCGTGCGACTTGGAGATTCGTATTAATCGATTTCTTCGTTACCCAGACAATGGATCGGTGCCTTCTTACGTTGGGCGTTGAATCTCGTGTATGTGGTGTAAACTTTTACATTTTGCGAAGCTAGTTCGTGTGGCTGTGTCGGTGGAAATTGCATTTTGGCACTTTCATTTTGCGACTGCTTTGTTTATAAAAATGTGATTGACTTTAACTGACACTATATGTGACATGTTGTTTGTAAACAAATGGTGGGCGCCATATTTTCGTAGTTGAAAGCAGAACTACCTTCATATCTTAGTCTTTCGTTTTGTGTGACATTTATGTTTGGGGACCTATGAGCGGGAAGTTTTTCTCCGGACAGTTGTTATGCTCTCAAAAGTTTGTCAGGCATGGATAATTGCATAATTTATATTTATGAGTCGGCGACTTCTTGCTCAGTAATCCATCACACTACCCACGCTCTCGTACATATGGCCACGTTCGTTTGGATGAGTCTGAACTCTTTTTTTTAGGGACTTGTTGTGATTTGAAGACGGTTGTCGAAGCAGTACATATTTGAATTTATTTTTGTGAATATCACGACTTCCTGTTTACAATCCCTAAGTCGTCGTTTTTTATTGCAAATTTGGTACATGTCGTGAATTATTGGTAAGCCCCTCGTTGGGCGCCATTACTGACTTGTGCCGATCGTATAGTTAATGCGACCGCAATATACCAGATTAGAGTTCAACGCTTTCAAGTGTAATGAACGATTGACACTTTGCTTTGGAGACCGTTATTCACGCACGAGTTGCCAGCTAGGTACGAACATAGATTTTTAACGATTGATTGAATGAGTTCACTAACTATTGGTGTACGGTGTACGAGGATATTCCACTAATGAATGAGTTTGGAAAAGCAGTTTTACGCTGCTCGCTATCTATTGAACGCCATGTTTTAAGTCGTTTAAGAGTTCCTGAGTTAGTGAACGGATACGAAGCTATAACTTTTTTTTTAATTTTTTCCATCCTCGCATTGGGATGCTATACTTGTGTATCGGCCCCGGAGCTTCTTTGTCAAAATCGGCAAAAAGGAATCATTATATTAATGCGTGAACATCAAAAGTTTCGGTACACTTTATAAGTATTTATTATGAAATGAGGAGAATGAAACTTATGTTATTTGAAAGGTACTATGCCATAGATGTGCACAAACAAAAAGTCGTGGGAATATGTCGCTATTAAGGCTGGTAAAATTAAGTTATGGATTCTCTATACAAAACAGGTAATTGAAAGGATTTAGGTGACAATCAATTTTCCCCGCCATATTACCATAGCAACGTATTCAAATATAAATCATCTTAGATTAGAACCTTTTTCCGATGGTATTCAAATATAAATCATCTTAGATTAGAACCTTTTTCCGATGGAGCAGCTCATTTACGTATTTTTTCGATAGATGTCACTCTTAAAAAAAATACATAATACAAACGGAAATAATGTGGTACGTTTTTTAGTATTAAGTACCTACTTATAAAAGGTATGGTCGATTTTCGACCGCAACCGATACTAGTTTTCATAAAACTACAAACGCTATGTTCATATTCTCGGATTTTTTTCTAGATAAAGATAGACAAGAACATATTTTATCACGAGAGTTCCTGGCCAGGGCAAACCCTGGCGATACGCGCCTAAAGTAATATTCGGCCATAGCGAGGTATTAGTCGGAGCGGAAAACTTTCCGCAGCGCGCCCGTCAATAAATAAATACCAGAAATGCGTTGCTATGTTGTTATTTCTATTTATTACTCACATTTATTGACAATTCACTGCAAATCGTAAAGGAATTCCCCTACTGATTGTTGTCGCATGATATCGGAAACAATTTTTATGAAACTGTCAAAAATGTCACTCAAAAAGAAACTTGATCGCTCTGATGCAACGCAAAACGCCGGAGTGAGTGACATTTGTATCGGAACAGCTGTTCGGAAGAATACCTCGGAGCAAAAATCCTCCCAATCGTATAAAATCGGAGAATTTTCCGGTCCGACGGATACCTCGCTAGGGATGATTATAAAACAAAAGGCGTACCCTAATACGAAATTTGTGTTTTTTTTATTCATGGTTGAATCTTTCAATGTGACAGAAGTTCCTATTTATTGGTGCTACCTACAAAGTTTAGCTCATTGTCAGATAGCAAATTCCCTCAAAAGTGTAAGCTCCCACGATCGGGTATCACTGCCAGCGCATTTGAAAAAAAACTTAAAGCCGGTTGGTGGCTATAGCTGCGAGTCCCATTGAAGATATAGAAGACCAGGGTCGACTTGGGCCTAAATATCTGGTCAAAAAAGAATATTCCTTTAGAACTGACAGCAGACAGCATGGATGATTTTTTTTTAGGGGGTCAATAGAAGAATGCAAAATGTCTAACGACACCCCAAGTAGGCTACTAAATAACACTTCTTCAATATCCACCCACACCGACATCCTTGTCATATTTTGCATCTCCACCCACCATCATCGCAACGGTTCAGAATATTCAAAATAAATGATCCACTCAATCTGCGAACAGACATCCATTTCTCTTCCAGCGGAGAACAAATTATCATCCTTCTATCAGGGAATCCAATCACCACCTGAAGTGCAGCGCAGCACACTGCAGCACATCAGAGGGACGACCACTTCCCTTTTGTCTAACTGTGAAATATTAAACGAATCTGAAGAAACGAAGAAAACCCAAAACCCTCCAACATGACCGAATCTCGAATAAATTCAATTTAATTCAAGAATCGTGTTTCGCATTCCTGAAAGCCCGAACCATTCCGAAAGCCCGCCACGAAAATGGAAACAAAGTGATTGTTCGCATGCAGCTCGGAATCAGCAGAAGTAGCAGCAGTTGGCAGAAAGCAAGGAATTAGTGTTAAAAATTTGTTTCCATAAATATGGACGCGGTTACAATGTTGCAGGTGGTAGGGTTGCCATGTTGTAGTTTAAAATGCGGCCAACATTGTTTTCTAGCTTATATGACAACTTGCTATATGCCAATCTTTGCCACGAGACGCATGAAATATGAAAAATGGTGTGCAAATGGTCTCCCAATGTTACAGTGCCGCAGTGAATAATACCTTACAGTGTATTAAAGCGAAATAAAATGGCCGACTAGGGAAGAATTCAAATCAATTCAAAATGCATGTCGAAAAGTAGTCCCAACTCGTCATTGGCAGTTATGTCACTGATTACATGAATGAACGGGTTTTCGAGACAAAACTACTTGGTCGGTTTCAAATCACTCGAAACTGTAAGTGATTTGGAATCCGATGTCTGAAAAAGTAAATTTGCAAGCTTTCCCATACTGCAGGCAACAATGGCAGACAGATCAGGGCAACAATGCTATCAGTGATCGCCATTTGGGTCGGTTGGATAACCAGACCGTCAGAACGTTACAAATGTCCGTTAAGAGCGACTTTCCTCAGACCCCAGCCTAAGCCTAAGGTGGACACAAAGTGCAACACAAAGTGCAACACATATGCATGCTCTTTCCGGAACCTAACTACACATATAAATCCGAAGGAAGAGCAGCCGACAGCTTATTGTGGATTATAATTGTGTGATTCCAATAATGACCCCGTTACATTGTACGACGATGCAGTGTCTTAGTGTTGAAGCTCTGATGATGCTTGCAAGACGACAGCTTGCCCTTTTTCGATGGCTTTCACGCGCGCCGTGCTCCATGTCTGCAGTCTGCACATTTCGATGGTTTTATTTTATTTTTATAGTCTGAAGTCGCGTCTCTTAACACCGGTAGCTGATTCCGCATTGAGAGGGGAATTCGGTGGAAGCCCACCTTTCGTTGTACTACGCCACACCACACTTGAGTAGTGGTGTAGCAAGAAAGCAGCAAAAACGACAACAAAATGCAATAAAATACATAATCCTCGGGCGAATGGCAAAGGAGACGAGAATTGTCGAAAGACCGCTTCCACCCCAGACATCTGTTCGAAGTTGGCATTTTTAATGAGTGCGATAAATATTTTGAGTAATTGTATAGTTACCAACGAAGAAATTTAGCTAAGAAATAAGAAGCGTCAATGGAGCCCGCATCGGAATGGAATTGACAAAAAATGGTATCTAACACAATTGAAATGTTGTTTTGTAATACAAATGTCTGCTGTTGGATAGCGAGGGTACCCATTTACGAATTAAATTGAAACACCCCTTGCCTGGAGATAAATATTATCAAATTATTTGTTTAAGTCATCTGTCAATTTCCTAGCAGTGGTAAGATCGTTTTTTTCCTATTGAAGAAAGTAATATTTCGCTAAACTTCGAAAGAATAAAATGCTTATTGGCGAAGATCGGCCACGTGGAGAGTTTTTTTTTATTGACGTTTAATTAACGATTATTGACGTTAATAGCCGATAAATCTAGTCAAGGAGGGGTGTTCAGATACCTATTTCATATATAACGTCAGCTTAATTTGTCTGGACTAGGTCTAGGTGTACGAACGCGTTGACTATAGTCAACTTGAATAGTTATTGTTATTATTATTATTCTTGCGGTTTATTTTGAGCTTTGACACTTCGAAATGTCATCTGACTATACAGGCAGGATTACCTTTGTTAGGTTTCTCGGCTACCCCTTCATAAACGTCAACTAGAGAAACTATTCGCGTGACCAATCTGGGCCAATAAAACAGAAATATATTAAGTCAGTCAACTGTCAGACTCACTAAAGTAGAAATCTGAACGTTCTCGATTGCGGGATAAAAAGGCGCACTCTCAAACTGCTGAATTGGTGGTTAATTTCTACAAAGGAAATTTTTGGCAATATAATGAAATCTTTAAATATTTCACTTGCCGCGGTTTGCACTCCTTCCCTTAGACTTTCGAAAATAAAGTAAGGCGGAAATAAAATGGCTTACCATGGACAGAAGTGTCAAACCGCGATCGAAAATGTAGTGTCAACTCGTCGTTAGTTATCGGGTACTAGATGGCGCGATTAGTTTAGTAAGTTTTCCACAGTTCGAAAAAATGCCGACTTAGTGTGATTACTCAGTTGACTAGGCATGTGTGTTTGACGCAGTGATGCCATACTTTTCGGACGGAATTGCCCACAACGGTTATCATAAACACCCAAAAATGCCCTTTTTGCGAATTCCTAAGTTAAAAATAAACAAGAAAATACACTGTCCTTTTAGCTTATCTTGAAAGGCAAAATGCACACGAATTACCACCCATGGGTTACCCACGATCTGGCACCACTGGTTTGACGTCGTCAAAGCGACGTTAACGACTTTATCTAGGTTTTGCTTTCAGTGATCAGACAGGGTCCATCTAGTCCAAACAAATCTGGTCGGATATATATTTTCGTCGCCTATACCCACCTTTTTTCAGTTCAGTGCTGTTCGATTTGAAGTTGCTTCTCATTGTTTGTCAAATAAATTGACAGATCACGCGGCTTTGACTTTCTGTTTAAGAACACAATAATAATTAATTGAAAGAGAAATTACGTTTTCGTGAGAGTGACGTCAATGGGCGTCGATAATTTGAAATACATAGCGCAATACCAATAACAAATTTCAGTCTTGACTTTAAATTTACGGAAGCTCACAATTGCGAAATTTGTATGGAAAATACAGCCTATGTGAACTACTAAAATTTAGAGTCGTAACTAAAAATGTTTATTGGTAATTCCCATAGAAACTTGTTCTATTAAGTTCCAGACTTGTGCGACTGACTATCGAGTGCAGAAGCCAGAAGCATACAACTCAAAACAACGTCAACGCTGAATCTAATAAACCCATTATTGTGATTTAGGGACTACACTTGACGGTACCACCTTCCATTAGACGTTTACAGACACGACGGAAGGTGGAAAGAAGTCATGTAGCACATTGCACATAAAATGTTTGCATAAAGTGCGAGTTTTCAATTCGCACTCAGCAAACATAGTTCTAAAAAAGTACATCTTTTTCTAGATTTTAAATTGATCGTTGCCATTTCCATCACGTCTGCTGCCCACATAGCTATAAAAAATATCCCAGCCTCAAAGTGGACATAAGTTGTTCCAGTTATACATTCGTAAAAGGTACAACTCATAACACTCAACGGGCGACATGCGCATATGCGAATGCGTGCCATAAAACCGCGTATAAATAACGAACATTACAAAAGATCTACACGTGATGAGTCAAAGAGAAATCCCAAGGAGTTTACCTATATCAACTGCAGAAAAAACAGACGCCGATGTAGCTGACGGTAGTCAATTGGTTGTGTGACTGCAGAAAATGATTGTTCGCACAAGGTCTTCATATCAGCTGTACGAGTAGGCTTTCATCTCTTTCTTTCTGGACCAGGTCAGGCGGGACTTTTACCTTTTACGCAGATGGTAGCTTCCTGCTAGCAAGTCATTTAGCAGTGTCGCTTTAGCAGGCGCTTCTCTATTTGCTAGAGAAAAAAAATCTTTTAATTACAGCAGAACTCATCTGGGGATGACGGTACATTAAGTCGTAAGCAATATCTTTGGTTTATTTAAAATTGTGCACGTTGACACTCCGCTCCGAACTAAATTAAGAACAAAAGAGATGTTAAAGGTTCACTTAAAGCGGTTTAAGA
Source organism: Cheilosia impressa (assembly GCA_948293265.1). Classification (NCBI taxonomy): domain Eukaryota; kingdom Metazoa; phylum Arthropoda; class Insecta; order Diptera; family Syrphidae; genus Cheilosia; species Cheilosia impressa. The sequence goes on along the minus strand of OX411883.1, from coordinate 21,021,597 downwards.
CGACGACTTGCTTCAGCTAAGAATCAACACATGTTGAGGGAGAGTGGTCTTTCTTCAAATGTCATCAATAGGTGACATATATTTTACGGAAGTTCGAAGTCTTGTCAAAATAAATATGTATTCAATATGCAACAATTTTTTTAGAGTCCACCTCTCTGATGCAAACTACGGTCGTTCTTCTTAAATAGTTGTGTTTAATTGAACACCTCTCCCAGCAAAGTAAACCAAAGCAACGGACTCAGCCAAAAAGGCTCTAAAACAAACCATTCCCACAGTTTAATACTTCAGCGCACTATGTTAGGTTAGGTCCCCCTCTTAGAAATACAACCGGGGACTCTGAGATACCAAAAATGTGTTCCCGTTGAAGGTTTAGAGATCACTTAGAAGAAAGTCCGTCTGCCCCTTGGAGGACGGTTTTTAATTCCACTACCATCTATTTAAACTCTAAGAAGCCTGATATCCCTCGTTCTTTTTGTATTTAACCAGTAAACTGAAATTCGTTTGAAAAAGGGTTCAACTCAAGAAAATTCCCAACAATACATTCAGACACCTGTGCTTATTTGAGTCCAAGCTCTGTAGTGCCAAAAAGAAGCCCACCGTTTCCACGTGTCTAAGCGGATATAAACTCTTATTGAATATATAATGTCGGTACAAAAAAATTGCAACAATGCAATCTTTGGTGGTTTTTGTTTTTCCCACACAACTTCAGCGTCATTTTTCAAGGGCATGTGATCCAAAAATTTGGTATATTTCCTTGCGCGTACACTTTATTTTATTTTTATTTTAAACCTTTCACCTGCTCGCACAAATTGTAACATTTGAAGAACATCCCCACCTGCTAAAATTCTCACGCCAATCCTTGTTGGTGTTTGGTTTTGTACCAAAAATATCATCCTGCCAATTGCAGTGGTCTGGGTCTTGAGATTTGTCGAGACATGCTTGCAGCCGCAGCGCACTTAACCCCTAACGCAGGTGCAATGATGTGTAGACGGCTATGGCTGCAGGTGGATGTGTGCGTGTGTTTTCACTTTATAATATTTGATGGTATTTTAATTTATCTTGCGAGCAACAGCATGCGCACTATCACAGAGTCCAGCTTGTAGGTATATTAACATCCATTAGAGCCATCCAGCAAGGGTAGCCTCAAACGAATGCATTCTTCAATGCAAGAGCTACACCGTATGAAGCGATTTCGTGTACACGCTCATGCGACCGGCCATAAGGGTAATAAACATTTTTTGGAGGTAGAGGCATCCAAAACGTGTGCAACGTGTGTTCAAATTTCACAGATCGCGGCTTAAATATGCATCCGCTGGCCGCAGCGATGGCGTTGCATTGCACCACCACCACATTGACGAAAGGACCAAATGAATAACTCTGCGATGGGATGGCACAATGACGACGTAAACATCCCTCGTACCAGGTCCCGCCGCCGCTTCCCAAACTTCAAGTCCAGCTATTAATGAAAGTAATCGAAAACAATAAAATTAGAGAGGAGGAGGACCGGAGCAGGAATGGCAACTTTTTCGTCGTCATCGTCGTTTGTGCATGTGTGCCAAGGTGCATTTGATTTTTTTTTCCGCGTCTGCGGTTAGTATTTTGGTAGATGAAGCGAGCGAACATCCAGAGCCGAGGTTTTTAAGTTCTGGAATAAGTTTCCTGTGTTTTTTTGCTGTCTTTTGTTTTGTTTATGTTTGTGGACCGCTGCACAATTTTGCATCCATCCGTTGATGTTGGTTTGGTGAGAATGCATTTTTCTCATGTCACTCTGCGTTGCAGTTTTATTATGAATGCAGTTTTCGGTTTATACTTTTCAGCTGTACTTTGAAATTTACTGATTTTTGGTTGTTTGTCTTCGTTTTTTTTACAGAAGATCGGACAAGTTGTAGCAGTGTGACCTGTGGACCCAAAATGACGTGCTTGACAGATCTACTAACTCATCATCCCAGATGTGTGTCGTGTAAATTTAAATGCTCGCGTAAACGCCGACCAGCGGTGAGTTATGTTTATTGATTATTTTTAGAAGCACTCATGGTACCGAGGAGATGGCTGAAGTCCTTTAGTTGCAGACCAGTTGTCAACCAAAGAAAAAAATCCACGCGGGTGATGGGCTATTTAGGAGGTGGCTTTGTGTTAAATGTGACCTGGAAATCCTTTTGAACATTTTCGAAAATGTGGATAAATCCGTCGTGTCCGTTGCAGCATCGTAGTCAACTGAAAGATCGATCAGCTCAGGAAACGCGAGACGCGACGCATAAGTATGTTAATGCCGAATGCTACCGATAAACAAGTAAAAACTTTACTTTACTGTTCGTTAAATCCGCAGTGGTAGTTATCCTATATTGGTAGAGAAATTGAAAGCATTCGAGCAACTTAAACAACCGATGACATTTTAATTACAAAACATTGGGAACGTTCAAGCAACTAGGTTTGTGGGTCTGACAGCTGACTGGCTTGATGTGCCTGAGCTTTGATTGCCTTAGATAGTTGGCATGAACAGCTTTTTCAGTTGAAGTTTATGTAGGGATAGTCGACGAATCTAGTCAAGAATATCTTGAATGTTGGAAAGTAGTAAAATTGACGTTACCGACCAATCTAGTTTTTGCATTCAGGGGCTGCATCTCGCCCAGGGCGCTTTGAACCAAGCGGGCTCAGATTGTTCTGAGGTATTTTTGAAATGTACTTGAGCACATAGTTGTCATAAATGCATAAATTATTGTTTATTAATTGCTATTTATTAAATTTGTTAATTTGCAGTTCCAAAACAACAAGGTTCGTCCACCATTTCAACTATTTTGCTTATCCTGTTTTTTTTTTTCTGTCAAATGTGACTGGAAGTGTGTAATCAGTGTTTAGTGTGTTTACTCAGCCTGCTCAGTCAATTTATTCTGAGCTCATAGAGCGCGCTCTCAACGTGCTCTGAACGAAAAAATAAACAGGAACTTTATGCAGGCCAGTTCAGGTTGTGCTATGAACTTAAAAAAACTTAAAAAAGAAACACGCCTTTTGTGTTTTTTTTATGCTGTATAAAATATTGTGTGCAACGGATTTGTGACGGATTTTATGTGACTGTTCCATTTTTTCGTTGACGTATTTGTCGTCGCATTGAAATCGATGGCTTAGGGCCGACGCCGAGTCAAATATTTTGGCTCATTTTACCTTCTCAGATCTTACTAAAAAAAAGCGTTGAATGTGAGACTTATACCACGATACTAGTAATCATCTTTAGTTACCAGGCTAAATTTTTCGACAGGACATTGAGACCAACAAAAATATTTAGTGTAAGGTTTAAACATGATTATTAGTAAGGCACATTGACTTAATAATATAGAGCTCCAGCTGTCGAGGTTCTCTATCCTTCTTACATCGTTCTTCATAATTTCTTGGAGCAGCCCTTCAGGCATCCCATATCGACGTCTACTCAATTCAAAGGCCAAGTCTTCCTCGAACTATTTGTGAAGTGATCTTCTATAACCTAAATGTATGCGACGATACTTATGACTTTGATTATTTAATTCCAGAACTTACGCTACGAGGAAGGAAAACTATGCGGCACCAACAATCGTACTTACTTCTCATGGTGTGAAATGAAAAAGGACTCCTGCCAGACGGGATACTTCATCGATATCAAATCAATTGGCGAATGCCCAAAAGGATAATTGTAAATTATGTCGTTTCCTCCATCCAGCCACACAGTGTTTATGCCAAGTGAAGTCTCTTAAATATATGTTCTGTATTTTGTTTTTAATTATCGTTCCTTAACAAATCAGTTGGATTAGAAGAAATATTTCTTCGTCCACTGAAGATATTTTGTAAAATATAAATTATTTATTTACATTTATATATTAGCTATTTTTAGACATAAATTTAGGCTATTTATTTAAACTAGAGGCTTATCCTATAACGAACCCCTCCATTTGAATGGTTTCAAGTACTTACATAAATATTTTTGTTTACCATTTTTATTTTTCTTATAAGTAATTTATGCACCAAAATCCATATTTAATTAGATTTTTCGTTCTTAACAACGCTTGGTAAACGAAACTAAAACGCAGTGGAGCAATATTTACTCATGTCCAGTTGAAATCTAAAGTATTAAGGATTAGAAATTTCTAAATAGATAACTCTTATATTTATCAATGTATAGCGCGTAGTTTATAATATATATCTTAACATGTTCTCTTCGCTCAGTCTCTTCAAAAAAATGTGCGTCCATTTATTGCTGTAAATCTATTTGTCTTGTTAAACTTTACAACAGCTCTGGATGAATACAAGTGATCGCAAGATTTTTAATATTAATATTCTATATTCTTTATCTAACTTAGCAAATCCGACACAATATTGGTGATACAATTTTATTATTAATTATTTGTTTTATTTTAATTTTTTTGGTCTAATTCAAAACTGTTAAAAAAATGTAATTAATTTATAAATATATTATATTAATAATGTTTTATTGACTGATAGATTAACAACTTAGTAAACTCTGTTATTCATATTTAAATAGTATTGAATTTAATTAAAAAATTATAAAAAAAAAATACAAATTATCAATTGTGTAGTGATACAAATTAATTGTGCAAATAAAAACAAAACAAAGGTTTATGCATAATTGTTCGGTTTGTGTTTTATTGCAGTCTGACAGTCATACTGACAGATTGTGGCAAATTTTGAACCATAATCAGTAAATAGTCTGTTACATTCAGCTTTTTCTTGGCTAAAATATTGTTGAATGTGAACCACACCTAAACGTCAAGTTTTTTTCTGCATTTCATTTGACATTTCTCAATTTCAGACTAACTCAATTCGTACCATGGAAAGATACACAATCGAGCAACTCGTTAAAGTTATTCAGGCTTATTATGAAAATGGTCATTCAAATCAAAATGCTAACGAAACAATGGCTCTTTTGCGCGACAAATTCAATGGCCGTGTTAGATCACGTGGTGGCGATGTCAATTGGCCATCATGTGATTTGACACCGTTGGACTTCTTTCTTTGGGGTTATTTGAAAGAAAAGGTGTACGTCGATAAGCCAGCAACATTTCAAGAGCTAAAGGAGGAGATAATTCGGCACATTAACGGCATAGAACCTCAATGATGCCTCAGCGTCATCGAAAATTTGGACCATCGGATGGAGGTGTGCCGCCGAGGTTGCGGAGGCCATTTGGCCGCTATTTTGTTCCATACATAATTGAACCATACCAATATTATCATAACAAAAAGAAATGACAATAAATTTCTAAATAATTTGTGTTTTATTCAAAATCAACATCGGCCCTTAAAACTTAACCACCCTTTATGATTGATCCATAGTAAGCGTTGGAAAGGACTTTATTTAATTAGCACAAGCTCAAACATCGCACAAGTTAGCAAACATCGTTTCTGAGCATTTTACAAATTTAGAGCTCCACCGTCGAATTAGATGAAGCTGCTAACCGCACAGCAGAAAGAAGTTAAAAGCTTAAGCACCACTTGAATAGAAAAAGTTTTCAGAGAGCACTTAAATGAAAAACACTCCAATGCGCATTAATTTTTCACAGATGTAACCAAGCAGTTAGACAGGCTATTTGAAACAGCGAAACTCCGTCACTGGGTCCCTATTACCAATATGATTCTGCAGCTTTTCTAGTAGCTGCTATTCACGGATTTGATGTCTTTGTCTTGGAAATGCACTTAATTATCTAAATTGTCTTGGACATGCACTAAATTATCAACTACTCAGCTACAAAATATGCAAATTCTGTTTCTTTGTCTTGCAAAAAACAATTGAAAAACAAAAGAAATGCAATGCACGAGCGTCTTAACTTTGCAACACAACACACTAATCGGGATGTACCAAAATGCGCAAATCAAGCGTAGAACAAATTTGTACAGTGCGGCAACCAAAAAATTCCAAAACAAGATTCACAACATTCTCATCAACTTCACACTTAAAAATCACAACAGTAATTGTCAGTACTTCTATATGGCGATCGCCAATTTCCGGATCCCGAAAAAAAAAACCGGATGCATCTGCTGGGTTTACGCACATGAATGTATAATCCGAAAGTAGCCATTTGTGCTTGAATCTCAAACATTTTAGCATTTGTCTGCCCCTGATGGGAGTTCCAAGTTGAAATGTCTGCTCCGTACGCTTCAAACAGCACGTTAGTGGCATCCCAGTTCCTGGAGATCGATCAATTAGTCCTAAATTGGCGCTAGTACCTATAAATAAATGCTGCCTCTTCCATACAGCAATTTTAAATATTTATGCAGCTGCAAAGTTTGGTACAATGATGTGCTAATGTTCATCCGTCGTTTAAAAAGTTGTTGACGCCTCTTGAACTTTTGGCAACAACCCCAGAAACAAACTACGAGTATTCAAACAACAAACTCAAAGGAAATGCTCTGCGCATTGTTTATTTAATGAAATTAAACTAAGTAACCAAATCGTCGTCGTCACTGCTACTGAACACATTAACCTGTGCTACCCTGTTGTATCTTTCTTGGGCTTTGCGCCACTTTTCCATATTCTGTTTACTCTTCTTAGACGCTACCACCGTTGGCAGAACGTCTTCACAGCCCAGACCTTTAGTGCCTTCATTCGCACTCACAGCAATCTAATAGACGAAAAAAGGACTATAAGCCACAAAATCAATTTCCTTATATCTTTAAAAATCCTCACCGGTTCAAGGAGACCGCTGGTGTTGGATTTACCCAACGCTTCACCCTTGCTCCAACCAAGCTTCGCAAGCATCTTAAAGCCTTTGTTCTCGCTGGATATCGCACTGAAAAGAAAAGAATTCTTCATCGCTTTCCAAAATTTGGGCGAGTTAATCTTACGTATCCACTGAGGCCATTTCAGTCTTTTCCTTGTCTGTGGAACTACCGACTTCCACTCGCCTAGTTGCGGCTCTGTCATTGTAACCCGCGGCGGTTCGATTTTCAAGAAACTCTACAAGTCAAAGGAAACGAGGTAAGAGAATGAGCAACACAAATGGCCGTATGAATACGTACTTTCATTCTCGAGTCCATATCTCTGTTGAAGCTTCTTGAGCTGCTGCTTGTGAGACAGTAGCACAGACTTGGAACTGCCCTCTTTGGTTTCCATCAGCAAGCCCGGTTCACACTGACCGCAAGTGCTATTACCAGGATGAACATGGCACAGCAGCTTCGTTTGTGACAGTTGAAGCACACTTCCGTGAACCAAGTCGAGCGGATCGCTCTCCTGTTGGGAAGCCGACATTCGTTTTCCATTCAAGAATGTGCCGTTCCTTGAACCGAGGTCAACACAGGTATATCCCTCCTTGTCCTCGTCATAGGTGAACTTCAAATGAAACTGGGGGAACGACAGCAAACTCATGATATGATCGTGTCATTGTTCTATATTTACCTTTGAAACGTTAACATCTGGAATGACTACATCGTGGTCACCCTCTCGGCCCAGAGTTCCCCCCTTAAACGTTATCAGACGCAGAGTGCCCACTTGAAGCTTATCCAAGTTCGTCTCTTGTACAATCATCCTCAGCGACGGCGGGTACTTCCTTGCAATATCTGTAACAGTTTGGATTAGATTAGGCAAAAACACCCTCAGCGACGACAAACTGCGGATTTCTCCTTTGACCGTCAAACATACCTTGGTAGTGGCCATTCTCTTTGAACTCCTCCATTGAATCAGTACTATCACTAGCGCTGGAATTCAGTTCGCCGTCTTCGCGGTCTTTAGACTCTGCTGCTGTTGCTGCATCACCAGCTTCCTTCTTTTCAGACTTTGGTTGCCGTTTTCTCTTCTTCGGCCTTCTCTTTGTCGTCTCCCTTCGGATGTCATTTTCTACAAACTCATAGTCATCTGCAGCCGCCTGTAACGTCAAAAAAGAAATCCGCGTTTTCATCGCATGTTCTGGCCACAGTTCTTACCTAATGCGTTCGAGCGCATCTGGTCAATGTTTAGGTTTGAGAAATTATCTAAGAGATTACTAATTACGTAATTGTCAATGTTTGTTGCCTGCAAAAAGAAATAGAAAAAGAGAGAATTTCATTGGTGGCAGCGTGTAAAGAGAAACAGTGGCAGCAGGGATTTGGTGTTGTTTGTTTGTGTTACCTTATCAGCGACTGATGATTGCACTTCGACTTGTGAATGAAAATCAAACTTATTGTTATCTTGGTCGTATTTATAGTAGCAGCCAGTGTTGCCATCGTAATAGAGGCCGTATTCCTGTAAAAACAAAAGATTAGTGCATCGATTTGAAATGTTTAAAATTACAAAACTCACGGCATTGTAGTAGTAGCCTGTTCGTTGATCGTAGTAAAGGCCAGACGTGGGCTCATACACAAAGCCGGTTTCATTTTGAGCAGCTTCGGCTGCTTCACGAATTTCATCGACAAGACTCAACGGCTCTTTGGGCTCTGCAAGGGAATAGAAAACATAAGACTAGTCAGTTTGCCAGGCGTGTAGTCATAAAGAGTTATAAGCTCGGGTGAGGCTTGAATTCGAATTAAGATTTTCGACGCGTTAATTAAACGAACTCTACATTAATCTTTGGGCCAAGTTGCCAAGTTGTTAAATGGGCTGCCTGTTGTATTGAAGCAAGTTTTTGTAAAAAAAGCCTTTTAGCAACAGTGGCACGACCAAAAATTATTAAGGACTGTCTTATGGTTGACTGCTTCGTTGGAAATCATACCTTTCCAAGGCAACGAGTATACATGACACTCGCGCATAAATGGGGCCGACATGTCCCGAATTTTTGCTTGTTTTTTGGAAACGCCAGGAGCTTCATGTGGGTTCAAAAATGAAAAGGTTTAAGAGAAACGCGTAATTTCCTCGAATGAAAAGAGAACCTCCGACCGAATTAATTCAACTCATGTTAGGACGTTCCTATCAATAAGTGCGAGTGAATGGTAAACTGATGTCCTCTTTATGAATTCTGTTCACCACAAACAGCCATACATGGTGGAGGATGAGCTATTCTCAAGCAGGTTACTTAAGGACTGAGGTGCTATACAGATTTTGTGATCTACAATTTTTGTTTAGAGAGTTTCGTGATAAGACCCTTTGGTCCTGTGTGTTCTGGCGAGACACGCATCCTCGCCTATACCTACCCAAGAGCTTGTTCTACAAAAACAGTCGATGCATGTACGAAAAGTCGTCTTACGACAGCGGGATAGCTGTGTTAGGTTATTATGTTTGCCCACTTTAAGCGAGAAAACACCTCCCCACCTTAAAAAGTTTAGCACACATTCAAATCAAGCTCTCGTCTTTGTTTGCCTTGACATTCAAATAATTGCTCTCTGTTTCCAACTCTCAATCTTTATCTTTTAAAGTTTTTCGTCCGCACAGTACTAAATATAAATTTATGCGGCTAGGCGAACACATTTTTGTATCAGATCAATATCAGTACAGGCAGTAATAACTCACATCTGTGACCCCAGGCGACTAATATACGTCAACAACGACCAACATATTCCGATTATCGGTAAATGACATTGAACCTATTACCCCTTATCAGTACAACTCGCCGTCAGCCCATCAAAACACGAACATCTCATAAAATGTTTTTTTATTCTTCGAAAACTAAGTAATAACAACAACAAACTAAGAAGCTAAGTGCGGGAAAGACTTCCCTATTATTCACTAACAACAGCAGCGACCAGCGCAGCTCCTCGTCCCGATCCATCCTCGGACAACATCAGATCGAACTCAATGTGCGGCTTCACCAACTGCCTCAACCTCTGCTGCAGGTAGTCACCGAATTTCGGGTGCAGTCTATACACAGTGCCGTCCACTCCGACAGTTGCATGGGGCTCGTCGATTTTATTGATGAGCGTGGCCACGCCACATGCCACAAGATGTGCGGCCCGTTTCGATACGCACTCGCAAATAAATCTAACGTCTGCGCAATCCTCGTCGGTGGCATTGGTTACGCCAAGGCTGGCGAGAATTGTCCTGCAAATACTGTAGTCGCCGTCCTTGTCCGATTCGATCTCCGACACAAATCTGGTCTCAAAACTTCCCACAATTTGAAGTCGCTGTGGTTTCTTGCTGTTGCTGGTGAAGAGCAGCTTCTTGTCGATTGCCTTCACTATGGCCAATCGCACAATCTCACCCATGTACATGCCCGAGATCATTTTCTCGTAGATCTGCTTGCCTGGGTTTAATGACGCACGGTCCACAAACCGATCGAATTCGGATCGGACAAAGTCCAGCATTCCACTCTCGCCGAATGCACCGAATTCGGTGTTGATTATGACGTGAGACTTACCCGGCAGTCCGTCGTACAGGTCAACGTTTTCGACACGCTCCAGATAGCACGCGTTGCAGCCGGTGCCGATGATAACGCCGACCTTGCAGTTCGGATTCCTGTGCGCACAGGACATGAGTGTACCTGTGGTGTCGTTGAGGATGGCCATCACTGAGATGTCAATGTCGCTGCGACGCCTAAGCGCGTCTTTAAGTAGGTTGACGACATTTTCGTTCTCCACGCCGGGACAATTGAAGCCCTTGGTCCAGCGGACCAGCAAACCCTTGGTTAGACCCAACTGCTTTAGCGGGAATGAGAACGTGAAACCCAGTCGCAGGTGCTGATCCAACAAATTCTGCTCCTTCATAAAAGTGGCCAGGCACTCGGCAATATGATCGAAAAGCTGCACACCAGGGCCGGTCATGATTTCCTGCGGAAGGGCATAGATTTTCGACTCCAAGTCGGCTTCATGGTGTCCCTTCAACGTGACCAGTAGCACACGGAAATTGGTTCCGCCCAAGTCCAATGCCAGATATTTGCCGACTTCCTCGCCCGTCGGCAGATCCTGCACGTAGGTGACGAAGCATTTCACATCGGCCTGGTCGTGGGTTTGCTTGCACAGACCGCGATTCACCTCGTTCAAGAATCTTCGACTCACCTCTGCCAGTTGGGTGTTGCTGAGGAAGAACTCCTCCATTAGTTTGCGAACTCGGGGCGCTGCTGCGGACATGTTGACGCGTCCGATTCTTAAAGACAACTGCCGTCGGATGGGAAGCGGCTAAACAACTAAGCACTGGAGGTTCAATTAATTATTACCAAACGATTTAGATAACATTCCTAGTTCGTGTCGCAGTTGTGCTCTCGCTCTCTCGTGAATACGGGTACTTCGGAGAAATTGTGAATAAGTGCACCAAACCAGCTACAGGTTATGGCCATAAAGTGATAAGAACTTTTAAGACTGACGTCTTGTTGACGCAGAGAGTTTTGTTGTTGCGGTTGGTCTGACGACTGACAAGCCCCGCGAATGTGTATATGGTTCGTCGTTCGGTTTGATTAATATCGATTTTTGCAAAAATTGACAATTCATTGGCCAAGCAGGGTGTTGGGGTTCGAGGTGGCTTTTTTTGGGGGCTAATCAAAAATGTGCGATAAGTTTTAGCGTTGTATTGAGCCGAATTCCTATTGCAAAGGTTACTGCGGAGTTGTATAGAAATTGCACAACGCTTCCAATACATCGTTGCCATAAAATAATAATAAAAAAAATTCTGCGCCGTTGGTCAGAGTGCGGTCAAGGTCAAAGAGTAGCGGGGCGTGTCCGAGGTGTCAAGCTGTTAAAAAGTCTAAACGGCAAATTTTGGGGGAGCGTTCAACGAATATACATTAACCGTTGATCGTTGACCCTTCGGGCTAAATTTTAAGACACGTTTCGCTGATTATGCCTCCTGCGACGCTGGAGGTGTTTGATCTATGGTTGTTATCTGAATGAGTGGGGAGATATAAACAAATATACTTTTATGTCTTATTTGGTAGATAAAAAACAAGAACCACAAATAAAAACAAAAAAAAAAAAACATTTGGGATAAGGCATTATCAAGGCCGTGTAAAGTTAGCGCTGTGGCTAAATTTGTGCGTGTGCTTTCAGTTTATTGTTCACGTTACCCTCGGCGCGGTTTAGACGGTACCTTTCGCATCCAAATACAGGGTCTTACTTTCGTCAAGGTGCGCAAACTTCACATATTTCATTCATGAACGATTGCAGCAATTTTATTTAAATTTCTCAATCGATTTGACGGTGCTGCCAAATTCCGACAGATTTAAGAAATGGTGCCGTGAAATAACACCAAGTTCCAAATATGTTAACTATTATTTTCTCAAATTCTAAATGCTGAATAGCCCCCTTATTTATAAACGCTGCGTAAAAGTTATCAACTTGTTATTCAGAAGTTACGTCAAATTTTTGTATGATATCTGATGTCTACTAGCTAACTAACTTGTGCGCATTTATTTGTTAATACGGGGGTAGATGGAGAAATTTGTGAAAATAACAGACAATAGGTAATTGTTAAAATGGAAGCTATATTTATGCATATCATCTGAAATTCAAAGCGAAATAAGGCCGAATGGGCAAAGTGATATAACTCGGAATTTTTGAACTCGGCGTTACTTCACTGCACCCAAAGACATAGAGAATACTCGTACCAAATTATTCTTCAGTTTAGTTTTGTTTTGTTGGTAATATTCGATAACAAGACTCAATAAAGACGGCTCATTTCAATAATTAATCGTTTTATGTCTCTGTTGTTGCTGCCGAAGAAATGCACTTATGCCAATGGGACGTCCATCAATTGCACAGAGTCATGGAGTATGGCTGCCAGCCGTGAGTGATGTCGACACTAATGGTAGAATTGTTTTACTTTTGTTATCGTTGGAGGTATATATAAACAAAACATATTGAAGATGCCGCAAATAGTGATTTGGACGAATACCCGAAGCGCCGAATGTTTTGACTGACTGACTGACGAGTGACGTATCAGGAGACAGTCAAAAACGCTAACAGCAGCAGCAGAGTTATGCAACTTTGGAGCTTAGAGTTGGAGGTGTCCTCCAATCCTCCATTAACTGTGTAGAAGCGGACTTTGAAGATTTTTGGATATGAACCTGCTTTTTTTTAGAGGGGGTTTTAATAATTTTTACAAACACGATAACTCACGAATCTTTAGGGTCGGATTAGCTTGGAACTTGAAAAATTTTTAAGCGCATTTTGACGTTTTTCAAAATGACTTCTCTGTCCCTTTTTTGAGGGGGAACAGATTCTGCAAGTAGTATTAAATACACTCTTTGGAAGTCTCTTTAAAAATAGGCCGGTGAGAGAAAAATGTGACATTTCTGAAGCTACTCTGAAGATTTTAAATTTTCAGGGCACTCATTCCGTAACTTCTTAGACGATTATCATCGAAACGATAGACCTCCAAAACTAGCAAAAAAGTGATAAAATTACGAGTTTAAGATCTTAATCCAGTTCATTTTCCAAAAATATAATGAAAGCTGACGTTTGTGAAAAAAAAATTCGAGCAGAATGTGACTTATTTTGGTAATCAAAGTTTCAAAAGCGATATCGTTTAGACCAGAGGTTCCCAAACTTTTTCTTCTCGTAGACCACCTTCAGAATGAGCCAGGTTTCGGTGGACCCCCTGCTGCTACATCTTCACCATATTCCGAAAACTCGTCAAAAAATGTGAAGAACGATGGAAACTTGAGTGGCGAATGAGTTTCAACCCTAAATTCGGAGTGGTAAAAATTAGTTCTTTACTATCGAAACCAGATAAATTTTCGTCACTTAAAACTAGTAAACATTTTTTTCATGCCAACGTAGACCCCCGTCGAGTCTCCCGTGGACCCCTGGGGGTCCACCTGGGCCAGTTTGGGAATCACTGGTTTAGACGATCGTTGATATACGGAATCTGCCCCCAGATCACAATAAAAAATAAACAGAAATTGATATTGCGAGCGTGTTCTTTAAGTATGACTAAGTTTCATTAAAATTATCTTTACGTGTAGTACAATGTTATTTCTCCGGTCAAAAAAGGTTTTCCCTGTTAAACAAATTTTTCGTTTCGGTTAGACCGGATCTCAAAAGTTTCTCCGGTCAGTTAGTTTTTTCATTTTTAGGGCGAATGGAAGGGATCTACAACTTTATGCCGAGTCCAAACGGCTGATTGAGAAGATCTATTATGACAGTTATACTCTCGGATGTTTGTCAGGCGTTCGCGAGAGGTGGCGCAGTGAAAAAAATGCAATTCCATTCATAAATTTAGTGAATCCAGCCCTCACTACTATTTTTTTGGAACATGTGTGAAGTTGGCAACTAGCAGTCCAGCATAAGTCAATGGCAGATACCTTCCCAAAAAAATGTTTGTTATTCGAACTAGGTAACCTGGGCTTTATTTCTTGTTTGAAGTGTCTATAAAAGCGGTGGGCTTGAATCCCGTGGGGGCTATTTAACTGCTCCAATATATTGAACTTTTTTGCGAAACAAACAAGCGGAATCTCAAATGTTGCCTGCCAAATCTGTAAAATCGTCGTTGAGAGTAAAAACTTAAAAATAAAACAAAAATAAGACATAAGATTTGCAAACAAAACATACTGTATCATTATTCGACTATCTGCGCGCACTGTTTTCATTCTCGAATTGGAACAACTTGAGATATGATCGCAATTAAATTTAGCAAAGCGTGCGACCTCTCATAATTTTTACGAGCACTCATAAATCGACGCTACATAACCATTGACGAATAAGTGTTGTTAGTCTTTAGTTCAGTAAGTGCAGTCTTAATTTAAGGCTGATTTGTGAGTGCTGTTTGTTACTTGTACTTACTGAACGCTTTGCGAACTCGACCGAGTGCCCATAACCGTCGATATGGAATGAATATATCTACTACTCTAACCACCAACGTCGGCGCAGTGGCTTAGTGGTTAGTGCGTTGGACTACTAAAGTCCCAAGTTCGAATACCGAAAAACCCCAAATAACAAAAAGGCACATCATAGTGCTACTTGGGTTTCAAGGCTGAACCGCCACTTCTACCTACCTACATAGATCAAAAAACAGAAACCACTGCCACACTTTGCCTTGTAAAGTGTTAGAACTTATTAAATTATAGTACTGTAGACGCTTCTGCTTCTAACTCTTTAAATATAGCTTGGGACGATTGCCTGTTACAGGCAGCTTCAACTGCCTATCAGATGAACAACCCAAAATTAATTTTATTTAACACCACATATTCCTTTTCCTATATTCTATTTACCGTTTCTTTTATCTACCATCGATTCTCAGATTTTTACCTATCTACTTAACAAAAGAAGAAAACAACCTACCAAACTTTTGATGAACGAGAAAGTTTCGTTCGACCCAGTCGTGTACTTTATTTTCTTTTATTTCACCTCCCAAAGATAGGAAATTTAAGAGAGAATTTTTGTTTTCAAAATTTGCTGGAGGAATCGGGTAGGTGCGCGGGAGCTGACTTAGTTTATGATTGAAATCTTAATGGGCCATACTAATAATAAATGTTAACCTTCACACTAAATACTTTGTTGGTCACTCACAGTAAACAATCTTATATGGAAAATTTCGCGAGTGTGAGTTCAGCGCGCAATCAGTTTCAAAGCATTTGCGTAAGAAAGGCACACATTTAAAATGTCTTAGGGCCGTTTGCTCATACGACTCTTCATTTTTCTTTAAATTCGACTTAAATACTTATGGGCTACTATTTTTAGGGTATAAACTGTCACATAAGAGTTTATGTGGCACTTAAATTCGCTATGGGTCGTATCAGCAAACGGCCCTTACACTTCTTACACTACAAATTATTTCGCAAAGTCAATTTGGTAATCTGATCAAGACCATTTAAACAATTAGAATGCATTACATAAAACGTATCATTCCGCCTTATCTTTTCGTTTGACATGATTGGTTGAGTTAAGATTTATAATACTTCCTAGTATTACAGTCGGACGACACTTAACGACACCACCCGATCGTAATCCGTTGCATAATCTCTCGTATTTGATTCAATTGAAACGTTTTGAAGTGAAACCGATATACGTCTTTGAATTATTCCAAAACATTGGCGTTGTTTTTACTATCTGCTTGTATGTATAGGTGCTTGTAGTACTTCATATAAATTTTTGCGAGTTGCTTAGGCATTTTGATAAGCATTTTGGGTGGTAAATTCCATGGCTGGGTGGATAACCAGTATAGGGGCGAGGGGGGAAAGAAATTATTTTGTTTTGAGCTTATTTTCATGAGTTGGAAAAGAAACCAACCGCAAAGGTTATAGCAATCTAAGAATTAATTGCCGTACATCATTGGTGCAAAATTCTAGTTTGTTAAGCGTGACAACAGTGAAAACAGGCGGCCATCGCATCTAGATCGAATGTTTTACCTTTTCCCTCAAAATGGGAAATCCCCATTTAGACATACTTAAGGAAATTTTTATTTTGAAGTTGGAATGACTGAATTGGCTGTAAAATTTTTCCTTGGCAAAAAAGGGTCAGATAATTTTCAGGCCCGTCTGTTGGTGACTACAACGTCACAAGAAAATTACCATAACACCCTGAACACACCCACCGCTGAACTCCATTTCTGACGGATAATGACAGCTGAGATCCAAGCGACATTTCCCGCAATTTTTGCACTTTTGGCTCTAATATAGAATATAAATTATTATAACGTTGTTAGAAGCAGTTGGCCTCTTTTTTGACAAAATTGAATCAGCAAATAATGGGCACGTTCAAGTATCTAGTTTAGTAAGTCTGAAAGCTGTCTGACTAGACGTAGATCGGTTTTGATTGGGGGAAATCGGTCATATGAGCAGCTGTTTCATTTGATGTTTATGGAGGGGTAGTCGACGAAGCTAGTCAAGAAATTCGTGACTGAGTATGCGTACTAAGTTTACAGTTCGCATATGTGCCTAACGTAGGAAACGTGACGTTCCCGACCATTCTAGTCTTTGCGTTCAGTTTACATCTAATCTAGACCAATCTAGTCGACTTCAGATACCTATATTTTTGAACGTCCCCAATGTAACTTAAAAACACTGTCAAAAACCCTGCACAACCCTGAAATTCGGCTACTACATCGAACGCAAACTGTTGCCCTGAAGTCTGCCAGTTTATGACATTGAAAAATATTTATCATTTGGTGAATGAAGTATGAAGAAGATAACTTTCTTCCGTTTATTGTTAGAAATGAGTGAACTCGATTCTGATCCTGTGCTGGCCATAATGCAAATAGTTGATAAAAGTATTTGCAGTATAGATGATGAGATTGAAAACGAAGGACAGCAAGCGAAATGACTGGGGTCAGTTCAGGGCCCAACAAGGGGGCACTAGAAGTCATGTCAAACACAGGTTTTCAGTACCGAGTTCAGTGCTACATCGAACACATTAGGGTTTACCAACGACAAACAAACCTATTAGTCCAATATAAGTGGTAGAAATGACGGCTATAGCAGCCATTTAAAAAATAACCCCTTTTATTATTCCAGTCGATCTACATTTCAATTTCAATTCTATTACTTGCCAGACCTCAAATCATTTGAGTCAAATGTTATTTCTACCATGATTAACAAAAAAAAACATTTCTAAGTAACTTCCCACTTTTAAAAGTGAGCGCGAAAGTGTTAAGTATATTAACGATCAATCTGGGGTCGAATCGTCTCTTCCGTGAACGAGCAATACGTCGCGAAATTTGTTTTTGTTTCGTTTATAAAACCAGTAGGGCGCATGCACCAAATCATCAACCAAGTATGGGTGGAAGAAAGTATGCCCGATGACTGGACTATCAGCTCCATATGCCCCATCTACAAAAAAGGCGATCCTATGTCTTGCAAGAACTATCGAGGCATATCCCTGCTTAATGTCGCATAGAAGATCCTATCCAACGTACTGTGTGAACGTCTCAAACCGTTTTGCAACACACTAATCGGCACGTACCAGTGTGGCTTCCGGCCCGGCAGATCGACTATAGACCAAATTTTCACACTGAGGCAAATCCTGGAAAAGACCAATGAATTTCAAGTCGAGACTCACCACCTTTTCATCGACTTCAAAGCCGCATATGATAGCATTCATCGTCAGGAGCTTTATGTGGCGATGGCCGAATTCGGGATCCCGGCAAAACTGATGCAGCTATGTAGCGTGACGCTGGAGAACACACGCTGCAACGTGCAATTTGGAAGTAGTTCCTCCGAGCTATTCCAAACATGCACCGGATTTCGGCAAGGAGACGCATTATCATGTGACTTCTTCAATCTCGTGCTAGAGCAGATAGTGCGCAGGGCAGGTGTCAACACGGAAGGCACTATCTTCAACAGATCCGTCCAGCTACTGGGGTATGCAGACGATATTGACATCATCGGTCGCTCCCAGCGTGTCGTGGTAGAGGGTTTTACGGCGATTGAAGAACAGGCGAAATTTGTTGGTCTTGTAGTAAATGAGGACAAGACTGAGTACATGCTATCAACAAACAAACAAGCATCTGTCCACCGCCTAGGACAGAACGTCACTATTGATAGCAACAATTTCGAGGTAGTTGAGGAGTTTATCTACCTCGGAGTAAACATGAACTCCACAAATGACATCCTAGTGGAGATCCGGCGAAGAATTACCCTAGGAAACCGCTGCTACTTCGGTTTGGCAAAGCAATTGGGTTCAAAACTCCTAACTTGAAGGACAAAGTGTATGCTTTACAGAACCCTTATCCTGCCAGTTCTGCTTTATGGCGCCGAGTGCTGGACGATAAGCAGGAAGGGAGAGCTGATACTGGGCTCCTTCGAAAGAAAAATTCTTCGGCGGATTTTTGGTCCTGTGTGCGAGGAGGGCGAATGGAGGAGAAGATACAACCGCGAACTCTATGAGCTGTACCAAGATGTGGATGTAGTCCAAAAGGCCAAAATACGTCGACTACATTGGCTCGGCCACATCGAGCGAATGGACAATAATGCTCCAGCTAAGAGGATCTTCGAGTCTCAGCCGACAGGTTCGAGACGACAAGGAAGACCGAACCTCCGTTTCAAAGACCAAGCCATCGCGGATGCCAGAGCGCTTGGTCTGGATAACTGGAAGCAGCGTGCCCGGGATCGCAGAGGATGGAAGGCTGCAGTGTCTCAGGCAGAGACTCTCCACGGGTCGGGAGCCCGTTAATAATAATAAAATAATAGTATAAAACCCGACGTAATTCCGTGAACGTAAAGCTCGTTTACGGATGTGGCGATTTGACCTCTGGTTTTTAAGTTCAGTTGAAATTTAGTTGACAAATCTAGTCAACTTGATGACTAAAGTTTTGAATATGCCCAAGTGACTCCCCGAACTACTACAGCAGTCAAACTAACCGTATACACATTAGATGGCGCTGCTATCTTCAAAATGATTTTAAAAGGTACCATTCTTAAGAAGCTTAACGCGCGTCGACGAAACGCTGTAAAAGTTTATTTCTAGTACAAAAGTTGCAAGTGACATTCAAAAGTGAATAGTTTGTACCCGCTCTATTTTTGCAGCAGTAAAGGATTGTTGTTTTTTCGTTGTGCGACATAATCTCAATGACCCATAAACTCTTCAAGTGTTTGCTTTCGTTCGTGTAACTGTTGAGCTAATAAAAAATTAATTCTGGGAATAAGCTATCAATATAACTGCGAGTAAGCCTTCTGTTGGACATCGTATGCGCTTATCTAAGAACTGGCTAAACTTATGACTGACTGGTATTAACTGTTATAATAAAACGAAATAAAGACAGTCGGATACGTATTTGTCCACCTAGCAGACATAAAAGTTTTGCTCTTTTGACTTGCATAATGGAATTATCCAACTATAAGTTGTAATCCCTAATGCCTGTTCGCTTAAAGCATATTTACGGTCACAAATATTTGGTTTACAAAACACAACAATTACCACCAAGATAGCAATTCAAGTTCGAGATTAGTTAAGCCAAATACAGGTGATAAGAAAATTGCTGGCGCATTTAATGTATGTATAGACAGGCACTTCAGCTTGAGTTCCCATCTGACATTTCTACCGATAATGCAACAGTGATTATCAGTATATTCAAAATGTAGGCATGGATTGGATATGTCTGAGTCTTTTTTTGGTTTGTTCATAAATAATGCTAAGGCTAAGGCAGCCCTGATGAATTTCAGCCGAACTCATCTAAAGCCCGCAACCATATTGTTTCCTACAAGATGCAGGTATGCAATTAGGCAGGCAGAAGTAAAGAAGTAAAAATGAAAATAGTTTTGACTGCCCATGGAGGGCTGAGTCAAGTCACCAAAATTAAATAATAAAAACAGCTTTGACTGCCCATGGAGGGCTTAATCAAGCAACCAAAACTTGGAATATTCTCCGAGGAATTGAATATACAATCAGATTTCCTGATCACAGCAGTGTCTTCCGAGCGGACGTTCTGGCAATCGCCAAAGCGGCCCATATTATGCCAATGTTGGCAATACCAATGGCGATGTCATCATATTTATTGAGAGCCAGGCGGATATAAAAAATAAAAGCAGTCAATGTCAAAGTTAGTTCGCACCTATCGCGTGGAACTTAAGGTTATCTGCTTGCAACATACCAGGGGACAAAACCGGCAATCAGATGGCTGATAAACTGGCCACGATCTATGGTGTATCCAGACCGAGCGCCTAAGTCGATCAAACCGCCACTCTCTAATCTCATGGAGAGAGTGCGGAAAACAAGATTCGCATGAGAGCCAAAAACAGGTGGAAATAGTTACCTAACTATACTATCTGCGAAATATCGCGGAAGCTATGGCCAGATGCAGGGTGCGGCAAGAAAACTTGCTGATTTTCAAAGCAAATAAAACCAAAAGTTTACAAAACTTGTTTATTCGTGTTACACACGATCTGAATTTTTCATTACATGGTTTTAAAGATGATATCGGACAAGAAGTGATGGCCTCCTTTTTCGATATACTGCGATACCCGATTTTCGAAGCTCCTCTGAACTCTTTGAAGCATATCGATGGGATGTTCGCTATTGCTTCAGGAATGTTGTCCTTCAGATGATTTAACGTTCAAGGCCGATCGGTGTAAACGATAGATTTAATAAGGTAACCCCATAAAAAAAGGTGAGCGCGCCCCTCAAGTAGATTAGACGATCGGGGAAATGTTTCCTCAAAGGATCCATCGATGCTCGTGCTGTGTGGGCCGTGGCTCAATCTTGTTGAAACCACACATCACCAAGGTCCAGTTCATCGAGTTTTGGGATGAAATTCTTCGATCATCTCTCTGTAGCGAGCTGCATTCACCGTAACAGTGCGTTCGTTTTCTTCGAAAAAGTAATGACCAATTCTCCATACTCTCGAAACAGCACACCATACGGTGACACGTTCACAATGCAGTGGCGTCTGATGAATTTCACGTGGATTGTGATCACTCCAATATCGGCTGCGAGGGATGGATGTTGAGGCGAGTACGGAAAGCACGTTGATGCGCGTTGCTCTTTCGTCCAATGGATGATGTCGACTGAGACTGCGGCGTAGATGAAACTTCAGGAAGTCCCCTAAAAAATGAGACACTCTCCACCCACATCCGACTACTCCCTCCCGCTTGGCGACAAAAAGAAATCAGCAAGTTTTCTTGCCGCACCCTGGATAAGTCTAAGAAGCTTATGTGGTTTGATAGAACGTGGTTATTTAAACTGTTAGGGGTCTTGACGGACCATAACTTCAAAAGAAACCCTATAAATAAAATTAATTCTCAAAGATGACGATGTATATGCAGAGGCTGCACCTCACTTCCTCTGCCAATGTCCAAGTCTCTGCCACTAGAGGAACAGAACCCTAGGAAGAAATTACTTCCATGACAGACAAGAACTTTCTAATGTCTCACTTTACAGGTTTATACTCGTAAATCATCATCAGGGCACTCGTTCCGTATATTTTCAGACGTTTAGACGATAGACCTCCAAAACTAGCTAAGTGCTCTAAGTACAAGTTCAATTATATAGATTTCGAGAGACATTCGAATCAGACCACCATTGCCGGGTCTCTTTTCGTCTCTCTATCACTATAAATCTTGCTCAGAGAGACTCTCTGGAGTTCTTCTCTGGGCTCGATTCCTTGTGTTATTAATAGCATCTGTTTATGGGAGATCTGTTTTAGTCCTAAGATCATCATTCTTCTGCCAGCCAAAGACGGGCATTGACACAGTATATGTGCCGCTGTCTCAGATTCCTCCAGGCATAGTTTGCAGGTATCATCCTCTCTAAGGCCCATCTTCCTTAAGTGATACCCGAAATTACCATGTCCTGTAGACAAAGCCACCACCCATTTCGATGTTCAACTTCGACTCATGCTTAAAACTCTTCTTTGAGTGGAGCAGGTCGGCCACTTTATTGCCATTTTAACCTGTCTACATTGTTCCACGGTTGACCACCTTCTCAGGTGTTCTGATCCATTTGTGAATCAGCTGTTCTACCATTCCTCTGCCAATTGAACAGAATGGTTCTGGTCCCAGCAACTTTTCAGTTGATCCCTGTTTTGCAAGGGAGGGGAGTCCGCCTTTTCGTTGCCTTCGATCCCTATGTGTCCTCGTACCCAAGTCAGTGTTACTTCATTTTTAGATGAACACTTATTGAGCTTAAGTTCACATTCCAAAGCCAATGATGTTATGATGTTTGTTTGTTCCATTTGTTCCATGCATCCGATCACCGCCTGATTGTCCAGAGCTATAAGGATATTTCTTCCAACGCATGAAGCAAAGCATCTCAGCCTGGTATACTGAAGTGTATTTCCCGAGGCTAATGTGGCGGGCAAGTCTTCTGAATAAATACCGGACACCGCTCCGCCATCCATCATGGATCCATCCGTGAAAATCACTATTTCACCAGTTTTTTCTAATCCGTTCTCAATACGAGTTTTGTGATTTCTCTCCATAAAACGCACCCTTGTCATTCGATCGATAGGCAGGTTTAGCTCACAGGGCATCACAAGGAGTCCACATGCACTTTAGTGCGGAACAGCAGAGCTCGCTCTGCTCTGCCTACCCAAGCGTACGATAAATTTTACCGCCTAACTTGAGGCCATTTTTGCACAATGAAGATCGTTTCTGATTTAAATTTAAAATATTCGGCTCAATCAACAATTCTCGATCTTCCGACGCAGATAGCCGAGTTCCTCATTCTTCTTTGACAAAAAGTACTTCTTGTCCACTCTAACTTCGTGGCTCAGTTAAAACAACAAAGACATAACGTGCGGATGGGCATTATCGAGCGTTTTTCTTCACCCGTCTTAAAGTAGAAGTGGATTTTATGTACCTACACATTTGAAACTAAAAATTTCCTGTTAATGTGTGGTCTAAAAAAAAACTGGGCTTATCGCAGAACGAATCGCGAATAGCTAATGTTCAAAACGTGGCCAAAAATATATCAAATAGCTTTGTTATCAACCTAGGTACGAAAAAAGTTGTGTGCTTTGTTGTTCTATTTTGCTTCTTTCATGGCAAAGCTGTAGGTACTTTTATGATGTTAAGTGAGTGAAGTACATGTGAGTAATTAGTCGGATTGTACAACATAATAAATGTTTATCAAAGAGCAATCAGGGTGTAGCTATAATTATTAAAATGACGATAAATCCCCCAGCGAATGCTTTACTCGTAAATTTATTTATGGACGTTCGGAGCGCCTTGTTTGCAGATTATTCATGTAGGAGCAGGCTGTTCGAACCGAAAAAGTGACATCAGGAGGCCCTAATCTCGCATAATGGTCCCCTGCAGATAAATTTATGACGTGAGTATATGGGAAATGATTTTCGGCGACGAATGAAGGTTGATGGTTGCAAAATTTCACGCGCCAAATGCTATTTTAGGCAGCGATTATTTTTGGCATACGAGTATATTGAGCTCGTATTGAAACATTCGCAGTTGGGACACCTGTGTTTCGTAAGTTGTGTCGTAAGTTGTTCACAAATAAAAAAACTATGTCCAGTAATGTGGAGAGACAAACTTCCCATTGATCAATAGTTTCTCGGACATTTAACAAACCGAGTGAAAGTGTTAATCTTGCCTAACTGTCTACTGTCAAAAACGCTTTGA
This sequence comes from Cheilosia impressa, assembly GCA_948293265.1. Classification (NCBI taxonomy): domain Eukaryota; kingdom Metazoa; phylum Arthropoda; class Insecta; order Diptera; family Syrphidae; genus Cheilosia; species Cheilosia impressa. The sequence goes on along the minus strand of OX411883.1, from coordinate 20,997,778 downwards.
TTAAAAGTGCGATCTGTGTGCAAATCGCGCACACAGTGGTAATAAACTAACGCGTTTCAAGTGAGAATGCACATGTTCTCATGTAATCGCGTGACTACCCCTGATCGTTTGCATAATACCAGCTGTATGGAATCGTAGACGTCGCAATTGATTGACTGATAGATTAATCGGGCGAACTACTCCGTTCACCCCAATCAATAGGAAGATGAAAACAAAAGTCACTAGGCAGGGGCACTCAGTTGTTATGTATGTGCCTTTCAGAATGCATTACCCTTGTATAGAAATACTAAGCTTGATTAACTAGAACACATTGAGCCGATAACATTTTCATTGCGTAAAATAAAAGCCGAAGATTGGTGGCAGTTCGGAGAATACGATATACGCCACCCCTTTGCCAGTTTTATGCAGAAACTTACAACTGGCTGGCAAATCCAAGTTACGTATTGCGCTTTGGGATCATGCCTTCACACTCATACGACTGGGGATATTTTCGCTTCTTAAATGCGGAATTTATTGAATAAATCGCCTTATCAGTACGTATATTACTAGCAGCACCGTAAGGTCATTTGATGTTTACTGTTGTGATCATCGTATGGAGCGCTATCAACGGAACGGATTGTTGTCTAATTGTTTGAAGCCTTGACAGATCTACGAATTATCACAATCACTGTCAGGGTCGAAGATTAAGACTCTACAAATGGTTCGAATACAACCGACATCTGCCTTACTTACTAAAATGAAACACTGCATTTGATCCAACGTTTTGCGACAGGTAATTAAGCGGGTAAGCAAATTCCAAGTTGGCTGGTAAACGAAGTGTGCCACAGAGGAAACCATATATTTTTAAGACAACAGTGCTGACATTTAATTTAGGTTCTTAAGATCGCTAAAAGTTCTACGCTGCTACTTCTTCAACCAGAAGGACTGTGGCGGTTTACTTAGCCAAGTGTCGAGCTTGGTAAATAGTTTCAAGCATTTCGCTTTACAATGAAGTGTAAGCCAATGTAGAATAATAACTGCGGCCCGTTTACACAAGCGTAAAGCGACCTCGAACACAATTAGCAAATAGGTACTTCTGTCGCATTTTTCGTTTGCATAATTACAAAAGCTGCCCAAATGCAATTGAGGGTAAAGACGAGGAACTACAAAATGAACCAATTCTTTTCTTTAGACCTCGCTTACAGTCTAGTAAACCAGCTGCACAGTTAGGAAGGCCAAATTGGGTGACGTCGACCTAAGATTGTAGAGCAGATGTAGTCAAAGTCCTTAATGTGTTCGCACGTGCGAATGGCCACTTTGAACTATAAAGACGAGTAGTCCATGCGATGTTGATTTCCTTTCACTCTAAGCCCTATCGTGGTTTTTATTTAAACATTTGCGACAAAGCAAAATTTGTTATTCTGCTAACGCAACTGAAGGCACAATTATTGTATGTTTGTACTTACCGGTGTCTTCATTTGAATCATCCTTGGCCTCCTTTATCGGCACTGCTGGCTTCCATTCGCTTGGCACATTGTTTACTATTTTCAATTTGCTTATTTTCTTTGTCTGGAATATTAAAACAGTAGTAAAACATTTCTCTTTATGCATTTTCTATCGTGTCTTACCAATTTCTTAACTTTTTCTTTATATTTTTTGAGTTTTTTCAGACTTTTCTTCAGATGCTCGTGCAACCCATCGATGTAGGAGAAAACTTCTCCCTGCGTACAATTGCTTCGAAGATATTTCATAGTTCGCACAGCGAATTTTGTGGATTTCTTAGTTTTCGATTTTTCGGGTTTTTTTTCTTTTAGTTTACTTGTTTCACTTTCACTAGACATATTGTTAGAAGATCTTATTCGAGTATTTAAAAAGATTTCCAAAAAAATTGTATAGTTCATATATTTTTGTGTGTAGTTCCAGCTGTCATCTTCACCCAATTGCTTCCATTTTTATTCCATTGGAAATAGATAGCCATCAAAACGGCAAGCTGTAGATGGGCTGAGTTTGTATTTTTTTCGAATTGACTTCGAAATTCCAATTATATGAGTAATTCTGATATGAAGGTAAAAATTGCTGAATCGCAGATTTTAGCCATTGATGTGGATGCGTTTGGATTACTAGTGTTAGTTTACTATGCCGCACAGTACACAGGATTGCACTTCAGATCTGGATGAAATTAAGAAAAATTTAGAAGCAGTTTAGATAAAAGCAGATGAGTTTCTTTATTTGCTCAGACTTGCACAATCTTCACTGTTAAATTATGACATATTGGACAGTGGGGATTTATTTATCAAGACACCTTCCTATCCTATAGCAAAGCAATAGGTAGCAACCATTGCTCTTCGAAAAATACTTTAATTTCACTCAATGGATATCACTCAAATGTCCAAATCTACAAGCTCTGTTAAAACCAGTTTAGCCAACACAAGCACGTGTGTTTACATGTAAACTGTCAGCATTCAATTTGGCATTTGCACTTTTTTGCTTGTGGTGTGTTCCAAAGTTCGCGCCATGGACAAGTTTAAAGGAATTTTGTCAGTTTTCTTCGTTTTATTTATAATTTCAAATGTGAAAACAACAAAATTAAATTACCCCCGTGTTCTTTTACCAATATTTGACAAGATTTCAATAAATTTCACATTGGAAGTCATCGAAAAAGGATGTTTCAAATGGTGAGTGCATGTCTAACCTCAATTGTGCCGGGATTTTTCAAAGCGGCACGATACTAATTGCCTTTTCTTTTATATATTTTTGTAGGATGTCCTCGAGACAAGATCTTATACAGATCACTCCACAATATGATGATTATGAGAGCGAGTGCTCTTCAAAAGCAGTGGTCACAGTACTTACACGAGAACGTCGCCGAAACACAGCTATAGTCCTTGCAGAGGACACAGCCACCACCGCGGTGTTGCGCTGCGATGTGATTCTTGATGTGATCGATCAATTGCGTATATTAACCACAACTAGAGAGTTGTATTTGGAGGAGGCACCCGAGACGTTCGAGCTGTGGGCTCAGGATTCGCAGGGTAATGCCTTCACCACACTGGAGGGGGTGGAATTCAATTGGAAAATTTCGCCAATTCGACAAGATACCAGTAGCCAGAAGGATTGGAAGCCAGCTTTACGGTTTTTGACGTTCACTGAGAGTAGTTACCATGAGGTGCCCAAGTCGTTGGAAAAATTCGAAGCTCTACACATGAAGGGCTATATGGTGCTGCTGGAGGGCATAAATACCGGAACTGCTAAGGTAAGAAGCAAGTTAAAGGACAATACTGTTAAAAACTATTATTTCTTGTAGGTTGCGGTGCGTATTCCATATCCAGAGTATGTCGCAGTGCCCATCATCGAGGTCTACATCAATGTGTTGGCGAATATTATTCTCGACCCCTCGGATGTGCACATTTTAGCTGGCGATTCAGTCAATTTCCGCATTCTACAACTGAAGCAGGGAAAACTTCAAGAGATTTCGCTAAACAATCAGTACTCCCTACAGATTGAGGACAGTGATGTGGCTACGATCAGTGGTAGCAAGGCCACCGGCGAGAAATTGGGAAGAACATTCGTCGTGTTGCGCGATAGAAACGTTCAGTCTGAAGGTAGCTACACCTCGGATAGTAACGCACCCAAATCACCAGTGCCGAGAGCAACGCTAACAGTAAGTGCCCCAAAAAAGCTGACAGTCAATCTGTTGCCGCACTACAACTGGGTAACAGTCGAAGGCGAAAAGCACGAAATCGCTGTGGACCTGTACTCGAGGTGAGTTTAGTTAATGTTTATCCGACATTGAGATACTCAAATGCAACTCATTTGACCAATTCCTTTCAGCGATAACCAGAAAATTACACTTGGTCCCCGATATTCGGTATTCTCCCAACTGGACGAGTCTTTGTTCTATGTGCTGAAGAAATCCAAAAACGGCAGCCGTATCTACGGCGAAGCATTTAAAGAGGGAACAAGTCCTGTCAATGCTGCCTTCGACGATGTAAGTCCTATCGAACCTTCTACCCACCTGCTTGTTGACATTTTTTCTGCTTCCTCAGTTAACTGCGAAAGCGGATCTGCAGATCTTCAAAGAGCTCCTGCTGGCCCCATCGAAAGTAATTCTCCCATTCGACCCGAACGCTCCAAAAACCCAAAAAGTTCAGTTCCGTGCTACGGGCGGTGACGGTTCCTACATGTGGTCCTCGCAAAACCCCTCCGTTTTGCAAATCTCACAGACCGGCCTGGCCTCCACTCGCATCGACTCAGATTTCAAACTGCCGTCTGACACCTTCGACGAACGCAGCAAAGCCCTCCTTATCAACTACGCGCACGTGCGCGTTGCACTGTCGCGAAACATTAAAATCTCGCGATCGGCTGAGATATACTTCTTGCCTCCAGTCAAACTGGAGATTGTGCAATACAACTTTGAGACCTCCCTGCGGGACTACGTTAAGCTGCATATTGCCGTATACGCATTTGCGAACAACACCTATGTGCCGTTCACAAAGTGCGAGAACCTCAACTATCACCTAGAGTTTACCAATCAGATCTTCCAAGTGGACGGCATGCGAGAGCAGGCGGAAAACTTGGCCCCGAACGCCTGCCACGTAATCTACTTGCGCAGCACGAGCATCGGTACCACCCACTTTAGTGTGTCGTACAAGTTCATGGACAAGGTGCTGAAGGATGAAGCGACGCTGGTTGTTTTTGAGAAGCTAAACATCCTCAATCCCATCGAGAACGAGATTATTCTTCCGATAGGTGCGTCGAGAAATCTCCTCTACACCAATGGGCCGCAAAAGATCTTCACGCTGGCCGCTGAGTTGACGAAGAACCTCAGGTACGACAAGAAAATCGCTGAGGTCTCCGAAATTCAGTTTGAATCACCGCGAACGATATACGCGTACACCGTGCTGTGTCGCAAGGTGGGACAGACCACTCTCAACTTTGACGTATTCAACGCACTGCAGGCGAAGAACTTCGAACCATTTGTGTCGAACTATGCCACCACCATCTACTGCGTAAAGCCGAGGTTCCTGAATCTCTACGCCACTGAGAAGCTGCGACAGAGCTGTCCCATGGAAATGAAGAACTCGCTGATGCACTTAAAGGATCGAGAGGATAAGTTTGAAATCGAAATCGAGGTGCAAGATGACCAGAACAGGAAGTTGATGAATATCTCGTCGTTGGTGTTGGAGTGGCAGTTTGCCCAGGCAGGCGAGACCTATCACAAAGATATTTTCTATTTCCGCGAGAGCGACGAGGAGATTGTCGAGGGCGTTCGAATCCCCGGCAGGGATATGCTCATTAGCACGATCAAGGAGGTAGCGAGCAACTTCAAAGTCAAGGGCGTTGTGACGAGTTATGATGCCAGTGTGTTGGCGAGGCATGGAATCTCCGCCGAAAGTCCACATTTCGGAATCAAGAAGGTTTGTCCGAGGCGTAGGGATAGTAGTTGATTTCATGTTGTTCCTTTGCAGGTGAAATCGGAGAAGCTTGTCACGCCGGTCATTGAAAACGAAATCAAGTTCATGGCAGTCAACAGTACGCTGTTTCCAACGGAACACGTTTCAATATTCCTGGCTAAAAATCGGCCCCATAAAGTACCCATTCTGCAGGGAAGCGGCTTCTATGACTTCCAGGTCTCCGAGAACGGAGTCATATCGATTGAGTTCGACGCGAAGACCCGGGAGTTGATCATCACGCCGCACCGCATTGGACATGTAAGTAGACTGACGAACTAAGCGCACAAATGAGCAATGGCGTACTTACAGTGTAAACTATCTCTCTAGGTCCGCATAGAACTGACCGACCGCTGCTTAATGACCGAGTCAGCGCATCTCTCGGTGTCTGTTGTTTCGATAGGAGCTATTAAGGTCGAAGTGCCCGATAGAGTGGAACGAACCAAATCTATTGAGGCGATCGTCAAACTGTTTGACTCCAATGACAACCTCCTACTTATCGACCCGTACAACCTACAGATATACGAGCTGACCGAGGACATCTTCAATCCCAACATCTTGAGTGTCAAATTGGGCGATCAATTCGACCTCGAATTGGGGGAGATCAGGTAAGATTTTCAATCTCATATCTTGAATTCCGTGCTAAGGAGCACTTGCTGTGCCGCAGATATGTTGTTACAGGTAATTCGCTCGGCGAGACAAAAGTCGTCTTCAACACTGGTCATGGGGAAACTCTGGTGTCCAGCATTCCTGTAAATATTCAGGTGAGTCCGCTCATAAGGTATTTCAAGCGAGCGAAACTGTATCCAAGTTGGTTAGGTCTTCCCTCCGTTGCGGCTTTATCCCAGAAACTCGACGCTGGTCGTTGGGTCCAGTGTGCAGATATACTACCTCGGAGGTCCACAGCCCGATGTGAACATTGTTTACTCTGTGAACGATCAGCACGTTATAAGTAAGTCGAAATGGGGTTTTCTAACTGTCTCTGTAATTGACAAACGTTTCCACTCAAAGCAATGGAATCCGCCCTGGTTGTAGCTAGGAAGCTTGGACACACAACCATCACAGGCAAGTGCGTCAGCCAGAGCCCAACGAATGGCAGGGAAGTGATTATTTCCGAGGACACTGTCGACGTTCATGTCGTTCCGCTGTTGGAGATCCAAATCCGGACTCCGCTCGTTCGCATCAAGAGTGGTGCAGTAATGCCTGCTTTCATCTGGGGTAAGTTGAGAGGTTTATTGCGAGACTATCGAAAAATGAAACGTTTTTCTGTGCTTCAGGCTTACCTGAACTGTCCCCAATGGTGATAGGCACGCTGGAGAATATGCGCATTATATGGTCCACCAACCAACCGGATGTCGTGGATATTTACAACATCTTCTCCGATGCAGGTGAGTGCCTGAGCATTGCTCGACCTTTGAGTGGATATTTCGATACAGCTTGTGTGGAAAAGCCCACGCACAAGCTCACCTACTATCCGCAGAGCAAAACAGTTCTCAGATGATCTTGAACGTTCGAGCTTCGGTTCAAGAACAGATACGGGACTAACAAAACAATTTGCAGCCAAGACGCTGGCGAATCCAACTAATACTATTTTTCCACAGGCATTGAATACACCGACAAGGACTTGATATCGGTTCGCATCAAGGCGCTCAACCCGGGTAAAGCGAAAATCCAGGCCAACGTCGTGTTATCCTCTGGGCTAAAGCTAACTGCCAGCGTGGAGGTTGTTGGTAAGTCAGCAGATTGAATATGTCCCACCTCGGTGCTAACTGAGCCCGTTTTAGTTTTTAAAATGCTTGAACTGGAGTCTCCTAAGCCGATAACGATGGATTCGATCCTGATTGCCCCACGAAGTACAATACAATTGAAGGCTAATCTCGATGACGCTGTCTACAAGCCAGATTCAGACGCAGCCAATGGCATAGTACGGGTCTCATCGGATGGCACTGTTCGCAGTGGGGATACCCTCGGACGAGATTTGATAATTGTATGTTTATCGTTTGTCTATCGCTCTTTCTCTCTCTCGGTTTCTGCTTCGCTGTGGAAATGGAATTCTTGTGCGACCTCTCAATTCTATTAATTGCTTTTCTCCATTCCCTCTTGCAGGCGAGGACATACGAGCAAACTTTACCAATCGGCATCGAAGTGAAAAACGTTCAATACATTCTAGCCTCGCTGCAATATCCTTCGATTAAATTGAAACAAACGGAAGAGAAAATCCCCCGTGGAATGAATTTCGTGCTGAAGGTTTCGCTGCACGATAATCTGGGCAATGAATTCTCGCACAATATCGAAGACGTCAATGGAATTAAGTACGATTTGTCGCACAAGGATATTGTCGATGTGCAGATTGGAAATAATTTGACAGTCGCGGTAAGCGTACACGAGAAAGGGAGTGATTGCAGAAAATGTTTTATTTACGTGTGAATGGGTTTTAAGTGATTCGCATGATTTATTCATTTCGAGCATGGGATGGGGGCGTTTTCTCGATGGTCAGCTGCCAATTCGTTTCACAGTGTGGATAAAGTTTTGAGTTGCGGTATGCGAAGCGTAAAATTGAATTTCAATTGACTTGAATTGGAGGAGTTGGTGCGAAGTGGTTTGTTTCCAAAAGGACTGCGCATTTACTTCTGAGGAGGGTAGACTTTATTGCGAACTGATGGCAAGTGACGCATTACTTTCATTACTTTGATTGTGTTGACAGGCTTAGGTTGCATACTTTGGTGGAATGCTTCAGTGGACTGTAAGCCCTTGTGGATGTTCTTCGCAAATTGCTCTTATGCCTTGCAACAGGACGCAAATCGGATTGAGTGGATTGAAACTCGCAAGTACGGTACAACTATAAACTTGGTATTCTGCGAAATATGTACCTGCATCTGGCACTGACAGCATTTGCTGTCGATCGCACGAAAGTAGCTGTGGAGCGATCAGTTATCCTATATCGCATCTAAAATAGAGAAGTACAGCGTAGCGTGCGGCTTGACGGACACACCTATGCACATTTAGGAACAGCCAATAGGTGTGGCAGTAGAAACGTTAGGTTACCTTAGGTCTAGACAATAAAAGGATATGTGCTGATGACTTTAACAAGATATTTTTATGAAACTGCGGACTGAACTGGAATCCGATTTAAAACTCGCAACTTTATGACTGAGTTGGTATCTCTGTCTTGTTGCTTCGGGAAATTTGCGCACGGAAAAATGCTGACTACAGCGCTTTTATCTCCTTCGAGGCATTACTTTTTTTTTCTAGGTGATCTCTGTCTCTTAGGTTTGGTCCTTTTCAGAGGTTTCGAGAGGCATTCTCACATTTCAATTGCTTGCATGACTGTTCGAATCCAGTCCGGGAGGGAAAGGCTCATACAAGATCAGATCAAAATATCAGACCAACTGCCAGGCCATCTTTGTTCTGTGTGAGAAGCACTTTAGCTCTTTTTTCTCTCACCCACTCAGTCACAAGTGAGTCAGGTCTGATAAACCAACATTAAATAATGACACTTATACCTTGTCACCCTTTGAACTTGCCTCCTCCGAGTTCATCGAAAGAATGCTTCTTAAGTCGCCGCACAACTGAAAGGTGGTGCAGCCAACCAGATAACGAACGATGTCAATTTCAGCACGTCGCCAGCGAACATAATTCGTCCTAGATTAATATTCCATAGTGTTTTATCTTGTTTCTCTGTGGCGTCTTCCAATTACGCTGCACTAAGTTGCACCATAGTTCCTGGTCACTTTACCGTGGCGCAAGTAATCTCCTGCATGTGCAATGTCGGTTGGTCGGTGTGAACCTAATCCCCAAACTACGTCGCGTCGTACGTGCAGTTTTTTGTTTATGCTGCTCCTTCCTTTGTAAAAAATCTAACTTACTGTGAAAAGTCTTACACTAAGCGGATATATGTACGTTCGCAATGGACTTTTGAAGAATATTTCACTTCTCTCTTATTCAGTTTGTTGGGAAATTTTGCCGCTACGATGCTTGTTTTCGTTTTTGTTTGTTTGTGCACTATATATATGGTTCTTGTTTGTATTTTACCTTCCGTAGATAAATCTTCCGAGGGAAACAAGCAACATGATTGCTATTAGTCTAAAGGACACCACCGGAGTTAAGCATGCCGAGGATTACATCAAACTGTCGGTTGCAGAATCGAGAAACATCTACCCGACCAAGGTAAGCAAACCAAATACATATAGGTGCACTTAGTAGTGCTTGAGAGGCGCTAGGGGGTGGGGACTGGTCGCGGGAATTTAATATCCTTTTACGGTTTCTTTTTATAAATTCTGCGATTCCTGATAGTGTCAAATGAAGTTGTATACTGTCTTCAGTCTACACAATTTTTGTAGTTGCTCCTGAAGGAAATGGGAACACACACAGTCGTACATGTTTCTATAATTTATTTTCTTCTCTTTTCATGCTGAATTGCTGTTATCGTGTCCCGCTCGTGCATCTATCGAACAGACAATCTTCTCTGTCGGTGACATCATCTGCTTCGAATCACCTCTAACTTTGTCCTCGCATTGGTCCAGTTCTGATGAGCGAATCGTTTCGATTGACAGGAACACTGGTAAGTTGGCTGATTTCTAATTTATTTTGCGACTTCCGCTAACGACGGAAATATTTTCCAACTGTCGACTGAAGCGGAAATCACTTTTTGCCATCTATTGCTAGGGAGGGCATTCTCCCGACAGAGTGGCAAACTTATTTTATGTAATTGCAGGGATCATTTGGTTGTTGTTGTTTTTCTTGTATTGAAATGCATCGTCTGCTGCAGTATTACCCACACAGATTATGTAGTTGAAGCGAGTTTCGAATGTTCACGTTCGATTGGGTTTGATGTGCTCATTTCGATGGACATTGCTTTGATAATTTTCGCATTCAATTACTCGGCACAGACGCATACACACACATAATGTGTTTTGTGTATTATGATTGTTTTCAGAGTGTCGCTCCAGGGATAATGCGCTGGCACTGCTGTTGCGAATTGAAGAGCGGGTGTAAGTAAAGAAAAGGCGGAAGTAGCTATGATTTAATTGGTGGATTTGTAGCAAAGGTATCTGCTGTAATTCGTTTGGTATTTCTATGGAAAATGGGTCGAAAGAATTTGTGCAGTAGGAGCAATGTAACAGATATGCTGTCTGAAGCTGTTTCGTTGTTGTTTTTTGAGGTTATGCTGAATAGTCTGTCATTTGAAGTGGAACTGGTTTCTAAATGTGTTTGAAAATTAAGTTTTGAACCGTTGAAACAGATGGAGGAGTTTTATATATCGTAGGGACATATTAGTAGGCGATGGGAGAAGCATTTCGGAGTTCGTCTGTAGGTTGGCTGAGTTTTGAGACAATCAGATGTCGGGAATACCGAACTTGCCTGAATTAAAAAGCACAACAGTCCCTCTGTCGTTCGTTTGCTTTGAGTATAAGAAACTTTAAGATTTAGTTTGTGTTTTTCCGGGCTAAAATCAGTCCAGTAGTCCAGCAAACTCAGCACTGCACGCACAAAGCCAAGTTATCCGTTCTCGAAATCAAAATCAGTGTTTGTGCCGACTCTTCTCATGGTCACATCATCCGACTGGACAAATTAGATCGCGAAGACTTACTTATGGGTATACCTGCACCTCATTGAATACCCCTTCGAGAAAGGCGAGTCTACGACTTACTCCCGCCTTGTTGGGTGAAGTCCCCTTTCAGCGTCCCCTAGTGCGCGTTGTAGGGGAACTGTCTTCCGTTCAAATTAAAATGCTTTCTGCTCTTCTTAATACGTCTTTATTTGGTGAGATGCGAGTAAAGACTGACTTTTAGCCTAGATAACAATAGTGTATTCCTTAATACTAAAAGCAACGAGAAATAAGCAATAAGTAATGAGTGGGAGTTTAAAAGGCGGTTGAGTTAGATTAGAATGGGTAATGAGTGGTTGAAAGTAGAATGAAGGAGAATAAAATAAAGGAGAGTTAACTAAAGGAGATTGGAATAAAGGAGACTTAAATTAAGGAGAGTGAAATGAGTGAATTGGACATTCTTGAGTTTATGGCTCCACACCTCCCCTCTTAAAATGAGTGCTATTATCATAATAATTGCACTTTACAAATGCTTAGTAGTTCATGTCCATTTCACTCATTTTCCCTTTTAATTTGGCTTAATCTAATTAATTTATATTTTTGATGTGAATATTTTTTTTTTTTTTTTTGTATACAAATAAATATAATTCATTTTGTTTGTGATATTATATATCCACTTAATTCACTTAACAAAGGTTAATTTCATTCACTTATACATTTTCTTTCTAGACGGTAATAAAATACTTTGTCAACGGTTTTTACTTTATCTTTATGAACTACAAAGTGTTTTCCTTTATCATTTAGCGAAAGCTGTAATTCTGAAATGTTAATATTTCTGGCCTCTATATCAAGTTTTGACAATACCTGTCCTAACTTAAGCTTATCATTAGCAACGTATTCGTTTAGATCGTATTTGATGAGTGTATGCTTTCCTTTATGTACTGTTAATTTGATTGCGTAAACGCCTAAATAAAATTTTAGTATCGGATTCATTTTAGCTTCTTCAATAAGAAGGGTCTCATAAACGATTGGTTTTTTTGTTGGGTTAACTTGTTTTTCGGTATTTTTGTCGATTTCCGTACTAGCTAACCTTTTGTTCTCGGACCTTGTTATTACTCTTAGTATTCGTAAATGGTTATTCCTAATATCATCAAATTCTATTCGTGACAAGGCATCAGCGCTTACGTTACTTTTCCCTTTTATATACTCAATTGTAAAATCGTATTCCTCTAGATCTAATCGCATTCGAGTTAACTTAGAGGAAGGGTTTGTCATTGAGAAGAGATAAGTTAGGGGCCGATGATCACTTTGTACAACAAATTTTACTCCATAAATATATGGACGGAAATAATTTAAAGCCCAATGTATGGCCGTTAGTTCTTGTTCTATTACTGATTTGTTACTTTCTCCCTTTGTAAAAGTTCTAGAAGCGTAAAATATGGGATGTAACTTACCATCCCACTCTTGACTCAATACAGCACCGCACGCAACCTTGCTGGCATCTGTAGTTATGATAAAGGTCTGAGAAAAGTCCGGATATCTTAAAATCGGGGGATTTATAAGGGCGTTCTTCAAGTATTGAAATGCTTTTTCACAAGGTTCCGTCCAGGAAAATAAGGCATTTTTCTTAGTAAGTCTTGTCAAATGATATGAGTGGTAAGCAAAGTTACTTATGAAGCGTCTGTAGTAGTTGCAGAACGCAACAAACCTTTTAACAGAATCAGCGTCTACCGGCTTGGGGTAGTTTTTGATAACCTCATACTTTGTATCGTCTGGCAAGATTCCTTTATTTGTACATTTATGACCTAGATATGTGATTTCATGCTTAAAAAATATACATTTGTCGGGATTAAGTTTTAGACTGTGGCTTCTGCATGTGTTAAAAATATTACGTAGATTGTTTAGCATTTGTTTTTCTGATGATCCTACAACGATTAAATCATCCATGTATATAAATGATTTTTCTGGGGATAGCCCAGAAAAGGCTAATGACATCATTCTTTGGAATGAGTTCGGGGAAACTTTTAATCCGAACGGTAATCTGGTAAAGCGAAACGTACCCTTATCAGTTGTGAAACTTGTGATATCTCTAGATTTCGGTTCTAACTCGATTTGATGAAATCCTGAAAACAAATCTAAACATGAGAAGTATTTCGCTCTGCCTAATTGATCTAAAATATCGTCTATTCTGGGAAGCGGATATTTGTCAGCAAGTAGTTTCTTATTAAGTTGCCGATAATCGATTACCAACCTCCAACCTTTCTCTGGATTGTTTGGCAATGACTTTTTAGGCACCAAAAGAAGCGGACTATTATACTCGGAACATGATGGCTCAACAATTCCGTCCTCAATCATTTTGTCAACCTGTCTATTTATCTCTGGTTTTTGAGAATGAGGTATTCGGTAGTTTTTAATAAAAACTGGTGTATCATCGTTCAGTCTTAGCTTTTGTTTGTAGAAATTATTTGCTGTGAGCTTATCATTCTCAAGAGCGAAAATGTCAGTGTATTCCTGACACAGAGTAGTCATATCCTGTTTTATGAATTCAGGAAAATTTTTTTCAAGCTTTTTCATTACTATGTCTCTATGCGTTGGTTCGTATTGAGATAGGCGATAAATTTTATAGTTTGAAAGGCTTTCAAATTTAATTTTAACATTACGTAATACTTGATTTCGCAGGGTCGTGTTAAGTATTTTAACAAATGGGTTGTGTTTTGAAACAATAGATCGTGCCACGAATATACCTTCTAAAATTTCTTGATTAGGAACTAAAATTTGATTTTCCTTTGTATTAAACTTGGCTTTTCGAACAACTTCAGCCCTAGCAGGTATTGTCAAACATTGAGGTGCTAGAGTATCATTTAAAGCAATGATTAATTGTTTATTGTTATGGGGTCTTATTATGAATCTCCATATATGCCCATAGTCTAAAATACAATGGTATTTTTGAATAAAATCCAGCCCAAGTATTCCGTCTGAAGGAACTGGAAAATTTTCGTTTACTATATGGAAGTTATGTTCTAATGAAGCATTATTTATAAACAATATACCAGATGCTTGTCCCTCAGTAGTAACTAAATCGTCAGCTATTCCTGAGATATTGCATCTCCGATTGTAGTCTATAACTATATTAGGCAACAACATTGACTTTCTTAGAGTTGAAATAGTAGCGCCTGTGTCTACCAAAAAGTATTTTTAGAACCTGTCATATTATTTTTGATTGTAACGTAACTGCTTAAATTCAAATTCATTTTAAAAATTGGTTTTAATGGTAATTGGTTAGATGCTTTTGGAAATTCGTATTTGTGAGTCATTTTTAACAGTCTTCGCTATCTTGATCGATTTCAGTTTTATTAATATCGATCTCTTCTGATAATTTGTGAGGTATGTGTATATTTGTTTTTAACCTGCCAAAAAGTCTAATTAATTTGTCGCGTAAATCAAAATAGGGGGACTATTGCGAGGTCGTTCTTTTCCTTCCGTTTGGAAACGAAGACTCTTTGGGTCGAATCGTTGGTGTCCATTCGCTTCGTCCTAATCACTTTAACCGACTGAACCCCACAGTGTATACTTGCTTTTGCCCTCATTCGCTACTAAACCGATTTTTTGGGCGCTTCTTTCAATGGTGTCAATCTGCGTTTGCAAGTGAAAGTGAAAATTTTGAAAATTGTGCCACTGGTAGCCAGAAACATGACAGTGCATCCTTAGATTAGGGATTAGATTAAATTACGAAGCGGGAGAGCCTTCAAGAGGCTCTGGCACTGCGGCTTCTTAAAGGAGCCTATTGTTCCTTCCCTGGTAGATTGCTAGAGCCATCTTTTCACTCCAGAGACAGACAGCAATTTCCTCTGCAGTACTTCCTTGTTTTACATCAAATGTCTCAGTGTGTTTGTTTCCCACCCAATTGGACCAGCGAACGGTGTCTTTCATTAGGGGCTTCTCTAAACAGCCCGCCTCTGTAAAAAATGGAGAGGTGGTGAATATCCATCTGCAAGTTCTTGGGTTTTGTTTAGGATCCGACACAGTAGGGCAAAGATTCATCAGTTTTGTAAGGAGTCTAGTGCCTCCCGGTGGCGACGTGTTCTCGCATAGGCCAAGCTAAAAGCAATAAACAACTCAAGTCTTTTACAGTTTTTCTTTTATTAAAAATAAAATCCTAAAGCAAAAAATGATGACCTTATAAATTTGCCGATGGTATGTTTCAAGCTGTCCTATGCATGTATGAACTTTTCTCTTCACTTTTCAGTACGGTTCTTGGTGATGGGTTTTTCTTAATGCTATTCAATGCAAAGTATATTCATCGCAAGTTCTTGATCTTATTGTCGGTCAATTACGATGAGTTCTTTCTTTTGGACAAAGCTAACTGGTTCTCTTCATCCTCTAATGTTAGTAAAGCTAAATTAGTTAAAAACCGATCATTGGAAAAATAGAATTCTATGTCATTTAGTAATTTTGTTAGACTTTCTTTGTTGTCTGGGGACAATGAATCCAACTTTAAATTCCTGAACTCTAGTATTTCCGATCGAAAAAAATCAATGTCCTCATCACGGATCCTCTTTATAGATCTAATTGATGGATATATAACTTCTAGACTATGAAAAACCATATCAGGTTGGCTGAACGCCAAGCAATCCCTTAGTAAGACATGGAAAGGAACTTTACTTTTAGCATAATATTTGAATAAAATTTGCACTACCTCTGAAAACAATTGCTTATCTAACTCGTAAATGGACACATATAACTCGTGCGTTCCATTAGAATTAAAATTTGTTTGCCTGAGAGTATTCGCGATGCAATAAGCCGCCCTTTTCACAAAACTCTGACTTGAGATTTTGAGTACTTTTTCCGCAGCCGGCGTTAACTCTTTCGTTCGTTTGAAGTTCTGTAATACGTTCTCGTTCAGCAATTTGATGAACTCGATATGTTTAAAGATTTCACTTTCACTGTGTTCCATTTTTTGTGTCCAATTCCAAAAATCTAAACACGAGTATGGTGTAAATTTCTAGAAATAACTTTTGTCTGCATGTAAATTGCTTACCCTCTAGGTCTAGAGTCAATTCTGGTCACTGTTTAAATAAAGAAATAAATAAAGCTCCGCAATTCGATAGGTTTCCACTTTGGAGGGTCGGTGTTTTTCAACTAAAAAGCAAAACACAAGTGTAACGTGTAAGTAAATGTATTGAAAAGATAAATAAAAAGCTTTTCGTACTCCGTGCTGATTGCACACTTCACACTGGCAAATTCTGCCAACAAAGGGGCGGCCTTTAATTTATTGAAACGGCAAATAAAAAGCGCGTCTATATAGGCATTCCCTTGAAGGCCGAGCGACCGGGCGAGACAGATTGACTCTGAGAGAGTGCAATAGAAAATATGTACACCGTCAACTTTTAAAAATAACCCTGTTGCTCTTCATTTCACAAAAAATTATCCTCCACATAAAACTAACCATACAAATTCAGTGTGCTTTTGATTGCACTAATGCGGAATGCCCTATGCCTGTCTACAGCAATTTCTATTCAAAAAAGACTTGTTTTTGCAAAGTGCATGGCAGCGATAGTCACTCCCATCGACATGTAGCCATCGTCCATGAAGGTATTGAGTGTGAGCTCTCGAATTTTGATTAAAACGTACAAGCATGTAGCTTTTATTAGAAAGCGTTTAACAGACAGCGATTTCTTGGAAAACTTGCCACACATTTTATGATAAGGTTTGTTCCAAATGACGTCATTTGTTTTCTTAAGAAAAGCAGCAGCAGGCTTATCTAATGTTGTTAGTGAGATGTTTCGCTAAGGGGCAGTCGAATTGTCTTCTGCTTGCGTAGATCTTGTCGACATAAATTGCAAAAAAAGCATTGAAAACATATTTGGAAAGGTTAAAGTCCCATTTCGATGAACAGTTATCGGTTCAGTTAAAAAAAAAAAATCGGTCTATTCAGACGTCAGTCCGGTAATCAGTTGAGCTTTTATGTCACTCGAGTCGTGAGCAGTCGCAAGTTAGAAGACATTGGACATGGGTCGAAGAAAACTGGATAATTTTCAATTCAATCGAACAACTGGTCACATTTATGTCGAAAAAAAAGATTCAATACAGAAACTGTGTGACTTTGTCTCGTTAGAGGAAGCGCATTATGATGATAGTGCTTACACGATTCCTCATGAAGGAAGGAATAGGAAGGAATTCCTAAGGGTAGTCGCAATTGGAAGTACCTAAGCAACACAGCATTTGCGAAAATTCATACACGGCATGTCGATTAAGGTCTCACGTCAGTCAGTCAGTCTTATACTCGACAGTCTCAGCTTTGTAAATGAGAAAAATTGAAGATGCCAATCCAGATCAGCTTCAGAAATGTCTGTAAGTTAGGAACCATCACCGTTAACACCAGTGGTACGCACAGTGGTCCGAGGGCCTACTAGCGGCCTAAGCGCTTCTCTCACCATCATCATTATACAAGGTGGGCCAAAAGAAGTCATCCGATGTTTTCTAAATGAAAAGCTTCGATTCTGTTTTTTGATTATGTTTATTTGAACCTTTAGAATTTTCTCGCTCTCTGTCGAATGTTGTCTGGAACGGTTAAATCGGGCGATCTTGCGGGCCAGTGCAAATCGCCAAAACGAGAGATGAGGCGACCCGGGAACGCCGTCTTCAGAATATCGGTTGTGGTTCGCGCAGTGTGTGTGCCGTAGCTTCGTCCTGTTGGAACCACATGTCCTCCAGTCTTAATTCGTCCAATTGCGGCAGAAAAAACTCGGTTAACATGGCCCTATAGCGCTCACCGTCCACTGTTGTATTTTGCCCAGCGGCGTTCTCGAAAAAAAATGGCCCGATGACTCCTCCAGCGTGAACAGCGCACCATGCAGTAACTTTGAGCGGGTGTAATGGCTCCTTGTGCATTACTCGTGGATTTTCGGTGCCCCAGAAGCGATAATAGTTTTGCTTGTTCACGTACCCGCTGAGGTGGAAATGAGCCGCATCGCTCATTATGATTTTGGTAGAAAAATTGTCCACTTCGTCCTCGAGATTGAGGATGGCTTGGTCGTAGGTTACACGTGTTTGGCGGTCGACAGGCAGCAGCTGATGCACGGACCGGACTTTGTACGGGAACATGCGAAAGTCTTTGACCAAAATTCGCCTTAGGGACGACCGGCTGATGGCTAATTGCGGGGCACGGCGTTTGGTCGATGTTTCCGGCGACAGCTCGACATCCTCGTCAACAGCGGCGATATTCTCAGCACAACGGGCGCTCCGGGGCCGGCCACTCTTGGCAACGTCTCGTGTGGTCCCATAGTCTTCAAGGTTGGTGGCCAAACGGCGCAGTGTTTGCGCAGTCGGTGTCGGACGGCAGTGGAATCGGCGACGGAATTCGCGCTGCGCCAACACTACAGACGAATTGTTACGCAAAAATATAGACACGATTATTCCACGTTCTTAGGGGAGTGCATCGCTCCATGGCTTGTATTCTACATCTGTCTAGTCCACAAATGTCAAAACAGATTTGACATTGGCGAGCATTTGCAAAAATAAGAGCATCTTCCAATAGGGTGATCTCTTTTGGCCCACCTTGTATGATGCTACACCGTAAATGACACCAATTATTCGTAGTTTTTGCGTGATAAATTTTCAGGTCGAATTTTTAACAGAATAGACGTTTTTCTTTGGACTGCTTTCAGTCTCTGGTCTATGACCAGGACCACTAAGCAGCAGTAATTCAAGAACCATAGTGCAACTCCAAAAGTCACTTAAGTAATGGCTGAAACCCTTGTGGTCTATTGGATGACATTTTCCAATCGAACGTAGACCGTTTGAACGCTTTTTTGAATGTAATCAAGCAGCTGCTTTGACACGAATTGGATGGAAAATATACTTCGCAATTAATTAAAGAGCGGTCAAGTCTTTTTGCGCACACATCTGCGTGGCTCTGAATCAAATAATTCCCAATTGGTATAGTGGCATCTTGAAAATGCTGTTTGCTACCATTGGTCTCCATTGCGCCAAGCTGAGCCAGCTGCCAATGGTAACCTTAATACCGAAAATAACTGCATTCAAATCCCTCCCATAACTTAGAGGCAGCTTTAGCCCAAAACAAAGTTTGTGCAGCGAAACAAGTTTCTATAATGAAATTATCCCTTTCCCTCTTGCTGGCAAAGTCAAAGCCATTTTTATTGACCAAATTATGTCACCAATTTTGTCCGACGAATGACATAAATCCATGCAGATACACAAACAAACGAAAACCATTCACAGCGATGGAGCACGAAGCAACATCACCGAAGCGTAAACGAAAGAAACTACACCAGAGACTAGAGTAAAGGAAATGACTCAAAGGATAATAGCACTAATCGATTTTTATGATGGCGTAGTTACAAACACAAACGACAACGAGCATTCCACTTCTGAGCAGTATTTATGCGACCGGATTTAATGCAATGAATTATGTGTCCCTGATTTGGCATTCTATTTATTTTGCATAAATCTGTCTCTCACTCACCCTCTCTGTCTGGGCCGTGCAATCGTCTTAAAACTGCTTTAAATCCACTCGGGGGTTTTTTTTTGTGTTAAAGTTTATTTTGTTCTCATTTTGCAGGAGTTGCTAAAGTCTTGGGGAATCGATTCAAGTTGGGCGAAAAGGTCACCGTCACCAATGGCGATAGAACGGGTAGTTTCCTCAAATACGATGTTGAAGTCCGTGATGCCGATAAGGTAAGTCCATAATAATGAAAGAAGCGATAAACAAATGAAGCTCTGACCAACTTACCCGCCCACAGATTAAGTTCTTCAAATCGTTCGACATATTTAGTGGCACTTCCTACCGAGGGCACTTAATTGTGCGCAATAATTTTCAAGTGGATAAGTTAGCCAATTTGGTATGTTCTCGAACTAAAATTGATTTCAATCCAATTCTACCCACACTAACACTCTGACTCAATCTGTGTCTCTCTCTCTCTCCCTGTACATATAGATTGCCAAGAATATATCCACATGCTCGAATCTAATTGATAAAGTTCCCATAAAGTTGTTCACGTGTCGTCTAACATCGAAGCAACAACAATTTGGTACCTCACTGTTGGACCATTACCGGGTGATGCCCTCATTCGATGCCGAACTGGGAACATATGCATGCCAAATCGAGTTGAGGACAACTTTTAATGATGTCCTGAATATTGTCAAAACGAATGACGTTAACTTTGAACTGGAGGTAAGTTACAAACACCGTAACGTTACGTTACAACAATTTCACTTGGTTTTCCCCATTGCAGGCCCAATTGCCAAATGGATTGTCGGATGTGATAACGCTGAAGTTTGTGCCTGGCGTGCGAGTGACTCCCGAACAGATGTCTATTGCTGATATCGGCCAACAGGATATCATCATTACCGGCCTGGATAAAGTACTGCAGAAGATTGAGGTAGGTTGGGCGTTTCTCTAATTACTTACGACGACAATTTATCGTGTCGCCTTGATGGATTTCTATACCATTTGTCGTCGTGTCGTTTGACTTGGGACGACGATATGTAACGAATTAAGTTGACTGTCAGTTTCAATTGAAAATAAGCAACGACAAATTGCATGTTGTTATCTTAGGCGGAACGCGGAACGGGTTCTGTACCAATGGATTGCAAATGCAATTGAAATGGGAGCACTCGCGATTGAAGTGCTCCCCTCCTTAGTCAGTGTTGAATTTAAATGGAAACGTTTATCATTTTGAAAAGAGCATCGCACAGCGAAAGATGAGGAATTTCAATTTGAAGTTGAAACCTGATATAGCGTGCGGGTATTTAAGGAGAGCCATGGATGATGTCCTTGCGCGCAAATAAACGAGGAGGAGGAGGATGAAAATAGTTTTTCTCTCGATTTTTCAATGAATAATTTATTGCTTTCCAGAGATATCGAGTAGAAGAAGCTTTAGTGGACACGATGTCTGTGTAAGAAGATTGTGTCGCCTAAGGACACAGTGGATGACTTGTTGGAAAACTGATACAAAAGAATTTAATTAGGCACGTATTGCCTTACAATGTACATAGTCTTGTAGTTTAGTGTTTATATACCGCACACAAGATTTACAATTTTCAATAGCACAGATGATGTCTTACGTTTGCAACCAAGTGGTTACGTGGTGCTGTGTAGCTGGGCATATCGAATCTGTTGCATGATGCGAACTGATTTTGACAGTCAACTGTGAGAGGCACAAGTTCTTTCAAAATCAGCATTTTTAGATTGCAGTTTCCTTTGTAAGATATCGGTGCTCGGTACTGGGATGCACAGACGAAACAGACGATGCCAACGTAATCGGCCGCTATCAGCGGTCTTACGTACGGAATGCATGACCAATGAATAGTTTTAATGTGCGATTAATGTGAATTTGTAATAGGACTAGAAGCGAGACTGTCTGGTGTCTGGATTAACCGAGAGTATCTGAGCAAAGTGGTAATCAATGGGCGAAGCGTCAAGGTAGCTCCTTCAAGAGGGCGATAGAACTCCGCGCAGCGACGAAAAGAATGAAGAACGGAATGCAAAGCATGCAAGTTCAAATCATAACATTTGATATGTGGCAGAATGTGGAGATAGATGGTTTTAGTTGCAATAACGTGTTGTTCCTTCAGCGATTCCTTATCATATTCGCATTCAGATTCATTTGACTATGTCTCTTTGTCATTGTCTGTCTAGGAGATGCCCATTTGCCTCAAATTACCATTGTTCGACAAAAGCCCAGCCATTACACTTGGCCACGAAATTAACGAAAATTTAACTAACAACAGTTGAGAAGAGGAAATCTTATCCCAGAGACATATGGCCGATAGTCCGGTTCGCAAGCCGCAACGTATATATTATTTGAACCTGATCGCTCAATGATTCCCTTGGCACATTCCATCCTGTGTATAAGCCCATTGTAATCTGCACAAGGACTAGCCACCCTTATTTACTGCCAGCAGAAATTGTGAAACTTCGAGACCATTATCCTCCGACACAATAGAGCGCGTTTTAGTGATTATCCACTTTCAAAAGGAACTCTTTCTCTGCCAATGTAGGGAAGCTAGGGAAGCTCTTCTGTGTGAATGAAACTGCACCGAGCCAGTATAGTCACCCCTACCGCATCCTGTTTCACTGGCACTCGTTAAAAAGTTACCTAATGGAATTTCCTCAAGTGGTCTTTTGCTCTTACTCGCTCTATCTCTCTCTCTCTCTCTTTCGCTCACTCTTACGTTAGTACTTAAGTGCGAATATTATCGAACTTGATGTGCAATCGATGGCTTACACCCTCTCGTGTACGCCTCCTCCTTCCGCAAGGCACTTTCTGATCGACTACATTCGTGTATAACTGCTAACTTATTACTGATAAGCCAATGATGTTGAACAAACTCGTAAAAGCTTTTGTCGGCCAACATAATGATTTAAAAGGGGTTAAAAGCCATGAAAGGTCCATCCGCCTCCTTATATATTTATATAAAGTGCAACACTCGCCAGATATGCACTGGCACGTATATTTAATTGTGATATGTATCGAAATACGTTAATGGATACAAAAACGAAAATAAATTTAATTTTATGAAACAAACAAAATGCCAAACTATGCATGAATAAATTAATAATTAAATTTGTCCACTGGAACGGCAGGGTTGGGTATTTTTTTTTTGTCGCTTCTGCATATTTGCAAGCTAGCCCTTATCAAATTACGCGCACGCAACAGTGCCAGTATCCTGTCCCTCAGCTCACAACAATGTGTGTGACAAAATTGGTGTGGACGAGCAAAAAAAGAGGCCAGCCCAGAACCGCCTCATGTGCTTGACTCCGACAACAATTTGTTTTTGTACGCTAAAATGTACAAGCGAGGGATCCAATCCAAATTAATAAAATGCAATTACACAACTTTGAAGCGAGTTGTTGCTGTGAAACGGCGTGCGTTGAGTAAAGCATTAAATAATTTGAAAATTTTCCCCAACGACAAAAAAATCTGTATACATAGCAGGACTGTGTTCCGCGATTGTGTTTGTGCAATTTATATGGCTAACCGAGTGGGCAGATGTTTCGGAAACACAAATATGTGATGTAGTCTGTGTGTCGTCAATGGTATGTTACCCTACAAAGGATCTGGTTCATGGTATCAATGCTAAATTCCCATCTTGAGGATTGTCTTTCCACTGCGCCACCTCTCGCGATGGTCGGACAAACATCCGAGAGAGTAACTGTCATGAAAGAGCTTCTCAATTAGCCGTTTGGACTCGGCAAAAATTTGTAGATCCCTTCTATTCGTCCCAAGAAATTTAAAACTCACACAAACTAATGGTTGCAAAAAGCTAGGCCTACACCGAAAGAAATCCCTTGGTAGAATCAAACACAAACCTTATTTGAAAATGCGTCAACCAAGGAACGTTGTTATTTTAACAACGGTGGCGTGATCAATTTTTTTATCAAAACGTTACAATTTTCCTTCCTTGATTCAACAACCCCGTTGTCAACTTTGTGTTAAATCAATCACATAACGTATTTAAATAACAATATTCGTGTTCGAATGTTTCAGTTCCCAAACATCACAAACGTTGTTGAACAACTACTTTCCGTTATGACATAAACATTGCAAACGTGTTTGTTTTAATATGAAACTGTTGCATGTAGGATTTTTGTATTTATTTAGCAACAATCGTGTTGTTTTTAATCATTACTTTTGCGCGTGATGTTTTGAGCACTAAAATTGTTATTGTAAAATGTTTGTGCTTTCATAAAAATATCGGTATTTGCACAAGTTCGTTAGTGTTGTGCATTTCGCACGAATATTGTTCATCGAAAAAGTTTAACAATGTTGTTCTAATACATTTGTGTGTACACAAAAACAATTCTGTTACCAATAATATATGTTCATATAGTCCGAATATTGTTAATCAAATATTCTTCGTGATATATACGTGGTTGGCCAAACACAGAAATCTTGTTTTCCAAATATTCGTGTTTATTTAAATCCAGTCCTTTTTATAGTAATACTTGGGTATATTTTATATACCACCATCGTTGATGATCTATTGTCCTGTAAGAAATTGCAACCGAGATATAGTATGATTATAAGGCAGCAACCATTTTCGCCTTTAAAGTGAAACTTCCATTAGTAAAAACAAAATTTGAATTATGTTTTCAATATTAATATTTTATTGGTTTACACAAATAGGTAAGTATAGCAGACATGACATAAAAGATTTGTACTTCTATAAATTACACTTATATATTATTTTTTTAACAAACACTTAGCACGTTAATATTAAAATACAAGCATATTTAAAAAAAATTATGGGAGTATATTTCTTTCCATTAGTATTTTAGTACAAAATAAGAGGAGGTCCATTAAGTCCTTTCCTACTACACTTTTCACGAAAACTTTAAGGAACAATAAATTTGATGACAATATTTTCTATAAGAAACCACTAAACTAAATTTTCACTCGCGGATAAAATTGTTGCCCTTAACGAACTTCTGCCTTGCCTGCGTGGTTGATGGATTAATACTGCGTACCTATAACTCTAAAGTATACTGCATTGTGTAATGAAATGTGGTTGCTGAGACAATGAACATCAACTTGAATATGTGCGTTGTAGTTTTAAAACGTTCTTGGTGATCCTTTAATCATTTTCATGCTTTGCTCAAGTTACAACTTGTCAATACTGATTTATTTGAACACAATCGTGACAACTTAACAACTGTTGTGTATGCTTGACTATTTTTATGATCGATAAAAGGCTGATTTACCATGTTATCACGTTTCTTGTTGATTAACCATTAAATCAAACACGAAGTTGTTCATCAAACATTAATTAATATTTGAAACAATCAGGAACATGTTCAAATCAACCATTTTCATGATCTTTAAAAAAAAATTATCAACAACGCCACGTTATTTGATTTAATCACGCAGCGTTATTTGAAACAATAACTTTCGTATTCAGTTTGAATATTTTCAATGGATTTTCAATCAACAATGAAACGTGATTGATTCAACAAAGGATTTTTCTTTCGGTGAGGGTTATTTATTTATTTTATCTGGCATCAATCCGTGTATAGGATGTTAGCGGTGCTTGCTGTAACTTTAGTTGAGAATGCCTTGTCGATTCGGGTTCAATAGAATTGAGTAAAACAAAACATGAGCAGAATTGAAGCAGAACTCGCAAAGTTCGGTAAACTCATTCAAATGCACGATATCCTATGTTGTGGCACGGGTGCGTGCAATTCACTCGCGAGAACTAAGCGCATCTCAGCGATTCAAATCTCCGATGGTTTCATTTCTATTTTACTCGCACTAAAGAGGTTTTTCTTTTTTTAGTTCAGAGCTGAGCACTAAACTCTGAACTTGAGCTTGAATTATGAGCGCGCTCAGATCGTTCTGATGTATTTATGAAACACACTTATGTGCTCAAGTTGTCAAGCTGTCATTTGTAGTAAAGTTACGTGAAATTTTTGGGAGAATCAACGTGCCAACAAAACGCACTATTTATCGTGTACCTAGTGAATGATTTCGAAGAAAGAGGGTCTGTAGGTGATAGGCTCAAGCATGGACCACAACGTACTGCAAGATCGGCTGAAAACATTACTGCTGCTCAAGGAAGTGTTCAAAACAATCCATCAACCTCAATTTCACTGAACTTTCTCATCGTCACAGTAATCGATGATTGTTTTTGATAAATTGTTTTAACGATTAAAACATGTTGGTTTATCGAATATTTTTCCATAATAAATTTGCCACGTGTCTACTTCACGACTGCCAAATATGAACTGTCAAGACTAATGCTTATCAAAATGGCGGCAAAACAAAGTTACTACTTACCTTCCCGGCGGACACCCTGTATTTATGTTTATATGGAATATTAATTAATTGTTATTTATTAAATTGGTTCCAGAACAATAAGGTTTGTCCGCCATTTTAACTATTTTGTTTATTCTGTTTAGTTTTCTGTCAAATGTGTGTAATCAGCTTTTTACTCAGCCTACTCAGTCAATTTTTTCTGAGCTCATAGAAGGCACTCTGAACGAAAAAAGAAACACAAATTCTGAGTTCTGAAAAAGAAACACGAATTTTTTTTATAACAGTTCAGGTTCTGCTCTGAACTAAAAAACGCCTAAAGCGAATTAATTTTTTTTTTTAGTTTTTAAGGGTTTGTGCTTAGTTTGAATAAGTGCAGTTGTCTGCATTTTGCAGATTTTCAACCTAACTGCAGACTTTTACAACCAGGAATTTCCAGAAATCTGCGCTTAAGATTTTGTCTGCATTCGCAATATTTTGTTCTTTTCAAAAAATAATTTTGATTTTTTTCACACCTGCTTCACTGTATGCTTTCATTTTCGCATTCAGCTCTTAAGATTTTTCCATAGAAATCTTTTCTGCCATAATTGCAGATTTGTTCTAATATTTTTATGGCAACACAACTTGTGTACTGAACTTTGTTCAAAATGGATTCAGCAAAGCTAAATGGTAAAGTTAAAAATCGAGCTCCGTTATGGGACAGTAAAGACTTCTGCAAAAATGAAAAACTGTTGAATGAAAAAGTTGTGGTAATGACAACAAGTTGTTTTTCTTTCACAAAACGACAACGACATATGATTAAACCTTCCCAAAATACATCACTTCAAAACTTAGTACTACTTTATAAACTAATCGCGAACTTTGCTTGCACAAAACTCGCTTGCACCTAAAGCATCCTATTTGCGCGAATGCGCTCAAGTTCTATTCGCTTACACTCGCTCAGTTCGCGCGGGTGAAATTCGCTTGCAATCGAAACGAAAACCGCCTTAAAGTCGAGCAGACCCCATGTGATTACTTATACACAGTTTTTTCCTATCAAATTAAATTTATCACATCCACAAGTTTGTATAATACGACCGGCTAAGTCAAATCTTCTTTTCGGCAAAGTTTGGGAACTAGTTTTCAATATGAGCTCATGGTGTTATCCACTTTGAGCTTTTAAGCCAAATGTACCTTGCAGATTTCATTATATCTATGATCAGGGTTAGCAACCTTAAATAATGGGGAACTAGAATCACACCAAGGATACCCTATAGGAAATACAAAAAAAAAATTTACTGATTTACAAATAATTACAGCGGGCGTGTAGTCTAACAAAGGTCAGAGTGTAAAATCTCTATTTCTCTCTCAAAGGACTATAATTTCACGCTGCAATACCCATATGCAAAGAACGACGAATGCAAATACTGTTGTCATGTAAATTTGGAATTTTTTTGTTGGTGTATTCCGAAATCGTTTTGTTATTTTTCTGGAAAAAATTGCATTAATCCGCAAAAGTATTTAATCTGTCGGGCTTTTGCTAAATATTGTTCGCACTTTTTACTGTCACATCTGTTGGAGAATCCATGCAGATGTATATTTTTATAAATAATGCATTGAATTCGATTGATAGACCAAGGTACACTATATCGAAGTTTATGCGCGTATATCGGTTGTATGAATTCGGTATGCATAACGCACTTTGTCAAAATCGAACGCTTATGTTGAAATACGCTGGAAAGTCCGATATTAAATGGGGTTTCGTTGTGCTTCCAAATCGCTTGAGCAATTTCCTAGAAAATCTAATTTTACGCGGCACACCAACCAACAGTATTCTATAAATTGTCTACGCCATAAAATTGTACGAAGTTATCGAATGATACCTATATTGTTACACTTGTGTTAAAGGAAAGACGTTTTCGGTGGGGCAGTTGATTTATTTTAGGTAGCGGAACCAGTGTTTCCTTCGGACATTCACTGTGAAAATGATGAATTCCAGTAAAATCGAAATTAGGCAACACTTGAATCAAAGTTCAGCGAAGCTCCAGAAGTCGGATAACACTTGAAACCAAAGTTCAATATTAGAATAGACTCACAGACTTCCGACTTGCAATAAACATTCGCACTCGAGTTTTAGAATAAAGAAACGTTTTTTTACAAAAGTATTCAATAATGAAAATTAATATTGCTGACGGAATGTCTGCTTCGATGATATATATATTAAAATTGTTGTCATTTTTTCCGTCGTACGAAGGCACCATTGACATGTCAGCATTTCCGTTGTTGCGGAACTTTAATGCTTGCATACATAACAATATAAATATATTTTTTAAATATCTACACTTGGAACAATCAGAAAGATGGCAACAGAAAACATCTAAAATAATTTCCAATCAAAAAGTTTTGAAGACAACAAAGTTAATTTCTGGTTCAGCTAAATTGAAGGGTCATTCAGGGGGTCGGTTTCGAAAGTAAAGTTAAATGCCAACACACAGCGATACATTTTTGATGAAAATTTTATTTCATTTTAAAGTTTGGACTTTGCCATTAAGTGTGAAATACAATATCATTCAAATAGCCGCCTCGGGAACATTCGCAGCATGCGATTCTTTTGAGGTAATTTTTAACCACTTTTTCGCAAATTTCGGGCGGTATCTCGGCCATAACTTGAGTAATGTTGGTTTTTATTGCGCCTAAAGTTCGGGGATTATTTGCGTGAACACAGTCTTTTGCGTAGCCCTACAGACAAAAATCTAACTGTGTCAAATCGCATTATCTTGGTGGCCAATTGACGTCGCCAAAACGTGAAATAACGCGACCAGGAAACTTGTCACGAAATAAAACCATAATGGGTCGTGTTGTGTGGCTTGTTGCCCCGTCTTGATGGAACCAGATATCGTTCAAGTCATGATCTTCAATAGCCGGCCGAAAAAAAACGGTTTTCAGATCATCAGCATCGCTTGCACTTGCAGGAGCAATATTTTCGACTGAGCGCTCATAACGATGATGCCCAGTCCTAACTACGACATCAGTTATTCTTCCACTCTCTTCAAATTACTTCACAATTTTACCGATTGCTTGCGTAGTCGGTCGATTATGGCGATTATAATCATCGCGTAATGCACGAAAAGTGGCTACATTTGAATCACCACTTTTGTAGTAAGTTTTAATAATTTTAACGCGTTCTTCGATTGTTAAGCGATCCATTATCGTAAATGGCAAACATTCAACTTATATTATGACACTTCAAAGAACAGCTAAGTTTGACAGGTGTCAAATGCCAGCGCCAACAACTTGAAACCACGAAATGAATGACCCTGTTCTTGAGATTGAGCAAAAAGCCAGAAAGAGTAATTACGCTGTTTAAGTGAAGAAACGGTTTTTGAAAGAGCCCATAAGTATTTACTTCTTAAAATCGTGTAAAATAAGTGTTTATAATTTAAGAAACGTTTTCGTGTAAAATAAACGACCACATGAAGCCAACACACTAGATCTCTTCTGGTCGCAGTGTACAGGGCCTATTACTTACGAATGAAACGCTTAGGTGAAGAAGGGGTTAAACGACATTTTCAGAAAATTAAATTTGTTTTCAGCAATCAAGGTGTTATACGGTAACTTAAATTTTTGTGCAATGCACGTCTCTTTATGTGATCTATCTTTTCTTTATTTTGTTCCTCAGGTACTAGTCTGAGTTGTATTAAACAATCAAAGTTACAGTTCAAAACTTTAATCCCAAGAATCTCGAAAGTATGTAAATATCACTTAACTCCTTCTTCACCTAAGGGCTTCAATTACAATGGCCACATGAATTATTTTCTTGATTTAAGAACAGATTTTGCTCAAAATATAGAAAGGCAGTATACTCATATCTGTCTGCAATTAAAAAAAATAATATTTTATGCCGTTAAGAAGTGTATGTTTTTTTTGTCTTCTATAAAGAAAACTGAGTTCCCTTGTCACATTTTTAGGTCTTAATAAAAATATTTAGCTACACAGACCAGCTCGCGACTCCCAATACTGACTTAACTCGAACCTCGCAGATCATGAACAACTACAGGATATTTGAACTAACGCAACGACATAAAGAAAACTATACATAATTTTTTTAGCCCTAGGCTTTCTATGTAAGAAAATGAATGTCTTGCTTCTTAAGAATACTGAACGACTGCGTTACGAAGATCATAAAATCGTAGCGAAATCTGACACTCACAACGATGGCTCCAGGAAGCATCTAAAATTAGCGACGCAAAATCTGTCATTTCCTTTGTTAGTTTCTTGATTGTAAAAAAATGAAGCAGAAAGCAACTGGGTTATTATACTCTGCCTGTGTCTGAATATATAAGAATTATTGTCTTAGATGTAGATAGTCAGTCTTTTTTGTAGTTTTTGCTATAATTTTGCAGTCTTGTAAAAGAAAGAATAGTTGTTTATAAATGCAATTATGGCATATCGAAAGAAACACGCCTTACTTCCATCCCTGCTTGGTTTCTGAATATAAGAAAAGAACTTAATATTTCAGGAGAATACAAATGCAGAAAGGCAGCAAAACTTTCCCATTTTTGTTGGCTCCGGTATTTATACAAAAAAGAGCGGGAAATAAAATTAAGATTTTTCTTAATTTAAGAAAAAAAATGTTTACTATACAAAATTATTTTCTTTCCGCGGATGTTGTGTTGGATTCTTTTAAGGCATACAAATTTTAAATAATATGTCTTTGTAAAGGTCAACAGTTTGGATTGTTTTTGACAAACTTTTGTTTTGGCAGCTGCTAGTTTTAGTGTTACCCCCCTGAGCTGGGATTCAAAGTTCTACAATATTTCATTAGTAATATTATCTGTATCTTCAAACTGTAGTAACAGAGCTCCTTGATTTGATTACCCTCGTCGGCAGACATTTTTACGATACGATTCAATCGCAAACATCAATAATTATTAACAACATCCCCTTCTCTTAAATATAGATAATCATGTTGAACCAATCCCTACATCCGACATCAATAACTCTCAGCGGAAATTATCTCGTAGAACAAAATAAAAACATAAAGTCATGAAACTTCAAATTGAAAATCACCCGATTTCGAATATCCTTGCATTAAAAAAAGAACAACCCTTGCCTCTGAAAACTCGTTCTCAAAAAGTTTTAACGATTATTTTTTTTTGTTTGGTTATCGCTTAATTAAACTTGGTTTTCCACAAAATTGTCAACATACCCAGCAGTCATTTTGGGGGCGAAATTGAAATCATTCTCCTTACAATCGTCCTACCGCAGCTATATCCAAACATACATCTAACACACACACTCTCCACATGTGAAATAAAATTCAATTTAAACTAAAAACAGAAATAAAAAAAATGTATTTCTTTTGCAGGTGAAACCATCGGATACATCCATCCTGGAAGTGATTCCTCAGGCGAAAGTACACGGCTCATTGCAATACAAGGTGAAACTGTTGAACCAACTACCAACAGAGGAGCAATTGTTTATCTATGTGCATTCACCATTAACCCTGCAAGACATCGAGGTGAGTAGAATTTATTTGATTGCATGTAATGTGCGTTCCCATATCGTGTCGTATCTATATATGAATAGACGGATCTACTAAACATTTGATTGCCATCCTGGGTAGCTGTGCAAAGAGTGCGCCCTCGTAGCATTATACAGTCGGGTGCAAAACAAGCATCAAGTTGAATTAATTCGAGTTTGCAATTCCCCCCTTTATGTGTATATCCTTGCAATAAGTTTTCAGTTGAATTTTAGATCAGATAATTTAAGTGTAGATGATACTTTGTACATCAAGTGTCCTTAATACGATATTTTGTGTTTTTCTCTTTTTTTTCCACTCTTGACTTTATTTTCCTGACGATGAGTGTATTTCTTTTTCCTGGCTATCCCTAACTGTGTAAAGAGAGATACTTTTTCTAGTTCTTATCTCCAGGCGGTCGTATAAACGAAGAAAACAAAAACCAAATGTACACTTACGATGTGAGTAGGAATTGAAACGTGGTTTCTTTCGTAGGATCCTTTACGTTGTTTCTTTTTTTCTGTTTGGCCTTTCAGATGGTAAAAACACTCACATGTGTGTGTATGGTTTTCTTTATGAGAAACTTTCAAAACTTTCTCTGCTTTCTAATGGAAACTAACATTTTCTTAAGTTTTTGTTTTCGTTCTCGTTTTCTCTTTCGCTCGGATGTTTTCCCTTTATACTTGCTAATGTGTGTTTGCGTTTTTCAAACTGCGCTGGGATAAATACGGGCAACTGACCTTTAGCTTAGTGTTGAAGCGGTAGGTCTTGCAGCAGTTTTTTTTTTTTAATTGCAAACTGTATTGGGGTCTTAAAAAATTTCAACTGTGTGAAAGAAGGCGATTTTTGTGGCAGCACATTTTCGTTGCAGCTGTTTAAACTCATCCTTTCCAGTGATGAATACATCACTCAAAAGTGTTTTTTGCCACATACGCTAAAGGATTAGGGCACCCTAAACGGTTGCATGGCATGTCTTTCCAGCTGTAACCTACCGGACGGTTTATATCTTATTCTCCTTTCTATATACTGGGCCTTTCCGTTGTCACACATTTCGGTGTATTTCTGGTGCAGCAGCTCCATAAAATACCCAAAGTTAGGCTTCTTTCAAAAATTCGTACGTGTGAGCTTTTCTGTTTCTTGTGAAGAATTGTTCAGCTGAAACAAGATAGCTTTTGAAAGTCCTCATTCTGTAGATCCTCACATAGTTGCCTTAGTTTTTCAGAAGAGGGCCACGGCTAGTTCCAGACGAAGCTCCTTCCTCGGCGGTGCCATTGACATACGATTATGATGATTGGTCGTCCATCGAACATAGTGTTCGACAAAGTATGGCCCAAAAACTGACCCCTGCCGAACTTCTCCTTCTATATTCTAAATATAACAGAAAAATTTTATATTCGCAATAATTTTTAGTCATTTTTAGAAGGTAGCTCAGTAGGTACTGTAGGTCATGGTAAGCTTTCAACTGCCCTGCAGCACAAGAAGTTTCAGCTTCCTATAGCAAACTGCATATAGCTCTAACGCGTTGGCGCCCATTGTTTCCTGCGGTGCAGCGGTCCGTCGCACTTTCCCTCCCATCAGGTGGCGGCTGTTCCGTGGGTATTTCTTTATGCCAGCCTTTGGCGCACCCATTACATTGGGAACTTTGACAAATTCCTCTGATTGAGTTTAAATAGCTTGGAAGTACTGCTGCTTTTTGATACTCTTCTGATACTAAGCCCGTTTTAGATCTCTCTCTCTCTCATGAGTTTTCTTCTCTGTACGGCCACTACCTGCACTTGCTTAACCTCGAAATTGCATTCGAATGTATTCAACCGCCTGATCTTGCCATCGTTGGTCCATGGTTACCCATAATCTTTCTCATCCTGCAGTACAATCTACCTGTTCCTATATCCATACACATTCACACAATATTTTCTAATGCAATATCTTCGTATGTTTCAGATACCAATTCTCGGATCGAGTGCCCTTCAACAGAAATGCTCCAATCAGCCTTTCAGTAATTCATCAACGTTTCTGATTAAAATCGTTTCGAATGTGGGTCTTATTATCTCCGCATTGATTATTCTCGCAGCAACAATTTGGGGTAAGTTCCATCAAGCATAACTACCAAATCAACTATACTAAGCCATGGAGTCTCCCGAGTGTTTGTATCCTAAAGCTGATTTGTGCACCAAGCATGCACTTCGTTCTCAAGCACTCGCCCCAGCCGTTGTGCCTGCAATATTAAGGATTGCCACTTGCTAGAGCTCTTACTCAACTACAAGCCCAACTGTATACACATATACGGTGGTTGCTGCGTGGTCCTTCCTGTATCTAAACAACGGGAACCGTGTGTGCGCTAAAGTAACAAAACCTAGCTAGGCTAGCTGAAGTGGCACAAATGTTTGTCCCCTATTATTGCACTAAAAGGGTGTTGACTATAGTTCAAGAGCATAAACAAGGCGACCCCGTCCCTCCTCTCGCACTATGCTCAATTTAAAGGAGAACATGGCAGAGTTTGTTGTTGGTACAGAGCTCCTTATTCCTAACCTCCTTCGTTCGAGCTATAAGGTTGATTAATTGCATTTTGTATTCTATTTTACAGTGCTTATAGTGTGTTCCCCGCAACGAAGAAGCAACAGAACGGATATCAACTCTGAAGGTGAGTTTAATTAACAATTCCCATATCACATCCGAAGATATTCGCCTCAAAGTTTTGGCCACGGCTGGTTGGCTTCCCTCTCTATTTATTGTCGGCTGGTGGTGGTGGACTGGTTGTAGCACCGTAGGAGCTTCATCATGGGTATAGCTAAATTTTCGTAAAACTGTGTCACTTATCTCTGTGATTAATTTCCTTCGGCGACACTATGTAGTCGTGGCGTGATGCGGTAGTTGGTGTCCTGGTACATAGTTGTTTGCAGTAGGAGATTAAATTAAAGTTCCTTTGAAATTTTGCAGCAGCAGCATCACTTGGGGAATGCTATGCCATGGAAAGGACTCTTGAAGGAGCATGTAGCCCACCCGAAAACACACACATTTATACGTAGGAGTATACACGGTGGTTTTCTGTGTGTAATTTGTCGAAAGTCTGCTGCAGCGATATCGAGTTTTTGTCCACATCCGAGGGGGATGTTGATGATATTTGCGCATTGTTTCCCACTGTTTTTGGTGAATAAAGGTGGGCCACACCACCAGACTTTGAGATTCTGAAACTCAAAATGAATACTAATTGGTACGGAGACAGATGAGAATGATTGATGAAGTTTTAAGGAAGTAGAAGTGTTTGTTTTGGGGTGTCTGCTGATGGCGGTCGGGTGAAACTCAATCCAATTGGCACGGGGGGTTGGACTTTAACTTATGTTCGATGAGGAAATTCGTGTAATTTCCACAGCGAGATGGTTGATTTATGTCAAAAGTGTGCTCTTTTGACCCGTTGTGCTTTGCCGATTCGGTTGATATTGATTTCGGTGCGTTCATTTGTCTAGTGATTACACCGAAATGTGAAATGTCAAAAGGGTTTCGGCTTGTGCAGCCGGATATTAGTGATATTAGGGCTAAATCCAGGTATCCATCGGGGAAATTGGGACAACTTATTTAAACTTTGATAAATTTGCCAGCATTTCCAAGTCACTGAGGAGGACAACGTCATTTCGATGTTTCAACTGCGTTTAGGTTTAGCATGGATGGTCGAGCAACCGCGTTCCTTATAGATGAAAGGTTATCATCTCTTGACTGCGAAGCGTGTGAATGCTATGTTCCTTTCATTTACATCACTTTTTAAATGAGTTACATTATTAAGTGAAAGCCTCTTCTAAGACTTCCGTCTTTCTTTTCTCTACGAGTAATTTAAACAGCACTAGCAGCTTTAATAACCCATCCCCATGCTAACCAAAACACGAAAATGCAATTAAAAATCATATCCACTCCCCTTCCGATATTAATTGTCCACATCTTAAATATAATTGAATAAACTTAATTTCGCCCGACTAATTTAATAACAAAAAAAAAAACCTTCATGCTTAATTTTCAGTGTTTTCAACTTCGGTAAAAAATAAATCGCACAACACCAGTGCAACGGCTGGCGGAGGATCCTTCAGTCCGAGGACATCGGACCAGCTTTATCCCAATTTGTCGTCATATTATGGTAAATAAATTTCATGCTCATAAAATTAACGTCAGGTAATCGCCATTATTAATTGTGTTCATTAAAAATTTCCCCTTTTTTTTGTCTCTTCCTTGTCTTTTTTTTTTTGTTTGTATTTGTACTCGCTCCTCGCCATTAATGCACACAAACAGCTGGTAACAAATCCGACATTCGGACTAGTGGTGGCAGTACAAATTTATCACCTGGAAATGAATCGCCCGTTTATGGAGATACAACTTTGATATCGCCACAGAAAAGAATAAACCGCAGATATTTATGATGAGGATGGCTGCTATTTGTGACCATTTTTTGGATTGGTTCCGCTGCCGCACGGCGTTTTCTGTATCTCGGATGAAGAATCCTTTTAAGAGTGCGCCATACAAGCGTGTAAATGAGTGTGTTTTTTTTTTGTTCTTTACTTTACGTTTACTATAATTATTTTGTATATTCATTTTGTTTTTGACTCGAAAGAATTGGTTTCATTTAATTTATTATTTTTTCGTAATAGTAGTTTGGTTAGTTTTAAGTATAGTAGGCGATTTGTGTTCTCTAAGTAATAAATATAACAACTAAATTGTACACAAAGATGGTCACATAATTAAACTATACCACTCATGTTGCCGCGGTCGTAAGGTTGGTGGTTACACTCGACTGGTGTATCGACTTTCTGCAGGCCATACCAATGTTCGAACGACCGTCGCAATGCGAATGGTGTACTTTAAATGCAGGAAATACGGAACTACAACGTTTGGGCATAATATATTTGTTTCATACGACATCGGGAGAGAATGTGCGAATGACGTTACCTTGTATAACAGACTGCGCCACTTGGGCTTTGATTTTGTCTACGTCACACAGTAAGAGGTACTGCAATCACTTAAAAGCATCTCTGCCAATTAAAAACAGACGTTACAAAGGTCTTGTTGCTTATTTTACGGGTGTAATTACTATTTTATTTCTGGAACAATGGGTACCTACCATTGCCACTTCAAAGACTCTCGCTTCATCGACTGACTATTTTCTAATTTATCGATTGAATGTGCTTTACTGGGTAACTATTGCTAGGAGCAATGCAAGCTTATCTACCAAGCCCAGTCAATTTAAGCATACGCATTGATTTTCCATTTTTTGGGGAGAGTTTCTAAGGGAGATCAAAATGTCACATTTATGTCCAACAACATGTGACAAGTGGTCGGCAATAATTTGCACTGCCTTTATAAATTTTACTGAATTGTGTTTCCGTACTCAGAATTTTGTAGGAGACAAAGCCAGCGACACCAAAAACTTCCCGCCATCATAAATTACGAATTTGTAAAGATGAATATTTTTTCCATGGCGCTGTATTCTGTCAAACTGACGTTTAACGATGTCTTGTCATTAAAACAACCAAAACCAGAACAATTTTTTCAGCAATATTATTTTTTGCACCAATCTTTTATTTGCAACATTTTTTTGAACTCGATTATTTTTGAAAAGAAATACCGCAACCTAAAGCGGAAGTCAAAAATTAGGTTTAGGTATGATTTACTTTCGATGCGAATTGTGCCACCTGCCTCTTACTATGTGAATATTTTTTTATTTAAATTTCGTTCATATTTTTTGTTTGTTTTACTTATGTAATATAATTTCGCCAATGTGGGTGTTTTATGTTCCATTTTATTTCTCTGTATCTTTTGTTTGAATCACTTAATCTAGTCGCTAATATTTTTTTATTATTATTTAAAGAAAAAAAGACTTGTATTGATTATCCTATACAAAATACAATTTAAAAGCTTTCTTGTATATAAACAAAAATAATAAGAGTAATAAATTAAAATAAATCTTTCGTATAAAAAAGCAACCGTAACAGGTTTTGTCTTAACTTTCGTTTTACTATTTTATCAACCAAACAGGGGGTGTTCATTGTATAACTTTATCCTTTGCGAGCGACGAAAAGTAAATCGCTCGACTGGAAAGATAATTTAACGCTGGCGAACGGAAAATATACATTTTCATTAATTCCAATATTCTGCACTTGGGAGCAGGAGCACCAGCGCAGTTCGTTGACATTTTATTTATTACTATGAGGAGTTTTCGAAACAACTATACAACAGTGGATCCTGTCGCAATGTTTGTGGAGCGCGCGGGTGATTTGATTTATTATAATTAAAACTCAATTAGTTTTATATTTTTTGTTGGTTGATATAGCTCAACTTTTAAGAATAATGGATAAGCGATAAAAGTTGAATAAACGACACATCCTTCGTCCCAAAACCTGCCATTAGTTATGTGCATGATGTACGAGCAACCATTTGCAGATGTCAATCTGCTCCGTCCTCATTGTTATTATTTGTTTCCTTTTAATCATATCGTGCTCTTTGGTAATTGTTCGCATTTATGTGTCACTTGAGCGAGTTACTGTGATTGGGATAAATTATTCTGGGGAACAAAAACGAAGAGCGGAGGAATCCCATTTTCGACAAACCAAAAAAAAAAACAAAAAGCAATGCTCAACGAGTGGAAAATAATCTTTTCTATTGTCAGTTATTTATATAATGTTTTGTGGGTGGGAGCGAGATAGAGAAAACAAGGAC
This sequence comes from Cheilosia impressa, assembly GCA_948293265.1. Classification (NCBI taxonomy): domain Eukaryota; kingdom Metazoa; phylum Arthropoda; class Insecta; order Diptera; family Syrphidae; genus Cheilosia; species Cheilosia impressa. The sequence continues at coordinate 20,959,831 of OX411883.1, read as the reverse complement.
AAACTGGAGAATGCCAACAAGAAATCAACTGTCGTATTTGCTGTGCGTAAATGATCTAGTGGGTGGATATTAGGTATTCCCTGGAAATATTTTGCCCAAGTTAATCGGACAAGTCGAGTGAAATGAGATCATATTGCATTGATAGGGATTGGGATGTGAGAAGTATTTTTAATTAAGTCAATCTGCAGACAAGTACGAATTGAGGAAAGAACAAGATGTGGTCTTATGGCGGCTGTCTCTAGTGGGGACTGGCAATTGAGAGGATAAATCTGTCATTGATTTGTGATTTTATTTCTTGAGGATAAGGTGATTGGAGGAGGGTTAGTGTGTACATCATGCAGCAGTGCTGTACGATTTATCTGCAGATTGTAGTTGTCGGATCCGGCGGAGAGTTTTAAAGAGTGTTGACCAACTTTCGTTGTGTATCTTTCAATAGAACTGTTTTCTTTTATTGAATAAATTGTCAGTTTGTTATAGAAATGATTAAAATTGGAATCTGTTTTCACGGAAAGTCGGTTTGAATGTGTAAAATTATGATATCGGGTAAATGTCAAAATGACAACTTCTTGAGTTGAAGCACATTTGTGCTCGCGAAAACATCTGGCTTGAGATTGGTGACTTCTTGTTCAATGTTGTATTTTCGGACATGCAAAGTTTGTTGTAGTTGCTGTTGCTAGATTTCAAAAAGCTCTGAAAAGTCTGCGCACATCGTGCCTGGATGTGGAGAGAAGGGACGACAAAACTCCCGCTGCGTTCAGACAGCAGACCGTAAATTGGTCAAATATCCATGATTCCGCGATTTCACGTGTATAGGTACCTAGGACTTCTTTCAAAATCTCATTCGCAAAATTTTGAAATCAAATTTCCTTGACAGCTTTTAAAATCAGTCGTCACTCGTCATAAATATTTTTTCCGTATACGTAGGATTTAATCTTCGAATATACATTTTTAAAATTTTTTAAAAATTTCTACAACACCTGCGTTGATAATAGCTCAAAGTAAAAATGATACAAAATGTTATTTTGTAAAACTTGATATACCTATCAATTTTAGAAATTTTTAAAAGTGGTTGAACCCCCTTTGTCACTGGGGACTATCCCTAAGCACGTATGTATCTTAAAACTTGTGTATTCAAAAAAAGCTAACACTCGTAAACTGTTAAAAGTTCTGTGCTTACAATAAACCACAAATTCCATTTCACTTTGAAACACAACGCAATACTTTTAATACCTTTTAAAGTTTCTTTTCACTTTAATGATTTATTTTAAGTATTGTAGGAAAACCGTAAACATTTTTAAAAATTGTACTTGCGGAGAAAAGGAAAATTTTAGACTTTTGAGTGGGAATTCTCATATCAAAAATCACAAAGCAAGTGTGTGAAAATGAAAAAAAAACAAAACTACTTGTATTCATAAGGAACTTTCGAAGACTAAAAGTCCGTTTTCGAGTTTCGTTACATTCGACAGCCATAAAGCTTATGCAAAGCTATATGGATGCTTTTGAAGACGTACGACTTAGTTAAGAATTGTTGCTTTCATTGTATTACACTGTTAAAATCTAGTCTAATTTAGTCTGTCATAAATTATTTACTACTAGTATTACGAAGCACTAGAAATCTTTTTAATTGCGTCTGTTAATTCAAAAATTGGCAACATTTTAATATATATATGTTTAAAGCTTAGTAGTTATACTGTTATTTCAAAAGAAAAATAACTAAACTTGTAACATAATAAACTAAGTACACGGCTCACGACTGATTGCAAGATTTTGCAATACTGCAGTGTGTACTGTTTCCAGGAAAACTTGCCGAAAACTCCCCAAACATAATAACCGATCATTTCTTATATCTACGAGTCTACAAAAAACGTTCAAAGTTTTTACGTATGCATTTGCAATTTTACCGCGAAAGAAGAATACTCAATTTTCTAGAACCATTCACTTTATGTTGTTGAAAACTTTTTCTCGAGTATTATCCTCATAAAAGTCTTGGAGGCCATTTTTGAACAAAATAAATTAAAAAGTGTTTTAAAATCCTAATATTGGAGACACATTTACTTAGTTCGAAGACGTATAAACGTGAAGCCCATATCCTTTCGACTTTCAGCTTTCAAATAACAAAACATGACAGTTGTATCCCCACTTAAATGCTTGTAGATACCGATTTATCTACAAGGACTTATTGTTTTTACATCATAAAGTGTAGTACCTTGCTCGCGGTAAATTATAGCATTTTTTTAGAGCCAGCCTCAATTTTTTGCTATTTTGGCCCTGTGAGTCTCAAGGTATTAAGTAGAGCGTAGTTGTTCTAATTGATAACTAAAAATCCTACTTTACTTTGCGTTGCTGACATTGAAGCTAAAGAATAACAGGCCAATTGTTCAGCCAGCCAATTCTAGTTAACTATCGTTCAAAAATTCTAAATTTTCAGTATAGCTTCGGAGATGACACTATTTTTCGTCATTAGCCCTTTTTCTTGCGACTTTTCAGAATAATGCAGCGGTCACCCTGTACCTAGTCTCCACTTTGTTTCTCCACCCGAAAGATAAATGGTCGATAAATTTTTAAACATGATATAGATGGGACAAAAGTCATATGTTCATGGCAGATGTCAGAAAACGTAATTTCAATTATAGGTACAAATAATTCGAACTTTCGAGTTTCTGCCTCCAAAGTCCAAACCCATCGCGAAATTTGAATACAGTGGACTCGGGAAAACGTCAACTAATTCAAACCGCGGGTGTTGACGTTTAAACAATTGTTGAGGTTTACGAATGTAAAATTTTTAAATAAAAAACATCTGCTTTTAAAAGTTTTTATTAATTATACACTAAAACCAAACATAAACAAATTCAAAAAGGAAACCAAAAAGGCATTCAACCTGACTAGAAACAAAAAAGCAACTGAACATAAATAAAAATATAATACGTGCAGTTGCAACTACTTTTCTACTCTACTTATAAGGGAATCACCAATTTCAGAAATGATTTCATAAAATAAATGTGTGTGTGTACAAATTTGTGTATTTTAACTGCTGCTAAATTCAAAATTTTGTTTTATTCAGAGTTGACGTTTTAGAGCTTTGTGGTTGGGTTGACGTTTTAGCGTAGGCAATGTAAAAAAAGGAGGGTTGACGTTTTGGGATGTTGAAGTAAACGAGCGTTGACGTTTTCCCGAGTGCACTGTATTTCCATAATAATACGGCAGTTCGCGACAAATTCAGTGTCAAATAAGAAGAAAAATCCAAGTGACGGCTAGAAACTTGTTGGAAAACAGAACAGATTTTATATGGGTGTAGCATAATTGTGTAAAAAAATATTGATAAGTATATATTAAAGTTCAAAAAACAAGATAAAACAGAATTGAAAAGTGATGTTTATCAAAAGAAATTGCTAACAGGTGAAAAGTTAAAGTAATGGGAATTGTGCGCTTTTTAACAATACTCATATTTGAACAACACACTACATTGGCCATTATAAACCAGCTTTGTTATCCTCCAAGTATTCTTTCACGTTTGAACCAAAAATATAGCCCATCTGTGAAATGATGGGCTTTGCGAAACACTCTATAGCCTAGTATGCTGCTCGCGCTTAAATTAAGTGCCCATCCAAAAATGTCTCCAAAGATAAAATAAAGCGGTTAAGCCAAGCAGTACGCAGTTCAAGCTAAATTTGTTAGCCACTGTACGGAAAATCTCTACAGAATTTAAGTAAGCGTATTAATGCAAAATACATTTTTTCACAGCTTGATTTTGACAGATCAGAGAAAATATCGGTATTCGCAACAAAATTTCAAACGAAAGCAAATTAACAATCAACTGTACCAACACTGTTAATTTTTTTACGTAACTTACACTTTCAAAATTAAGCGAAGTGGTGGAGAGAAACATTGGAGAAGCGCTTAATTTTAGCTTTCCTGTAACAGCATACTAGCATTGTATATGAAACTAATAGTACTATCACTTTGGCAAATCGATGGTGATGCCTCTATCGGCGCGAGATACTACTAGGCCAAAGAGGGCTGAAAATATTACGCTCTCTTTATTAAAATTAATGGAGATCCACTCACATAATTTATACAGTTCTACTTAAAAATAAAACCAATCGCATGCCAATATACTATTTCTTTCCCGCTCATTTTGTCAAATACGAAAGCGAAGTGAGTTACTTTGTTGCAATGCGAATATACCGCCGATATCAGCAATCGCATTTCATATCTCAATCTCAGTGCTGCAAAGCCATTTGCTGAGGTAGGTTGTACATGTCTTGTTTCATATTTTACTCAGATTCAAATTTAATTTTCGTATTTTTGTTGTTAATTTACTCAAAGTATACTAATATTTGAGCCTGAGTGAATAAGGAAGCATGAATAATGTATGTTCCCATCATCCCATCCCATATCATCTTTGTCCACGTACAGTATGCACTCTGCTTCAATTCAATAACCGGTTTTTTGAGTATTTTTTTTTGTGTGTGTGCTTAATTGATACTCATCGCTCATATTCAACCTCTACCATTGCATATTGCTTATTATCTTTTTTATGGTGTTTTCCATTGGTTTCACTCGGGGATCCACTCATTCTGAAATCCAATGGAACAGCAAAACTGCTTCTGACAGAATCCACCAAAGTATTGGTGAAATGCCAAAAAATAATCTATGGCTGCTGTCAGCCGACTTGTAATAAATACATAAAATTGCACTTGTGTGAGTGCTTCTTGAGTGGATTCTGACTTGAAATCGAGATCGAGAAGTGAAATTCTCTTCTCAGAATCACCAGAAGAGTATTTTTGTGCCAATGGAACAGTGATGGGACTTCTACCACTTAAGTGGTATTTCTACCACTTTTTACACTTTCGGAAATTCTACCAACATGAACTCGAAATCTACCACCTTTTACTCATCGCTACTAGCTAATAATATTTCCTTTCCATCATTGCATTAAATTGAAAACTGTTGCTATACCTATACTCGCCTTAGTTTTACCCATACAGACTCAGCTTTATGTTATCAGTATTTCTCTCTGATATTTGCATCAGCAAAAACTTCCAGTCCAGTACACCATTTACTGCGCTAAAATTTCTATATTTGACTGTATTTGTGAGAGGGTGTTTTGCTATGTTTGGATATTTTGTGTTTAATGATGAGTTGAATCTATGATGTTTTTTTGGTAGTTTCAAAAACTTTTAATTTTCAAATAATATTTAGAACTATTGGAAGTGAAAATGCGTAAATTCTTGGTTCCTACAGCAAGTTAGTGTGCTTTCTCTAATGCTTGCATTATTTTACTGCAAGTGGAACGTTTTATTTTCTACCACTTTTCTACCACCTTTTTTTAAGGCTATCTACCACCGTTTCGCTTTACTCAAGTCCCACCACTGCAATGGAACAGCATTTTTTCGATTCCGGACTCTCCCGGACGCTTCTTTTTGTCCAATGGAAAACGACATTAGTTTAATGCGAGTACGCTAAAACCGGTTTGTTGTTGTTTGCACTCTTCAAATCACTTATAAACTCACTCATTACGCCATTATTTACTCTATTCAGAAGGAGTGAACAAACGTTTCTTCTCTCGAGAGAAACGATCGATCACCCCCTAGGCGGCTGGAGACAGAAATAAAAAAATTGGCGTGATGATACTACTATAAGTTTCATATACAATGATACTAGGCTTATCGATACAAGAAAAGTTGTAGAAGATATTATCATTGCTGCAGCTGTTGAAATAATTTCTGTATTAGCAAGTAGAAGACGACACTTTCGTCGTGTGGCGTAGATTCCTATTAGCAGTGGGATTTGTCCTGCAAGTTCCATATTGCTAGTCTTTTCTCCATAAGTTCCGCAAGTTTTTTTTCCACCGTTTTCATAGCATTAAAGGGTTTTTTTATTTTTTGATGTGTGCAATCAATATACTGCTGTTTACTAAACTGCATAGCTAAATTTTATCTCTGTAGACCTTTTTTGTATGAGAAATGAAATTGAGCGCGAGCAGGGTACAAGACTTAAAAAATGATAAAACAAAGTGCGATAAATAATTGAAATCGCCAGCTTAATAAATAGCCCTTAAACAAAAAGCAAAACCAGCCTGTTTTCAATTGAATAAGTTCCTTAAAATAAAAAAGTTGGCTCCTAACTCACCCCGGTCGCAACTGTCAACAAGCGAATTGTGTTGAATTATCATCACTTAAACCCCTACACAAACAGTTTGAGTAGATTTTTGTTTGCGCGCTTGTGTATCTGTGTTCAGAATTCAATTCTCTCTAATCGAATCTAAATTCAACATTTATATTCTTCCCTTTCTGTGTTTTATTTCAAATTGAGTCCAATGAACTCGTACTCATACACGTACTCCCACTTCCCACATACGGTCGACTTCGAAAAGACGACAAAGTTCCTCCGAAAATCCATACATGTGACATGGATAAGCCAATTTGTTGGGAAACTTTCTCCTTGAACTTGTGTCGCCTCGCTTCCATGCCAACAACTTGCGAAATGTATTTTTCTTTATTCTAAGGGATCACCAATAAATGAAAATAACCCATTCCCACCGGGTCTGCATGCACACATGATTCCGTATCGGAAAGAAGCAGCACAAATTCAATTTGCAAATGTACACGTCAATTAAAAGTAAAACTTGCAAACCGACTATAGGTATGTACGACCAATCATGACATAACATAAACCCTATTTGTAGCGAAGCTTACAACCTGTCAAAACATAAACAGTCATTTTGGAAAATTCACTGAACTAGATTTCCCTTACATTCAAAGCGAACTAATTTAATTACCCTACCAGAGAGGATGCGGAGCAATAATGCGAATAGCTGATTTCACATTTCCAACTGACAGCCCTATGCTACGTATAGCTCAAGGATTGTAGACAATGGAGCGAAACACTAACGGCAAGAATTCAACAAAACGAATGTCCTGCAGAAAAACAATGCAGTGGTGTTCGGTACACTTAATGCGAGGATTCTTCTCTCGGTCGACGGTATAATAATTAATCATTTGGGGATAATTCGCCATGGAAACATCTGGCACCAGATTTTGCCGGAATTCCATGCTGGCTGCGAAAAATGTTGAAACCCCCTTTCCCAAATTATGTACATCCTTCTGCCATTATCGCTGGCATTGTACCATGTTCATCACTGCGCATGGAAGCATGTGTGCATAATTTCAATTTGCCCAACACTTTATGGCTGAAATATTCAAAACTTCCACCGGACCGATGGCTGTACATTCGCTCAGGTCTCTGCGGCCTGGCACTGGTTTGAAAATTCCAAAACTAAACACAGAATATTATTTCATATTGTTATTAATTTGTTGTCGAGCGAAATTGCAAAACAATAATCACCAGGACAGCGTTTTATTATGCTGACAACAGGTATCCTGTTCCTGTGCACCAGCAGTGGAGTAGATATCCATGCGTAGACATTCCAAGTCCATTAACAGGACGGGTGCAATCGTTGTGCTGATTTGGCATTTAATTGCGATTTCAGGTCGATGTGTTGTTGAATGGCTGACAAGTGAGCACTCGTAAACATCGTTTTCGACCTTTGACAGGCGACATCGACGGGCGGGCGCTGAGTGTGTAACTAGTTGTCAACAGGAGGGTGCTTTTCTAGGAGGTGCGGGTGTGCCTTGGCAGGAAAATGGATTTATTGCGCTGGAAAAATTATCATGTGCTCTCTAATGTGTATGGAGTTGGAGTAAACGAGGCGGGGAATTAGTATCCTCCAATCGATTTGTATGGGCGGCGGTTGTGTTTTTTTTTTTTGACGGAATATTAAATGGAATCTGATTATGTTGCTACATTGGTGGGGACATGTTCGTCTGTGATGATGATAAACATAATTAGCATAATTGGATCGGTGGTATCTAGCCGAGCAGACATGCTGATATGCGCGCTTCATTGGGTATACCGTGAGCTAGACTTTGGCATCAAAAACAGATAGGGACTTAATAAAGGCACCATCAGCCATATGCAAACACCCGGTGTTTGATGCTGAAAGAGATTTTAATGAAATAAGTGTTTTGGTTGCAGGTTGATTGCTCTGCTTAATTTTATCATTGAATCAGTTACAAGCAAGTGCGTTTGCACTTTGTCAACTTTGTCAATTTGGACTATCTACCCATTTTTAAGTTGTGTCTGTGACGGCACAGGTATGATTGTTGTATAAAGTTGAAGCGAAGCTTGTCATTTTATTCCTTTACTTTTGTATAGTAAAAATGGAAAAGACTGTCAAAATGACAGTGGTGGGGATAAATTCAGACACTTATGAAAAAGTAAGTTAACGTTTTTGTAGTGATCTATGAAAAATGACAGATTCGTAATTTAAAAAATCAAAATTCTAATTTGTACTGATTGAACTAAATACAAGCATTCGTTAAGAGAAAAAGCGACACTGCATTAAAAATTACATGGAGGAGACTGTCCCTTATTACAGCGAGAAAGAATTTCGAAAAGAAGAAGAGAACATTTAATTTTATTTTGCCGCCTGTAGTTACCATTTAAATACGCATAAAAAGAAAATATATGCACTCGTATGCCAAATAGGACAACAAATTTCAAAACGTCAGTTAATTATTGACAGGTGACTGGCAGGTTTTTCAATAGAGTGTTTCGCGAAGCCTATCTTTTCATAGATGGGCTATGTTTTTAGTTCAAACGTCAGAAAAAACTTGTAGGATAATAAAACCGATTTATAACGGCCAGATTAGTGTTTTGTTCGAATATTGTTAAAAAGCGCACAGAGCCCATTATTTTAACTTCTCTGCTTATACCAAATACATTTGATAAACATAATTTTTCATTTCTAGAATGTTTATATCCTGTTTTTTTGCAATTTATTATTAACTTTTCGATATTTTTTTTAATATAATTATGCTCAGCCATATCAAATATCTTTTGTTTTCCCAAAAATTTGTTAGCTGTCACTTGGTTTTTACTTCTACTTATTTGACACTGACGTTGTCGCGAACTACCCTATTCTTACGGCCATATTATTCACTACCTTTAATCCGGGTTAAACGTTACACCCGGGTTTAAGTGAGTTTAACCTAAAACTTAAACCCAAGTCCATAATATTCAGTCGTTTAACCCGAACATAAACCCATTTTTTTAAACTTGACAGCGTTTAATCCGATTGGATTTAAACGCGCTCCGGAAACCGGTTTAAGTTCTTTAACTCGGGTTAAAGCTCAATTTCATAATTTATGACATTTTATTTCTCGCAGGACGTGAGAAATAAGAAAAGAAGAAAAGTGAAATAGATAACAAAAAGGAGCAAAGAGGTAAAAAAATTGTATTTCATTCATGAAATGGAGAGTTGATAGTAAATCAACGTCGTCCTCGATTACGATGTGGTGGATTTTCGGTAATATATCCGACTGAAGAATGCCCATTTCTGAAGGCTACATACATTCAATGATTCGACTAATGCACTAAAAACTAAAATCGGCACACTACAAATCAAATCAATTTCCAAGTGACAAACAACAAAACAAACATGCCATTATTTGTGAATTTTGACATTACGTGGGTTTAAAACGGATTAAAAACGGGTTAAAGTGTTTTAAATCCGCATTTAAATCCAGCGGGTTTAATGCGTGTTTTTCAGTGAATAATATGGACGCAGGTTTAAATTATCGGGTTTAAAAAATGCGGATTAATGATCGGGTGTAAAATAAACTTAAACGTGAGTTACACCCGGAGTGAATAATATGGCCGTTAGACAAAGAAATTTGTTGAGAAAAAATTCGTAAGATTCTCTGTGGAGTGGGAATATCTTGTTCTCTGGATAACGCTTTTTTTGTGAATGACGTAGGAAAAGTGACGTTTCCGACCAATTTAGTGTTTGCGTTTAGGTTACATCTAGTCCATACCAGTCTAGTCGACTTAAGCCGCGTCAGTTTATTCCGGTTCCGATGACATTGATTCCGAACGCGTATTGTCTATTGACGGAGTCGTCTCTCTCACATTCGGTTTCTAAGAGTGGTAACGTACTGCAGAAGTGCAAGCTGGGCGCAAAAGTAAAAAATGCCAAAACGAAATGTGCTACAATTTTCGCAAATGCCGTCAAATATTAAAGTTATGTTGTAGCAATGGAGGATATATTTACATATATTTTTGAGTTTTACTTCTACCACGAGTATATAACCGTATTTTGTCGGTTCAGACAGTCTGATGAGTTTGAAATTACTCTCTTTATTGTTTTACAATAGAATTTTGTTGATAGGTGCAGTGGTCCCGGACTGTGAAGACAGTTTTCACTTTTTTTTTTATCAGCAAAGGAAATAAAATTTGTTTTAGCTTGGTGCAACTGTGTTTAAATTGTTTCATTTGCGGTGATAGCTTAATTTTCAACAACCAGTAAGCTCTGTAAGCTCAGACAGATGGAAAATAACTTGGAGCAGATTGGGCCTTAGGAAGCTGAAATCTTAATGAGGTGGATCTTATGGAAAATAAGTGGAGCAATATACTTTGGAAGCTTAATTTTTTTGATTTTTCAGTTTTAACCCCACATTTGCTCCCGAACTATGTTAGTTAAGTATGGTTTGCAGTTTCACCATCATCCTGCGTTTGACTTTAGACCGCTTAGAAATTATTAAGAAATAGTTCCAAAATTGCAAAGTATAGGTATTTAACTGAATTGTTTAAACTCCAAAAGCTAAATTTATGTGTCACCGCGTTATCATTTAAAATGAATCCATCACCCTTAATGGAAGCATCTTCTTAGAAATGACCAAAGTTTTATGGAAAACCGACCAATATTTAGGGAAAACATAACAGAAACGTCCTTGTCTATAGGTGAACTTTGGTCAGACATTTGATAGTAACCATCCCCTCATTTATAGGTTCCCCAATTCCAACAAACATCTGTTTCCTGACTGACCCCCAACGACCCGTGTAGCTTCATCATTATTTCTAAATAAACCGATATATGTGTGTGCCTTGCATATAAATATAAACTAAACTCCCAGGCCAACCATTCTTAGGTCGACGAGCTCATTCATTATACGCATTGTTAACCTATCACCGGCAATAAAAGTCTACAATTTCTTTCAGTCTACATAATTCGCCGTCGCCCGTCGCCCAATTACCATTCTTTGATTACGTACAAACAAAATGTATCTCCTCCGCGCGTTCATAATTGAATTCCAAGTCGTTGTAGAAGCACCAATTCGCACTAGCGCACAGATATGTAGGCATTCACGTGCACGTCTATATTTCTAACGCATGCGGCTATACAGCGTTGCAAACTTTCCTAGATTACACGCTCTATGAGCACACGAGAGTTTATTTTCATATTTTGCTTTTGTTACAAGTTGACAGCCTCTGTGGCGCTCGGAAGTCACTAGTCCCTCGACACGATCAAGTTTGTGGATTTCCAATTCCACACAATATCAAACCCCTCGCGCGTATCCCCAAAGCAGGAAGCCGAAGCTCTCAGTCGCAGAGCGCATGCATCAACATCTCGCACTTTCGCACCGCACAAACTCTCCCCAGCCAGCGAGAGAGCCCCCATCGGCTACACGATCGCGCCAGTGGATTGTAATCATCTCAACGTTAAACACGCTTCGCTGGTAGAGGTGCGGTGCGCGTCTGTAAAAACTTTTATCACACTTTCAAGAGCTATAATTCTTCGAGACATATCAAACTGATCCGCGATCGAGTCGTAGTCATTTGCACGTTCGTCTTATCACAACAAAAAGTCGTAAAACCGCTCTCACTGATAAGGCGGTTTGTTCGGATCGCTATCGCTCCTGCTCAGCCCCATATACGTACACGGTGCGATTACAAGTGCGCGCAGTTGAACGCTTTATATTTTTAATTCCGAATCAGTTGTCGGTGGTCCCGTTTCGGTTGAGTTTCTTTATCGGGCGCGTTAACATGGTGTTGTGAAAACAAATGACAGTTGCGTGCACATTTCAGTTGACACTACTTGTGCCACAGTGTGGAGGAGAACTTCCTCTCTGAAAAAGAAAAAAAATTGTAAAAAAAAAACAAAAACAAATGTCCGGATATTACCTCGATGACAACGCTTCCGACGAAGATCTTGTACTGGCAACCGGTGTCGGTGCAACAACAACAGCACACAGCTTCGCAATGCTATCGAATGGCGGCAACAACAATAACAACAACTATTGCAACAGCAACGCTGGCTTGGACGACAACACCATGGAGATTCCACTTCTAGTTGACAATGCAAGTATCTATTCGCTAAACAGTCCACTCCATACGAGTGTGTATAGCTCTGTCTTGATTTTGTGTTTTGTTTTTTTTTTCCCCTAAATATTGCCCGCGTCTCGTGAGTAAGGTAAATATAAAAATAGAAGAGAGCAACTGACTCCAGGAAATTCAAATGATAGCCATTTAGTCAGTGATGGGACTTGAGAAAAGCGAAACGGTGGTAGATAGCCTTAAAAAAAGGTGGTAGAAAAGTGGTAGAAAATAAAATTTTCCACTTGCACTAAAATAATGCAAGCATTAGTGAAAGCACAATTACTTGTTGTAGGAACCAAGAATTTACGCATTTTTACTTTCAATAGTTCTTGATATTATATAAAAATTAAAGATTATGAGGTAAACGCGGATCACTTTCTGAAGATCTCGATAATATTTCAGATTTACACATACTGCCACAAATACCGTCATTTTAAGAAGTTTGCTTTCAAAACAAATGCGCAAAGTTTCGTGAAAACCAAAATAAAGAAATACATAAAAAGCAATATAAAGTTGGAGGAATTATTATCTTCATTGCCTTCCTCATCATCTGGAAACTACGAATCACCGAAACTACTTCATTTGTATCCACAACATTGTAAACATTTTTTAAGTCGATATCCATAGCTGATTTTTCCAAAAGCGAATGCAACTTGAACAGCTGATATTGTTGTCAAATAACGCACTAATCCATTTAAAAAAGCAGATACATTTCGTTGCATGTTCAATGAGCCGCGTTAAATCTGAGAAAGATTTTTGGTGCTCCCAATGGAAAACGACATAAGGCGAGTAGGTATAGGAATAATTATTTTCAATTTATTGCAATGATGCAAAAGAAGTATTATTAGCGAGTAGCGATGAGTAAAAGGTGGTAGATTTCGAGTTCAGGTTGGTAGAATTTCCGAAAGTGTAAAAAGTGGTAGAAATACCACTTAAGTGGTAGAAGTCCCATCACTGCATTTAGTCATGAGAAAATTGCGCGGGTGCATTTGCTGGGAAACTCTGCCCACTCGTCGTCGTCGTTGCTGATGTCGAACATATTTGGCAGCTCTTTTCTATTGTCACACATAAAGTTTAGATTATGACTAACAGCCATCAAAAACAAACACAGCGACAGCAATCGTCTGTAGATAGAAACGCCATGTTTGTTCTCTAAATTAACAAACATTCGCGGCAAGATTAAGATATACCCGCCCGTTAAAAAAATTTAATTGGAATGTATGTCTGTTTGAAGTTGTTGTACAGGTGGCGTGGAAAGTGTTGTACAGTGACGGCCTGTGAACGCGTTAAGTGGACCAACACGAGGAGCAGCTAACTGAATTTAAAGGCCAAACAAATTCGACATCCGTTTTTCGGTGTGCAATTTAAGACCAATAAACATTTTTAGTTTCGACACTAAATTTGAGCATAGTTAAATTTGAGCAATTGTGAACTTCCGTAAATTTAAAGTCGAGACTAAAATTTTTTACAAGTAATAAACATTTTCGAACTCACAATGCCGAAATTTTCCATGCAAAATTGCATATTGTGATCTACAAAAATTTAGTGTGGAGGTTAAAAATGATAAAAGTTAGGCCCACAATAAATATAAGATATAAAGTCGTCGACCAGATAAGCTGAATTGAACTCCACTTCTATGGCACTCACGATATTGTGACAGTGCTGACTATAACTCATCCGTTCCAAAAAGTCGACTTATCGTGGAACGCACATCACTATCTCATCGCTAAGTGGGCAATATACAAAGAAATGTCCACGATAACCGTTGCAGATAAGTACTCTTCTTGGATATCAACTTAAACGAAACAGAGTTGTCTGTCAGTTGTTCGCTAGCTCATGTGCGCATTTTTATTTGACAGAATTGGACAGCAAGCGTATGCATTTTTCAGCCTTTTGATTCGATTGTGGTTATCGTTGACTTCGTTTGACCACTGAGTAGGTACATAGCGGTCGCTTTTATCGCTGGTTTCAGTAATCGGAATAGACCTATGAAAGTTGGCATTTGGTTCATAGGTTCAAGGGTGGTCACTTGCGTTGCTGCCGAAAAACGAAAACAACTTTCGCCCACAAATGGCTGTGGGTAGGGAAGCTAAATATGGAGCTATATTCACTTAATTCAGTGTTCTGGTTCTATTGGAAATTTCCTTATAAAGCTTGAGGCCATTGGACTTGAGTATTCATTCAGCTTGATGTGTGGCATATGGAAATGTGAGTAAAGATGACGAATGTTGGAAAAGCAGGTCCCCCAGGCAAGCCCAGTGACACCATAAGAATGAAAGGTGACTGACAGAGTACCAACTATGATCAAGGTCCAACGGTTACCAGTCTTTCACACTTCGAAAAGGGTATTTTACAGGCCCATATTAGGTCTTTTAGTGGACGCGATGAGTTCTTTTCCATTATGCACGTCTTAATAATGTAATCTAAGCTAATTTTACTTATGATGATCATTTCCAGGTAGTAATAGTGCTGTAAAATTATAACCGTTTAATGTCAACTTTACCCCTTCAGGAGCTTTGATTTGCAAGAATGAATCTCTTCCAGATCAAATTATAGTCATAAACCTGGTTTCCAACAAGTTGTAGAACATCGGGCAATGCTTGCTTACAAGACAACATCAGCAGAATAGAAGACTGCCCCAATATGATTATCCGCTTTACAAGTTCCTCTTGGAAGCACCTAAGCGTGTCCTCGATTCGGCAGTGCAACCTTGGTTTATGCTCTACAAGCTGTGTCCACCTTTAAACTATAAAAATATTGATAGACTTTGTAAAAGTTTCTTTGAAATCTTGAAGGCTAAATTCTATATCGTTTATTGCCACGCCTACTTTTAAGAAGCTTTTCGGCCAAATTGGATTTCTTTCTGACTGCACTGGCTTTAACTTGAAATTTTTTTTTTAAATTCTTATCGAATTACTACGAAGCAAAAGAATATATTGAAGGAAGCTCACACTTTCTCCAATATTAAAGCTATCAGCCAGCTTTCTGCCTTAGCCAGACCAAATTAAATTAGTTTTATCAAACGTGTTCACATTTGATATTTGATCAAATCGAAAAATATCAGCACCGTTTATTCTTGATCTGCTGCTTTGGGACGGTGAGCGCACGTAGTAAGCGCTGTAGTTTTTTCCCTTTTTAACCGAAAGGAAAGAGAAAAATGCGAAGTACGGTTTGATAAAACTGCTAAATTTACCGAATATTTAGACACCTAGATCGACATTTAGAAAACGATCTGCTCTATTGAAAGACGCCGTGTAAGGTTTCGCTTTCGATCTTAGAGTGTCCCAGCTTCTTATAGAGAATCGCAGCTTCAAGTTCTTTGCAGATTAAAAAAGCTTGTAAAACACTAGTGAATAGTTTTCCAGAAACATTAAAAAAGTAGTTTCCATGGTAGTCTGATTGATTTATTTTTTAAAACCATAGTTTGAACACAGACCTCCGGAAC
Organism: Cheilosia impressa; assembly: GCA_948293265.1. Lineage (NCBI taxonomy): Eukaryota > Metazoa > Arthropoda > Insecta > Diptera > Syrphidae > Cheilosia > Cheilosia impressa. The sequence goes on along the minus strand of OX411883.1, from coordinate 20,944,167 downwards.
GTTTCCAGTCTTATGGATCGTACTTTTGTAAATGCAATCAAGAATAAAGAATTAGGACAAAAACTCTTACCTTACGACTTTAAGAAATCGAATTACGCTGCATTCTTTTTGGCAATTCTGAGTCCAAAGTCCCCCTGCAGGGACGGGGATAGAATAGCCCTGAGGTAAGGTATGCCTGTCGTAGAAGGCGACTAAAATCCACCCGAAGAAGTAGTCTTAATGACGGTATGAGCGACACTGTCTGGAGATTTGTACTCCTGGTAGGGCCACCCTTGACAGTAAGGTCATAGCTGAAAGATGAAACTAAAGGTTAAATCCGGGAGCGTTTGATGCATATTGCGCGGCACACCGGTCAGCGTCTGATCCCAGAGGGGCGGCTGAAATTATCGTCCCCTTCCGGTAGGGGAAAGAATATACCCGAGGTAGGCATGCCTGTCGTAAGAGGCGACTAAAATCCAACCTCCGTATACCGAGCTTATGGTGTATACAAAAAATGCAATGAACAAAACAAAAAGATTAATTACCCCAGGTGGCAGTCCAGCTTTACTGGAAAATCCACCCTCTTCGGAGGTCGGCTCTACGGATTCTGGGGAGAGCCGCTTATTGCAATCCATTAACCCTTTTATAAAATGTTCAAGGGTATCTCGATCTCCTCCATCAAGATCGAATAACCCCGGGAAAAGAAGTCCGCCGGGAGCGCCAGCGCGTGAAAAACAGGACTCAGTGAAAAATAAAAGTTTTGAGGAAGAAAATAAAGCACTCCGAATCAAGCTTAAGGAAATGGACCTACTCTATCAAGATCTTAAGAAAGAGATAGATCTGCTAAAAGAAGAAAATAAGGTTCTAAGGAGCAATCGTTTGCTGAAAGAACGCGAATGTACTCCACCACGCTTAGCTAGTCAGGAATACCACACCGACGAAGAAGAACTAGCACGCGAAACGGATCAGGTCGCTAAGAAAAGACCTAGTAAGAAAAGGAGAGCCGGTTCTTCCCCCGAGGTCGAGCCCCTAAAAGAACAAAAGCGTAAAGAACCGCAAGAAAAACAACTTCGATCACAAATTCGGGCACCGCCTCCCATAAACGTCGTTGGGGTGACGGAATATAATAAGTTGCATAGCCTCCTTAAAGGAACGATAACATCGAAATTTAAGGTTACTTCTTTAAGGAATAATGCGTGGAAAATTAACTTCGATAACCACGATGATTACCGGGCAGTATCCCAAAAGCTAAATACCGAGAAGATCCAGTGGTATACTTTCGAAATAAAGTCTGAAAGGCCACATCGTGTTGTAGCAAGGGGACTCCACCCCTCATGCACCAAAGACGAGGTTGTAAACGACCTTCAAACCAAAGGGTATAAAATTCTTGATGCCGTAAATATCATTAAGAAGGAGAAGCAACAAACGGAAGTCGATAAGGATATCGTGGTAAGACGTGGACTTCCGCTCTTTATGCTTACATTCGATAGGTCAGATAATATCGAAGATATCTACCGAATTAAAACAATATTAAATATCGTGGTAAAAATCGAACCCATGCGTAGAAATGTAAGAATAGTTCCACAGTGCAAACGTTGCCAAGGATTTAATCATACGCAAATGTATTGCCAAAAAGAACCACGATGTGTGAAATGCGCCGGAAATCACCTCTCCCAAGACTGTGGAGTTAAAAAACAGTCCTCCGCTACCTGTGCTAACTGCAAGGGAAAGCACCCGGCAAATTATAGAGGCTGTGAAGTAGCTAAGGAGTTGCAAAAACGGAGAGATGCGCTCCTTAAGCCCGAAAAAAGCTAAATCAAAACCGCTAACTAAGACAAAGCGTAAGACTGTTCAGGGGATAGTAGACAATCTAAAACCTCCGGTTCCTGAACGTAAGAATTTAAAAAAAAGGGAAACGGCAGAAATGCCCTCGACCTCTGTTGTCAAAGGAAACCCTATTCAAAAATTGCCATCAGGAAAGCCACCGAATAGTGGTCCTCGGACAGCCAGAGTGCAGACCTACGCTCAGGCTGTGGCATTCGAAGAACCAAAAAACGTTGAAACTTCGCCAGACAGTGTTTCTCATGTTTTCTCAGTAATTCTCGGGAAACTTGAAGAACAAAGCAAAATAAATAAAATTATTCTCGATCGGTTGGTTAAGCTCGAAAATAATTCAAGGAAAACGCGTACTTCTAATTTAATATGAATGACAAACCAATGTTAAAAATATGTACTTGGAATGCAAATGGACTTTTGCAAAAACTCGATGAATTGGAAGTATTCATGCGTGAAAAGGATATTGACATTTGCTTAGTTTCTGAAACCCACGTAAAAGAGCGACCAATTTTAAAAATAAAAGGCTACAATGATTTGCACGCTTGTCACCCATCTGGAAACGCGAGAGGTGGATCATCATTGTTTATTAAAGACTGCATTGAACAATATGAAGACCTGAAGATAGAGCTTGAAACTATGCAACTGTGCACGATTCGAGTAAAAAATAATCAGCGTACTCTTAGAATCTCATCTATCTACTGTCCACCACGCTCCGCGCTTGAAAAAAGTGATTATACTAACTTGCTTAAATCGCTCAAACCAAATTTCATTATTGGCGGCGATTTTAACGCGAAACACACGTTCTGGGGTTCTAGATTCATCTCGCGAAAAGGTAGAATGCTCTATGGGGCAGGTATGGAGTACAATTGTGATTTCCACTCGACGGGCAAACCGACCTACTGGCCAACTGATACTTCAAAAATACCTGATCTGATAGATTTTTTCGTCGTGAAAGGAATATCTACCAACCACATTAAAGTTGAAGAGAGCTTTGATCTGTCATCTGATCATTCACCGGTTATTTTAACATTGAGCGCAAAATTAGTCAATAACCAAGAGCCAGCTGGACTTACTGGTAAAACAACTAACTGGGAAGACTTTAGGAACGAAATTGAAGAGAATGTTGAACTGAGCGTTCCACTTACGACACCTTACGAACTTGAGGTTGAAGTTGATCGCTTCGTTGAAGTCGTTCAGCTCGCTTCCTGGAATAATACGCCTAACCCAAGAAAAACGCCGGCCAAATACGGTTTACGATATCCGCCCGAAATAAAAGAATTGGTCAACGAAAAAAGGAAAGCGCGTAAAAAATGGCAACAGAGTCGCGCTCCGCAACATAAAACACATTTGAATTATTTGTGCAATTTGTTGAAGACAGCTATTAAGGATTTTAAAAATCGGGCGATAGGTTCTTACCTTGAAAGTTTAACAGCCAAAAAAGATTCTAATTATTCACTTTGGAAAGCTGTAAAAGGCACCAAAAGGCCCAAAATCCCATCGCCGCCAATAAAAATAAATCAAAACGAATGGGCAAGGGAAGATAAAGAAAAAGCGGACGTTTTTGCCGCCCATCTACAAGAAACCTTTAAACCGTACGATGGTCGAGCGGCTTACGGCAATACCAATGGTGGGACGGAATTACTATCTAACGATTTTTCACTCACATATGCAACGCTAAGGGAACTAAAACGTGAAATCGAATCTCTAAAACCTAAGAAAGCTCCTGGTTATGATTTGATCACCGGAGAAGTTCTCAAAGTTCTACCTCGAAAAGCATTAATTAAGCTTCTATATATTATAAATGCTGCGCTCAGACTTAAACACGTGCCGAGCCAATGGAAAGTCGCGGAAGTCATTATGGTTTTAAAACCAGGAAAACCGCCAAATGAAGTAAAATCGTATAGACCAATTTCGCTTCTTCCAGTCATATCTAAAGTTTTCGAGAGGATATTACTTAGGCGCCTACAACCGGTTATAGAAGATAATAATCTAATCCCTGACCACCAGTTTGGGTTCAGAACCAAGCACTCGACGATTGACCAAGTGCATAGAATTACTGACGTAATAGAGAAAGCATTTGAAGAAAAAAAGATATGCTCAAGCGTATTCCTCGACGTCTCACAAGCCTTTGATAAGGTGTGGCACGACGGCTTAAAATTTAAATTACGACAAATTCTCCCCGTAAGCCTATATGATATCCTAGAATCATATCTCGGGAACAGACTCTTCCGTGTTAGACATGGTGTAGAATACTCGGAGCTTAAAGAAATTTCGGCCGGCGTACCGCAAGGAAGCGTCCTTGGGCCGCTTCTGTATCTGTTATATACTCGCGATATACCAAGAGAAGATGGCACTATCCTTGCTACCTTCGCCGACGACACCGCTATCCTTGCAGTAGGTAATACGATCGAAGAAACGACTGCAAAGCTGCAAACCACACTGAATAAAGTAAATGAATGGACGAGGGACTGGCGGATCGCCCTCAACGAAACTAAATCTGTTCACGTAAATTTCACATATAGGAAAACTAATGACTTGCCAATTTTCCTAAACTTGGCTCGAATACCCTTTGCAAACGAGGCCAAATACCTGGGAATGACACTCGACGCAAAGCTGAAATGGAATTCGCACGTGAAAATGAAACGTAAAGAACTCGATATCAAATATAGAGAAATGTACTGGTTACTCGGAAAACATTCCCAGCTCAGTACCGAGAACAAACTGCTTTTATACAAGCAAGTGCTAAAGCCGGTGTGGACCTACGGTATACAACTTTGGGGTTGTACCAAGAAAACAAATGCCAATATTTTACAAACTTTTCAAAATAAAGTACTAAGAGAAATTGTCCAAGCACCGTGGTATACTAGAAACGACGATATCCACAGGGATCTCGGAATTCCTACAATCGAAGCTGAAACTAGAAGCTTCGCGCGAAAGCATAGAAACCGACTAATCGGGCATATCAACAATACAGTCCGACAAATTTTGGATGAGAGTAATTTATTGCGCCGACTACAAAGAACGAAACCTTTCGACTTGGCAAGATAAGGATTAACCGCGTCTTAATTGCGGAACATGCAGGATCTTTCAGTGGAAAGTAACCTGTCAAAAGTGTTTTTATTTCGTTATAGAAAAATTGCTTGATAAGTTTTATCTTAGTTGCAGTATCTAACAATTTATCGAAGGGTGGTGTTTTTAGTCAGTAGAAATCTGACACTACTATGAGCACGCGCTTGCTATTCTCATAGTGTCTTTGGAAGATTTTCACCTACCCTCGGGAAAAAAAAAAAAAAAAAAAAAAAAAAAAAAAAAAAAATTCTGAGTAAACTTTTCACAGACGGAACCTTCAAGACTTCCTAAGGCACGCTTGGTAATGAGAATGGGGTAGCAGAACTTATATTTCTGACGCAAATTTCTGAAATGGCTAAAATTATCAAGTCCCGATTATTTTGAGACAGACAGAGGACAGAAATGATTTTTATTCAGAGACTAAGGTGTTATAAACACTTTTTACCTTTCCTGATTTGGAAAACATATTTTCTAACTCGGGTACTCATAAGGGGATTTGAGAGCGAAAAGTCTCGCCATATTTTTATTTTAACTATACCTAAGAAAAATTATCTGCGAAGAGAAATATTACTCGTGGATAACAATTTAGAAGTCGACTGAAAACTTTAGTTGAATTCGAAGTCTTTTAGTCAGCCGACATTTAGTCTTAGAAAATCCAAATTTACAACGTTTTTGGTGACCTAAACCTCTTTTGAAATTTGACTAGTTAGACAGTGTTGTATGGGAATAAAAACAAGTAAAAGTGTTATCATCGGCATGGCCGATGCTTTGATACCCTCCACGGCATACAAGTCATGCATCAAATACCAGCACTACTTGACCGACATAGCCCATTTTGAATACCAACCTGACGTCGATAAAAAGAAGTCCTTTCACCAAATTTCATTCAGCTACGTCAATTACTTTGGGCGCTATCGTGCTTTCAACAGACAGAGAGGCACATGGGTCCAATATTGGTTTTGTATGGGAGGTACCAGAACTACTTGACCGACATATCCCATTTTGAATACCAACCTGACGCCGATAAAAAGAAGTCCTTTCACCAAATTTCATTCAGCTACGTCAATTACTTTGGGCGCTATCGTGCTTTCAACAGACAGACAGACAGACAGACAGACAGACAGACATACAGACAGACAGACAGACAGACAGACAGACGGACATGGCTAAATCGATTCAGAATGTGATCCTGATTCAGAATATATACACTTTATGAGGTCTCCTTTGACTCCTTCTTGGCATTACAAATGTATTGGCAAAGTGAATATACCTTCCTCTGGAGGGTATAAAAATTAAGTGCACGACTGGGTCGAACGTAACTTTCTTGTTCAACAAATATTTGGTGCAAATGAAGTGGGAGTTGCTGATAGTGTAAGCTCCAAATTTTTGGAATTATTTTTAGGGTGCATATTCAATATGGTTGAAAAAAAGAAGCTCTTATTGGATTTTTATTGCGACTGGGGCATTGTTATTATTTTAAAAATATACCGAAGATACCTATACGAGTATATGGGTAGTTATTTTTGAGAAATATTTAAGAAATTGGTTTGTTTGCATTTTTTGGGAAAACTTAGGACGGGATCTTATTAAGAATAGTAATACAATCTTTAGTACGTATTTTGATCAAAATCGTGTGAGATTTTTTCGTAAAATTTTGACAGAAAAAACTGTACGAAATATTTGAATGTTTTGTTTGAAAAATACAACTGCTTAACTAAGTATTTAGCTGAAAACCGAGTACAAGTTATTGTTTGGGATGTAAGCATTACTTGGTTTTGAAAGTTGTATCGAAATCGAAAACTAGGTTTCCGAAATATGAGCAGAGTTTAAATTTTAAAATTAGCGTTTCCGGTGATTTGAATTTAGTTTTTAATTTTTGAACAAATCCAGCTAGTATGCAAATTTTATTAACAAACCAATTTCTTGAATATTGCGGCTCCGAACTGTAAGCCCCCAAACTCCAAATCCGAAGTTTCAACAAAATCGGGATAGCCATTTAGGTTGTAGGCCTCGGGACACACAGACAGACGGACCACTTTTTTGAGTTCTTCTGTCGCATGAAATGTCAGAATTGATTTAAATCTCGGGTTCGAAAATTTGTACGAATACAACATATTTCTCTTACTACGTAATCAAGAAATTAAAAACACAATTGATTCGAAGGGACAGCGAAAGTCGGTGGTGTTATCGAAATGGTCGTCATTTTCAGTGTCATATTTATCAGATAAATCGCCAGATGTCCGACTTGATTCAATAATCTCACCCTGAGTCGATGTAGAGGACGTCTACCTGACGGCACTAACTCTTAGCATGTCTTGAAGGAGAGTTAGGAATTCGCATTTAAAAGACGGTTAACATTGAGTGACTCAGATATTCAAGTGTTCCTTTTACGTCTCTAATTCTGAGAATTTAACCTTTTTCGTCAAAAAAAAAATCGACTAATAAAGCTGTGTGAGGTTTTCTTTTCTGGCACTGTTGACGTTGGTCAAAAAAAAAATCTTTATTCATTTTCCAAGAACAACCCGCCGCAAACGCCCCTTTCCCAAACGAAGTTCATTAATTGATTGGCTGTGTGCAGACACTAGACATAGTCAAAATAGCTTTCTTTAGAAACATCGTCCTAATTAAGCTTGATGTAAATATTATCATCCGTCGTTTCCAAGCCCCATCTATTCTTGCAACTTTGTATTCCCAAGCTCTCTATTAACAGGAAAATACTATCCAAAGACCCAGTAACTTGTTCGAATAAACCAAATATTTGTGCTCCGTACCCTGGGGGATGTGTATTTGAATGCCATTGTACCTTTAATAACATTTGTGCTCATATATGGTATACGAATAAACAGGAAAGTAAACAGGGCAACCTGCATGTAAACTGAAAACGACATTCAGGATGTGAAACCTCCCCTCCCGATCTACAAAAAAATTCAATCTATAAAACAACAAGCCATCTGTTCCAAGTCCAAAACAACTGTGTATCTCAACCAAAAATTTAACTACGCCAATTAATAAAATAAAAACATATATTTTATGACCGCGCTCCGAATGGTTATGAATTATATTGCGTGTGTCGCCGAGCTCATACCCTCGATAACCTTGATGAGCTTGTAAAGGTTCAAAGCACCCACACTCTTCAAACCCCACAGCAATTCGCTGTATTGTCCCGTATAAAACCCAAGTCAACTAGGTACACACTGGCACTAGATTCTGATTGCTGTTGCGATATGGTTTTATATAGTCAGTTTGTTGGTATACTACAAATGTCGAATTCAACCATCCAAATCCAGGAGTACTCTGAACAAAAAAACCCGTAATTATTTGCTCAATTTAATCGGTTAATTATTTCAAGTAATTATTGCTTCTAAACAATATTGCTATATGCACAGAGTCAGAACTGTTTAAACAAACCTAATTGGCTTGACTCATCCGCGTTTGTTTACCCATACACGAAAATATCGAACAGTTTCATTCATGTCATGAGTGGTGAACAACAAATTTGTTATTAAATTTCTATATTTAGCCAAGAATAACACTTTTCTATGCAAATTACTCGTATCTTACGGCTCCCGCCGGCGAGTAAAATGTAGCAAATGCAATACTTTTGCAAGTGAATATCAATAACGATGTCAATTGAGTTGTTATTGTTTTTCACTTGCATGGAGAACGATAATCTAAAGAGCGTTGCCAGATAGGAACTTGGTTTCTGGCATGCGGCGTTGTCTCCCATTTTGTATAAATGTATTGAATTATTTTTCTCGATTAACAAAGCATTTATCAGTTATTTATGCATACCGTAAACAGTGAGTAGTAAATAACAACCGATTGCACAGCAGTTGATTTACATTTTTGTAGTATAAATTGTATATTTTTGATATCTGACGTTTTGTAGTTAAGTGAAGTGTGCAAATTTGCAAGTCATTATATGGTTGATGAAAACTAACATCGCATTTTTGACCGGTATGTCAAGGAAATATGTCAAATATTCACCTAAGAAGTGACAAGCACAGTCGAGTTTTCATTATTATTACCAATATGACAGTTTGTCAACTTCTCATTATGAACGAGGGGTAGTCTAACTCTGATAACGTTTCAAAGTCAAATTGAAAAGCAATCAGCCGCTGATAGAAATGTTTGTGTGAAAATTGATAAGCTCTTGGTCTATTGACGCGGAAGTGCAAGGTTCACTCCCTGACAGCTGGAAATCAGAAATGCAATTCAAGGCGAGATGTATTAATGATCGGTGATTTTACGCCTACGTATTTGATGCGAGAATCAGCAGTAACAAGAAAGAGATGTTGAAACAGACGTCTCAAAAGAGTAAATGGTGTCAGTTTGACACTAATGTGAACGGGCCTTACCAACAAATATTTGAGGTTTGGAAAAATTGTATAGAAAAGTTTTTACAGCAGTTACATTTTCCATAAAAATTTAGAGCAATTAAGAGCTTTCGTAAATTTAAAGAAAATCCTTAAATTTGTTATTAGTGCGGAGCATTGTTTTTTTATTTTTAATGCCGGGCACTATCGATGCAGAGAATTGTCTGTCAGAATTCACATTTTCACGTAATCAGATTAAGGAGCCTAATGATGATTTAGTACAGCGATTATCAGTCTTTTTTAGTCGCGGAGCACTTTTTAGGTGAGAAATTCCTCGCGGAGCACTTCGTTGCACTTATGCTATTTTTCGCAGTTATTTATGTATAGAAAATGCAATAATTGTCTTTTTTATATTTTTTTATAAATGAAATGGATTTGTAATGGAATTTTGTTATTTTTTTTTTTTTTTCGGAGCACTTGGATATCCTTACCTATTATTAAATTCTATACAGATTTATTAATAGCTTGTCGTAAGACCCAGTATCGAACTTTATTTTTATGCAAAAAGTTAGTTTGAAGTTAATGACCGAGATGAACAAAACGTTCTCTAGCAGCAACCAATCGGATTTTTTTTACCTTTTGGCTTGTAAAGTTGCGTAGCGTGAAACTAGTAATCATTTGTCGTGCCCATAGGCTAGATTTTACAAACTCACAATGGCGAATTTTTCCACACAAAATTATCCATTGGGACCTACAAAATATTAAGGTTAAAAGTGACTATTAGTTAGGACTGCGGTTGATTCACAATAAAAATAGACCATCCAGTTATTTATCTAAATAAAATTTGAAGGTTTAAATAGAAATTTATATTTTAACCAGCAGATGTCGCTGAATGTTTATTCTATCCTACTATTCTACTATTGGTATTTGTCGTTCATTTGAATCAGTTTTCTTAAAAATTTCATAACATCGGTTTTCAAAAACTAGTTTTGGGTGATTTTTATGCTCTAATCTAGATAAAATTTTGAGTATAATAAAATCCGACAATGGACAACAGTTAAAGTGATCTTTTTTGCAAAGAAAATGCAAGTAGCTTTCTTGGCAAAAAAATTTATTTAAGTGTTGTCCATAAAAGAAAAAGTGGAATGAATAGATCATGGTTTTATAAACTGGGTTCCAGTTAATCAATTTTTGAACAGAAGTATGGAATAAAAAATATGAAGAAAATTGAGGAAATATTTCAAGATTATCGAGGAGGAAGCTAGGTCAGGTTCAGTAAACTTGATCGATAGAAATTCACGATCACAATATACTGGACTCAATTCTTGTTGTTGTTCATCAGCCATCTCACTACCGAACTAGTGTTGCTTACTTAACTCACCCAAAACAACAAATACGAGTGATAGTGAGTGTATAAATAAATACGATGTCTTATAACCACATATTTTCAATTATCTTTTGGAACAAAAATCATCAAAGATCGGAGAAAATTATTCGCCATCTGGCAGCGCTGATTCATACTCGCATGCTGACCTAAAGACCTAAAGAGAGTGGAGCGCCACACTGACCGATGAATCTAATTAAAACTAAGTACGAGTAAATCATTTAAGTGGAAACTGTTGCCTGCATTGCAAATGAGGTTTCTGACATCAGCCCTAGTCACTTGTTTAGACGTTTGTCTTCCTATAAAGTATTTTTACATATTGAGACTGATATTTTGTACAGCTTGGAAATTAAACAAATTGCGAATATAATGGCGGAAGTATTTTTAAATTAGAAACACACGGTAACCCCCATTTAAAAAAAAAAAATTGTTTTAAATTCTGTCACTCTTCCATGCGTACAAAATAGAAAAAGGAAAGAAAACACTGTAGTAGCTGTTCCTAAACAGGCTTACATCGTTCCAAATTTTGAGCTAATTTGGTGTTTAGTTGAAAATGTTTTGAGGTGTATACACTTCTTTTTGGTTACTTTTCCGACTTCTCTTTCGTCAATGTTTCAAAGCGCTTACATGTCCAATATGGTTGGGGAATTTCCACGATTGCTTATTCCAAGTTACACAAGTTCAAAGAATTTTAATTACCAGCACAGTAGTTGACTCACTTAGATCCATACATGAACATGTGATTGGAGAAATATTTGCAAATTACAGCAAAGTTAATTGTACCAAGACGATTGCTAGATATCACTCCAAGGTTACCTTGCAATTTTGTAACTTTTACAACAACTGGCAGTTCTATATTCTAATCAGTGGATACAAATTTGAAAAATACCACTTAGCAATTTAAATTTTTTTTTTGTACTCTTTCAGGATGACTGCGATGCAACTTACGTCTATAGGAACTGTAAGTGTGATCAGCCTGGATTTGCTGTACACTTGAAAAGCAAAAGCCAACGAGATGCCAAAGTCAAAATATGTCTAGCCGTCGCACTTTGCTCGTTGTTTATGGTAAGGCGATTCCTTTTAACATTCATTTTACCTGCTGGAGATTTTGTGACTTGAAATATGGTTTTGAGGGAGGCATATAAAGGGTGTCCCATAATTTACGAAAAATATAGTTTTGAAAGGAAATGCAGATTTTTAATTAGAAAGCTTAAATTTTTTATTGATTCGTAAAGTATACAGATTGGGGTTATGTATGGAATAGCACATCGGATAAACTGTCGCCACAGCTTTGCTGACAAATACGTACCTACTACTCTATTGAAATTTTCAAAGACCGTTTCGCATAAATGTGGCTGAATTTCATTAATGCACCTCCCAATTTCCTCTTTCAAGGCGTTGGTGGTCGTAGGCTTGTTTGTATGGACCTTTGGCTTCAAAAAACCTCAAAGAAACATGTCCAATGGCGTTAAGTGGCCAATTCTGATCGCAAAAACGGTCGATTACACGATTAGGAATTTTTTTTTTTTTTTCCGAGGGGGGTAGTTGAAAATCTTCCGAAGACACTATGAGAATAGCAAGCGCGTGCTCATAGTAGTGTCAGATTTCTACTGACTATAAACACCACCCTTCGATAAATTGTTAGATACTGCAACTAATATAAACTTATCAAGCAATTTTTCTATAACGAAATAAAAACACTTTTGGCAGGTTACTTTCCACTGAAAGATCCTGCATGTTCCGCAATAAAGACGCGGTTAATACTTATCTTGCCAAGTCGAAAGGTTTCGTTCTTTGTAGTCGGCGCAATAAATTACTCTCATCCAAAATTTGTCGGACTGTATTGTTGACAGGCCCGATTAGTCGGTTTCTATGCTTTCACGCGAAGCTTCTAGTTTCATAATTGATTGTAGGAATTCCGAGATCCCTGTGGATATCGTCGTTTCTAGTAAACCACGGTGCTTGGATTTGGAAACTCACTCATGCAGTAAAAAAATTGTTTCTCTGGCTGTATGGCATTTGGCACCGTCTTATTGAAACCACATGTTGGTCTTATCAATATCATGTTATTTAGGTACAAAAACTGGGTTTCCATGTCACGATAACGAACACCATTACATGGCTAACTGCCTAACCAGCCGCATTTTCGAAGAAGAATGGTCCTATAATGCCTCCAGCCCAAAATCCGCATGAATGCATTTGTTTCTCAACAATAACTCGTGGGGTGTCTGAACCCCAAATGCGACAATTTCGACGATTAACGAAGCCATCGAGATGAAAATAGGCTTCATCACTGAATATGATTTTGTACGACTGTTGCTGACAAACCTTCATTATTTTTAAAATATTGCTCAACAAAGAAAATGCGTTGTTCTTTCATATAGCGCTTCATTTTTACTAACCCCAAACTGTCAGCTGTCACATTGGTATTTTTGTTTCGTTGGCATCACTGCACTATTAAATGGCGCAAAATTCAAATATCGCGACACCCTCTACTTCTTTACGAATCTGAAATAAAATTATCTCGATTCTTGAATGTTTTTACATGCAAAACTTGATCTTAATCCTAAGAACAGATCTCAAAGGATGTTAAAAGCAGCTAAGAAGTTTCTTAACTGTCAAAAATTCAACCCTGATCAACCTTTGTGAAAATTGATAGCTTGTACTACACAGTGCAACTTAATTTTACCCAAAATTCCCACCACCAGTGTCATATGCCGTCTGCAGTTCAATCCAATCAATATTGCCCTCCTCCGTGCTCCTTATGTACGCTTTAATCCCTCTTACTGTGTGCGCACAAAGGTAAGCGTAAGACCAGCTGAGTGATTCGGTTCTTCATCGGTAATGAACTTCTACCAGTAGCAGGACCCAAGTCTGTCATTCAGTTGCCATTACGGAGAAAATCGCATTAACACACCAGATAGCAGAAATCGATTCCTGAACATCGTTTGCAATGCAAACAGTGTACAATCGAAATCGAAATCCATGTCAACATAGTTAAATAAATGAGTCCTTGTGGAATTAGGGGGCCAAATCTATATTCTCGAATACAAAATTGAAAACCTGTCTCATTCATACACACAAACGCATCTCGCTCATCTAATCTCCCATATGTAGGTAGGTACTCGCAGAACCGTAAATAACTATTTATGCATTCAGATTATAGAATTCCTTGGAGGATACATGGCCGGCAGCTTGGCGATAATGACAGATGCTGCCCATTTGGCATCTGATTGCGTTAGTTTTGTGATTGGTCTCTTGGCGATTTGGATATCCAGCCGGCCGCCGGATCAAAATATGTCATTCGGATACAAACGAATCGGTAATTCTGAAGTGTTTTCCCTTATCCTGGCAAAAATAATAAATTCCCGAGTGCCTGGGCGAATTTTAAGAAGAGGACTTGAAGCATTCCTCTATTTGTAACTGTGCGTATAAAATGTTTGTCTCCTCCAGAGGTCATCGGAGCTGTGGTGTCGATACTGGGCATCTGGGTGCTGACCGCCACTCTGGTGGTTGTGGCAATTCAGAGATTATTCTCAGACGACTTCAACTTGGATGCGAATACGATGATGACAATCGCCGGAATTGGGATTTTAATTAACATTGCGTAAGGACTGCGATTGGGACTACCGCCAGTGTACGGACTGAGCATTGTCCTCGTTGTTTGTTCATTTTTCATGTATGCACTGATTTTGTTTTTTTTTTTTTGCAGGATGGCATTCATTTTGCATGGGTCGTCGCTTTTCGCCGGCTCCCATGGTCACTCCCATGGCCATCAGCATTCGCACTCCCATGGTCATGCTCATGCCTACAGTCATTTGGCGCATGATGGGAGCTCGCTGCCAGCAGACGTCTCAGTTTCCACGCCTGTAGATATTACCAAGCAGCAGCAGCAGCAACAACAAGCGAGGTACATCAAGGATGCGGTTCTGATCTGAAATCTCATTAATTTCGTGACCAAAAATCCTTTTTATTTGCTTTTCGGTTCTGTTCGTTTTTTTTTACTTTCGTTTGCGGTAATCACTTTGTGTTTGCAGAAAGAATACGCCGCCAGCAGCGTGCGGTCAGGAACAAAATTTGAATTTACGAGCCGCAGTCATTCATGTGTTTGGCGATCTGGTCCAGAGTGTGGGCGTATTCATAGCCTCGGCAATTATTAAGTTTTATGTGAGTACTTACCTATTCAATTTGAATTGATTATATATTTATGTGCGCCCCAGGGGGTGAGTGAGGGTATACCCTGCGGCAGTGGTTGTTTACTTGGATTTTTTTTTATAGAATTTTAGACTTGTTTTGTGTTTAGTCGTTGGATTGGATTTAAATTTATTTAAATCCTTAAAAAATGGAATAAAATTTGGCGACATGTTTATATATTTAGAACCTTTTGCCCAGCTACTGGTAACTCTTCGCTTTGGATTCGATCTGTAGTCCATCATGTTCTTGCCTTAGCTGCCAACTCCGCCAATCGGGCCAAATTTAAAAATAACACAAGCATATCTGCCACGCCCCCACTGAGGTAAACCAGAGAAGGATTTCACTATTTTTTTTGAAAGAAGACTTCTTATGATAAGCGGACAAAGGAAGACATCAAGATTATTTTTGACTAAGGAGCTCGGAAAGCACAAGAATGCGTCTCAGGAAATGGAAGTCCCAAAAGTGTTACCTACCACACGATTTTTACAATATAAGCAAGAGACTTTTAGATCAACAAACCATATTCGGATTGACGCCAGATGTACCTTTGCTCTTGGATCTGTAAATATTTTGAGCGCCCTTTATATACTCAGACCACAAATTACTAGTACCTACCCAGAGTACGGAAGCGGATTACGAACATCACTTATCAGTGAGTGGATACTGTAGAAAAATTTGACGTCGCAGATCTGCCTTTACAAAAGACCGTCCCTAACCTCTGGACAAGCTTATAGGCAGCACAAAGTGCGATACAATATTCTGTCATCAGAGCTGCCTTATTGATTGGTTAAACTAGGCGATGGCAACAAAATCTCTCGTTGACCGAGGAGTGCCATCTGTTGGATGGTATAAAGAAGTCGGTATATCAATTATTACAGAACAGAACCAATTTACCCTAGCCCTATATGGACGAACAAAAATATTAGAAATGACTGACACACGGACTTCACTCAGAAAAAAAAAATTAAAAAAGCAGGAGAAGTGATCAGTCAAATCGATTGAGGCGTGCCTATTGCAGAAGCAGTGTTACCAATTTCTGTCAGCGTGTAAAACAAACGGAAGCCGTTGTGTTCAGTTCTCCACGAGCGATATTTTAGCACTGTACGTTTCAATTTGTATTCACTTTGCGTTTAAAATATAAAGTTTCTATGATGTTTTGTCTCTTTATGCGGAATTGAACTCGTGCGTTGGTGCGCTTTAACACGCTTCATTGAAACTTTACGATTTTAAATGCCAAAGCGCACGAGCAACAATTTTGTAAAACGAAATGCTGCTTTGAAGCGAATGCGCGTTGAGAGAGTAGAGTATGCCAGATTTAAAGTTCGGTTTGGTTTTAACTAATGTACACAGTTAGAGAGCAGAATTAAAATTTTAAGTCAAGACTCTTTTTTCCTGTAGGAAGCTGTAATGTTTGTACAAGAATTAAAAAAGAATTCTCCGAAATAGATAACAAAAATCATATAAAACAGTACCTATAATAATGCTAAGAAAAAAATTAATTTGTTTTCCAAGAAAATCGAAGGAAATAAGTAGCTCCACAGGAAAACAAAAAAGGTATTCATCATTTCCACACACTAAATTAAATAATTCGCATTAAAAAAACAAACCATATTGTTTTTTAAAACTTGTGTGTGATAAACATAAGTGGTCCTATGCCACTCCAACTAAGAACGGCACACCCCATAATATCAAATCGAACAATTCAAAATTCTTAAGTTGTCAAACGCGCTTGATATGTGCTTATACGCTGACCTTTTAAATCCTCAACAGAACGACCGTGGAGGCTTGGAAATATGGAAGTAGAAAGCGGATTCAGATTTAATGGTAAAGGTTTCCAAAGGGGACTACCATGCGTCCCTCTTTTTGGTTTAAAAAATTTTCTTGGGCCCCGAAAATAAACAAAAAAAAAAAGAAAGACTCATCTTTGGGATTGTCAAAATCGTTATACTAGCTTCCATAACTGAACACATCCATTCAACGAATTTTGTAAGGCATTTGAACAATTTTCCTTATTTTTATTTTTTAAATCTTATGCCATGTTCCCACCAATTTTTTTGAGGTATAAAAACTTATTTGAAACCCCTCTGAGTTCATTCGTCTGCTAGAGGTTACCAAACTGAACAAGCAGCCTAGCATGAACTTTGTTCATTTGTGGATGTCAAAATATTAAACGGCAAAGTAATTGTGAGGACAAGAATCTGTATAAAAAAAAGTGGTAAGAAATATTTTTAAGAGAAATTATATATTTAAAATGCTGCAACTAATTCTTTTATTTGTTCAGAACTCATTTTTAGTAATTCCTCTTTCCAACACTATTATTTTGCGCCAACAAACAGCTGTTTTGGCCGCCACTTCAAAGTTGATAGTTTATGACTTTTCAACTCGTAGGGAACGACTTTAAAGGTTTCGGCAAAAGTTCATCGAAACCTCGCGATTTCCGTTTGGTGGGAATATGGCATTAAACGAAAAAATATTGCATATTGATTTTCACTAAATGCTACCATTTTTTTAATTGGCCCCTCTTAAAATTTCTAAAGTGCTTTTCTCGTTTTCCAATCTGGCAACACTACCTGTGAACTGTTGCATTCTGGATACAGCCGGTAATTTTCTAAATGGTCAAGTTTAAAATCCTCCTCACGCTTTGCAAAGCTTCCAAAGTTATAATAACCCTTTTATAGCGATAGGATCCAAAACCAAGTCTATCAATGTTCCCTGCAAAGAATTCCGAATCGATACATTTCCCTGCGATTTCCCATCTTTGCATGTCGCCTTTTATAGTCAAATTGGGACATACCGACAAACGCTAGAATAAATTTTCTTCCATCTTTAGTATTGCCCGAGCAGTTACTCGTTACTTTACACGAGTATCCGAGCTCAGTTGTCAAAGGAAGAACAGATTTTTTTAAACCTTCCATCTGTCAACTTTTTGTTTTTGACATATTTGTCAAAACACCTAAACACTATTTAAAAAGAAAAAGAAAAAGAAGAAATACTCGTTACTCGTTACTTTGCAAATTTCTTCGTTTTATGTTAGTGTTGATGACAATGTGCATTGAATTTGTGTGACAGCGATTGCATTCGATTCACGACGGGACCTAGCCAGTTTGAAACGAAACAACCATCTCTTGCTTTCTGGCTTAGGAAGTGGAAAACATGGTGACCTGCGATTTTTCGCATTCGGTATTTGTGTTTGGATTAGCTTTTCTATTTGTCTTGTTATGTCTACAAAAACAATTGACTGCCGCTGATGCTCGAAAACCCACCATTATACCTAAAGCACATTTGCAGTGTAATTCCGAACATTTGAAACGTCTCATTTGTCTCTGGCAACAACTGTCCCAACTATTCAGATATCCCAAGTATGCCATTACATCGTTTTTAATTAATTTTACTCTTTTTTTTTATTTTATTCGACAGCCCAATGCCAAAGTTGCCGATCCATTATGCACGCTTCTCTTCTCTGTAATTGTGATTCTGACAACAGTCAATTTGTTCAAGGAGTCCGTTGGTATCCTTCTGGACTCAGTACCAAAGCTAGTCCCTCTGCAGAAGTTGCAAAGCGATTTGTCCAGCATAAGTGGAGTTAAGTAAGTTTCACGATTTTCATATAAAGAGCCCACCCCATCCCCACAAACAAACAAACACACAAACACACACACACACACTATACCAACTTTCCACTAATAATGAGTGTAATTATTCATTTGGCACAGATCCGTTCACCATCTGAATGTGTGGAATCACACGGTCAATCACAGCTTAATGATGGTCCATTTGGTTGTTGGTATGTTAATACAAGAGCGGCAGCAATAGCAACGGCAATAGTGCTGCTGCTGATGACGGTAGTTGTGCTAACCTATTTCCATTTCATTTAATGTATCATTTCAGACATCCTGGCAGATAGTGATTCTGTACTGCTGGAAGCCACCTCAATGGCGCACAACAAATATCACATTAAGCATAGTACGATTCAGATCGAACGTGTGTAAGTGTGCACTCGCATATATCTGTAGCCTTCGATACAGGATACGGATACCTAATGTACATTTACTTGTAAGGACGACGACAACGATGGCTCAAACGATGAGACTGTTGGACGAGGATGATTCAGGATTCAGGAACGACGTGCTTTCGTAATAATTGTGAGAGCTACCGATGGACGATTGTGTGCGACGTAAATAGGGCGTTACAGTGCTGCCAAATATGTCTTTTTAAGTGTTAGTTTTATTTTTCTAGTGATTATCAATGTTTTTGTGTTATAGGCTGTGTGTTTTTGTTTTATGAGAAAGACCTAAAGTCTGTTCTAGGTACGTTAAAAGTAAATAAATGCTAAGATCAATGCCATTAGTAAGATGAATATAGTAAGCGGGGCTTGTAGCCCCTGAAAGATGGTTAGAAATGTGTGTTTTAGTTTCTATGCCGCATGGTATTGAAATGTCATTGAAGCAAATTTGCTGGCGTATTATGGATGGGATACCTAATTTGAGAGGCCAATGAAAGTGTTTTATCTGCGGGATCGGGAGGGAAGAAGGTGGAACGGAGTAAGAATATTTAGGGTATTAATAAAGAGGGAAGACCTCTCTAAAATATCTCTTACTTAGGTCAAGGTAGCCCGATCGTCGTCTAGACTAGTCAGATGCTTTAAAAAGGGATGTAGTCAACAACAGATCCAAGACTCAACTGTCAGCTATGGCTGCGATATTCATTTTGAAAATAGGTGTACAGACACTTCCAAGCTTTCCTCTACAAGGTTGGTTCGAACAAGAGCTCAAACACGATGAAGGCAAGTGCTGGTAAGACTAGAGGAACTCCACGGACCACGGTGCCCCTGTAAAAACTACTACTATTAACTGGACCGAGAAGCAGATTGATAAAGGAGATTAGGCCAAAATTGTCAAAGGGAAACTTGGGTAACCAAAAATTAAAGCAGCTCTTTCATAGCAACTGGCTTATGCTCCTACAAACTGAGGCTGCATCTTATGTAATCCGCCACAGAAATTCATTGGCAGCTCTATCTGCAGAATTTTAATTTATTCAGAAACTTGTATAAAGAAAGTTGGCGTTCTAAATAATGGTACGATAATCACGCGTTGTGGTTCATGTGGTGCGCTGGATAAAGGAGCTTGTGTAGAGTCGGCCGGCCATTGGACAGTGAGAATCTACATCGTTTCTGTGTATATTATCAATGATCTATATGACCCAGTCTGATAATTGTGGTTCTGGTTTTCTGCTTTAATTGAAAGGCAGGGTGTCTTCGAAGGCCGACCAACCGATAGCCTCGAGCATGTTATCCATAAAGGTGAAGTTTTATGTCCATCAAGGTTCCAAAGATCGTGGCATCAAATGATTGTGTGTTATGAAAGTTACCTAGACGAGGAGTGCGAGAGTATTCGTCAGAATCATTAACCATGACAAACAGAGAGTCGACTTTCAGTTAAAACAAAGCAACGGGCAGTCGACCTTCATATCTTTTCCGCATCCTGCCTCCAAAATAGTGTTTGACTTTGAACATATAACCTTGGTACATAGAACAAGTGTTTCATGGACACCATGTAAAAAAGTTGCTTTGTCGAAAGCGCTCTTTAGTTGCTTTTGTCAATTTTAGCAACGACTTCAATCTGTTGGAATCTACAGCGCTAGTTGGCAGAAAAACATATTAATGCTACAAGAGCTTCATACCAGTCTTTTCATGATTATCAAGGCAAAATGTGTGACTCATCGGTCCAGTCTTGCTATAACCCTTCTTCAACAAATCTACATTATTTTTTGATGATTAGAAAAGGTGATCAGAACTCAGGGCCAATCCTAAAAACCTTTTGTGGGCTTATTACCTATTTAGGTTGCAGCAAAGAGAAAACTAAAGTTAATTGGAAAGCTGTTAAAGCAAACAAATTAAAAAAAAAAACCGGGGTAAGTTTCCTCAGCAAAAATGTTTGTCTTAAAATTTGGCATCCCTTTATAAAAACCGAAGCCTTTTGTCCTATTAAACTCTCCAAGGCTACTTCCACATCTGATTGATACACCAAAGCGAACCCAGTTATAGTTTGGTGAGGTCTGTTCGAAGAGTTTTTGGAAACTTTATGTCGAAAACGCTGATTTTGGTGGAGGATATATTTCACCAGTTTTAGGCATAAGCTACATGAGTCTTCTTGCGGATCTAAAGATACCAACCGCTGTGTGCAAGTACCTACTTACAAAAACCCCAAAACTACAACACCGGAACGTTTTTTTTAAACTGGAAGGTAGCTCGCGAAGACTTTAAGACATTTTTGTGTCCCTGTGTACTTTTTGGAACTTTTGTGAAACCCGGTTAACAGTTTTCGGGCAAACGTACGGTTGTCACGATTTAAAGCCAGACTCAAAATTTTCTTCTAAAAGTAAATTAATTGCTTTCGAATTTCAAGGAATATTAGTTTCGAGGTCAAAGGTATCGGGTGTGGATTCCGTAAAAAAATCATCGGCTTAGGTTTTGAAATTTAGGCAAAAAAAATTGCGACTTTCGACCTAGGTAGCTTAAGTATACTTTCGTTCTGGTGCTTCCACGCTCGCGCAGAAGTTTCGTCTTCTTCCAAATTTATCTCGAGAGACCCTTTTAAAAGCTTCGTCATTTCTTTACAAAATAAGTAGGAGTAAAGTAAATCGTTTCTATTACACATACCTACCAGTTCCAGACTTCTACTTTCGTTCGACTTCAACTCGATTTAATTTTTCAATAATTCATTATTTGTTTCATACGATGCGCAGGCATAGTCTTCCTTTTGTGTCGACGGGATCTTCCTCAAACCTGCTGATGGCGATTTAAAGTGGCGTCCGATTTTAAAGAGCTCAACACTTATTCGGCTGTAATCCTTTTGTAACATGTCTGCATTATTGATGCCTATCAGAGGGAATTAATTATTTGTTTGACAGCAAAAAGCTCAGTGGCGAATTCTCACAAAAAATAAACCTCCGTATCGGGTGTGGGGCCGTGGGGGCGGGAGGGTGAAGCATATTAATTAATTTTCAATGGCTCTTTCTCTCTTTCGCTCAATAATGAGTGACCCTTTAAATGTTTAATTGCAGTGCATGCAATTTTGACTCGATGTGCGGAGAAGCTTTAATTATATTTCATGCTGCCGTATGCACAGGTAATTTTAAGAAATTCTGCTGATTCAGGACGCCACATTGTTTATGGTGAATGGTGATGGTGAGTTAAGAGTTAACTAATGGATACTTTGTACAAGTATGTGGTTATTCACTTTTGCGGTGGTGTATAGGTGGTTCGGTGACATTGCGATTCTGTGGGCAGGATTTATAAGGCGTGCATTTGTTATGTTGTAATGAGCTGGACGGATGGTTACTCATGGAAAAGTCTTTGTGTGACAATGTGTAAAGGACTTGTGGGTAGCTAGTTGAAACAGAGATTCAATAGTGAATTCATCAATTGTTGAGTGTTTACGATTCCAACTTTAATCGATCGTGTGGATTTCCATTTGAAGGCTCCAATGATCGCCTATTTACGACTTAGTCTTAAGACTCTCTCTAAAAGTCGCCCGAAAATTGGTTTGTTCCGTATGCCATTGGCACTTTTTCGAGAAAAACACATTTAAAGCGTACTTGGTACTCCGCAACTGTGTGATGGGAGTTTATTTTTTATTTTTTTCACTTGAAGTTAGTCTTAAAAAGAGTTCATCTAACGATTTTCAGAGTGTTTTGCCAAACCATTTACAAACACTGTTAATTAACGTAAAAGTCGACTTTTTTTGACTTATGTCCCACCTTCTGATTTTTTTTCCATACACGTGGAACAAAAAAAAAAGGATATTGCACAAAGCAATTCTCATCCAAAATATCTGAAAGGCAGAAAAGCATGGAGTTGGATGCTGAAATTTGAAAACAAAAATCGAGATCATCTCTTTCGTAATTTTCGAAATGGAATACGCCATAAAATCTTCTGGAAGCATTTGAATGATTTTAGTTCAGTTTTTGTTAATGCACTCGCAATGTCGTTTCCCTATTGTGTTCAGCCAGTAACTGATTTCGTATCCTCACTGATTTCAATATCTACACAACTGTAATGGAGGTGGAACAAACCCATACTAAAATTTTGTTTGCGATCAGTGTCCCACATAAATAGATTTTCTTTAATACAAGTACACGTGGAACAAAACAATTCTCGCAAAAAAATTGCGAAATAAATATGGAAAATTTATCCAAACGCCAAAAAGCAGTTTATAGCACAAAAAAAATCTACAAACTGTTGATTTTGGAGGCTTATGGAACAAAACAATTCTCAGGCAACGACCTATTGCAATTTTCACTGTCCGCCTGTTCCGCAAACTACTCTGCCTACTTCCTCATCCCAACAGTCCACGCCTTACCAAAATAAATCCCAGTCCCAGTTTTCTCCAACTCGTGTGATCCATCATCAAAGGAGGTCGCCCTGGCCAACCAACACAATCGTTGTCCGCCAACTGTTTCCCACAAACAGTAAGGGTCTTCGAATTAAACTTAATCTCCAAATCAACATATACCGCCACAAAACAGTCGGAGGAAAAAAACGAGTAATTTCCCGAAATTGCCATTTCCTACCGCAACAAATTGATATTTTGACTGTAACCAGCCTCGGGCGCGGCAAAAAAAGAAACAAAACGAGGACAACACCAAAGAACGAAGAAATAAATTGATTTCCACAGATTTACAAATTTATTTGCCACCCATTGCCAACGTTAGGGTTCACGACGACAGAAAAAAAAAAACACAAAACTTCCCCCTCAACTTAGTTTATAATCGCTTTCTCATTATCCCCCCCCTTCTGATGGAATCGACGGGAAAAAAACCTCATGCAAGAGGCAAGACTAACGACTACCGGGGAAGGGTAGTGGCAGCGCAAATGGCAAAATAAAAACCCCCGCCAGCGAGTTTAGAGAGAACAAAAAATTCAAACTCAGTTATTCGGTTTCCACCCCAACCACCCATAATGGGGCTGTTGGCATATTAGCTTCTGGGGAATGTCTAACAGCAATCAACACACTCAGACGGGGGCGAGGGCGAAGGGTGAGGCGTCACTTACGCCTTCGTGGAGCCACAGTGACAGCTGCAGCTAACGAAATCAAAGTTGAGTACTCAATTTTCAATTAAGGATCTCTTATCATACCCCTGGCCCTTAATGGCTGAAAAGTCACACCATGCGACAAACTCGTGTTTGGGGTGAATTCTTTTTCCCTCGAAACTCTCTCCAACTCTCACTTTGCATATGCACTGTGACCTTAGTGTGGATGTCGAAGTGTGTATATAGTGTCACATCGCACTGTACCGCTTTATCGTCGCCGCTCTTCGCATTTTCTACTAAATTAAACGATGATGAGATGACAAGCGGGTGGGGGGAGGGGTGTGCAAATCATGACTGAAATAGAAACGAAACCATGCTATTGGCATTAGTCTCGGGAACGGGACAAATCCCTAAGGACGACGAATCGGTAACATCATTTTCTAACGCAGCGAATTGGCAAATTCGACGGAATACGTTTAAAAGGAATACCTACCCTCCGGGCTCCGGGGGTGGATGCGATGAATTTACTAAAGCTAGGAAGCGGACGACAACAAACGGAAAATGAAATCCTCCAGGAAACGAAATGACAACAACTACAACGACTACGACAACGACTACGACTGCGAAATATCATTGATAAGAAGTTCTGTAACACAGTACGATGACAACGACGACGACGACTACAACGAAGACGAATACGACGAAGTGAGTTGTCAATGAAAAAGTCGCCCAAGTCAGAGACGAAAAAGAACAAAGAGCGCCACTACCATATAGAGAATTCGTTTGTTGCAGAGATACGAAGGATGAGAAGCTATTTGTTGTGACGATAGGAAATGGGATTTCGTCGACACGATGTTCTATTCTGACTATGCGGGAGTATGGCAAGGAGCCACAGCAGTGGAACAAAGGAAGTTCAGCGGGATGATTATTGAAAGTTCATTACAAAAAATGTTGTTTTCCTTCGCTGATTTCTATCGTTTCGCATCGGTGCATTTATTTTCCTGTAGATGGTATTTACTTCTTATTTCTTTTTTGTTTTGTTTTATGTTTGCCTCATCTCGAGATACATGATATTTATTTTGGAAGAGAACGGAAAACATCAATCAAAATTGAAATGAGAATATAGATCGCATCATGGAGGTGGCTTAGGGCATCAAGCTGCTCCTACTAATGATGCGAGTCTGTCCGTTAATGGCTACATCTAATCGAAGTAAACAAAATCGCAATCAAAGTACGAATGTGGGAGTTTTTTAATCATCTATGTTTAGTGGCATGGGAGGGAGTAAGTCACTCGACGAGGAGTTGCCACAAATTCTAGTCATGTAGGCTGTGTTCGGTTTCGTTACAATCATTTGAATATAATCTATTCACCTATGGCGTATTTTTAAATGCTGTACGACACTGATAGAATGTATGCAGTTGCTATTGAGTTTAAAGTCGCAAATGAATCAGATCAGATTCAACAGTCCGAAAGAACTTTCAGCGTTCCTTTAAGAATTGAGAACACCACCCAGATCAAGGCAAGGTGGACATTAAAAGGTCCAAAATCAGACTGAAAGATCACTGCAAAATTATACTAACATCAGCTTGCGCGTCACTTGAAAGCCACTTACGAAAAATTTCATCAAACAGTAATTCGAAAATTGCCCCAAGAATGGCAGGTAATTTGGTAGGAATAGTACCTCCTAAAATCGCTCTAAATATTGTAAAATATTATGCAACAAAAAATTTCCTAAACCCTTATTCAAAAATGTGTTTCTAAGAAAACCACTGAAATTTTTTAAGCTCGCCATATATGCAGTTCAAAAGCACCAACAAAATAGGTTTAAAAAAAGCGTTTAAATACCAAAACATAAAGGCATAAAGTTGTCTAAAAATTTTAATATTGCTAAAGCAGGCTCAACATTTTTCTTCAAAAACTATGTACAATAAATTTTCTATTTTCTATCGCTTGATAGTTGCTCGTAAATTTTACAAAAAGTCGTTTAAAATTTCTAAAGAAAATGGTAACAAATCCTTTACATTTGATGTGAAAATAACACTAAAGTCGTCCCACACTATAAAAAACTAGATCAAAACTCGCTTGAAATATTTTCTGCGAATTTGTCTCTATAAATGTCTAATTAATTAAAAAAGCCCCGGTTACAAGGCATAGCGCAAAATACACTAATTTCCATTAAAACTATTTCCTAAAGTTCATAATAAATTATTCCTGTTTAAAAGTTCATTGCACAAAAAATTACTCAATTTAATTAGTCTTTAGAAGTCATCCGAAAATTTGTTTATAATTTGTTCGCAATGGCAGACAAATTGAAATAATCACTTCCCAGAAATTGACCTAAAAGATCCATTAAAAACGTCAATGAAAATCGGCCCCAAAATACAAACCAAAAGTGTAAAAGAAGGCCTAATAAATTGTCTCTCAAGTTATTAAAAATACACTCTCATGCTCAAAAAACGGGCAAAATACATCTGTAAGTACATCAAAAATAACTTTAAAAATTGTCGGAATTTTGCTACATTGAAATATTTTGAAATTTTAACTTATTTAGAATTCCTCCAACACAGCCCTGTAAAAAATTACCAAAAACTGAAAAACCAATTATATAAACGGAATTAAAAAAGTTTGAAGCCAAACCTACTAGAAAGTCCCCAACATTGCTCTTAAAATTGAATCGAAAATTGCTTCATTTATTTTTTACAAAGTTGCTATAGCAATCACGTAAATTCACCTTAATTATTCAGGCCAATATTTTAAAAATAGCCTTGAAAATCGGTCCAACAAAAAAAACAGAAATACACTAAAAATGCCAGAAAAATTGGTCCTCAATTTAAAAATCACTTTTCCATTCGCCCAAGGATTATGTCATTAAATATGACGTCCAATATTTTACTACAAACATGTTGCCAAAACAAAATTCACATGGAAAACTACCTAACTATACCGCCTCAACAACTGCCCGAAAAGCCCAAAAAGTCTTTCCAAAAAAGGTACTAAAAGTAATAACGTAATTTCAAACATTTTCCTTAAATCGCTTGTTACAAAAATTTACTCAAATTCTTACCTTAATATTTTGAAAAAAAAATAGCGAAGAAATGTGCTCCAAATCGTTTTGCAATTCGCACTAATTTAGTCAAAACGATATGTAAAAAGAAATAGTCTCCGAATACGCTTTTAAAAAACATATAAATTGGTTCTAAAGCTACCCCCTAAAAACAGCTTCAAAAACTGTAACATTTCGTACAAATTGTTCAAAATCATTAAATTCAAAAATATTGCGTCAAAAATCATCAAACAGTTCTTTCAATTGGTTTTCGAAAAGTCGCTTTAATTTAGTCGTAAGCACATGCGAAAAAGCTTTCAAGACTCGAAAATGTGGAGGACCCAAATTACAATAACATAAAATTTCATTAAAAAAATTTCTCTTAAACACAGTGCATATGCAGTTTTGAACATACTGCTCCAAACTTTGTATCACGAATTTACCAAAAATTTACTTAACAATCGGCCAAAATGAGCTGCAAGTCATTCCAATACTTACTTACTTTTTACTTAACGGGCTCCCGACCCGTGGAGAGTCTCTGCCTGAGACACTGCAGCCTTCCATCCTCTGCGATCCCGGGCACGCTGCTTCCAGTTATCCAGACCAAGCGCTCTGGCATCCGCGATGGCTTGGTCTTTGAAACGGAGGTTCGGTCTTCCTTGTCGTCTCGAACCTGGCGGCTGGGATTCGAAGATCCTCTTAGCTGGAGCATTATTGTCCATTCGCTCGATGTGGCCGAGCCAATGTAGTCGACGTATTTTGGCCTTTTGGACTACATCCACATCTTGGTACAGCTCATAGAGTTCGCGGTTGTATCTTCTCCTCCATTCGCCCTCCTCGCACACAGGACCAAAAATCCGTCGAAGAATTTTTCTTTCGAAGGAGCCCAGTATCAGCTCTCCCTTCCTGCTTATCGTCCAGCACTCGGCGCCATAAAGCAGAACTGGCAGGATAAGGGTTCTGTAAAGCATACATTTTGTCCTTCGAGTTAGGAGTTTTGAACCCAATTGTTTTGCCAAACCGAAGTAGCAGCGGTTTCCTAGGGTAATTCTTCGCCGGATCTCCACTAGGATGTCATTTGTGGAGTTCATGTTTACTCCGAGGTAGATAAACTCCTTAACTACCTCGAAATTGTTGCTATCAATAGTGACGTTCTGTCCTAGGCGGTGGACAGATGCTTGTTTGTTTGTTGATAGCATGTACTTAGTCTTGTCCTCATTTACTACAAGACCAACGAATTTCGCCTGTTCTTCAATCGCCGTAAAAGCCTCTATCACGGCACGCTGGGAGCGACCGATGATGTCAATATCGTCTGCATACCCCAGTAGCTGGACGGATTTGTTGAAGATAGTGCCTTCCGTGTTGACACCTGCCCTGCGCACTATCTGCTCTAGCACGAGATTGAAGAAGTCACATGATAGTGCGTCTCCTTGCCGAAATCCGGTGCATGTTTGGAATAGTTCGGAGGAACTACTTCCAAATTGCACGTTGCAGCGTGTGTTCTCCAGCGTCACCCTACATAGCTGGATCAGTTTTGCCGGGATCCCGAATTCGGCCATCGCCACATAAAGCTCCTGACGATGAATGCTATCATATGCGGCTTTGAAGTCGATGAATAGGTGGTGAGTCTCGACATGAAATTCATTGGTCTTTTCCAGAATTTGCCGCAGTGTGAAAATTGGGTCTATAGTCGATCTGCCGGGCCGGAAGCCACACTGGTACGTGCCGATTAGTGTGTTGCAGAATGGTTTGAGACGTTCACACAGTACGTTGGATAGGATCTTGTATGCGACATTAAGCAGGGATATGCCTCGATAGTTCTTGCAAGACATAGGATCGCCTTTTTTGTAGATGGGGCATATGGAGCTGATAGTCCAGTCATCGGGCATACTTTCTTCCACCCATACTTGGTTGATGATTTGGTGCATGCGCCCTACCAAAACATCACCACCGTATTTGAAGAGCTCCGCTGGTAAACCATCAGAGCCGGCGGCCTTGTTGTTCTTTAGCTTTTTTATTGCTAAGCCAACTTCTTCCATACTGGGCGGTGGAACTGGATCTTTATTGACTGGACGTGGGTTCTCTTCTTGAAGTCATTCCAATACCGGCCATAAAATTATATCAAAAAATCGTCAAAAAAAAAAAATTCGCCTCTAAAGTTGCACTAAAACAAAATCACTTCCATAAAGTATAGGAAGAATAATTTTCTACAAAAATATGCTGTCGAGAGCAATGGAACTTTGCCTGCTGGGTAACATCAATGCCAATTCTCACCATGTTCAGGACTACTTGCGGTCATAATCTGAGCTGCGGGATGAAGGAACTTGCTTATTTCTTTAACCACATCTAAGATATAACGTAAAATCAAAAAATGCTCGGAGTTTTGTCGGAATGATGAAAGCAGCTTTGTGTCTTCAGTTGCTAATCACGATGTCATCATGAAAAATAAAATCCTTGACCGATGGGCATGTTTTGAAATCTAAATATTTCGTCTTAAACGAAAATAGCTCCAAAAATTTTCCAAAAAATGATTGATTACAAAATTTGAAAAAGTAGTATTTTGAGCATTTAAGATCTTTATGGTCAACCTCTGAAGTTGGAATTAACCCCAAAAGTGACATAAATAAATGCTAAATCGTACCCGAAACCGCTCTATGATAATCTGAAAATATAACCTAAATATATTGGTCTCGGAAATGGGAAATAAAATTGTTCAAATCTATTTAACTCAAAAAGATACCAACAAGCAGATGCTCCTACTTAAGTCGACCCGATTCCACGCAAAAACTGGTCCGAAAATGATTTGCGGCAATCTCTACAACTGTTTTGAAAACTTACTTAAAACTGACATAAGGTAGCCTTAAAATTTATACTGCAAACGCTCCCAGCAAAGAGCATACTTATTCGATGCAAAATAGTATTTTAGTCGCCTAAGATAATCTCTATAAAATACCTTCAAAATTCGTAACCAACTGGCTTTTAATCGACCTTGAAATGACCCAAAAGTGGAATCAGATGCCTTCTTTTAAAGTGGCTCAAATATTTATTTTCAACAACACATCGCTAATCAAGGCCCGTTGACAAGTCTGATGTACATTTACGAAGAGATTGGGTGATTTGCCAACAAAAATCAATCACCTAGCCCTTTCAAGTTTTAAGACAACAACATCTTCGGTTAGGTTTGTAGTTATCTAATTCCCACTACCTTTAAGGGATTTGAAGGCCAGAACTATATACTTTGTTTGCACTCAACCTTGTGATATGGGTTTCCAGTGCAGATTTGTCTTGTTTGAAAACTTGTACCTACTTATAATTTTGGAACTACTGTTTATACTTTTAAAAAAATGTCCAATTTTTCTCGATAGTGGCTTATGTGTCGATTCGATCGAAGGACAAGTCGTAGAAAATTCAAATTATAAACTGGACTTACAAAAAAGTTCTCGTGCTCCATTGAAAACTTACCTAACACGACTACAAACGCTCACATTGGGTCACGAGAAATATGACACAGGTACCTACACCAATTTGAAAGCCTTCAAGCATCAAAGGCATTTAACATAAAATTTAACCATTCAAATTGACTACAAAGAGACCTAGCCTAGTGGAAAGAAATCCCTATAAAAAAAAAAATAAATATGAGCCTTATGTCCCGCTGTGAAAACACTCAGCGATCTGTGAAGGCGTATTTTCGAACAAATTATCCCCTCACCCCCACGCCATCCACATGACATTTTCTGTACACACATCCGTTATCGAAGGGCTCGCAAAGTTTAAATTCACTAATTGCAGGCAATTTCCCTGCCTCGGCACAAGGAAATTCAATTATTAATAAACCTCGCCTCTACCGTCTGGCCACAAAATGTAAATCCATTGAGATGAACTCCATTGGCGCTCTCCGACAACAGCTAGTAAAATAAACCGAAAACCAGACCAAAGATTCATGAAATCGTGGTGCTCCTCATAATGGGGTTTCGTGTTTTTAACAGTCCTCGGTCAGCCGCACACTACAAGCCTGCTCTTTCATTACGAATGCCACTCAAACTTTTAATAACACAATTTTATATTTGCGCAAATCCCATTGAACCGAACGACGCGGATATCGGCGTCGTCAGTGGACAGTGGTAGCGAAGAGCAGCGGCAGCTGCCATCTGAACAACAGTACATATTTGCAATAGAGTCATTCGGTCATTCGTGTGGGTCCTCGAATCAGGCCAATGATATTTATTTATCCTTTTCGATGATAATGAATGTGCGTCACCCAAAAAACGAAAAAACCCTCTTACAGCCACGCCACATAGTATATCCGCACACAAGTTGAATGCGACGCGAACTGATTAAAACACATTAAATGGGCTCAGAGTGAGTCACTGCTGCTGGTGCCGTTGCACTGGCCCATTCGATTCTGTCAAAACTCCGGGCATAAATATTAAATTTGCCAACGGAAAGGGCGTCCAGTGGAAAACAACGTAAATCCGATTCATATTTCAGCGTAAAGCATTCGCAACTGCCAATAATTATAGAGCTTTGGTAATGTGGCTTTCGGATTGATTACAGTTAAAATTTAATTTCGCGCACAATGTATACATAGTGTGTCTGTGTGTATGTCTCGGGTAGTTGCATATAGGACATCGCTTGAACTCACAGTGAAGTGCAAACTGCATTACACTTACTGTGCACACTCGGGCGTATACGTAACATTTTCCTTTTTACTGCTGGCAATGGAAATAACGATAATTAATATAAAACCGCGCTGTGTAAATTGCAGGATGGCCATGTGAAAGTCTCAAATTCGCCAGTGGACGCAGGCAGGTGAGCAGTGGCAAGATTTTTCGGTCAGGTAAAACTTTTAAGAGCAGAGGATGGTTTCTATTTGTTTTGCTGTTATACCAAACTTCTTTGCAGTCCGTCGTATTTTGACTCAGCATGCTGAACAGTTGAGAGATGGGCTTCCGGTATATATGTACCACCTATTTGCACACGGAAAGATTTCCTTTTCAGTCGTAGGCGAGCAAAATTAAAATTGTACTACGAAGAGCTTTTCGCTTCATCACAAACTAAAGACTCGCCTACTCTAATCCAATGGCATAAAACCGCACTAAAGTCAACGTAACGCAGAACCACCCTCCATAAAAACAATAAAATAGGAAGATCTGCGTTAACTTCCTGTGGAATTCCAAATAAAAAAAATATCGGATGATTACCGCCACGGCTACACGAAAGCCATGCTTTCGCTTTTACTATTCCCCCACTCGGCCGGATCTGTCATAAATCCTTGTTACAAATCTATTTTGTATTTTCCTCTTGCCAAATTTGCATATTTTTTATGGTACATTACGCCCATTTGTCACGTATTCCCTAATAAGTGAGTTGGTACAGGACGAAATCTGTGAAATGGAAAAGAACCAAAAGCGAACCGTATTTGATGTATTCCCGAGTTATTCGTCTGTTTTTATCGAAACAACAAGGAATGTAATAAATTTTTGAAGCAAACGAATTCCCGCCCAGGGCTCGATAGTGATGAAAATATTCCATGTGACATGGCTGGGAAATGTTTTCGCTTTGGCTCTAAGAGTTTGGAATTTATAGCGATATCTTCGGATTACGTGACATTTGCAATCAGCCTTTTAATCTGTATTCATTAATTATATGACGACAGCAAAGTAAATGTACAACACAGAATACACCAGCCAGAGATACTTTATGACTTTGTATTCATATTGATGTTCGGATGGACGACGGTGGAAATGACAATGGCTTAGCGTGTGCGACGCACAACTCCCCACAGGCATCGAGGATTAACTTTGCGAAGAAAAGTTTCCCATGTGACCAGTAATCCGCAAAACGGTTGCCCGCATAATAAGTTGATGGTGTATGGCACTTTGGATTCAAACAAGTAATACATTTGTGATGGCTCTAAATATGCCGTCTACGTGACGTGCCATTGAAAGGGCTGTTTCAACTAGTTGATGGGTGTGTCCGCCCTGGTGCGACGCTTTTGAACACATTTAGTCAGATGCTCTTCTCTGATTGGACTTTTGCGATAGTTTCTCATTTTATATGATCGCTTAGTATGGTTAATTGAGCAACACAGAGTTTGGACAATTAGTTTTTGTTTTGATGTGGCTTTTCAATCGACGCCATTAAAATAAATCAAATGGGCCAAAGTTGGCTGAATTGAGGGACTCCTGGAGAGGCTTTAAAAGAGCTCAATACAGTAGATCGTAGCAACCACATTCTTTTCTATAAATTTTAGTTATTCCACATGTTGTAAACTGCATCTAAAAACTAGCAATCCCAAAAGCGACATAAAAAGTGCAGGCTTTGCAGCTTTGAAAGATGGTGTGACTCTTTCACTTCTACACCCTATTTCGAAAATGCAGCCTACCCTTTATATGTCGCTTTTAAGATTGCGAGAAAATTTAGCTCTTCATCAAAGAGAATCCTGGAAAGGGTTAGCCCGAGGAGGTTGTTTTGTCTTCAAACAAAATTTAGGCCTGCAGCGCCACTATAAGGTAAAACATTTCAAAGGTGGCGGATAAGCAAACTTAGCTTGCCGATCTCCTCTTTTATTCGCTCTTTCATTTTTATGTTTTTCAAACTCAGCCTTATTAAATTTGGCCTTTATTTCCGTGGTTGCCAAGCACTCTTATTTACTACAACTAAAAAAAATAATCTTATGAATTTTGCACAAATAAAAATTAGTTTATTATCTTAAATCGTTTATTTATAGAACCTCTTAATTATTTTTCTTCCATCATTCCAGCAAAATAAAATTTTTGCCATGTATCAGTATATGCATCTAAAGTTTGAAATTTATTTTACCATTTGTATAGGTACAGAAACCCCATTGGCAGCTAAAAGTTCCTTTTGCCTCTCGTCAAAAATAAACTCCCCAAAGCCCGAATTCCTGTTGGCCATTTGCACCGGATATTTATTTATTCGCATGCATCCTTTTATATTGCATTTGACTGTAAAAAAAAACCCAAACGATCATTATTTACTCGCCCTCATGAGACTCTGACAATTGATGGCAGGCAACAGTCCAACATTTACACATCCAATTACCAAAAATGCATGCAAAAAACCCGTCCATATGTCAAAATGCAATCAATGCTTTTTCATGGCTGGATAGCCGAACGTAATAACGCTACTCTACGTGAAACAGAAGATAGCACCAAACAAAAAAATTAAACAAACACTCGCAGTTATTTCCTTAATAACATTTTGGCTGAGCAAAAGGCCCCCGCCACATTATACGGTCACAGGTAAATAACTCTCAACTCAACTGTCAACTTTGCTGCTGGCAAAAAATGCAATTTGTACACTTTGTGGTGTTTTCATTTTATTTTTATTTTAAATATCTATACTTTCCCGGCCGTCACCGTCATATGTACCGAGTGGAAGCGTTGAGGCACTGCACGGGCACGACGCCGACGAGGAACAATAATTTATTTCATGGAATTAATTAAATGCACTGCACAGACAAAAAAAAAAGAGAAGAAGACACGATACAGAGGTGTCTGTCAACGAAAGAAGGTCCTGCTGCACATATGAAGGTGCTTCGGCTGTTCAGCTCGAATTCCGAAACGCTTTGGCATGTGAAATATTTCACTCGCACCTTTGCCGTTGGGGTAATTTGAACTCTTTCATCAAAGGATGCACTGGGTGTGAATGCCGTCTCGGAGGGGGCCTGATAAACAGTGACGTGCCGTGGTGCTTTTAGTAGGGTGTTCACTATATTTTTTACCGCAATAGGATAGTGTGTTTTTTGTTCTATTAGGACACTACGAGGATGTGATCGACAACGGTTCCATTACTTAGTTTTCTTAGAGGTATTTATATTTTCTGTTTCTTACTTTTTCTATCGGGATCAGATAATTATAAAAAAGCAGGCAAGGCCAACAGAAGACTTTCCATATAGAAGGGCAACCACACAGCCAAAGCTTGAATTCATTGAATGGAAGAGTATTTCTAAGGCTGCTGTGTGGGATTGCGGTTTCGAAGAGATTCCACACCCACCCTATAGTCTGGACCTTGCCCGTAGCGATTATTTATTGTTCCCAGACTTAAAAAAAAACCTTCATGGTAAGCGATTTCCTGATGCGAGCTCAAAGCCCCAATCAATGACCATTTTGAAGAGAAGGATGAAAACTTTTTTTTGAGGGAATATAAAAGTTAATCTCTAGATGTAATAAATGCAATAATGTAAGAGGAGATTCGATTGAAAAATAAAAATAATTCTAATTTAATTCGCGTTTTCGTTCATGTCGACACCGAGGACCCCCCCTCGTATGTGCAATGCGCATACCTTTTAGCACAAATCTTACCATAAATTATGTCCTCGCATCTAGTTCCTATTCCCTAAATCCTCCACAGTGGTGTACGTGCGAATCAGAGACGTTGGTCTTCCTTCCTGAGAGTTTTGCATTTCAAACAATTCTCTCTGACCTTTTTAAGTAAAAAAAAATACTTAAAGCACTCGCGTCACATGTATTCGCTGAGTCCTGACGCCCAAAGAATTTACAATTCACCAGCAGTGGGCATCCGCACTTTAAGTATGAATATACAGCACTTTGCACCACCAAAGGAAACTGCTATACACCGAAAAAAACGAAGCAAAAACCAGTTGAGCGGCTCTTACACTCAACGACGGACACTTTAATAATTCCGCACACATTTAAATATGTGCAAATTAAATGAAACACTTTCCTTCGTTCGTTTCGTCCTGGGGGAACTTGGGAGGCTTGCTTAATCAGGGAGATGTTCATATTTGCTCTCTTGCCATTGGCAAATATAAGTAAAAGACAATTTCACTCGACGGCAAAATGAAAAGCAAAATTATTTAAGAAAAAGGGGATTTTAGTTTAGTTCAAGGACATCGATACGTTTAAAATCGCATTTGAAGCAAACCAATGGACGAACGA
This sequence comes from Cheilosia impressa, assembly GCA_948293265.1. NCBI lineage: Eukaryota > Metazoa > Arthropoda > Insecta > Diptera > Syrphidae > Cheilosia > Cheilosia impressa. The sequence continues at coordinate 20,908,390 of OX411883.1, read as the reverse complement.
ACTCGTTTCAACAAAAAATTTTAATAAATGAGCGAAGGTAGGCAAACTAAAGTAACTCTCCCCCAGTGAGGGAAAAATAAGTCGCCCTCCAATATGGCGCACCAATAAAAAATAAACCAGTCCTCATTTACGAACTAAGGTCTCACAAGCTATGTAATGACGGGGGTTTTGGCTGGGGGTTTGCAGCAATATGTTCGCTTGGTAAGTCGAACATAAAACAATCATATTCCAACACAATGAAACGAGTCCCTTTACTCAAATAAATCGAATGCTGAAACTACCGAACTGAAGGGATTTTCACTTGGGACGGATTGATGTTGACAGCCTGTGAGGGCCACATTGTTTTTTGTGGCGTCTTTCTAGTCTGGTGTTTATTTCATTCACCAAAACAGCAATACAATGAGTATGTGCTAATGTAGGGCGCCCAGTTTACGCCAGTCGAGGTGGCCCCCTCAATGTGGGCTCTCCAAACGTTTGGTGGCCAAATTCGAGACAGCCGGTAGGTCTAAGGAACGTCAGATCTGCCGAGAACATTGCCGCAGTCCATGAAAGTGTACAGGAGAACCTAAGCCAGTCAATTTTGCGCGGTGTTCCAGAAGTCGGTCTTTCACAGACTCAAAAATTGGTGGAAATTTATCATACAAAACGCGTACTGGATCCAACTGACGCAGAAGCTCAAAGCTAATGTAATGACCATAGACAATGCCGTTTGCTCGCTGATTGGGCTTCGCAGTGACTGGAAGGGGCACTCAATTTTGGGCCAACTAATCGTCTTTAGTCGCAAAATTCTCATAAATGGGTCCACGCCATCCCGCACGAGGCTCACCAGGTGGCACGGCATCCACAAAAAGTAACTGTTTGGTGCGTATTTTGGGCCAGGTGCGTCATTGTTTCCATCAACATCAACAGAACCGATTTCTTTTGGCCCAAATTGTTAGATATGATGGTAGATAACATGTGGTTCTGGTAGGATGGGGATACGTGCCACACAGCAGATGCCATGTTAGACAATCTGAATGAACGATTTGAGGGAATGGTTATCTCTTGCAATGGTAACGCAAATTATCCACCACGATCGTTCGAGTGGGACTTCGGTAAGTCGCTTTCAAGAAGCCGCAATCGATACGATGCCCTTAAAGCCAACATAACTATTGCAAATTTAGATGGACTCATTAAAAATTTAACTGTTCTGACTGATCTGTTCTACCTTGAGAAGCAGCGGTAGATATTTGGGATATCGCACATGGACCTTTCAAAAGAAAAAAAAAAGAATTTCTTTAAAAACCTCCATACACAGATTGTTTGATTTAATTGCAACATCGACCTGTGTTATTGAAGAAAAGCCTTTTATGTAGAGACAGTTACCCCGCCAAACTCTTCCTTTTTTTAGGACAACTTTTCAACAACCACACCATTGGTCCATATTTGTCCCAGTCCACTTGAAGTCGTGAGGACTTTGCGAAAAGAAATAATTCAACGCGAAACCATATTAATGCGCTTCATAAAAAGGACATTCAACAAGAAAAAACGTCGGAAAGTAGGCTTGTGGATTAAGATTATTTGGGGTAGAAGGAAGCAAGTTTAATATAAATCTATATATATAAAAGAGAGTGACGTTAGTTACTACGTTTATAACTCAAGAACGCCTGGACCGATTTCGATGATTCGCATCAATTCCGACTGGTCTCCGGCCAAACAAGAAGAATACCCAAGAAAATTCCAGAAAAATCCCGGGAAAAAAAATTATGAAAAAAATACATTTTCCCATACATTTTGTATGGAGCGATTTTACGACGCCATTTTCATGATAGATGACGTTTATGTTTACGTTACGTTGTGACAATTTTTTGCGACAATTATTTTTGCACCAAATTTTGTGTGACAATTGTGCGCTTGAACAAAATTTGTGTAAGGTGATGAGTATCTAATAGTCATTTTTTTAATAGTCAAATACGTAAGGTGATCACAAAATATCTATACAAATTTGGCATCACTTTGTTATTTCAAAGCATAGTTTTGTTGTCAGTTGTCATTTGCACCAAAAATTCAAGGTAGGCTTCATATAATCTTATGTGGTATTCAATTGGGCGCTCTCAGAGCACTTTATTGCTCTTAGAGCAATTTTTATGTTCGTTTGGTACAAAAAAAAACAATCTTTTTCAGATTTCAAAGGGCTTTTGCGAATCTGGATTTTTTCTCAGATTTGCTTCAGATTTACCAATACAAGTATGTTTGAGTTTGTGCACGCTTTCGTGAAATTTTTCAACTGCAAAGAAACGCATTGCATCGGGTGGATCTATTTTTGTTAATTATTTATGTACAAATGTTTAGAAATCAATCTGGGCGAGCATCTTGAATGTTTTCATATAAAATTTAACCAGTGAATGGAAAGCGCTTAGAAAAGTGTCGAAGGCTACACATATTCCAGTCGCACAAATATCAACTTTATGGTCGATTAGACACACGGGAAATCTGAAATCTGAGAGAGAATCTCAAGAAGCCCAATCGAATACCACATTAATATTATAAATGCGAAAGTCAGAATGTTTCCTTTTCACGGCCACAAACTAATTTTTATAAATTTTGGTAGCTGTAGGGATAGATGGGACCTCTGAGAATGACATAGGCTACCTTCAAAACGTGAAGGGGATGAAGTTTCTCAAGTTAGGGATAGTAAAATTCATCATGGGTATCTATAGTTTTGGTAAGAAATAAATACATTTGCTGCGTATTTTACCAATTTAATTTTAATTTGTAGGGCTGATTGGTTGGATTGAAAGATAGGATAGTTTTGGACCCGATAAGTGGCGGTGTTGTTGATATGAATATTTTAATTGAGTTACTCGAAGTACCAATTCTACGCAGACGAAGTTGCGGGTACCAGCTATCCTGAATAAAATCAAAAAGTGAATACTTAACAAAGTAATAACTAGGTATTCAACATTTATTTGGCCTGGTGTGAAAATTTTATATGTTAAGTAGGTACCATTAATATTAAGGTTACCGTGCAAAAAAAAAACGGCCCCGAACTGTAAGCCTCAAACTCCAAATCCGAAGTTTGAACGAAATCTGGGCAGCCGTAAAGTAAAGGCTGTAGGTCTCGGTATATACAGACAGACAGACAGACAGAATTTTGCCACCCACTTTTTTGAGTTCCTCTATCATTGTAATTTCAGAAATGATTAACATATCGAGTTCGAAATTTTGTACCAATACAATACCTTCCTCTTAATACGTAATGGAGAAAGTTAATAATCTTGTAAAGTGTAAGAGCTTATAAAATAGTACAGTAGGCACTTTAAACTCTCTAACCAGAACTTAAAACAGTTCCCTATTACAGAGAGCTTTAACTTTTAAAAACTCGCATTGTTATTTGATACTGCCGCATCACATGAATAACCCAAATACTGTTCTGATATTTCTTTTATAAAGCTTTAACATCGGTTCTCTGATTTTTACCGACCTACGTCTTAATAAAATAAGAAAACAACCAACCAAAATTTTGAGGAAGGAGAAAGTTTCGTTCGACCCAGTCGTGCACTTTATTTTATTTAATCTGTAGCGAGAGTGAAACTATTCATCATTACAATCTTTAAAATTATTTGTTCGGGTTTATGTTCTTTTGATTTTCTTAAAAACCGAACATCTTCAAACATTTCAAGATCTTAAAAAAAATTTAATATCCTGGAACATTTCTTTAAAAATCTTCAAGAAAAAAAAATAAAAATTTTAATTTTGCAATTGAATTGACAGCTGGGAGATGGTTAAGATTCCGTACTAAGCTTAGTATCCTGCTCGCGCTACCACACCATTGGTTCATATTTGTTCCTCCATACAGAAATGTCTACAAAGATAAAATTAAGCGAGGCAGTTTAGCAAAGCAGTGTCCTGCTCGCACGTTAAATTCTTAACTTCATGTAGATGGGTCAATGAAAAGTCTCCACTCATTTAGCTCGCGAAATAAATGTCCGGTACATTAAATCGAAGATAAATTCTGACACAAAAAACGGAGGAAAATTTTTGTGTCGAGAAAGAAAAGAAAACGCAAAGCAAAAAAAAAACCTTTTACAATGTTAATGTAAAAATAGTTTTTTTAAGCTTCAAATAATCTTAGGTCTTTTGCTAATCAGCCTTTTTTGCAAATAGGAATAATTTATGGGACACGAAGAACAGTGTCTCCTTCTGCTTGCTATTACAGAAATTATTTGAGCTGCTGCTGCAATAATAATATCGTCTTCAATTTTTCTCATACCCATTGTTTTCGAATGATTCAAATACTGCGATGTCTTTGAAGTTTGAAATTCGAAAATCGTAAAAGTTATGTCTACTGATTACTGTCATGAAGAAATAGTTTTTGTCCCATCTGGTGTGTATTAATAATTTAGCGACCATTTACCTTTGGTGTGGAGAAACGAAGTGGAGACTAGGGACGCTAAAATTTAGCGCGAGCAGGATACTAAGCTTAAGGGATAAAACGTATTTTTCGTGGTTTTAAATTTCGTATCAGGTAAAAATTATAAAGTGAAATTATGTCGCACAAATATTGTCACGTGACGCCATTCAACACGATAAATTGACACTTGCACTCGCAAAGTTGGTCTCAAAGTGTTCTTTGTGTTTTTTTTTTGTTATGCACTTTGGTTAATACAAAAGCCAACTCACACATTAAAGAGATAAAACCTGATTTAGTAGCGAAGAAAAAACATAAATACTTTGCACATATCCAAGCACAATAAAAAATGGGAATTCAAACAGCAGGCACACACAGAAACGCACACATAAAAGATACCTACTATACAGGAAATGACAGTTCTCGCAGAGACATTACTCTGACAATAAATCTCCACAGGATAATATTAAATAATGGCTAAATAGGATATAGGCCGTATAAAAAACAATTGGCCCCACCATTAGCCGACAGCAAAACGCCTTCCATTTGGAATTCGGTTTTTTTTTATTGTGATTCGACGTATTTGTGTTTGGCACACATAAATGGGCTAAACGAAGATACATATGTAGCTGCAGGCAGTGTATTCGTTTCCTCGAGGACATGTCAAAATTACCAAATAATAACATCCAAGGCCGGAACGGAACAGCAGCAAGGACAAGGAGGCGTTTTTAGTGCATACATATATATAGCAATGTCATTTATTTTATTCATTTCAGCCATCAAACAGGTAACAAAATGAACATTCGGTGTTAATTCGATGTCGTTTGTGAGAGGGCTGGGATCGGCGTCTTATACTTTCGAGAGGTACTCATTCGATATCAGAGGGGGTTCGAGTGCGTGTGTTTGCCGTTATATGGTGTTATATTAAGAGGGACATTAATATGCCATAAAGACAATACCACCGAAATGCCGAGGAACAAGGATGACGTTCCTTATTTATGACTGAGCATAAAATATATACCCGGGAACGATAAAGTTGCGCCATCAACTTAAATCAATTTCATCGTGTTATGAATATTATTTTCGGCAAGCATTTCGAACGGGATATGTCTAATTAATGAATGAATGGACGATAGTGTACGACGAGGCGCACATGGATGGAAGTTGGTTCCATACAAAATTTGTGTGAATGGCTTCATTCAGGTTCATAAGGGAGAACTATATCTTTAGTCGGGTTGGTGAGCAGACGATTGGCATTTTTGTCTGCATATGCGAAAATATTAGGAACGATGTTAGGGAGGTGAGTTGATCTTTCCTTTAGACCTTTTCAACACTAAACAGTGTGGACTTTGTAGGAGCAGCAAAGTCGTTACCCTATCCAGGCGAATGAATGTGGTAGGGATGCCGCAACTTGAGGAGGTGTTGTGAAGCATATCCCTCCATATACTCTTTCTTGGCAACAATTGGGAATTTTTCTCTTTAAAATCTGCTGGAGTCTAGAGATGTGATCGGTGATCGGCTTGCCTCGTCTAAAGCTACACTGATAAGGTCCAATTAGGGTGAAAAGTTGCTACACCTTATTTAAGTTTCATATTTTTATCAAACTTTATTTTTTAATATGACAAAGACTTCTTTTTCGCTTGGTACCTTAAAACTTATAATTTGTTTCGTAGCAGCAAACGGAATCTGTCCCCTAGAGTTAATCAAATGAAATGAAATGTTTCGTTTTATACAAAACGAAAATGTCTTTCATTGTTAGATTAGTGCACCGAAAAACGAAAACGTAAATAAAATTGTCTTTGCTTTTTTTTAAACCTTCTCTCAAATGAAAGATCCTTTGTTTTGAAGCAAAACTTTCGTGTAAGAGAAAACGAATAAACGTTTTCATCCTAAAGATTCTGTAAGGCGTGGAGACGTTTTCGTGAGCACGAACGATTTGCTCTTAGTTTGCAGAAGTAAATCGCCCTACAGAATGCCGACCCAGACTTCGGAGTGTAAGGAGCACACGATGCTACAGTTCCATTCATGGGATAATTTTTGTTCCAACCGAACTTTTCAGATGATGAGGGGTAAGACGTTTCTCACTACTGTAACAAGTTGGACCGGAAGGCCATCCGCTTGTTGGTTTGTCGAGGTTGGTGTTGAATTCGTTGTAAGGATCTGTACATTAAAAAAAGATAAATAGTTGTCGCAACAGTTCCATACGGACCCTTGACCTAGCTTTCACAACCACTCGTTTTGTGTGAGTTTTTAATTTTTGGGACGAATGGAAGGGCTCAACACTTTTATGCTGAGTCCAAACCGCTAATTGAGCAGCTCTTTCATGACAGTTATACACTCGGGTGTTTGTCAGACGTTCTCAAGATCGGGAATTTTCCTTTTTTATACTCCTTGACAATTTCCCATCAAATCAATCAATTCTACAACCTCCCGCAGTCGCAAAAAATACCCCATACTAGTCCACCCTTGCTGCATAAAAAACCTCCGCCTCATCCATTTCATTTCATTACTCTGTCCACACGTAATACCATGAAAGGAGAATCAACGCCACAACTTTCTTGTTAAGCTATCCGCAAGTAAAACCCCCACCCCTATCTACCAGTACCTGCTTCCCTGTCTGTCTGCAAGAACTCAACTCATAATTACCTATGCATTGTCTGTCGCAACCATCATATAGTTGTGGAAAGTAATAAATAAAAGTTTCCGCCTCGGGTGCGTTGTTAACTTCCCGCAGTCGCCCCTGTAACTATGTCCACCAATAAACAACGCATATGGCCATCCCCTAACGTTCTCATCAAGCATTCTGCCGCCCAACTAGCCAACTGCCCATCAGCAAAACGATCAAACATTAAGTTCAGCGTTCATTATTTGCAACGATGTACTAGCATAGGGGTGAAGCCCCTTATATTCCAAACATCCATGAACCCCCATTCAAGCCTTAACTTCTACGTAACTGATAATATTTGAAAAGTTTAACTAATAGGTGGAGCATATCACCCCAACCCCACATCAAATACCAGCCTGACAGCCAGTGCACTACTCCCCGCCGCCGCCACACCGGTACAGAGATAAATATGAAAAATCCATCGAGCCAATATCCTTGCCACATCATAACAACAAAAACAGAAAAAAAAAAAAGAAGAAAAAGTATCACAAAGTTGTTAACTTATATGAGATGGCAAAAGTTTTCCATTGCTTATCAAAACTTAGGGGAAGTTCACTGTCCGCCCCCTACGCCCGCACCGGCGGGGGTTTTCTTTTGTTTATGAATAAATAATAAACTATGAGCTCGGCAGCATGTTTAATACACGAAATTTTCATTGCTGCTGCAAATTCGTATGCACTATATAGGGCGGGGGGTTTCGCTCCTAACATATGTGCACGCCAGTGGCAGTGGATTGAAAATGATTTATTAAATGCGAATCGGAAGGACGATTGACAAGCTGCAGAAATGTTTTCAATCATAGCAAGAAACAGCAGCAATACGAAGAGGGACTGTTGTGTGAATTATTTGTGAGCCAGGAGCATTAAGGAATAATTGACATCGATGTCAGTTGACATGTGAGTGAGTAGTTATCTATAGTAGTTGTCTTTATAAATCCAATAACCGCTCGTCATAATGAAATTCTTGAAGAAATTACTTTCAGGATACTCGTAGTTTGCGTTTGATTGTCCTAGTAAGCAATTTCGATTTGGTATTTTCGGTTACGATACGTACTAAAATTGGTTCCATTAGAATTTTGCTCATATTGATTGCTATTTGAGGGGGGCGGTGGGAGATTTTGAACTAGATTGTGGACTAGTTCTTGGATTTATTATTTAGAGGGAGTCCTTTCGAAGTCTTGCTCAAGCGGGAGATAGTACGTTATGATTTAAGAGCCTACATTGGATTGTATCGGGAGCAGGATGTTCACATTCAGCCTTCTTGGCCAAAAGTTTTGTTTTACGTTTATTTAAGAAGGTTAAGTTATAATTAGTGTGGTCGAGTTCTTTGCGGAAAATTATTCAGAACTCGTGGAAGCAAAAATGTTAAAGTTCTGATTTTATTTTTAAATGAAATTTTTAGTTCAGTTGATCAAACACTTTCGAGAACTTTTATCGGAACTCATCATTTATTATTGGGTATTGTGATATTTTATAGAACTATGCGGTTTTTGTGTAAACTTTTAAGAGTTTCAGAACTTTGTTGATTGTATGCGAGACTTTAAAAAACCTTAAGGCAAGCTCTAAAGGGAATTAAAAAAATATTTTCTCAAATGTTTCAATATAAATAAAAATACAAATCGGAACATCTTCTTCCTAATTTTTATTAGGAGCCGTGGACATATTCGAGAGACGCACTGGGACCCGTAATCGCAACAACTCAAACTTGCCACGAAGAAATTAGACTTCGAACACCAAAAAGTAAGACATTTATTTAATATTTGGGTTTCCAAGTTCAGGTGGGATAAGACGCGCACACTGCTCTGAGGAATTTGAGGAAAAAATTGTACAGCTTTTTGATGTGAGGAGATTCTACACAACTGCTATTAAAACCGACGTAGTTTCTTTGTTAAGAGTTAACCTTTCAAAAAAAAAATAATTCCCGCAGAAGTATTTTGGAATAACAAAAAGTGGTTTTAATGTCAAATTTGTTCTCAAATGCTACCCTCCTTGAGTCTACTTTTCTATCTGGCAAAGACTTCAAAGAAATTTTACAATATCCAAGTCATTACATTGAAGAGTCATTCAAAATTTCTCGGCAAGCTACTTTTCTTTTCTTTTTTTCCATTCTGTAGAAAATTAATTCTTAGTTGACCGTCTTAAGTGATAAGTGTTTGACTACGGTCCCACTTCTCCCCGCTGCTTCGGATTGGATTCGAAGACGCTGCAGAAACAACCATAACCAAATTGGCTGGCCAAACCCACCCGTCAAGTAGCCTTTTTCATCGCTAAAAATCCACCTCAAATCCTGACCCTTCAATGGTAACAAGCAAAAATTTCTATTCTACAATCGACCAGCAAATAAACACGACCGCTCTCAATGGCGTGAACAATCAACATTTCATAAAGCATACTGATTCGACAAACCTAAGTCAAATATACCGAAAACCAAATAAAAACTCCTTGTTTTCATAATTGTGCACCTGGCAACCCACGTACTTTCACCTCCGAACAAAAAGTCATTAAAAACCCAACAGATCAGCCCGTAAACAACAAGCCACTCCATCGGGGCACGCTCACTTATTCGCATATTAAAGTGAATACCAGCCAACCGTGGACATATTCGAGAGACGAACCGGGACCCTTAATCGCAACAACTCAAACTTCAACTGGGTTAGTTTTTCGTCACTCTTGTCGGATCCGGACTCCTCGTGGGGGATGGTAGAACTTTTTCGCGCTCCACTTGCACTTGCATAATAGGAATACTGTGCAAATCAAAATGCCAAACTCGCGTCAGGGGCATGGTGCGAACAAAAAATGTCCCGAATGAAAAGTTATATTTTCACGCCGGTACAGGAAACTGCTCGCTACCAACGATTCTGGAACTTTTTGCCATTTTTTTTCCATTTCCATTTATTTTTTCGCTCAAAATTATGAATGAAACTGTGGCAGTGGTGTGGTTTGCCCTATCCTTCGCAAAGTAAGTAACTAAACACGTTGGCGTGGAGATTTTTCATCTCTCCGCTGAAATTGATGTTTTATGAACTCGCGCAATAGGGCAGCAAGGACGAAGCTGTTGTGCAGCTGTATATACCTACTGATGGGAGTTCTAAGCTTTAAAAGATTACTCCCCATGCTGCTGCTGCTGCTGCGCTTGCAGGTACAACTTATTATTCTGGTTGCAAAGGCGCTTTGAGGAGCGGTAAAGTTGATCCGCGGCTAAAATAAATGCAATTTAATGCGAAACATGTCTGACACTTGATGAGGTGCATACGCCTGAACGGGTTTAGTAATTCATTGGCTCTTTTCATTGGTGCGGTGTGGTCGCAGTGAAATATGTTTGAAATACGCAGGAGAGCAATATATTTAAGGGGTTCCAAAGGAAAGATGTTGTGCAGCTGTGGTGCAGATGGGATGGAACATTTAGACTTTTAGTCAGTTGTTGGCTTAGTGGAACTTGTCATCTCAAATGAACACAGCTATGGGTATAGTTTCTCGAAACGAGTTCTTAAGATGAAAACGATCCCAATTGAATCTGGAACGCGTGTTCGTCTAGCATTAGTTCTCGGACTTATAGCTGCCTGCCAAATGAAATAAGAAAACAACCCACCAAACGAAAAATTTCGTTCGACACAGTCGTGCGCTTTATTTAAAAATGCTGTCGATTCTTAGGGTTAAGCAATAGAATTGACAAAAGATGCCGTCAGTGTATTGAGGACTTAACAGAAGACTCAAATTAATAATTTATATGCAAGGCAGACATATCACCGTTGCAGTCTATGATACAACTTTCTTTTTGTACCTATAGCAGAGCGAAGTCTGCCCCTAATTTATTCAGTTTGATCCCAAAACTAGGTACAGCTCTGTGAGTTCGTTCGATTTCCGAATGATTTTTAAACAGTCTTTCCGCTCTTATGTTCTTAACTAAGCTGAACTACCTTCATCACCCCATTAGAATAACATGAGACATGACCGAAATCAATTCACCACAATAAGTCCGGGCGTTCAAAACGTTTCAACAAAAATCCTCTAAAGAAATTGAAACCCTTTTAGTTCCGCCAATATTTCCAGCTAATCGCCCAATGGAACTGTGAGGTGGTTTTTAAGAAACTTCAGACACCAGTGGTTGAGTGCAACGGACCTTGCAAAATTTTTGAAAGTGCGACAGCGGTTCTTGTAGTTTTTCTGTCATCATGTTTAATGGGAGTTCGCCTGTCGCAGAGAGATTTACTGAGAAAGGACTTGCCAGCAGACTGGCAGTCACCACTGGTAAGATTTTCGAAAACAACTTCTTAAACGATTGTTCTCATTTGGAAGTCGTATGCGACAAGAAATCAATTTTGTTGTATGTACCAGCAAGGTACCCAATCGCATTTCCACTTCCCGTTGACCATACGAACAAGGGCCACGCAACCTCTCAAAACGGACGACGGGTGTTTTATAAGTCCACTTCCATATGGGTGCGCAAATCAGTGACCATTTCCTGTCACCTATTGAAAGTAGACAAGTAGACATAAAAAAAACTGCAGCAAGTCCCCGAAACACATGTAGCAGAACCGTTGACAAGTGGGCATGTCAAATGGAATGACCTTTGGCCGTAGGCCAACATACCAGCAGCACAGTTCCACATCAAAGTGTGCCTGCCTATCAAAAGCGATCTGGTTTAGCGGGCCAATGCTAATAGCTTGACTGCAAATTTTCACTTTTCTCGTCCAGCTGGAACCATGTGGAAAAGCAATTAAATCGCCTCTTCCGAAGACATTGAAAATCCTTTATGTGCTTTGGCTGTCATCCAAAAAGTTGCTTGCGAAAGTGGTTTAACTGGGTGTATCTCTGTCTCTCTCTGCCCCGTTGAAATTTCCATGTCCTGGTTCACTTTGTTCATGTTGATGACATTCTGTCAGACAAGTACACAAACAACACAACCGCACAACTTTATGCGAACTTTAACTTTCAAATCCCGGCCGCAATCTCTTTGGAACACAGCCACCACACACAAAACTTACACATAGACATAGATACACTATACGTATACAGTTTCACAACTGAAAAACAACGAAGCAACTGATAGCGACAAAGTAAACAGAAAACGCGATAACTGGAGAAGATCCCGATCCCTGTGCTGCGGCCGAGTCATATATGAGCGTTTCTTTTGACGGCTCATAAATCAAAGTTGCCAGTAAAAAGCAGAATCCCGTCTCCCTTCGTGTGAGTCCATTTCTAACGACACAACGGATTGTATGTGCGCGCTGCGTCGTACCCGCATAACCGAATGTTTTGTGCCCGGTTATCGGCTTTCCCTCTAGCCGCAAGCACCGAACCCGCTCCACTGGTCTAGGGAATGTGCCACATGTAGGGCAGTTTATTTTCGTTCATTTGCTGGCAACAAGGACGCCATCTGAGCACCGCCACAATTTGTGGGAGTTCAAATGCTATCGGCGGCGGCGGCGGTGTTCTAATGGCGGCAGCGGTTTCGTGCAGCGATGACAGTTCTTTCATATATTTCGCTATTTGTTACGTTTATCGCGCAGCAGAAATGACACGAACCCCGGAGTAAGTAAGTTGTTTTGGCTTGTCCTTTTTCCGTTCCCCATACACATTTATATGTATGTTTTGCGATTTTTCTGTGATTTTTTCAGGCTGTAGTCTATTTTTCTGCCTTTTCCCCTTTTGCCCTGCGACGATCTTTCATTTAATTTAGATTGTACGAGTACATGTATGTGTGTATCAGTCCTGAAATACCACAAGTTATTAGAAGCAACAAAAACAGTCGTCCTTTGTGTGAAATGTTTCGTTTTTTGTTGTTTGTTTTTTTGTAGACCATTTGTGTATCATTTGTGTGTCGTTATCTAGCTGGAAGGTGAAAAGGACGAAGTGACATTTTTGACAGTTGACGGTGATGGGTACATGAAGCGTATTAATGTAGCCGATTTTGGTTCAGCGTGTAGAACAACACAATGGGAAAGGAAGAAAAAGTTTCGCAAACTTTTTGCTGGTCTTTGTTGTGCGGCAAAAGTTTATGTCATACACATGGAGATCTATTGTCAGACCAAAATGGCAGTAGAGAAGTCTCCTTTTCCGGATAGCATTGGACACAGTTGGAAGATTCGTTTTGATTGCGGTAAAATAAGGATATGGTGGGATAATTTGTGGCGAGATATTGGAATCGGACGGAATCTCATTAGTGACTGCCTAATTCTAAAGGGAGTTTGTTTTCTGTGGTTATGCATGGCTTGTGGCAAGATGTATCTTCGTAGGGGGTTAACTGTAGGCTTGGTGGTTTTTAGTGGTGATACAAATCAGGGACAATAATGAAAAATCCTTCCTTCCAAATGACTTGGTGGTACAGCATAGTAACAAAAAATTTGACCAATGGATGGTAGCCAGTTGGGACCGCCAGTCTTCGTATGGACTGTTAACAATGTAGAAAAGATCGGTTAGGGGAAAGTTCCCTTCGTAGCAGACTAATCAGATCTAGAGATCTTTATGAAGACCTCAAGGAACATTTTGCCTTTCGGTCTTTAAAATCAGTTGGTTTTTATGCCAAATAACTGGCTAAGCTTCATTACACACGAGATATGTTCGGTTTTTATTTATTCCTTTTTTTTTTATTAAAGACGGGACACCTAGATGTGAGGACGCTGCGAGCAGAATGATCGTTTGTGGTTAACGAGACCACTTCTCTTTAGGAATTTAAAAACGGTCCTCCAGTTCTCAAGAACTACGTCTGACAGAATTGGTTTCTCATAACAACAAGCATACATTTACAACCATTTGTATAACAGTTAGAAGAGCAAATATTTGCAGGAAATTTACGACCCTACAAGCACCTTTTGGCTCTGGTAATTGGTGGAAAATTTTTTTTTCTGATTTTATTTCCCGAGGTAGAGTTCTGCGACTTCTTGTTGCCAAGCTTTAAAGAGCCAAGTCTATAGATTCAGTGTCTTCACAAAACTTGTCCGTCTGTGTAGATAACTCGCTGCTGTTTCAAGGTCGGTAACGACCTCGCTTAAACCTTTGATGTCAAAAACGGTTTTAGACAGACGGCGTACTATCGATAAAGCCATAGCTTTGAGATAGTAAGGGACTTCGTCTACCTCGGCGGCTCTGATAGAAATGCTAGTTACAATACATCAAGATTAATTGTAGGAAGAATAAGTCTTATTTCGTAAAATAGTCGGTCTTGTTTGAGCTGACGGCCCTGGGAGAAGATGATTGGATAACCAACTATATGCGCCTTATAGCGACATCGACCTTAGATAGATCTGGAGATCCTTAGATATAGGAGAGGGATTCCCCCGAAGATTGTTGCTGTTATAAAGGAGTCCTATCATGCCGCAAGGTTCTTCGTTCTACATAATGGACATCTTTCCGACTCTTTTCAAGTACGTCAGGGAGTGAGACAAGGGGATATTCTCTCGCCGATCCTCTTTTTACTGGCGATAGACGATGAACTGACATCCGAGGGACATGGTATCCAATGGAAACCGTTTGAGAGGCTAAGCCACCTGGATTATGGCGTCGATATCTGTTTCCTTACAAAAACCAACAGTGGAATGAATGAGATGTGTCAATCACTGCAAGTGAATGGAGGGATGGCTGGTCTTAGGATCAGTTGCAACAAGACCAAAATAATGCACATCAGCCCATTATTCTGAAAGAGACGCCCATTAAGGGGGTCAAGGAGTTTAAATATCTAGACAGTTTTGTTTCGGCCGAAGGAGGAACGGATCTGTATGTTAATATCAGAAAAAGTAAAGGCTGCAGCGCCTTTGGAATGCTGTCCTCAGTATGGAGCTCCAGTCAAATTTCTCTACTACCAAGTTAGGGCTCTGCGAATCCAACGTCAAGCCCGTAGTGCTGTATGCCTGTAAAAACCTGGAAAGTCTCTACCGCCATCTTAAGAAGACTGCAGGAACACGTAAACCGCTCCCTGCGATACATATTCTTAAGATTTGCTGGCCGCAAATTATATCGAACCAAGAATTGTGGCATATGACGCATCAAAAGCTTTTGAATGCTGAAATTAGGCAGCGGAAGTGGCGCTGGATTAGCCACTCGTTGAGGAGACCAACCGATAACATCGCGAAGCAGTCTTTCGAATAGAATTCTCAAGGTACACTGCAAGTTGGTAGACCAAGAACTGAGCAACATAAACCCAAAACAGATTCAATTCAAAATGTTGGGCTAGTTAGAATCTTCTTCAATAGCGTCGCTGTTTCAATTCGGAAATTGACAGCGACATTTGACGAATGAGTAGTCAAAGCGAGTAAAGCAATTAGTCAATTTTGAGCTTGGATAGACCCGCGAACACTCACGGAATCCTGTCAATTTCCATAGTAAAACAAAGTTCCAACGCATATTTCTCGGATGAGACAATTCGAATGCTAAATACCTCCAAACATCAAACAACCCGCCGGCTCTATGAGCAAATAAATTACACCCGCCCCATAAAATCCGGCGACTTAATATTCCAATTGCAATCGCTGTACCCGCAATCATTTGCAACCCGCAAAAGTTTCAATTACATGTCGTAATGCATTAGAAATATTCCACCACGACATCAAATGCTTATCGTTTTGTCGGAGCTCGGAGCACCTTTATTTGCTTGCCTGGTCTTGGCGGAGGTACAAGAGTGGAAACTTAATTAAAATTCTACACCCGAGGTTCGTGTAATCGCGCAACGCTTTAACTCTGATTACCTTCGGAGTCCTTTTTCACGTGTGCGCTTATAGTCAAACAGGTGCTTTCCAAAAGTCACATTAACCCGCGTGCCGCACATTTAAGCACATCCCTTGGCACACAAACTACACAAGCTTCGAGTACTACAATGCTCGTCGAGCAATCTTTCGTCGAAGCAGACTTTCTTGCAGTTGTCGTGTGCACACACATTCAGCATTCACATTCACCCCACTCAGCGGTGCAGGTAGGTGAATGCCATGCACATTTGCATTCGAATGCATTCGCATTTCGATATAACTTCGTGCGCACTTATTAAATTAACAAATTTGAATAACAAACGGAAATCAGGTGAACTTATGCAATCCCCGTGGAGGAATACTATGCAGTCGCGTCTGCGAGCATTCTGGCACATAAGTTGCCTGTCTGTCAGGGGTACCAAAACTGGCAAGGAAGCACGGAGATTCTTGATTACTTTTAACCATTTTACACATTTTGCATATTAGATTGCAGATATGCAAATCTGTAATAAGATATTTTGCTATTGCGGCAAGGATTGCATTACGAAATCTATTTAAATGTTGAGATGAGTTTTGATTCGCGATTTCTTTGACAGGTGACTTGACGCAATTCATGACGTTTGCTTGTTTAAATATTGGATTCCATGAGTCGGCATTTTTGGAATGGGGCTTTGGCGTTGATAGACAAAGGGATATAGGAAATGGGATTTTTTGAATGGGATTTCTTTAAATCAAAATCAGTGGTTAGTATTCGTTTTTGCTTTGTTCTTGTATTGGAATGTGTAACCCTTTTTCCCCAGTGAATGATTTTAATCATAAGAACTTACCTTTTATGAACTACCAGCAATTTTTGTTTCACTCCTTCTTTTCAGCCTTTAAAGTAAAAAAACAAAATTTTTATAGGACATTTTTGTGAGCTGCCACTGTTAAATGGCGAATATGTCTGAAATTTCCCTTTCAGGCCTGACGAACTATTCAACGATAAAATGAAAAGACTACCATTCATCCAAAATGTAAGGAGGATAGCAATATTTAAAATCAAGCCCAACATTTAAGGCAGTTGTGGGCGACTCTTTGAAGCAATAATCTGCTTATTTTCAAAATTTTTCGTCAACAGCAGAATCCTTAACATTGCACACAATATCCCAGGTCTGGAATCATTTTTCCACCAACTGATTTGCCCCTGCCAGTGACAGTGGGTTGAGTCCACAACCTACCAAATATTTGCATTATGAGAACCTGGAAAAGAACCAAAGGAGTCTATATCGCTACTGACCATCTGTTTGTTGATTTTGGGGCAGAGCAAGATGGCATTTAGCCGCAGTGGCTTAGTGGTTATTGTGTTGGACTACGAAGCGAGGGGCTCCTGGCGCCACCTCTCGCGAACAATCGAGAGTATTACTATCATGAAAGAGCTTCTCAATAAGCCCAGCCATTTGGACTCGGCATAAAATTGTAGATCCCTTCCAAAAGTTCCAAAAATTAGAAACTCACACAAAACGAATGGTTGTGAGGGTTAGGACTAGGGTCCCTAGAATGTCATTCTTAGGAAAATTTTACGAAAGTCGCAAGCCAAAGAAGAATTTTATACGACTCGCTGCATTTATTTGACGGTGGCTCTGTAAGAACTCAGTAAGCTGTCACTGGCTTTCAAAAAATTGCTATTAAAATGCAAAAATGGGTTCAAGTCTGAGTGGTGGCAAAACCAAGTAGCTTCTTAATAGATTGCTATAACTTTGGTGTAGTTAGGGAAATTTGTGAAGAATTACGCTTGGTCGCAAAAGTCATTTAGCTAAAGAAGCAATTTAAAATCCAAGAAGGAGACTCTTAATATAGCGCAAAAGCAAGCCCTTCTGCATATTATAGGCTTCTAAAGGTATTTTTGGTCTATTTGTAAGGTACCATTCGCCTTGACAGAATTTAGAGTTTCGGAGCTATGTGAGCCATCCCGCAACCAAGGGCGGAAACTAGCCGGCGATTTAGATTGCTCATTGCTTGTTGATGAACCAGAGGAATAAAAGAAACTAGGAGAATACTTCCTCGACCCCAGTGACTTGTCTCAATAAGACACACGCTGCATCAGCAAATACGTTACAAAGACCAAATGGCTGTAATGACCTTTCATATATTTTCAGCGTTAGCAGTTGGTCTCATTGGCTGCTGCCCACACCACCTGCACCTCTTAGACGGGCTGTTTGTAGAGTACAATCGAGGGGTAGACTGCTTCGGTTACCTTTCATTTATCCGAAACAACCCGTCACTCAGTCAGACTCACCTTTTTAACAAATTACATCTCACAATTATTCGTAGTAAACAGACCGATTGCTCCAATCATGCACATCGTCCCTTAGCTATCCTCAGTCTCCTTCTTCAATGCGTCGTCCGAGGATCACAGGTGAAGGGACGACTGTATCGGCACCCTTTACCAATCCGAGGATAAAAAGCCCTGATTCACATGAAGTCATTGACAAATCGCCACAAGCCTATAGTAAAAATGAGCCCACTAACATGTCCGGACTAGACCGAAGGTTCTCAAAAATTATGAATACTCATTTAGAACTGCAAGTCTTTCGGTTTCGGTGATTCATGTGATTTGAGGCAAATGGTTGATCCTTCAAAGTTTACTAGATAGAAAAGCAAAGATTGTAGTATTAGACAGTGAAGCTGTCAAGTCAAAGATAGCCAGAGAGCTGTCAAAGAGCTTTGAATGAATGAAAGGTCGCTTTTAGGTAGCTTCTCAGACAAGGAGTGTTTTATAGAACATATCTCAATAAAACAAAGTCAAGTATAGTCTTCAGCAAGCAATTCTTAGTTGAAACTACCAAAATCCAAAGTAGGTATTTATCTTGACAACAGTAACTTATCTTAGATCCTTACTGGTTATGTGTTCATTACTACGCCATTAACCTGTCTCCATCGTCATTAATTTTCAACGCGTGCGATTTAGGAGAACGCTGAACCAAAAACAAAAACACGCAACAAAATATACCAGTAAATACCACTTTGTCACGTATGTGACTGGAACTATTTTATTGCCCATTCGTCAGCTTTACCGTACTTAGAACAATTGAAACAAAAATGAAAAAGTAGACATAATTACATCAAAAGGCATCTCAGAAGGTGCAAGAAAGAATAGCATCGCCTTTTTTAACTGATATATGACTCATTTTATCTCAAGAAATACATACCTATAGCGGATGCACTGACTGTTTCCGTAGGCAGCGTTTCGTTTTTACAATCAAAATCAAAAATCTATATGCTTCTAAACAATAAAAACATTTTATAAATAAAAGAAAGATGTGCACACGTTGCTTCTTTACAAAAGATACCGCTGCCGTTTCGACACATTTCCCCCTTGATGAATCGGAAGATACATCAATTTAGTTGAATTAATTTTTTAACTGACCGCATGATTCGTAGTTTCTTACAAGCTACACGTAGTTCAACATTTCTTACATGACTGTCAGTTCCAGGACATGTTTGCGTTACCTATTAGACCAAAAAGTTGGCGCTGCGTTCTGCTGGATCATCAGCTTCCAATGGACGTGGTTTCCCGCTGCTAATCGCTAGACTCGCGATACAATTTGCACGCTGCTCCAAAAATGTGTAAACATTTCATTCAAAGTGGGTAGTTCATTATCTCGGCGGCGCATTTCCCACTCGCGTCGTCCCTATGTGTCCAGAATTTGTTCGATTTGCTGCAGAAACTGAAAATCGACCAACTGCTCTGTTGACAGAAGCGATAGTAAATGTCGTCGGTTCACACGCACAGCATCCAAAATTTCGCGCAAATCTTCATATGATTGATGGCGTACTGGTAGTAAAGCACTGATTTCTTGCATGTGAGCTCGGATGGTTTGATGGTCGTTATCGTATTGTTGTCTCAATGAGGACCATGCCAATAAATAGTTACTATCGTTTGCTACGGACCATTCACCAACTGCAGGTTTTGCAGGACCTTCCAGAGCAGCCAAGAGTTTTCGTAAACGCTGTGCATTTGTCAGTTTCTGGTTATTGTGTATACCTCTTCAATGAACACATCGCGGAATGGTGCCCACTTCGCAAAATCTCCAGCAATTTTTGGCAATCTATTTTGATTCGGCATATCACTCCACTGAATTTGCAACACATTGTTATCAGATTGAGCTGTCTGTTCTGGTACTTTCGGTGTTAATACCGCCAGCAGCAATCGCAAAGCTGTCCTGGGGATGAAATAAATGTCTTCCCCTTGTTCAAGAAATGTATGATCAGCTGTGTTACCCATCAAGAAGTATTGGTGACATGCGTCCTCAAAATCATTCCAGCAATCCAGCATGCGTTTAGCATCTCCAGCTTTGTTTGAATTTCATGCTGATCAGCATCAATAAACTCGATTTGCTGAGTGAAGTTCAAAACTCGACGCAGCGCAGCCAATTTCATTTCCCGCCAACTGCTGGACTCTTTTGCATTAGATACTAGTTTACCTTGGCATCGTTATCTGCTTGATGCGCCGTTTCTTTTGCACTATGGTGTCAAAGAGCACATGGCCCGGAATACTCTTGTTCTTTGAATTCTGAAACAGATATTCGCTGGTAACTGCCTTGCTGAATTTTCTTTTCCATAAACTAATACTCTTATTAGTCTGCTTTAACAATGGTCACGTATTTTGTGACGCATAAGCAACTTTGTTTGGTTATGGTTACGCTTTTGCAACCCATTTGTTACACATTTATGTGGTGATGGTCATGGTTACGTAATTGTTACCAAACTATAACGTATTTGTTACCCAACTGTGTTCGGTTATGGTAACGTAATTGTTACCGATGATAGTCAAAAAAAATTCGGCCAGAATCTATATATGTATTATCAAATTGAAGAGTGTCAGTCATAGTTCCGTCGAAAAGAATAATGATTGCAAAAAGGTACTTGCAAAATATGTAAAACAATGTTTTTAAATTACCTTTGTTACAACAACCACACTGTGCGCATACAAAGAAAGATAATATTTCGCCTTCGCTAACTCTGCGGTCGGCGGCACGGATGAATGGCTTGAGTTAAGCGAAGTCCTGTATGAATCAGAAATAAAATAAAATAAATATTTAAAAAAAAAAACCCGAAAGAAAGCAACTAAAAATAAACAGGACATATTTATGTTAACCTAACTAATTGATAATCGGAGACTATACCTAACAGAATAGCAAAAATATTAGATACCGTCGTACGGCTGCTGTCAGCTGACTTGTAAAAAAAACATAAATTAGTGCTTCTTGAGTGGTCTTTGACTTCAAATCGAGAAGCTAATTTCCCTTCCCAGAATTACCAGAAAAGTATTTTTTGTGCCAATCGAACGATTTCAGAAGTGATTTTTTCGATTCCGGACTCTCCCGGACGCTTCTCTTTGCCCAATGGAACAATGGAAACGACACATCTTATGATGCTTATAAAAATTTCAAAAACGATATCGTCCTGTATTTTAATTGTATACGTAACCTTCCCCCGGCTGGTTTTAGTTGCTTGATCGAAAAGGAAAAATAATAATAAAAGAAAAACAGATAAGTTTTTTTTTTCTGTTGAATATATTGAGTGTTAGAATAACCAGAACAATATGGATCACATTGGATTAAAAGGCTCACATTGAAGGTCAGCATATGCTTTTGCACTTCCCTTCTAACATAACCCTACCTAGCACTGATAAATGCAGATGATTGCAATTGACTGCAATTGACTACAAATGACTGCAAATAACTACAAATGATTTTAAATGACTTCAAATGACTTCATATGATTGCAATTATTTAAAAATTGTTCAGACTGATTGCTCTTTCATGGTTTGAAACATCGGGGGCGATGAAAACCGATTGCACTATTAACGAGATCAAAAAATTCACCCATTTACAACTCCCGCAAAATTACATCTTAAATATATTGCTGTAGCCCCTCATCTGTCATTTTAGATTTGTCGATTCGTCATTGCCAAATCAGGTCGTCCCCCTTTTAAAGAAATAGCCTTAGAATATCGTAAAGCGAGAGCTAAATGCTGGGACACTCATAAAACTCTATGAGCTTTATTAAAATAGCCCAGTAAAAAAGTACTCAACCCAATCGGATAGTGCTTCTTAAAATTTAGAGCAACAACAAACCACTCTCTACTTTATGGCAGTCGAAAGTTTTAGGTCGACTTTATGAATTTTATCAATTTAGGGACAAATTCGGGACGTAACTTATTACTTTATTTGGCATCATTTTTGGGCAATGTTTTTCTACCGTACTACATTGTGTAGAAATTATCTCGAGTTACACAAGTAAGGAGCACATGGGTCAAACTCGTCAACAAGCTCTGGTGTAGATATCAATTATATCACAAATTGGGTTGGGGTATGAGTGTTTAATCGATTTTTTAAGCATCTCTGACGAGTGCTTTAATATATTACAAAGCCTGACGGAATATTTACGGAATTCAAGTTGATTCTTTTGGGTGGCTTCTCTGTGCTCCATATGGTGTGTTTTTTTCGTCAACGGATAGGGGCCTTTTGGTGAAGAATGCTCGTTCGTGATTATGTTTCCAACATACATGCGAACTGATTTCATTTCCTCGAACGATTACTTATTAATCCTTTGTGTTGAAAGAATGCCAGTCAAAGTCAATTGTCTTGGGAATAGGTATTTTAAATAAATTCATAGCAGGTATCTAGATACCATGAGTTGGGAATTTTCAATATTCAGAGAAAAAAAGAAAACACGAGCAGTAATGTAGAAGGCTGCTTGAATTATTGTGTATAAAAACGTAAGCCACAGAAAAGTCAGCTAATTACCACTTTCTCCTTCTGCCAGAGTAATGAGGACCTTTGGGAAATTAAAGCTGGATACAACAGCTAATATCACATTAAATTCCAATTAAATCTCACACATCACATGTGCAGCGTGTCCTATTTCCAGCTGCTTGACACCATGTCATTAGTTACATGGTGACAACGAAATTTCCTTTCCATTTCTCTTCTTTGTTGTCTCTCCGAAAACAACAGACAAAGCTACAAAAATACGCAGTGACAAAGGGAAATTCATTACGCACTGACTTCGACGGCGATAAGTAGAGAATGTGTATATATGGTTATGATGGTGGTTGTGGTAGGGTGTACCGCACCGACTACCGAATAAAAGAAAAGCACAGACAGAGACAATGGGACTTTTATCTTAATCCTCGTCTTTGAGAGCCTACTTAGATGTTCGTTTCCAGTTAATGACATCCGTTCGTCATCAGCATTAGCAGAATTCGAAATAATTGACCGTGTTTTCTGTAGTACCTACTGAAGTTTTTTTTTCTTCTTTTCTCTTTTTTTTTGTTGTCGAGGATGAGTGCTTCCTTTTTGTGTCTCGAATCTTTTCCTTTTAATTGTTTCTTAAGTCGATTCGTTGGAAAGAACCAAAAACGAATTAAATGAAGCGAATGAAATCAAATGTAACAAATTAGGAATGAAGCAGCACTTACCGTTGGCACGAATTAATAAGTCGACAGTTTGGCTGGGCAAATGAATTTTAAATTCCGACGTAATCATCACTTGGACGGGTCCTTACTCCTCTAACCTGGGCGCACTTTTTGAGGTTTTTTTTTGGCATATAAGTGGAACGTGCTGCTTTAAGCTTTAAGGGAAAATATTTTTTCTTTTATAACGAAAAAATGACGAGGGTTGCTTAGTTATCGTTGTATAGGTTTGCATAGGTGGCCCTGTAGTCCAGGGCAGACAAAAGCTACAAGAGATGCACAAATTCGGCTAGAGCGAAAATTTGGTCACCCGTCTTTAGAA
The DNA here is from genome assembly GCA_948293265.1 of Cheilosia impressa. Lineage (NCBI taxonomy): Eukaryota > Metazoa > Arthropoda > Insecta > Diptera > Syrphidae > Cheilosia > Cheilosia impressa. The sequence continues at coordinate 20,884,877 of OX411883.1, read as the reverse complement.
TCCAAGTAGATTAAGGTCCTTTTTCACTCGTTCGCGCCACCAGAGTCAATTCATTTTTCCTTCGGATTGGGATTGAAGATTTCCATTCTATTGTCCATTTCGAGCTTTCGCCTTTGCTTCTTGACAAGTCCTTACTTCTCCATTGCAATATGCCTCGGAAATGGAAATGTTCCATTGGGCTACTGTGAGGGTGATTTAAAGCAAATAGCTGCATAGGCAGCCGTTTACATTCAAAGTATATCAATACGAAATAGTGAAGAGGAAGGAGTAGGTCGAAGCAGCGTTGGGGCTGAAAAATATCAAAAAGGGCCCTAACATAGCAAAAAGAAAAAAAACAACAGCAGCAAAAGCATTTATTTATAAGAAAAAAAGGAAAAAATAACAAAAACTTTTTAAAATTTTTTTTAATTCTTTTTCGTTCAATTAAGAACAAATTCTTACTTCGACTGCAGTGTTTCGACGCGGTCATATACACCGACGGATCTAAGACGAACTGTGGTGTGGGGGCCGGGCGCTGGGGTCTATTCAGAATCACCGAAGCGTCTTCCAGGCGGAATTACTGGCTATCCGAGACGCTTTTATGCAACTAGGGCGTGCCACAACGCACAGACAAAACTTTGCTATCCTTATAGATATCCAAGCCGCCATCAAAGCCGTCAAATCGGCTACCATATCATTTAAGCTGGTGTAAGAGTGCCGGAACGAGCTTGCCCGTCTGGGCGAACGTTTCAGTGTCACACTTCTCTGGGTACCCAGGGCATAGTGATATAATAGGTAACGAGCGTACAGATGAGCTGGCCAGTCGGGGGTCAGTTCTACACAGCTCACTCGGAGTCGTCTTGGGACAAATTCATTCATATTCAAAGCTGAACCGCCACTTCTACCTACCTATCTAGACTGACAAAGAGGCCATTTTGATGATTTTTAAAAAAGGGGGGCCACGGGTACTAAGGCAACGCTGGGTGGAACTACTCCACTGATGCGCAGACAAGCCAACAACACCGTATGTGACTCAGGGTTTTCGGATTTATTTATTCGCAAAAGTCCAAGAAGGTTTCTTAAATTTGTTTGTGATATAAGATACTTTAGTTCAATTCTCTGTTTTGAAGAAGACCCAACTCTTTATTTTTGTTAAGAAATGTGAAGGTCTTGCTTAACCATTCACATTCAAGTCCTCCGCTTTCAAGCATGTCAATGCAGCTTCGCCTTGTGGGTCTCCTCTGCTGCCCTTGTCCCTCTGATACTCGAGTTTATAACTCAGCTAGTGAGTTGCAAATGATCAGTTAAAATTTTTACATTCAGAGTTGAGATTGCAGGTGAGTTGACGTTTCTAAGTCCCCTTCCATGTCTACGTATATCTCGATTGTAAATGTTTCTTTTTATGTACCTCGATAGTACAAGTCAATTCTACGACTTTTTGAGCCGCAGGCAAAAGTTTTGTATCAATGCTTCTGGCAGAGATAGACAACAATAAGTCGTTCTAAAAAGTTTTTAAATGGATGCCTTGGATTTTTCTTATACAAGCCATTCTTACTTTCTCCTTGTCAGAGGAATGTGAACGAGATCTATGGAGAAGGGTCTGGAATGATATTCAAGGTAGTTTGTATCTAGAGAATTTGTGTGGTTTAAAGCTGTGTAGCGCCCAGAGCCAGCTCGTCTCTAGAAGTCAGACCTGTGAAGCTGCTTATTTGTGCATTTGTTTAAATGTACTCGGGCAACTGTGTTTGAGGTTTCTACAAAGGAAAGGGAAGGCCAAGCGATTCGTCACCGAAAGCGATCGAACATCTGCACAGCTAACGCTACTCTTAACAAGTTCAAAATCGTCTTATTTTCCATGACGCAACTTTTCGGTTTGAATTATGATATTTATGGTGAGCCCCTGGTCAAGATATTGGTCTCAAAAGTATCTGCTTAACTTACAAAACAGCAAACTTTTCAACGCAAACAAAACAATGAACAAACAAAGTTCCAGAGAATCTATATTCATTAACTCCCTTCCACCCGATTTGCAATCAAAAAACCAAGTATTTCTTTATTTCTTGGGAATTTCAACTCGAAGTAGGTATATAATCTCGTTTTTCCTTTTCTACCCACGGATTCATGACAAGTGATGATCAACACAATCATCCCAATAAACCGGATTTGTTTAGGGGACCTCTCCCACTTAAAAGCCACTTTAAGGCGCTCCAGAAGAGTAAAATACAGAATATATTTAGCGGTGCTATTGAACAATAGTCCCGGAACGGTTCCCTCTAAAAATTTCCATTTTAATTTTATTTTCCAAGGCTCCAGATGAATGGACATCGGCACCAAAATAATAAATTTACGACACATCCACTAGGCATATGCAAATTTTAATTAAAAAAAAAAATTTAAACTGCAAGCGCACACACAATGTACGTAGCAGTGACGACAACAACTAGTACCGGTGTCCTGGAGGACAACTTGCTCTCCACAAACAATCGGACAAAGTGAAAACATGTTAAATGCAATTGAGCTTAAACCAATGGCGTGTAAAGTTTGTAAGCTAAACTTGTAGTGGGTGTGGTAGGTATCTCAGAACATGTGTGTGCTGGCAACAAGGATGTGTATATGCGAAAAATATGCACTGTGAAATGAAAATTATGCAAATAAGCGACCGAGAAGAAATTCAAGCAAATTTAGAGTTTCAGTTTTAGTTTTAGTTTCCGAGATGTGTGTTTTCGTAGAGATACTTGCTGTTACGGAGAATTAGTTTTGGTTCACTTGTTATACAATTTTGTTCGAAAATCGTATAATTCTCGAGAGAAGGAAAACAGTTTTGTGCCTGCTAAACACAAATTGGGTATGTAGGGCGTGTGCACGTAATATTTTGTTCATCAAGTTTATGACTGCGGTGACGTTTGTTGTAGCAGGCGCTGAAATGACATGAGAGATGTGTAGCTGTTAGTGTTTATTTTTTTAACTTCTCTTGGGAAATTAAACCTCGTGGTTGCAGATTGCAGATTTGTGCCAAATGTGCAGTTAAATTGTTGTAGGTTGTAGCTAGCCCTCTGGAAATATCTTTCCTTGGGTGTACAGATTCTACTCGTAATAGAACTCTAAGGTATTTTTGAAAAATAAAGCTCCCTTAATAATTGATGAACATAATTTTTCCCTCTGGCAGTGTGCATTTCGGGAAACAGTTTCGTTTAGTCCTTCGAAATAACTTCCATTAAAGCACTAATAGAATGGGCAAAAATTCCGGACTCGTTTTCATTCGTCAGAGCTTGTTGGTTCGAAGTTTAGGAGCTCACATTTGTCAAACAGTTTGAGAACAGTTCTGTGAGTTAAGTGAATAGGTTGAAGCCGTGCTACGTATATGTGAGCACTATCCCGATCCCACGTCTAGCCTCTAGCCTCCACTTCTCTATGCTGTTAACAAGGTAATACAACTTTGAGGCCGTTGATTTTGCGATATTCGAAAAGAAGGGTCCCGAATTGACGAAAATGCCAAATACTGTATTCTAATTTTTTTTATCTTACGTTGTTTGCCATCTGCGAAGATCAACGGCTTTAATTACCGTAGGACCAAAACTTACGCAGTATTTTGAAAAATTGCTACTTAGACATCAAATATTTTTATCATCGAGAACTTGATGGCAATGATAAGTCTCCTTTGGAATTTCATCCCTAGAACTGAATTATTTTACTGCTACCTAAATAAAAGACTCAGCACTGGACAAAGTTTGACCATGAAAATGACCCCCTTGCAGCCGCTTAAGCGTCAATCACGTGACGCAAAAGTTGATCAAGTGGTGATCAACCAAACTGAATAAAAGAACGGTGTCAGTTGTCAAATTAGGTTAGGTTAGGTTTTTGATTAAGCTTGTTCTGGGAGTTTGTATACAAAATCCAGGCTGGACTTTTTTTGTCGTATCGATAACGGGTTTAATGCAAAACAATTTTTTATAAAATATGAGACAAATGAAAGACTGGTTTTCGGAGTTGAATATCTGCATAGCTTTGGAATCTACTCCATGTCAGACTTTTTTGTATGTCACCGGCGAATGACTCCGAATTGTGTAAAATATTTCCCCATCCCTTGAGGTGGTCTTCGTTCAAAACGGGCACCATTATAAACCTTTTAACTAGGCTTCACTTTCACTTGAAGCGAGGACTACCCCGTCAGATATTTAGTAGTCTCGCCTTCTCGCTGCTTGAATAATGCTCACACCGAAGCTGAAGGAGCTATATTATATTAGAAGACAGAAGATAGATGATGGGGGATATATAACTGGGAATTCATAAGTTCTTTCTCTCTTCAAAGCAGAAGATTTGTGAAATAAAATTTTTTTAACCAGTGACTTTTGGGCTACCCTGTAGAACCGAAAAAGAGCTTGAAGCCATCCAAATTACACATAAAGTAAGTGTAGTGTCACAGAGTAACTAAAATATTGACAGAAGACCGTGAACTGCGGTAAAGCTGACAGCTGTCAATGCACTACGGGAATATAGTTGACTTTTCAAGTAGATCACTTACTACAAAAAGTCTGATTCGCTGAGTATGGGCTCTTGCTTTTAGATACTGTGATGGGCAAAGGGTCTCAGGTTCCATGTCTGGAAAACATAAATAACGTCTTCCACTGGGGCACCTCCTGCAAGCGTCTGACAAAAAATTCCGAGTCTATCCTGGAAAATTTATTTAGCCGGTAAATTGTAGGCCCTTCCTTCAAAAAAAAAAGAATTAAAACCAAAACGAAGGTTATGAGATACACGCTAACCATATCTATTGTCCTGGTACAATTCTTCAGCCTTTAATCATGCAATGCTAGCATGCTAAATAAAATTAAAAGCCTTTCAGAATCCCTATAGAGAATTTGCAAAATCCCACAGATTATCCGCAGAGCAGTATGAAAAGAAGTCTCCCTCATGTGAAAGGAACAGGATTTTCCCTTAAACCTCCTACTTAAGCTTCCTACTTCAATGTTAAATATAATTTTCTTTATCACAGTAGACCTTGCTCCACACCACATACCAAGACCGACTTTAAGAATCGCATTGTTGCTTGCAACGAAATAGGATGAGTCCGTCGAAGCATTTCTCAAAGCCTCTGGCTCCGTTATACCCCAACAAAGCTCACTTTTGTTCACCACACTAAACTGAACCGAAGTAAAAATGTTGTCAAAAGTCATCCACTTCGCTCACAAAATGAAAAAAGCAAAGGAACTTCTCTTTAAATTACCGAGCACAACAAAACATTTGTTTTTCCCAAGCCACCATGATCCCCATAATTGTAAACCCCCCAAAGTAAATAAAGATGACGAGCGCACCGAGCTTGTTCGGGCGTTTTTCTTCTTCACATTTTCCCATTCAAGTCCTAGACAAGTCAAGTAGGGTGTGCTGCCACCCTATACCCGCTGCACCATCCTGCATTTAAAAAGAACAGAAAGGAAAGCCAAACACACAACCGAGTAAAATGTACTTTTCCACAGCTCATATTCGCAATAATACTCGTTCACTCGCTCCCCATATAATATTTGTACAAGTATTTCCCGTTTCAGCAGTACGATATGAAATACTATAGACATTTTTATACACGACTATAGATGGGTGTGTGCAGAAATTTATCCGTCCATTATGTACTTGCATGCAAGTCACGAATTCACTTTATATTCACATTTCCAGTGATTTCTTCTCCGGCCGGCAGTAAATTTCATGGCGAAAAAAGGATTTTCTTTCCATTCTTCCGATGTGACGAGGCAAAGCAGTGTGCATTTAGTACATTATGGGTGTTGGGTGTCCTTCGAAAGTGTATTTCGGTCGCTCTCACGCTCTCTCGGAAGTCGTCGAGTAAAATATAAATCTCACCATCATCCGGAGGGAGCAAACTAAAAAAAAAAACAGGAATGACCAAAATGAGGATGAAAATTATTAGATCTCAGTCAATTCAAATGTACAAATATACAGTCGGGGAAGTTGCAAACCACACACGAATACCCAGACACATCCTAGATCCTTGAACTCGTGCGCTAAGGGCATGCAGAGCCACACACACGGACCGGACTGATGACGTTGGCTTTGTTGGTCATCACTTACAATACACATTGAGTTTCGTGTTCTCACTTCTCACATCTCAATTCTCATTTCTCACATTGTGTGCGGATGCGGATACTCGGCGGATTTCCATTGCCAACAGTCTGTAGTAAGTGCAGACCAAGTCAATTCGAGTCCGGAAGCGAGAGTGGAAGTGAAATGCAAAAGGAGGCCAAATCAATTGAGCGGAGAGTATAGCTCACAAAAAGTGTAAAAAGCGTAGTTATTTCCATTTATCAGTGAGTTGTGTGCTACTTATGAACACGGTTGCCGCTTTGGTAATTTTTTACCAAATTTTGGTACCTAATTTTTTTTTTGCTCTTTGAGTTTTGGTAATTGGAATTAACTTTCTCCATTACGTAGTAAGAGAAAGATATTGTATTCGTACAAAATTTCGAACTCGAGATGTTTGTCAATTCTGACATTACGGTGATAGACGAACTCAAAAAAGGGGGTGGTCAAATTCTGACCGTCTGTATGTCCCGAGGCCTACAACATAAACGGCCATCCCGATTTCGTTCAAACTTCGAATTTGGAGTTTATTGGCTTACAGTTCGGGGCCGTTTTTTTTTGCACGGTAACCTCAATACTAATGGTGCTTTCCATATAAAATGTTCATAACAGTTTAATTTGTTCGAAAACGGCTCTAACGATTTCAACTAAAATTGATATTTATGCCTAAGTAGGTTAGGTTAACATAACTGCTAAAAAAAAATCTAATATCAGTACTTTTGAAATTTGGACATATGTCTGTGGTCACAAGGAAAAACCGCTAAAGTCTGTTATTCTCTTTTTTCAGGAGAGCACTTTAAAGTTTTTGACAAACGTGTGAAATTACATGTACATAACTCTATTGACTCTAGTGACTTAAGCTGTTATGTTTTTTTGAAATTGTAGCCACATTTTTAAAGTTATAAAGATGAAAAAATTTTGCAAAATAAATTTGAGTACGCTGAATCCAATGGCATCAAAATCTCAAATTCGTCTAAAGCGGTTATGGTTTGTGGCCACAGATGTATGTATCTCGAAAACGGTCCATACGATTGTAACAAAAATTCATTTCTAAGGTAATATGGTCATTTATATCTTAATAACAAACTTAGTTTTTCTCAGTATTATCGTCAAATGGATTTTTGAAATAAGTCAGTTTTGAAAAATTTAGTTTTCCTTAGTTTACCTAAAAACGGCAGTAACGATTTAGACCAACATGCAAACTTAGAGTAAAATTCATGTTTTCACAATTTTTGCGTCCTTAATTTTCAATTTGAATCACCTAAATTTTAAAAACTGCTCTTATCTCGAAGACCCCATTTTCGATTTCGATAAAACTTTCAAAACCGAGCAATGCTTACATCCCGAATAATAACTCGTACTCGGTTTTCAGCTAAATACTTAAGCAATAGTATTTTTCAAACTAAACATTGCAATATTTGGTATACTGTTTTGTCTGGCAAATTTTACAAAAATCGCTCTAACGGTTTTCCTAAAAATACATATTAAAGATAAAATTCAGTATTCGAAATCAGATCCCGTACTTAGTTTTTCTAATAAAATTCGAAAAAATAATTTTTTTAAATTACAGTGGAATCCGGATATAGCGACGGTCAAGGGACCGGCGACATTAAGTCGTTCTAACCGGACGACGCACAAAACGAACTGAAAATTTTATATGTAAATACATATTAACATATCTGTACGTAAGGAAGTAACGTCAATGAAAACCAAATAAACCTTTAAATCAGAAACGTTTTTCTTTAAATTTCACTCAGAATAGCTATTTGTACATGTCAATTACAACAAAAACAATGTTTTAATATATGTAATTAAATACATACATATGTATGTACATAGAAACTGCACCGTCGCGTGTCGCGCTTATTGTGCTACCTATTGCTATTGCATAGAGAAAATTCAAAGAGTGGCATACTACGATTGCTTTATATTTTTTAAACAACAGCCACTCGTCGCTGTAACCGAACGATTTATTGGAAAATTACGTCGTTTAAAGCGGTTGGTCCCTCAAACCGGAGTCGCGCTAAACGGATCTTCGTCCATAGGAATTAGTATGCAAACCTAACAAGTTGTTGTGTCTACGTCGCTTAAAACGGTTCGTCGTTATAAACGAAGTCGTACTAAACGGATTCCACTGTATTTGTATTTGCCGATCCATTTTTACATATTTATGCTATATTGTGCTATATTGTTATAATCTCCCCACTTCCGATAAAAATGCAATAACAGATACGCAAAACTTAATTTTAGCAAATATTACCCTTTTATCAACCTTGTTGAATATGCACCTTCAAATAATTGCAACCACTTCCTTACACAATCAGAAACTCCCACTTCAATTGCACCTCCGCACATGTCCATCGGCATTTTTCGGTTTATAACTGAAAATGCGAACTCAAAAACAAATCTATGAAAACTTACATATATACACCCAAATAAACTCTGATGAACGAGAAAGTTTTCTTTTGACCCAGTCGTGCACTTTATTTCAACAAAGGACTGTGCTTGCAGAATAATTTGTTGATATGGTCCTTGAAATAATTTCAATCCATTCGAACTACTGATGGGTATAACTACAAAAACAGATTTATATACTACGCGAGAAATAAGCGGATCAACTCATAAGGCTTTTGACCCATATTCAATAACTTTAATACGTAAGCCTTGAGTGGAGCAGATTTTTTCAAGTGAAACTTTTATTACATCGCCCGGAATTTCTATTCATCAGGATGATTGTTTGTTAAAAACTACCTGACCCACCATTGAGAGAAGAGGTCGCCAGCTCTGGCCAACTTTAATCGCATTCATACCGACACTTATACTTAGAACATCTCTCTTTAAGACAAATCCTACATTTGCTTTTACAGCCCTTCATTGCTACTTAAAAAATATTTGAAAATCTACAGCTACATCCATTCAGCACTGAATGGAAAATGTAGCCCCTAATCTAAGCGTTTATTGCCTTAATTCAAAAACTTACAAACGCGCTCGACCCAGATATACAAGATATAAACAGTGAAAGCAACTACAAGTGGCATACGCTACCTATTGTTAGAAATTTCGTTGAATACAATTTGTGAAACCGCATTTAACAGCACACACACACAGCGCCCACATTAGGCGGCTACACCACCATGATTACTCTTCCGAGAAGTCCACCGTTAGGCGCACTATACGCGAAGCACCTACAGCAATTCGCTATCTCTGTCTCATTAACAAGCGGGCCATCCTCATGTCCGCCTTGCGCTGCTATAGAACCTATAGTAGATTGCAATGAATTTAATTAAGTGCAATAGTGCAATAGCAACCGCACACTCACGCTGCTGGTGTTTTGCCTTCCAATGGGATTTATGACTTCGAAAGTGCATTATAATAGTATAGTGACCGCAAAATAAGTGCACTATTACTGTCAAAATGAAACGGAATAGGCAGAGGCCACGCCGGCTGCGGTTGTCGCATCCGAATTAAATATGGTTTAATTATTTCCTAAATAAGCTGAGTTTTGTGTGTGGTCCCTCACACAAATTGCGGTTGTAGTGGTATTTAAAGCATTTCGTTGGCACCATTATTGCATCTCTATGTAAATAGAAGGCATGAGCGCCAGGAAGTTTGAACTTGGAAATTAGGATATGGCTTTGGCACATGGTTAGCGCTTTAGAGTTGCTATTATGTAATTAAATGCATTTCATATCAAACGGATATTGAATTGACCCGAATTAAAACAAAAATTAAATTGCGAATGGTGAGGGGGAAAATAGTTGTTTCGACCGAAGGAAGTTCGTTTGGAGAGGGTATCGGAAGGGGAGCGGGTCGAAATTCTGCTTTCAAAGTTCTGCTCGGCAAAATTCTGTCTTCTCACACAAAAATTCAGCTTTACGAAATTTTGCTAAAAAAAAAAAAAAAAAAAAAGTAAATAATAATAAAGTTAATTTAAAAAACAAGAAAAACCCGACTGACTGTAAAAAAAAAAGAACAAGATAAGAAACGCATGATATAACGCGTCGAAAAACGCATTAACCCTAATCCTACCAAGATATTTTCGTTACATGCCATACCAAGGTGTGCCTCGCAGGCACATTGTATCTAATTAAAGAGCTAACTGTATTAAATTGTGAAACACATGTATAAACAAAGAGTTATAATACATTTTATTCATTTTAACTTTTATTGAACATACATCAATACATAAAATTATAAAAGTACAAATTTATTTTATTTATTTTCTTTGCAGTTTCTGCAATTTATTGCTTTTTCCGAATGTTCAACACATACTGTTAGGTTACATATATCACAGCACTGTGTTGACATTCTACTTTTTTTGGAAGACAAATATAGCATCTTCTTCTTTTTATGCATTTTGGACGGGTACCCTCTGCTGGCAAGGCTAGGTTTTTGCATGCAGTATTTATTGCCGCAGTGTGGCTTTTATGCAAACCAACCAAACTGCGCCGTCTGATATGGTTAATCACTAGTTCGTCCGCCATTTCTCTCAAGAAAATATTACGAAGCTTTCTTTTTTTTGATATATTCCACTCGGGATGAATATTTTTCCAAATAACGAATGAAGCTACGCTGCAGACATCAATCATATTGAAAAAAAAGGCTAAAGGCCATCTGTTGGTCTTGCGCTTCACCGAATATGCATGTGCCATTTGATCTAAGGTATCGACTCCTCCTTTCGTTGAATTATAATATAAATTAATTTCTGATTTGTTTCTATTTATCAGATCGGTGGTGTTGTCATGATGCATGGTCGACAAAATGATCACAGCTCGATTTTTTTTTGGAACATAGGATACAAGAGTCATAGCTTTTTGAAAACCAAATAAGTTGCTCGCTATTTCCCGACGAGGAGTTGGTAAAAAATTTGAAGGTATACACCTTTTGTTTTTCCGCATCGTTCCTACGCAAGTCAGGCCCTTGGACAGCAAACTGGAAGCAAGTTCAAAGCTGGTGAAGTAGTTGTCGAATGTTATGTTTCTTTTGGTCCTGATAAAAGGTACACAAAGCTCTTCAACAACCTTCTGCGCTAAGTTTTCTGATCGGCTTTGTCCTTCCTTTCCCATGTATGGTATCCCACGTAATGGATAACTAGTGCCGCTGTCACAAATCCACCAAATTTTCATACCATATTTATCTGGTTTACTTGGTATATACATATTGACGGAACGATACGCGACCCCGAAAGGGAACCAGTTGCTCATCAATAGTTAGGTTGCAGCCGGGAATATAATGCTTCGACAAATTTAAATTCACTCTTTCCCAGCCAGTTTATCCTTTTGCCTTCGAACAGTCCTGCTATTTTTATCGTCAAATCGAATAAATCGCAACAATTGGGTAAATCTGTTCCGTGACATACATGCTTTGTAATAAAATATTTCCATGAAGAGGGCTCCAGAGTTCGTTGTAGTCAATAATGCCTTGCTTATTTCTTCCGGCAGTAATCAACAGGCCTAAAAATGCACGAATTTCTATGTCGTCAACTAGCTTCCATAAAGTTCCAATAGTAGGAACACCTTCTATATTAGTGAAAGTCACTATAATACCAATGGTTGCGTCATCAAAAAAAAACCTGAATGCATCAAATGGGGTATCAATGTGGACTCCAGGTGGAAGCTTCACCTTATTCAAAGCTGTTCCAATAATGTTGTGCGCTTGAGTTTTTCCCTTTGCAATTGGTGTTGATTTCCATGACGTTCCATCTTTTCCAACAAAGGTTTCCGAATGGTTTGACAAATCATCCTCAACTGCATCACTGCCACTTCCCTCCTGTTCATCGCTAACTTCGTCGGCACTTTCTTCACAATCTATCTCGCTAGAAGAAGTATCATCATTTATATTATCTTCATCCTCACTAGCTCCGTCATAAGCATCCATATCATTCTCCTGTATTGCAGCAATAATCTCCCCTTGAGTTAGTGCTCTACGCCGATCAGCCATTATGTCTGTACGTACAATAAAAATTTAGGTACCATGTATTTGTTTAGCAAATGTAATGCTGAAAAAATTCGCTTTTTATAATTCATATATTATTTTACTTACCTACCAGATTTGAAAAAAACAAAGAGATTAACCTAATGTAGGCCAATTGCAGATATATATCTATGTAAAACAATGTATAATTTACCGATGCACTAAGCACTTAATTCACGGATCGACTGGTTGCAATTTCTTTTCACACAAACTGGGGAATAACCTTGCGTATGCAGTTGAAAAAAAAAAACCTAAAGATGGGGAATCCCCCTAATAATGAATGGGATTACCCTTAAAAAATTATGGGATTCCCCTTCCTGCGCAGTGAAACAAATTTTGAAGAACAATGAAACGAATGTGCTGCTCCTAATAATATATTTTTCATATGTGCCTCAGGAGCTCACCTTGGTAGAGGATGTCAGTAAAGTATGTTTATAAAGATATCTAAAGCTCTGTAAATATATTCAAATTTATTTTAGTTGATTTATGTGTTAAAAAGCAATTGCTTAGAATACTAAAAGTCACAGTTCGATTAAAATTGTATCTAGAGAAATATAGCGCTTATAGAATGGAATGTGCCTCCGAGGCACACCTTGGTAGGATAAGGGTTAAAAATGCTCGATAAAACGCGCCAAAAAAGCGTAAAAAAAATGTTCAAAACACTCCCTAACAAACGCGTTAAAAAATGCTCGAATAAATTCCTAAAAAAACGTCTCAAAAGCATCGTGAAAAAACCTGCGAATAAAATGCATCTAACGTACAAAAAACGCATAAAATTCGGAGACACTTTGTTAGGAGATCAGCCTAACAAATATGAGTATTGAGTACCCTCCGACTGCCAAATAGTTAGCTATATGTACTTGAATATGCTTTGTTGAATAAATGAAAAATGAGCTGCTAGAACCGTAGCGCTCTCTTTTTTTTTTCAAAAGAACTAGGTCTAGGTGAAGACTATCAGTGACAAGACTTGTTTTTCTTCCAGCCGAGAACGTTGAAGGATGCGTCTATTCGATCTCCAACAACTGTCCTACTCCCTATCTCCTTCAAATTCCCTATCTCAACCAAATTTACCGCCAAATCTGTTACATTCGCCAAGCAATTCCCATTTCATATTCCAGTTATCCATAAACAAATTACGAATTAAATTTAACCCAACAGCAAAGAGAAAGAAACAACGAAAATCGTTAAGGACGCACATATTTTATAACAAAACTGTCCTCAAACAAATTTGTACAATCACATGGCAATTTGCAGTCCGTCACTTTATGCCGTGGAGAAACGGCCAACCGCTCCCGCACATATCATTTAGATTTAGTGTTGTCACCCGAAAAAATGCACTACCAACAGCCAGAAAGAACACACCGCCCTGTGTGTGTGTGTTTTAGTTGACTCCTTCCAATGCTGCTGCTGCTTTGTGCATCCTTTATTCAATCCAATTGTCCAGTGCATCCTTTTTTTCCTGATTTTGTTTTATATTATCTAATTCTTTTTTATTGCCCCGCCTAGGAGAATGGTGCATTTTAAATGGACCATATAAATAACGGCTAAAGCAATTTGTCCGACTGTCAGCAGCGCACCAACAACAACAACAACAACAATACCACCACCACCACCGATTGCAAATAGAATAGGACACCCTATGGAACTGGATAAAACTTTGCAAACGAATTAAACAATTGCCAGAGAATGTTTTGCTGTAATTGGATTCCCACATCACATTGCAAATATAAATTGCACTGAGGGGGGCCACGTTCCATGTCTAAGGTTGGATGCTCCTTGACCACGACTGCCGTATACAATACACAACAAAAGGCCGAGAGTATCAAGCTCTCAAGTAATAACCGTATCATACTCGAGGGCCGAGATGAAGAAATTAAAATGCAATTTGACAAATAAATTTCCAAGGAATACGCAAATACCGAAGTTGGCTCATGTTGCATGTCCTTTTTGTGGAGGAACAACGACGTGGACCATGAAATGATTTAGAATTGAAAAGCCAACGATGCAAACCTAAATCTTGTCAGTTCATCCAACCATGGTGGATGGGAAAAAGTAATAATTTTTCACAATGTCCTCTCGGAAGGACCTGCTGCCACACAGTGGGTATGGTATCTGCTTTAGTCACTCATCATTGCCATTGCCGAATGTTCGTGTCATTCGTGTATCATGCACCACAGACACAGACACAAGTAGCCTCTATCGCTGTCCCGGAACCGGAAGGAAGGAAAGGACCGACGTGTAGACGAACAATCTACCAAATGTCCAGGAACACACACACCGAGAGCCATATAGAGACAAGCAAGACAAAAACCTATTTAACATGCAAAGTGATGCAACCTACTCTGACGCGCTCGACGTAAGTGAGAATCCAATATGGATGGGGGGTGGGGGGTGGGTTGAATAGATGAATGCCACAGTGGCAGCGCAGAGTAGTGCAATTCTTTATTCATGAATTGCACCCAAGTGTACACCACCAATGTGCCATTGTAAATGGCTGTTTGTTATGGCTGAGCCTTAGTGTCCCTGGCGATGGGGGCGGAGAGACTCTGCATGCATGATGTCCTGGCAGCGCGCTGGAATCCTAATGTAACAACTTGCCGGCGATGTTAACTGGACTGCGGGCACACACGGTCGTATTGTGCCGGGTGCATACAGCATACGGCACAACATGCTTTGAGGGCTTCCGAACTCGGTATGTTAGGTGTCATCGTCTTGGAAATATTTTCCTGACACGGTGGACGACCAGAATGAAATCCAAGAAGACACCATCAGGCCAGGATTTCTGGGAAATTAATTATGCCAAAGAGATGATGCACCCTGCTTGGGGTTTTCGGAATAGTAACGCGGTCCACAAAACTGTTTGTCACCACATTCTGCTTACATGCTCTCCAGCTGGCTGTCGCAATGATTCGGCAAATCTGGATAACATGTGGTTTCTTCTCAGGTCTGAAATTTGCCACCAGGAAAAGTGATTCAAGTGGATGGGGGGGTGGACCTTTTTTTCCACTCGGACTGTCTTACTTAAATTGGGGGTAGTAAGAGACCAAATGAAATGACAGTAACTTTGTCTGTTCGGAATAGTCGTCCTGTACACCCGCCAGCAGAGCATTAAGCCTGTACTAATGCAGCATCCTACTCTTTCCTCGAATTCAATAAATTAAAGCACTCGCTCCCTGTTCCGAATTGCATGTGCCGCCGTTGGCTTTTGTGTTCCCTGCCATGGTGTTTTAAATTGAGCAAATATTTGCGCGATAAAATGTGAAACGAAAATCGCTCACCAAATTGAAATACGATATAATCTTCGCTCCCCACTTGTTTTCCAACCCAAGTATGTGCTGTACATACATACCCACATGTGAGGGACTATCTGTGTAGATACGCATACCCCGGCTTCTGTGTGATGCCAAAGTGCAAATATTTGGGTAGGGTTCGCCTGTTAAGAACCTGCCTGCCGACGCGCCTCTATCGCGATGTTGGCAATTCAATAAATTAGGAACCATTACGATGATTTAAAAAGAAGGAAAGATTCCGTCAAATTATCAAACACAGCTTAGTCAATAAAATTCGAAGGAAAGTTGAGCGCGAGCTCGAATTTTACTTGCCGCAAATATCATTATTTGGAGGTAATGAATTCGTTAGGCAATCAGCTAATGTGTTCTTCGGAAGGAGCACAAACGTAATGACGCAAGGTAATCAGAAATGATTAAAATTTCCAATCCAATTCAACTAACTGCTGAAAATGCGTCACGAATGTTTGTCTCGGAACTTCGATGTATTTTTAATGTAGAACTCCTCCTCCTGTTACTCCTATGCCTTTCGGCTTGATTTTGAATTCTGCCCACTCCTCTCTCCAGCTCCCAGTTCCATGCAACCAAATTGTAGATTCCGTTGCAAATCATTGCACAACGCGTTGCTCAACAAGTGTACGGGTAGAGTTCGACCTCGTGTTGCTCGTTTGTTGTGGTTGTGCAATGCATTCCGCTGGGTACCAATTTTAGAATAATGAGGTGCACATGCTCTGATCAACCCGTTGCTCAAATTTGTGATTTTTTTTTTTGTTGGGGAAACAGTTGAGCCTTTGTTTGAGCGTTTATAAAAATTGCTAAAGCGGCAACAATCTTTTATTTTTCTTTCACTAAAAATTATAATCAGATCACGATCACGATGTTCTCAGTTTAAATGGTGTGTAGCCTAAGAAAATACAAACATTTTTGATGAGTTGCACATGTAGTGGACGACAGGCATTAGAGCAGAACTGTACAGATCACTGGATAAGTGGAACCTCCCAACAGCGTTGACTGGCAAATCGAAGCTTGCATTCGTGATGCCTTCTTGTAGACCTAATTGCTTGCTTTTTGAAGCTTAAATGGTTGGGAAGGAAAGCTATCTAGGTGAACAAATGAATCCTAAGACTTTTTGATGATGATAAGGCACCTACCTCAGCTTTGGCTTGGCATTTTTAAAGTGTCCGCAGTGTCATATACCATCGCTTTGTTGTCGCTTATTTAAGAAATTCTTTTGGAAATAAAGCATCTACGAGCTGAGAAGTCAAAGCAAAGTTCGATTCCTCAGATAGTTAGGCAGCTTTACAAGCTTTGGCGTCCAATATAATGTACTCCAAAACACTTAAATGCTTTCACGACACTCTGAAAATCCATTCCAAACACAACAAGGTAAAACTTGGCTGGGTACCGGCTCATCAGGGTATTGAAGGCAACGAACAGGCAGACAAACTATCCAGGGCAGGTTCCGAATCTGTTCTCTGTGGACACTGCACAGTCAATTGGGCTACTGCGCTAAGGATAATGGGAAAAACCACTTGGTCTTGGACACTGGGAAGATGTCCCTGGTCTAAGACAATAAGTTGTTTTTTTCCTTCTTCTTAAAAACCCCATCGGGAAACACCTTAAACTTTAAAAAAAGGTTCTCAAGTCGTTTCGCTTTTAAGTCTATTCGCTATTTAAGTCTCTCTTCTACTAAAAGACGTCTACTCAATTTATGATGCCTGACCTGAAGACCCCATCAATACTAATCAGCGGATTTTATTACTAATAAGCCGCCTAAAAATAAGCTCTTTTCAAGACGACGGAAATAATATATACTCTGCTCTATCGGTACCAAGTTTGAGACCTAAAGATGATTTGACCTGCGTGCTCCGTCAGAGGAAAGCTAATCAAGCTTCATGCATAAAATATAATGTACGACAAACTCTCAAAATCGTTTGGCAAGAAGATTAATTCAGGAACACAAAAGTGCCTACCCACCTTACTTTGATAACATTCGCCATATGGACTGTGTTTTTTAATCCTCAAAGCGACTTTAAGCCCTCGAAGCGTAGGGGCTCTCCAAAGGCGCTTTTCACAAATGCCGTAACAAAACAAGACCCGCTAACTTCTCAGAAGCATTAGCATAATCCTCTTAAAAGTGTTCGGTTTGCTTGGAGCGTTAACGTCATCTCAACCATTTCATTTCGAACATATCCATGTAACACATATCTGGCAAAGTAATGATGGAATTTCTAAAAGACACCTTTTTTATTTCCTACTCCCTTTGCCAAGATAGCTTCCGCAAGGCACAAGAGCTTCCCCATCGCGGCACCATCTACCTTTAGAGCCATCAAAGTTAACATACGGTTACTGCACGCTCTCGAAGCACCTTTGAAAACCTCCTCTCGCATCGGAGCACCCTTCAGTGAAGAGCGCGTTCTTCTTCTTCTTCGTAAACTGCCTACCTACCTCGGGCGACATCGTTATTCGCACCATCCGCCGCAATCATACTTTTGTTAACCCCTCCGGCTCGAGCCCTTGACGTTAAGCACTTTATGATTAAGCCTCGAGGATATTTAAAGCTGCGTTCTCTTTGACTGATGCCATTCAGCATTTTTCGATTATTTCGGCTGAAAATACCCTCACGCAGGCAAACATGCCACAAGTTCACGAATCCTTTCCCTCGAATGCAAATGAAAATGTAAAAGGAAAAACACAAACAAACGCGCTGATCCAGGTTTTGGAAAAACCTTCCACCACACAGCGAACATCCTCAGTACGACAATCGCACGGTTGCAAATCCATTTGGGTAAATATGTTATCGTAAGCAAATACCTACACAGCAGTCGACCGTGTTTGTACCTATATGCAACAGGAAACGTTGTGATAAAATGCCAGCGCTCTGCCGGTAGGCATTCGCATCCTCGTGTGTCGCCCCGGAGCCATTCTGTCATTTCGTGTATGCATGTGCAGTGCAGGCATACACGCGCGAAACGAGTAATCGGTGCACGGAAAATCATTTCCGTTTCCTCATGCATAATTCGCACAGCGTATTTGAAAACTCACTCGAGAGGATGAATATCATGGCTGCGGTGCACCGCGGCACACTATACTGCGAGTAGACTGCGATTATTACGCCAACACTGGCAGTAAGTTGAGCGAGAGAGAGGACAACTACAACAGCGCTCAGTTGTTGTGGTCCTGTATGCTGGCTGAATGTAGTAGTCAAATATTTAAAATTGTGCACGTCCGATGAGTTATAAAATCGCTGGAGATGACAGTTCAACGGGAAACTGCCGTTGAATTGCAGCGGTTTGGGGCGGGGAAATTTGCAAATCTGATTGGAAATTCGGTTGAATTTCGGAATGCACCTGAATGCCGATAGAAAGTGACGGCGGCACCAATTTGGGGGACAGTTTGTATAGATGGGTTCCATTGTATGGGTCTATATTTCAAAGGGTGCATAATCAATTTCAACAATCGAATATGAATGCGGGCAGCGGTGCGTCTATGCTTTTGATGATGTCAATGATGATATTTGTAAAACGGACACCGTAATCACTGAAAATCGCCGGCAATTGCTTGGTGCTCTTCAAAGCCGGTCTCGAAAACAAGCATGAGTGAGAGCTATATAAATGGAAAAGCAGGTCTAGTTGGAAAAAGGGTTCAGTTTCAGGTATCCTGTCTGCCGATAGAGAGTGTTTGCTGTTAGGCAAGGAAATTAGCGAGGCTTATAGCAATTTAATGCGAGAGCACACAAAATTAAAAAAAAATATATATAGTTGGGTCGAGTCTTTGATACAAATTTTTAAGGGTTCTGCTTATATTGGACTACCTAACCAGCCCGGGAGAGAGTATAAACTGTCCCTAGATCTTTAAATCATTTCGGAGCACGCATTTAGACACAATTATTCTTGCAGCGCTTTCTCGTGTTGGTCCCGTCGGCTGCATTTCAAGTAATAAAAACTGGTACTTCTGACTTCAGAGTATAAAAATTATCAAGAGCCGACAATGAACGAGGTAAGCATACTCAAATGTATAATATCTTACGTCCAAGTAACATTCTTAGTTTCTGTAGGCAACGCAGCTTTTATAGAGATTCTATAGTATTGTTACTTCTGAGTTGGGATTCGAAAAGATAAAACGCTATTCTGTCGAAGTTTTCTAATAAAATCATTTTTATTGAACTTTTACGAGTTCTTTTATTAAATTACTTCAAAACAATATTTCTTGAAACAATTCTTATCCGATTTAAGCCACTCACTGCATACTTTACATCTATTTATCTTTACAACCGATTCCTATTCCGAACTTTACCAATCACTGCCTAAAAATCTACTGTTTCCCCCTGCTCTCAAATCTGCCTTTTATATCCGCTTCGCCACCTATCGGGACATTTCTAGTTTCTATTGACTCGCCCCGAACAAACTCTCTGGTTCTAAGATGAGCTCACTTAACTCTCCACTTTTATGTCAGATTCGAGTCTCCAATTGGAAGTGGAACTTGTTTGGTGACTAACGGGTTGCTCACACTTCACTACTTTAGGTTCCACGTTACACTATATTTCTTAGAACAATAAATATTTAAAATTACCTTCCCTAAATCCTTTGGAATGCAATGCATGTGTAACAAATAAAATAATAAAATATTTGGATCCATGACAGCTTGGATGAAAGTTAAAAGAATTAACTGTGAATTACGTGCGATTTTCTTTGTAAATTGACTAAAAATAATCCCTGTTGACATTAGGAATTGATATTAATTTCCCCTTTAGGGTCCAATTGGCTCTTTTTTGAGCCTCAAGACCCGTGGCCCATACATTTTTAAAAATTATCAAAATGATCCCTTTTTTAGTTCACTTTTTTTTTAGCGAAATGCAAAAAATTGTCTTCAAAATTAAAAAAGGAAAGTTTTGCAAAGCAGAATTTTGAAAGCGACTGGATCCCTTGGAAAATGTTAAAAAGTGCGCGCTTTTGTTTTTTTTTTATAATAATTTGATCTCCTCTTTTCTTAGTATTTTTTTTTGTAATTTTTTATTTATCTATATATATAAAAATGGATCTTGGTTTGTTCGGATGCTTAAAACTCGAAAACGACTGGACCAAATTGGATACTTCCTTCTGCGGATTTGTTCGTAATTGCTCCGCGAAGGTTTAGGAAAAAAGAAAAATTGAAAAATTCTCAACAGGTGGCGCTGTAGGCGGTCATTCCATTTGATAGCACAGTATATGTTCTTTGTGATTTGATAATTTGGGCTGTGTGGTCACGGAGGAGGGGTGTGGGGGCAATGAATTAACTAATGTACTGATAAAGAAGTTGTACCCTTTTGTAAATCAAGAAAGAAAAATAAAACAACATTTGAAAGAAAGTCAAATTAATTTTAAATAAAATTTTTAAATTTACTATTATTATTATTGATTTGTTAGATCGTTAAGTGTTTTGTTCTGTTTTTCCAGTCGTATTCAAAATTTCAATTGCACCCTTTTCGTTCGTTTGCTTTCTGTATTTTGGCTATTTCAAAGGTAAGTTAGTGATTTGTGAAAACTGCGTGCGATTTATAAGAAGTTATGATCATTTACAGTTCGATATTTGTTACGATGCCAAAAAGAGGTCATGGTATCATTGGTCGGCGTTCACAGAATGCATCACGACACCGAAATGTCATAGCACGTCAAACGGAAGAGGAACGTGCTATTGAAAGGTAATCAGCACGAATCAGAATGATTCAAAATCGTGCGCGACAGTCAGAAGAGATCAACGAAGCTTAGAATGAGCAACAACGATTGAGAAGAAGAGAAGTTCGTGCTCGGCAAAGTGATGAAGCAAGGTCACAACGTGCGACTATTGAACGACAACGTTGGCAACAACAATTTATTCCGGGGAGCATTGAACGTGCAGCCTTTCGATATGACCCAAACATTCAGTACAGTGCGCACGCATCACTTCAATTTGGTCAAATGTCTGTCGTTTGTCAGCATTGCAATGCAGTTAAATTGGAGAAAGAACCGCCTGCATTGTGTTGCGCGGGCGGAAAGGTTAAATTGCCAGAGTTGCTTCCACCACCAGAGCCATTGCGTACGCTGCTTTATGGTGAATCTCCTAATTCGAACCATTTCTTGCAACACATCAAGATGTACAACGATTGTTTTCAAATGACGTCTTTTGGTGGTGAAATTGTAAATGAACGAAATTGCAATCCAACATTCAATGTAATTTAACCAACATCAGCAATGAATGCTGATACACCAACATTAATACCACAGAATAAACTAACACACCACACCCAAACCACGATACATCATGACATAACACAAACTAACACTTATCTTGCCAACAAAAGACAAAAACTAAATTATTTGCCTCCAACTATACAGATTCATGGGCAAATTTTTCATCTTGCTGGATCACTGTTGCCGCATCCAGATCAAGAACACAAATATCAGCCTTCGGGAGTTTCTTTTAGATCGGGTTCAAGTCCCTCACTATTGAAGAAGGCTTCCTCACTTTATACCTCTACAATGTCTTTCGATGATTTTTTGATTTTTCCTTCCAGCGATTATCAAAAGAAATACATTTTTGTGTCCCCTAGAAGACAGTAAATTTCTTTAATTTTTTTTCCATCAACTGTTCTGAAGCCACATTTTACACGGGCGAAGCCGGGCGGGTACAGCTAGTTTTTTAATAGATTTTGTTTTTTAATTTTAATTTTTTTTCAATATGAAATCTAAATTTTATTGTTTCTTTTTAATTTAAATTTTATTTCTATTTTTTTACGTTAAAATTTAAATTTTTGGGAGGTTTAAAATTGATTTTTCGTAGTTTATATTTGCTAATTTGAAATAATCAGAATTTCATTGTTTTAAATTTGAAAAGCAGAAACAAAACCACTGAAAACTAAGTCGTGGAACTCATTTCCGCATTCCGGAAGGGACCTCAACACCGTTGTCTTCTGAGTCAAAAGGAATCCCTAGATAGCGACGTTTGTTTCTCAAGATAAAACTCAAATCGCCCACTAAAGTAATACCTCCCCTTAGTTCGAAGCTAAATTACATCACAAAACAACAATATTTTATATGAACCACCGCAAAAGTTGGTATCATCTACTGACCAGTGACCACTGACCACACCTCAGGCTCACACTTGAACACAAATCCCTTCGTCATAATTCCAATTTCTTACCGGCCAGTACATTAGAGGCGTTGATCGAATAAATTAAAGATTGACTTCTAATCAGGTAGCCGATCAAGGCAAGCCTTCATCGCCATGTTTACCGCAAATATATATTTGATTACGTGAATGCACAATTTGACAAGTTACACATTTTGATTGCATAATTGAAACCATTGCTATGTGCAGTGGCCATCAATGATACTTTCATCCAGGATTCACTTGCAGACTCCGAGCGTTTGTCAGATTCGACGAGTTTTGTATTTGAAATGCATACGGATCACGCAAGCATAGCATTTTCTCTGCCTTCTCTAGTGCCGTCTGTGTACATCTGCAGGTACATGCACATTGCACACATCTGATGACACAAGGACACCTGCCTTCAATGCAATGCATAATGCAATGTTTACAACTGTAAACTTATACCGTGCAGTGGTTACCTATGCAAGTCCGTATCACCCTGGTAGGCTGAATTTCAAATGGGGACACTGGTTTCAATCAGACACTTGGGATGGTGAATTTGAAAGTGTGCTGGTGTGGATTTGTGCCAAAGAAAGTGTTTTTTTTTTCAAACTCCTCTTCAAAAAAAACCTCAGACCCAAAAAACAATACACAACCACAACAAATCCCAATTTGCTGAGCCAATCTATTTCACATTAAAATGAATGTGACCGACCAAGGTAGGTACCAGGGCCAACCAGCCGCCAACAGCAGCAGCAGGAAACACTCATAAATAAAATGTATAATGTGATTGTCCTCGTTCTATTTTTGTGTGCTCCATCCCTCTGACGAGAAGCATCTACTACCGAAATCGTTGAGTCCCCATTGTAATTGAATTTAGAGTCCCTTGGAGATGTGCCACTGACCAAAAGATATTTTTGTCATCGTTCCTGTCGCCGCTTTTTTGCGAAGTAGATATATGCTGAGTGTAATACGAAGTGGAACCGTGACCAAGTTAAGTATGCAAGTGAAAGTACTGGGCGGAAATTTTTGTCTGTACTGTCAGGAGATCGTCCGTCGTCGGCGGCTACGATTCCGCTGACTGCTACTGGGACTGGGACACTTGTTCAACAAAAAAAAAAAACAAAAACCTCACCCAGAAGCAATAAAATGAGGACAATTTAATTATTTCTATTGTCTTCAACGTACACAGGTCGGTAGTGTATAGTTGCTTCCTTTTCGTCGTCCGCATTGAAGCCTTACAAGAGTTGGTATTTGATGTTGCTTGTAATTTCTTTACTTTGGCCATTGGTCCGAGTATATGAGGCAGCTCACTCTCTCCCTTTCTTTTTTCTATGATGGAGTTGGAAGCAAGGGAAAGTCCTTTTTCTTTCGCCAACTGGAAAGTTTCGTTGCTGATTTTGTGTTCGCGCCTTCCGTTCAAGAGAGGAATTAAAATTTTATGTTTTCGGGTGTCCGTGATTTGGTTAAGGATTTCAAAGTTTCCATTAATAGTTTGGAATTTTTATGTAGAAGTAGTAGTACTTGATATGTCCTTTTTGGGGCTAATATAAAATAGTGTTTCTTATAATCTACTCCATAAAAAAAAGTGCAAGTGGACCTAGCTTTTCATAACCATTCCTTTTGTGTGGATTTTTCATTTTTGGGACAAATGGAAGGGATTTACAATTCTATGCCGAGTCTAAACGGCCAATTGACAAGCTCTTTCAATACTCTCGGATGTTTGTCAGACATTCGCGAGACGTGGGGCAGTCCAAAAAAACCCTAAGAAGGAATTTTAGTTTTCTCGGTGGCACTTCAAAACCATTTTACGAAATGATCAAATGAATGAATAAATAAATAAATGACTAAATGAATAAATGCACAAATGAATGAATGGAAAAAGGAAAAAAATAAAATAAAATAATGAGCAAATGAAAAGAAACAAATGAATGAGAAGATCGCCATAAAGTTGGTTTATCATGGGCCTACTGACGACTGCAAGTTACCAGTTGCCTACCGAAAATCCAAATGGCCAAATTCGAACGCGACACAAGAAAAACTGCCACTCCAATGGCTTAGCTGATGAGAATGAAAAACTTTCCGAGAAAGTAGTTACTAGCAAAGGAAAAAAAAGGCCTCCACTCATCGGTGCGACTGGAGTCTTTTAAGCCCCATTCCAAGTGATTGCATCTGGGCCATGGTGAACCGCTCACTACACTTTTTTTCACTTAAGAATATAACTAAGTTTCCGGCTTCATAACCGATTGTATACAAAGTTGTATATGAGTAAGGACATCCATTTTATTCGTCCTGGTTTGAAATATTTCTCTCCGGAAGTTTGCAATTGCGATATGAATTCGGCGAAGAATGTGGGTCATGTGGAAGAGTTTGGTTTTTCCTTCGTTCTCGTATTTTCTATTTTTCCTTTCTTCCTGTCCTCCTCAAAACTGAATACCTAAAGTTTTGTTATTCTTGATAAAGCTTTTTTTGATTTTCCATCATAAAAACGGACTGCAAGCGAAAGTGAGCAAAAAAGTAAAACAAACCGCAAAAGAAATCTCTACCAGCAAGAGGGTTGACAAATAAATGAAAAAAAAAAAAAAATTGCGTCCCACAAGGAACGAACGTCGGCCATCAGCTTGATTGCATGATTTATGCTACGAGAGGGTCTGGGTGTTTGATTTTTTGATCTCGTTTTTTTTTCGGGGGGAATACCTATTTAAAGGAAAGAACTGTGATTTCACTGTCGGTGCGGCCGTTTATTTGCAGAAAAACTTTGCTCCTTACATTGAAAATTGTATGGAAAAAGAGGAAAGGACTGTGGGGACATTCAAGAATCACTTAACTTTTTATTCGCAATTTTGTGGTTAATTAAAATGGATAGCCACTGTGTTATTCGTTTTTGATGTAAAGTAATAAACATCAAGGGCGGATTCGGCGACAAGCGTTTTCCGAAAGTTTTTAATCTTGCCACAACAGGAAGCCTTTTTTGTGGAATTAATACGCTCCGCAAATTCCGGACACAAATTCAAATCTACTTTGCTGCTTATTTGTATACGAAAACTGTAGCATTTAAATGATATTAGATGGAGAACTATACAGGTTACAGGATTAGTTAGAATAAGACCGTTGCTTATCCTATTACTATCCTAAACTTAGGACAATATAATTGGCGTTTGGAACGTATATGTAGATTAGTGGCGGAGTATAGTAAGCTGAAGTTAAATTGCCATAAAAACAGTTTATAAATCTGCTAGAGAACAAAACAAAACCAATGACGTTTTATCTCAACCTTCGCCTCTTTGCCAAAAGTCTGGGACTTTGGAGGAATTCAACACTCAAGAGCAGAGCGAAAAAATTTTTATCCGCAGACAAAGGATGTACTTAACTTTATATATGATAATCACCACATTCGAACCCAGAAAGAAATAAGGAATTTTCATCACGCGCCTCGATTCGCGTTAATCAGGGTATACCCACTTAAAATTGCATTCAAGTGATTTCCTCCATCACTTAGGCTGCGATAATAAAAATTTATATTTCCATAATGATTGCGAATGCAATGCATCACAGAGCATTCTCAGTCAATCCCATTGATGTCTGTACGTGCTTTTTGAAAACCGAAAAAAAGTAGGACAAGCGGTAAAATCCAGATCAGACATGGAGGGGAAGAAAAATAACTGCCATTCACTATCGAGAATCGATTGCGGCAATACGAATCCGAGAGCATGCCGTTCGCGTATTTAAGGATTTCCTCTACCAAACACCGATTGTTAAAGTTAAATGTGCACCACTCGGTCGCAGTTCTTTTCACACGTACACATTGAACTCTGCCATCGATAGTCATACACACCGACACCAAGGCCATAGTGCATTACCATTCGGAAGTGTTCAGGTGATGGTGGGCCTGGGCACTCTAAACACGTATATGGAATATGCGGCTTGTGTATTTCGTGTGCCCAAGGAACAACGTGATAAAAGTTAAACATCGCAAATTCTGTACAGAATAATTGTATCCTCAGAGACGGAGTCTATCCCTGCACAGAGCATTCATGAATACAAGTCGAGAGTGCACAAGCACATAAGCCCTTCGTTTCGCAGTAAGACGATGACAGTTTGTGCGCAGCCAGTCAATTGAGGTATCAGTGGACACGTGTATATTGTACACACACAGGCCGATCCGATATGCCGAGTGGAGCTGCTGATGCAGCGATTGCAATATGGGAACTCCTATGCAATCCTGCCCTGCCCAGGTGATTGCGAATGAAAAATTACTGCTAGACCATGAATGAGTGTAAGGATATTCAAAGGCAATTCAATGGTCCTTCAGGGAGAATAAATTTGAGTCAAGGGCGATGGGTGTGTTCATGTGGAAAAATTCCATGAAAATTTGATACGGGCTGAGGGCAGACTTATCGATATGATTCTCCCCCGAGAGCTGTGGCTGATGATGGTTGCTGTTTTGTTTCTGCGAAGCACTATGAAATATAGGCCAAGGACAGCTGTGTGTGAGTTTGCCAACCGGGCCTGTCAGGCTTTAGTGATATCTCATGAAAAGCAAATTTTATTCAATAATGAGAGGTGTGAGGTGTTTTGAGGCGATGGCATTACATTCGCATGGATAGGCGGCATTTACACTTTTCTAGTGGAATCAAGTGAATATGTAGTCGGATAGGGGTTGGCGAAAATGCACATTGATAGGGTCAATGAGTCTGAAGTGGAAATTTGTAAAAAGGAAGATAGGCGAGGGGTGGATTACGAAATGTTGCGTATACGCCAGAGTAACACTTGGTCAATGACACATCACTCGCTATATCTCTTATGGCGATGTAAGCGCTAAAACTCTGCAAATGAAAGACATTTTTTCAGTTTGAAAGTTCAAATAGATACCAAGCTTAGGTACTAAAAATCGAAGTTGTAACTGGAATTAAAAAAAAAAAAATAAATAAATAAAAAAATGTTACGTATACGCCACAGTCAGTTAGGAACAATTTCCATTGGCCGCCTGTTACCTGCTAGCTTTGCGACCCTAGCTTCTCGACTTTATACGTCTGCATTCGTTTATTTGTTAGACGAAATGCGAGTGACCTACAATTGCATTCCGTATCGGAAAGTCAGGGATACACGGCAAAAACTCACCCTCTTCCAAAAATACACTCTGATGCACTCTGCTGCAATAAAAGTGATGAACTCGATCGCAATAAAGTCGAGTACAGCAAGTAAATAAGAGAAGCATTTGGACAGAGATACATCTGCAGACAAATATTATTTTTTGTGGGGTGTCGGGTCGCTCGTGGCATGGATAAGTATAGACATGGAATGGCTCGAGTGTACTTTATTTATTTCTCCCACTTACCATCCATTTGAAGATGCGAAAATAATTGTGATTGCTTGACTATGAATACATGTTTCAAAATTCCAGCATTTCTGGTTGATAAAATCGAATGTTCATACAGGGGGCCTATTTACCCAGAGTGGCTATATACATTTGCCTGGAAATATTAGTCTGAAACTCATAAGTCAAATTGTGATCTAGTTGTGCACTCTGTATACATTTTAACAACAAAGTCGTATCTATCTTGAAGTGAAGCCTTTGCTCCACGGTCGTAAATAATTCACTTCAAGAAATACTTATGACAAACAATCTAGCTTCAACCTTGTTAAACCGTTGCATAGCTCTTCTTCACCTCTAAAACTTCTGATGCGGGCAAGACTATGCTCACCATATTCACTGGCAAATATTCAAAATAACAAGAAAACACTTTTTCACTTACAACGCATATCGCAGTTACTATCTAGCAGGACTATATGTACATAAATGTGAAACTTTTACAACAAAATGCAATCCGGAAAGTTTCTACTTAACCACGAAATTTTCAAAATTTCGTTATCTAAACACGCACATCTCTTGAATAATCCCCGAACGAACAGCCCGCCCACAACCCGCACCGACTTGCTTTGCAATTGCAATGTTAAAACCGATTTTGTGTTCACGCTCACGTCTGTGTAAACTTAAACATCCATTGAGGCATGTTAACTTTCAAAAGCCCCCCGCCTCTCCCTTCAGCTGAAAAGTATACAAGAGTATGGAAGATGAAAAGGAGCTGCTTGCTTTGCAAAAAAGGGCCACCACACAAATTGGGGCAAACTAGTTAAAAAGTGCAGAAATACCTACTCCAATTGCAAATGGAGCAACATTAGAGAAATAAGCTCCTTGGCACCTTGAAAAGCGGCAGGCATAGAGTTCGCCCTCAAGCGATTAGACAGAGAGCAAGCGATGTGAGAGAAAGATTCCTCTCGTTAGCACAAATCTATGGCAGCAGGTGATAGTGCCTTACAGTTTACAGTATACAGACCTGCATCGGATTGTATACGCCGTTTCCAAATGGAGTCACAGCTTCGCCCTTGGTGGCTTTGCCAGCACTACGGATTGCGTTTAGTGGAATGGAAATAATTAGTAATCTCATTTAAATGATGCGCAAAATTGGATAATTTTCAATAAATTGGTTTACATCGGATATACTTCAGATACTTGATACAGCTTGGTCTGCGTCAATCTTGAGAAGTTTTCTGTGAAATTAAACGGACGCTTTAGGTTTGATACGCGATGTCGTATTAAGTCGTTGCGGGTGTTGTGTTACAGTTCTTGGTGAGAAAAGAGGCCGAATTGATTAATTAACACTGAGGGTGGAATATTTCGGGGAGGAAATCTAGCTAAATCACTCTTGTATCAATAAAGTACTTTTGAACTTAGATAAAGGGTGCGGTGCGAAATAAGCGGCAGTTGTGTTGGTGTATTGGATGTCCTTAACCATCGGAGAGTGGAACTGTGGTGTCAGTTTGTCGCTATCGAATAATATTATCAGCAGGACACGTGTCGAGAAATGTGCTTCTTATGTGAAGCAATAATTTTGTCACTTTTTCATTCATTCGTTAGCCCATTTATTTATTTAGACATTCATTCATTTTCTTGTTCATTTATTCATTCATTACATTATTTGTTTATTCACCGATTTGTTAATTTATTCATTTCGACCTTTATTTAATTGCTCATTTATTCATTTAGACATTCATTCATTAAGTCCATTGTTTATTCATTCATAAGTGTCTATATCCACTTAATTATTAATTTATTAAAAAAAATAGTTACTTCTTCGCCATATAGTACATTCATGTGACCTGCGCACCCAGTCGTCTCTACGGTTTCTTGCCAGAAAGAAAACTTAAAAATTCTCCACTACTACCAATTCATTTATTTATTTATTCATTCATTTAATTATTTGTTCATAAATCATCATTGATTTGTTGATTTATTCAATAAGTCCTTTATTCGTTTATTAATTTATTGATTTAGTCATTCATTCATTTAATCGATTGTTTATTCCTTCATTCAATTATTAGTTCAATTATTCACTTATTCATTTAGACATTCATTCATTTGTCAATTAATTCATTTCAATATTCGTTCATTTAGTCAATTGTTTATTTATTCATTCATTCATTGATTCAATAATTAATTGATTTAAAAATTCAGAAAAGAATTTCTTCTACGCCACAGGGTATATTCATGTGACCCGCTCACGCAGCTGTATCTACGGTAGGCTGCCAGAAACAAAACTTAAAAGTACCCCACTACTAACAATTCATTTATTTGTTCATAAATTCATTCATTGATTTGATCGTTTATTCAGTTAGACCTTCATTCATTTATTAATTCATTTTTATTGATTTAGACATTTCATTCATTTGTTCATTTGGACATTCATTCATTTAATGATTTAATCCTTAAATTCATAAAAAGAGTAGTTACTTTCACGCTATTGAGTACATTCATGTGACAGAAACAAAACTTAAAAATCCCCCACTACAACCAATTCGTCACCTTCCAGATGTTGACTCGCATTTAGAGTACAACTGGAACGCAACACAATGTAAGCAATTAAATGCAATCGTGTGACTGCAACCAATTCCCACATCCCCTGCGTCTAATTTCTCATATGACACAGCAATTTCCGCAAGGAATTCCAGACAATAAGTTAAGCATATAGGTGCAGAGTCACTCTTACCTCCCTCCTGCAACCAAAGATGCACCTTACAAACCATTCATCTTGGATCATGCTCAAGGTGCATTTTTATTATATTTTTTTCCTGTACAGCAAGACCTCCGTCACAAATGCATTCCCTTGAATGCATCACCCAGCATGTCATCACGTAAAAATGATGCTCCTTTGTGGTGGTAGCCGGTTGTTCTGCTGGCCAGCATAGTGTCCTTCCCAGTGCGGGTTCCCTAGTCCTTTGCACTTTA
Organism: Cheilosia impressa; assembly: GCA_948293265.1. Taxonomy (NCBI): domain Eukaryota; kingdom Metazoa; phylum Arthropoda; class Insecta; order Diptera; family Syrphidae; genus Cheilosia; species Cheilosia impressa. Next base: position 20,854,157 of record OX411883.1, on the reverse strand, counting down.
AACTGATTGCCTTGCAGCATGTGCTATGCGAAGAAGAAACGCCTGACTGAATATAGGTGCTATGTGTGCACTAATGGACCCTTTCTTCAAAGAAGAAATGATGATCTTATCCTTGTACTGTGTTGGAGGACCACCTCCGATGGCTTCCCTCCTCCTAATCGAATCCAACATGGCAATTCAGAGATGGAATTACAAAAAAAAGTAAACCGAGAAAAATAAAGCACACATGTGCTGTGACCGCACAAAAGGCTCTCCTTGCAGGCACATACACGCAGCAATGTTGTTTGTTGTAGTCGTCCTTTTCCCAACACATTATAGCTGACACATTGCGTTGAATCAAGTGAAAATTAATGGAACCGTGAAAGAGGGTGCCAGTTGTTTTCTCGAATATCCCTGACGCTATTTCAACTTCGATGATGTCAGACACATGAATCGCTTTTGAAAAAAGAACAGAAAAAAGGATCTTTAATGTCCTGCGAATCTGCCGGCTGAGTTGTCGCGTATTTATTTCCCTCTCTGTTTTGTCTTCATTTCACACTTTGCAACACATGGAAGAAGTCATTCATCGTTATGGGATTAGATACGTATTCTGTGCGCCAGGATCTGTTTTTTTTTTGTTTGTTGTTCAGCGGTGTTTTGAAGGCAAAGCAACAAAAAGCATTCTTTCCACTGAAGACAACAAATCATGCAAGTTATTTGTGCCGTGTTACACGCGGAATACATGACAAATAAAATTCATTCAGATTTAAATTTATTTCACTCCTAGCTGGCGATGTGATTTCTCTGCTCGTTCCATTGGACAAGATTTATGTTACTTCTCACGCGCTTTTTCTGTTGGCTTTTGTTTCACTTTTATTCATATTTTATTTCCCGTTTTGTAATACCTACGTAGAGGGGGCTTCCTTTCTGCGACATATATTTCGTTTTCAATGGAAAACTTTGCATTCGAGCTCGTTATCCACAGAACGTATTTGGCAGCATGTTTCTCTGTCTGCGGTAATCGTGAGCACATCAAAGCAGATTTCAACTCGTATGTGACATTTGTATTCGTAAGGCGCACATGGGCTTTATCTCACCCGCGAGGTTTCATTATATTGTCATGTAATGTGAGGGCACAGCAGACGTTTTCCATCTGATTGAGTTTAAGAAAGCAAATTAGAGAAAATTGGAAAACTCCGTAGGATGCATGATTTAGGACAGGAGTCGCTGCGAGACAACAACGCAACAACAAGTCGACGAAAAGAGACTTTGTAACTATGGAAATGAGGATGAGGAAGATCAGAATGGGAATGATTCTGTCTGATGACGCCCGGAGGAAGTAAACGCCCAAGTAGCTTTTTGGGGATCTGTCTTGCAGTTTTCCTTGTCCTGCTTTGTTGACTTTATTTTTGTCCCTACAGCTGGTAAGCTCTTCTTCAGATATTTCAGTAATTTTTATTTTCGCTTGAAGCCATCTTTAGAAGCTATGCTGAGGTAACCCTTCTGCCCTTGAGGAGAACTCCTATGATTCTGCTTCCAGTCGATCACTCTAGCTCATTTGCAGGAGGCTAACCTAACTTGAAGTTGACAAACTATGAGCTTAATAAATGAGTCTGCCAAACAAGTCATAAGAACGATACCTAGCCTTGGTGCTTCAGCTGATGTAGCTCCGTACCTTTGAATACTTTCGACTCAAGATCTCTGAGGTAGTGATAATATTTCTTTACTGTAAGACGCAAGTGAAGTCAACCTTCTGCGAAATGTGAATAAACTGGGTGTGATCTCTTGTCGCTGGAATATGTTAATGATTTTTTTTTCTGGAAGAGAAAGTACGTAATGTGCCGTCAAGTGGCAGGCAATTACCACTCGGTGCGTCCGACTTCCACAGACGAAATGCTCTTTCGATTTACGGCGTCAAAAACGCTTTAAAAGCACTAAAGCATTACATCAAGGTACAGCCGGTTCTTAGTTTTTGTATACAAGTCGCCGAGGCTTTTCTGTCTGAAGACGTCTGTGTTTCGGATACTTTAAGCCTTTTTTCATCTTGGGAGGCTTTCACCAGTCTGATGAGGACATATTTGCGTCTGCCTCAAGTGTAGTTCGGTAGAAGATATTTTGTTTGGAAAGTCTTGTTTACAGTGTCTTCTAGAAAAAATCTACCTATCTTTGTCCAAAGATTGGTTATCTCTGCTGTCTCTGTTATAAGCGTTGAGTAGCCATGTGTGCAATGCTGCGCTTTCGTCTTTCCCCATCTTGTGGATGTTGCTGCACAGTTTTCTCATATTTAGCAAGCGCGTGTGGCGCTCTGTCTACCTAATACTGAGCTTGTAAGAAAAAGTCTGTCTCGCTAAATATCATTTTATCACGCCCCTCAAATGAAACTTAATACCTTGGACATCCTAATATCAAGCTTCCTACTTTTAAACTACCTAAGATGCGTGCTGAAATCCCGTCAATTTTCCGGCACTAAAAATGCGCCTTCCGTCAAATGTGGAGTAGATTATGTAACAGAAAATTGTCCTATGAATCCTTAGAGGGCGCTTACTTGCAACGGCTTTTCCCCGATAGAAAAATGACGTCTTGGTCTGGGGTTTTGATGTCGCTCTGCTGTCAAAATAAACGCGTGGCCCCAATTCGAACTTTAGGGTGTACTTTTAAATTTTTATAGTTAGTTAAAACAAGGAGCAGCCTAGGTAGGTGCTTAGATTAAAATTTGACACCTCTCCTTTCTTTCAATGGATAAGCGGGCGGACCTTGGAGCCTTTTCTGTCTAGCGTTTGCCAACTTTCTTAAGTTCTTGGCTTTTCTGAACGATTTGAGTGAGTGTTCAAGGTTAATCGTTGTGACAAGTGGAAACTACTGTGGCATGATCCCAGAATTACAGGTGCAAGGACAATTTTCACGAAAAGTTTCTTCTTCATTAGCTAAGTTTGAGGTCCATTTCTAAATCAGCTGTTTCTAAATCGCAAACAGGTAGAAGTAGAGTATTCCTAAAAAAATACCCATTACCAAAATGAATAAGTCTTGTTAACTCAAAAAATATTTGCAAAAAAGTACTTGGACACATAAATCCTATTAAGCTGCATTGGCAGCTGAAAGGTATCTTTATTCACATTTCAGACACAATTTGGTATTCAATATATTTCGTTTCTTGAGGACTCTTGTTCCCAGCAGACATTTTTTTGTTGGATGCTCCGTGTTTTGTAGCAATTTAAAAATAAGTAAATGTTGGTCCTTCTGAATCTGGGTATGGTATGCTCCAAATGATCGGAGATGGGCTTTCTTTTACACAGCTCGATGTAAATTGCACGTATACCATTAAAAAGCGAATGCGACAGCCTGAGTTGTGTTGGTAGGAAGCTCATGTCCTGCGACGTCCATCCAACGATTTTCGAAAAAGCCTCTGGGCGGCAACCCTACCACTTGTGAGCCCCGTCTAAAGCCTGAACGAGCAAACACAATTTCATAATTTGTAGCCTACGTTAATAAAAAGCCAGACATATTAAATTGGCTGCGATTAATTCCAATCGAACAATATGACTTAATTAAATCGAAATCCCCTTCCGAATGACAAAATTTCATTTTTTCCATCGTCAGCTTATTAATCTCATTTGTCACCTAATTGACGCGCGTTAGTCAATCGCAACATGATTGGAACAGAAATCGGATATCCTTCCAATCGACATATCCGCCCTTTTTTTCCAAATAGTTGCGATCCCTTTTCAGTTACATTCTTTTAATGGTTTTTCCAACAAAACTGAATTTTCATGAACCCTCTTGTCGATTTCAACGCAAACTCCCCTTAATCGCACAATTTTAGCCCCATTTATCCACTCAAAATTCGATAATCGCTATATTTGTACCTTGACGTTGCCTCTAGGACAATAAACAAAGTAACTTTCCCCGCATACACTCTTAGGGATGGATAAATTGTGTGCCAAATAGACGCACACAAAAGTGGATGAAGAGGATTCCTCAAAATCGACACACAAATTGATGTGAGGGGTTAACAAACGAAAAAAAAAAAACAAAACAAGTCTACAACAGTCAAGACAACCCGAGAGAACTTCTAACAGAGCACAGGCATATAATACCAACCACTAAGGGAGGCCATACCACCCACTTTGGCACTCCAATAAAACGAAAATGAAAACATTGTTATATTACACACCCAAAAACACACTCGCTCACATACACAGTCGCGCACACAAAAACGCTCTTCGCCAAACAAATAGAACCTCTTCCTATCACCAAGTCAACCCAACCCAGCAGCCACCCGCACCCCTTCTTCGGGCTCGATTGTGCTCTTAATCAATCTGAAATAAAAGCTTCATTAAAGCTTTCAAAGTGAAATGAATGCGCGTGAGAGGTACAGGAGCGTACTGAGCAAAAAAGGACGAAAGCGGCCATCAAATTTGAAGCACACAAACAAACTAAGTGTGAAACTGCTCGGAGAACATTTTATATCTCCCCTTGCCCTCAGCCCCAGCGGTAGTGTCGTTGTCGTTGCCGTCCTGTACCTGTGGTACAGGAGATGGGCAAAAAAGTTCACCCAAGTGGTTTAGATAAGTACAACGGCGGTAGAGAGGAAGAGGAATAAGTAAGGATCGACAGTGGATCCGGGATGGCGGACGGGAAAGGGGACTGGTTCCAAGTTGAATTGGAATGGCAAAAAGTTAACCACGAAAAGGTAAAATCACAAAACAGTTGCTTCAGATGAACACGCATACAGCAGGCGACGTGCGACGAGCAATCGAAATCACTGCTGATGCTGACTGCTCTCTGGCTCGCTCTCGAGGTATGAGGTACGAGTATCTGTGTGCTGTGGTGAGGGCATATCCCTTTGGCATTTTCCTTGATGAAATATGCTTCAAGAGGATCTCGTGTGTCAATTAATCTAAGAAAGTAATGACTTGGGATTTTTCCACTGTATATACGCCAAATGAATCCTTTTTTCCCATAGTTGGGTGACCTGCTGACCTCCATTTTCTTGAGTTTATTTCTCTCGTGGCCGATTGATGAACGCACTCTGTCGTCGTCGTCGTCGTTTCTTCCCGTTTATATGGGGTCATACAGTATCCCCCAGCGGGTATATAATAGGTTATCGTGATTCCTCACCGAAAGCCCCCCCCCCCAATAAAAAAGGACAAACGAAAAATCCATTCTGTTTGAACCATGAGTAATGGCAATCGTTTTCGGCCTTATATAGGGTCCGGATTTAATAAGCGTCCATTCTATTTACGAAGGCAGGCAACCAGAGAGATGCTTAACAGCATGTTCAAACGTTCAAAGGATGCGGGCAACATAAAATATAAAACAACAAAAACTCCTATGTAAGTGGACCATAACTGAATGACGAATGGCAAGAGCTTTTCGCGCAAAAGCGGTTTTTCACTCGTACAACGTTCAAGACTACCCACAGTGTGTACCCCACTACGGTATACACTCAATACACTGTATACACAAGGAATAAAACATTGAGGCTGGCTGGCAAATCGCTTGGCGCAGAGCCGAGCGGCGACGGCGACGGCACCAGTCAAGTCCTTAAAAAAGCACATCACATGGTACACACTATCATGACAGATGGCATCGGTAACGACATTCAATTTACCATTGCTAAATAATATATTTGTAGAGAGAATGAACGATTGCCCGGCTGATATGATGACGGTTTATCGAATTTATGTGCGAGAGGGTGCGATTTGAGCGCAACAAAAATGAAAATGCGGATTCACTGTATGGGAAGAAGTGGGGCGATTACAAGCGCTTCAAAATTTATCCAACGAGACAAAATCGACCGAGGGGAGTGTTTTTTTTTTTTTTTTGTGACCCAGTGGATATATATAAATGTCGACTTTTTTCAGTATTCAAAGTGTGGTGAGGGTCATCAGGTGGGCTCTAAGTGAAGTTAATCACCGTTGATGCCGTGAAATTAATTCGTTTTATCTTTCGATGTAATAGAGTGGAGTGGATTGGAATCCACTTTTAGCTGGTCGCCCTGAAATGGCCGTGCTGAAAAATCCAAACAAATAGTACTTGTGAGCTGTATGCACTGGAACTGGGTGTTTATTGGGAGCAAGTGGACAAGGCAGTGCTTGCTAAGTTGTCGTATATCCATGTAAATAGGTTTATTGCAGTGCTTTTGGATACACAATATTTTTTGTTTTAAATAAATTCTTTTTTTGGATGCCCACGCCTTGTTATCGTATCCTCCACAACATTTAATATCTGTTTACCAAATTTTAATGCAAAAGCTATTACAAAGGTCAAGATAAAGTATGTTCAAGGACTCTGTTGTAATTAGGGTGGAAACGCTTCAGTTGGCCAAGCCGGCCCACCCTTTTCGATATGAGTTCGAATAATGCACATCGGAGTTTTAAATTGTGCAGGACTAGCTTCTAGCTTCTGGACTAGCTTCTAGCTCCTGGACTAGCTTCTAGCTCCTGGACTAGCTTCTAGCTCCTGGACTAACTTCTAGCTCCTGTTGCGCCAGTATCGAGAAGAAGCATTTTCTTTGTCAAGGTTGGACAAAAATTCACGGAAAAAAGATATCATACCGAAGAAAACCTGCAATCTGTTCAGTGGTTATTTCAAAAGATTGAACAGTTGAAAAGTTGGTTGATGCACGGGCATTTAATGGACTGTTACAAAAAAAACACATACACATACGAGTGTGTTAGGCAGCTTTAAGAAAGTTCTGTCAAAAGCTTTTCAAGTTAACATGTTGCAGTGCCATCTAGTGGCAAGTAACAACAATAGGACAGATCGAAAACCATCGACATGAGATGAACGGGGATCGAACTTGCATAGCAGTGGAACACACTAATCACTAACTCACTGAGAAGATACAAATACATCCTATAATTGAGGAAGATCAGTCAAACGATTTCGAAGTTGATTTGCTGCAGCGCCATCTACTGGCGTGTTACACAAGCTACAATAAATAAATAATAGCAAAGGAACCTCGATCACGGAAAAATAAAATACTTATATATGTGACAGTTTTATTATTATTATTATTTATTTGTTTTCAGTGTGATTGGTCGAACAGGATATACAAACGACGATTTTACATAATAAGAAAGATTGATAAGGTAGCCGGTAACTGGCAACAAAGGCTCAGCAACTGGGTGAGTATCTATTTAAACTGGTCGACCTTTTCTTTTGAAGTGATCCATTGTTTGCATCGCAGGCCTTGGATAACGCGTGGGTTCTATAAAGCTCCCGATCTTTCAGGTAAAGGGGGAATTCCCAATACTTGTAGAGGGTTGACCATTCAGCATAGCCACCTCATAGTGGTTCTATCTAGGGGACGTCCATTAGACAACACAGTTGATACTGAGAAACTTGAAAACGGGTTGGTTACATTCACTAGCACGAAGGCTATGAAAAAATATTTTTAGTAAGCTTTCCAATTGATATTGAAGAGCAAACTCAAACGACTTGAAATGGGAATAACTCCAACAACGGTTTATCCCCTCTTTGGGGATTCTCATGCCTCAAGGTACAGCAAGGAGTACCTTCAGTAAAACAGTGAACCCATTGACGGCCTAAGTGATTAACAAAATTTCATACAAGCTATTATGAAGGTTGTTTGTAAGTGTGGGTCTTAACGCAATCGTCAACAACAAATATAAGACTCACAATAAAATTTGGGTGCGAGATATAACCGAAAAGAAAGTAGATTAGTTAAAGGAGGGGGAAAGGCTGAGGCTATAAGCAAAAATTCTTGCAGCTAATGGTAGCAGCTTTAGTGAGTAGAAAGCACTTTTCTTTTCTTTCTTTAAATTGAGGTAATTGATGTAACCAGTAAAAGTTAATTTTATTATATAGACATTGGGACAGTAACCATTTTTAGTTTCGACTCTAAATTTTAGTAGTTCACAGTGGCTATAGTTTCCATAAAAATTTCGCCTCTGGAGCCACGGGATGTTGTGAGCTTCCGTAAATTTAAAGTCGAGACTAAAATTTGTTATTAGTATGGCGCATTAAGTAAAATTATTTCATCGCAAATATGTAGGTCCAAGACTTTTTAACCCTAGAAAGCTAACGTTACCAGACTTCCATGAAAAGCTAACCATTCGTCTTTTTGACGACCACTTAAAAACATTTTTTTGTTTAAATAAATTATGATTTTATTCAGTTGCTTAGCATAAATAAGAAAAATGGGATATAAGTAAAATATAATTATAAAAAAAATTATATTTTTTAATTTTTAAATACTTTAATTCACTTTCAAATGGCACGTGTTTTTTTGGGAGAGGAAAAAATTGATTTTATGCTCGTCGTTTTGACGAACGTTAGCTTTCTAGGGTTAAACTCAGCAAAACTTGTGTCGGAATGTTTCAAAATCTTAAAAAAAAAATATTTTTTGTGATATTTGGCTTAAAAAGGTAGAAAATCCGTCCCTCATAAAAATTATGAATTCCCAAGACGTTGGTTGGCCCAAAAAATAACATGCTATTGGACTGGAATCAAAATCGCCTGAATCAAGTTTCTTTTCTCTACGATCATGTGCAATTTTCCACAGTTCTGGAAATTATTTACAAAGTTGTAGACCTTAAGTTAAACACTCTAAATTTATCACCGCTCAAAAGGTAGCTGAAGGTGTCACTTTGAAAAACGTCAAAACCCCATAAATTTTTTTTCCAATCAAAGTTTCAAATTTATGCGACTGAGAGTAAGTTATATGAAATCTATTATGGGCTTTTGAATATCGAGACGAAAAAATCCCCAAAGTTTCATGATAATAAGCAAGTTGGCATTTCACAAGGAGCATAGCTTCATCTTGTATCCAAACTATAGACCCTAGTTTGGACACACAACACTCCAATGAAACGAAGGAGCGACAAGTCGGTGGGCAGTAGCCCCTGAAGCCACTGGATGTCGATGATCCATTCCCAACGATAAGTTCTTCCAGCAGTATGAGGCTAATCAATTAACCCTATTTCGGTAACCCCATCGACAAGCTCCATTCATTAATTAGCAAAATTCGCTGTGATAAGTCGCCAAGCTACGCAATTAGAATTCATTTTTAAAAATAGCTGGTTAATACCTGAACCTGAACTCTGGCATCGTATGCTATAAACAAGAGTCTTCGAATAGAAGTGCCCAAAGAACAAAAGTGTTTCCGGAATCGATCTCCGTCCACCTACGCAGTCAATCTCGTGTTCCATCCCACACGTACCCAAATATAACTGAGGTTGCCATTTAAAGAGGCATCCCAAATGTCCAGCCAATAAATCACGGCCGACAACAAGCAGCAATATGTCACAATAATCGTAAATAAAATTTTGTAATTACCAGTTGGAGGTCGCAATCACATACAAAAAAAAAAAAAAAAAACAAATTAGGACATAAAATCCCATTAACTAGCTGATGGGAAGGAAAAAAATAGGTATCCTTCGTTAACCTCGTCCTTGCCGGATTATGACTAAATCATGTCAATGTGTAAATAAACAAGCCAAACGTAATTACCAGAGTGGTAGCATCATCCACCCCCATCCCTCTGAGCACTGACAGGGCATGCCACAAGAAAAACAGAAAAAAAGCTGCTCCTGGTGCCGGCCGCCAGCTATATGCAATCCTCAAGATATTTGACATCTCAGCTCTATCAGAATCAGAACTCAGAAGCCAATTTTGCTCACAACTCGTTTCGTTACTTTCCGAGAGAAAAAAATAAAGCTCCAAACTGACTTTTGTCACATTTTTCTCTCTAGAGCGACTAGAACGTGGATGTGGTCTCACTTTGAGAGCAGCGGTGCGGACGTACAAGTACAATATTTAAATTCAACTTGAGAAAAAGCACAAAGCCTCTAACAAGTCCGAAAGCACAGTGTCCTTTCGTTAAAAATTCAAACGAAAGGACTTTTGCTGGCCCCAAAAGCTCACGCCAAACAACACATGCGCCAAATGGCGAAATGTAAACTCCATTTGGTCGGGTTACACGGGCGTATACCAGTCCTCAGCGAATTCTCGTCGAAAGCTGGTAAACTGTCGCGCGTATCCGTGTGAATTTCGTGTGTTTTTTGTAATTCGTTTTTTTTTCTCTCTGTGTGCCACCTTGGACAGTTGGAAAACGAAATAAAAAAAATATCCTCTTTCGAATCGAAGGACATTGTTATCATCCCATTGTCACTCGATCGGGCGATTCGATTTGGCCACCTGACAGAAATCGCCCCTTTCGATAATGTAGGTCCTCGTGCTGCTGCATATCGTTAACCCAAATCCGCGTATGACCTACGGCACTATAGGACCATCGTATGATGTGTGTGATTGTGAATCAGCAAAAAAATAAATGAAAAATGTTTTCCAAATCAAAATGGCAACACAACTGTGAGGAAAATCGTTAGGATTACGGGCTAGAAGTGAACGAATCACCTTGAAGGTGCAAGGATAACCAAAACCAACCAACCGACAACGTGTGGGTGGGTGGTTGTAATCAACCTATTCCTTTGTGTAAAGATAACGCTTACATGACCATTGGCTGTTAATTACCATTTGATATTGCGAAGGAGCAGAGGGTTTCTTTTTTTTTTTTGCTCTGCCTTTGTTCACTTTGCTCTCATTCGGGCAATCACTTGAGATTTGTTTACATCCCGATAGAGGGGTATCGTGATAGCTTCATCAGAACGCCGTGGTGTATATTTTGTTTCGGTTCGTTTTTCCTTCTTCGCTCGGTGTCGGCATGGCGAGTAGTGCGCGCCTATAACATCCAGCGATTTGATACGATACGGATGCCTGTATGAAGTGCACAGCCTCCGAGGCGAACACCATTTGTCATGTCATTTGGGCGGCGCGCCTTGTTGGTTATTGTCGTACGTGTTTGTACTGAAATTTCCGCAGGATATGCGACAGGATGTGATCATATGTGCTGATTACAGTGATTATGATGTTGCCACCATTGTTGATGATGTCGCTAAATGATTCTGATGTATTGATGTCGATGTGGTAGCGCGCGTATTGTGCTTCGTCAGCATCTACGTACCTAGTGAAAGTTAATTGCCTTTGCCAACAAGATCTGTGCAAGTGGCTAGGGACTCCCCCAAGTCGTATACTGTTAAAAAGGAGAGCCGAATACCTCCCCGTTGGACGGGTGTGATTCCACGTTTCGTTTACGAGTGTAAAAAATAATAAACAAGTGTTAAGTGTAATAAAAATTCATATCCTGTGTATTTTCGTGTCTTTTACAACCAATAAAACAGGGAAAATATTGTAATATCCTGACGCGCCATTATCACAGAGGCGTGATAAAAAATAAAGCCCAACCAAAAAAAAAGAAGGATAGAAACGGAAATTCGTGCTGCTTAGTGTAAACAAAACTGTTTTCAGTGGGCCAATATATTTACGATTGAGCAAAGATATGTTGCCAGAGTAATACAAGTGCATAAGGAGTCGTGGAATAAACTTTACAACAAGGATTCCCCTTAAGGATTAACCAATTGAAATGTGTACGTAAGCTATTATTTTTTTTTCTTATTAATTTGTGGGTTGACATTATTTTTTAGGAACTTAAATACCGTTTGTTGCAATTTAAGATGGTGCCTATTCTTGGCATTTCAGGACAACAAACAACTTTAATTCTTATTCTTTGGAAATTCATTTTTCGAAACGTGTGTATTATAACAGCTGGCACAATACGCCCCCCAGCTGCATATCATATACCTAACACAGTACTTCCTGTGATAAATACGGATATTGACATAATTAGTTACAGAATGATGGCTTGAGGTGTATGGACTGAGAGGCAGTGTATGTCCGTAGGTATGGGGCTGGAAAATCTTCTAATTTCTCGATGTAATACCTCTGTCAGCTTTCGTATCAAAGTCAACATGCCTAAGGCGACTAGTGATATTTTGGAATGACGCGTTAGACATAAACGTACAAATAAACAGTAAGCTTGATGACTGTATAGGATTTATTGATGTTGCTATGAGTTCCGTCCCGAGTGTTTCGCTAAAAGAAAGCGAAACAGGATGCTTCTTAATTTTTTAAACATGGAGTTCTGTTTCTTTGAAGATATACCTACTAATAGCTGGCGATGGAAGAAACAGTCGTATGTAAGAGCCTCCCCAGGTTTTCCTCAGTGATGGACACCGAACCTTTATAAATAAAGAAAATGGTCAACCTTCACTTGTACAAATAGGCATAGTCGGAGCCAATTACAGCGATTCAAGGTGTAGGCTTTAAAGACTGTTAATGGTAGGTAATCTTCCTCTTTCCTTTTGTAGTTCAGCCTCTGGAAGGACCATAAATGTGAGTGATAGCTCGAAATACTCGGAGAAATAATATTATATTATAACCTTAAGGGGTTTTGAGGTTTTTCGTGTCGATTCGGATTTACGACAATAGTTTCACTATTTTGGTGAAGAACTTATGTGAAAGCAAAAGAAATATTTGACTAAAATACGTGTAGCTGTTTTCAGAAGACTGAGTTTTTAGTCTATTTTTAATTTTAAGAATAGCGCAATAGTTATATACCACGTGGTTTTCCACTGGGCTCAAAAATATATAAAAAAGGTCTCATCGAAATATGTCATAGTTTACTTCTAACCTACATGTCAGTAGTGACATCTTTACTTAGTTTAGATTACTTTATAAACCTCGACGATATGTACTTGCAGTTGTCGTCTACATCCACCTGCCTAGACAAATTCAATTTTTAAAAGATCTCATTTACTCAACAACTTAAGTAGGGGCGAGGCCATCTCCCTGATGGGCTAAATCAACTTCCTTGTGAAGTCATCACCTAATTAGGCTTGCTTTAGTTTTGTCAAATCAAAAGTACCCGCGCACCCTCAAAAATGTAGAAACGCATTAAAACTAGCTATCCCATCCTTTTGAGGGTAGTGGCTCAGTGGTTGCCATGTTAAACGAGCGAGGAATTTCAGGTTTAGCCAAACCACGCTATACTATATTTTGCAACACCATCCACCATCTGTCTCAAAAAGAAGAAAAATCATTCCAAGAAACCTTTTTCAAATCAGCCGATTGGATTTGGCTTTAGCTGTTCGGTGAGCTTGTGGACCCTCCCTAGCCGTAAACTTTTAAAATAACCCACCTTTTTCAAGTTCAACTTTATATCAGAATAGATAATTTTAGAAAACGGAATTTTTAAAACAAGAGCGTTTCAGGGGTACGCGAAGAAGTTTAAAAATCTACGATTATGAGAGAAATGCTTCTCGTATCAATATGCTCCTTGAAAATTAATACTTATAGCTGAGTTCTGATGGATAAAATGTGGGAGTTGATCGGGTATGTGAAATTTTTGAAGATAAGTTATACAATAAAAAAAGAATGTGGTCCACTGTCCCCATTGGAAACTACCAATAACTGCAGCAGCAAATCATTGATTAAGACGCATGGTGCACGAGGACAGCACAGAGACGATATCATCGGTACCTATATTTGCTGGCCAGACAAAAGTAATAAATACAATACGTACAATTTTATCGGATGAAGCATGTAGGTAGTTAGGGTAGGTAGGCGGTATGCGCTTAATAAAATGCAGTTTAAAGTTTTTTCACCACGGTTGAAATCTTGTTTATGCAAAACTTATATGAGGGAAGTTGTTTTTAGTTCGCAATGACTTTTCTTCGGCCTTACCAATAATAAACTTTAGTCTGGCAGTTTACGCAAAGACCCCACACTTTCCAAAATCCCATGTTTATCTCGGGCATTAGCTAAATAAATCCTCCCGAAATGTCATTTTGCAGAGGAGTGTTGCCCAACCCTCCTAAATGATGGTATGGAATTTCGTAATAGGAGCAAATATCTATACATACGCTGTTGTTCAGCCTGAACGTTTATAATTATAAACTAATTTTAGTAAATTTTAAATGTTTTCTGATTTTATTCGTTGGAATACAACAATGCAAGTGGTTTTAGCAAACACAAATTTGTACAAATGTATGCACAAAATTGAAAAATACCTAATGCACTTTTGTTTTATTTCTAAACACTTACCCCCGTATTAATAAACAAAAATGTGCACAAGTAAGTTAGCTAGTAGGCATCAGATAGCATACAAAAATTTGACGTAACTGCTGAATAACGAGTTGATAACTTTTACGCAGCGTTTATTAATATGTGGGTTAAAATATGTACTTCGAATATTTTGACAAAAAGAAATGGTTAGTGCTTCATCTTATCTTGTTTAACGGCTAGTGCTTGCTTTATGATTGATTTTCATTTTGAGTTTGTAACGAATTTGATATAAGTTTGAGATCTTTCCAAGAATTTCCAAGTCGCTAAGAGAATAAAATATCTGTTCATTTAATATTGGACAGCTCATACCTGAATACTTTTTTTTTACAATTCTCAGAACCTTAGGCGGCAGGTAGATTTGGGATGAAGGTCTCAAATATTGGTGTGGAAATGGTTGTTGTGAAAAGGTTGACTTCGCGGAAAATATAGATAGAAAAACTATCAGCATTCAGCAAAATCCATGCGAAATAATAAATTTGGGAACTGCTGGAAGAATATCGGTAGTATGTCCGAATTTAAGATATACAAAGTTCTTTATTACTTGGTGCGAATTCATCTAGGAGAAAACATAACAGCTTTCGTGTAGAAGAATGTCCACGGCTTTTTCTTCACCGAATTAAGTGAAGCTATGCAATTTTTAAAACATCAAATTGTATTTATTTTCACACCTCCATATACTTTTGCAAGTAAATATAAGCAGGTTAATATTTCTTTCGAAAATATTCACTAGCTAACGATCTAAATAAGTTTTGATTTGCATTATAAGCCAACGAATAAATCAAAGCATTCTAATAAACTGTGTTCCGTTTATTGTATAATATAAAAGAGACCTTATTACAAATTCACTCATAAATCAAACGTGAAGTACTAGAAAACAAAAGAAAGCGTACTATAAAAAGTACCGAAAATTGTGTCCGATCGAACAATAGGGCATTACTGATTTGCATACGATATTTGACAGATCAGCGGATATTTTGTGCATTTCCTATTTTGTTTTTTGCTTATAATAAGCTTCAAAAAGCCTTTAAAAGAAATATGTAGGGCAAATTAATTTGCAATTTAAATATTCCTTTTTTTAGAATAAAATCCTCGTTGTGAAATAAACCATTGACCTTGTTTTTCACGAAAACAAATTATGAAATTTGAATTCTGCGATGAAAATGTAATAGTTTCTAAGAAAGTTGTCGCACTAGCAAATTTGGAGGTCTAATTGTTTATTGGTACCGTTTCACTAATGCTGTACATTTTTACTAAAGCTGGCAACCAGCTAATCGTCGACATTAATGTTTGATTATTAGTAAGGCCGCTTGTAGATATAGAAAAACCCCGATTTGCGTCGTTGATTGGGACCAGAAAAGCACGACGCAAATCGAAACAACGATTCTTGGTGAATGGTGTATTCTCCTTTATTTCGTGCAAAAATCTCATTAATCTTATAGTACCTCTTGTGGCACACGCTAAAAAAATTGGCTCCAACCGAGTGTGATTTTTGCGGGTTTTAAAGAAATGGGTTTAAATTAGCTAGTTTCTTGAAAAAAAAACGAGTACTTGTTGTTTAAAACCGGCGAGATAAAAAGGTTATATACTGTTAAAAAACATACACTTCATCGGTTGTTATCAACCAAGTTTTTCGAATAATTGTCAACCACGTGGTTAAATTCTACAGAGTCAATTTGTTTTCTTATCCTATAAATCGATTATTTTTAACCGAGTTCCCTTAAACAACACTGCAAAAGTTGTTGTTTGATTTTAAAATTATATAAATTTTGATTTTTCTGCGTGTAGGCCCGGTTAAACGACGAAGCATCAAGTCGTGGCTTTTCATAGCTTTTTAATATATTTTTTTAAATTCTTCTAACCCAATGGCAAGTGTGCTAAATGCCGGATCTCTGGTTCAATAACCAAAAAACACAAATGACACCTGAATTTGTTTCCATTTCGCCACTTCTCGCGCACGTCCTAGAGCAAAACTGACCTAGAAAGGCTCCCCAATTCCGCCATTCGGACTCGGCATAAAACGGTCCTTTAAAAAAAAAAAACAAACTCTCACAAAACAAATGATTGCGCGAAGATTGGTCTATGTTACCTATTTGAACTTGTTGCACCAACTATTTATATGTTTTAAGGGTGATTTTGTTTAGGTTACAAACACTTTTACTTTTACAACTTTTAATTTGCTTTAATTTTGCCCTATATCTATTATTACCTATGTTTTTTTTAAATTCACTTTCGTATATCACTTTATCCGTTATGTTAACTCAGTAGTAATTAATTTTTAATCGAGTTGAATGAGGTGAAGTGCGGCACACTTGATCCCAGATATTTCTTTTCAAAGTAAAGCTCCATCCTTCAGAACCTAATTCCAATTTTCAACCACAATCAGGTTAAATTTAAATATAATTGTTAAATATTTCAATAGATACCAACTGCTACAATAAATCAAAAACAAATCCGAATAATATGTTCAATCGACATTTTGTGATTTACGTGAATGGTTCTCTTAACCAAGTGGGCGCAAAAAAAAAGAGCAACAATCTGTAAATCGAGATTAAAAAATAAATTTCTGCAAATTATTTAAATGCTTCATTTCGCAAATTAATTTACGCGTTCAAAGGCCGATAAGTGGGCTTAATTTATTTCCGAAGACTATATTGTCGGTAGTTTTTGGGAAGGGGCTTTAAAAAAATAATTATTTAATTAAATTATATGCTGCGAATAAAGATAAATAGGTAGGTAGGTACTTGAATTGAATTGAGGCCCATTGTTAAAAAAAAAATCTGCTATTAATGCTGAATGCAGTGCAATTAAAAGTAATTGTTAGATAATGTTTTGCATTTGCTTGCTGTAATTTCAAATTCAAATGACGGACATTGTGCCTGAATGAATGTTAATTCGAAATTCTATGCCAATTGTTTTCCATAGATATATGTAGGTACCTAGTGTAGGTGCATATTTTGTGTTGGACAGTGGGCATATTTCATTTATTGAGTGATTAGTAGAAATACCTAACTAAATTGCAATGCAAAAGAAATTGGGTTTAATGAGGTGTTGTTACCTTCACCTACACCACATCGTACACGGCAGTCAACCAGGCACAGGCACACCAAAATCAGGTAGACACTCCGGTTATCCATATGATTCACTCTTTTTTAAGGGATCCAATATGGGGCCATTGCAAGACTGGCAACGGCTGAATTCCCTATTGGAGATCAGCTTTAATTTGGCAGTGTCGATACAATAGGTATATTCGCGTACTTTTTCGAGCTAAGCACTAAAAATCTGTGAAACTTAGTTGAGCAGAACTCTCTCAGAGAGCTGAACAAATACTCCATACAGTACGACGTACATGGACAGACTTCCAGCTACTCTGACCCACTTTTATCTTTGACGTCTAATCCATATCACAAATAAATATATAACTTACTTTTTTACAATATCGGAGACACGATATACGAAACCTTCTGGGAGAACATTGGACCACCACCGAATTTTCTCTATTTTCACAAATTTTACGTTTGAGTGCAATTGATTTTTAAGACTGATTTTTAGTTTGTTTCTGCTTTTGAAGTATCAGTACTGCTCAAATTTTGCTAATTTTATCATTTTCTGTCATTTTTGATGAGAACGTGTACAGACTTTTTGCGATTGCGTTCGATTTAAACGGCGTAATGTTGTCATGCTTCCCATCTGCCCTCTCGGAACCACATTTTTCGTTTTTACGATTTTTGAAACCCGACACAGGAGACAGGATCTGTCAAAGCCATTTTTGTATTGTTATTTTAAACAAATTTCAAATATTATACAAATAATTTTCATTTTGTCTTCAGGCAACGTAACCCAATCTGATGGAAGGTAACTTTGAGTATAATCAAAAAAAAAAAGAAAAACACATTTTAAAACTCTCTACGTTCAAAGGGCAGTTGCTATTTGTCTCAATTTACAATTGACAAAGTATTGTTTACATCTCAAACCCTTAGTTTAATATAAAAGATTATAAATGCTCGTGCTGCTTTTGAAGAATTAATTTTCTCAGAAAACCCCCTCAAATTTCTTTCTTTTGTGGTTTACCAAGAGAAGTAAATCCGAGAAATTTTAGGTTCATTAAATTGTAAGGAAAGACTTGTCTTGTCTGATGGGAATTCCACGGATTCATTTATTAGTTTATGTATAAATTTGAAGGCAGAAGGTTTTCGTACTACGACTGACTAAAATCAGTTGCTTATTTCAAAGAAACGCCTACCTCCATTCAAATGAAAAACGAAGAAGGAGTCAATGAGTAGCTTTACAAATGCTGAGTCATTTCATTGTGGGTATGATTCCTGGAAATTGTACAATCAATGTAATATTGCTTTGAACATCTATCTGTGAGGAGATGAGCTATTTTCCAAGAACTACCCTCGGCCAGAGAACATAAATCTCTTCTACGGAGAAGAGTCAAATAAGTTGGCTTATTCCAGCAGGAGGTGGCCTAAAAACTTGGAAAATCTTTGCTTTTAGAAATATTAATTTAAAATTGTGACAAGGACTTGAAAGATTTCAGCAAATATTTTCTTTCACCTCAGAGTGCTATACTACTCTACGAAATGAATGGTCTTGAAAGGTCGATGAAAGTCCGCCACCACCACCAACCTAATAGGGGAACAAATTGTTGAGGGGACTTTCTACACTTTTGGGGGAACAATTTTGACAATGGGGGGACAACAACTTTGAAGAACATCAAAATGATCTTAGTCTTAAGTTACAGATTAAAAAAAAATAAAAACAACGAAGTGTTTTCAAATATTAAATATTTTAAATAATAATTTCGTTAAATGGGTGCATTCAGTTGTGAAAGTTTGTTTATTATGGCTTTGCAAATCCTAGCATTGAAAGAGAAGAAAGCCAAGCTGGAAGCTCTTTTTTTGTTAAATGGAAAGATGCGCGAAAAGGCGGACTTTTATTGTCCTCCTTTTGAAATTAGTTTTTGCGAAAAGAAATGTGTATTGTCCCTAAAAATGGGTACGTATTGTAGCCCCAGCCGCCACTGCATTCGTTTTTAGAATGTGAGTCCACTAGAGCCAATCATATGCTTGCAAAAATAAATTTATAAATCAAATAAGTTAATGGTTTCTAACTTTGTATTTGTTGATGGGAAAAAATAAAGTAGGTAAATTTTACATCAGTCTCAAAGTAGCACAAGCGGTAAGGGAACCAATTTTTTAAATTTTCTTTAAGCGTTTCTGAATAAATCGCTCAAGCTCAAGGGTTATGAGTTTCATTCTTGCATTACTGAGCTACAGCGTTTTTGGTGCCATACCGATTCTGTCGATATTTCAATCGATTTCTATGAAACATGAACTATCCTATGAAATCCGTTGGTGTATTCCCGCATACGAGTATATTTTTTGAGCAAATGAAAAGCTATGCAGATTGAGGTGCATTTAGGAAATATGCCGCCACATGTCAAGTGATATTATCTTCCTTTCTTTAGATCCATCGGATAAGGTCCGTTGTTCTTAGGTTCAGGGTAAGAAACTTGAACAAGAAGCAGGTGTCGCGAGCATGAAAACTTATATCTTTGAGCCGTAGGCGAACGCAAGAAGCTTATAAAACTGAGACTTGTGTCCATCAGAATGAATATCAAATCTGTTTTTCCAAGAACATTACATTAAGGTTGCTTACATGGCAATGAAAACTGGGTTCACAAGCCCACACGTTTCTGATACAAGGTGGCGCAAAAGTAATCCTCCTATCAGAAAATGCTATAAATTTTGCGATTGGCCCCTAATGTCAGTTCTGTTTTGACATTTGTGTAGTAAACACATGCGAAATACACGTGAATAAACAATGTTACGCTACACTGCTCCAGAACGCGGAATATTGGTGACTATTTATTTGAGCAATAATCAGTCGGTGACTTTGGCACAACGCGAATTTCGTCGCAGATTTCCTAGCCGTCCAACGCCTACTGGTGAAACACTGCGACGTTTAGCCGCTCGCCTCGAAGAGACTGGCACAACACGAGATGCTGCCAGGCGTGGCAGACCCCGGAGTAGCCGTTCTGCAGAGAATATTGCTGCTGTAGCCGAAGATGTCATGGAAGCGCCGTCGACATCGACCAGACGACGTGCCACGCAAATGGGTATCAGTCGACGGTCTTTACAGCGAATTTTGGTACAAGATTTGAAGATGTTTCCGTACAAAGTCCAGACGGTGCATCGGCTGTTAGCTGCTGACCGCCAATCGCGTCTAACATACGCTCAAGCCATCCTTAATCACCACCAAGAGGAAGATGATTTTTCATCAAAAATAATCATGAGTTATGAGCCTCATTTCCATCTTAGCGGGTACGTAAATAAGCAAAATTTACTCTTCTGGGGCACTGAAAATCCGCGTGTAACCCACGAAGAGCCATTACACCCGCTCAAAGTCACTGTATGGTGTGCTGTTTTCGCTGGAGGAGTCATCGGACCTTTTTTCTTCGAAGACGTCGCGGGCCAAACGGTTACTGTGAATGGTGAGCGCTACAGAGCAATGATCAACGAGTTCTTTTTGCCGCAACTTGATGAATTGGGATTGGAAAACATGTGGTTCTAACAGGACGGTGCAACGCCACAACCGATATGCTTAAGGATGCATTTCCCGGGCGCCTAATCTCCCGTTTTGGCGATTTGCACTGGCCAGCAAGATCGCCTGATTTGACCGCTCCAGACTTCTTTTTGTGGGGCTTTTTGAAGTCGCGGGTTTATGTCAACAAGCCTCAGACTCTTGCAGCTCTTAAAGACAATATCCGTCAAGAATGTGAGGACCTATCGCCGGAAGTTTTGGCCAAAGTGATGGAAAATGCCATAAAAAGGGCTCAAATGACAATCAACTGTGGCGGCGGACATTTACATGACATCATATTCTCGACTTGATGTAAAAAAAATTAAAAGACCAAATAAAAATAATCCACAAGAAGAATCAAAGTTTTTCATTTTGTTTTTAAATTACAGCCAAAAAACATCGGAAGGTTATTTTTGCGCCACCTTGTATAATATGTGAAATAAAAGTTCAAGTTGCTGAATAATTTTCGCTCCCAAAATAATTTATAATTCGAATATTTTGAATTTTGTTCTGGAAAATTGTACATCCCTGAAAGACTGAATATTCTAGCATTTGCTCTAAATTTTTTTTTTTGTGTTGAACTATTAACGTAGATCAGACTTGTTAAAAGTGTATTCCAGTGCAACAGCTTTATATTGTCAAAGGAATGTGGTCTCAGAGACTCTTGTGAAAATCCTTCCACAAATTGTTTCTTCTTCAGAGCCTCCTTTGGTTGGTTTAAGTCACACGGACACTGTAGGTTGGGGGATAACTGCAGCTTCCTAAGTCTTCCTTAGTCGAGACCTCGGTTTTCAGCGCTATGGAGCTTCAAAAAATTAAGACCCGATTAGCAGTTAGCCAAAAGTCTCTAGTTGCAAAGTTGGTCAATGCCATTAAACCGTCTATCTCAGACTTTGGCCGGCACTGGGTTAAAGATTCCATGAACCAAAGCGTTGAAGTCAGTTCGATCTACTTGTCCTTCTGATTTCAAGTTTATTTACAGTACCTGCTTGCCTTTGGCTTGGGGGTCTTTTTTCTGCAATTACACCACGCTCTATATCAGGCACTCAATGTACTGCATGGATGGCTATAACTTTCGGTCTGAAGCCCCAATCACGCTCACATGTTTTTCTGTTGTCTTGTAAGTGGTAAGAGGTCATTGCATTTTTATAAATGTATGCCCCTCCACTGATTTTTATTTCTTTTAAAAGCTACAAATGTACAGATGATGTGGATGGCTATCCTCTCGGAGTGGAAGTGCTAACAACGGCCTCCTCTATTTCGATGCTCAAATTATGAACCTGTCGGCGCAGTGGCTTAGTGTTTAGTGTGTTGGACTACTAAGCGAGGGGTTCCAGGTTCGAATCCCGAGAAAACCCAAATTTCAACTCAAGGTTTTTTTCCACTGCACCACCTCTCGCGAACGTCTGACAAACATCCGAGAGTATAAATGTCATGAAGAAGCTTCTCAATTAGCCGTTTGGACTCGGCATAAAATTGTAGATCCCTTCCATTCGTCCCAAAAATGAAAAACTCACACAAAACGAATGGTTGCGAGAAGCTAGGCCCAGGGTCCCTACCGTCCTGTAGCGCCAACTATTGATTGATTGAAATTATGAGCCACCAGCATATTCGTTAATCAAATCTCAGAGACTTGAACTTCAGATGTAGGTTCATATGGGTATATGTACATTTTACCATACGCAGGGTTAAATTTTCCTTCGGACAAAATTACCCAAAACTGGCGCCAAGATATACCGCACCAGCCACATCGTTTCTTTTTTGTTAAATTTTGTAATTTGCAAAACTTTTCATTCAATTTCCTTAAAAGCGACCAAAGAAATAAAAATAAAAAAAATTGTATCCAAGTTCTTAAATACTGTAATCCGCCTACACCCTACACATAAATAGAATTCCGCACATTGGCCATGAAATTTCTTGGAAAATAAATATTCCCATAGGAATCTGCAAAAAAGCAGTCCATCCGCTATGAATTTTTAATTTATTACCCTACCAATGCCAAGAGATTCCATTCAAAATAATTATTACATTGTTTACATACACCACTGACTGACAGAGTATCCTTGTCCGCAACGACAGTCCATAGCAACAAAAAGAAAAAAAAAAAAAAGAGTCCACCTCTCGTAACGAAATAATAATCGGAAAAATAAAATCGAACCGACAAAAAAGGAGAAGAGAAACAAAATGAAACCATATCATCAAGATAAACAATATTGCCTGAAGGCATCGCCATATTATTATCGTATCTTGCGAGACCCGCTCTCCCTAGAGTTTGGCCACCTCTTTGTAGGTACTCGTCTCTAGGCAGTCGGGATTATTTTGCGAAGAATGAGAAGTTGTTCGATGCCATAGCAACTCTATCCTTGTTCGGTATTCTCTATTCCCTACTTCTTCTTCGTTTGTGTTTTTACGTTTTCATTACATCCCCTGGTTTGATTTTCGATTAGCGATAGGAGTAGGAGCTGTGTAGCTGTACGCTTGTCGTGTCCTAATACTAGATCATAAAGCTTCCTTCATCACGCTACATAAAACACTTACTACACTGTGAGTGCAGAGTGCCCCCCAGGATGTACACAACTTTGGAATCAGACCTGGAACAGAAACCAAGTATAGTTGTTCACTGCGAGTATATACGAGGGCCACAGATCTTTCGCTGAATGTAAACAAGCCGGTTGAAGAATGGCAAACAAAATCTCCATACGCCCCTTCGAAGCGCGCCCACATGTATCCACATCCATTTGCCCGGTGGTTCTGGTTGTTGTTCGTAACTATCTAAGTGGAAACTTAAACTACCGACAGGGGGAATAAAGAGCTGTAAATAACTTCCAATAGGATGATCGAGGAATAGATTTTTTTTTGCGCTGCGAACAGTTTAATGACTGGAGTTAAAACGGATGAGTTTTCATCCTTCATTGCATTTCGTTCAAGGCAAACGACATGGAAGGAAGGACTTTGTCCTCGGCAATCTGGACATCGCCCAGTGAATGTGGATCATACAATTGATTTTGCAGCAATTGCTTCATAGGAACAGTGCTTTTCCTATACGCAGTCTGGGTGTGTATCTATGTCCTTCAAGCAGGCACATGGGCGTACTCTTAATCACGAGCTAAGCTCTCATAATGGATATCACAAACAAGCGCCAGAAATCACCGACAAAAACAGCGAGAATTTGCGCGAAAATAGCACAGACTGACTGTATCTGCCGGTGTGGCATTTAAAATGAAAGGAAAGGATTAGGAGTTTCCCCGAATCGCGTTTCGTCTCTCTGCACATCCTCTGAATAAAGAAACAAAAACGTTTTCGCTGTACCATTCCTCCGTGCCATATCCGGCGCTCTCTGTGTGAATCAAAAGATTAGCTAATCTGTTTTCATCTCGAGAGGAAATCATTTGGGCTCTCTCCCCGTTGGCGGTTTCTATTCTTTGCATTCCACTCCATTCCAGCAAGTTAACCGACCGTCAGACAGAAAACACACACAAGACACAGCCCCGCAGCCCCCGAAGGGATATGTCAGAGATAAGAAAAATATTTTTCGCGTTCTAATTATTTTTATTTTTCTCTCCCTCTTGCACAAGTGATTCTCTGTTGGTTTTGTTACCAGATTAGGGCGAAGGAAGGTGATGTTGTTAGAGTTTCCATGTATAGATTAGGAGAAATCTCCCCCAAAGAGATATTGCTCCAAGGGAAAATGCGATAAGATTTTTATTTGCGAGAATGTGTACGTAGACGAGGGTAGGGGTTTGTGTATATACTCTTTTGGGCGAGCTATGCGGTAATCAAATTCAGGATATTAGAGTCGTTCCGAGCAGAGGGAATGCTTGTGTGTGCCGTGCCTGTCTTTGGTCATTAAGAAGATTTTTTGATTGCAAATGAAATTGGTTTGCCATTATAGGTTTGGGTAAAATGGTACATTAAGGACGAAAAACGCAGATCCTGTTAATTGGGAAAAAATCTTGACTTAAAATTCTTTGAAATGGTTATTGTATTGGGTTTATATATTTTTGCCAGATTTTATCTTGTCGATAATTGCGGTAATAAAATGGGCATCTGCATAAATAAGGGAGGCAGTTTAGCTCGATGGTAAACTTTGGGTTCTGAAACGGCCTTAGGTAGTGGAACAGCGGGGCGATAGTTGCTCACCATACAGATGTTTATGGTTGAAGTTTAAATGCCAGCTGGGTATGAATGTAAATTAAACAGTTGTAGAAAAGGACTTTCATTTTTGTGCGGAAGGGGTGTATGTCTTGGGTGGGTATTTCTTTTTTTACGGTTCGCGAAGGGTTGATCCTGCATAGTCGGAAAATATTTGCCGTCAAACAAGTTAACGAAGTATTTTTCCCTATCTAGGAAGGTCTTGAAGCTAATTCAAGTGGCAACTATTCATTTTTAAATTAAATACAAAAAGCTCACCCTCCACGAAAGGTTAGTCAAAAGAGCATACTTGCCACAATTCCAGCCGTATGATTGTTCTGTCCCCATCTGAGCTGGAAATAAGAGTTGTACATCACTTTGTCATTAAATTTGTAACGCCAAGAAGGAGACTTCAAAAAGTACTAATATTCTGAATCAGGATTACATTCTCAATCGATTTAGCCATGTCCGACTGTCTGTCTGTCCGTCTGCCTGTCTATCTGTCTGTTGAAAGCACGATAGCGCCCAAAGAAATTGACATAGGCAAGTGAAATTTTGTGAGAGGACTTACTTTTATCGTTATCAGATTGGTATTGAAAATGGGCTATGTCGGTCAAGTAGTTCTGGTACCTCCCATACAAAACCAATGACTTGTATGCAGTGGAGGGTATCAAAGCCAGTCCGATGATAACACTTTTACTTGTTTATTTATTATTTGCAACAGAAAGAGAGTTTTATGTGGGTTCTGTAAAACATTTTGTCCTTCGAGTTAGCAGTTTTGAACCCAATTGTTTTGCCAAACCGAAGTAACAATGGCTTCACAGGGTAATTCTTCGACGGATCTCCACTAAGCTATCACTTGGGGAGTTCATGTTAACCCCGAGGTGGATAAACTCCTTAACTACCTCGACATTGTTGCTATCAATAGTGACAGTTTGCCCTAGGTGGTGGACAGATGCTTGTTTTTCTAGTCTTGTCCCCATTTACTGCAATACCAACCAAATTGAACAATTGTCCAAATTAAATAACAATCACACTTCTACTACCTCATCATTTTGCATCTGCATAAATATATGACATCTCATTTGGAGAACAATACCAACATCATTACGCCAATGATAATATCCATAAAACAATTTCAAATGAGTCACTTAATTTAAGTTGATTATAATCGTCATCCTTAACAGTGATAGTTCGAAATAATGAAAGAATACGAACGTGTATAACTCTGATGCATGGCATGGGGATGAATCCCAATAACAATAATGGATTTGAACATGAAAAACAGTAGGGGGACAGTAGGCGACTATTGTCGGCTATTTAACGGAGTACGAGTATCTACTTATTCTTGAATAAATGGCGCGCTCATTCAACTGGAACAGTCTTTTGCAATTGCAATCAAAATCAAAATCATAAAAATGTAAATCAAAATTTACGGCGGCTATTTAAATTGTAAACGAGACTGAAAAGAAAGCAATACCAGTGAGTTGATTGAGCAACAAAAAAGTGTATAGATACGCAAGTCGTTTTGTAATGTATTTTGTTATAAAAATAAAATTTGGTTAGATGATTTGGAGAACGCCAGGGTGGAATCGTATAATTTTGTCATCAAATTTCAACTCGAAAGGGGTAGTAAAAAGTTGCATGGCTCTCAAGTTGGTTATGGCAATTGATTGAATGGACTGGGACACCGTTTTTAGAACAAAGTCCAGTTCAGTTTAAGTGGAGGACAGCATTATCACCGCGTTGGCTGTCTGCAAACTAGAATGCATTGGTGGGGATTATTCGTCGCATCACGTGTCTTGAAGTTCGGAGGCGATTGGGCGATTTATCTCACTTCACTTGTATGCTAATCGGAATCCTATGAGCTAAGATCATTCACAATAGAAATATACCAATTTCGAACAAATATAACTAAATAAACGCAGTCCAATCATAGGCTGTAAAGAACTGTCAAAGCTGGTCGAACCAAAGTGCCAAACTCTGTTGGGTTTCTGGACATACCTATATCGAATGGAACGAGAATGCCAATGAGCTGGCAGATGGCGCTTAACAATAAACGACAGTGAGGCAGAAACCCCTATACCAGTGGAACACTTTACGTAGGTATGGGATTAAAAGTGATGGGCAGCTGGTGGTGTTTTCTTATGAAAATAACTGATCTGTCATTTTAAAGTAAAAAAAAAAATAAATAATTGAAAAAAGAAATAACACGTCCGCATGGCCCCTAGCCTAGCGTCTTAGAAATTTTCGTTTTGTGTGAGTTTTTAATTTTTCGGCCGAATGGAAGGGATATATAATTTTATGCCGAGACCAAACGGCCAATTAGAAGCTCTTTCATGACGGTTATACTCTCGGATGTTTGTCAGAAGTAAGCAGGAGGTGGAAGAAACCTAAAGAGGGAATTCAGTCTTTTCTTGGGGATCGAATCTGGGACATTTCGCCTAGTAGTCCAATATAGTAACCACTAAGCCACTGCGCCTACAAATATTTACTTAGGGGGATGATAAATACCTTGTTTAAATGAACCAGGGCTTAACGAGGGACAATTTCATTTTTAACTAGTCACTAGGACCGCTTCTTATACGCAAAAATCTCCCTCGAAAAATACAGACCATGGGAGTCAAATCCGCATCTGAAACCATTTGCTGTTTCTTGAGATTAATTCGGACATGCATGCAGTCCGAATTATTAGTGGGTATAGGTACGTAAGCAGCATGACAGGAAGCAGCTCAGAAACTTAATCGCGTCCAAGTGTCCAAAGACGGTTTTGTTTTTTTTATGAGCCTACTTATGCAGGCAAGGAAAGAGAAAAACTCAGGCCGAATAGGAAAGCTAACCGGTGGCCTATGGCAATATTTTTCTACATTGTTATCCATACCATCTTCTCTTAAACAAATGAATCTCTTATAAAACTTTGCAGTCAAGTCGTGCCACAGGAAGTTTCCAAACGAACTGGTAAACACCTTTGGTACACATACAAAAAGAAAGAGAATAATTTAAGAAGCCAATAGTTTCACAAGCATTTTAAAATTTGCTTCATCAAATCAAAAGTATTTTTTTTAAATAGTATCTTCATTTTTATAAACTGAAAATTCGTACACCAAATAAAGTTAGTTTTTACTATTCCTTACGTAGCTCCACCATGGATTCGTGACTGAGAGTTCTATGTATATCTGCCTGAGCTTCAAAAACTCGAAACTAGTGATGCCAGCTTTAGGTACTAAATTTCCCACGACGATGACCAAAAATTCCATCCGCCGTTAAACCGAAATTCACACAGCTTTTTCTGCGAAAATTTATTAAAAACAAAAGAAATAATTGTCGAAGAATTTCAGCTGTGTCCACATTTTTTAAGGCTTCAATATACGAATATTTTTATTTAAAAATTTATCACCCACGATACGGTACCACTGCCACTCAAGTCCACCCCATGCTACTTAAAGCTACCTTCTCACTTTGAGCTTTCATTATTTTGAAATGGGAACCCAAAAATGCGCCGGATAATAGCTGTGTCTATTGAAAAGTATCAATGTATGGCACACGTACAACAACCATATGTTGTATCACAAAACCAGACTTACAAAATAGAATAGGTATAAAATATGAAAGGCAACCTTCACTTGTTTCTGTCCCCACTGTCAAATCCCTAATGTTCAGCAACAGCATGCTAAACAAAATAATCTATCAATTACAGCTGACCTAAAAAGGGCAACAAAATACATGTGTATCCCTTGGCAACAGTACACAAGTCCTTACATATACTCGAAACCAAAACCAGCCCTCCATCCTTGCGTTCCAATTTTAGCCAAAAAAAAAAAACAAAGTAATTCAACCGGAAAATACGTTCTCATCATATTTTTGACCGTAAGCAAATTGTCCAATAATACAGTTAAATCAAGCATTTCCCCCCCTTTTTGGAACGGCCCTGGGTCCGTTTCTTTCGTTTATTTTCTTCTATTACTATGGCACAAGGCTATTCGCTGCTATTTGGCACGAGGCACCATTATGCCTTGGGGGTAGACAAAAAAGAAAAAAAGAGAAAAAAAAATTAACTAGAGGGTCTACAATTGATTGCCCACTACCACATTTGCCGAGTTGAATTTCGCCACGGAAGAAGGAATCATCAGCCGAGAGCGAACCCTCAGGACTAGCAGGAGCCACGGCCACGGCAGCCCGCAAAATATTAAAAATCGCTCGTAAATTATTGTCCTCTCTGTAGTTGTTTTTTTTTTCATTCATTCTCATAATTTTGCCACCAAAAGAAAGAACGACCAAGCATTAGCAGGACGAGGCAGGAGCAAAAAATAAATTAAATTGAATTATAGCTCCGCGCTCAGATGTTGTTGACGATTTTTACTTAATTTGCTGCAAGCACGTTTCTGCAACTTTTTTTTGGACGAGAGCAAAATTGGGTGCGGGGCGTGTCAAACATTTAATTCCGATTCCGCAACTGCAAACACGGCGAGGGGAGGGCGTGTACAGCAAAGTTACGCGCCGGAAAAAGGATTAAGGAAACAATTAATGTTCGCTGCTGCGATAGCTGAATTTGGTGTATGTATAGCTGGTAGAAGCCAGCGGCGTGCTATTTATTCGAGAATGGCCGCGATTTTCGCTTTAATTAGTTGTCATCTATTTTGCAGCAAAAGTTAAGTCCTTCGGGCGAAAAGTTTTCCCAGCGCTGCTACCAAGTACGCAAATTATTTATAATTCAATAGACAAAAGGGATTTTGTTTTTTAATTTGAGTTGGCAAGGACTTCCGATTTGATTCAACTTGTGTTCTTTATTGTCAGAAGTTATCAAATATTAATTTATTTTGATTTCTAAACAACCATCAGCTAGATAGGGGAATCCATTTTGCCTAAAATGTCCTGCGGGCTTCTAATTGAATCTTGATTGTCGTCGCTTCAAGAGGGGGATGTTTCATTGACCCTACCATGAGGCGTTTGAAACATGGCCAGGTGGTAGGCAACAGGGCAACAAGTGGGCGGCAATAGGCTGAATGTTAAAAGGGGGTCCTTTTTAATTTTGTTACTTTCTTGTTTTTTTTTTTTATTGATTTTTATTGGACGTCAAGCTGGGAGCTGCTTTGATGATAAAATTTAAACTTGAAAGTTATAATATACCCAGTCGACCCACGCGCAGATGTCTATGGGGAATTAATTTTGGGCCTCAAGTTAGATGCGTAGAGGCGGAGGCGACATTGTAAAGATATGTCTAGCCGAGCAGGTGTGGTTCAAGGTAGACCACATTGTTGAATTTATGTTTTCGGTGTAAGATGCGAAATAAGGTTAACAATTCGTAAATAACTGTGTGTGGGGGGATTTGTAGAAAATTGGAAAAGAAAATTGTACGCGTAGGAAAGCCTATTTCTTTCTAATGAGGTAGATCAACTTATTCGAGCTTGGCGGTGCGGAGATGTTTGCGAATCCGGTTTTCCATTGGAGTTTGTAAATCTTTTTTTGTGATGAGGGCTCCGACTCAAATTTCCATTTAAGTTGTGGGGCAGATACTTATTTGTTGGGAAAAATGCGATAGAACGTGTAATTTGAATATATATTTGAACATTGGCACAGCTGTCAAAACGGTAAATAATTGTGTTCAAATATATGTTCAAGAGCGAGTAGAAGGCCTTGGTGCGAGGCTCAGTAATGGGCTTTTAAAAATAAAATTAATGGTACCAACTGTTTGGAATATTTGTGGAATATTCAATAAGTGGGTAGGTATACTACCTGATTCAGCAGCTTCATTCGCGACATGTAATAAATATAAGCGCAAACATTTTTCAGTTTTCATATTTGCAAAAAAACGGGCAAGCTCAACCGCTGAAGAGGTGAAACTTTCAGGGAGCATTCCACTTGCTGTCCAGTTTCGCACCTCTGCCCCTTTAAGGAGGAATTTTCTGATAACTCGAAGCTTTGCACGTTCATATAGAAGTAAAGATTACCCCCATTTCACCCTTTTTCCAAAAAGCATTTACCTACTTCTCCTAAGAGCTATAATACCTTTATAACAGGCTGCGATTGTGATAAGCAAATTTTAAAAGGTGATAAAGTATAGAAAATATTGCACACGTGTTTCTGGAAATTTTGATCAAATATTTATCTTTAAAGGCTATCCCTCTTTTAAGGGGCTATAAACATTTAAAAAAAAAAAACCTATTCTCGGTCGGACTAACTTAAACTTTGTAATACTACCTACTCTATAAAACTAATGACGAAACACATCAGCTTAGTCTTTTAAAAAGCCCAACCGCCAAGGGATGCAAGACTTCCCTAAGCGTTTTAGAAGTGCTTGCTTTGTTAAAATAATTGCTTATCTTGACTGAATCGAAATTTTAAGAGTTGGTAGAAAAGTTGAAAATGTTTCCTCGTGTTTGAAGGAAAGTCCTTCCATTGTTGACCATTTTCAGAGCAAATGGTTAATGATTGACCCCACTGTCAGCCGAACAAAACTGATGAGTAAAAGTTACAGACTTGCGAAGCTACACAAGCACGGTCCAGCAAGTAGATAAAAAAAAGTAATTTTCTTACCGAAAATGTAGAAGGCTCTAAACCTCGCAATATAATAAACACTTGCCATTGTGGAAAATTCGAACCACCCACTACGCGACTGCCCCCAAAGAATCCCACTCAGATAAGCATTCCACTTGGTGCAACCATCCCGCTTATTAGTTTTAATTTTAAATTTTTAATACACAAGTTTTCGAAATCGCTGCCATTCACCCGTACATACGGGCAGTTTATTCAAATGGCACTGACACAAATGCCTTTGCGTTTCGTCGTTGTCTGCCATGGTAATTGGTATTTTTGTCGTCGACCCTCGGGCGGCGGGGCAGAGGCGCAATATCCACCACCGCTTTCCGCACTTAGCCGGACATATTTCCATGAAAGCATCAAATTAAACAGAATGAATTTTTCATATCACGTGTCTGGTTGGCTCTGGTCTAATGCAAGGACATTTGGTATGGCGACGGGTCTTTCGCCTTTCCACTTTGCCAGTACAATTGATTTGAATTTTCGTAAGCACTTTCATTTGCATCCCACCAGCCGACGACCGACCGACCGACCGCCCACATAATTCTCCGACCGAGTGAGTATGCTGAAATTATAATTTCCATGGCACGAACCCAGGCTCTGGCCATTCGACTGAGCTATGGGATGCGAACTTCTGTTCGAATGAGAGTAGGTACCTCATTAAAAGCGAAGCCTTATAACCACTTACTGGCGGCACAGGGTATACACAAATAATCGAGTGCGAGAGCATAAAAACGCAAATGCGAGGGCTATACGTGATCTTCCAGCTAAGTGATATCCTTATCCGGGGTCAAAGTTGTGACATAATTTTATTATCCTGGAACTTCCTTTTATTTGCTCCTTTTGTTTCTGTATGGATTTCGGTGTTTCGCCTCTCGTTTGGTATTTCGCCTTACCCAGCATTGACTCTTCCGGTGAAGGAGTCTCAGTCGCAACTCTGCATCAGAGCCCCGTGTCTATGTATAGTATATCCTTGGAAAGAGAAAAACTTTTTCAATTTGCTACACGCTTTTCGCTTGGCTTACTCTAAGTGGGGATGACCTTTTGTTGTTTCTTTCTTGGGGAATTCGGCTGTATCCTTATCGACTTTTTCCTTCGTCCTTTGTTGTATATCTTATTTAGCCAGTGACATGGTTGTGTTTCTTTTATTTTCGAATTAATGAAGGAAGAAAGACATTTTGTTGCCGGATATGGGTGGAATGTTACTCATGGGACTGTGAACACGGTGGGTAATTTGCAAGTGAGGCCGATTCTGGAGGAGCTGTTTGCGGCGCTACAGTTTTTTGATAGAAATTTTGTGGAATGCTGCGCCCTTAGCGATTGTTATAGGAAATGAAAGGAGATCATCATTGACTGTGTGCGCTTGGGGAATAGTAAGCGATCTGATTTGTGTGCAAAATTTAATTGAATTGCAAAACATGCTTATGCGCTGTGGTTACGACGCTTAAGTAAGTGGCTAATTCGGTCGTATATTTCGGTTTCTCCGGTTCGGAGTTTATTACGAAGTTGAATGGGAAAAAAGGCCAAAGCTGAAGCTATGTCAGGGAATGGTTTTCAAAGGAAATAGAGTTCTCTGGTTAGATAAGTAGCCCAACAATCAAGTTCGCGATCAAGTGCTTGCTCTCTCTCCCTTTGAGGAATCCAAGTAGAAATGTCAGCTCGGCTTATGGAGAAATGGTTCTTCGATGCTGAAAAGCAAGCTGATCTTATTGGGGCTTGAATCAACAGAAAATATTTCGCCATATTATGAGCACGGCTTGTCTCTGAACTTGTTAGAAGAAAGATTGCCCATAACTTTTCCCAACAAGTTTTATTTGGAACTTGTTTCAGTTCGTAGATTCATTCATAGACCTCTGTTTGCAAATTTAATTTATGTGCAGCTGGTCCGCTGAGACTGGTTAAAAGGAGCTCTTTTGTTGAAGACTTTTAGTGTCTAGAGTAGGTACCACAGGCACCTATGCTACAAGCTTTTAAAACGTTAAAAAATAAAAATAAAAGGTTCGGAGATCATAACTTTTGAGCACATTCGGGATGAAAGAAAGTCTAAAGTGGCAAGTGCAAAGCGATTTATTGTCCCAATTTTGTGCTTCTTCCGGATCGGTAGTCCCAGGAGACCGGAACATGCGTTTTATTCCTCAGCCTCTTGATGAAGAACTACCTCGCCTTTCAGAATATGTTCGAGAAAAGACTGAGGAATAAGACGCAGAATGGTCTTATTCCTTTGGTATTTTCTCTTTTGATTGGCAATTTAAATTTTCAAAATACCTGAAACCTTCTGCGGTTCGGAAGGCTTCTCATGTCTGACATAAAAATACAAGTACTCACCCAAGAACACGCAAATTAAATTGCTTCTACTTCAAAGACTCTAAATAGCTGGCATTCCGTTCATCTTCGTATTATAGCCTTCCGAGAATAAAAATAAAGTCGGTATATCATCCTTTCGTTATAAATGTCAATTTTTTTTTTAATCCTATTCAAAATAAGTGAAATTATTTCTTTTCCTTTCATTGATTTCCATAACAATTGCTCAGCAGTTTCCTCTTTTTATCCGCACACAAAAAAAATTCAAATTCAACCGCTTTATATCGATGTTCGACAAAAAAAGAAGAACGTAGCAAACAAAAAGAAAATATCCTTTCACAGCCTCAAAAGCAACTTCAGTCAGCCGTCATCGTTGTAGGCGTCACAATTTATGAAGCCAGAAAAAAAAAAGTGCGAGCACCCGCCATTGTGAATTCAATTGCCAGATATCCCTCGGAGGTATAATATACATTTGCGCTTCCTATGAATTACGGCGCGGAAACTTTCGCCCAAGAATAAAAGCACAAACAGGATAATAACGTCGTGTCTGCCTTACGTACTTTTGGCTTTGAATCAAAAAACAGAAGAGTGACGGTGGTGCTCGAGTGCAATAGACCTATGTGAAGTGCGTTTATTTTTATAAACACCAGTCGGCTGCTTTGAAAGGATTATTGCAAAAATTCCAAATGGCTGAGCAGGGGATATTTCGAATTTATGCCAAGTTTCATGCGGATTTGAATATACCAGGGATAAGTTTGAGCTGCGCGTTCTTTTCGGTTTGTAGTATAGAAACATATTTTTGCGACATCTAAAATTATTTAAAGTCTTTAAATTAAGTAATTTAAAAATTGCATACCACTCCCATTAAAATGAGATATGCCTCTTTGTTAAACACAAAGCTTTAACTTCAATTTACCAAAAGAACTATACATAGTTTTCCGATAATCGGATCAGTAACACAGTCCTTCTTTGTCTAATTTTTTTGTGCTTGTCCCTTCTGTGTATGATAAAAGACGGCGTTGGCCTATAGAAATTCACACTTCATTAAGTTACCCTCTTGTAAAAATCGGTTTTAAAATTCCGCCATAATTGGTTCGACAAACAAAAGTGCCCCAATATACCGATATAAGGAACTACGGGCTTTTTTCTTCTGACTTCCACAATCCATAGTAATCGGTCTACAACTTTTTACCCAAAGGAGTGCTCACTTGGTTGTAGGTCGAAATTCGAAAGGGATTCGGTTCCAACATTTCAGTCCTAGCACAATTTTTTCTCATGTCCTCCAAATTCTAGCTAATTTATGAGCCCTAAAGCACAAAAGTTCATCCTCTTTGACTAGACGCAATCAAAGTCCTTGCCGTCATAAACAATAAGAGTTGAAACACTATACAAATCCTTAGCCTCCCCACTAACCATGACATATTTTTCTAATAATTTAATTCAATGCTACATAGAAAATAAAAATAAAGTCCCACTTTCCTTTTTCCATCTAATCTCTTTGTATATTAATCATGCATTCAAAGGTATGTACGCCTCGACGAGGTACTCCCATGCTCGTATATATGCCGTAGAGACAAAAAAATTAAAAAAAGGATTCATTACGCGAGGGAAACTCTTCATAACTCCTCAGTGCGTCTGGTTTGCATCTACAGTTTCCCAGGGTTACTTGCTGTCATAATATACTGCATCACTGTTGCATTACCCACTTGAAGCATACATGGATAAAATCTGCACACTGTCACTGTTTTCCTTCGTGACTTTCTCTATAAAATTCAAATAAATTGCTCAAAGACAATATTTTTTTTTCCCGCAAACTGTTGCAAAAGGGACATTTCATTCTTTGCATATGCAAGACAAGTGCAGGTGAAATTGCGTTTCACCGACGGAGGGGATTATTGTAACCCCGCAAAGTTCAAAGGGGATTAACTGATTTCTGAATATAGATTTGTCAGAGAACAGAGTTTTTTGCAAATATCGCGAGCACATTACTTGCATGACATATGGCTAAGGCTCCTCGATAATCCAGCGAAGATGAAAGGGACTGAATCCAGGAGCATTGATTACAAAATTATGAATTGGTATCTTCTAATCCCTTTGTAGTGGAATGTTTAATTTTTTCACTTGACGTCTACATGGGAGAGTTCGAAAAAAATGATAGCCTTGCAACTGATTTTATGCACTAGATGGCGCAATAACTGATCAGCGCAATCTATTCATCCAGATCGATTCTAATAATCATTTTTAGTCCAGCCTAGATTTAACGAACACACAATGGCGAAATTTTTCTATATAAAATTGACCATTGTGACCTACAAAATATTAAGTGTGACGTTTAAAAATGAATCTCACATTAGAGGCGAAAAACTTTGGAAGAAACTTACGAAACTAACATCAAAATTATTGACTCAATTTGCAAAGCTACAGGTAGAATTTGAGTGAATAGAAAAGATTTATGGGCATTAAGGCGCCAAAATCTCACCTTTGACAGAAGTCTTGATTATTTTGTATATAAACCCCTACAGTGGAGTTCGTCTGCTTCAACTTTGCAAGGGCATTTGTATTAGTTTTAAGACAGTTAAAATTTAGGACAAGCATTTGGTCTATCTGATAGGCGATTCGTATTTGATTCACTTCGAGCTCTCCAGAAGAAGATTTCCTTCGCTGGCGAGTTCATCCGATAATCTCAGGCGATAAATTGAAGACGTTGCGTTACGTCGAGAGTCGATTGAAGAATTTCCAGCGATTCGCTGAAACCCACGGGGAAGAACAACATTCAAATTAACAAACAATTTACAAATATGCTTCACAGCTTTTTTTTTGAAAGTAGTTGCCACTCATAAGGAAATTTTGATTAAAATTTTTTTGTTTGGAGTTAAGATGTTTCAATTTAAAACCACATACATATATGCACTACAAAAAAAGTTGGCACTCTTCGGAACTAAGTTTTTGGCACCCAAAAATATTGGTTAAATAGTAGCTACCGTTTTATTAAAATGCATTAAATTAGATTAAAGAAAAAAACAAAAGTGCAACAGCTAATTTTTAAATAAAATTATATATAAATGTGTTAATGCAAATAGGTAAGAATCAATTCAATGCCTTAAACACAACATATTCGCTTGATTTTTGTTTGTTGTGGAGACTGTGCAGGGATGCAATGCTGTGTGGAATTTAATTTTCAATATTTTGTATATGAGTCAGGTTACTTTGTACTCGTATAATGGTAGAATTTTTACCACTGGTGGCACTATAGTATATTGAAATCCATCAATTTAACCAAAGTAATAAATTAATTAAAAATAATGCATTAAACCATTCAGTTTTGTTTAGTTAACAACTAAATTAAAAAAAAATTAATTAAAAAAAAAACAAAAAACCCGACTGACTGTAAAAATAAGAATTAAAAAGATATGAACAAGACACATTCAAGTTCGTACACCTAACATTGACAATCGGAGATTATATACATACAAAGCCTACCAAATATGAGTATTGAGAACCCTCCGACTGCCAAATAGTTAGGTGTAGAGCTTGAATGTGTCTTGTTCATATCTTTTTAATTCTTATTTTTACAGTCAGTCGGGTTTTTTGTTTTTTTTAAATTAATTTTTTTTCATACGACTTTTCAGAATGCTGCAACGGTCACACAGTCTGTGTCGGAGTCGCTTGTGCATGATGAATGAAAGAAAAGAATAGTTTTTACACAACTGCGTAGTTGAAATTTAATGAAGTAAATGTTCAAATTTTTTCAATTGTTAATATCTTTTTACCCTATGACACTCCGGGGAGGAATACGAATATAATGACACCTCACTCTTCCAAATCGGTTAAGCCGTTTAGGCTACAGGGCGTCCCGTAGGAACGTACATAGGATACGCGCGAAACCCATAACCCTCTCTGTATACAGTCGGATAAAAACTTAAAAGGAACATAGCTAAAACGATTTTTTGCAGTTTTAATATTTTAATTAAAAAAATGTTATTGCTAAAATAGCTAGTAAATTGTAAACTTAAAATGCGAAACAAATAATAGTCTTATACTGTAATTCTTGGAAACGTCAAAAATGCATGTGGACCCAAATGAACAGTGGGTGTCCCTGTCAATAATCGTATCTATAGCTATTCTTTGACTTGAGCTTGAACTTTACACAAGAACAAATTTGTAAAACGTCGGGATATGGCTTAAGGGTATACTTGCTTCATCTGATCTGACCAGCCTTGTAGGACCTACGTAAGTTCGGATATAGCTATTTTAACTTTAGGTGAATGGAAATTTAAAATTTACTATATGTTGAGCGGATCATTCTGCTTGACTAACGGATGGTCTTCAAATTATTAACATCGATTTTGACCCAACTATGATATTACAATGCTCATCTCTAGAGGCTTTGTATCTGGTATCAAGCTATTCTTTCGCATCTGCAGGAGTATCACTCAACAGATTCGGAATTTTGCTTTCATTATTTCTTAAGTTTATGTTCCCACCTTTGTTTTGTTTGTAGAGCTTGCAGGCTTTCTTAACAGCTCCGATTTTTGCCTGTAGCATGGATTAATAAGGCTATTTCTTAGCTGTGCGTGCTAGTCAATTAAGAAGATTCTGTGGAGTGTTGCTTATGGTCCACTTCGCCACTACGCTACTGGATGTTTAAGGGAAACGCAACAGAAAGAACTTCTAGAGATATCTAGTCTGATAGTAGCCTTAAATCAATTTAGAAAAAAAAATCTCTGAAAAAATACTCTAACCAATATCTGTTTTTGGAGTTATTTCGCCTTTACAAAAAATTGACGAGCTTGTCTCTTATGAGAGAAAAATATGGAAATTTAGTTTTACATAAGATTACAGTCCCTTTACCTCTGGGAACTGGGAAGAACAGTAAAGCACATATTTTCGACTTCCTGCATCACTAAAATCTGCTTTTGGCCGAGACAATGATTGATTGCCAGGTTTTTTTCTTGTTTTCTTCCTCAGCCTATATAGCAGGACATTTGGATTTTATTTTAAATTTGTTCCATCAATCTCAGGCAAGGATACAAATTAGAACTGAGGTGTGGGCCGGACAATGGCCAGTGGAACATCAATCATAGTTTGGCTGTAGGCGAGCGTTGAAATCAATTTCCATCAAAGACATATTAATATCGCATAAACGCCTAAAATGTGTTTGGTGAATACCCTTTTGAACGTCTAAACGTTCACTTACAAGGACAAGTTCCATTATCTGCTTCTGGCTATTCATTATGTGACTGAGTACAATAGCCCCACAGCTGTATCGATCATCTTGAGTTATAAAGTTGTCACCCTTCTGGTGGGACTATCTCCCGACCCGTGTGTTTAATAATTGACACATTTGGCCTGGCCTTGCAGGTGTTTTGCTTAAAGAACCAGCACACACCCTTTGCCACCCAATAAAATATTAAACTAATTACACAAACAAATTAGAGAGAAAACAAAAGCAATCAAGGACCTTAATGAATTTTCTCATCAAGTTGTATTTTCCTTTTGGAACTTTCTCCATAGTCCACACAAAATAAAGCCCCTTATCCGGGCGCGTTGTAAATTCAGCTTGAATTCGGCAGCATGAACACTCCTTGTTGTCGGCGGCCAATCGCTGCTGGATAGGTACCCATATTGGGAGAAAATCTTCGAGGGATTAAGCGCCGCAAACCTAAGATGTCGAGATGGAAATTCTTCGCATCTATGTAGAACCGGCGGGCCATGAACCTAGAAAGGACCCTCAATCGCTGCCGGTAATGACCTTGCCCGAAAAACAAACTACCTATTTAATGGCAATCGTCACTTTGTCGAAGGATAATACGATTATTGCCTGCGATATCCTTGAAAATTAACGATAACTTCTCACGTTCTGTTCGCTGTGCGTGGGCGTGTCTACATAGAAAATAGGTAGGTATACAGATTCCATTGTTGGAGAATTGGGAATTCAGCTTGACGCGGTGTGAGCGGCATTTTTTTTCATTTGGGGGAAGTTGGATTAACATAATAAACTGGTACTTAGCCAAAAGCTGAAAGGTCGATTCAACGACACGACGGCACACAACAGATCGCGCGGCAAAAGACGGAAATTATTAATTGCTAAAAACACAGGCACGTATACGTGAGAAGTCCCACCAAAGGGGAGAGGACACTCTTTATTAGCATTCAACGACAGGAGCCCGCAGCCGCGTCCTATCTAAGGGCAATATAATGCGTAGTAAAGGAAAAACATTATTTGAGCAATCCTTCGTTTTTTTCCTCGACCTTACGTGAGGATAAACTTTTTCACAGGATAATTGAATATTTCATCGTTTTTATGGCAATATGATACACCCACGTTCGGTGGGTGGAATTCGGTGGACACACGATGCCGTATTAACTATGCACACAATGAACAGTGAGCTTTAGATTTGGGAAGAGAGTGGTATTTTTGTCAGCGTTCGATTTTTGTGACAAAATTTTTTCGTTATGATGCGGTTTCAATATTTTTGCCTTTTTATACCCTCCAGAGGAAGGTATATTCACTTTGCCAATACATTTGTAACGCCAAGAAGGAGTCACCGGAGACCTCATAATGTATATAATATTCTGAATCAGAATCACATTCTGAATCGATTTAGCCATGTCCGTCTGTCCGTCTGTCTGTCTGTCTGTCTGTTGAAAGCACGATAGCGCCCAAAGTAATTAACGTAGGTGAATGAAATTTGGTGAGAGCACTTATTTTTATCAGCGTCAGGTTGATATAGAAAACGGGGTATGTCGGTCAAGTAGTTCTGGTACCTCCCATACAAAACCAATATTGGACCCATGTGTCTCTCTGGCTGTTGAAAGCACGATGGCGCCCAAAGTAATTGACGTAGCTGAATGAAATTTGGTAAAAGGACTTCTTTTTATCGGCGTCAGGTTGGTTTTCAAAATGGGCTATGTCGGTCAAGTAGTTCTGGTACCTCCCATACAAAACCAATATTAGACCCATGTATCCCTCTTTCCGTTGAAAACACGATATCGTCCAAAAGAATCAACCTAGGTGAATGAAATTTTGTGAAAGGACTTCTTTTATCGTCGTTAGGTTGGTATTAAAAATGGGCTATGTCGGTCAAGTAGTTCTGGTATTTTGCATGACTTGTATGCAGTGGAGGGTATCAAAACATCGGCCAGGCCGATGATAACACTTTTACTTGTTTTTGGCTTGATTTGATTTCGCATAGAGTGAATATGATTTTATTCAGCAAAATGATGGTGCGGGAACACTTGCAACGTTTGTGTAAAGCACACGAGTTCCACAGGCGTTGGATGGCATGGACTTTTTTTTTTGGAATACACGACAGCTATGAACTCTTTTTTGGTGTACGTTGAGGACTGGCAACAGGTGTAGGATTGATTTAGGGTCTGTTTATCCGCCTTTTGTGTATGAAATAGAATTGTGTAACAAATCTAAAGAGCCTAGAAGAATATTTCGCGAACATTAATTTTATTTTGGGAAAGAGATAATTATGATTTTAAAATGTTGTATTACCTTGATGCGTAGGTAGAGCCACTGTGCCAAGTTTGCGTAGAAAATGTATGGAAAAAAGCAAATAAGATGAACGCATTTTAAAATGCAATTATTGAGGGCTTATACTTATGCACTATGAAAAAAGGATTAAAAATCCTTTCCAGCATTTAAAGTACAAAACAAACTGAAACAAATGATCACCTTCTTTAAGCCTACTTAAAACTCACCCGCATGCGTGCATGGCCCCGTGCAAAAGCAACCTAAGTGCACTTAGTATAGTTTTTTTATGTGTACCTCGAGAGTCCCCAAATCGTGCTTTTATTTTTTTTTATTTCTTCATGCAAATAACCAGAAACCTTGAAAAAAGAGATATAATTGCACTTAGGATAACACCTTAAGCGATCACTAATCTTTTGTTCAAAAAAACTGCAAACGCCTCTCCTGAAAAATATCATGGATGCACTTAGTATGTTCTTGCACGGGGCATTCCTTAGAGAGCTTGAATAGTCTACCGATTTACATTCGCATAATCTTAAAATAGATGATTCCATTTAGTTCTTTCGTGTGGTGTTTGATGAAGTGGCTGTAAATTACCCACCAGCAGCATTCGCAGCAATATCAAATATTCGACACAAAATATATTCTGGGATTCTCAGATGAACTCACCCGCGAACGAAACCTTCTCCCGAGACACTTAAGTCGAAGCGAACGAAATGTCTATAGTCTTGGTCTAGATGAGATATGATGATGTTAGTCTGAACGCCAATCCATGCTTCTCCTAAACTTGTAAAGATTTTATTGAGTTATTAGCTTTTTTAGAGGAGTGTTGTGTCGACGATATTATATTGAACAGCTTCAATATTAGGGCCAAAGCGTAACACTTCTATACCAGAGATCAATTTTTCTGAGCCAGATGCAGTTTTTGTAACTAAAAACACAGTACATATCCATATTTATGCCTTTTCACTCGACGGATGTTAAACAGCTCGAACGAAAATGTTTTTTGTTACGGGTGCCAGTATAGTTGTATAAATATTATATGCATATCTGTAAAAAGGAAGTTGGTAAAATTTTAAGTATTCAATTGACAAATCCTTGGGCGACTTTAACGCCAAACTTGTGGACCGTAAAAGTGTTTAAAAATCAAACATCCAACCCGTTTTCACGTCAAACTTATCTACTACAACTTTACTCTTAGTTACCTTAAAAAATATATATATTTGACGCAACATGTCTATGCAAAGTTACCCTAGGTCTAGCTCTACAGTTTACACAAACTCCGTCCGGACCTTGTTACATATGGCGTCGCTCAAGGGAGACCTTTTGTGCTAATCCTTTTCAAACATACAATCAGTGATACAAACATGATATTTAGATACTAAGATTTGACTTATGAAAATTTTTTAAAGCATCGCAATGGACAAAATTTGCAGAAGCTTAGGTAGCAGCTTAGCCTACTGCGTTTGACCCAAATCGTCCCCCACCAAAAGTCGTCGCTTGTAATTTCTTCTTCAAGAGGAAATACATTTTTTAAAGCCTCAAGGCCACTTCCAAACTGACGGTTGACTCGTAGCGAGAATACAAATTTTGACTACTAAATTGTTATCCCATTTTCGTTATACGCGGTTTAGTTGGTGCTAAGCTTGCGGTTGCGGAAAAAATATCTCCGATAATGTGTAACACTCGGTTGTGGTAAGACTTGAATTTCTTCGTCGCATTCAATGAGGAAATTTTTGTCGTCACTACGAATGTGTCAGCCATTGTCTTAAAATCAGCTACTTTCAAGCTATAACTTGACCTTGCGAGTAAATCGAGGAAATGCGTTTTTTTTTCTCGATAAGGTCATCCCTTCTATTTACAAACCAGGTTTCTGGAGATTATTTGTTATCGAAAACTGAACCACCATATAGCCAGCTAGTGAAGCTAGTGAAGTTCAGCATCTCAAAAGACGTCATAAAGTCGTTGCCACTTCTCATTTAAATACTAGAGCAATGCAAGGTGCAAGGTGCACTTGTCCTATTCACTATGGCTTCGCTTTTTCAAAGATCCAGCATGTCAACTTTAAGGGAGCAGCCGTTAGTATAAAACCCCTGGTTACTGTTTCGATTACTAGACTCATCGATTCCCTTGAGAGGAAAGACTGCGTGGGCTCTTTATTGCTACACAGGATTAACTGATTCGCCCTTCCTTTATAATATAATATTATTGTGATTTTCCATCCTTGCAGCCATTATTTTAAGTTGCAGCGTCTTTCCAAGTGCATCGTCATATTTTTTCTGTCAGAACAATTATATGCACAACCATGGAGTCTTTTACCAGGCTTGCTGATACATGTGGTTTTAGCTGCCTCTTAACCGGTGTCACAATAGTGCGACCACCGATTTTGCTGCTATCTGTACTAAGTAAAAGCACAATGGAGGATTTTATGATCACTCCAATTCGACTTTTGACTACTCCAAGGGTCTGAATTTGAATTTCTTTCGAAATATTTCTGCCTCCAAAGATCGGGAAACTTTAAAAGTCTATATAAGCCACGTGGATTAAGCTCACGATCTATGAAATTTTAAATTATGAAACACAACTCAGAGTACATGAAGCTCCAGGTCAAAAATACATTTACTTCCATCTAACTTCCACTTCTTTGAGATTTTATATTAAAATTCAACATCATTGCCCCCAGACGGCTTCTAGTTAAAACTTTTTGTCGTTCTTCCTCTCAAGGCATAATCCCTGACATAATCCACACAATGACATTTAATTCCGCAAAGTAACGTAAACAAAATAGCCCTCTCCACCTATATGCCCATGTTCATCGCCCACCCCCTTTGCAATTCTCCAAAAAATACAACAAAATAATTTATCACTTGACTAAGCAACAGGACCTTATTGTCGCAACCAAAAGAAAAAAAAAAACAAAATCATCAGTATTTCCTTTCTCATTTCAATTCCTATTCACAGCTGTTTCCAAAGCCAAAACCCACAACAGAAAATAAATAAACAATCAAATCGTTTCTTGAATTATTATTATTCGAAAAGAGGGAGAGAGAGAGAGGGAGATGAAGACAAAAAGAAAAGCGGCAAAACATCTGCAGCACACCACAAAATTACACAAAAATAATAAAAGATAAACAAAATCAAGGCAAGGAAGGCTGCAGAAAAACGACTTGAAAATTCAACGACAGGTGGCGCCTTATCGCAGGAATGGAGCCAGCGCCGCCATTATTTTCCGACAGCAGAGCAGAGGAATCTTTCAACACAGCAACCGCAAGCACACGTCCTCCGCCGCCCCGCCGAACAATAAAGTCAATTAAAAGCATTCGATTCTTCGGTGAACATCCTTTGCCCTTCAGAAAGAGGAAACTGAAAACACCCAATAACATAGGAATCACAAAAAACCAAAAGAAAAAAAAAACGAGCAGCAAAAGAAAAAATTACATCCACTCGCAAGGACGATAGACAATCGAGTGTAGGTACGTCTACGAATATAAAAAAAAAAATCGAAATCATGATGATTGTGAAACAGTACCACGCTGGCTGATAGAAGACACAACCGCAGTGAGAGAGCGAGACGGGTTGAAGGAGATTTAATTTCACTCAGCAGCATTGCCGCCACCCATAGACGAGTGGCTGATAAAATGTTCCTCTGGTGGAGCTTGCTCCTTTTTGCGAATAAAATTTTATTTATCACTATTGAAAGAAAGTCACCACACCAAACAGAATGGAATGGAACGGCACCCCCAAACGGTTTTCGCACATCCTTTGGCGCTTGCTAAATATTTCCTCGATTCGGCTTTTTTTTTTTGTCTTTCCATGGCTCCACTTAATATTCATTTGGTTTGGCTCCTTTTCACTGGAACGGTTAGAGCGGAAGCCAGCAGTCGTTTATAACTCCTGCGGTGATTGTGAATCGTTAGCTTTAATCTTTAAGTGGGTTGAAAGTGGCTCGTACCCGAATTCTCCAAACGAAGTGGGGGGTGGAATTGGAAA
Source organism: Cheilosia impressa (assembly GCA_948293265.1). Classification (NCBI taxonomy): domain Eukaryota; kingdom Metazoa; phylum Arthropoda; class Insecta; order Diptera; family Syrphidae; genus Cheilosia; species Cheilosia impressa. The sequence goes on along the minus strand of OX411883.1, from coordinate 20,809,168 downwards.
ACCGTTTCGTGTCGAAGTGGTGGGAGGAAATACCAACCGCCACCACATAGTGCGCGCACCCTTAGCATAATCCAACCTGGGCTCGGAATGCCACCTTCTGGCTGATGATAGTGATAAGGTCGTCCTCTTTTGGGATTTGTCCTTTCTTTTTTGTTCCTCCTCGAAAATAGGCCATCGCGACAATGTGGTTAGAACGGGGGGTCGATCCCACCGCCACCGGTGCTGGATAATTTAATAGGCACCTGGGTGTACTTGCGGTTTTGCTTTATTTTATACCCGTGTAGGTATTTCAGAAACAGATCAGATAATGTTAACTGGTTTGTATTGTGTGTTTCGCAGCGTCCTCCCAGTCCCACTGGCGTGGATTTAGTGCCAGGCCGTTTAAGAGCACCACAACCGCTGAGTATCAACCGCGTAATCAGATTGTCATTTGTCTGATGAGGAATTTTCCAAAAATGTCGTCCTGGTTTTTTTCGTTAGTTCCGTTCCGTATCCCTCTGTATAATTTATCATTTAAATATCACTTTGTTTGTGAATGGAATTTTTTTTTTGTGTTATCCTGATTACTCTTCATGCCAAACTTCAGTTAGGCAGCGCCCGTGGAAGCGTTTAATTAAGTTAATTGGCGGACGGTTGTATGTGCTGGCCTGTTGTTATCTAAAACTCTAACGATTTTTCTTTTCGACGCACAGCTAGGTGCTTCTAGCAGTATGTTTGTGTGGAAGGAAATTTGTTTCCTTTTTCGCTGCACTTTCAACAACAGCGAAATAGAAATTCAAATGAGTTAAAGGATTTTCAGCTTTGTCAGCGTCAACCGTGTAAGGAAAGTGGGTGTTGGTTTTTTTTTCTTTTATTTCTTGTTGTTTTTCCTTTTTTCCACCTTTCGAGCAGGGATTAGAAAAACTATTTCCGCTCGGAGATTCAAAAGAAGACTCTACCGGAGGGTGGTTGTAAATGCGCCTCTACGACCCAAAATGGGCATTTTTCTTAATTGGTGTGTCTATGCCGTTGGCACTGCGTTGCAACAACTATACGGCACTCACAATGCAGTCTTTGAGAAGCGAAAATTACTACAGCATGGGCTAAATAAATACAGTCCAGAGGAAGTCAAACATTCGTTAGGGTAAAGGACAAGAAATGGATATGGCAACGAAAGCGGATGGAGGAAAATAAATAAATAAAAAGTAATATAATCACAAGAGTCAACAAACGGCGAAGGACTCTGGGGTAGTTTTTTTTTCCGCTCTGGCCAGGTAAATTGTAGTAGAGTTTTTTGTGTTGCTTTTAATTTTGCTAATGGCTGTCATAGTTGCATAGTTAAGCAACAACAATGGTATTAAATCCTTTAAAAGTCATCGGTCAGACAAATATCGCAGGGAAATTAGGTGATTGCTTTGCGTGAGTATATAGCATGAACAGCTTTCATCGGCTCCTAGTCCTGGCAGAGTGGGTTTCAATTAGTTGCTGCCTTATTTAGGTTGCAGGTAGTTAGGAATGCAGCATCCTGTGAATATAGTTGGGGTCAATATGAACTGGGGAAGGAGACTTTTCGGGAAATGCTACTGCCACTGACAGCACGTTCGGGATTGCTTTGCGAGCAAAAAGATTCGCATACCACACATTTATGTACAAAATTCGAAATACTCGTATCTCACAAAATTTGCTGAGTGAAATGAAAAAACCAGGAAACCATTTTCTAAATGCATGTGTAGGCAGAACGTTACAGTTTTAATGAAACCTTAAAAAAAACGTATTCTCATTCAAACTTCCCCGGAAACCCACATTTTCCATACATACAGGAATGTAAATCGATTATTAATGGATCTATTTGTAAAAGATTTCAATTGTAAGTCTCTACCTCTCAAAACCAAAATACAACCGCTTTGTATATCACATAGAAGCTCGTATGACATTCCAGCCGATATAGAGTATCGGTAGCTGAGTTGAATCTTTACAATTTGTTTGACTGAACAGGGAAACCATTTCAGGGCAGTAATACTCTTGAGTATGGGAAAAATGTGACGTTAACAATCAAAACGGTGCTAAAGTAAATTTTTTTTTACTAAATATATGGAGTGTGAATAGTTTGTTGTTGGCTGTCGTCCCAGTAATTTCGTTAAGAGCTCTGAAAGGAACTCGGCGATATCCTAACTCAATTTCAAGAAAGCTTATAAACGAAAAAATAAATTGCATGCATTTTTATTAGTTTTGGAAAACGACGTAGAAAATTCCGATTAGAATTATTGTAAAAGGTGTTCGAGGAACTCTACCAAAAATCGATATGAGTTGATGTTCAAATATTTTAATATAAGGTTGACACGAAATAAAAGCCCAAAAAGTTGCTCTGCAGAGTTTTGAAAGGTTCCGGATAGAAAGACTTAAAAATTTCTTCCTTAAATCAAACAAGAAAAAGATTAAACAAATGAAAAATTCAGAAGAAGAGCGGTTTAGGTTTTAGAAGAGACCTGTTTAGAGCTCAGAAGAAGCCAAACAAGGAAAAGATTAAACAAATGAAAAATTCAGAAAAAGAGCGGATTCGATTTTAGAAGAGCTTAGATCACTTCGATCACTTCTAGCTTATTTTTCCCTATGTTCCTGTTAGGGTTCTAAGATTTTCTCGAGGAACTCAACAACAAATCGTTATGAACGCGCCTTTTCAAATGCCTTTCCAAAAAATATCTGACCAACGAGCCTTAAAAGAGAGTTTCGAAAAGTGTTCAGAAAACGATAGAATATTATGGAGACGGTGAAACTCTAATTTACCAAGTCACAACCTTTGTCGTATGTTTGTATTTGTATTGGCCTAGGTTAAACACGTGAAAAGTTTTTTCAGGTGACGTTTATGGAGGTCGGCTAAAAATGTTGAACTCCAAAGTCTGTTGATCTGATTCAAACCTTATGAATGAATCATATTTTAACGCAAAAAGCAAAAGCACACCACAATAAAATAGGAATAAACCGAATGAACTCTTAAAAATTTGTGACAGCCATTCTAGAAAATCAATCATTTTTGAACTTTGAAGGGAGAAGTTGACGCAACCCTGGGTATGAGGTAGTTCCCGTATAGGCTCAAAGGACCAATGCAATGGATTCATGAATTTCCTGTTTTGATTGAACTCTAAGTTGCTGCTCGAGGTCTGAAAGGACTCTAGACCTAATTCAAATAATTCCCTACAAAGAAACTTTATCATTTCTAAAGGGTGATTTTTTAAGAGGTTTAGAACTTTTTTAAAAAAAAAAACACAAAAAATTCGAAAAAGTGAATGAAATATTTATTTGAATCGATAGTTTGAACCTTGCAATTTAATGCTTAAAGATAATTTCATGCAAATGTCGACCGCGGCTGCGTCTCAGGTAGCCCATCCGCTGAGTCCAATTTTGGCATACTCTTTCACACATATCGGCCGGTATCTCACGAATGAATGCATGGATGTTGGCTTCCAGTGCGTCAATCGAAGCGGGCTTGTCCCTATACACATTAGCCTTGGCATACCCCCACAAAAAATAATCTAATGGTGTCAAATCGCACGATCTAGGCGGCCAATTGACCGGCCCGAAACGTGAAATTAACTGTTCACCAAACTCGCCTCGCAATTGCGCCATTGTTTCGCGTGCTGTGTGGCATGTGGCACCGTCTTGTTGAAACCACATATCATGCAAGTCAAGAACTTCCATTTCGGGCAAAAAAAAGTTTGTTATCATCGCTCGGTAGCGTTCACCATTGACAGTAACGCTGCGATTCGCATCATCTTTGAAGAAATATGGCCCAATAATGCCGCCGGCCCATAAACCGCACCAAACAGTGGCTTTTTCGGGATGCATTGGTAGCTGTTGCAATGCTTCTGGCTGATCTTCACTCCAAATGCGGCAATTTTGCTTATTTACGTACCCATTCAACCAAAAATGAGCCTCATCGCTGAACACAATTTTTCGATAAAAAAGCGGATCCTCGGCCAGCTTTCCAAGAGCCCATTCACCAAAAATTCGGCGTTGTGGTAGGTCGGCTGGCTTTAGTTCTTACACCAGCTGTATCTTAAAAGGCTTTACGCCCAAATCCTTCCGCAAAATTTTCCACGTAGTGCTGTAACAAAGGCCTAACTGCTGGGAACGGCGCCGAATCGACATTTCGCGGTCTTCTGTCACACTAGCTGATACGGCCGCAATATTTTCTTCACTACGCACAGTACGTAAACGTGTTGGTGGTTTAATGTCCAACAAAGTAAATTTGGTGCGAAATTTGGTCACAATCTTCCGAATAGACTGCTCAGAAGGTCGAGAATGCCGATCATAAAATGGAAGCAGCGCGCGATGAACATTTCGAACCGAGCACGAATTTTGATAGTAAAATTCAATAATTTGCAAGCGTTGTTCATTTGTAAGACGATCCATGGTTAGATTGCAAACCAAACTAAAGCTGTTTGACAGTAACACAAGGTACTAAACCAGCTAAAAAATCACCCTTTATTTGAACTAAGTTCGGTCTCAAAAAAAATTAGCTACGTCTTTCGTTTCGTTTTGCAAACAAACCTCTGCTTAAAGTTTGCTTAAGGCCGTGAACAAGGTCTCTGTAGGTTTTTTCTTATTACAATCTTAAATGGGCTCTAAAGATAACTTTTTCGGTTCCACCATAATGCAAGGTTGAGGTATACTATAGCATATCCAATTGCAGTCAGTGAGAGATTAGAAACCCAATTCCCGGAACTACGTTACAAGAGTTTCTGTTCCACACTAAACCACACACAAAAAAACAAGAGAACGGTAACAGACAACATGCTCAGATCAGATCAGATTCAATTTACCTTTTTCCATTCATCACTTCGCAACTGATGCAGGACATGAATTTAAATACAGTCCAGAAATCCCATTAAATATGAAGTATCCTACGAGAAGCCTGGAGCTATCCAAATAACAAATTACGAGCAGAATATTTCATGAGTACTTACCAACCCCCGCAGGACCGATGCCCGCACATTGCACACACCACACAGAGAGCTCTTCAGTACAGTCAGTGCAAACATCCTTCGCATCATCTTCAACCAACATCAGCATCAATTATTAATGTAACTCATGGAATGAAATTGCATTCAATTAAACAAAAATCTTCCGAGACCAGTTTGCCGCATGTAAGTAGTTCCCCTTGAGGAAATTTTGCAAATTTCTAAATACAACATGTATCTCCTATGCCGTGCGTCGATGTCGAACAGAGAAGTAGGCGACAAATTGTTGTCGCCAGATGCATTCAGGCGACTTAAACGAAGCCTTCTCCACTAATGGATGAAGACGACAAAACTTAAAAGCACTTAGGCAACTCCATTAAACCTTTTTCCTTCGCTGGCGCTGGTGCATCGTGAAAGACTTTTGCTATCCCTTCCTTCTGCTTTGACCTTCCTCATAGTTAGTTACAAGCAACTATACAAGTTTTACCGCTGCGAATGCTTCGGCATCTTCAAATGCAGGGATTGTCTTATTCTCGCAAGGATTGCTGGAAAACCATTTCAAACTAAACGAGTGCTCTATGGCATAATTTGAGCTTGTAAATTAATGAAAAGGATTGCGTTTGGAATTTTTTTTTCTTCTCTCAGTTTTGTTAATTGTATCCCTTTCAGCGGGGCTTAGATGGATTTTCAGAAGATGATGGAACTGCTATAAGAGCTTAACAGGGGCTCCTATATGTGTGAGATTTGTTGTGAATTGGAATCAGATACAGTCGAGGAAAGATCCGAGTTGGTATTTTACTTGGGCGGGAATCAGGCAGTGCCCCTCTAACTGGGGACAAGTTGATAACAATTTTGAGATGGACCCTTCTTATATAAAAAAAAACAAATTTCTAGTTTATAGATGTAGCTTTTACAAACCATTTTTTGGTACAACAGGCGTTTAGAGAGTGAGCCGGGATGAAGTGAATGTGATATTCATTCCAAAGGCTATCAGCAAATGGCTTAAAAGACGATCAAGAAAACGCTTTTGGATCTTCTTGAGAAGACGTTCGACAAAAGAGGAAGTACGACAAAGTTTATACCTAAAGTAATGATTTTATCGGGCGCTAATCCTATTTCATTTAAAAAAAGAATCGTGAACTTAAATAATAAAAAAAAATAAGACCTATATAAGCAGTTCCGAAAAAGAAATAACGATCCGGAACTTTTGTTAGTTTATCGAAAGCTTCCAAAAGAATTTGGTCTTCTTAATAAATTTCTTTTTGGGCAGTAGTTCTTTCTGTTGCATCTAATTTAAAGACTAATAGCAATCGTTTTTGCAGCTTCATCAACAGTAAAAAGCAATCTAGGGGTATCCCTAACTGTATAGGTGTATGCGTCCATTTGTAATAATATTTTCGCAACCAAAAGTTCAATCCGTATATTTAAGTAGTACTACCCCAGCAAATGTCTCGAATGAAACTTCAATGTCTTGCAATTCTTTAAATGTTGGTAACCTAGAGTGTTCAATTCTACAAGTTCAAAATACCCTTTCCTTGTTAAAATTAGATGCAAATCCTGAGGCCAAATTCTGTAAGGCGAAAACGTTGAATTTTTTTAAAAGTTTGGAAGAACTCGTTCATAACTCCAATTTTTAAATCTGTATCGAAACACGATATTGCCAATTATCGTCCAATTTGCAAAATGTCTCCTCTAAGCTGTTTGAAAAAAAATTGTATGAGAAACTTACACCTCTCGTAAAGGGGGTAATCTCTCATTTGCAGCATGGATTTTTGTAGCTGGTAGATCCACCTCTACAAATCTCGCAATCTTTAACAAGGTGCTGAATGAACTCGAGAAAGGCTAACAATGTGATGTAGTTTATACTGACTTTGCGAAAGGTTCTGACAGCGTTAATCACCATGATTTAATTTCCAAACTTAAAAGATTGGATTTCATTCTAGAGTGGATTCGCTCCTATCTCACGGATCGTATTCAGTATGTTCTGATAAAGGATGTACTTTCATCCCCAGTTTATGTCACCTGCGGAGTGCCTCACGGTAGTCGCTTTGGGCCTTTGCTTTTTCTTTAATTTACTAACGAGATACCCGATCTGTTTTTGAGTTCACAGTGTCTAAAGTTTGCTGATGATTTAAAAGTGTTCCGACATATTCGCCACCAAAGTTCTTTTGACAAGACCCAAAGAGCATCATGGCTTATATACTCCGTGGCTGAATTGTCTTTTCGACATCGTTAGTTAGACCAAATCTCGACAAGCTTCAGGAAATCAATAGATTAGTACAGGGGTTATGAAGGTCCAACTTAGAGGTTCCTTCGTTATTCGGAAAAGAGCTGACTGAAAAGATTTGTAAAAAACTAAGGGCGTTGTCTTCAATGCTGTAAAAAAATGTGACATTACTAACTCAGAAAACTGAACAGCTTTTGCCGAAAACTTCAAGTAACAATACTGGCAAATTGTCCTCAAAGAACTGCTCGGTTTTACAAGGCGGGCAAAACGAAGCCCCTGGTTCAAAAAGAAGTACTAGCTAGCACATGCAGCCAAGAACAAGTCTTATCACCTAATAGCATGCGTACTCTACTTCCATTTCTGAGAGGGATAAAAGACAGTCCCGTACAGCTTGTCAGCTATTTTTTATGACCTATAGTTATCAAAAATCGTGTTACCCATTCATGATATCGGACTCACCTAAAGACAGAAAAGAGTTATTTCGATCGCTGTAACTTCTGCCTGAAAAACGCTGGAGTCTTAAGGAAGTCTAAGGGATGAGACCGTATAGGCTGTTTCAAAAGAAATACTTTCAATGACGTAGGTACCATTTGTAGCCCCTTTCTGTGGGCTAATTTTCGGTACCTAGATCCTAGGTAAAAAGACTTTAGATTGTCCAAAAGTACGACTGCGGTTAGCTCCGATTTACAAAAGAACGGTTGACTCAGTGCAGTAACTTTTCAAGTCTGTGCTCGAACCTTTCAGCCTTCTCTGCTCTTAAGTCTTGCACTATAATCCTAAGTTGACTTTTTTTTAACACTCTAAGCTTTGGTCTTCTCTAAAGTACCACCCTACCAATCAAATAAAACTGAAATGCCTTTCCAAAGCAAATGCCATAGCCTACTGCTTTCAACAGAGGTCAGTCGACCCATTTACTTTTTTATTGTCAAAAAAGTCGCGAGCCCCGTCAAAGTAATCCCACTCAGTACACCAACCGTAAATTATGAAACCATTTCACTTTATGCATACCTGGCTTAAAATTGATCTTAATACAACCCCCGGCCCCAAGCAATAAACAACCCATTCGCAGGGCTCTCAGGTCCGCTCGTAAAACTCCGCACAGAGACGAGAAAAAAATTCCCAAGACATCGTCCCTCATTTTAAATCTCATTAACACGCATGTAACGCACTTTCATTGATAAATTCCAAGTTGATTGCATTCGTAGGATTGTTCCGAAGCTTCATACATAAAAATACCTTCCGCCCAATTTATGGCCAAAACTTCGATGAAATTAACATCAATATCCTTTTGACTTCGACTCTTTGCCAACAGCTAAGCGCATAAATAATGCTTGGCATTCTTTCGACACCTACCCAAAAAGCTCCTTAGAACGCAAATAAAAATGTAAATTTCATCACATAAAAGCCACTTTCGAGATTAATTCCACTTACTTCATTTAACGCCGGATGGGTCAGAGATCTGCAGATAAATTACAAAATATGTGAGTGCCGCGAGGAATGTGTGCGTGTGTGTTGATGTGTGTGGCATCAACCTCCATCTACATATAGACGCTCACTCGCCTAAGACACTCTTCTCGAGGTGGTATTAATAATAAATCACTTCATTCGCACAGGAGGTTTACCTTTTACCTGCCGAACAGGGAAACCTTTTGGCAAAAGTTACCTTTGCCATAAAAATAGCATACGTTTTATTAGCATCCATAAAATCCATCAGTGTACAGCAATAGAGAACGCAATGGGAGGGGGGTTGGCAAATCCTTTTCCAACCGCACATACAAGCCGCAATAAAGTATTTTTGAAATAATTTTCCCATCCCGAGCCTCGGGGACGAGATGAGTTTTTGTTTTCAAAGGTTTTCCATATAAATTATGTGAGTTTTTTCCGACGAGAGTTGGGGCAATTAAAGTCTCGCCTCGTGCATGGAGGTATCGTCTTTAAAAACCAATTTACATACTTTTATGAAAGATGAGTAGAAATGCGACGTGTTGAAAGGGTCGGATTTTAGGAATGCCTTTTGCCTTAATTATGCTTGACACTTTGGGGACATTCATTATATGAGTGCTGCGATTAAATATGCAAAAAAACATCGACTACACGCAGATCTGTTGCCTGCCAAACAATTGAAAAGCTCTTGTGGGAAAGATTATCACAGGCTAGTCTAAGCATCCTTGCGCTGTGAAGCGACTCTGAAAAACGCCTAACGAAATATTTTTCGTTTCGTGAGCGGGTTTCGAAAAACGCCCCATACAACAAAGTTGTTTGAGACCCCATAAATTGACATATGACAGCTCTTGCATTTAAATTAACAGAAATTGCCAGTTGGAAGCAATTTGAAAAATATGGGCGGTATTCGAAAACAGCGCTCGGCACTTCTTACGCAACCAATACATTTTATATAACAAGCAAATGCACCGAAGTTTGAATAATGAAGTTGCCTATACCATCCGCAAAAGCCACCACTTTGACAAAAGTCCAAAATAGCTGAGAAACGGAGGGCAACACTGGAAGCCATGAATAAGCACAGATCGATGTTGAAGCGTAATGAAAAATTCAAAGAGGGAGATGCACCTTCCAAAAATTATCCTGTCAAATGTTGATGATTTTTCGGCCTATATTGGGCACCCTCTCCAAACACTCCGAAGCCCAGTCAGCAATCAAACGGCTATATCTATGGTCATTAACTTCAAGCTCCTGAGTCAGTTGGATACGGGTAAAAGCCCAAGTCCCAACTAAAAATTCACCAAGTTGAGGTCTGCGAACGGATGGCTTCTTGTGCACGGCGAGGAATTGACGGTCTGTTGTTTACCGAACCAGTTTTCTCCAATTTAGCCATTAAACGTTAAAGAGGCGTTTTGAAGAGCCACCGCGTCTTATTTGCGACTGGTTGTTTTAAAAAGTTTTTGAGGGCGACGCACATGACACATCTTAACAACGAAGTTTTATATAAATGAACTGGAAAAGTTTTGGATTTTGACCCGCGGCCGAGGAACGTATTAAACTACACTGATATACCCGATTTTCGAAGCTCCTCTGAACTCTTTGAAGCATATCGATGGGTATGTTCGCTATTGCTTCCCGAATGTTGACCATAAGATGATTTAACGTTCGCGGCCGATCGGTGTAAACGATAGATCTAAGGTAACCCCATAAAAAAAATCGCACGGAGCCAAATTAGGTGATCGCGCCGGACACGTAAGATCGCCCTCAAGGAGATTAGACGATCGGGGAAATGTTCCCTCAAAAGATCCATCGATGCTCGTGCTGTGTGGGCCGTGGCTCCATCTTGTTGAAACCACACATCACCAAGGTCCAGTTCATCAAGTTTTGGGATGAAAAATTCTTCAATCATCTCTCTGTAGCGAGCTGCATTCACCGTAACAGTTGTTGAAGCTAGTACGGAAAGCACGTTGAGTGGAAATCATGGAACGACCATTGGAAAAGTAAGCCTCGCAGGCAAATGTGCTTTGCTCTTTCGTCCAATGCATGATGTCGACTGACTGCGGCGTAGATGAAACTTCAGAAAGTCCCTTAAAAAATGAGATACCCTCCACCCACATCCGACCATTACCCCCCCCCCCTTTCGCCAAAAACAAATCAGCTAGTTTTCTTGCCGCACTCTGTATTTCGACTATTCGCCTAACGCTGGCGCTCTAACAGACACCTACTCTTGTTGAAGAGTCTCCTCCCCGACATAAGGCTTACTGTTGCCGCAGGCTCTTGGACTTAATAGATAAAATAAATATGTGGTGCTAAAGGTCCGTAGGACCCTAGGCCAAGCTTCTAACATATATAAAAAAATTGGACCAACCCGGTTTACATGGAAATCCTTAAAAATTATCATAAACAGTATTGATATGTCTAAAAAAGACCCATTAGATCCAAACAGAAAAGGTGCACGGACATAAGTGAAACATGTGACAAAAGTATGCAAATCTTTCAATATCTGATTCTTCTATCGTGTGGATTAAGGCAAACATTGGTTCCGTATACAGCCCCTGCGCGATTTGAGACTTTGAGAAGGAAAACTTTAAAAATTCAAATTTTCGAGAACTTGACAAAATCGAGTGTCAAAACGATGTCCGGCTACCCGGTGTCAGTTAAAAAGGCTCTTTAAGTGACCGATCTTGTTCAATCAAAACTGAGACACATCAAGTCAGACAGCTATCAGACTAACTAAACAAGGTACTCGATCGTCTGCAATATTCGATCTCAGCAACGCAAAGTAAAGTAGAATTTTCAGCTCGCAATTCCAAAAGCTTCTGTGATTCCTTGAAGTGTCAACTAGAGCGTGGTTGTTGTAATTTCTTGCGGAAAAATTCAAATTATCTTTCATTTGCTGAGATCGAAGCTCAAAAAAAGAGGTCTATTATTCCCAAAAAATGGAGCTGCACAGTAACTCAGCTCAGATATCCGCTAAGTGATACGAAAATGCAACAGTCACAAGGAAGCGATGTCAGAACTTTGTTTTTTTTTAACAATATGGTCGAGCAGGCTGGAGGGGCTTGTTGGTTGAGGCCGTGCTGCCCCCGGGCTGTAAGAGCCACCAGAAGTACAGTAAGTAGATGGTAAGTTTAAAATTACTGATCCATTTTGGTCCCCAAAGCAATCAGGAAAACGAATACCTTTCAACTTTGTTTGGCTTTAGATAGCACACACGGGCGGGACGTGTGACAGAACTGCAGCACGAATTCCCCCAAACAAACAACTTCTGCCCAAAAAAAATTCGCGACAATCACTCGCATGAGTAAATGGCTCCCGTGCATGGTAAGCCACTCTTTTTGGGAGTCACAACTCAGAATCTTAACGACTGACGCTCCAAAGCAATTGAACCGGTTGTTATTGTAATAACTCATTTGGTTTAACTATTTATTTCATTGGGCTGTCATGTTGCCCGAAACTATCAGTCATTATTCCCCCCTGCTTCGCAAAAACAAACATTATGCGTGTTTGTTTTTGTTCCCCGCCCCAAAGAGGGTTAGGTTATAGTTTGGCTCGACTCGAACTGAAATACATTTTCCTTCCCCTGTCACTTGCGCTAATGGAACAAATTAACAATTTACGCAGGTACTCCCACACCCATAATAGACTACGAAGTCTGCATTAGCATACTTTGCCATAGACAAACTTTAATCCATACAGTGGCAGCGACTGCGAGTGCTTCACTCTGCTAGCTGTATGTACATGCGACTGCGGTAATCGCAGGAGCTGGCGCTGCGATTATAAGCAAATCTGAAATAATAACCTGCGGCAGCAGAGGCACCTGTTTGTTTACGTGCGCTGTTATTGTTATATTTCCAATGTTCGCAATATACCTCTGGTGGAAGTAGGTACCCACTATGCGACACTGATCGACGATGACGACTGCACGACAGCATCCAGCCGCCCTATAGTCAAACTTCATTAAACTAAACCCCCAAAACGTAATTAATTCCATTTCCTCATCTCATTATTGCGCTCGTCATTAAAATCCAGCCCTCGCGTGGCGCGGTTACGCTCTACAACCTACTACCGCTGTTGCAGGTGGGTATAGCATCAACTTGTCAATTATATCCTGTCGCACTAATAGTCACGTCCTGGGTTGGTATCGATGATACGAATCGGTGGCACCGCGAAATGCCGGAACGGTGATAACGCCTCTATAATACTCGTATTTAGGGATGTGCCTGCTGCCTGCCTCGTTTCGGGCGTGCACGTCGTCGCCGGTATAAATATTATTATTTTTCTGCCTGTCAAACAACTTAAGTAAGATGTCGCTACTATCAGGATCGGGATATACTGCAGGATTGTTGTCTCTATATTGCGGAGCAAACATCTTTTCACGCGTCGTTCTCTATAAAGTATCGACAGCAACGCTTGGATGAACGTTCCGGATGAATGGTGGGGGTTGTATTTCACAGGGAAGAACTGACAAGAATAAAATCGATTGGATAAATACACACACACACATATGTAGTCCCGGGCGTTTACATAATTCAATGGCATTGGCTGGGAAAAGGGTTTGATCCTTAATCATTATCGCACATAAATTCGACTGCCGTAAGGTATATGGAATCCAGCCTGGGCACAGAGATTTCAACTTTCACAATATATGTGAAGATGCTGGGGGATGGGTGGAAGCAGTTCTCTATCGATTGCGCTCAACGGGTACTATCCTTCGGTAGCAGTGAAATTTACAGAGCATGGGTCGCTTAGGTTATCGAGGAGAAAATGACTTTAGCTGGTGGTTTAATGAATTTAATTCCAGGGAAATTCATTTAGGGATATAGAGTGGGTATGTGGTTGCCTGCCTCCTCTGAGTCGATACCTATACAAACAAACACATGGGTGTGAGAAAGGTCACTAAAACTAAGCCATCGGCAATATGTGACTAAAGATATTGTCGAAAGTAATCCCAAATTACGGTGCAGCGCAAAGATGTGGACTGTGGAGCTACCTCTGGTACAGGAAGAGGTAAAATTATATGTCGAGGCTTGTAAAACTCCTGCAGTGGTAAAGAGGCGAAGTGTATGATTAAAAAGAACCGTAAATGAGAAACTAAACAAAAATATTTTAACCACTGTACTATGCGCACGAAAAATAAACGTTAAATAAATAAATAGGTGGCGCAACAGGTCCTTAGGGAGCCTAGGCCTAGCTTCTCACAACCATTCGTTTTGTGTGAGTTGCTCATTTTTGGGACAAATGGAAGGGGTCTACGACTAATTAAGAAGCTCTTTCATGACAGTTTTCCCCTCGGATGTTTGTCAAACGTTCGCGAGACATGGCGAAGTGAGAAAAAGTGGCTAATCAAAATCGGATGAGGTGTTTCCCAAGTCTACATCCTTTTTTTCCAAAAATCAGTCGAATGTGAGTAGATGCCTGCTTTATCGTTAGGTTGGTTGGAGGGGTGTGCACAAATACAAACCCGTTCTAGACAGTAAATATATGTAATCAACTCAACTGGTCAGAAAAGACCTACTGCTGAAATACAAAGCAGGTTCTTATATAGAGAGCAAGAAGATGCTTCTTGTAATTAACGTGTCTGCTCTTTTTCTGAACATATAGGTCACCAACTCACCACAGAGGGTTGTGAACATCATGTGCATTTTCCACCCAGTGATACACGTGTGACGTGTGACGTGTGACTTAAAAAAAAAGCCCTGGTATTTTTTTTAAAATGAGACTTGATTTAGCATTTTTTTTGTAAGTATACCTCCAACGCAAAAATTTTAATAAGTTTCATCTTGTCCTAAAACTTTTGTTGGGATACATTAATTGTTATGGTCACAAAAATTGTTTTTTTTTTGCAATAAAAATTGTTTGTTAAATTTACCAAAATGCTGTTGATTTTGTTATTTGAATATTTTTTGAAATTGTTTGTCATTTTGTTAAATCAACAGCAAATATTGTTGATGTTACAGAAATGATCTGTCAGTACTACAGTTGTCTTTTGTTGAATCTGTAAGAATATTGCTGGTTATATAGAATTATTATCTCAGTTCAATAATTTTTGTTGAAATTTTGTCAATATTTTATTTTCAGTGGTCCTTTATGCGAAATAAAAGCTTCGTTCCTGAAGTTCTGGGAAGTGGCAAAGCAGACGATTCGATTTCTTCTTCATCGGTGCCAGAATTTTCTGTCGTCTTCCTAATAATACTATGTCCGGTTGCTACCCCAATCAAGCACTCGGACTTGTTTCTCCCTACGTTTGTTAGAGATTTTCATATTTTTGACACCATCAAACAAGCCCTGAGCTGTTTTCAAGAACTGGTACCACCAGCGTGGCCGTGTGGTCTCTTCTCGATCCCCAAGACCCGTGGCCTCTACTTTTTAAAAATGTTGATCATTTTGGATCAATCTTACTTTTGTTTTAGTAAGATTTTATTAAACGAAAAAGAGTGCAAAAATATTAAAAAAAGTGTTTCGAAGGCAATACTTTTTGGTTTTGATACACTGTTTTGTTTACTAATTTTTTGGCTCGGGCCGCCTTTTGAAATTTTTCAGCGGCAACGTTGGGTACCACTAGTCTTTCCTATTTGGATCACAGTCTGTCCAATGTGCACTGGAAAAAAAGAAGTATCAAGTCCAAAAACGTAACTTCACAAAAACGTTTGTTTTTTTACAAACGAATTTTTTGTAAAATTTTGTGCAAGTCAAACGAAAAGAAGAAGACTCCTGCTCGCGTTTCTTTCTGTATTTATGGGTTATCTTTGTAGGTGGGTATAACTTTGTTAAAAGTGCTCGGTTAGTCTTTACTAAGACTTTACTACCTTAGTTGGTTAGACTTTTATATGTAAATACTTAAAATTTTCTAGTCAAGTTCATGGCTTGGTTCCCCATAATCAGCTAAGTAGGCTAAGTCCGCTTCGATTACAGCTTTCTTTTTCTGTCTTCGACGTGAATTAACTTTTGCTGCCACGATTTCAGTTGGAATTCCGATTGGCTGTAGGTCCGGAAGACCAACTAGGTCTACAAGATTTGAGTTAGAGAAACTGTCCATGTTAACAGCCCACAACAAATCAAAGTAATTATTTTCCTGCAAAGCTGTTTTGTATTGGTTTAGAAAATCTTTCCAATTGCACAATTACCAAAACCTCGCAGGCTATAGGACCCAAAATAGTTTGCCAATTGCACTATATCCAGTTCAAAGGAATGGGGACTATAAACTTAGCAAAACAATTCCAAAGAACACACGTCAGAAAAACTTAAACAAAGTGGTGACATTCTAAGAATCTAATGAAAGATTCCTCTCATCGCACACAATACACAGGACACATCAAATATGTACACATTCACGCCAAAAACAGAGAGCCATGATATACATAAGAGTGAAAAGTTCCTTGGGTTGAGTTGGTATCTCTGTGGTTAAAAACTTTCTTCGGAAACTCGTTCACCATGTGCCATCTTCCGGTATCATATTTCACATTCACAACAGAAGGTGCGCCGCACAACAGGGGGGAGCTACATGGAATGTGAACGATATTATTGGTAAATATCCTTGGATGATTTTAAACGAGTAACAACATTTTCCATCAACTTAATTTCTGACAGTTAATAAGTTTAAGTATGTTCTTGACACGAAGTTGACAAGTTATTTCCATCACATGGAATGCGTTTGGATATGAGAAGTGACATTGTTGGAGTTTCCACATAATGCACAATGATTTGATTAATACTTAAGCTGGCAATAGTGAGGGTATGAATGAGAGTTCTCTTTGAGTTGATTGGCTGAATTGTTGGCATCTTAACTGAGCATTAGTTCCAGATGTGTAGACAGAGGAAAACGCTTTCAAGCGAATCGATGTGATTGAGGGAGAAACGAAACTTGTCAAAAATGTTCATTAGATTAATGGAATTGTATAGACAAATGAATTGCATTGACGTTTAGAAACGGATTTGATTAGATTCAGTGGGCTGATTTGTTTTGATGCATTTTAGTCTGAACATGACAAATGCCACGTGAAAAGCTTGGATACTGCTAATGGGAAGAATATTATGCAAACTTACTGGAGAGCGATGTGCGAATGCGAGGAGGTGGATAATGCGAGCTCACAGGAAAAGAAAGTACAAAGTATGCGTAGCAGTAGCAGGTTTATAAGTAGGTACACAAAATTTTATATTTGAAGGGCGAATGTGTTTGAATATTCCGCCCAGGATGGTAAAACTAAGTTATAGTTGTAGTAATTGAAATAAAAACAATAAAAAAACTTCAGTCTCTGCCGAACAAGTTCCCAGTTAACATTGTTAGTCGATACAATGAGTTTTGCTGAACAAAAAAATTATAAAAAAAAATGTGTTCGTGTTTTTTATACATCTGCTCTCTGTTTTCTAATCGGAAATATATTTCTAGGAGGAAAATTAAAAAAAGTGCCTGTCCTGTAGCAATAGGCTTCGCATTTCGAGTGATAGCTTCAAAAAATACTTCAGAAATGGTGTTGCCATTGTGATAAATAAGTGGTCTTTGGGCCTTGTTAATAATCGTTTTTTGACGTCACCTTACACATTTTGAAGGTCACAATATGCAACTTTGTATGGTAAATTTTGCGTTATAAGTTTAAAAAAAATACAGCCCTGACACTAAAAGTGATTATTAGTATCGCGGTTTGACTTGAAAGTTAAAACTACCTTTTGCAGAGTTGACCTTAAGGGATTCTTTGGTACCCACAACTTAGCAAGCTTACCCATATTTCGGATAGTACCTACACTTAGAGGTGTGTCGCAAGTGCAGGGCTCGACTAAACTAAAGGATTGTTTCATTGGTTCATTCAAAATTTTTAAATCTGAACGACGCCAATAGTAATTTCTTCTGACAACGTGGGTTACGTTTAGAAATGCACTTTATTCGCATCGAGAAATTGTTAGATTTGCATCGCATCAGAACGAGCTATACATAAAACGAATTTGTTTTTGTTTCCAGTGAAAAATCAACCTGTAAACATATAGCTAGTTCACGGAAGTGGCAATTCGGATGCCGAAATTTCTGATTTGACTAAAGTTCCGAGCAGAAAATTATTTCGTATACGACGTTGGCCGCATTTAAGATATTTTATGTAGGTTGAAGGAAAAAGCTTTTAATCATAACGAGTTTATATTTAAATTTAGCAAATAAAATGCAATCACTTCGAGCGGAGCTATTTTGGAGCAGGCAACTACTCCTAAAGTAGGCCACCACCACTTGTTTGATCTAATTTTATATGCGACTGTCCTGATAACACATGCGGTAGCTATTCTTCAGCGTGAAGTGACTTAAAAGTACCTACCTATGTTAGTTATACTAAAAAACACAATTTTGGTTATTTCTGTTTTTTTTTTTTTTTGTTTATAAACGAAATTTAGGATATATTATGTAGGTAATATGTTTCTTTTTGCAAACGAAAAAGCGACATCTAGATGTCGAAAAAATACGTCGGTTTGAAAATAAGTTTAACTCATGATTTACATTTTAATTAGTCACTTTGAAAATTTAGACCAAAAAAGATATGTGGGAAAATGTCTGTTTCTATAGCAACATTATAAGACGAAAGTGGTTTGTCAAAACCTCGGAAATAGTGACTCCTCTAACGCCCTTGAATTCAAATTATACAATTGCTTACTTTTAGGAGCAGGTGAATTGCATTCCCTTATGGATAAAAGCGCTCCATCGAAAAAAGGTTATCTAAGTCTATGTTGACTTATATTTAAATAAGTCTTATATTTAAATAAGCCGCCCAATATGGCGGCGACAAATTAAACGTCAGAAAATTGCTATCAATTAACTGATTTTTTGGGGAGTTCTTTTAGCTTATTTTTAGCGGCGTTAGTAGCGACATATACACACGATTTTTTGTTATAAAGGGTGATTTTTTAGCTGGTTTGGTTTTGGCAACACTGGTTTTGACAGCTGACGTGTGTTTAGTACCTTGTGTCACTGTCAAACAGCTTCAGTTTGGTTTGCAATTTAACCATGGATCGTCTTACAAATGAACAACGCTTGCAAATTATTGAATTTTACTATCAAAATTCGTGCTCGGTTCGAAATGTTCATCGCGCGCTGCTTCCATTTTATGATCGGCATTCTCGACCTTCTGAGCAGTCTATTCGGAAGATTGTGACCAAATTTCGCACCAAATTTACTTTGTTGGACATTAAACCACCAACACGTTTACGTACTGTGCGTAGTGAAGAAAATATTGCGGCCGTATCAGCTAGTGTGACAGAAGACCGCGAAATGTCGATTCGGCGCCGTTCCCAGCAGTTAGGCCTTTGTTACAGCACTACGTGGAAAATTTTGCGGAAGGATTTGGGCGTAAAGCCTTTTAAGATACAGCTGGTGCAAGAACTAAAGCCAGCCGACCTACCACAACGCCGAATTTTTGGTGAATGGGCTCTTGGAAAGCTGGCCGAGGATCCGCTTTTTTATCGAAAAATTGTGTTCAGCGATGAGGCTCATTTTTGGTTGAATGGGTACGTAAATAAGCAAAATTGCCGCATTTGGAGTGAAGATCAGCCAGAAGCATTGCAACAGCTACCAATGCATCCCGAAAAAGCCACTGTTTGGTGCGGTTTATGGGCCGGCGGCATTATTGGGCCATATTTCTTCAAAGATGATGCGAATCGCAGCGTTACTGTCAATGGTGAACGCTACCGAGCGATGATAACAAACTTTTTTTTGCCCGAAATGGAAGTTCTTGACTTGCATGATATGTGGTTTCAACAAGACGGTGCCACATGCCACACAGCACGCGAAACAATGGCGCAATTGCGAGGCGAGTTTGGTGAACAGTTAATTTCACGTTTCGGGCCGGTCAATTGGCCGCCTAGATCGTGCGATTTGACACCATTAGATTATTTTTTGTGGGGGTATGCCAAGGCTAATGTGTATAGGGACAAGCCCGCTTCGATTGACGCACTGGAAGCTAACATCCATGCATTCATTCGTGAGATACCGGCCGATATGTGTGAAAGAGTATGCCAAAATTGGACTCAGCGGATGGGCTACCTGAGACGCAGCCGCGGTCAACATTTGCATGAAATTATATTTAAACATTAAATTGCAAGGTTCAAACTATCGATTCAAATAAATATTTCATTCATTTTTTTGAATTTTTCGTGTTTTTTTTTTTTAAAAAAAGTTCTAAACCTCTTAAAAAATCACCCTTTATTTAAATATTAAAAGTACGAAAACTTTGGACGAAAACTTTCTCGTTTGATGATGATTTCTTGAGTGTAACTTCTACATCCAACTTGACACCAAATTGCATTTAAAATGAATGAAAAAATGATTAAAAAAATGTTGAGAGTAATAAACTTGAACAAGTTTTTGATTTTCATGTCTGGGGGTCAGGTGGTCAATATTTCTGGTTCTGTGAAAAAGTTAAATGAAAATCTTTCCACCGTTTCAACGCAATTTACGTTTTCGTCCTACGAAAATGTGAAACCGACCTTCAACGACCCTATGGCAATTGAAATAAATAAACATCTACTAGGGGTTGGCATCCTTAGAGAAGGCATAAAACCTTTTCTTCAATGTAAGTCGATACTTTATTTTGTCCGTGATTGTTTTACTCAAAATTAAGCCTTCAAAGGTTAAACATCATTATCCGCTGTCAGCAGTAGAATGCGATACATCGACTCCACAGCGAAGGAGCCCAACTGGAAAAAGTAATAACACTTTCATCACATCAGACCATATCACATCTTCAGAGACAGACCCTTTAAGGATTTTCTGCTGACTCTGTTTTAATTTCACTTGGTATACGCGCCTTCAGCGGAATTATTATTTTTCAATTTTCTCTTTGACACCATCCAATGGCACCGCAGCTACATTATATTATATGTGTGGTGGCATCGCCTGTAAGCAGCTTTCAATTAAGATGCAATTAAATTTTAATGCCCACTCGCACAAAGACCCTCCATGATGATGGCGATGACGACGACATCGTCGTGTAGCATTAAAAACTGCTCCCAGCTATTACCAATTTAATCAGGAAAAAGAAACGAGAAGACAAATTAAATCAAATGTCACTTCTCGCATACATACACGTACGTATAGTATAGACTTTCCTGTCTTCAGATATGGTGGGATATGCGGTTGCCGCCAAAGGAGGTGTGAGCACATGGGCTTCCCCCTTCCACACACACCCGGTCTAATTAGTGAAATTAATTCTCGATTCCACAGGAGCTTGCACTCATAAAATTGATTAAATTTTGAAAATGAGCGCGACCATCCGAAAGCCAGCCACCATTATCGTCCTTGCCAATAAACTTCCTCAATTTAGCAAAATTCTTTCTTCTTGCTTTATTCGCTAGCGCTGCGCCTTACTTTGCCAGCATCTATCGTCGTGTCGTCCTGACGGTGACGCTTAACATTAATTGCTTTCTATTTAATGAGATTTTAATAAAACAGGATATGCAGTCTCAGGAGCTCACTGGCAGTGTATGTATAAGACTGTGCTCTGTGCATGCATCGGAGCAATAAAAGCGAGTGCACTCCGACTACAACGGGCGGAAGGAAATCCCTTAGTCCTTCTCAAGTATATTCTTGCCTAAACGATGTGATTACACAGTGCAAACGTGCCACTGGTGAATTTATTGACACTGACTAAGGATAACGAGCTTTTGGGGATGGTGGCGGGCGGCGTTCGGCTTACTAACTGAGACGACGGCAGAATATCGTGCGCCGCAGTGGTACATTGTGTTCAGCCTGTTATACATTGTTAAAATCGGGATTCCCAAAGGGAATGCACATTTTATCGTGTGTTGGAATATAACTTATTATTCCCCGAGGAACACAAAAAGCAACCAATTTGGTATGAGGTAATTTTTCTTGGTCTCGCTTGTGTGCTACTACGCCATATGTCAAAAAAAAATAATTTTTTAATAACCTGAACGAAACATGTGTGCGGTACGACTCCACTGCAATATATTCCATTGGGGATACTCGTCGTCGGGGAAGAGGAAGTTAATTCAATTTCGTGCCTTGTACGCGTGTGGGTTTTTATTTTACATATACCGACGACTTTAATTGCTCTTACGTGCTGGCGAATGGCTATAAGCGCTATTAATTATTGCGGTCTTCCTATTGTGTATACCAGGTATAGTCAAGAATTAAGTAGGTACGCGAGGCGTTAGCCTTGGAAGCCGACAAAAAAATAATAAAAAAAATTAAGCCATGACGAGCTCCTTTGAGTGGTGTGAAGTCGTATGTTTAGGAATCGTTAACAAAAAACCAAAATACGAAAGTAGGAGTGGGTGCGAACAGGGGAAATAAATTTGTGGGAATTTACCTAACAAATTGTTTGTCGAGGACACAAGCGATATTTTCGAAAGAAATTAATCGAGACTGTTGTGGTCGACTGATTTTTTTATAGTATGCATCTATGTGCTGAACACATAATGGAAGGCAAAAGATAAAAATGTTAAAAAAGAAAACTGAAATTCATGCAGTGGGAAGGCTCATTCACGAATTTTTGTCCTATCTATATTCATCACAAAGGGAGCGGGCGCTCAAATGGGCCCACTATTCAATCCATCTTCTGAAATCCATTCAAGATTAGATATAGATCAACAGCGGCAATCCCCACAGGAGCAGAGGAGTGATATCGGGTTTGATCGATAATCACTTCATCATCATCATCATGGGCCGTCTTAGGAGAAGCCTGCCAGATGTCACATATTTTATCGCACACCTTTGGCCCGAGTTTAATGCGATCAAACTTCCGTAGCATTGATCACTGCGTTCGGGGAAGTAGTAGATTGATATCAATTCAATTGGGTTCTGTGGTGTTCCTATGGGACCGTTGCGTTTCACCCCATCATCATAAGAGGGAAGAATCCGCGTTCTTATGCCTTCAATCTGTAACCAAATAGTTCCAACAAACACAGGGTGTGTGGATAACTAAAATCTGACAAATTCCTCGACGTTATATTAAAATGTTCCAGTTCTTTTCAAAATCTACCCAGTCTGACTTATCCGAGAAAAAACCCCCTTCTCTTGCGAAAAAGACATCCAAACTTCTATACCTGTTTCAATTTTACTCCACTTTCATGCAGTGGGTAGTCATTGAACAGCTTCTTCGACCTTTATATAATTTGTTTACATTTACCTTCAATATACAGTTTAGAACCCATCGACTCAAACTGCCAGGTGCAAGTGATCAGCGGAGTGAAAGCTTCTCATACGAACTCTCAAAACACAATATTTTTCGCCCAGGCTGAGTTTTAACATTCAGTCGATATAAGTTATGAAAAAGATTTCACTCCTAACAAGGTCCAAAGCCCGCAGCTATGGGCATAATTGATTTAAGGACGTTTACCCCAACAAAGTTTAATAAGTTTGTATAAGCAGGTCGATGTAATTTTAGATGATAATCGTCAGAAACTTGCAATATACAGACCAGGGTTTACCTCAACGAATTGGGGCCCTTCTTCTACGAAACATAATGTGGGCAAATGTGACATACTTTTGAGCCTTCTCAAGTTGCATTCTGAAGTAATATACATCTGCGCGGACAAAGTCGCACTACTCATCCCTAATCTTAACTAGGCCAGAGCTCTACTACATTTCTGACCCGCTTCGTAAAGACTTTCTCCGCCAAGACTTTTATTTGGATCAGTCCGCGCTAAAAATTATTCAGAACTGCTTTCACGATCATTAGCTGTAGCTGCCTTTCCAGACATTTGATAGTAGATGCTTGCAACTCCTTGTACGCGTTTGGAGAAGCACACGGAATCTTGAATTTTTTTTCCTTCTCTCTTCTTTAGCACTAAAGTCGCCCCTCAATCCAACCTTTATAAGGAAAGCACCAAATTCATCAAAGACAGATGCATATACTCATTAAGAAATAAGTTTCAGCGCCTTCTCCTTTAAAGCTTAAGCTTTAAGATCACAGCTCTGCGAGACTCTGGCGTCTACTCCAATAATCTCCTGCCTTCACTGTCTCCTAAGGAAAGACTGAAGGTGCTACTCCTGATATAAAGAGTTTCGACCCATTTTCAGACGGCTTTACTTCCTTAGAATTTATTTTCCATTGAGGCTCGTGTCCATATCTGACTATTTGACCAAAAACCTGGGGTGAACCTCTCCCATTTATGACCAATAAAATATACCGAGTGAATTCCATAAAAAAACAACCTTTTCAAAAAATTTGCCTCAACTCCAGACACCCAGAGCTACAACATTTCGTAAGCAGAGCTAAAAAATATTCAACTTATGACGTTTAAAGCGAAAAACTAAAGCTGTGCGGACACTTCGTCCCTCTTCACATTAAATTACATTCCGTGCACTTCTGCATCCTCTTCTGATTTTTTGAATCCATTTGCATCGAGCTGACAAGATTGACCGCAGAGTCGACATACATTTTCTTTATTTCTTTTTGCGACTTTGTGATTTGTCTCATTTTTTATTCGCAGTTACAGCGGCTTTTTTGCGGTGCAATGACAAGAAAAAAAAGTCCTTTGTACCTACACAAGTCGAGGAGTTGAGAACTTTTCAAATTTCCCCTTTCTATTCTCAAAACTGTGTTTTCTGCTGAGAAGAATAGGACTCTTCTTATTGAATCGGATTGCTGTTTTTGTTGTCTTTCTGCTCGTCTCTGTGCCATCATTCGTTATGAAAGATCGGTTAAGGATTATGTGGGTTTCGCTTCAATTAGTTGACTCTTCTTTGTAGAAACCAAAAACCACTGCCTCTATTGCGATGTGTACTGTACGGCAGAGGGGGTTTCCTACAGTATTAATGCTCGTTAGGATGATTATTGAATACAGCAGGGACTTTGACGACGCGACGATAGCAGGCAGAGATAATAATCATTTTTCCTGCAAAGCACTACATCAAAGGCAGCCTCGGATAATATTCCAATTACACAGTACATGGTGACATCTAAGGACTAATTAGAATAACTTGGTAACGAATGACACGACAGATGAAAAGCTTTTTCAATAAATATCCTCACGCTTACATATACCCAAGCTTGTCCCCACAATAACGAAAAAAGCAAACACGAAACGAGGAAACAGCAATACTCGTATGTGCGTTAAAAATTAGAAATAAATCTGACAAAGGAAACATTTTCATCTAACCCATGTATACATATGCAAAATTCGGGTCACTGAATCATCTTCCTTCGTATGAAAAGGTCCTATGTCACACATTCGGCATATACATCAAACACCACACATGATGCGTAGAGCTTATCCCACACTCCCCCCCACCCGCATAAAAGATATAAATAAGTTGATACAGCTGGTGCCATCAACCGAAAAATATAAAATACAAGCGCATAAAAGGAAGAAGCAAACACAAAAAAAAACAGAAAAAAAATGCTGTTAAGATCCACGAACCATGAACATAAATTGAGCCGGGCCAACTTGATGATTCTTTGTTGTATCGTCTTTGGTATTTGCTTTTCATTTTCAGCCGGGATAAGTCTCGAGTTTCTAAGCTACCATGCCCCTGCTGCTATATGTTATAGTATACGAGTGCGAGTGTATTGTAAAACTTGAATGGAAATCCGTAATAAAATTTCCTTATCTACATATGGATATTCACCTTCTAAGGGAAATTGTGAAATTCTTTTCAAGCATTTTTAATTTGGCCTCTTCTTTGTAATCATATTAATTCTATCCAACAATCCATTGACTGATGGAATTTCGAGTACCCACCTACGTACGAGTATTCTCATGTAGGTACTCTGTCTGTCGCTGTCTTCTTTGGTATTTGTGCCATAAACATTTAACATCTTTGTCATTATTCTACGGCGCATATTGAATTTTATCGTCAAGTGTCTGAATGTGAGAAAGCCTTTGATACGTGAATAGGGAAAATATTTATATAAATACCAGTATTAAAATAAAATGTTTATGTTGCCATAGCAGAGTGAATTTTTATTTCTTCCTTACCTATAATATAAATATGTAGTATTTTTTTTTTTTACATTTTTGCAACAGTCTTCAAATTTTGATGGATTAGTCAGCTTTTTAGGTACCTACATCTTTTAATTGGGGACTACTCATACTGGAGCGCTTCCAACTATTTCGGAAATGCAGTGAGCTATGACTACGGTGACCATTTTTTCAATCACATAAAAGAGGACACTTTCTTTAATTAAAAATATAGTCGAAAATGGTTAAAGGTTAAAGCATTATCAATCTTTGATAAAAGAAACTGACTTGGTGCGATACTATTAATCATAATATCTAGTGTTCATGCTGGATTTACGAAATCACAATTGCGAATTTTTTTATATAAAAATACCTATTAAAACATGCAACCACCGAAGGAAATTTTATTGAAAATGATTATAGCAAGGCCCTTGGTCTTTGGAAATCAATACATCAAGACAACTAACTCAAGCTTTGTAAGAAATCTGAAAGCAGTCACTTGCATATTTCTGTTCGCGGAAAGATCAAAATGGTCTTTAGTAGAAAAGGAGGACATTTGGAGGTTAGTCTAATAAAACGAGGACAATGTGTTACTTTCATTCAGTAAAAATATCAGAGAAGATAATAGTGGCGAAAAAGAGGGCGAATGTCCACCACAGCTATGACCCAAAAGCTATATTCATATCATCGGCCTGGCTAATGCTTTAATACCAACTTGACGACAGTAAAAATCAATCCTCTCACAAAATTTCACTTGCCTAGGTAGATTTTTTTTTTTTAGATTTTACCAACCTAACGACGACAAAAATAAATCCTTTCACAAAATTTTATTCGCCTATGTCAATTTCTTTGGGCGCTATCGTGCTTTCAACAGACAGACGGACATGGCTAAATCGATTCAGAATGTGATCCTGATTCAGAATATATGTACTTTTTGAGGTCTCCGACTCTAGTGACCCCTTCTTGGCGTTAGAAATGTAATGACAAAGTGAATATACCTTCCTGTGGACTGTATAATAAATAGAAAAAATAAACAAGACAAGTTATCATGAAATTAAAAAATTTTCACAACATCATAGGGATTTTCACTTGTGGTCAAATATTATAAAATCGAAAAATTTTCACAACATCATAATCATAAGGATTTTTTATTTGTGGTCAAAATTTCTACAAAAAGGATATATTTTTCTCTCCCCAACTACTGGTTCCCACCAGTGTTGATATTTTAGAAATCTGGATGGTACTTTATTTAATAAGAAAATTGTACCTAAAAGGAAAAAATGAAATCAAAGTCTATCATATTATTATCACACGAAATGGTGTTTTAGAATTAAGTTATACTTCTCCATAGCGTCCTTGTCGTGTTCCGCGCTCAAATTGCTAATAGCTGTCAGTGTCACTATTCACAAAAATACAATCACGTCAAATTGACATCAATAAAAAAAAACAGTGTTGGGTACAAAAAAAGTGCTGCCAAATTTTTTGCATTCTACTGCATTTCCAAAAAAGGTTTTCAATGCAAACGTCACGTTAACAAAATTTGGCATAAACTGGAAATAAAAATATTAAATACAAATTTTAAATTGTACCTAATTTGAATAGATTTTACCTAATGCTATTGTACTTTTTATTTGAAAAGGTTGGAGAAAGTACAAGTACAGTTGAGACTCGATTAACCGGAATGGCTGGGACCGAGCCCATAACGGATAATCGAAAATCCCGGTTAATAGATTTTTCTCTAAATTTATAAAAAAAACTCTAAATTTGATGACACTTTATTTCTTTACCTTATTAAATCAAAAAAAAATATTAAATTCATCAAAAAATACAACAATTCATTTTAAATAAATCACTTTAACGATGAAAGAAACTACATACATTACATACATACAACGATATCACGGATAGCAGAGGTAATACCGGATAAATGTGTCTAAAAAACAATTCAACAATTCAAAATTTTCAAAATTCAAAGATACAAAATGGAAATGTATTTGTTTCTTTACGGATAATAGAGTATATGCCGGTTAGTAGAGTTACGAATGGGAAATTAATTGAAAATAAATTTGCATAAAAAATGCCGGTTAATAGAATGTCCCGGTTAAAAGAATCCCGGTTAATCGAGTCTCGACTGTACCTACAAAATCAACCGTGGTTCCCACATATACAATGCCACTCATATGGTTCATTTTTCCTACAGGAAAATAATTGAATCTAAAGGGATGTCGTAGACTGCAGGTGCCTTCTTCTGAACATAATTTATGTATATCAGCAAAGTACAGAGAAGTAACATTTTCGGCAAGCAATTACAAATTCAACAACCTACTTCAGAAATATTCACACGAGTAAAACTGACATGGCAACAGCAGTTATTTGAAATCTGGAAAACAGCTTTCAGAGCCACTTCCTATTAGCGAGAGGCAATCAGGAGAACGCTGAACTTAAGTTAATGTCGCTACTAGTACAAATAACGAAGTACCTATAGCAGTTTATACCACTTTATTAGGAATATGACTGAGATCTGTTTTTCAAAAAAGTATAAATTAACTACTATTGAAGAGAACGGTCTTCCCGTTGACATATGTACCGAATGTTTGGTTGCATAATTTCTCATCATGTTGAAACTATTTGGCCTTCTTTGAACACAATTCAAGCATTTTAATGAACTACTGTTTTTTCCGGAATTTTGTATGTTTGGCAAATTTGCAACTTTTTAAAATGGCAATAGACGTTGTGCGCTTTTTAAATTGAAATATTCATTCACTAAGCGAAAACTTTGTAGAAACATTAAAAAGATATTTCATCGGACGATCTTTTAGATTTGAGGGGTTTAATCTTCAGTAATAAAGGAAATCATTAAATTGCTGGTCCTCGTGGCTCTAACCGGACGCTACAATAAATTGTAGGTCCGTTCCATTCGTACAAAAAAAAAAAAAAAACAAATGGTTGGTTTGGTAGAAGCCTTACGGACCTGCTTCGACAACTTTTTATTTTTCATTTACTAATGGGTCCGAACTACAGGGATTAACGATTTTATAAAAAGTTCTCACTGATTTTCTGTTCGGTCTTCGGTGCATTCAATACCTTATTTTTGTATTGAACACTGCAAATGTAACCTACTTACTGATGCCAAACTGTATTTGATTTACTTGCCCCCTGACATTCTATAAATGGTGTTGGTAAACCGATATGTCAATTACACGAATACTGGAATATACACTTGTATTTAAATATCCGTGTAATTATAAATACACCGACTCGAAGCGGGATCCATTAATTACACGTGTGTCCACGGTGTAATAGAGAGGTCTTTATTAAGGTATTTATGGACATATGCTATTAGTTAAGAGGTCGGTTCATAAAGTGGGTTGGGTTAGGTGTCAATTATCTGAAAATAATTCTTTTAACATAAGATAGGTTTGTTGATGAAGAAGGGTAAACACAAACTCACCACACTTCGGTAATTTTGGATCTATTGAGACGCTTTGTACCTTCATCTTCTGGTTATGTTTACTCGACAGCTTAGAGCTATCCTGATGTTGAATTTCAAAGATAACGTAGGGAGATGTCAGAAACGGTTGCTGTTTCCTTTATATCTATATCATTATAATATTTTAGAGGTTTGTTTTCATTGTCCGATTTTAGGGCTGCAGTAAGAACAAAATTTTTATCCGTTATCTAAGATGATTAGGGTACGAGTATAAAGAACGGATGGACACAAACGATCCAATCCGTAGGGTTTTCGACTTTAACCCGGAGGGACAACGCAGTAGAGGGAGACCTCCCCTTGAAGGTGACGCGCACAAGTGGAAGGAGGCCTCAACCAGCTTGGAGTGGGCCATTGGAATTGCGGAGGTAGTTAGCTAAGGATCGTTCTAACTGCAAGGTCTTGTTAGTGGAGACTTAGGTTCACAACAAACTGAAGGAAGACAAGATTTTTAGGAATGTACACAGGTACACCTGAACTGAGACAGTCATCATCTGCTAAACTGTAAAGGTTTCCTGGTCGATTTTTCGTCATATTCTAATGCCTTCCATCTGTTATAGGTTTCCATTCAAATCTTCCCTACAGCTTTGTGACCTCAAAGCTTGTACTTGTACTTTTATCTTCCGAAGTTCATGATTTATGTCACATGATTGCTGGATTTTGCGCTTTGTACCATCTTCCAGGAAATATCCACATCTTACTGCAAGCTTACAGTCTTTGAGTGTTATTTTTATGTCTATGACAGACACTGTTTTTATTCTTCTTCTTTTGGCTTTTAGGTACAAACTCTGCACTAGTAAAAAGTGGCCTGCGCTGACTTGATGATTTATATTGACCATTGCTCCGGTTGAGTACTGCGCCCAAAAGGTGAGCAATAGCTCTAATCGATCAGGGATGAGTTTGACAGTTTTTGATCTCAATGAGACATTGTGGAGTTAGTGTAGAGCTGTGGTTAGAATGGTTTTCAACTCACAGCTCTCTTCCTACGGAAATGCAGATCATGAGAGTAAAAATCGCATCCAAATTTTGCATTGGTTCTGGAGACTAGTGCTAAAATACGTCTTTCTGTATCAGCAGCAATTTCGCGAATTTTGAGAACTTCCTTTTATCCTGTTGAGGGACTCATTTCCATTTAAATATACATATTTTGCAATAAGACACCATTCCGTACGATCATCTTTCAATCCACAGGACATATTAATTTTTAAGACCTTTTGGGTGATTAAACTTATTTTGAATGCACGGCTTCGAACAGATTTTTTTCCTTTTCGTTGGAGGGATAGCTTGTGCATTTTTGAATGTTGCCAGCAATTTTAGTTCATGTTGTCGATTTCATAAGAATGCGACAAGGAGCATCAAGGAGTGCACCAAGTGTCCACAACTCCTTTTATTCTGTTTATGATTTTCGCCTGAAAAAAGAAAACTTACTCACTTACTAAAACGCACTGCAGTTCTTAAGCAACTATGCTAATTGGAAGAAAATTGCACCACTACGAGGCAAAAAATTCATTTGCACAGCTAATTAAGAAATGGTACTTGCGTATTTTGCACATGCCATTTGCCTGACCTCCTTTCTGCTCATATGTTCAGAGGTAGTAATTGTCCGCATAAAGTAGTGAAATAAATTCTTTTATCAGAGTCAACCTCTTTAATTTACCCAACGAATTCAAATGCCAGCACTCCATGAACAGAACATACAGGATGTCACTATACGACTGGGGTTACTTCGTTCTCAAGAAACTGTATTTTTTCTGTCCTCCTTTTAGTTTTTGTTTTTTTTTTTTCGTCGAGAAACACACACAAAGTTATTCCAGGAATCTCTGGAGAAAGTTATTTTTATTCGCCTGCACAGAGATACAGACACAGAGGAAAGATACCCAACCACGATTTGATGGTTTCATTCTGCCACACCTTGAAGATTTTCAAGTTTATTCTGTCAGAGATGCAACCGGGCAGGAGTACACTCATAGTTTCTATATAGAATAGGTAGCATTCTTAAACACTGTGTTTATTGTGCACAAGATGATGGGAGACAATTTAGGAATCACCGTAGTTTACATTTAATGGCGACCGTCTCGTTAAAGTGAATCATTTGGGAGGCAGAGTGAAATAAGTTTTAGATTCTATTTTCCGTATAGAAATGCTGATGTCGTTATGGGCTTCAGGGAACTGGAAAATTAAAACGAGTCCAGGACAAAATTGTTTCGTAAACAGGTGGGGCTCTATTTGCGACAATTTATTAAATAAGACTTGTTGCGGAAGGGGAAATGGGTTAAACTGTATCAGAAGTGATGGTTGTGCATCGTGAAGGACACACTTCCAGCGGCAGACGGTGGACCTTTGGTAATTTTAACTCGGAATTTAGAACAGCAAAGGTCCAAATTTCTTATTAATTTCAGAGAGTATAGTTTGTCACGTTTTGAGAACTTACCTAAACCCAAATGCACATCGCCCTTCTGCGGGGATGTAATGTAATTACGAAGAACAGAGCCTGTTAGTGCTGTAATTTTGTTGTCGAAATTTACAAGACTCGATTTGGATATTTACTGAGGTCCTCTAACAACATTTGCATACCTCAATAAAGAAGCAAACAATTTGGAATCTCTTAAATTGAGACTTTCTGACAAAACGGCCCTGCATACAGAGCTCTCTAAGTTTACTCAAGGATTAACAATGTTGTCCTTCTGTGCCATCTGTCAGACCGACAAGCAGCGCAAATATTTGCTCATCTCTCAATAACATTTAAATTAAAACTATAAATGCGTGCACACGAGCTTGAATAATGGTCTTCCTCGAAACGAGTCCCTCTTTATACATACACACATAGAGAGCTAGAGCTGTAGCACAACTATATACAAATCCTTCGAATCTTTGAGTAAACAAATAATCCTACTCCATGACCTTCAGCATATATACTTCCCCCCCACATATCAGGTCGCATCACAATGTGAGTTTGTACTCTGTATGCGATATCTTACTTGTATGTAGAAGGAGTCTTTTGTGCTGTGCTCCGAATAAAGGATCAAACAATGGCACTAGACCCATCGGAGCTGGCTTTCAGCAACTATGCATGTGCGGGGGAAGGGGTTGTCAAACAATAACGCAATAGTTTTGTGACAGTCGTGTTTTTGACATCAACGAAATATTCTATTCACCCTGCTGCGTGTGAGAGGATAAATAATTGTGATTCAGGGACTTTCTTCGAGAGCATGCCGTGCGAATTGAAAGAAACATAGTCGTAGCCTTTGAAATTTGAAATCATTTTCATCACGCATATAGAGTTGAGGTGATCCTCAGTAACAATGTACAACTTGGGTCAAGGAATTACTGTGAGTAATCAGTCGAATTTGTGGTGACCTAATGATGCATATTAAGGAAGCTGGCAGTTGTACAATGGCATTGTGCCAAACAAATGGAAATCAAAGACTGCCGATTAATTGTATACCTACTTCGAAGGACATAATATTAGCCAACATAAGCTCATTTGTGTTTGTTTCTATTCAGGTTTCGGATGGACATGGATATGGGTTAGGTCCTAATGTGGCGAGAAGTGTGCTCCATAGGTAGGTACAGCGTTATGTAGGCGAAATTGTGGCACAAACTCTGACAGTGCGAGTTTGTGCCACAATTTCACCAGCATTGGTTTTCCAGGTTCCAGTTTTCAATTGTCCCGTCAGTTCGGCTTTGTTACTTCATTACTTTGCTTCCTTCTTTCGTTGACAGGACACACAACATGCATTTGATTTCATCCTTCGTCATTGTCGTCGTTTAAAATAGCTTAAGCCTAATTGTGGCTCTATTGCCATAAAATAAAGTTCTGAGGGTTTCAAGACCGACCGTGAAAAGGTCGAGGTTTACGAGGTTTCAGGTCTCCTAGCAGCGATTACCCAGCCAGATTGGTAGAAAGGTGATCCTTAAAGCTCTTTACGGACCTTTCTATTGGGAACATAGAATAGTGGTTAGTGAGTTGGAGTACTAAACGGGGGATCCCAGGTTCGATTGCCGAAAAGAAAAATCCAATTTAAAGTTTTTTCGTATGTGTCACCTCTCGCGGAAGTCTGACAGACATCCGAGGGTATTACTGTCATGAAAGTGCTTCCCAATTGGCCGTTCCGATCCCTTCCATGCGTCCCAAAAAATTAAAAACTCACACAAAACAAAACTAATGGTTGTGAGAAGTTATTCCTAAGGTTGTTGATATAAATATTTTAATTGAGTTACTGGAAGTACTAATTCTACGCAAACAAAGTCGCGGGTACCAGCTAGTAATTGTGAATTGTGACGTGCATTTTGGGTGGAGAAGTTAACGAGATAAATAATAGATCAGCTGCGAGCTGCGATCAATGCCACAACCCGTTAGATGGCTTTATACGTTGACTTAGGCTGTGCGCAATTTGCCAGGTGTCCTGTTCGCATTGTCACGATAAAACTTTGAACGACGTACACGTTGTGCATTAATAATCAGTCAGAATGTCCGACCGAACGATGAAGGTTTTACGAGGTTTAACAAAATGTTGATTTGTGGTGTGAAATATTTACCAATTTGCTTAATTAATTTTATTATGTTTTAGAATTACTTTAATTTGGTGGGGTATGATATTGCTTAACTTAATACATGCCTCATGTCGTCGTCTTTGCATGTCAAGAAGTTGAAATTGACCACGAACATGAGAGTGGCATTGCAGAACGACACATCGGCTGATGAATTCTCGGGACAATTGTTGGCAATGGCCAAATTCCTATTGATGTTTTGACTGGATTGATATCGTTCCCGAGTTCACATCCGCGAAGGAAGAACTCATCACCAAAGTGCTCCCTGGTATTGCACAAAGTTATAAAAATCTCGATTGGAACGAAGCGAAGAATAAGGACGTCGATAGATTAAATTTCATTATTCAAAGTCAAATCGCTGGAGAAGTGCATTCGTACAAATCCGTTGACTAGTGACCGACGAGGATGAAGCGACCAACTATCCGACGGAATTTTTAAACTCGCTTTATGTGCCAGGAACTCCGCCGGATAATTTACAGCTGAAGGTGGGATCGATCATAATTCATAACCATGGTGAGGAATCAAAATCAACAGAAGTTGTGCAACGGTAGGCGGTTGTCCGTCAAGAAACTGATGAACAATGTGATTCAAGCGACGATCTTCAAGGGCAAACTCAAAGGAGAGCAAGTCGTTATTGCACTAATTCCGATTACTGCCTCTGATTTTCCATTCCAATTCAAACGGACTCCGTTCCCTGTTCGACAATATAAATCGCAAGGCCAATTGTGGGGGTCTGTGGCATTAATATAGAATTTCCATCGAATTTCAAATCGGCTTTTGCGCCGAAAATCAAATCGAAGAACATTGTTTACCATACGCTCTCTTCTAATTTCGACTTCATTTAAATAAATCACATCAAAAGTGGAAGTATCTGCGTTTTATTATCTGATGAGAGCCTGAAATTAGGGAGAGAAACAAATATTTGAGTAAAGAGATCTTTTTATTGAATTTAAGTAAAATAACTCTTGTTGGATTTATTTCAAAAAAATTACAAATAGCTTAAATAGTAGTGAAACTTGAGAAGTGGTACCTGCGTACTCCGGAAAGTCGAATAGATTCAGTACAACTATGCTGCATTTCTATTCGAAAGCTCCTTGCAATTAAAATTTTATAAGGCAGCTGAGCTTTTTTCATAATGCCAGTTCTGCACAAGGCTCAACTGATTCTGTTTCAAAAATTGATGTAGTGGCGAGCTGACATTTTGCCCTCCATTTAATCATATCCCCTAAACACGCATACCCTCGCATTTGTCACAATTTTAATTCCCGTGTGGGTTATGTGCGATCATCTTTTTTCATGGCACTAATTTGGCGACCCATTCTCCCGCATTTCCATTATCATAACGAACATAACTCCCTCGCATTTCGCTCTGAGAAGAACTAATGGCCAGCTAGCTTGACGTCTTCACCCCATTCACATATTATAAGGCGGGTATCGGGTATAGGTATATGTAGCCCACCATACTCAGTAGGGGTTATACTTCATTCGAGTTGGAGGTTACACAACGTCATATCTCTGAGTACGGTCTTGCGAAATGTGTTTATGTCCTGGCAAATTGTGTCATTTATTATCTCGCGGTCATAGGCGACACACGTCCCTTGCGGACCCCAATATCCGCCACCCATCCGCACATATAGACACAAAAACGAAACCACAATAAACTCAAACGAACAATAAATAATAGACGAAGGTTAAATATGTACGCAGAAAAAAAAACACGAAAAGAATTCCATCTGATATACGATTATATACGTACACGAACACATTCGTTCTCATACTCACATACGTGGTCGCATGGCTTAGTCGTGGCGTTGTGTTCCGGGACCTGCAAAATAAAATGAGAATTCCATTGTTTGCGAAAGCGTTGCGGCGTAATGCTTGGCAGATTTGCTTAATGGTTTGCGTTTTTTATTTCCAACCTAGATACAGGATGGAAAATTGTTTACTTTAATAGCTTTCAAAGGATGATCCGAAATGAGTGGGTGGCGTTACGACGAATGTGCGCACAATCATGTTACTGTTTACTGATGATAATGATGATGATGGGGTGATGAGGATTGCTTTTATCCGTATTCCGTATCCCTATTCCCGGGGGGATGTACGTAGGTGAGTACTGTTCAGAGCGAGAGTGTGGGGCTAACGTGGGTGACGACGAATCATCTGTGCACATACAGTGTAATGCCTTTCTAAATGGTATCTGATGCCGATTTCATTTCCCCACACAGTTACACATGGAAGTGTATAGAAAAAAACACACTCACACATGGAAGAGTATAGCAAAAACTCAGTTTTTTCTCTGGATTGTGGATTTTTTTATCGTTTCTATGCCATATGTCACCCTCATCGTTTGGTCCTTCGTTACTTTGTATATCGGGTTTGATTGCGTTTTTGTGTACATCAAACCGAGTATGGTTACATAATATATAAAACAATGCCAGGAGCGACAGCCGACAGCACGGAGCGGCGAATTAGTGAAATCAAATTTAAATGTGCGATTGTTTGTTTTACCAGCGACAATAAATGTGGTAATTGGATTATACGCAGCGCTGCAGCCCATTATGTTCGCTTTTTGTGACATTCTAAATGCTATCTGGTATTTTAGGGGGGTGAGTTTTTTTTCCTTCTAATCTTCATGGTGTTTGGATTCGAGTTGAATTTCTGAGGGCGACATTTCGCGCAATTAATGCGGAAATTTGAGAATAATGGCAGTGCATGCTGTTGCAAAGAAAATTCTTTAGGACATGGTTAGAACAAGAGTTTCTGAAAGTCAAATCGAATGGTGGTGCATTTACCTTTTTTGGTTGCATTCACTGATGATCGTTAGTGTGGATTTTTTACGGAGTTGTTTGGCAGGCTTACTCTGTTGTCTGGAAATCTGCAAAACTCACTTTTGGAAGGCGTGCCCCTGCACATATCAAAATGTAAGTATTTTCGATGGAGATGTTCAGTAACAAATAAAGGGCTTTTCAGTAGGGAAGGGACGCTACAAAAGTAGAGCGACAGGGACAGTAAACGACGCAGAATTTCTTGCCGCTCTTTTGACATTTCTCTTCAGTAAGGTTTGCCATTTCATGATGGAAAGATATACGAGCCAACAACGAGTCGAAATTATTAAAATTTACTGCCGGAATTCGGAGTCAGTGGCCTCAACGTTAAGAGCGCTACGTCCAATTTATCATCTTCAGCGATGAGGCTCATTTCTGGCTGAATGGCTTCGTCAATAAGCAAAATATGCGGTATTGGTCAGGCAGCAATCCACACGTACTCCATGAGTCATCATTACATCCCGAAAAAAATACGGTTTGGTGTGGTTTATGGGCCGGCGGCGTCATTGGGCCGTATTTCTTCAGTGATGATCAAGACCGGCACATTGCTATGAATGGGAATCGCTACCGTTCAATGATAACCGAATATTTTTGGCCCCAATTGGATGATATGGACTTGGAGCACATGTGGTTCCAACAGGACGGCGCCACAAGCCACACAGCGAATGTCACAATCAATTTATTGGAAACCAAGTTTGGAGAAGAATGGAGGAAGAAATATCCTAATAGCACTGGACAATCAGGCGGTGATCAGATGCATGGAACAAACAAGCATCACAACATCATTGGCACTGGAATGTGTACTTAAGCTCAATAAGTGTTCATCTAAAAATGAAGTAACACTGACTTGGGTACGAGGACACATAGGGATCGAAGGCAACGAAAAGGTGGACTCCCTTGCAAAACAGGGGTCAACTGAAAAGTTGCTGGGACCAGAACCATTCTCTTCAATTGGCAGAGGAATGGTAGAACAGCTGATTCACAAATGGATCACGGAAGAACACATGAGAAATTGGTCAATAGTGGAACAATGTAGACAAGCTAAAATGGCAATAAAGTGGCCGACCTGCTCCACTCAAAGAAGGGTTCTAACTTCTAAGTATGAGTCTAGGAACATTGAAATGGGTGGTGGCTTTGTCTGCAGGACATGGTAATTTCGGGTATCACTTAAGGAAAATGGGCCTTAGAGAGGATGATACTTGTAAACTATGCCTGGAGGAATCTGAGACAGCGGCACACATACTGTGTCAATGTCCGGCGTTGGCTAGCAGAAGAATGAGGATCTTGGGACATCATTGGGTCGAGGCCCAGTCGATAAAACAGATCTTCCATAAACAGATGCTAGCGTTAACACTAGGAATCGAGCTCAGAGAAGAACTGTGGAGAAATCCAGAGAGTCTACCTGAGTAAGATTTACAGTGGTAGAGAGACGAAAAGAGACCCGACAATGGTGGTTTGATTCGAATATCTCTCGAAATCTATATATAAGTTTGGAGAACGTGTTATCTCACGAAATGGTCCAGTCGCTTGGCCGCCTCGGTCGTGCGATTTGACGCCGTTAGACCATTTCCTGTAGGGCTACGTCAAGTCTATGGTCTATGCCAACAAGCCAGCTACGATTGATGAACTTCGTACGAATATCGAACAGCAGCAGCAGTATCGGCCGATTTATGCTTGAAAACCGTCGAAAATTGGGTTTAGCGTCTGGACTTCTGCGACCGTGCCCGTGGTGGCCATGCAAAAGAAATCGAGTTCCATACATAATGGCATCGAACGTACTTTCACAGAAATAAAGAATTTCATTGATATCCAAAACCGTTTTTGTTTTATTTAAAAAAAACTTTTGTAGCGCTCTTATTGAAAAACCCTTTACTAGCCTAAGTTGGAAAGTCTCTTCTCAGACATTCTTCATTTTTCAATACGAACCAAAAAACGCCTCAACGTCCTTAGACACAAAGACGATTACAGGTACGTCTTATATTTATTTGCACTTTAATTATTGTATGAAAATTTCAAAAAAAGAAAAAAAAAATATCCGCAAGAATTTTTTTAATTTCAACGGCACTCCATGAAAATAGGCCTTTTTGATTATGCCCACATGATCTATATACCTATTTAATTTTTTACATGATCCATATAGATCATTGATTTCCATGGTTAACAACAACAGTTGGATCTCGAACTATTTTTGTAAACCGTGGAAATCAATGATCTATATAGGTATATATCTTGAGGGTAAAATAAAAAACTCCTAATATAACTTCACCCCAAACCTAGAAATAGTACGCCAAGTACCAAGGCATTTTAGGCGCAAAACTAAAATTTTTCTGAAAGTATTTCATAGATTTGCCTTTCCCAAGATAGGTTTTTTTAGTTAAAAAAAAGTCCTCGTGTCCTACTGCGTCTACTTTCAACTAAAAGAAAAATGTTCGCAGCCATCGAGACAGTAAAAAATGGCCCTGGAAATTGCCGAAATCTGCTGAAATGGGTCCTTCAATTTGACTTAAAACCAGTCAATCGTACTAGCGGAAAGCTTTCGAGGCTAGTTATAGGCTGGTTTTATTTTCCTTTGCTTAACTCTGAAGAACAAGCTGGGCCCGACATAACTCCGTTTTGCCTGCAACATCAACCGTCAGATGTTGACACCCCCAATGCCACCTATCGTCAGTGTGACCAATTTAGCATATTTCCTGCAAAATTTAGCAGGATTATTTGGTTTTTAGCCAAATTATGAATTAAAAACCTGCCTGTGGTGTTTGCCTTCATCAAGCGCAGCTTTTTCCCACCGTGATAAATCAGACCTTTTTGAAATACAAGTTGTAAGTGTTATTCGAACACAAAATCTAAATAGAAGAACGTTTTTTGAAACTCCGCTTTGACCCTCATTCACATGCCCGGAAACATACCCCTGGATGGTAAAATTTGCAACCGATGATTAAATAAAAATAGAACATCCAGTGTCTGTTTGTTATATTGGTTTTCTGTATACCTTCTGTGCCCTTCTTCGCCCAAAAGTAATTTGTGTCCATTTTATTCGCTTGCATCACTTTAAGCAACAAAAAAATAACCACAGCCAATCAGTGCGAATGCTTTTGTCTTTTGTATGTTATCCTTGTTCACTTTAATTACAGTTTTCACCTAGTGATGGCTAAATTATATATCCCTTGCCTTTACCACCATTGCAGTGCTGTGGTAGGAATTATTTTTAGGAGCCGTCGAGCACATGCCTCGGCGCAGATCGCTGTATATCTAATACGTTGTCGATTTCTAGACCAACTGTAAATAATTGGATTAGGAAGTTGCCTGTTTAACGGTGTATTCACTTGGGCTTGTGTCCTCTTTCCAACGATTGTTTGCTTTTCCGGTTTAATGAAGAGGAAACCACAGGAGACTTTTTTGTTATTGTTTTTATTTCAGCTACCACGAGCATTGTGCACAACATCCTTTTGTTGCTCTGGCCGACGGCACCTGCTTTTGTGATGTTGTTTTTCAAGGATTTCTTGCTGTTGTTTGCCGCTTTGTGTTGTATGAATAAATATTGTTTTTCTTTTTTCACCATCCCGCCCTTACACCGACAGTCTATCATTTTGCTGTTGTTACTGATTGTCTGCGCTGAGTTGTTTTTTTCTTAATAAGTTTATTTGAAATCAATGATTCTGTTGAGAAGCAATTTAAAGGATTTAATTATAAAAACCCTTGAAGGGAGCGGTTTATTGCTTTTGTTTTCTAATTTTGGTGGGCAATAGTAGTGGTCAGAGCTAAGTCACAAAAAAAAGGTCATTGGGAGGGAGCTTTGGGCACATTCGTAAAATTTGCAGTGGAGGGAGTTTTTTTCTTGGAATTTTCTAATTTCATTCAAGTGGACTGTCA
The DNA here is from genome assembly GCA_948293265.1 of Cheilosia impressa. Taxonomy (NCBI): domain Eukaryota; kingdom Metazoa; phylum Arthropoda; class Insecta; order Diptera; family Syrphidae; genus Cheilosia; species Cheilosia impressa. The sequence continues at coordinate 20,768,932 of OX411883.1, read as the reverse complement.
ATGTGCACCAAGTTTGATGGGTTTGATGGTTTGTTAAATTAAGGAACCAATTGGAGTGGTTGCTCGAGGGTCTGCGTCTCTGAATGCAAAAGCTTCTCTACAGAAATGTTATTGATGAAATAGAACTCGTATGTAGAGAAGTCGTGGGGCACGACAGTAGTCTGTCAACATTTTTGGAAAATAGCTAGATTCATCCGACAGCCGTTAAAAGCGCTGCAAGAGTGGGAGCTACAAATTCTTTTTGAAGAAAATGATTTAAAATGTGAGAGTGGGTCCTAATAATGTAGGTAGTGATTCTTTTTCGTAGGCATGCTTTCATTTTGTAATAAAAGAACCGATTGTGCATATTTTACTTTGATGGGACAGTTGACTTTTCAGGACCACCAATCAATGTTTTGTTGGGAAACATCGAAATTTTAACCTCCCAGCGGGAGATGAAAGACCTTGGATACCAAAAAAGTACCTTTACATTTTTTCAATAAATCAGGTGTGGTTTGAGTGCACCTTACCAAGACGCCTACCAAAAGACTTCCCTAGGACGTTTCCCATTTGGACTTCCAAATTCGCATTTAGAAAGATCTGTGAAAACCTAAATTTTAGTTCCAAATTCGCCTGGGTAGACATTTCCTAAAGCTCCGCATAGTCCGCCAAGAGAATTTCAATTTACAACCTCTGGCAATAGCCATGTTCATGTCTTGAGCAGTGACCTCAACCTAAAGTTACCGTTACTAATCCATCACGAATATGATCTAAAAAAAAAGGTATAATACATATCCCGAAACCCCGATTGTGGGTAGGTATACAGGGTATAGGCTGCACATTCAACTGAATTATGGCAGTTGAATTTGCAGCCCATTATTGAGCCCTATGCCCTCTCATAAAGATTTACGGACCCGCAGATGAACCCACCACAAAGGCAATAAGGAAAACCCAAGCTGATCCAATTTATAATACATAAAGCCGAATGTGTGCTGTCCCGAGTTTAGTAGTTGATAATACGATGCCATGGCAAGGCCGCAATTCAAAGAATCCTTGGAGAATTTCCAACAGAGCCTTAAAATTTTAAATCCATCATTTACTATCCCCGATGATGCTTCCACTGTGTGATATACTGTATCTCATCATTTGACGTCTTCGCAACTGCTTATTTCAAAAAAAAAAAATAATAAAAATTCAGAAACAATGCCACAACTAAGAACAAGGATCTGCAAGAAAAATACGCCGGCACGTTGTGCGTACGAATTCTAAGGAGAAATCTCGAGGAAAATGTTGCAAATTTTCCTCTTGGGTATAATATTTGAATAAATAGTATTCCTTTCGCAGTTTGGGTTATCCTTGAATTTTTTTTTTCTTTATTTCTTTTTATTTAATATAACTGTCGATTGAAGATTTCCCATTCGCATCCACGGTTGTAATATGATTGACTTTTTCTGTTGTTTGTTTGCTTTGGGTGAGTCTTCATTTTCCCTTTCGTCGCACTTTTGGGAAAATAAAGGAAATTGTTGGCTCATTTTTCTTTGGTGATTTCTCCCCCGGGGTCAGTGTGTGGCATTCAATTTTTCATATGAATACATTTGCCAAAGATTTTGTCTGCCATTTTGAGGTCATATTCTGTGTGAAAGTATCGACGAGGGTTTAATGCCTGATAAGATCTTCGAAATGAATTTTGCTGGAATTTTAAGGACTTCCCGCAATTCCCAGCGGAACATGAGGAAAGCAATTTCCAAACTCATATGAGTGTGGATGTTTCGATTACAAGTTTGCCATAAAATTGATGCCACCGGAGGCGGGGTAAAGCCTTTTTGCTTCATCTACATAGATTGCTGACGGGTTAATCTCACGAATTTTTATATCCTTGTGTTTGGATTATTGGGCCCACACAAAAGTACATAAATCGCATCACAAATGGATAATTTAATTATATCAGCTTATTAATGGCAGATTAACGGGAAGCGTGTGAAGTTACCCGTATTTATTGCGTTAATTAAATTTTCAATTAGTAGGTGGTGACGTGTATCTCAATAAGTTTGTGAGTGCCGATCCCAGACCAGTAAATGTCGTCAAGCACATTTTGGGGACTCTGTTATTTACACTCTGTCTCCACTTGCGATGAATTCAAAGCAAAAAGCAACAGTAAACAAAAAAAGCAAACAGCAGAGTAGCTGTCAAATTTCGTTCGTTGGGCATTTCATAGCATACTTTTTTAGTAAAGAAGACAATGCCAACGAACATGCACAAAGAGTATCTTTGCGCTGAAAGCTTTAAAACAGCTAGCAAAATTGCAAAAAAAAGAAGGCATCGATTTTGGGTTATTCCCTTTTTAGAAAAATTATTTATAGTATTTAATTTTGAATTTCAACGGCACACTTTCAATTTCAAAATTAATTGACAGAAAAATGACAGCTATTCTTGTGTTTATAGTATGCGATATATGGTATGCTATAAAAGCATGCTTTCTATAGCAAACTATGGAAATAAAGCTGCTATAATGGTCTCCACTTGTGATATTGAAAGCATGCTTTATCGCATACTCTGAATTCATAGCAAGTGGAGACAGAGTGTTATAAGTTTGCTTTATCGCAGCATCCCCTGTCAGTCACGGGGAATATTAAAACTTTCTCTGGCAAATCCTTTTGACGAAACGTCATGTTAGTTGATATAAAATAAACTGATGAAGGGTACTGGCAAAACTGTTCTGTAAAGTTGTCTTTCAGAAGTGCTCCGAGAATAGATAAATGAAAAAAAAAATTAACAAACTGATGAAGGTTTTATTCGCACCGGATGTGGATGGGAAAAATTAATTTTAAATGAAGATGAGCCCGATGAACAACTCAATGAATCATAAAAAATGATTGACCTTTCGGTGGGAGCAGCTGAAAAACAGAATTGTTTATTATTTGTAATTGGCTTGTCGATGGGTTAATTTTCGTGAATTTAATTATCCTTTTCGGTTCGATAAATTATTAGCACAGGACAATGTGATTTGTTCAAATTAAAATTCCAGGTCGGTCAAACAAATTAATAAAACAGGTATAAAGCAAACCGGTGGTGACCTACAGTAGGTAGAGGGGTCAATGACCTCTATTCTCAATTAAGGGGTTACTAACGAAATGGGAGTAAAGATAGTAACAATGGTGTATTGCTCTCGGAAGTTGTTCTTCTCTGTAGAATATTTTAGGAGGGTTGAGAAACACTCAAGAGGCACTACCACTCTCCATCGTGTAGCTCAGAAATTTTAATCTAACCTTATCGGGTCCTACTATAAAATTCCAATTCGATTCGAATAATACCTCCAATACAAACTTTTTTCGTTATTTAGTAGTTTTTTTCAGTTTTGGCCTGAAATAATGTAACACCGTCCATTTTCTATTAGCAATTTCCCCCCGATCCGACGATCTAAACCAGGATTATGCTAGCCGGCCTACCGCTGCATAGAACTATGGACGTCCCCTGTCATATCTCTGCCGGGATGGACTGCTAGACCCGTAACCTTAGGCAGATTTAGTTGCGAGAGGGCTGTGTGGGGTTGACCTCGAAGGAAGAGGAGTAGGTTGGATAGTGAAGTTCCTTTCTCATGGTGATAGCCTTGATAGTGGCTGTTCATGAAATTGTTATATACATTTTTTCCCTTGTTTCCACCAGCAACACTACCTTTACCACCACCAATCCCTATTGAAGGATAATTTTTCGTTAAAACAATAATGTGACCAATTGTTGATAATGATTGATGGTGGTTGCTTATTAAAGAAATCTTCAAAAGTACAAGTTGGGCCAAAAGAAGTCATCCGATGTTTTTTGGCTCTCATTTCTAAATAAAAAACTTCGATTCTGTTTTTTGATTATGTTTACATATTTAAACCTTTAGAACTTTATTGGTCAAGTCGAGAAGATGATATCGGCCAAATGGGCGCCGTCACAATTGATTGCCATACGGGCTTGTTTTATGGCTTCTCGGGTTTCGGGGTTGGTCACGTAAACACGGGACTCTAAAAAACCCCACAAAAAAAGTCTGGAACGGTTGAATTGGCTGGGCCAGTGCAAATCGCCAAAACGAGAGATGAGGCGACCCGGGAACGCCGCCTTCAGAATATCGGTTTTGGCTCACGCAGTGTGTGCCGTAGCTCCGTCCTGTTGGAACCACATGTCCTCCAACCCTAATGCGTCCAATTGCGGCAGATAAAACTCAGTTAACATGGCCGCGCACCGTCCACTGTTGTCGTTTGACCAGCGGCGTTCTCGAAAAAAATGGCCCGATGACTCCTTCAGCGTGAACAGCGCACCATGCAGTAACTTTGAGCGGGTGTAATGGCTCCTCGTGCATTACTCGTGGATTTTCGGTGTCCCAGAAGCGATAATTTTGCTTGTTCACGTACCCGCTGAGGTGGAAATGAGCCTCATCGCTCATTATGATTTTGGTTGAAAAATCGTCCACTTCGTCCTCGACCGGCTGATGGCTAATTGCGAGGCACGGCGTCTGGTGGATATTTCCGGCGACAGCTCGACATACTCGTCAACAGCGGCGATATTCTCAGCACAACGGTCGCTCCGGGGCCGGCCACTCTTGGCAACGTCTCGTGTGGTCCCATACTCTTCAAGGTTGGAGGCCAAACGTCGCAGTGTTTGCGCAGTCGGTGTCGGACGGCCGTGGAATCGGCGACGGAATTGGTGCTGCGCCAACACTACAGACGAATTGTTACGCAAAAATATAGACACGATTATTCCGCGTTCTTGGGGAGTGTATCGCTCCATTCTACATCTTGTTCGCTTGTATTCTACATCTGTCTAGTCCACAAATGTCAAAACAGATTTGACATTGGCGGCCATTTGCAAAAATAAGAGCATCTTCCAATAGGGTGATCTCTTTTGGCCCACCTTGTATATGCACACTTTTTTAACTACTTGGGAAGCGCTTAAAAATCACGTGTACAATGGCGCATGGGACTAAATGGGATTTCTTGGTAGCTATCAATGTAAAAAACATCAAACAAACGGCAAACAAACTCGTGCGCCATTCGGTATGAGCAAAACAGGAAATCTTCCTAATCCAACCGAAACTCCTTTGGTTTCTCTCTTAGGGTTACCTTAAATAAAATAAAAAATAAAATAAAATTTGAACTTACATACATAGCTATCTCAAGATGCTATACCTATACTAATAAAGCTGAATGCTATATGAGGTAATCATTAGACTGCTAATGACTCCTTCAAAAAGGGATCCCTTGCCAATTGTACACCAAGTTCATGGAACTCATACGAACCTTCGCACAAAAGTCTATTCGATGCCGCACTATTATCCATTGCCTACCTTGGAAAGTAAATGTTTTATGCGTATATATAATACAATACCATTAAGCCGAGCAATAACTTTCAATAGAACAAAGGGCTTTGTTGTGCCCTCTAATTCGCAGTTGCAAGGAGACCCCCGTAAATTAATATCCCACGCACTAAAACAACACAATAAAATGTTGTTTGCTTAATAACCTCTACACAACTGGATTAAAATCTAAATTATGACCTTAATGCCGGCATATCCCCACATTATCCCCAGAGGTGTATTAATAGCACACTGAGTAAACAATTCATAACTCGAACGTACTGAGCTGACTGCTGTCTTCAATAGGTCATGGCAAGTGCTGTATTTCCTATATTTCATGGTTTTCTTGGCGTAATTAAATTTTGCTCTCTGCGCAATTGAGCTGACGATGACGACATACTCACTTTCACACGCTTATATACCCATTTAGACGGCTTAAAAATTGGACGACCAGTTGCCGTCAGAAGGGAATTACAAAGGAGCTTGTATGAGTGGAAAACCGCCTCGAAGGCATCATCCGCATTCTTGCAGTGGGAACAGTTTAATTAAATGTGTCCTTTCGTGCGGTTATTATTTTGCGAGAATGAAAACAAAAACACTTTCCACGAATTCCACACAAATTCGAGAGATAATAGCACTCCCAAGGGGTATGGTTTCTAAGAGTAATCTCTTAAGGCGAATAGACCCTATACAAAGGGTGTTGGGCTTATGTATGTATTGCACGTCCTTTGGCTGAATGAGATGATTAAATAAAAATAAGAACGCACCTGGCCGACAGTGTTGGCGATAAGAGCGACAGTATTATCCTCTCAGGGGTGACCTGTTGAAAGTGAAAAATACCAAAATCCGGCCGACAATAAAAATAAACAAGGTATGTGACTGTTTTCACTATGAATTGCACGCCACTTTGTATCTGCCTAAAAGTAAATCTTGTTAACCTTTAAGAGGGTTTTGCACAAACAGAGCACAAAAGTTTTGTCCCATAAGAGTGGTTAGTTGTGTTTTATGTTCCATCAAATGAAAAATAGTCCCCCAGTGGCCAGGTTCTCATCAACTATTGGGGGAAGAGTCCAGAAAAAAAAGTTTCAACTGAAATTGGGTACTGAAAATATTAAACTGCGAAATGACATACACCTTAGGTAGGATACAAAGAGTTTTGTATATGCTAGTTTCACCCCGAAGGAATTATGTATAGAAGACTTTTAAGCTTTTAGGTGCATATTTTGTTTGATGTGGAAAAAATTGAAAAGAGTTGTTAAGAGCATCTTGCGGTCTAATAAAGGCTTAGCCGGGACCTACGACATAGCTTCGTATACAAACTCTGTTTCAGTCGTTTTTAATAAAATTTGTTGAATTGGAGACTTCTTCTTGAGGTTTTTAAAGCCGTAAATTCTGATGGAATCATTGACGACTGTGGACCTTTATCCCATCCATATGCCTATAACATAGCGACTCTCATAGCCCTCGTCCTCATAGGTCCGAATGTGAGCTTTTCGTCTTTGTATCTCGCTTTTTATGATTCAAAATATCTTCAGCTTATTTCAGTCTCACTTTTTACACTTTTTCATTCTACTTTAACTGTATTCAATGGGTAAATTATAAGAAGGGAGGGCCTTCACGGGGCTCTGGCACTGCGGCCTCTCAATGGGTATTTTCAATGGGTAAACGTTTTTATAAAAGCCTAATCAGAGAAAATCGCCCCAAAAAAATTAATCGTGTGATGATGAATAGCTAATGAATTTCTAAAAGTGCTAGCCTTACCAGTGTTCGATAATTTTAGGTTGGCATGCAAAAATTTTGCATGAAGTGTCTTGGTTGATGAACAAATTTCGTAGGTAGAAAATACAAACAAAGTTTTTGCCTGGAAAACCTTGCTTATGATTGAGGTTTCTATTTTACTTCCAAGCCGAAAGTTGCGGAGGCTTTCGTAGTGATATGAGTCCCATATAATTCTGTAGAAGATCGGGTAATGGTCAATTTACTTTGTACATATGGATATATTTCTGGTGGAATTTTTGATAAGGAAGCAGTGTTTTTGTGAGAAAGTGGCCTCTCGCAGCTTCACTTTGATTCTATTCAGCCTTGCTGCACATAGTTTGTGCAGACAAAATCGAAGCTAGAATTAATCGGTAAGGAGACCCACTATTGTCTTATAATCCCATTTGTGCTGGTTTATTCATTCACTTAAGAGCTTTATAACTTTTTGAGCTTGCCAGAGCTCCTAGAACCGCTTAGATTCTTGACTTTTATACGGATTTTTAGGTTTTAGGGTTTATAAATATAAGTATTCATCGCCTATTTAGTTTCTTTCAATTATTTTGTCCAATTCCTAGGTTCACTTAATTTTCTAAGGATAAATTTTGCAGGCTTTTGAAGTAGTGCATGACCAAGGTATGTCAAACAACTTTCATAAATCGGTAACCGAAAAAAGCCGACAACCTTTCAAGACCTAACCGAGGACTTAAGGAATAACAACTTTTTGTTTATAAGGCTTCGATGGCCAGAATTAAAAAATAAATTTCAACACATGCGCACCAAAGTTTTAGATTGCACATTTCAAAGTTCCCACCGTCCACAAAACGCTTCCCGCTTCATTGAAAGACTAAAATACCTTTTCTATTTCAAACTATCGATTGTGGATACTATTCTCCGTAGAAGTAGAGACCTTGCTCCAATAATGCATCATCAACCGACTGGGAAAACTTTCTTGGTGGTAAGAATTCTCATCACTTCAAGACTTGCTGAGGCACATGTTGAAATAAATTCCACACAACCTCTTGTCTTCCATACCTATATTTCCATGTATTCCATGTACGACCTTGTAAGATATTTGTGCCAACTTATTCAAGTGAATTGCTGCAGCACTTAAAAATTCCCCCAAAATGCAATTTATCCCATATACCATACACACATCCATAGAGAGCCATCCCACTCCACTCTGAGAAATTAAGTTTCGCATCAGCACTGTCCACAGGACACAAGCTCTGAGCATTTTTTAATATTTAACGTTTTAATGCATCAAGCATCAACCGTTGGAGTTATTTTTCGGAAAATGTTTGCCAACACCACCGGAAGACGCATACGAAGGATATGAGCTTCAACAATAAATTTAAGCCATCACCCGACCAGGCACATCGGCTGCAATATATTCTAAGAACTAAAAAAGCAGTCTTGCTCTTGATGCTTCCAACATTTGCCCAGAGTAGCTAAGAAGTTACACATTACCCGTCGTCCTTTTACAAGCATCGTTTACTGGGGAAACAAATTAATCGCCCAAAAACTGTTGGCCTCTCTCCTGTAGCAGAGAAGAAAATCCTCTGCACATCCTTCAAGGAAAACTAAACAAAAATTTTAAATATATAACTGCGCACGGAGTGAATAAAACAAGTAAAGTGTTGTTCCTTGTTATGTGTCGAAACGTTTTACAGAAGCATTTTCGTGTTTTCGTACTGTGTGCTCCCGGGCGGACTAAAAACACTCTCCCCGTAAATTGAGCCGGTTTTTCAGTATACCTATAGTCCTTGTGAACTGGTTGCTGGGTAGCCACGTTTGCATTTTCGAATATTTTCTTTGGTTCGAAAATAAATTATATTAATACGCGCTGCTCACGGTGTGAGTCTGTGCGTGAGCCAAAACAAGCACGTATTCGAAGGTCCCAAATGCGAGGGCAAATGTAAATTTGCCGAAGGCGAAGAAGCCGACGGCAGGATAAATAACCAACCACCTGCGTGGTGGGTTGGTTATTCTTTTGAAAAAAAAAAAAAAAAATGTGCAGAAAATACAGTTTTGCGCTGCTGCGTGGCGACGGTGACTGGTGAGAAGGCAAATTAATTGAACCGTAGATAACGTGCTGGGATGGAGGATACAATGGCATGACGGTGCGCGGTGCCTTAATGTAGTTATACCTACATGGAATTCGTGGTGTTTCGGCTCCATTCCGACCCGAAATATAATAATTATTCGCTCCTGCTTTTCTGATGAAATTTAATGTGCATGAAACTGCCACGTAAACATTTGCTTATAATTAAAATGTTTTATTTCGGAAGTAGCTAAGCGAAATTAACTGAATTCCTCAAAGGATGAATTAGCACCGCAAAAAGGTATAATAGCCGTTCCCGGATTCTGTGGGAATTTCTGGGGCGCGCAATTCGAAGGAATTTCAATTCGGAACAAACGATTTGCAACCACACCCAAGTGTGTTAATTAAAACGTGTAAAATTTTACTACAGTGCCACCTGAGGTCCTGAGGTAGTGGAAGCAGTTGGATGGAAATAATAATTCTTGGAAGATTTTTGATAAAATTTTGTAGCCAACCATATAAGAAGCCTAATTGGGTTGCTTTCGGTCAAGTAGAAATGCAAAGTTGATAACAAGTTGCGCTGGAATTTTTTTGATATGAGTGCTCATAAACAAAGGTTTGAATCTAGCTATAAATGCGATTACTTTGAGGGCCGGCACTGTACATTCACTCGCGATGTTAAACGTGTTTAGAGTTTAAACTCTACTGCACCCAAAAGCATTCTTAGTTTTAGTCGAGCAATTACAACATTTTAAGAATTAATTTTCCAAAGAAAATTATTTTTCTTTTCCGGAAAATACGAAACTCTGGTGTTTGATACACTGGACAAACATCTAACATAAATACAATGAAAACCTTCTTTTGGCAAAGTGAGTTTTTAATATAGATACAGACGAAGCCGGCTCACCGAACAGTTGCAGTCGTTTGTAAATTTTTTTGTAATTTATAAGCAGCTAATTAAAATCACATGATAATAGGAACTACCGAGATTAGCTGAAGCGACTATTCGCTCAGAGTTTGTAAATTCATTAGACTGATCGTTTAGTAACGTATTTTTGTAGCATTAACAAAATCTATTCATTCTATTTGACAAATGTTTAAAAAAACTATATATATAGAATCGCAACGATTTTTGTTCCTAAAATCCCCTTTCTTTTATTCTTTTGGTCAGCTTTTTATACCCTCCAGAGGAAGGTATATTCACTTTGCCAATACATTTGTAACGCCAAGAAGAAGTCACCGGAGACCTTATAAAGTATATATATTCTGAATCAGGATCTTATTCTGAATCGATTTACCCATGTCCGTCTGTCTGTCTGTCTGTATGTCTGTCTGTCTGTTGAACGCACGATAGCGCCCAAAGTAATTGACGTAGGTGAATGAAATTTGGCGAGAGCACTTATTTTTATCAGCGCTAGGTTGATATTGAAAACGGGCTATGTCGGTCAAGTAGTTCTGGTATTTTGCATGACTTGTATGCAGTGGAGGGTATTAAAGCATCGGCCAGGCCGATGATAACACTTTTACTTGTTTTCTATTATTATTGTAGAAAAACTTGTTTTAGGTATCTCGTTGGACACGAAACTCCGATGAAATGAAAAAGCGACAGGAAATACGAGGAGGCAACGCGAGTAGTAGGACTCTAGCTCGAACAGAGTGAACCATGTTTCGAACGGTCCCGATCAGTGACACGAAACTCCGATGAAATCAGTCGTCGCCGTTTGATAAACGTGGTCTCTAGCACCCTCGACCTGAGTCCGTGTTTAAGTGAGCAACTAGTTGGCTGTCTTAAGTTTCTTGGTTGCGAGGATTTTTAAGGTGCCAATTTGTATTTTTTAAATCAATGCTTTTCTAAGAGGCTTCTTTATCCAATTGGCAACACCTTTTTAGCGACAGCGAATTGCCGAGTACATATAGACTAATGATATACGGTCCCAGATGCTCGAAAAACTGTAGTATTTCAGCCTAAGCCTTTGGGATACCAGTCTTTCTTAGGCACATTTCTACAATTTCTCTCTAAGGTTTTAATAGCATTGTGGAACAATTTTTTTGAAACCACACCTATTCCTTATCAATAAGACAGAGCGATGGGCAATATTGTCGGCCTACAGCCACTCAGTGGGAACCCCAAACGTGTCTTCTATTAGTCCGTTCAATTACAGAAAGCCTTCACTCCTAATTAGGCAAATACAGAACACAAAATCGATTTCAGCCAAACAATGCCACAGGCACCGTGTCCTTGAAGCAAGTCTCTCCCGTACAGGATATATAAAAATTAACTACATACCATTTGCATGGGCTGATTCCGTTTATATAATTGAGTTCCTTCTCTTAATTCTACACGATTTCCTCTTGTTGTGGTCTGCTCCTAATGGAGAATTTACTTTTCAGAATCATTTCACTCAGTCCGAGTCCTTATTATAGTCGAGTACCCATACCTACGGCGGCTGGGCGGGTACTCGAATACATTTCAAATTTCCATCAAGTTGCTGGGTCATTTCGTGTGCTCATGGATTATTCAAATTGCTTACCTTTTCGATTGTAGTATTACACCCACTCAGTGTCAGTGGTAATAAATCTTGAGAACGGCAAACGCCTCTTTGCTTTGAACAATTGTTTTGGTAATCTCCGAGCAATGACAAAGCCAATTCCCTGACATTTATGTGACGGCATAAATCTTGCATTTGTGAATGACCATGGTTTGAAATTTGTTTCATTCGCCCTGACGTGCGACCAACGTGCTTGGAATGTTTCGCCCTAATCTAGGGGATGGATTTCTATTTAAAAAATAAAAAAAAATGGTACTTCTCAGGAGAAATTACTTCCAAGAACATAATCGTTATGCCAAGGCCATTTGGGGGCACTTCCTCTATACCGCTACCGAACCGACTCCAACTTGGTAACCACTGTGCGTAACTGTTTAATGATTTTAATGTCATTTTGTCACGAAAATGGCACGGCTACAAGATATGGCCACCAGCGGCAGTGTTGTAGGGTGGTGCGCTCTGCCCTAATGAATGAAAGTGAAAGGCGGGTATGGTCAATTTGCATTCTAATCGAGAATGACTATTCCTCGTGGTCACGAAGCACTCCATGGTGTTGGCGGACAGCTTTCCAGGTTTTCCTTCGTTTCATTCTCTGCCGGCAAATTTAAGAACTTCCACTTTAAGCATGGGTGTTAATTTTATTATATTCCCCTAAATGGTTTCTTCGTTAAGGTGAAAGTGTGAGTAGGGGTTTTCATTTTTCGTGGGTATGGCAAATCCAAATGCAGTTTAGCCTAAGTGATTGGGGAGTTTGTTTATAGAGGGCTGGCTTTTAATGGGCGCACAATTTGGGTTTTATTACATGTGTTTCCGGAGCTTCAAGTGCATTAATAATAGGCTTCTTGTTATTAAGGTTAATGGGGAGGTGTGGGAAAAGAATGCGCAAAAATAATTGTTCATGATAATCGCGCCGTTGTTTCCGATTTTCTGAACAACTGGTATGCCCATGGGAAGTAAAAATCGGCCACCGATTTGATTTGGGGGGCATTACCATAATTAGGGTAGGCCTTTATACTTGGGCTGTAGTTTACCGCAATGAAGCGTTATTAATGTAAATGCAAATTTTGCTTTGTCGTATATAATCGATTCGAATAAAATATGGACCAACTGAAAAGTGGACTTGCGTAGGCTTATTCTGGCGCCAAAAAATTTAAAAAAAAAAACATAGAGCGCTGGAAATTTTTTTAGAAACATCCAATGAATATCAGCTTTGGAAGGCTCTTTAACAAGTTTTGTAATGAAGTGAATACCTAAGTGCTCGGAAGAGATAAAGAATTTTCCAATAAGAGGTGTTATTTTGGTATTCAAAGAAAAATGTAATTTTTTGAGATAAACGATCGGATGTTTATTTCATAATAAAGAGGAAGGTATGCCGTTAATAATGAAAAACAACATCAGCCAACTGGCCACCACGAGCAAGCATACAGGACCATATCCTTTTCATGAAATTTTCCATAACCAAATCGCAAAGTGGCTGCCTTATCTCCTCGATAGCCTCACGAATCTTATCTTTGAGGTCTTGAATCGACGCTGGGCTGTTGACGTAGACCTTATCTTTCACGTGGTCCCAAAGGAAGAAGTCGCAATGTGTTAAATCACAAGATCTCGGTGGCATTGAATTTTAATAATTTCAATGCGTTGTTGAAGCGTGTATCGTTACATTTTTAGTAATGGCGTAGTTTCTACTAGTCAAATGTCAAAGAATGAAAGCTTCAAAAGTGACAGCTACCGAAATAGCGGGTCATTCACAATAGCACCTCTCATTGGAAAACCATATATTATCATTCCAAAATACTAACGGCAAATGGAAATCTAAAAAGGAGTGGCAAGTCGTTACTAGTGGTACTGTGATACTGACATTTCAAGTCCATACGAAATATCTAACGAATTTATTAATTACTTCGCTTCCATTGGAGAATCTTCTTTTAAAGACAGCCCGCAAAGCTTCCTGTAGTTGTTGAACTCAGCCTGTTTAAATATAGTTAATGGCTACAGAAACAGCTTCGCTTTTGGACCTATCACAGGATTTGAATTGCTAAAAAACTATTAATTCTCTACCTAACTCTAATTCGTGTTGTATCGATGGGATCTCGAATCTTGTTCTAAGAATATTGGTCTCAACTTAGTAGACGTTTTGTCTTAACATTTTTTAGTTTCGTCTTAAAAAGCCGCTGGAACTTTTCCCACTGATCTGAAATGTGCCATAGTAATTCCATTACTTAAAGAGGCTAATAAGACTGATACATCTGATTATAGACGAATTTCTTTGTTGTCTTCTTTTTCCAAAGTTTTTGGAAAAGTTGTTAAAATCTCAATCGATTTAATTTTTTGGGTCCCATTCAGTTCGGTTTTTGGACCGGCCATTCCACTGTGGATGCGCTGCTGGACATCTGCTCTATTTTATATAAGGCTTTAGATGACAAACTTTTCTGCGCTGGCCGTTTTGTCGATATTACCAAGACATTTGATATGGTTGACCATGTAATTCTCCGAGATAAATTATTTAAAGCCGGACTCAGGTTGAGTCATATCTTGAAAATAAAATTCAACGATTTAAAGTTGGTAGCAATACAAGCAGTCCTAAAGCAAATAACCTGGGAGTGCCCCCATGTTCTTGACTTGGTCCACATCATCTCTATTTGTTTAAATATGGATGTCATGTCATATGTTTTTTAAATGTAAAATTGTTTGTATAAGTTTGTAAGCGCATTTTTCATATTTCTGAATAAAGAATAAGTTGAGTTGAATTGAAAAATAGTAAAACAACAAATAACAGACAACTTCGTGAACGTAATTTTTTTTCTAACAAGTTGGCATAAATCTTTTTGGAAAATATTTCCGGCCAAGGCATTCCAAAGTAAGGTGCTAGAAGATGTTGGTGAAACAACCTCCGCTTCGATGTCAGGTCAGAACTCTGCTTCTAAACAGCGGATAATGATAAAGTATATCCTATGTCGTAATCGAGCTATTTCACAATGCAACTGTGAAAACCAGAGTCAATTTCGTGAAGTAGTTTTTAGATCTATTGCGGACAAACACCTGCAAGGAGTGAAAAACCTGTCGCTTTTATTTTAGTAAGGGTAAAATTCAAGTTCAAGAACAAATTTTGTCATTAATGACTATTCAATGTTTTTTACAAACGCAAACAGTTTTTAAACACTCAATTTCCATCACTAAAGAGCCCCCAATTAAATCTTGGCTAGTAGTTATTGTGCTTAGGTACTCGTACCCACCTAAGTTCCAAAGGTAAGCCCCCTAAACAGCCAACAAAGTTTAACTTTCGCCTCTTCAATTGCACCAGTCATGAGTACAAAAGCAAAGAAAATAGTTAAAGTCGCATAAATAAGAAATGTTAATACTTGGATAACTTTTGGAATTACAGCCTAAAGACTTTAAGGTTTTTTTTCCTTGAATTTCATTACACAAATTCCTCATTTCTCGCAAGTCGAACATTTTTCAAAGTAATCTCCGCGTAGATTATTAGCATTTACATAATTTTCCTGACCCTGGAAAATATTTAGTGTTACTGTTTTTGTGTCCCTTTTAAGATTGGTTTTATTTTATTTTTCTTTTCATTCAACTTGTCCTGATGGCTAATTTATTTAGAGACAATTGTTAATTCTGAAAGTGGGACCAAAGTATTTTCCGTAAGTATAATTAATGACTTCTTTTAAGGAGCACAATTTATATGATGAAATTTATGCTTGGTGATTTTGATTTCACTTGTTATTGTGTGCCGGCAAAAAGCGATAAGATTTAGGACATCGAAACAGGCATTAGCAGCAGAAGTCATTTAGGTGATGGAAGAAGATTGACCTCCAATTTGTGTTAATTGTATTTTTGGTGTTTATATAATTGAAAGAAATTCGTGAGTATGTCTGGTTGGCAGTGTATGGACTTGATGTTGGATTTGTGTCATCAAGTCCAGAAAGGTATACAAATTGAGGTGAAAGCTGAAATTCGAACCTGGGACGTAGTTTTTCAGATGTGCAGGTTCACTGGACATGGAAACGGAGTACAAATTTCAAGCAAATTCGCAAAAACAGTTTGACATTTTGAAAAATTCAGAATTCAAAATTCAGCTGCCAATCAATATTTTTTACCAACAATGTTTTTACTCTGTTTCACATAAGCAATTTGTGCAAATAAAAACAAGCCCGTATGGCAATCAATTGTGACGGCGCCCATTTGGCCGATATCATCTTCTCGACTTGACCAATAAAATTCTAAAGATTCAAATAAACATAATCAAAAAACAGAATCGAGTTTCTCATTCGGAAAAAAAAATGGGAGCCAAACAACATCGGATGACTTCTTTTGGACCACCTTGTACTTCTAGCTATTTAAAAAGGTGTTTCTTGTTTTTGTTCAAAAATATCGTAGTGGAAGGTGAAACAATAATTATTTAGCAACATGGACAGTGAAACAGTAGCACCCATCGGTGAGCCGTAACATGAGACGAATATTCAAAATTGGCGTTTTCATTGAAGTAGGAATATTTTTCCGAACACTTAAGCTTTCTTTGGCAGTAGCTGCAAATAAGTAACCTTGCTCGAAAAACTAAAAGTTGTGTTTTCTTGAGTTTCTGCGGTGCAGATTAAGTGACGATATTTATTTCGAAAAAGTACAATCACTGCGAACGTAGCGTACTTCTAAATTACAACGTCATCCAGTCGCATCTAGTTGTCATATTTAACGTAGGATAACGTTTGTAGCGTGCTGTTGAATATGGCAACGAACGAGAAATATGTATAGTTTACTTCATTCGCAGTTTACAGTCACCTTTCTTCCATTTTTTTTTAAATAAGTTCTTCAAAACGGTAGACTTGTAAAAGAGTACCAATTAAAAAAATAAAAATTTAAAGTTGACTTTCGCACACATGTCATTCATCTGCATCAGTAAAAAATAAAATATTTCGACTTACCAACCTTTTGAGACATGCAATTTTATAGGTTTTTTGCCAAGAAAACAATATGTACAAATCGTAGTACCTAATATTGTTTACCTTTAATTAAGAAACATAAAAGATAAGTATACTTTTTTAGTTATCTACAAAGAACTAAAAACTTAGAAGTTGAAAAAAAGACGTGACATATTGGAAAAATGGCTTTTTTGATGGGACTTTGTAGAAAAAATTCCCGAAAAGCACCAACTAACAGAGGAATGAAATTGTATTTGTATTCATCCGGAAAAAATGCACTAAAAACAACGTTAAAAACATGTAGGTCTACATAGTATAACGAAAATACAAGTTAGGCCTAGGGACATATACTGACCGGACCTCTTATCCCAACCAAAGTCTTTTTGTATTAAAAGAATTTTTTATATTTAAATAGCCAAAGGGAAATAGTTAAGAGTCACTTTTACTGCCTTAAACACAACATGTTCGCTTGATTTTTGTTGGGAAGATTGTGCAAATATGCAATGCTGTGTGTAATTTATTTTTCAAAAATTTTAAGAATTTCCACCACTGGCCGATTTCTAGTGAACATAAATGTAGGAACTTACTTGGAAAGTGTTGGAGTTCAGAATCGCTGATGATTGTCTTGTGTTAAATTCCCAGTCTGTTCCACATAGGAGAAGAAGTCGCCAAGGTGTATATATAATTCTTTTTTACATTTCAACACAATCTGTATTTTAACAAAAAAACAAAACACCTCTGCTCTACACGACACAGCCTCCATTGTGAAAAAAGACCCCCAGACACCTTGTTCGCAGTCTCACACTGGAATCAAAAGTTCATCCTCTGAAAATACCATAGCGTGTTAGACATCGACTATGCAGTCGGCAATAAATAAAGCTCCTAGATTAAAAGCAATTTAAACAAAAAAAAAAGGAAAACAAAAAACCAAAAACCGTCTCGCTGTTTGACAAAATGCGCGATGAAAACACCACACCTCTGCTCTACAGACAAATTGCAGTCGATTCAATGTTCATTCCTTCTTTTCACGTGGATCATTAGCAACTTGGTTCCGGCACAGCCACGTTGACACCTTGATAAAGCCCGCTAAAGGTACACACAACAAAAGGAAAAAAATAAATTAATTTACCTTCTCGCACTCAAACAAAGGGAATTACTCAACGTCACTCATTAAGTACATCACCTAGACGACTGTGAAGAATTACCTAGTAATATCCCCCAAGTTGTCCCTAAATTGGGCACTTAAGGTGAAATATTGCCGTTTCCAAAAGTAAGCAGGCGTAGGTTGAAGAACAAGGAAAGTGAACAAATTTCCCAAAACAAAAAAAAATAGCTATCTGCACCGAGAGTTGAATAGTTAAATATTGAACAGAGCTTTGAAATGGCGTAAACGAAAAAGGAATTGATTGCTTTGTCGAACAATCAAATTAGGAGTTGCTCCTACACGTTCGTCTGTCGGATGTAGACTGTTCAAGTACATACTACATACATACTTTCAGTTGTTCTGCTGTCCGATCTGTAGGTACTATTGTGTCCTGTCTTGGGGAAAGTGTGCGGATATTTATAAAAATGAAAAGACAGAAAAAAGAGGCAACAAGACAGCAGCTTACACTTAAAATTGGACGTGTATCCTTTGTGTCGCTCGTCCTTCTTGGGTATCATTTATCAATTATTTACAGTGACGAAGAGTAATGGGTTTGGAGGAGTCGTCGGATCTGTCGAACAATATGTACGGAATATAAATCTTGTGGGTGTCCTTTGTGATAGTTCCCGGCTGTGATGGGTGTGGAGGTTTGACCTTCGAAAGGACATGTCGATTGATTGACTGAAGGCATGTGGAAAAGCACATGTAATTGTTGGGCGAGTGAGTCCCCTTTCGGGGTTCTCTACCTTTTTATTGCCTTTTTCCGATTTAATCTGATTGTGTAGCGTGATTTGCATCTAATTTGGATGAAGACATAAGGTTGACTGGTTAGTGTTGTGTGTCAGTATGATAAAGTGAGTTTGGTGGATTTTTTTTTTTGTTCGATGCAATTTGGGACAGAGAACTAAATGAATAGCAGTTCAGTACGACATCTATGACAAACTCCTGCCAATTCGGACTACACTCAGGATCCGAAGTGCGGCAAGCCTCTTTAGTCAATTGACTATTAGGAGACGTACTCGCCAAAAAAGTCTCTCAAATCTAACAATGTAATAATAAAAGCAAACACCATCTGCTGCGAAGGCGAAATAAGAGTGAAATGAAGTGCTAAAAAGCTGAAAATACAGAAAACTCGCGTCGTTGCGTGATACGAGTGTATGTTAACACATGCAGCTTTTCTCGTGCGGAAATTGGGTTTTAAGATAAAATCCTCATAGCTGTTGTTAAATGGAAGACTTCACAATCAAATATGAGACGTGTCATGGCTGGGTACGAAGCCACATGCAACCACAAGGCACTTACGGGTGGTAGGTTGGGGGTACATTAACCAAGAATGTACTTGGGGAAAGAATATGGAAATAATCTATTGGTAAAGGGTGATTTTTTAGCTGGTTTGGTTTGGCAACACTGGTTTTGACAGCTGACGTGTGTTTAGCAGTGTTGCCACTAAAATAAAATGAATCCGGTCAAATCTGACCGAGTGACCGATTTTTATTTTTTTAAATTCGGTAAGAAAATCCGGTCAAAAGATAAAAAATATATTATTTTAACAAAAAATATATTATATTATAATATGTATTTAACTAATCTTGGATTTAGTAAAACAAAAAACAAACAATTCATTGAAAAGCTTTGCATCACAATGTTTTGCAGAAAAAGGAACTTTTCACTCCACTTCGGCGTTTGAAACTCGTAAAACCAACACCGAAATTGCAAAATATGCTAAAACGTCTTTACTTCGGTCTTGTTTGAATGCACACACCCAGTCACAGTTGGTGGGAGTATTCAAATGAGACTGGTTTCTTGTGAGTGCGTTCATTAAGTATGGCCAAGTATTATTCAAAGTTTAGAAATCTATCCTTTATCTAGTCATAGAACAATATTATTTTTCCGGTTAAAGAATTTTTTCGTTCCGGTTAGAAATCGGTTAGACCGGATTTCAAAATTTTCTCCGGTCAGAGTGAAGAGATTTCGGTCAGATATAACCGGAATCCGGTCAGAATGGCAACACTGGTGTTTAGTACCTTGTGTCACTGTCAAACAGCTTCAGTTTGGTTTGCAATTTAACCATGGATCGTCTTACAAATGAACAACGCTTGCAAATTATTGAATTTTACTATCAAAATTCGTGCTCGGTTCGAAATGTTCATCGCGCGCTGCTTCCATTTTATGATCGGCATTCTCGACCTTCTGAGCAGTCTATTCGGAAGATTGTGACCAAATTTCGCACCAAATTTACTTTGTTGGACATTAAACCACCAACACGTTTACGTACTGTGCGTAGTGAAGAAAATATTGCGGCCGTATCAGCTAGTTTGACAGAAGACCGCGAAATGTCGATTCGGCGCCGTTCCCAGCAGTTAGGCCTTTGTTACAGCACTACGTGGAAAATTTTGCGGAAGGATTTGGGCGTAAAGCCTTTTAAGATACAGCTGGTGCAAGAACTAAAGCCAGCCGACCTACCACAACGCCGAATTTTTGGTGAATGGGCTCTTGGAAAGCTGGCCGAGGATTCGCTTTTTTTATCGAAAAATTGTGTTCAGCGATGAGGCTCATTTTTGGTTGAATGGGTACGTAAATAAGCAAAATTGCCGCATTTGGAGTGAAGATCAGCCAGAAGCATTGCAACAGCTACCAATGCATCCCGAAAAAGCCACTGTTTGGTGCGGTTTATGGGCCGGCGGCATTATTGGGCCATATTTCTTCAAAGATGATGCGAATCGCAGCGTTACTGTCAATGGTGAACGCTACCGAGCGATGATAACAAACTTTTTTTTGCCCGAAATGGAAGTTCTTGACTTGCATGATATGTGGTTTCAACAAGACGGTGCCACATGCCACACAGCACGCGAAACAATGGCGCAATTGCGAGGCGAGTTTGGTGAACAGTTAATTTCACGTTTCGGGCCGGTCAATTGGCCGCCTAGATCGTGCGATTTGACACCATTAGATAATTTTTTTGTGGGGGTATGCCAAGGCTAATGTGTATAGGGACAAGCCCGCTTCGATTGACGCACTGGAAGCCAACATCCATGCATTCATTCGTGAGATACCGGCCGATATGTGTGAAAGAGTATGCCAAAATTGCACTCAGCGGATGGGCTACCTGAGACGCAGCCGCGGTCAACATTTGCATGAAATTATCTTTAAACATTAAATTGCAAGGTTCAAACTATCGATTCAAATAAATACATATTTCATTCATTTTTTCGAATTTTTTGTGTTTTTTTTTTTAAAAAAGTTCTAAACCTCTTAAAAAATCACCCTTTAGTACCACGTCGTCTGAGGCTGTCCAAGTGGACAAACATACTATTATTTCAAGGGGAATTGTATAACGCCAAAGTTATTAGTATGTCGCGAGCATATTTTATGGATTAAAACTCATTTCGTTGGTAGGCTTTTGAAGCTTCAAACAAAGAGGCACGCTTGGGAGGTTCAATTAGTCCGGTATGTCTGAATGTTAAATGGATCTAATTAAACTGCCAGAGAGTTTTCTCCTTTTCTCACAAGACAGTGCTCAATCAGTCAGACAGAGCCTGAAAACCACTCTTCTCCTACAACTAGTTGGATTTATTAGGCACTAGCTGGACCCGGCATAATTCCGTTTTGCCCACAACATCAACTATCAGATATTGACACCCCAACGCTAACTATCCTTACATGCAAAAACTGCGAATTAATCGAATTTCCGGATTTCTCCCTCTGTCGAAAACTGAAACACAGCAATATGAACAAAACACGAAAATAATCATAAAAATCGGCCCAGCGGTTATCGAGTTATATAGATTTTGACTTTTGACAAGCAACCCTCAGATCATTAGCTTTTTTGCAGGCTACATGAAGAAAGCGTTGTCCAGGTTAATAATATTCAAACGCGTAAATTGCACACTTACTTCCAACCAACAGATAAAACGACACGAACCGCCTTCGAATGTTAGCCCATACCATCCTAAAGCAGAACCACGTTCAAGAGCAAACGTGGCTGATGCAGTTTTCAGATTTGAAAGTAAATCAATTTTTGTAAGTTAGACTCTGTTCCGTAGTTTAACCTTTAAGACAAAAAGGCCCATTGGAAGCCTTCAATTGTTAGGGAAAAGTTGATTCCAGAATAAGTTGGTTGAAGAATTATTTAAGTTGTGGCGTAAAGTCAGGAAAAAATACATTTTCGTAAAAAAAAAATCACAAAAAGTAGGCGTGTTAATAAATCACACATCCTGTAGCTTACTCGAAGTTTTAGGAAACATTTCGAAATAGGTTTCATTGAAATCCGTCCAGGAGTCTTAAAGTCAACCCGTAAAAGACACAAAATTTCATACAATCTTATTGGGTACATGACGTATAGATAATTAAAAAAAATATTAAAAAATTATTAATAGTGCCAAAAATTGCTTGTACAGTACCCTGCGTCTGCCGAGAAATTAAATGTTTTTTATTGATTTCTCGGCCGACCCACTTTAATGTCTCTGTGCTGCCCTGACGATCCAGCAACTACATACAAAGATTGTTAAATTGAGCTATTGCTTAGATAAACCCCCATTTTTTTTGTTTTAAAAAAAGTAAACGAAAAATAAATTGAGCAGACCAAATTCCCCTCTCGGATGATTGTTAGAGCACGCAAAAAAGTGATTAGTGAACAAAACTTCAAGTGGCTTAGTTCTGCAATAGTTTAATCACTGGGTCGGTGATAAAACTGTCAGTTAGAAACTGTTAGTATTGTCTGGGGTCCAAACCTAAGTACACACCGCTCTAACCCAATGACCAATCAAAAAATTTTATATCTTTTATAGGTAGTTTAGAAAACTTCTTCAGAACTAAGTCGACAACCATCTAGAAAAGTTTTAAACGAGGGGTTTTAAGTTCAATCCGCGGAAACACAAAAATTAAGAGACTTCAGTTTTTCTCCACTTTCCCTCTTTGACTATCATCTGAGAAACATCCGATTGCGTATTGTCCTCTAAGAGCTCACTGGAATATTCCATGGCCGGCCAAGAATTTCCCGGGGTTTCCTAGGACCCTGAGCCCCTATTATATGCGGCGCCAGTGGTCCTAGCAATCATTCCTGTCAATACAAATTGGATTATAAATTCAAAAAAAAAAAAACTCAAGCTAGGTACAAAATCTGAATGGATCTAAATAGGACACTGAAAGCTATCAAATTTGTTGTCATAATAAGTAAACCACAGATACCACAGATCCACCTAAGAAGTTTTTTCTTTCTGGACTACAGTACTCCCCGGATATAAGCAACACCCTTAATAGCAAAAGCCTTTTAATAGCAACAAATTATTCAGTATTGGGATTCCAAAACGCCATCCTATGTATGGCAAGGGTCCCCGCTTAATAGGAATTTTATTGAAAACCCGGCTAAAAGCATATTAATTTTGTACCCATGTCCATGTGCTATTATCCGGGGAGTATACTGTACTGAAGGGACCAGCAATTTTATGGCGTCTCAATTTGGAAGCTTCGTCAGTGCAGTATTCTTTAAAGTCAGTCTGACGCTCGTAAGGCTTGGGGCAGCGCAAGAAGCCCAAAATTGTAACTGGACCGGAGTTTGAACTTGGAACCACTCGCTGCTAGTCAAGTACAGCCTGGCAATAAAAACGAGACCAACGTCCTCGATTGTGCGAAAGTACTCATGGGAAAAGAAAAGCAATCGCTTAGACTCAAATCTCAGTTTTGATAGCCGTAGCTCGGTATCGCATGCAAGGGAATATAATTTTGATTTGAAAACCAAGACGGGCAGATGAAGTAGCTCATTTCAAAATTGGATTTGAGACTGAGTGACCCAATGAATAATAATTTTTCTGACTAACCATGCGGACAGCCTTAAACTTTGTACCAGAACCAGTTCACTGAACCCATTTTTATTTACCATTCTATTTGTGTCAGGTAGCTGACAAATTTCTCCTCAGCCGCTGCTGTTCGATATATATTTTATTTGCCGCCTGACAGCCGGCTTATTATTCATAGTACTTCCCCGAGAAACACATCTCCATCCATTCGGATCTATTCACTTGAATAAGCACCTTGGCCCTTTGCCTGTTGCGCAAACATGTATTTCCACTAAATAAGATCCGATCAGTGAAATGTTGGAGCATTCACGCCCACCCGTGTCCGCCTAATTGTTGTGATATTTTCTATAGCAAAATCAGGACTCAAATACGCCCGCTGTGTGAAATAAACAAAATTTCAGGTAAAAATACACATCCAGCACACCGAAGACGGAAGCCCCGAACAAAGGATAAATTGCCCTATTTCTGGCTGTTTATTTATTCAACGCCACCCTCAAACATCGTTTCTCAGAGATAGAAATCGTATTTAGCATGTTCTGGCAGGATAATAATAAACAGCGTCCTTTGGAGAGCGTAGCACCGCATATTCTACCAGCAAATGGTCGGGCATTTTGAGGACGAAATCGAGGCGCAAATGCTTCGATAAATTTCCCCCATACACAAAGTGGTGGCCGAAGGAGTTTCCCGCACGGTGTCGCTCCCGTTGTTGTTTATAAAATCTTGATGGCATTTATTTATCGGTAGCCATTCACAAAACACGACTCCACGTTCGATGTGTATGAAATTCGATTAATTTTTCATTTATCAATGTCACTGTGGAAATCTGAAGGAAGGATGCGCCCTGGCCAAATATGGCAATGCCAGGCATCCACTGGGTGAGCTAATTCAATATTTAAAATAGCGCTCAATATTTCAAGCCTTCAGGTAAATGGAAACGGGGTTCAGTTCGGTATGCGCGCCATTCCGCCTCCGCATCGATTGCAGCCGGGATTGCCCAGCAAATAAGAAAAATTGCTTCACATCGAAAAAAGTGAGGCCACGTATGGACATTCTTGTACAGAGAAAGGATATTTTCTTTCTGCTCCCATTTTGGAAAAATGTGTTGGAATCTTTGATGAAGTAAAAATCAAGGGCGCGATTGGACTGCTGGTTTGGACCCTAGTCGTCTTTGTTATCGTTGTTGAATTTTTCATCCCTTGAAATGCTGTGTGGGGGTGGGAGGGCTTACACGAGTATGTACCTTATTGGAAAACGCTTCGTCTTTTATTTGTTAAAGGTATTGATGGTATTTGAACAGATTTATGAGGACGAGCGAGTAAGAGCATCAATAAAATATATTCGCTAACTTGTATGGTTGAATGGTTGTGTTCCTGTCGATAGCCAAGTGGAGTGGGTACCTATGGTTCTTTAAGGATGCGAAGATGGGAATTTTGTGTGAGGGACATTTACTTTGCCATTGAAAGTCCTTATGGTAGCTAAATTTTTTGTTTTTCATAACCGAAATTCCATAAATAAGGTTTCAAGGAGTGCTTTCGGGGAAAAGCACGAAAACCAATAATGCTGGAGGTGGAGTTTTGTCACAAACTGCAAAAGCCTACGATTTCGGCAGTGGGTGGGGAGAACAATATTTTCTAAGTAAACCCAATTCAATTAGAGAAAATAATGTGTGAGGTATTTCCAAACGACCGCGGCACAAATTTTGGCATATACCTACATGGAAAAGGTTTTTCAAAAGGTTGTCAAGAAAACAGTTCAAACGTACGAGGCATAAGTACCTATGCTTTAACGAAGAAAACAGTCTGCCCTTCCAAACTCCAATATTTACCGACTTCACATTCATTTGACACTTCAACTGTCAAGTTTTGTTGCTAACTGCTTTAGCTGCGAAGGCGATCAGTTCCGTACTTTAGAAATATTTTTTTATGTATGTAAGTTTACCAGACATAGGAGTAAAATCTTTTCACTCAGACAGATTTAGTGTTGCGTAGGTCTTGTGACGAAGGAAAATCAGTACCAACTCTAAAGCCTCGTTTTGAAAATTTCTTATGAGTGGGTTAAACATTTTAGTTCAACAATTGCCATGTTTGCAGCGGTAGTCATTGAGGACGACTGCTTTTTTAACACGCTCTAATTAGCTTGACCTGTGCAATCTTTCAACGCAATTTTCACCCACTTCAAGACGTCTAATTGATTTGAAAATTTTCACACTTATTAAAGACCGATGACAATACAAAAATTGAACTGTACCCCACCCTGTGACGCCCTCTCCTAACTAACAGTCCCCACCCTGTGACCCCCTCTATAAAGTGCGTTTTCGAGCAGGACTGCCGAAATATTGTTTAGCCAAAATTCCTTCGACAAACGACACGGTAGGATCTTCGAATACTCTAAGGCCATTTTCCTAGGATGTTCGTTGTAATAACCGTTGCGCTGCGATTAATGGTTTGGTTTGGACAGACAAGGACGTTTCCTCAGTCTTCCTTAACAATATCAATGACAGTGTCGCTTCTTTTGTTAACTTTCGTATAAAAATTAAATAAAATCGTATTTTTTAAAAAATACCCACGACGTCTTTTATTTGACTCACATTAAGAAATATAAGGCCACAAAAAATTAAGAAAAAGGAAGTTAAAACTAAAAAAAAATGTACCTACTCTCCATTTCTGCTTTACGAAATTTTGTAAAGCAGAATTTTCAAAAGCATAATTTAGGAAAACAAAATTTTGAAAATAAAATTTATAATGCAGAATTTTGGAATCTGAATTTTGTAAAAAGAATTTTAACCCATCCAGAATGTTGACCCCAACCCATGCACCATTTACAAAAAAGGCCATCCCATAAGTCTTACAAGAACTATCGAGCCATGGACTAGCTTTTATAGAGGAACGTACTGTGTGAACGTCTCAAACATTTCTGCAATACACTAGTCGGAAATGTACCAATGAGATCCATTAGATCGGACATGAACCAGGCTTTTACACTAAGCCAAAGCCGGGAAAAGACCAACAGCTTTCAACACTTTTATCGACTTGAAAACTACACATGATTGCACTAATAGATTAGAGCTCTGTATGGCTTCAGCCGAACTCGGTATGCTGGTAAACTATTATGCTGAGCTTCTAATCTACTTCTTCAAACATGCAGCGAATCTTGACAGGGAAATGCGGTACTATCCCACTGTAGCCAAAAGTGCGATTGTCCAGTTGAATCCAGCATTGGGTTTATGCCGACAATATTGATTTTATTGGCTGATCCAAGCGGGCAGCACTATAAGCTTCAATCGATTGCGAATTTGGTTGGTCTGAGAGTAAACGCCGACAAGGCCAAACACTATCAACAGACAAATCACAGCCTAGGACAAACCTAGGACACATAAATGAAAAACAAGATCCCACAAATAGTTTGCCAAAGCTGCTTCTAAACCGATTAGTAAGTCGGGCCGTCCCTCCCTCTCCTGTTCATATTCATTATTATTCACAAATCAAATTCATCGCCATCTGCATACTGTAATGAGTATTTCCCTCAATCTTTCCCCAGTGGTTGTCACGACGTTTCTTCTGCTGATTCAACTGCCAGCAATCAGAATCGACTGCTACCCATCAGCCGCCATCTCTTTCTCCTCTATTCAACGTCTAATCGCATTTTTGTAACAAAGAAATCGAAATCGAAATCCGATGCCAACAATTCATCCCTCGCAGTAAATGAGAGAATGAGAGAAGTAGAAAACAAAAATCCCTGGGGTGGATAACTCCTATCGGAGGATATATCATTGATTACTCCCAGCTCCATTTCTTTTTTTCCTTAAATTTCTGCTTGCCATTGCAGCGCTCGTTGGGGGCTTCTTACTCCTAGGATAGGTAACTAAGTTTTATTTCCATTCTTTAGCTGTGGTGGCCCGATGTGATTAAATGTCAAATGGTTTCGCTATGAAGTCGGAGATCGGCAGCAGACATCAGCCAAAACTTGAAATAATCATTTCGGCCTTCTAGCTGTGTGTGTGTGCTCCAATTGAGCCATTGTAAGGCAAAGGTAAACGTCGAGTCAGAAAACGAATCAGAAAACTCGTAAATTCGTCAATGGACCGAGAAGAGACATTGCACGTGGGAATACAAAATCACCGACAGGCAGTGCAGTGAGAGGGTTCTTTTTCTTCCCTTAACACAATGGACGGGAGGGGTATGTGTACCTGGCCCGAAATGTGCCATGGAGTGCAAACCTTTACCCAAGGGCAATGCAGAAGCGTATAGGTAAGTGCGCTACAATGGAGCACGTTCAAAGTTTGAACGGTTGTATTTATCGATGAAACAGGCGAAAATCAATTGCAGGTATCGTTTGAATGACTCTGAAAAAAAAAAAAAAAATCAAGAGAGACAGATCAATGAACTTGGTGGAAGTGGTGTTGCCTGTAAGCACCGG
The DNA here is from genome assembly GCA_948293265.1 of Cheilosia impressa. NCBI lineage: Eukaryota > Metazoa > Arthropoda > Insecta > Diptera > Syrphidae > Cheilosia > Cheilosia impressa. The sequence continues at coordinate 20,740,996 of OX411883.1, read as the reverse complement.
AATGGGGATAGAATAGATTTTAGCTATAAATTCTTTAACAAGTTGAATGTGCTGTAGAAATTACTAAATTTGACTCTTCTTTCTATTTTCAGAAGTTCCAGCATGACGTCGAGGGGATATGCAATAATAGTGAGTTTCTTTGCATTTTAAAGAACTGTGTTCTTATTTTTATCTGTGTGGGAACGGCTGTTAAGCACCTAACAGCAGTTACGCGTCTGACTTATGTAGCAGAGAAAGTGGTTTTCCTTGCAAAAATCAAGTATTCAAGTTGATACAGTTTGTCCCTCTTTAAGACAGCAGAATAGCTCCGCCCTTGCCTCTAGTTTCAAAATCGTTCTTCATTCTGAAACAAAGTCGTTGGTCGTTTTCGTGTTTTTTGTTTGTTTTTTTTGTTGCCTGTACGCTACATACTCTAGAGCTCTCTATCCTATCCTTTCGATGGGAGCTTCTACACGTTGTTCTTGGTGGTCTTCCAACGTGCCGTGTTACAAAGTTTGTGAACCATTCGGCGTCATTTTCGGTGATTTAATTTCGATATCCGAAGAAAATAAGTGTTTGCTGTCAACAAGACAAGTTACTCGAAACGAATCGTTAGGCAGCTATAACTTTTTACAGTTGGAGGCTTTGGTATACCTCGCCACTGTTACTCGATCAAAAAACGACATCTTCCTAAAAACCAAACAAAGAATAAGTCTTGCGAGTCGCTGTTTCCTTGTAGGTTTCTCTTTGGACCCTTCGACTGACAGTTAAAGCTCTTACTAAGGCCTTGCTGAAACAGATTTGGAGGACATGATTCTCTGACGAGCTATACATCGTGTCATCGACTGGGAGTAAAATTTTGTAACCCGTGCAGTTCATTATAGGTTCGAATTTTTCTTCATAAAAATAAAGCGGGCCCCTGCTCAAAAATCTGTGCACCGGGCTTTCTCATTTAGAGGGTAACAACAAGTAGAATTCGGGCTCACGTTACTTAGTAACGTGGATCACTACTAAGCCAGGTTCAATCTTCGGATCTCCCACTTTGCGCACTTTACGGTCTATCTGGAGATGCTTATGACTTAGAGGTGGGGTTCACTTTAAACTGTAGCGCCTGTTCAAGAAGAAGATCGATCCCCTCTACCCAACTTTTTCTGACTCGTTTTATGCCAAACCTCTGGTTTGAATTTATTAAATTTAGGTTCAATGAGTCTTCCGAGCATAACAAAAGCCTGCATTGCATTAGGTTGACGCCGCTGTTAGCAAGAGCTGATATTACTTACTTACAGCTCGGCATGAACTGAGGCTTAAACTAAGGAGGTTCTCCAGTTAGCTCGGTTCCGATATGCTTCGACCACTAACATTGTGACAGTCTATGAAAAGTAGGAAACTCCGAAAATCTCTGTTTGCTAAACCTTTGAGATTGTTTTAGAACAAGCTTAGAAGAAGTTCCATTTATTTTTTGGAAGAGAACCGACCTACCTATACATGTATTGTCATTTGAGTAAACCGTAAACCTTTGTTCAATCTTGCATATATGAGACATGTTATGAATGATACATATTGTACCGGAGACACATATATAGTCTGTCGAGAGGCATCTAAACCCTTAAACCATTCCACTTTCAGGTTTGGCCAAATCTGCCTGCAACTGCCTCTAAATGCTTACTAAGGGTTTTTCTTTTCCACGAGCAATAGCATGGAATGAGAACTGGATTCGAACTCGGGAATAAGGAGAGTTAACTGAGATATATTCTAAAAGGAGCCTGTCCAGTGCTTTGCTTTTATCGTCAATATCCGTTTTGTCGTCTAATGTTTGCAAAGCCTTCGATGTCAATTGTTCTGCCACCAAATTTATGCTTTAGAAAAATATTGGCTGGTGAGTTTAGCGAAGACTTATTTTTTACTTCTTGTCCTCGATCTTTTGGGTGGCTCGGCTCTCTAAAACTTGACCGCATTCTAGTAAAAAGTTGTGATAAAACTTTATAAAAATAGAAATTCTCAACTTAGGAAATCAATCTTTCGTTCGGTTCGTGTTTTATAAAAATGACAAAAACCGCTGCTTATTGGTTTGTCTTATTGGTTGCATGACGATGAATCCTCATCCTTGCCCTTATGCTTTCGGACAGAATAAGCAGTGCAGCACAAATAGTTTTACCAGCCAGCAGTTGCACTGTGAACCCACCTAAATGGAAGGCTAATACCTGAAACAGGTTTGTAGCTAGCACTGTTGCAAAAACTGCTTCCGAATATTTTCACAGATAGCTTCTGTTTCCAATTACTATCATCCAACTAATTGAAAACATCAAAGGATGCAAATAGGGTCTTCGAAATGGCTGCACACTCTCCCTCTCTTTCTCTGAAATACTAACTTCCAACCTAACAAATGTTAGGGCCTTGCAGCCATGAACCACTGTACAGTACATTCAGCCTAGTTCCGGTCAGATTGATGTAGGGCAATTTGAATATTCATTAGGATCACCACCAGACAACAAATACCTGTCTAGCAGGAAATTTAATTTACGATGGATATCATACTCGTGCTTACAAGTCGCAGTTCATCCTCTGGTTTGATGCGCTCCCTGTGCGGTGTTGCTTACCACAATTGAACAACAGAAATTCAGCCTGGAGATGTTTAAATTCGAAAAATTATTTTACTGCCTCATTCAATTTGCAACTTACTGTGATTAGCAGTAGAAGAGTAGCACGTTCAAGTAAAGTGCAAGTGTATATGAACTTTGTTAGGCTTTTATTTGGACTGTAACTGAGAAGTTATCATGGTAGTGTCTTGGGCTCTTAGTCGTACATCCTCCGAAAGGAGAAATGATTTAATTACTTTGCACTCAGAGGGGAAAGCTGATACGAAAGCAGTAAAAAGATCCTTGGGCAATATAACAATTGTGCTCTCAGTAGGACGAGAAATATATGTAAGTAAGTGCAAGGAATATAGTCCAAAGAATTAAAGTTGACACTTTCCATTATAATGAAGGACGATGACTGATTTTTGTTTAAACTTATTGTTGATGTAAATTTAAGGTCATATTAGGATGTTTTTGGACCAAATTTGTGCTCATTTTTCTGGCAAAAATTCATATTTACCTTTACTCATTCATAGCTATGTTCAACGGTGCAGAGCGGCGGGGCTTAGTTTTACGAGAATAAAAAATATCAAACCTGTCGCTATTGAGCCCCACGCAGAGGCGATCCTGAACTTAATCAAAAACGACATTGCCCAAGAGTTGCGTGGCATTTGCGCCGCCTTTCTTATGCCAAAAATCAGCAGGTCCTGTTCTATTTTAATTCCAATCCAAAGATAATGGCATAAATAACAAATAGCGCGGTTTCAATAAAGCATCCAACTCAGAATAACTTTTAACATTCGGAAACACAGTTCCTAATACTGGCACAAAGAAGACTAATAAAAACTATGAAGCCTATCTTCGAATTATGCCAATTATTTGACTATGCCTTAACAGAAGTTTAATTGGATTGCCAAAAAGTTATTATTGTCAATGAAAAAGTCTTTTTCAAGAATGAATCCTTAGGAAAAATAATTACACCACTGACGCATATTTCCTTTCAACTGTGCGCTCCAAAATCCGTGGTTCCCTTGAAAATGTTCGTATTCTTTTAAATTTTTAAAAGCGAAACTTTGGCGAATTGCCTGCGAATCTTCCACCGAAATCTTTATCTTCCAGGGGCGATTCCTCTCAGTTAGCTAGTTTAGCGGCGATAAACCAAGATAATAAATTGAAATACATATAGGCAAAATACAGCAAATAACTAGGTTAAAGTAATTATGAAGATTAATAATTGCAATAATCAATGACATACTAAATAACAAAACTATCATTTACAAATAATATTTGCCTACACAAACACACAACACAATACTCCCATGCAATAAGTTTCACTTGAAATACTCTTTAGCGTTACAACTTGCGATACCGCAAATTCCCTGCCTGCACGCACACACACAATCTAAAACTCCCATAGAAAAGTCTCCTGCTTGTAGCATTTTAGCGTAAAAAATTGCGCTACCGAATTTCCTACAATCTGTATGAGTGTGGAATTTGACTACCTCTACCAGTCGTAAGCAAAGCACAGGAAAATATACGGAAGGGTAAGCGCAAACAAATGCGATAAAACTTGAAAGTAGAGTGTAAGTGTAAGCAAGCAGGTATATTTTAGTAAGAATGTGTCGTTGTGTTCTAATTTGACTGAATTAATAGTCTTATTGAATTCCATTACAAAAGTAAAGTGCGATTTATAATTTTATATTTGCGTGGATTATAAATGTGAGTAAATACATAATAATTATTTTTGTCGTGCTTTTGGAATATGAGAGTGCGCTTTTGTTTTTTTTTGCTTGTGAGAAGTGAGCACGTAGCTAACCCAATGCTTAAGACCAGGAATCGCCACTGTTATCTTCAGATAATAAAAACAAACATATCTACATTTTCTTTGGACATCGTGAAAGCTTAACATCCGCGGATTAAGAATTGGGTTTACCATCTGCCAAACGAAAATCAAGGGAAGTTTGCCAGGTATTTTTATCGGTGATGGAAAAGGATCAGTTTCTTCAGCTAAGAAAAGAAATTTTAAAAATAGAAATTGGAGGCTACCTTCTGAAGTCAAAATCAAAATAAAGCTCTTGTTTCAGTCTGCTTCCATTTCATTTTTTGTTCATTCTAAAGTTCGCATATTTAAAGTGAATTCACACCGCTACTTTATGTTATAAATTTGTCTATATTTTGCAAGCTATTTTCAGGCATAAACTGTTATTAACGTTGTTTTGTACTCCACCGAATTTTCTATTTTGTAAACGAAGACGTTCAATTTTCTGGGCAGCAAAACTAAAATTACCTGGAAATCTAATTTCCTTGTTAAATGTGCTTCGATACAAAGAGTAGCAAGTCCTGAAATGCGATCTTGTGAAGCGCACGAGCGAAGAGAATTTTGTTTTCTTGCAAGGACGGTAAAGAAAACTTCAGGTCTAATTGCAGGGGCAGGTATGGCGCAAAATACACGCAGAGCAACAGAGCAAACTGCATTCAAGAAACTCAATAGTGAGAAGTTGCCTTTTTTAGATTAACTCTTCAGGTAGATGCGTGATTTTATGATGTGTATTTTTCGACAAAACTTATTGCCGCATTTCGAATGTCAGTTTCGTCTATTGTTAAAAGTTACATTAAAATTTTTCATTTCATCGAACCGGCGAGAAATTCCAGAAATAATCGAATCAAAATAACTCAGAAAAACTTGTTTCGTTGGTTTGTTGTCGGGATTTTTTTCGAAGTGCCTCTTCTTCTTTGGTGCGATGGAAGCTCCCTTAATGCAGTCGCAACTGATTTTCTTGTAAAATTCAAATCGGCTGCAAATCGGAGATCAAACTCTGAAGATTTTGAATTTAATCTTCTTCAAAATAAATTCTCCGCCTTTTATATTTCCATTCCATATAAAGCCGATCCGGGGGAAGGCCAGTATTCTTCGACCGATGCTTAATATATGAACCATTACCTTGAGGTTACCAGAAAAACCAAAGGTTGTTATATGGACCGGTAGTTGGTAAGAGAAGAATATTCTTTTCTTTTTATATACACACGGGGCGTAGAGCTTTGAAGAATACTCATATGAATTTTTCCTTTTTTATAAAGTTGCAAAACTTAAGTTTTGAAAGTTCCGTCAAGCAGATTTCGGTACCCATGTTGAAATACTCCTGTCACTGACTGTGAAGCTGGATCAGCCTCTTCCAAAGGGGGAACAAATTTGAATTTCACGTTACAAAAAGGACCTCCAAATTGTTGAGATATCCTGTCAATGCTACGAACTGAAAAACCCTGCAAATCCGAGATAACTCCTTAATCGCCCTCTGCCATCCTGATTACACTATTTCCATATTCAAACGATCAAACTTAACAATAATTGCCCTTCTGTCTGTTGAAGGACATTTCTCTTCAATGCGAGGTGTAATCTGATTTTCCCAGCTGGAGTATAAATGTTTGCTTCCTGAAGGTCATTGTTTCATAACACTGCGCGCGACCCTATTCACCCAGATCCGCACCTATACGTAAAATAATGCTAGGGATCACATAAAAGTCACATAAAAATAACCCTCACACAAAAAATCCGATTTCAGTACCCCACGACTCTGCACAAAGGAATTTTTGTGTGTTTTATACCAAAAACAAAGAAGATTAACCCAGCATCAGTGGTGGTTGGGTGTTTAGTTGAATGCGCCCCAAAGGATTTCACTGTCGTTCATTGTCATTCTCACTCCAGTGAATATAAACGCTCATTCTGTGGGGCAGAAAAAAAACAACGCAAAACCAAACACAAACAGACAATAACACCGAAAGGTGATTCCTCTGCTGTTCCTGTCATCCATTGGATATTGAAGAAATGCACTGCAGGGGTTCACTATTCCGGAACAATAGCGTACGAGTATGCTGTCAATGGAAAACCAATATCATCAGCTGCCATTATTTTACCTTTTAAGACCAAACGTGTCAAAAATGTTAAAAGTCGCAGCTTATCGCCCGATCCACGTTCATATACAAACGAGGATATTTAAAAGGGGGTATAGTTAAATGGATGTCCACAAAAAGGGAGCTGGCTGAGTGGGTGGATTTTTTGTATCCTTGGGTGAATGTTAACAGCTTTGTCACTACAAAAAAGAAGTTAAAATCGCACAAATTTAGCACATGAGTTAAATGGAATTATTTTCAAAAGGATTTAATACAAAAGGTTGGAGGGCAGCTAATGAGGCGGTGATTTTTGGCTCTGGCTGTTGATTAGAGTGGGAGAAATCGAAGTCGTTTTTTTTCTTCAAATAAACGCAGTCGCTTAGTGGTTAATGTGTTGGACTATTAAGGCTACTTATGGTTTTTTCCACTGCGCCACCTCTTGCGAACATCTGACAAACATCCGAGAGTATAACTGTCATGAACGAGCTTCTCAATTAGCCGTTTGGACTCGGCATATAATTGAAGATCCCTTCCATTCGGCCCAAAAGTAAAAAAAAAAACTCACACAAAACGAGTGGTTGTGAGAAGCTAGGTTTAGGTTCCCTGAGGACCTGTTTTGACAACTATTTGTTTTTATATATGACATATTTGACTACGGAAAGTTTTCTACCATTTGGTTCACATTTCATAAATCGGGTTCGAAATAGCGGCCTAATTGGTACTACAAAAAAAACCTATACATACTACATAACTTTTTGAGAGTGCAACATGTTCGTTTGCCAACTTCAATAACTTGTTTTATTTAGCGATTTGAGTGTACCTACCTTTGACTGAATGGTGCATAGTTACACACAACATCCTGAACTTAATCCGGTTACTTTTTAAAAACCACGTCATACCACATACATACAAATCTGCCCAAGTATTTCCTCGTTTCTCTGTTGTCGCAGTCTCTCAAGCATGCTCCAAGTTCACTGATCGTTAGGGAATCACCTTGACCTCCTTAAACCAGAAATAAAATTGCAACGCAAAATGTGCAAAGACCTAAAAAGTACGCCAATTTACCCTATTATGCAGTAGCGTAGGCAGAATTTTTTTTGGGATGAAATGCTTGCCGATGGAATGCAATGCAATGCCTTCACTTGACGTCATTCATGTAACAATAGTAAATACATGTACCTACTTAAATTCGCCTCACCAGCCAGTACGACTATCTCCGATCTAGTTGTCCTACTAAATTAACTAATTGGACTATTTCAAGAAGAAAGCAGAACATATTGCTTGGTACGAATGGTAACTTCGCCTGCAATCTGTTGTCAATCTATTCGGATCGTAAACAAAATGGCCACATAATTATCCACTAAATGTCCCACCCACACCAACCGTTACGAACCTGATTCGTTCAATTCAATGAGCAATAAAAATAATAATTGCCTTCCGCCGGAAAAGAGCCGTCTCCGCAATCTGCGCCAGGCATCATTACCGCACAATGGGGCAAGTGTCATAATTTTATACACTTCCCTTTTATGCCCAGCCAGGACATCGTTTTGGATCTTTTTGTTTTCGATGCTTCGTATGTGGCACCTAATTAGGTACGTGAGTGTCACCACTCGCACTCGCTGGACCCTAAAAACAAATCACTCACCATCAAATCGCTCGCAATAAAATCCCATACGCACACACCAGCACAGTTGAGGCAATCAAATGGCGGAGGAAATTCGCCCACCCATATCGGGTATGGTACAATCGCAAAGGTCGTAAAATTGAAGTGAATACCACAAGCACACAAAAAGCGAAGACAGGGCCTCACAAAAAATGCCAAAATTCGAATCCGAACGATCCATAAATCTGTGGGCACACAAAAACCCTTATGAGCCACACCCATCCGTATAGGGAACTCACCCCGACACCAACTAATCCACACTTTGCTCGTGGGGACTCGTCATATAGTCGACCCGTGTAAGCCTCTGTCATATTCCGTCACTTCGGGACATATGGGAGTCGGCACCCATCTCAATTGATTCAGGACTCCTTTTGTGTTGGGTTCTCTTTTTCTACGTCTTCCTTGTCCTATAATTTCCTTCTCAAAATGCGCCTTGTTATCGGAGAATTTTGTTTGTCATTTTCGGTGTACACAAGTGCGCGGTGGGGTATTTTTGTCACCCACCCGCATGATGAAGACGCATCAGGCATCGCCCAGGAACGGGAAGGCGACATATTGAGAAAATACTTACTCCTTGTCGCAGGAATTCGTTTCAGACGGTTGTGCATGGTGCGCGCGGGCCCACTCATCGCTCGCCTTGTCAACTTCTGTCAATTGCGTTTGACGAAGGCAAAGTAAAAATGTTCATAAACTTGAAAATATGTCTTTTAAGTGATTAGGGGCGGGGTCTCGGTACTCGGGGTTTTGTGTGTGCAATCGGTAACGTGTGTTACATGCGCTGCGAAATATGTATCCGGTGATATATTATCGAGCACGTATGGGGTTGGGGGCTAAACAATTTCGATTGAAGTGTGAATTTCATGCATAAACAAGGAAAACACGTTCCTTTTTATTATGAAAAGGAAAGTCACACTGAGTTCTTTCCTTTATGTCCTTGTTTGTGTGTCTTTTTTTTATTCTATTTTTTTCAACTTTTTCCTCTTGAAAATGTATGCAAATTGGAAAGTTTTCAACAAATTGCGCGATAGGGTATTGGACTGGCTGGGGTATAGGGTGTTTAAGCTTCTGCGATGAATTGTGAAGATAATGAATGGGACTTGAAAAGAAAATGAAAGAGGGCGTTCGTTGTGCCTTTTTTTTGTGTGAAATAATATTTTGTTTTCCAAAGTGGGTGTATGGGTTCCTATATTGCGACCTTTTCTGATCGGATATATTTCCGAGAATTCCTATTAACATATCTGCAGGGAATGAAAAATGGATGTTCACCTTTTGCAATTTGGCAATGGCTTAAGTTTGGGAAAAAGTTTTCTTTATACTTTGATTGTGTTTTCAAATCAGTAAGGTGATTGTCTATGGAGCTGATGAAAAATATGCTTTCGACGAGATGGACAATGCTGAAGATCGATGATGGATCATGAGGGCATGAGCCATAAGCTTGGACAAATGGGACTCATTTTAAAGAAGGAAGAGGATAGTAGCGACGCGCAAATCCAGCAGGCAGTGAATTTAATATTAAACAAGACAAGGCAAAGACATAACAAGACAAAAGATAAAAAAGACAAAACAGGATAAAAGACAAGACAACAACATGGCTTAAGACAAAGAAAAATACAAAGGAAAATATGACGACAAAGACAACTAGAAAGCTGAAAACAAAGACTAGGACAAAGGCAAGGACAAGACAAAGACAACAGAAGACAAAACAAGACAAAGACATAAAAAATACAAAGCTAAAGACAAAGTAAAAGACAACTAAAAAGCTGAAAACAAAGACAAGGACAAGCCAAAGATATGACACAAAAGCAACACGAACTAAGAAGCTCAGTAAACATCTTTTGGTTGAAGGGATGCATTATGTAGATGGGTATATTATTTTGACAGTCGAAGTTTTCTTTCGTATTTTCATTTATTATAAATTTCAATTTTTACGGCACTATGATCCGGACTCCGGACGCATCTGGGTTTTAGCTGTGTCACTGCCTCGCCAGGTGAATTTAAATGGTACCTAACGGCGATCTTCTATAACATATGGTGTCTCTGTTGTCCACCCATGCTGCCATTGAATTAATTTTGTCAAAGTGCGTTTTCAATTCTGTTCTTATAATTGCATCTTTAACTAATTGCCATATCCTTGCCATAATTGTTCAAGTCACTTTATACAGCGTTTGTGGGTTTGAAGGGCTCGACAGGCTGTTAAGCAGCAAACTTTTTAACAAAATCTTGAAAAGATTTACAAAAACAATATGCTAATTCCCTGAAACCTCTTCTCATAAAAAGAATTAGTAGGTGATGTCTTAGGTGGTTCTATAATTCCACAATTTGAAAGTTCGTGAAGAATAAAAAAAGGCCATCTCGACAGCCAGCGATATCAAAGCCACTTTCCAACAGCCTATACAGAGACAGGCTTTACGAAACAATATATCGACTCAATCCGCCCTTTCAAGAATTTTCTTTTATTAAACGTAAAAACCAAGCATGCTCTCTGCTTCACTAAGACCTTTCTAAAGAATTAACAGAGGTTGTAAATGCCGGAAAAAATTAAGCAGGGTGAAACGGTGACATGCAATTTTTTAACATCCTAACTAAACCAACGTAAGTCACCAAAAGGCTACCAGGTACCAGCTACCACTACAACTAAGCTGGAACTTTGGAAATATTTTTGGAATATTCTCTAAGTATGGGGAAGTGGGCAACGGAAAAAGATAAATTTGCAGAGCATAGTACTGCATTTTTTAATTCCTGAAAGTAGAACGAAGATGAACATCATGAACCGAGGAATCTATTAAAAGACCCTTTGAAAATACTCTAAAAGTCTTCGTGGCTTCATCTTCATCGTCAGGACAATGATAACGAAAAGTATATTTATGCAGAGAAATTCATTCACATACTTTAAGTGTCTGATTTTGTATATTGAAAATGTTCAATAACGCAAACACAATCGTTCTGCCTAATATAACTTTTAAAAACGAAAATAATTTTCGTTTTCGCGTCAGCAACAGAATTTGAAAGCTATACCAATGACGTTTTCATCAGTTTACAGTCATGTAACTCTCCAAAAGAACTCCATTAAACATATTACATTCATTTCTTATTTTTTATGATTTGAAAGTGCTTTTTCAATAAAAACGAAAATCGTTTTCGTTTCGTGCGAAAGAAAAACCAAAACGACAGCTTTTTCTTTTTCTACTGTTAAATCACATTTTAAAATGATTTGCAATCCATAATAGAAAAAAATTGTCTTTAATATAGTGGTTGACTCCCTCTGTCGAATGCATGTTGAAAGCAGGATTGGTCTAATGAGCTAATAATTCAATCCATATTTTATAACCAGTTAAAAATCAGTCAGCATGTTTGTGAAGACGAATATAAGAAAGAAAAGAGTTATTCGTTTTCGCATGACTGTTTTGGTTTTTTTGGAATGCGAAAGCGATTTCCACTCCATGGAACAAGATTTGGATTGGTACCCAGAGAGTGCTATTACAGCAAATTGTTGAGACCCAAATTTCCAAAGAACTATAGACCAACTAGGTAGGTACGTATATCAATTTGATTTTCCATCAGCACATCCTTTAATAACGAAATAAGAACTGTAATGCATTTGACAGATCCCATGATATCACGCTATACACAATTTCCCGAATGAGTGAACATTACAAGGATTCTAAAGCAATTGCATTAAATCATTTAATAAGTGACTACTTGAAATTAATGAAACCGTGTCAGCTTTGAGTGCCTGCTTCAGCACTTGGTGGCCTAGCGTTTTTCTTTCGCCATCTACACGTCCTTACCTCCATATATGCTGAAATGTGTACACCATATATGTGAATACCTGGTTTGCGAATCCCTGCTGTTTCACCGCATTTATATTGTACACTGTACCAGGGTCCTTAGGTGATATGATTTTCACATAATTTTCCATCTGGATGAATAAGAAAATTTAATTTCCATCTGCATGTCATGTGTAGAGTTCAAGTTGCAGCACTCTTGCATTTATGCAGCAGTGTCAGGCAATGGTAGGAACCCGTACCAGTGAAATCCTGTTGGGAAATGTGAAACGGACTTGTGCAACAATTCGTTGTGCGTGGATAAATAAATTGAATTAATTTTTGTTTATTTTAATTAAACGCAATTAAAAATTATGCCCACTCATCCGCACGCATACCTACAGTAAGTGAGACTGAGACAGAGAAACAGCGAGTGAGGAGTGTGCGGTGTAAGTAATTTTCGCGGAAAAATAAGGCGCGTAGTGAGAATAAATTTAATTAAATTATCATAAAAGCTGTATTCGTATATATTCGTAAAGCGAAAGGTCACCGAGCTGTAGATGAGCGAATTTAATTTCATTTGCGAACTTTTATGCCGCGGCTACACATCATGTAGTATTGGTTACACTTACATCAATGCATGATAAATAACATTTTTCGTTTCACTGTTGATTAATAAAAAAAAATCCAAATAAACAAAAAATATTTGCTTAACGATAAGGCTCGCATTTCAAATGAAGGGATCGTTTATTTTATTTAATTGCTTGATAAAAAGGGACAATGCCTACGAGTATAGAGCTCAATTTACAATTTGTTTAGCCGCGCAATGGTATCCTGAGCAAACACTCCGGGGTGATATCCATTTGTGTGGCTTGAAAAATTAAAACAATTGACAGCACGTTTATAATAATGGAGGACAGAATGAAAATGGAAGCAACTGATTAAATTATTTTATTTTAGGCCTTTGGCGTAGCAAAATATTAAAAAAAAAATGAAAATCCACGAGACTGGCCAGAGAGAGGTTGAAAAGGGGTTTAAATTTCTATGTGCAAAAGATGACATTTTTTTCAAGTCGAATCTATTTTTTTAATACAAAAACAAACAAATTTATGAATATTTTTCAGGCACTGGATTTTTTGCGTATAAATTAAACTTATATCTTTACCGCAAACTTAAAACTATACATCAAAATTTAAATCTTAAATATAGTTTCCCTAAAATTCATTTCAATGCTAAAACTATTAATATAAGCTCCCTTCCTATATACCAGAAAAATGTTTTAAATGAAATTACTACAAGAAACTTGTTGGTCATAAAATAAATTATATGACTTTGGGCAGTTAAAGATTTTTCCCATGGAAACAGAAAACAGATCTTATTTGAAAATGTAAAGATTATTATTTTAAATTTACATTATTTAGGAATAGTTTTCAGTTAATTTACTTGAAAGAATTTTCTAAATTTACAAATTTTGACCGAGTGAGTTATACCCGGCTGTGTTTTCTGCACTTTTTTCAAATACGATCTCAGCTGCAGAACAGTATTTAAACTTCTTATCCAAGCTGTCCGAAATTCTAACAAGTTTTTGTACATATAAATAAATTCAATAATTGTTGTTGTTGCAAAGAGCAGCAGTCTTTCCTCGGCGAAATTAAGTCCATATTACAAATTTGTCGCAAGGTAAGTTCATATATATAAGTTCAAATCGGTGTTATAAAAATATTACATATTTGTGTATTATGACGTTTGGGGAAATTAATTAAAATTTATTAAAATACTATAGAAAACACTTGGACTTAAATCTAGCTTTACCCGATCGGCTTTGCCATGTCTTAAGTCCCGCCCACATTTCGCAAAGTCCTTTTTTCCGACAATAAATATCAATGCCACAAATTTTACTACTTCAACTGCAACTTGAGCGCCACTTCCATTTGTCCAATCCTTTGAATGACAATCCCTCCCAAATAGTATAAAATACTTCCAACGGACAATAAACGTCCCGATTTTCAAAACCGCAATGCTAAAAGTCTCCTATATGTCAAGATTAAGTCTTTTAAAAAACTCTGTTGTAAAGAAAGTGCCACCCCCTTTTGTCTAATTTTGTCTAAAACACTCGCGGGGAAAAATGAAAAATTCGTGAAAATTTGAGCTCAATCAGTTTGTGACTTGTTTTTGAAATGTTTTTGTGTTTTTACCTTTCGTAGACCTAAAAGGATGTTGTAGGTATACGGACAAAACTTCGAACTCTAGATTTTTGTCAATTCCGATGACAAAGGAACTCAAAAAATGTGTCACGCAATTCTGTCCTACAGTCCTGCGGTCTACAGCTTAAAAGGCTAGACAGATTTGTTTCAAACTTGATTAACTTCCCATGAGAAAAAATAAGCCCGTGGGAGTTTTTTTTTTTATTTTTTTTGGAAATAAGAACCCCGGGTTATTTTAGTGCGCCCTTGCACTCTATTGTACCGTACAGCACTCTTGTCTTGTTGATTTTGGCCAGGTGCACATATTACACTATGTAGCCGTTGTTTATGTTTCTCCTACTAGTGTTGATGTCGGATGTGAATATTCTATTGTTTATTATATTTCTCTATCCTACAGCAATTTTCATTCTTTGAAATGAAAAGTGCTTTCTTCTTATTTATATTTATGAGACACAATTAGGTACTTCCATTGAGAGAAAGCCAATTCACTTAAAATTCGGTCCAAACTGGTGCCTCCTTTAACCCGCTGATTATTATTAACACAAAAAAATGGTTAAGACTGCCTTCAAATCGGCATTTTCCCTTATCAGCTGGAGTAAACTAAATTTCAATGTGTCCAAACGACAGAGTGCTTCTTCAATTATTTATTGTCCATTAAAATTTCAGAGAACGAAAATAAACTGTCCTTGCCAGGGACAGCCGAAATTCGATTGTAAAAATGTCGTTCGAGGAAATATCTAATGGAGAGGCATGACAAAGGTAGGTATGAATGGTAAATCAAGTTGTCTGCCCTGTATTGCTGGCTTAGGGGTTCTCCAATCCAAAGCTTTCTGTTATAGGTGCCCACTCATACTGCATATTTAAGCATTTTCTTTTCAAGTTCAATGGTGTATTTGAAATAATTTTTTTTTGATTGTCCTTCATCCATATTATTTTTGTACATAAATATTGTACCTCCCAAGAGAATGATTTCCTTGCTTATTTGTTTTATTGAATTTTTATTTTAATGTTCAAAAGAAACATTTTTCTTCCTATCACTTGTTATTAATGAAAATTCGAAGAATACTCGTAACTGCATTTTTATTGGAAAGTGAATTAAATATTTACACTCATTGGCTTAGTTGTCAGATGGCATTCTAACTTAAATATAAACAACAAAGAGTCTTGTCTTGCTGGCTCATCCAACCTTAAAAGAAGTGGTTTTCCAATTTCCCTGATTGATTATTTCGACAGAAATCTTTCAAACAAACCGCCGGGAGCAAAGCAATATCCATAACCAGAATAGAGGATTCGTTTTTGTCGTTTGAGTGTATAGCTATTTTATTAACAAAAATATAACAAATAAGTTGGACAGTCATTTTATCTTCTTTTCGAAAAAAGGGGTAGATTTTTGATATAATTTCTTTTCAAATACATAATATCTTCATCACAGGATCCCTGTTTACTACATCAAGATCTCCTCAAATACGCTAGCCAAACGTGGTCACCCATTCAGCAAGTTTATGTATAAGCAGAATCGAAAGCATCACATATCAACACCGCCTCAAACCTATTAACTTGAATAGTCTTGAGGATCGCAGGGATGCTGCAGACATTCTCCTTATTCATCGACTCATATCAGGCTCTATCGATTGCATGTCTCTTTACAAACTCCATCTTCTTCAATATATGCCCTCGTAATTTAACACACCCCCGCCTTTTCTACCTACCAACCCACCGCACGTCCTACGGCTCCAACGAACCAATTTCCCGTATGCTACGGAAGGTAAACTCAAAATGTTCCGTTTTTGATTCAAACCGCAGCAATCCCTCCATTAAACTCGGCCTCCTTCACTCTAAACCCTAGCTTTAATTCCTAGTTATAATTCTTAGTTTTTAGTTCTAGTACTGTGAGTTTGTTTTTCCAGCTTGCACTGAACCAAAAAGGTACGTGGATTCAAACAAAAAATTTGTTGAGACAATGAATAATTCATTAATATTTGTCCAATGAACTCGTTAATTGTGACAACGAACGCCTTTTTATTATTTTAATTAACGTTTATGCATTTAATAAACGTTAATAAATTCTATTGACAGTGTTTATAAAAGAATTGTAATTTATAAAAACTTGAATTTAATAACCCATTAATTATAGCAATGAACAAGTTTATAAAATTAATAAACTCCATTTATTGGTTTAATAAATACGTTTATTAAAAATAATAAAGAGGTTTATTAAATTAATAAACCTTATTAATTGAATCAATGAATGAGTTAATAGTGACAGTGTACAGTAGTTTATTAATTTAATAAATACGTTTATTAAAAATAATAAACAGGTTTATTAAATTAATAAACCTTATTAATTGAATCAACGAATGAGTTAATAGTGACAGTGTACAGCAGTTTATTAATTTAATAAATACGTTTATTAAAAATAATAAACAGGTTTATTAAATTAATAAACCTTATTAATTGAATCAATGAATGAGTTAATAGTGACAGTGTACAGTAGTTTATTAATTTAATAAATACGTTTATTAAAACTAATAAACAGGTTTACTATTTATTATTAATAGAATAAACCTGTTCATCAAATCAACGAACGAGTCATTTTCAACAAATTTAAAATATAAAATTTCTTATAGTCTTATTTTTCTGTCAATGAATTTTTAATTTTCGGACCAAAAATTAAAAAATTGATTAACAAAAAAACAAAACAAAGAAATTTTGCTTTCTAAATTTAGTTGGTCTTGTTGCTCGAACTCTGTAAAAATACGATAAAGATGAAAAAATTAATGTGTTGAAATGATTTTTTGTTAGGTACCTATAATTATTTTTTTCTGAAATGTTAATGGTGAAATTAAAAAAGATCTTTAAATTAATTTTTACTTTTTTATTGAATATAGAAGGTAAATGGAATTACATGATTTTGAACTTTTATTTTTTATAAGATCTCATTAAGCAACACATGAGTCTTAGCACAAACTTTGTTTTTATTACTTTTGAAGTATTGTGACTCTATAAAACCCCAAACCGAGGAACAGGCGATCGGGTACTCTAGATTAAATAAATAAAAAATTTTAAAGCAGATATCCACTGCTCGGATGAGACTTCTAAATATAAATTTAATTCCATCAAAATACAGAAAATTTTCTGAAAAGTTCAGAATTGATTCACCTTGGACAATAATGAATGGCTGAACATTCTCAACCATTTTGTTAAGGAAGGCAATATGTTCCTCTATTTCCTGAATAGTTCTGCCCACCCAAATAAAAGAGTTCTGCGAGTCTTTGATGGTAAATCTTGTTATATGTTTATGTCCCTCTTTGTCCTTCTTAAAAACTTTTTGGAAAGGTACAAAGTACCCATGAAGAGCCCAAAGCAATGCCGCATCTTTGCAATCTGAAAATAAGCCAAACACAACAAATGATTACCGAAATAGTAAAATCTCACACAAGCTATTATCGTGAAATTGCAAACACAGCTTTATGTTTATATACGTATTGAAATACAACAACAAAACGTATGCAAACTTATTTTGTAGTGTATATTTATGTTAACCAATTAATTGAAAAGGTAGAAATAATAATAATAATATTGTATATACTAAAGAAAATATAAAACGAACACACTTTCAGATGGATTTGTTGATTCGATTTTCTTTAGGATCTCTCGTATACTTTTTTCCTTGACATGGTTTTCAGTAGAGAGAAATTTCAATAGTTTTTCCATCAGTTGTCCCCATATATATGCATATGCACTAGCCTAATAAATGGGGACATTGTGCCCCCACCAAAATTAAAATTAAATTAAAATAACCATCTTTGTTGAGACGACTCTCATTTAGACGCTTTAATAGGTTTGTTTAAACAATTTGCATCTAAATAAAAACCCTGTCGTGCAGAATTTTCGTCTGACTGAATTAATTGACAGCGCAAATTAGATCGCATTATGGACTGGCACAACCACATTACTTAATCCGAATTGGCAAACCAATTTGAAAGAGTAATTTTCCCCTTTCTGACTAGTTAGCTGGTAGATTTCGGTGTTGAATCGTCTTCTTTAAAGGCTGTCAACGTCAGCAGGACCAAATAGCGTTCGAAAAATTTTCTTTTCAAAAGCGCACCAATGACAAAGTTTCCATTTGCTTTGTTTTTCTAAGAGAGTCTTGGTCTCTGAGCCATAGAATAGCAGACCAAAAAGTGTTCACATCCCTTCTAAAACATGCAGTTTGGTAGGAATGAGCTCAATCTACTCGGCTCAGAGTGTGAAACTTTCTTCTCTAAACGATTTGGGAGCCTCTTTTTCGGGATCTACCCAAGTAAGAACGGCCTATCAATGGTGGACTAAAAACCGTATCAGGTTTTAGGTAGAAAGGCGTTCGCAGATGAGATATCGAAGGGGACGTTTTGATGGTGGTTCCCTTAAAGCGGCCTCCTCTCATTATATGGATTGGACAAACGATTGAGTTCCATAAGGCATAGTTTTATCTGAGCTAGTCTTGAAAGTGGCTTGGGCCAATGTTCTCCATGTTTGACTTAAGTTTGGCTATCCTAATAAAGTGTGGTCGGAAGTCTGGGTGAAGTTTTTGCCTTATAGAACGAAACGGGTCGTGTTTACAGAAAGTCCGAGACCAGCTGTAACTCTAGCCCCCTAAAGATTGCCTTTTTAGTTGATAGAGGGCTATACATTCTTGCCTCTTGCTGCCTTATGTAACTCATTTTGATATTCCATCTTTTATTAAACACTATAAGTATTTTTTCGATGACAAAATTCCTATCATCCTTCTCTCACCTCCCGACAAGAGGGTGTTCTTTCCTTTGTAAGGATCAACAGTCGCCATTGTATTTTTGTACATCTCAGCTTAGCAGGCGAGTAATTTCGTTGCCAATTCATTAAAAAAAAACAAGTTTTTCCCGGGAGTGGTTTGCTTAACCGATGATATTATGTCAAACATTCCTCATTCCCTCTAAGCCGCCCAGAGGTTCGGATCCCAAAACTCTAAACTATCGCACAAGCCCATGAGTCCACACTGTACCTATTTCGCTTGCTAGGTACATTTGCATTGCGTTACACTATTCAACCAGCAGATATTATCTTAACCCGAATGTCGTTACCTTATCAATGAATTTATTCAACAGTCAAACTTATCTCAAAGGATACCCCACTGCCATATCTAGCAATTTCGGAGAAGTCAATCCTTTTCCCATTTATCGTTAATGTATAGAATCCATTACCCAATTTGCGGCCAGTCAAACCAATGACTGCTCGAGTGTCCGATATAGACGTACCTATTCTTTTTCAATTTTCACCCGCATCCGATTAACAGCCATACCACAATCAACAGCGTCCCGACTTGCTTTTCAGGTCAATGGTGCTACGAGCGCAAAACCCCAAAACCAAGGAATGTGTGAAGCACTTTCGAATACCTCTACAGCATAAGCTTTCAATTTAGATCCGAGTCCACTCCAATGAGCAAATAGCTCACTTCGGAACGTACACATCACAGCTCTACCACCGCCACAATTTCGAGTTGAAAAACGAAAATTAAACCATTTTCTTTGTGGGTTCTGATGAGAACAGCAATTTTAACCAATTGAATGGGATTTTGATAAGGACGACCAAAAACACACGAATTGCGTTCCCAACACTATACTCGTATACAAAATGAAATAAAAGTTTGAGGTGTATTTTTGTTGGGTGGCACAATTCAGACGACTCGAGATGGGGATGACGGACAAACGAAGCAATTCAAGGATAAGTCGATTCATTCCTCTTGGCCCGATGAACAAAAAGAGATAGAAAATTGAAAAACAGCTTGCACACAAAAACTCTCTCTCCATTGTCCATCGATTTTAGTCGTCGTCCTAAACACCTGGCATTAATATGACATGACAATCAATTTATGTAAGGGAACACCAGCATCCTATTTATTCCACTTAGGCACGTCGTCGTCCGATATACGCCCAACAACAACCAGACCAAGCAGAAGGACATGACAGGTAGATATATGTGGTAAAAAGTATGCCCAGCCCGAGATATATTACGTGTTCTCTTTGTTATGCCACTTATCTGCACGGAGAATGGAGTACACATCACCTGGACATTGTATATACACTCGTACGCCATCGTAAAAGGATTGAACATTTAAGCCAGAGCCAGGAACCAACCAGCGCACACAATGCAAAGTCAATTATTTATACATAATCCACCAGATGTTGGTGTCCGGTAAAATTTATCACACAAAAACAGAGGTAAAACATCCTGCAGCCATCCATCCATATACAGACGGCAGCCCGGACGCTGTATACGAGTACTCGTACCATAAGAGTGCGGCTGTGTGTGCGCTCTTTGTGGGGGCTCATTGATAGCAGCAAATTAGGTGAACCTTTAGTTTTGTGAAATCCCTGGCTACCAATCAACAATAAGCATTCGTTTGAAATTCTCCACAAATAATTCAATGGGTCAGAATTTGAAGTTCATATCGTTTTGAGTTAGTTTGGCCGGGGTGGACGGGGTGGAAATCTACTGGTATTTGGATTCGTTCACGTGGAATCGAATGAATTTTTGGCAAATATCTAGAGCAATTCGTGCGGAAGTGGAAGTTCAGTTTCGAACAGCACCATCTAGGGGGAGAACAATGCAACTTAATTTGGCCGCTGCTTCTCATGGGTTGGTCTCCATTTTACTTTTGTGGACTCTTTTGAGGATATACTATATACACTTTGCGAGTCAGTGGGCAGAAAGATGTGGCATAAGTTACTGCCAGTAGGAGATTGTGAATGGAAACCGAGCGTTGGCTGGACCGAGTTGTGCTGCAGTTTGTGGGAAGCACACAAATTGGCAACTTGTCTTTTGATTTGTGTTCAAATTGACACTTCTTGTGGACACCCCAGCAACCTCAAGAAAGAACGGACTAAAGAGGGCATGAACTCCAGTTCCAGGATCCAGTTCTGGCTTTCAAATAAGCTATAGGACGAAGGACAGTTTCTGCTCTCAGAGCAGTATTTGTCGGTAAGAGTTGGGTGATTCGATTATTCGTGGGAAAGACTTAAAAAAACCTTTTTAGGTCCAATTAATGTCGGACCTTGACAGTCGCCTTGAAAAGCCAGAGTTAGTAGGTTTCATGTTTATCAAACCAGTTTCCGCTTAATGAAACGTGGTTCAAAAAAAAATCTACTGCTGTTTATTTTACAAGCACGAGGCCTCCTAATTCTAGCTTTTGAGGGCGAGTGTCAAAGTCCGGAATCAGTAGCTGAAAAATCGACTTATTTTATAAACATGGGGCCTGCTAGTTCTAAAAGGGTGGGTGCACAAATTTTTGGACAAAGTTCCTGGAATCTACGTAAAAGTTGCGGACCAAAAGTCTTAGGAAAACTTGCGAATGTGCGAACGTACATGTAGACATGTAGAGCGTGTGGACTTGAAGACGAAATGGAGCAAGTGTTGAACCAATGTGTATGCCTCAGTTGGAAGGAACCTCAACCAACATGGCTACAACAAACCCTGGTTATAGAGCGCTGAAGAGGCAATGTACCTCACTAAGCTGATTTTGAGTTTTGAGTGGTTGTAGATAGACACTCGTTTTGGTAAGAAAGCGTTTAGTTTTGCAGCGATTTTCTGTTAAAAAACTGAAATAGTTGAAATGCCGAGGCAAATATAAAATCGCCGGCCTCTGAAATCCACTTGGTCCACTTCAATCAGGGCCCAGAATAGGCTAATTTCCCATTGCTCTCATCTGGGTGACGCCCAACAGAGAGCCGGTAAAGCCGTTATCATATTACTTTGCCCTTCAGACTTTTCGATGCAATTAGTCAACCATTGTATAAAATTTATGTTGTGAGCTCTGGCGTAAGTTTGCTTTAGGGAACAGCGCCTATGAAGATGCATTGGTAGCTTTCTAAATGATGGTTTGCATAGAGTGGTTATCGAAGATATTCCAAAATTGTAACACTTGAAAAACGAGGTTTTATCGAAGGCCCAGTCTTGTTTGGGCATCATGTCAATTACAGGGGTCACGGTCTGTCCAAGAGTGACAGAAGTAGAAATGTCTCTGTACAGCATAAAACGCCCTAATCCAGTCAAAACGTGCTAGAAATCTTATGCCATAGTTTGACACCTTTAAACTGTAGAAGACCGCATTTTTAAATATATTTTAGGTACAAACTTTTCATTCTGCCCCAAGTTTGTGTCTGGAATGCAATATAACAGACCTCAAAATCCATAGAATCCGGAGGCCCATTTATTTGCCTGTCCCGGTTAACACTATTCCAATGCCCATGTGACTTTTTGATGATTCGCCGGAAACCAAACAGGATTATGGGAGAAAAATTGTGACACTGATCAGAGGCAATGAATCTGCATCTGCCACAACGTTCGTATTGCCAACTCACAATTACCATCAATTAGCTAAACGAAACGACTTATTTCTAATTAATGACTTCAGGCAGCGATACCACAATTGCACCCTTTCCAACTGCAACCCTCACAGGACATTTCGAAAATTGTACCATACATTCATTCACATGCTCACTTCATTCGATACCTATGATTAATGACTCAATTCGCGCCACCCTCTTTCGATCTGGGATATAACTTAATTAGCGTTGCATACAATTAATTTAAATTATTTGACAGAATTTGCACAACAAATAATGAAAAAAGCACACCACACCCCCATTTGGAAATTCCCAGCGCACACATTCATTTTAAACTGAGAAATTTTCCTGTCTCTCGCTCGTTATCTCCGAATGGGTTCATGTGTGTGTGTTGAAACTTTTTCCAGATAATTGCACGCAATTTTGCACAAGCTCCCCAGACGCTTTTTGCCGTTTGAAAAATAGTTTTCGATAAATCCTTCGCAACTCGTGAGCTCCAAGGGAAATTAACTGTACCAACGGCCCATAGATTGTAATGTGGAGAGGGTAAAGTTCCGAGAGACTCGTCTTTCTACGGTGAAGTGCGGTCTTTTCTTCGGTCCCAGATCCTAACTTTTCATTATAACATTGGACAAAGTTTTCCATTCGAAACCTTTTGTACATTGGACGATGGACGATAAATGCTCTGTAATAATTTCTTATACTTGTTCGTCTGGGGATCTTTCTTTTTCTTTCAGCGCTGGATATATTCGTAGTCCATTCACAAAATGACCACCTTCTTGTTCCTATGTGTGGGGCAGATGATTGCACTGGTACTTGGGCTGTGAAATTGTATTTGTTTGCTTTTCGGATATGCAAAAAGATGGGATCTTGAAAATTTAACTGTTTTTGTAGTTCAAAAAGGGATTCTGCGTTTTGAATCAAGACGAAGAAGTTCAGTCTAGGTCTGTCAGTCTCCTCAGCACATACATTTTTCGGGCCTTACGAGCTACGGAAGGGTTACGATTAAGTCTCTGCAATCGTCGTTCAAAAAATCATAAGGTTAGCGACGATATGCGAAACCAAGTCGTAGTTAATTAAAACCTAAATAGCTACTTCGATGCTGTTCATATTACGCTCTCCAACTCAAAAGCCCCTGAATGAAATTTGATGAACTTTCGACTGCTTTTCGAAACACTAAGTGTTGTAAGCCCAGTTCGTCTTATTAGTTCCACTGTGCGTTTTCACTTAGATGAGGAATTATTTGGCCGAGGTCTTTTTTATTTGGATTTTTATTCAATAAAACTGTTCGCTCCTTTCACCTCCAGCTCAAGCATCCTCACTTACAAATCATACTTGGGTAGGTTGCATGAAAAAAAACAAACTCTCTTTGAAGAAATCTTAGAACCTAAGGACAGAACGCAAGCGAATAAATCATAAAAGAAACCCACATAAACCCTGATGCAGAGAATTTATTACCTTTGGTGGTCTTCCTTTTTGGAGGTGGGAAAATTTATGAAAGGTCATATAGGGAGATGTAAGGGGGGGTTTCTTTTTTATGAGTTTTTTTCTTTTTTAAATGAATACATACCAGCGGAATGGTTTTCATATTTTTTTTTCTAATTAATTTGGCTGTGAAATTTAATAAATACACGTGAAAATGCTGTTCCCTGGTGGTGTTTCAATGAAGGTTTTTAACTTTGAACTCTAAACACGAAGTTAGCCCACATTCAGATTGCATAAGTTACAAAAGTCTTTTTCAAATATTATTTCGTATGTTGCTTTTAAATTAACGTGTGATTTCACAAAGTTTTTACATCAAAAAAGTAAAGAAAAAGAACAGTCAAAAGGTTTAGTGTCGGTATCCAGTAACCTACGACAAGCTATGAAAAAAATTGTTCGTGTGGGCTCTTATTTTACTTGTATTTGTATGCCAAGTCCTAGGGGACGTTTGTCAAGCCTTTGAGAGAGGTGGCGGAGTGAAAGCAATGTTGTGAGGTAATTTCTTAGACCTCTAAGCTTACTATACACTTAACCACTAAACACGCAATTTGTGGACAAAGTGCCGTCAAATTGATCCGAGTTGATAGAGCGATAACGGTGGGTAGTAGTGGAAAAAATATCCATTCCTGTCAACATCAAATCGGAGACAGCGTGCTAAAAGACTACAATCTTAATTTTACATGAGTTCTACTTCTATGGCAGTTAAATATTCTCAAGGACTCATTGAATACTCACGACAGTGCGAGTAGTTACTCAAGAGTACTTTAAGAATACCTTGAAAGCTATATGACTCAGACGGTATTTTTGAAGTACTCTCCGCTTATGTATCAGCTTTTCGACACTGAATGACGATAAAACACACCTTTCTTCTATCTAAAACATTTTGCAATACAACTGTGAAAACCAGAGTCTACTTTGTGCAGCAGTTTTTAAAGCCATTCGGGCCAAAAACCTAACAGTCTATAAAATTTTACAGTTTTATAAATTAGTAGGCGT
The DNA here is from genome assembly GCA_948293265.1 of Cheilosia impressa. Classification (NCBI taxonomy): domain Eukaryota; kingdom Metazoa; phylum Arthropoda; class Insecta; order Diptera; family Syrphidae; genus Cheilosia; species Cheilosia impressa. The sequence goes on along the minus strand of OX411883.1, from coordinate 20,716,084 downwards.
ACTTTCACGCTACAAGAAATTTTTTAACAAAGCTGCACTAAAATTGGGGTTGAAGTGCACTGTAAAGCGCAGATTCTACTTTGCTTCCTCCCTCAAACTTATTTGAAATGCGCGAACTTGGCCAAGCAAAGTTTTACAATTAGAAAAATAGAATATTTCTTAGTAGTCCAGGAAGAGTTCTTGAGTTTCATGTAAGAAAACGTCTGTGGATTTATATTTTTAGTATTTTTTAGAAGCTGTATGGTCCTCCCAATATTTAATTTTATTTTGGCAATACGTATGCAAAGGAGTTCAGGTAGCTTGACGTATTTCGGAGTATTTGAACGAATATTTCTTAAAATTTCTTAAAAGTTCTAACAATACTTTTGGAAAGTGCTCGACGAACATCTGAAAACACATATTTCAAATCTATTTTTATTGAATTTATGTGAGTTCCGATTTCGACTGTCAATGTGAAAATATTTGAAAAACTCTAAAAAAAAAACAAAGCGAAAATAAAATGTTTCAATCTTCCCTATGCAAATTAAAAATTGAAAATGTTGTTCTCAATAGAGGAGTTCTCATTCTCCGTACCTCTACCTAGTTCAGAAAAATTTTAAGACTTTGAGGACGTGGGTTAAAAAAAAAGAAGAAAAATGTTATCTCCTTAAAACGAATCAGAATTTCAAAATAGTCTGATTGGAGTTCTGGAAAAATAGTCATGAAACTCTAAAACGATGAGAAAGTTTAGAAAAATACTGAGGCAATATTCTGAATGCAATTTAAAAAAATTGGAAACATTATTTCGACTTCTAACAAGTCCGCAAAATGGTCGAAAAGTTCTCCAAGAGAGAAGCTCCTTCACGAATGTGGCGATTCGGTAACAGGTAGGTCTCTTCAGTGTTGCCTTTCTTAGCGCCTGGACGCCGACTCATCTTTTTGAAAATCTTTGAATTCGGACTTTTGCTTTTTTGTTTGTTTGCTATAATTGAAAGTTCTTCCCACCAACGTAAAATGATTTATAAGTCACGAAAGGCGTCTCCACCGAACTTTAAGGGTTTTAGTGTGCCATTTGCGTCAACTTTTGATTCGTCCACTTCGGACGAGATAGTTCTTTGTTTTTTTTTTGTTTTGTTGCAATATCTGCCAAGAATGCAACAATTTTTGATTGTACGTATTTAATGAAAATTTAAAAAAAACTCACCGAATATAAGCGCGGGTATAGGGTGTAAAAAAAAAAAAAAAAAACCATGGCTCTTTTTTGAACTCTTTCTGAAAATGTTCAGAGGAGACACTGAGTCTCGTACGTCAATTTGAATTCTTAAGTATTTTACTAAATTTTCTGTATTGTGAATAGTTGGTCACTTGTGAAAATTCCCGACCGGAGACTGCCCTATTAATGACTTTTCATGCGGTTTTAGATGGCTTGTTTGAAAAATATTTTTTTTAGATTGAATCTTGAATCTATCGTTGAGAAGACTTATTGTCCATTTATTTGGAGTACTGCAAATGAACTCCTTTCTGCAGAGCGTGGCAAGTGATGTGACATTCCATTCATCAGTAATACACGATACACCCTCATTCGATGAAATTTGATGGACGGGTTTCCCCGTAGGTACCTCAAAAGAATACTTCGCCTCGAGCTCTCCTCAAAAGGGATCTGGCCTATCAACTGTGATTCGTGTAAATGTAAGTTCTGCAACTTAAATTTTAAATAAGTTCCCACTTAGTAATTCTCGCTCCATTCACAACTAAACTTATATATTCATGAAAAACAAAACTCACCATTGTCTAAGTTTGTTTAGTCCTTTGAATTGCCTGCACAATGCAAAGCTGATGTGCCTGATTAGATACACAGAATAACCTACCGTTTGCCATCCTTCATCATCTCCATCATAGAGTGCCCTGCAAATTTCGAACACAAATTAATGCAGGCGCCCCATGGGAGGGAGGAAAACAAAAATAATTCACCACTCTAAGCAAACCAAAAGCAACCCTTTTGTTCAGACGCATCCTGTCATATTTAGTGCAACATTTTCCACCATATTTCTCCCAGGATGTATCTGAATTGAAATTATCCTTTTTTAATCTATTTTCACGTGGCCCAGATACTCGTTTCGTTTTTAAAATGTCTCCTTTATTTGTATTTGTGTCCCCGACCAAAATTTTTCGTAAAACAACAAAATACACAGAGGATCTCCCTCGGATAAGTATATGACCCAGTTTCACCTGCATTCGGGGACACAATTCCTGCGATGGGAAATATCAACCCTTCATTCATTCATAAGGATGATGATTCCTATTCACATGCACTTAAGGCCCTCTCTCTCCCCGAATCTGAGAAACCTCATACGTTGACGAATTTCCTCTTGGGTCATGGGAGACCATATTACCGTCGCGGTTAAAAAAAATCCTCTTAGAAACAAGAAAAAAATAAAAGGAGAGTAGGAAACAAATTGTAACGCCGTAACTGTACTATATGTCAGACTTGACATCCTGAGGAGTTGAGTTTTTCGCTTTAATTTGAATTTAAAGGATTGGTTTGGTAGCGCCCGCCCCTCGCTGGCTGTACACTCATAAAGTCGAAAAGCTCATTAAAACTTACGAATAAGCGGGTAATAGCCGCCGAACTATACACCGTGGCAAGGATAATGACCCGACCCTTGAATGAGTGCTGCTAACCACTGCTGGGTTTCCCTCTTTTTGCCCAGATATTGTGTACATTTTTTGTCGGTGGCACGATAGATGGGCAGAGGCGTGGAGGGATATTGTGATGAATAAATTATCTTCTACCAGTATCCTGGTGTAGTTGCATGATACCTACTCTGACTTTCCTCCTGCACCCCAGTGCTACTTTGTTCGCGTGATCCTTATTTCATAATTAGCTACAAAAAAAAAACGAGACCATCATAGTCAAATATAGGGGTTGTTCCTACTCCTAGGAAAGAATTAGATTCGGAAGCTTGCAGGCGGCGTGTAGCTGAAGGTGAAATCTTCTTTTACAGGACGACCGACGACTACGTTGATGAGACTGCTGATGGAAATAATTTCAAATATAAGAAGGTTTATCTGCTACCTAAATCTGGATTTTATGGTAGCACTCCATCCGTCGCTGAGTAAACAGCAAAGAAAGAGAACAAAAAAAAAACAGAAGATGGTCCTCGTAATTGTGGTCGGAACGATTGTATTTTTCTGTGTGTCGCCGTCGTCTTTCGGTAAGCTTTCTCGAGTTTCCAAACAGTGTGCACTGTACGTGTACATGGATGGCATTTCAATGTTTAGGTTAGGGATTACACACAGCCAAGTTGGGTTTGGAAAATATCAATATCAGTAATCCGACAGCTTAGAGATACTTTCAGACAAACACACTCTCATAAGTCATTTCGCATGAAGGCAAAGCATAAAAATCAACATAAGTATCAGCTTTCATAGCGGGGTGTCTGCCTCAGAGCCATGCTATAGGTACTCTGAGGGCCACCAGTATGGATTGCATCTGAATGGGTAATTTTTTTTGTAATTCCCTTTTGGTATTTTGACTTTTATTTCAATGCGGCGGCGTTGGTATTGGTTTGTCGTCTTGTGCGGTACTACTAATCGGACCCAAGTACATTTCTATATCCTCATGATTAAATTTCGAAAGTTTTTTATCACATTTTCGAAGGCTGGGGCTCTCGCACATTTCTGTTTTCTTTTAATTTCAGGACGTACGTATAGGGATAAAAGTTTAATTAGTAATCAGTGTGCTCGCCCGAGCACAAGATATATTTTACGACTTTATTCGGTTGGTACCTATACTTGTGTATAGAACGAAGGTATCTTCAATTTAAATGGCTTTTCCAATAAGGGACGAACTGAACTGATTCTCTGTTTGAGAGGGATGTTGAAAAGTTGCATTTTGTCTGAGGAGACCTGCCTGATGAATGTGTTTCGGCATTGAGCTAAAGTATTAACTTTTCTGGCAAAGTGTGGCTGAAGCGTGGTTTGTATGTAATATTGTCGTGGACAGATTTATATAGTTTCCGACATACCTTTTGAAAAGTTGTATCTAGTAATGGCGGTTATTTGATGTTAGCAACGAGTTGTAACGATTTATATTGAACTTTTGGCAGTTCCGCTCGGCCTTTTTGCGGTTTACAAAGTTTGGCAGGCACTAAAAATGTGCGTATATCGCTGTGGAATGCTTTGGCAACATTTTTTACAAATTTATTGGAAGCATTTAGCTGTCAACAACTCATCTACGAGGCCACTGAACTTTATGCGAACTTGCAATTCATCAACTTCAACAACTTCTAACTGCAGCACATTAAAATTTTGGATTAGCCTGATGTATGATTAGGGTCCAACATTCCACTAAGCTCCCAACTTAACCGGTATAGGTACTTTTAGATGAAATATCTATGGATGACTTTTACTGACTAAAAGGTTTCTATTCTCTAGATGTGTTGTATGGAAATGAAAAGGTCGTTAAAGACTTGTCTGTAGATAATTGGCGACGACTCTTCTCAAAAGCCACATTGACTTAACCACGTATAACCCTTTTGGCATCGACCTGCTTCTGTGTAACTGTGCTTTTGAAACCTTTCGAGGTTCAAATATCGACTTGGACTATCATCTAGTTGCCGGAAATGCTACCTATCGAGGTATCCGTTCGGAAAAGAGTTCCGAAACGAAGGTCAAATCTTTTCGAAACTCCGATTGCCGTTTCTGCACAAAATATTAAAAAAAAACATGTAAATACCTTCGTTTGGCAATAAAATATTCTGCAGCAATTGGTCGTCGGATGGCTTCGGAAAAAGTATGCCGTTCAGCTGTCAAAAGTAAGTGGCATTGCGAGAATTGTCAGTGACAAGTGAGAATTTTTCGGAAATTTATATCGGAACGACTACCTCGATAAGGGTGACGGAAATGCTGCTATCAAGCCTCTGCTTTTCGTGTTTTTAAGTTCGAGAGAAGTCTTACAAAGAGCCACATAGACTCACTGCCAATACAGTAAATCATCATAGATGTCACTACTAATAATCCAGGTTTTGAAGCCACGTGGTTTATCTGCAGGTAAACTTCTCACAAATTAAGTAAAAGAGATATTGGTCTGACCGAAGAGGTCTGTACATGTAGCTTGGACAAGAAGATGAAACGAACAACGTATTTTTAGAAGCAAAGGGAAATAGCTTCCAGATGCAAGTGTACCTTTGGCACGAAACTAACTAAAATGAAAAAAAAATTACGTTAAGAGCGCATAACTCAAGGTATAAGCATTCAAACTTTGATCTATGGGTACTCATTCCGTAACTTTTCAGGCGATTATCGTCGAAACGATAAACATCTAAAACTAGCAACCAGTGCAAAAGTTACGAGCTTGAAAGCTTAATTCAGTCCATTTTCCACAAATGTAATGAGATATATTCATAAATACTCAGAATCTAAATTATTAAGATCATCAAAGTCTCAAAGAAGACGATTTTTTTATATAGAATCTGCCCTCCGCTACCTACCTACCTAAGAGCGCCCTGGGGACTTAGGTCAAATAAAGGTTGGAAAGTTTGATGCCGCAGAGTACCAAACTATCAGAGGTACCTACACCCTTTATGAACTTGTAAATCATTTATTTATATAGTTTTTAAACTCTTGGGCCAAAAAAGTCCTGGTCATATTAGAAGATGTTCAGGTTTGTACCTGCGTAGAGTCGATTTAGTTTTCAGTTAGGCTTCTGACCTTTGAAGCTTTCTCACCTAAAAAGTAGTTCTGGGCTCACATGAACGCTGTCATTTTTGTCCCCATTTCAAAAATAAATCTGATACTTATCTCGCCCATTTCAGTATGTTAATGTTTTCCAACAAATCACAGACTCCCACAGATACACACACTAACCGTCATCATCCGTTTGCAAGAGCTTATTAAAACTCAATCCATAAACAACATCTCCTACCGCCCTCCTTAAATTAGCTTCCAAAACTTTACTTTTCAGTTTTTTTACTCAATTCGTGTGCACATTATCTAACCACACGTAGGTACTATTAAAACTTTGCCACATAGGAATAACAAGACTCAGCATTAGCTAGACAGCTCACGTTAAATCACTTTTCTCCGAGAGTTATACTTTTATATCATCGCTGTAGCACCTTTACAATTATCTTTAAAGTAATCTGTTCTTAATTCAGTTTGGGAAAATGTTTCCCCTAAAAATAAGCATCATTAAGTTTTTGAGCGACAAGCGCCTTTTAGCACTCGACTCATGATATCGCTGGCAGCGTTATGTCGCACATACCATACCTCTACGCTCTACCATATATACGTCCTTCAAATTACTGAGTAATTGCGTAAAAGGTTTTTTCCTCGTCGAAATGGTGTCCTTGGAACTCTCTCGGTCTCGAGGCAAAGAAGACGAACAACTTTTCCACATTTTTCCCATGTCGCCCTAGCAAACGGCATATAGCTAAAGTTTTGCGTTTTTTTTCCCACCGTCCCCGTCTCTGCGTTTTTTCTTCCTGGGTGTGATGGGGAAAAAAGTATATATTCCCTTAGTCTATCTGTGTTTGCGACATTACAGTCATTACCACACACCATAGTGTGTACCAGATGTCACTACTATACTATATTCGCGCAGTGAATCTAGGGCAGATAGCTCATGGTGACGATGTAACCTTTGCGAAAAGTTCTAAAAGCGAGATTCATTTTCTTACCTATATTTCATTTAAACAGAGTTCGTTCGAAGTGTTCTTTCGCTTCAAAGTAGATGAAATGAAGAAAGTTTGGTTTTGTTTTTTGCAGTTTCTGAGATTTATTTGTCACTTGGATCAATTTGAAGTGAGTTGCGTTCTATTTTAGGACTTGAAGATGGCATATTGTAAGGGGGAGGACTGGAGCACGTTATGACAGCTATCGCCTTGAGGTGAGGGTTCAAATTTCGATTGGCGTGTATCCTTTGAAAAGTTAGAAGACATTGGAAAAAGTGTTTCAAGTTATAGGGATGTAGGGAGGTATAGGTAGGTGCTTTAAAAAGGCTACCCCCGCAGAAGAATTTGTTCCACGCTGGATCTGTCCACCTACAGGATTGACCTTTTTCACTGTACCACTTTATTGAGTGGCGGTGTGTGTCGATACTATTTGTTACATTTCTTCTTGAACCGAGTGTGAACGATGTGACACACCATTGCCATCAGTCCATACTCTTCTTCTGTACCCAAACATCTCCCGATAAGTGACACTCGTAAGCTGATATCTCACAGCTTATACTGAAAAATTTGGGTGAACCAGTTGTCCGCTTGCGACGAACTCAAAAGTAAATGCCTCCAAGTTATGGGCTCTGTTTTAATTTTTTACAAAACTCGTATAGATTGATTGAGTAGTTTTATCGTGGAACTCGTACAAATCTCCAAACAAACTGACAAATTTTACATTTTAATTCTAAATATAAGCTGGTTGGAACCTTCTTAAAGAAACTCACTTAACGGTTGAGCCGGCAGACACTCTAAACTGTAATCACATGAACAGATGAACGCCAGACTCAATATATTGAACTTCACTACAGTGGTAGCAACGAGTCGGAATTGTGATCGAAATCAATTTCTTTTTCGTAAAAGAAAGTGAAGCAATTATAATAAATTTAGAAGAAAAACCGTTTAAAAAAATGTTTCTCACAAATAACAATATAATTGGCACCACTGTACAGTAGCTGGCAATCTACGGAACTACAAAAATTATGATTAAATAATTGCTAAAAGTTTAAAAATGCTTTCAATGATTCTTCATTAAACAAAAACGCTACAGTTTGATAAGATAATATTTAAAAAAAAAATAAAAAATAGAATATAAATCCAGTAAATTGAAAAAAGTAATAAATTAATTAAATATAAAACAAATATAATGCATTTCTTGTATGCAACAACTAAATTTAAAACTTAAAGCTATGTTCATTAGCTAGAACGAATTTATAGCAATTTTAATATGTTATGTAATTAAAAAATATATTTATTGCCGAAATAGCTGGTTGCAGCCGATTCGTATAGTATATTTTTTCCTGTTTAAGCATTTTCAAAAATTTTAAACAAATAACCGTCTAACACTATATGTAGTTGTTTGCGCCCTTAAAAGTACAATTAATGGCAATGGAAATATTTAATATATCTACTACAGATAATTTTAATATTTACACTTAAATTAATATTTTTTTATATAAATATTGCCATTTGAAACATCTACAGCCTTATTTATTAGGATTTTCTAAACACGCTTATACACCTGTATAGTTATGCAGTGTATACGAATTTATACAGCCCTTATACACCCTTCCAAAAATTCTTATTTATGAAACATTTTTCTACGCATACTAGTCATACAGGGCTTGTGTCAAAAAAAGTACTGAAAAAGAGAAATCTACTACATTTATCTGTCCGAAATTTTAAAAAAAACCTAAGCAGCTTGTGGGAAATGCAAATTCAAATACAAATAAAAATAAAAAAAATGGAAAAGTAAAAAAAAAAAGATGGGATATTTAGGACTCCATGAGCCGGTAGTCTTATCAAATTAAAACAAATATATATAGCGATTAAAAATATCTCATGTCTGCCCATATTTCTAAGCCAACTTATCGAGCATACTTGCAGAATCTTTTAAATTGAAAATGGAAACTTCGATACATCGAATTTATTTTTGATTTCATTTAAAATAAAATGTGACAAATTATTTAAGTCAAAATGACATTTCGTTTATTCCACCTCTATATAGGCTCTAAACAACGTCCAAGTGCGTTTAGCTTATACAAGCTCTGTACAACGTTGAAAAATGTTTATAAATAAGGTTTTTGCGTTTAGAGGCTTTATAGAGCGTGCATAACTCTATACACTCTTTATAATACGTTTATAAATAAGGCTGCTAAAGTTTTTATACATATTTTGAGAATTTCTGAAAAAAAATCTAAATTTACAAAATTCGAAGTCCTGATTGACAAATTTTTTCCCTAAACAAAATCACCGATAGCTATTTACGTTTTGATTTCGAAATAAAGGCTGAAGAGAGCGTTTAATGAAAAACAGGAAAATGTTAGGAAATTATTGCATAATTCTTAAGAACAAAGTTCTTTCTTAAAAAAAAAAATGGTGTCAACTACTGTATCTGATTCGCTATTCGCTAGGATGAGGCTCCCTTGAGGCTACCCACTGCCACTGTAACGAATTTTTTCACAAAACCAAAATTTAAAAAAAAAAGTAGGTATATAAATAAAGGGTGATTTTTTAGCTGGTTTGGTTTTGGCAACACTGGTTTTGACAGCTGACGTGTGTTTAGTACCTTGTGTCACTGTCAAACAGCTTCAGTTTGGTTTGCAATTTAACCATGGATCGTCTTACAAATGAACAACGCTTGCAAATTATTGAATTTTAATATCAAAATTCGTGGTCGGTTCGAAATGTTCATCCGAGCCGAGGATCCGCTTTTTTATCGAAAAATTGTGTTCAGCGATGAGGCTCCTTTTTGGTTGAATGGGTACGTAAATAAGCAAAATTGCCGCATTTGGAGTGAAGATCAGCCAGAAGCATTGCAACAGCTACCAATGCATCCCGAAAAAGCCACTGTTTGGTGCGGTTTATGGGCCGGCGGCATTATTGGGCCATATTTCTTCAAAGATGATGCGAATCGCAGCGTTACTGTCAATGGTGAACGCTACCGAGCGATGATAACAAACTTTTTTTTGCCCGAAATGGAAGTTCTTGACTTGCATGATATGTGGTTTCAACAAGACGGTGCTACATGCCACACAGCACGCGAAATAATGGCGCAATTGCGAGGCGAGTTTGGTGAACAGTTAATTTCACGTTTCGGGCCGGTCAATTGGCCGCCTAGATCGTGCGATTTGACACCATTAGATTATTTTTTGTGGGGGTATGCCAAGGCTAATGTGTATAGGGACAGGCCCGCTTCGATTGACGCACTGGAAGCCAACATCCATGCATTCATTCGTGAGATACCGGCCGATATGTGTGAAAGAGTATGCCAAAATTGGACTCAGCAGATGGGCTACCTGAGACGCAGCCGCGGTCAACATTTGCATGAAATTATCTTTAAACATTAAATTGCAAGGTTCAAACTATCGATTCAAATAAATACAGTAGAAATCGGTTGTAACGATATCGAAGGGACCTTAGAATTTCATCGTTATAACCGATTCATCGTTATATCCGGCACAATGAAAATAATAAAAAAATTAAACCTTTATTAAAAAAATTGCTTCAAATGCTCAAGAAAATTGTTGAGGAAAGAAATCACTAATTTGTGTTTGTTTTGAATATTTAGCTGTGTAAAATATTTTTCGAAGACAGTTGCCCAATGTTTGGATTCCAACGTTTGAATTTGCATATAGGATTCAGCACCATGAAGCATTTCATATTTTTGGGCAATGGAAAATGATTTCCGCTTATTTTGTATTGTCACCATCTTAACAATTCTACACTCAACTTGTGTCAAAGAGAAATTAATATGTACTTAATGAATGAACTCTTCGGTGATATTGAATGAAAATAACAGGCTGTAGGCATGTCATGTAAGAAAACGTTTTTAACCATCGCTATAAACAGTTTTTAGACTTAAATATGATAAATTTTCATCGCTATAACCGATTTCATCGTTATATCCGGCATCGTTATAACCGATAGCAAATTACCTTGAGTTAAACGGAGTTTTGCCGGGATTTTGAAAATATATTGTTATATCCGGTTCATCGCTATATCAGGTATTGTTATAACCGATTTCTACTGTATTTCATTCATTTTTTCGAATTTTTTGTGTTTTTTTTTAAAAAAAGTTCTAATCCTCTTAAAAAATCACCCTTTAAAACAGAAAAATTAATTTATATGTATTAATTAACAAAGCAAAAAAAATATACACACATGATTCATGTTTTTTTTTTTTTTTAATTTAAATGAGCTCGTTTATGGATAGTTTGTAGTGACTGCGTTCAAATAAGAAAATCAACTTTTTCGATAAGCGTTATTCTCTGCTGAAAGAAATAGATTTTCTTAATCTAGATGGACGTACAACAAAGATGCAGTAGATTTAATTTTATGGCAGTAGATTTAAATTTCAAAAAAAAATCAGCAGATCTCCAAAGTTGCAAAGCTCTGTCACTGTACCCAGTGTTCTGTCATCGACGTTGATAAGAACCCATCTTTAAGTCAAATACAAAGTTGTGTGATCTCAATCAATTTGCGAAGAACTTTGACTTGAATTCGCAGTTAGGGCTGAAATTTCCTTTAAGAATCTCTCTCTTGAACCATTCCATTCCATTATTTATAGTCCCATGATTCATATTTACAGACGTTGACTTTCGGAGTGATGCCTGATGGATTAAACCATTTTGTTTGCTGATTGCGCCTCTCCAAATGTCATTTCCTCCATATTGACACCCCCCTGGCAATCTGCTGATGTGATATTGTCTCGACACTTTTGTCAGACATAATATACCTGCCTAAAATAAATGAAAAGATATTCATCTATAAAATTACTTGTACTAGCCCCAGGGGATGTGGGCACTTGACAAGGTCCCATTCACTTCAAAGCATAGGTACTACCCGAACCAACCTTCACCGTGCGTTGTCTAAATTTGTAATGAGGAATCCCCATCAAAAATTCAAAAATGCGCCAACAAGATGGATATATGTGTGTGTCCCCTCAGGTGCCTGTCCTTGAGCAGTTCTATTTGCGTTTGCACCAAACTTTTAAAAGCCAAATAAAACTCATGAAAATAGGCAGAAACGAAGGTAAAAAAAAATCAATTCCGTCTAGACTACCCTCTGCACTCGCGACAAAAGGAATCTCTTCTCATATTGACATCTATTCACATCCCCATACATCCGCATCCTTGCCGTTGTCATCAGCGTAGCCAACAGCTTATTAAAGCGTACCCACTTCAGTTTAAAATTACTCCAAAGATATGCATAGTTGGGGGGAGATATGCGACGGGGGTACTCGCCAAATCGATTGTCTCCATCGCGTGTGTAGTGTGCGTGGCAGTGGCGTACGCAGGGGGGGCCAAAGCCCCTGAGCCCCAACTTATAGCCAACAGCCTGAAAAGTTGTGGAAAATTCTTTGATGGAATCCATAGGCAAACATTTCATCACAAAAATTAGGTCAAAATTAAGCCCTCCCCTCCAACAAAAAAAAATATCCTGCGTAACGTCAGTGCAGTGCAGCATTCATTTCCAAATCAGGGAAATGAAAAGTCGCTGCTCCTTCCTCTTTGATATGGATTTAGGACACAAGATTCCAGATTGCAACATTCTGTGTGAATAATTTTACTAATTAAAGCCAAACCAGTCAGCTACAACGACAACTCTCCGCAAGGATGTACGACTTTGGAATGCGGTGAATCTTTGCGAAATACAATCACAAATTATTTAGCAACGAGAACTTTGTGTATGCGCGCCTTGTGCAATGTACAGTGCACTTGCATATTGTTGTCTGTTGGCTCTTGTCTGTTGTTATTCTACAGCGAATACAACGTGAAACAATATTGTGCAATAAAGCGAGACTTTGTTAGTGTGGGCGATTTACATTTACAAATGAAAACACGACTTTGCTGTTCGCTCTCTGTTTCGCCATTGTTGATGCTAATTTAGGGAGGTATCCACAGCAAATGGTTCGTATATACCTAGCGCTTTGTTGAAACAAAAATAATTGAAGGATTTTTGTGCGCCATCACTATATGGGTGTTTGCGTGTGCCTGTGCTGTGCAAGCTAAAGTGCCTCAGTTTTGAGAGAGATGAATTATTTGAGCGAAAGAACAATATTAAATGCTCTGTTAAAGTTTGCTAAGCATATCTTCTTGACACAATATTTAAGGAAACGAGTTCGAGGAGGGAGGGGGCTGTCTGTTGTTGTTCACATTTTGAAGGATCTATCTTGTTATATACATATATTGAAACTTGCAAGGTTTTCTCGCTGGGTTTTTGCGTTGCATATTATGTTCGTTGGTAGGTACCTACCTACGAGTGAACTTTTAGTTGGAGCGGAATTTTAAATTTAATTAAAAACGCGTTGCAGTAAAAGAGTGTAGTAGGTTAATTGTTATTATTGAAAGTTATCTTGGGAAAGTGATGATTTCTTTTGGAAAAGACAGCGCATTAAAGAAAGCCTCAGGTCAAGGATGAATCTTAAAGTACATATACCTACAGGTCGCAGGAAAGGGACCGCATCCAACTATTAATTACAAGGATAATTTGATCCAAGCTTTTAAATGCCCTAAGTATTGGCGTCCCTGGTTCAATCTTCGGTAAACCAATATCTGCGTCTTGGGGTGTTTTCCTTTTGCGTGGATCCCAAAAAAAAACAATAAACACTGGTTGTAAGATGTTAGGCTCAGGGTCCCTTGTGGAATGGTCCTGATGGGCAAACTATTTCTATTGTTTAACCACTTTCGTCATTTAAGGCGACCCGATGCGACTTTTTAAAAATATTCCTAAGGCCTTCAAAAAGCTTATGTGTCGCTATGTCGCTCATTGTCATGTCCAACGTCTGGGACAGTTTCGACTAAAAGGTATTTTTCTCTAACCTTACCTTAACCATTTTTAGATCCGACTTTAAATTTTAGTTATTCAAAATAGAAAAAGTTTTGCAATTGTGATCTTCAGTAAATTCAAAGTCGAGAGTAAAATTTGTTATTAGTACGGCACGCAGTCCTTAACTTATGGTCACTCAAATGGTTGTTAAACAATACAAAAAAAAACTAAAGGCGCCAACACTGCCCCAAAAATTTTAAGCTATCAATCAACGTTCTGCTAAATTCCGAAGTCGAGCAACAGACCAAAATCGGACATGACCAACATTAACTCGTCGCATCAAATCGACGAATATCAGCAACGATTGTTCGTGACCATGGCTCTTCTTTGGGTTAACGGGGGCACATCGAAAGCACAATGTCTCGTTTTCTCTGTTGGAACGGAACGCATGAAAATTGTATTGCAAAAACTTCCGAGTCTTGTGAAATGTTTGTTTTATAGAAACTGCGCAGATGACTGATGATGGGACAGTAGGTCCAAGAGCGATAGCTGGCAGCAAGAAAAAAGAAGAACCGCCTGCAATGCTGCTTTGACAATTTGTTGTAAATAAATGTACCATATGTCAATTTTGTACACATTCAAAGGTCGAAAAAGGTTGATTGTGCCTCTCCTTTTTTTGATATTGTGATTTGCTACCGCTCACCTTACAGGTTACTGAGCCGCTCAACCTGTTTCCTCACTGTCCCATAACCAGACGTTACAGGCCACGGCCCCCTATATGATATATGTGACCCTATCAAGCCATCAAGTCTTTTAAGGGGCTTAGGCGAAGTAAGAACAAAAATACATCCATCGACCTGGCATGTCAGTAAAGACATCTTGGATAACTGCCATAAGGTGATAGTTGTGGACATCGATTGCGCCGATTGTTATGTATGAAACCCTACATCCGACATTCCAAAATGCTAGAGATGTTGTCGTTTTATCTTTAAACTTCTGGATAAGAAATTCCACTTAGAGTTTGCGGTTTTGCCAAGTTCTTTGGACCACTCCTGTCTATTGTTCTGAACTCACAGACCCTACATGGCGAAGAAATTCACCGTATACACTGTGCAAATTGTAAGCAGTTTTTCCACACCGACAATCTGACTCACCCCACGGTCCGACACCTACCTCTCCAACATCCCTCTCTTAACTTAAGCGCTTACGCCTAGATTTTGTACAATAAAACCCCTTTGCGCTGCAACCACCTATTATCCTTGTCACATTTAATAACCTGCACTTTACAGAGGAGATCCCATAAAATCGTTAGCTGCCAGCAATCTTTCTGTACAATTCATGCTTAGAGTCGTTTAATACAACCCTTTCGTGTCCAGCCAAGGATGTTTGCCTACTAATGCCTTAATTAAGTAAATCACGTAAGCTCGTTAAAGCCTTAAGCGACCAATTGCTGTTAATCATACATGTAGGTAGCCATTGGACGGATATGTGCTCCAACCATCACTGCAAAGCCACGCAAATTGACAGCCAAATGTACTTATAGGACAATTGGCCAACTTAGAGCAGAGCTCTCAGTAATCATACAGCCATTACTCCCATGGGCTGGACGCTGGCATGAGGGATTTGTTTGGATATCGGATGTATGTATGAATAATATTGCAGGCCAGAGTCCATTTTCCATATTCTCCCCCAAAGGACCGACGAGCGCTCACAGATTGTTCATTTCAGTTATGGATAACCCATATGTCGGGTCGAACAAGAAAATTATATCCAATTGCGTGTGCCAGGCACGCCCCTACGTGTGCACATATGGCCTGGTCGAACAAAAGTCGAAATTATTTCGTATAAATTATTAACTGTCATGCAGACTTTGTGTTTCTGCTCCAGCCCCACCCCTCACTCGACCGGAACTGACCGTTGGCGCTCAATCACACATAATATTATTAATAATTTTAAGCGGATCTTGTACAGCGTCCCCGAATAAATAATGCCCCCCAGTTATTAATAGCCATATGGACACGGGACAGAGAGTCGCGACGGTCATCACTTCAACACACCGACACTCCCGGTTTAAGGGTGGTTTGAGTGTACATAGTATTTCGTTGAATAACATCTGGATTACCCATCATAAGTGGCCACTTGGAGCCAAGTGGTATTGTGTGTCAGCGAAGTACATACCACACAGTGCTCCGAACTGCTTCAGAACTATTGTTAAAGGCGGAGGGTATTATATTTTCGCCACTTTACTGACGAGTGACTATTAATTATTGTGTGTCGTGTCATTGCGCCGACCAGGGGATATTATTCACATTTCCACCGTGGGCCGTGATATCGTATTTAAAATCCATTTATCAGCATGTTGAATCAGGCGAATTTGATGCGACCTTTTGAGTGTATTGACGAACAGTGTCGAGTGACTATGACACACCGATGTGGCAGGGCGTTGGTTTTATTTTGTTACCAAGTGGCTCTTTTTATGTCTCCACTTAACTAAAATGAAATTGTTTGTGTGTGGATTTGCTACCGGATCGTGATGAAACTACCCACCAAACCCGAATAAATTTCCCAGACATAATACAGGACTTAATTGAGTAGCATTCAGTTTTTATTTCATTGCAATCAGACAGAAATTCATTCAGAAGATATACAAATTTTTACCTTATTCTTAAAGATGGCAGATTAAATTATTGATTCTATATAGATACTGCCACGAATGAAAAGCAACAATTGACTTGAGCAATGCAAGTTGTAGTTGTATACTTAGATAAAATCAATTTTTTAATGAGTGTTTTGAGTGAGAACTTGGTAATTTTTAGCCAAAGGGCTCCTGCCTCCTGCTCCTTTTCTCAATTATTTAAAAAAATCCTTCACCTCTCGGCTTTGCTGAAAATTTATCGTTAAATTAAGTTTTTGAATTACTTTTTTTTACTAAATAAAAAAAAAAGGTTTTGAGTGATTTTTTGGACCTTTACAATTTTGTTCTGTTAAGAGAAAAGATGATATCCATCAAGTGGCTGCCACCAGTGTTGTGGTGGTGCCCGTTTTACCGCATTTTCCATGACTTTCCGCAATATTTACGGCGATACATTTTTTTTTGCATTCCTTTCGAATATTCTCCTAAAGGGCTGTGATTGTTTGAGGCTTTTTGGCATAAACCCGCGACTTAAGTAGCCCCAAAGAAAGAAGTCTGGGATGGTTAAATCGGGCGATCTTGCTGGTCACGTCAAATCGCCCAAACAGGAGATAACGCGACCAGGAAAGGCTTGTGCTGTGTGTGCGGTTGCACCGTTAAAACCACATGATTACCAAGCCCCACTCATCTGGTGCCAGGCAATAAGAAGTCGGTTGTCATGGCCCTGTAGCGCTCGCCAGTAACAGAGACCGTATTGCCGATGGCGTCCTCACACAATGGCTTTTAGTGAATTTAATGGGTCTTCGAGGATCACACGCGGATTTTGAGTGCCCCAAAAACGAAGACGTCCGACTCGGGTATAAAGACTTTGCTATGCAGAAGTTCGGATTCGGTACCAAGTGGCAAAAAAATTAAGTCTTTTACAGGTGAATAGTTGGTAGGGATCTATACTCGACAGTTTGTATAGCCAATTACTGCAAATAAGGACCTTTAAGGCCATCAGATTAAATTTAGTGCATTAATGTACTCCGCCACAAATTTCAAAAAAAATCCTTCAAAACTCTCTTCCAACCCCGACCACTCCTAAAAGAACAACAACAAAACGCCGCTAAATCAAGGATAATTGTCAAAACAATTTATGAATTCACTTAGCATCCTACCTGAACAAAACAACGCATCAGCAACTTTTTAATTAATAAATAACCCAGATAAGGGTTGAAATTAGTTTACCAACTCCAACGCAGAAGAACAGCCAGACAAAGTTATACGTCTTCATAAAAACCCTGCACACAAGAAAAAAAGAAAAAAAAAACTCCTGCACATGTAATTAGACGGACGAGACCAAACTACAGGCCACCCCATTGTGAGATAAAAGGAAATGCAAGCTCCTTTCCTGTTAATTAATTTCTCGTTTCGAATATACGGCAGAAAAACGTTCTCCCCTTCGAGACGAAGGATAATTTCAAAGCACTAAATCACCAATAACTGGAGATTACATTTCATAGGAGAAAAGGAGGAAAAAAAATGAAAATCCCATTCACCCGGATTCTCTATTACAGGACTGTAAGTGTGAGCTTGGTTGCCCAGGCAGCCGTCCTTCAATGTGGGCTTGTGCGACATACCCAATAAAAAGGTTTTTAAATATTGCTCTCGGTTTGGCGACAGATGTCGCCCCTGGCTTAGATGCGATGGTCGAAGTCGAATACTTGTCAAGATGGCATTATATATGTAACCCATACCCGGAAAGGTTACAACGGCACAGGGTGGGGACTATTTTATGTCTGCACATCATCCCCCAAACCCAAAGCAAATGCAAATAAAGGGATTTCAGATCAGATGATTCCATTTATGGATGGCAGACGGATAAACACAATATCACTGCATGGCGGAGCGGCCGCAATGCGTTGGTCAACACAAACACGCACATAAAGCGCCACAGAAAACAATATCCTAAGCTAACATCGAATCGGATGAACCATCAGGAAGGAAAAAAAAATGTGCACGAAAAATGCGTCGTAATCCATGGAGATCAATTTGGGCAGTGAAATTGTTTCCAGTCCTTCCTAGTATTTTAACCATATATCGGCGTTCATTGCCACTAAAATGTTTGGCTTTATTATTTAGATTACGGATTGAGGGCTTATTGTGTGGTCAGTTTGTTGCCGTTGCTGTGCTGGTTTTATGTATTAGGGGCAACTAAGCAAATATCCTTTTGTGCGCTGCCATATTGTTCGGCGGTCTTTTATTGTCCTTTGTGCGATGGGGCATGGTGTTTGTAGTATGTATTGCTCCCACTGTCGATTTATATTTTTTGGAAAAAAGGGGACTGGGCACTAGGCAATCTATTCCAATTTGCTTACGAGTTATTTCTGATATAGCTCGGCCCTGCATAGCCTTAAGGTGTAATTTCGCCCAACCTTAGGCCGATAGATTGGCATTTATTTGCGAGGGAACAATGCTTCGGGATGAGAACTGGGAATAGTTTAATGGATGGGATAGTTTACAACCTCTAAACCAGAGCGATATAAATTTTGCAATCGAGTGTGATGTTCATTGGAGGCCAAGTCCTTTCGAACTGGATTGCACTTTCGTTCGATGGGGCGTATGTGATTGGAAGGATACGTTTGTTTGATTACACTTATGAAGGAAGAATGCCTAGATAGTGAGACAGTACAGAATCCAATAATGTTGAAAGAAACTTTGTCCTACATTCGTACACAGGTATGGAAAAGCTGATAAATACCTATGTACCTATGACAAAAGGATATCCTCACCCACCCTCAGAGAGATTTCAGTACCTTTAAGGCTGTATATGTATATCCTCCTGAGGAGCTCGAGATTCCGCACAACAAAAATGGAATCACTTGATATCCGCCTCAGAAAACTCTCTCTTTGATTCATTATATCGGATCCTGGCTTGAGATAATTATAATTGCACTGGTCCCTATTTCGATTCGAGTCGTAGCCTTACCGTCCGTCAGTAAATATTAATTAGCATACTTGATTCCTCAATTAATTTCGCCTTTCATCGCAGCAAGAAAACCGATTGTTTTCAACAAATTTTTCTTCACTAATTGCTCTTGCTAAGAGTTTCAACAAGGAAATCCCGGTATATATAATGTGTGGATAGATTTTTATTGAATTCTTCTTCGAAACTTCCTTCCAGCAATAATCAACCCACGACCAACAGGTGTCCTATTTCCAACAAAACATTTGCAAAAAAAAAAATCATTTATTTGCGTAAGGAGGAAAAATAGGACTACCATTTTTTTACCTACGGGCAACAGGGACCTTCTTAAATGATGGCGATTATCATCCAATTGTTCGAAAGGTGGGTAGATGGCAGTCAGTTGGATGACATCAGGCATTAGTGCAGTGAAATTGCCTTCTGGAACTGCCAGAGAGCGGTCCAGTTTTGCTGTCCAAAAACAGAAAAGATCTGCTTACCCGCATGTAAATCCGTCTGACCCCGATTGCAGTAATTAATGACTGTTATCGGAGCTCGTGTAATTCCCCAGCTAACTGAATTTCATTATCCTCTCTAAAATTAGTCAGGCCGAGTTTAGTGCCATTTCAGATTTTTCAATTAAAATTAATCAGATAAGAGCCCATAAACTACGTCTCAAACATGCCACGTCAATTAAGCACAGTCGTGCGCTTCTCCACTCCTCTTTCATTCTTTCAATTATGTCCTGCTCAGCCGACATATAGTGACCTATACCATGCCAACACTTCCATGCAGTTGAGGTGTGAGATCCTACACCCTTGAGCTACAATTTAAATCGCAATAAATCTCAATTAAGTCGAATACCACAACTTTCCATATTGCTAAGCCATCGTTGGCCAACTCTATGCCATCAAGCCGCCTCGGGTTATCCACCACCACCACCAGCACCACCTGAGGCGTGTGCGAAAGCGATTTATCTGAAAGTCATTAGGGAGGCAGTTGGCTGAAGCTTGAAACGACGACCAGAGAGCCGACTGCTGCAGTGAATATTTGAAAATCCAATTCAGGACTAAATTAATATGATTTACGACGCTGAGAGAGTGTGTTCGTTCGTTTGGCCGAAGGACGAGTCTCCTTCTCCTTCAAATGCGAGTCGGCGGCGACGAGTGTGTGCATGCGAAGACCAACGGCCGACGCCGAAGATTATGATTACCAGCTACCACTGCTGCGGTCATCATCTGCTGAGTGCAGAGTCCTGGACTGTAAAACTACGAACAGCATACGTTGCTCCGGTATGCGCACATGTAGAGAAATCGTGCCAAGTGTACTTGGACACATTATATACATACCTACTCCCTTCTGCATCCCTGAATTGTATGCATGCAAAGGATGTCTATTTGAGGTGCAATTGCAACAATTTTCTCGTAATGCACAGCGCACAACAACTCTAATTTTTCACAGACGTCCCAGCAAAGAGTGTCCTACTTACCGTCTCGTCCTGGTCGCTGTTGGCTGTAGTTGGTGTCGTGTGTCGCTTTTCGTACAACACACACAAACGCACACACGATGGCAAAAGTTTTCGTGCTCACTTGAGGGCGACTTGGATGACGACAACGACGACGACAATGACGACAACTTGAGTGGAAGAAGTTTCCGATGCACTTTCCACGCACAGTGCACTTTGAGTGCAGCATGTACCTATATACGGGTACACATGGGCGTCGATGTAGTTCGCCACAGTTTGCGTTTGGCTCTTCTAAAATATTAAAATCCAATCTGTGTAGTGTAATGGAAAGCAGACGTCATTATATTCCACAAGGGGGTGATGACAAGTTGTCTATGAACTACAAGGATACTCACTTCGCTATAGGAACAATACAACAACCCGGGATAAAAAAAAACAGTATAAAACTGCAACAAAATAGAAACTCTGCTCAACTGAAGAGCACTCAACCGGATGGGGGAGGCGGTGTGTATGGAGGCAGAGACCAAAAGCTAGGCAAAACGGACGCAAGTGGAAAACTATTAAAATTCTCACTTCGTCCCCGCACTTACTTCTGTGTTACAGTTCGGATGCAAGCTTGTTAACTGTTAAGTTCGACTTCGGAGCCGAGTTATTAGCTTAGTTTGGGAATGTGCGGGTACAAGTAGGTACCTACTACTGCTGGTGAACTCTGGCGGGTAAGTTGGGTTTAAATATGAACATTGAACGCTCTTTCAAGTGCGTCATTTGGGGAGGGTGTGTTGCTGGTCGGTGGACATATATCCACGATTTTTTGTTTGTGCACACCTAACGCACAGTACCTTTCAAAAAATAACAGATTAAGTTTCATTCTCCTCTTTTTATAATAAATACTTAAAAACGTGTACGGAAACTAAATAAATAAATAAAAACATAGATGTTCACCTATTAATATAATGGATATAAGTATTCTTAGTAAGATCTCCCACTTTGTTTTTCCCGAAAAATTATAATAGTGACGTGTCATAAATATTTCCCAAAAAAGTTGCCTCCAAATCTCGATCTTTGTTCACATTTCTACCGTATATTTTTGAAATAATTACAATGGCCCACTTTTAATAAAAGTACAATACCAGCTACGCAAAACTTATTTTTAGCTAATATCGCCATCTTATTTTTCTTCAATCAAATTGAATATGCAACCTTAAAATAAATCCAACAACTTGAAATTGACACAATCAGGCAACTCCACATTCATTTGCTTCAAAAATTTTGACGAACGAGAAAGTTACGTTCGACCCAGTCGTGTGCTTTGTTATACCCTCCATCGGAAGGTATATTCACTTTGTCATTACATTTGTAACGCCAAGAAGGAGTCACCGGAGACCTCATAAACATTCTGAATCGATTTAGCCATGTCCGCCTGTCTGTCTGTCCGTCTGTCGGTTGAAAGCACGATAGCATAGAGGAACTAAACTAGAGGGCCGACTTTCAGCACACCTACCCGATTTTCCCCGCAAATTTTGAATGACAGCCCTCTCTCGCGCGCTCTTTTTTTCCTGTCTGTGAATACGTGTATTAATGGCCGCCGGGTGGAACTATTTCCAAAAACAAACAATTTGTAAATAGATTTATAACAATAAATGTAAAAAAGCAAATGCTGATTATGGTTTTTTTAAATAGCATAATTTCTTCTCTACACATTTTCGTCACCAAAAACTGTTCATCCATTCACATTTCAGTTTTTTTTTAATTTTATTTGTATGAATTCTTTTTTTGACAGCAAAATTCATGCTGCTGCATAAAAGGGGTTGTTCCAAAAATGAGGTAACAACATGCAAGTAAACCCAAGCTTTCACTAGGCCACAAGTGAATTTTCTAAATTGTTCATAAACATTCAATAAATTTCTATAAGGTTTGGTGAATGTTTTCAAATTCGTTTATTTAACACCATATTTGTACAAATTCAAAATATGATTGGATATTCTGTAGTTTAATAACACTGAACAGTGCTGAATAATGTTACTTTGGTATTTCGCCTATTCAATCGAACGTAAAAATACATATTGTTTCGTTAATTGTTGGTATTTGCGTGCTATATTTCGTTTTCTGTGCGTATATTCTTTTACGAATTTTATAACAATGAGTTTTGAAATGTGCACTGATTTTTTTTACAAACCTCTTTAAATTATAAATTAACAAAAACAAGTGCGTTCTTTGTGTTTTTGGAATACAAAAAGTGATCAAAACATTTTTTTATTGTTCCGAGTATTTCTTAGGTATAAATAAAGGGCGATGTACGAGGATTTTTATATTATGTCCTTTACCGGAAAAAGCCGAGCGCATACATAGTTAAATTTGAAAGCCATATAGTATAACAAATTAAAAAATATTGAACTTATTTTTTAATTTAGCTTTATGCATACTTGGATATAATTACTGCACAAGTATGCATTTGCTAAAACTAAAAAATCTTTTTCACGAAAAAAATTAAACGATTTTCTTAAACGGTGTTCAAATATTTTGTTTCGATATGATTTCGAAATTAAAACCATTAAAATCAACGAAAAAAATGTTCTTTCCTTATACAAAAAAAACTTGAATTTACAAAATCTCTTTTAACAAAAGTGAAGAAAACGTGATAGTTAATTTTTCTCTGATTGTTATTATGAGATAGATTTCTGCAAGATATTGACAAATTGTTATTTTATTGTAACGAAATTATAAAAGGAATTCCATTTTATTTTAACAAGTTCATAGACATTAAAAACTCTTAAATTCAACTGTGATGTGAACGCTGTGTAACTAAATGGCACAAAATATGACGAACACAGTCGCCCAATGGCGGCTCGATTGACATAAAGTTGTAACCTTAAATTGTATAAGTATGCGTGCGGCATTAATGGCGCTCCTTTGATTTGTACAGGCACGAACACTTATGCAATTTAATGTTACACAGGCAGCTTGTAGGCAGATTTCCCGTTTCTGCTCTCAGTTGGCCCTCTAGTTTAGTTCCTCTATGACGATAGCTCCCAAATTAATTGACGTAGGCGAATGAAATTTGATGAAAGAACTTTTTTTTTATCGTCGTCAGGTTGGTATTAAAAATGGGCTTTGTCGGTTAAGTAAGTACTTCTGGTACCTCAAACAAAACCAATATTGCATGACTTGTATGCAGTGGAGGGTATCAAAACATCGACCAGGCCGATGATAACACTTTTACTTGTTTTTCTTCACTTTCATATGCAGTAGACTTTCGTAATCTCGTAGTATATTCAAAGTCTTTCGTTACAATCGCGATTATAGCACTCTTAAAAGCTATTTCAAAAACAAATTGCAGATCCTTATAATCTTTATACATTACAATCATATTCACACAATATATGTTTTTTCGAAGCATATTTGGAATAGGTTACCCTCCACCCGATTCGGTCAATAGGTTCTCTTCATTGCCCAGAAAATTAAATGTGAAAAGCGTTCACAAAGTTACTTTTACTAGCATGGCTAGGAATAACCAACTCCGAGTATTTCAGAGGTTAGTCTTTCGGTAATCGGTACCTAATGGCTAATTATATTTTCTTTCTTTAATCTAAAAATGGGTGAATCTAAACAATATATTAATTCATAAAACAAGCATCTCTGATGGTATTGTAGCTTTATCAAAATCAGTATAATAAGGCTCTCAAAAGTAAGGCCTCATTTATCTTTAGGTACTAGAACTCGCCCTGTGGTGGAAATTCTACCATTATATTGACCTAGCTTATGCACAACGTATTGGAAAACAAATTACAGACAGCACTACATCTTTGCAAAATCTTCCCAACAAAAATTCAAGCGATTATATTGTGCTTAAGACAGTGACAGCTGTTCTTAACTATTTCCCTTCGCCTATTTATATTTATATAAGATTTTGTGGTACTTTTGCCTGGGACCTTATTTCCCAAAAGACAGAAAAAAAAGACTCGAACGAAGGCGTATTTAAAAATTATAAAATCCGACTCAAAAATCAGCTTTTGTTACATACATCTAAGTCGCTTCTAGCAGCAGTTTATAGAAATAGAAAGTATTTATAAAAAAAGTCAGTTTCTCTGTTGGGATATGATATTGATATATCCATTGTGAACTTCAATAAATCGAATATTGCAGTCCAATTTTCTTGAATTTATTTTTTTTTTTAACTTAAGGTCAGATTTAGTTGATGATTTGAAAAAAACTTTGAATAAGTGGTGACTTGCTAGCAAAAGTCACTTCTAAAAATAAATTGAATATTTGGCGCAACAGTTCCGTATAGATAACTTGGACCTAACTTCTCACAACCATTGTTTTTGCGTCATTCTTATTTTTGAGACGAGAATGAAGAGGCCTACAATTTTATGCCGAGTCCAAACGACTAATTAAGTAGCTCTTTCATGAAAGTAGTACTCTCGGATGTCGAGAAGTCTCGCTGAGTAGTTCAGCACGATAACCACTGAGATACACGCCGAGTAACTTGTAAGTTGTTTCATTGGATAAGATGCTTTTGGCCTCCGCCTGTTTTGATAGGTGTTTAAACATGCCAAAAAAATTCTGTAAAAAAAATCCTTTATTTTTAAAATAAAATTTGTAGTCTAAAACCCGCACATAACTGTTTTAAAAAACTAAATTTCGTAAATCGGAGCAAAAGTTCGTAAGATTTTTGCGGACATACAATTTTGACATTCAGTTTAATATTATATAGACAGCATTGTTACTTGAAGAATAGTTTAGTTTATTCAATACAACAAAGTGACAATTCTATAAGTCAAGTAAACATGACAGTAATAAATAAAATGAAATAAAAAACATTAAACATTGCCACCATTAAAGTTACTTAGCAAATTATTTTTAAATGAAAATCTACTAAAATTAATAGCAAAATTATTTTTTAATTAAAATCAAGCGAGACTTTAGTATTATTTCATTAAAATTCTAAGCATTAGGCAGTCACCTAGCAATCAAGTCTAAGAGTCACAGTCACAACCAACCATAATGTGAGAAAAAATCCCAACTACAAATTGTTGTAATTTATTTTGCATTAGCAGGATTGTATACTTGAAACGGGAAACACTTTGACTATTCGTGTGCGATTCGAATCGAAAATATTTTCCAAATTAAGCTGGATTAATTAACTTTTCTGTCAACAAGCGGTTGTCAATATAGTTTCGACTGCTCTCAGGGCGCGAAAATGTATTTCTAGGGCATTACCTGTCTCACAGGCATCCTCGCGAATTGAATTGAACGAACATCCTCCTGCAGTGTGAAATTTGTGGCGGCAGCACAGGAACATGGGAGATGGGACATAGAGGTAGCTTCGAGTTCGAGTGTGTATCAGTATGTATTTTGTTAAAATTCAAAGCGGGCGCTGGTGCGTCACACGCTTCAAATCCTTGCAAAACGAAATCGAGTGGTTACAAAATGAAACTGTGGAAGAGGGTGCTCCAGAGATCGTTGAGCATTCTGTCACCGAGAAGAGGCACTTGAACGGCTGGTTCTAGTTGGCACTAACTTTGTTCCCTTGAACGCGACGCAGGAGCCCTCTCGGTCGTTAGCACTTACGTGTGGGGGAGTTAATTAAATTAAACACCAGGTTTGTCTGTTGTAGGTGCGGAGTATGGGCAAATGAGTGTGTGGGTAATTTAAATTTTTTTTACGTTAAGAAGACGATTTTTTTTTTTTTTTAATTTATGTATCTACCTACTATATGTACATAAAGCTTTCTACGGAGAGTTGTCGTGAATAATTAGGGAGGGCGGCTATGTATCAGTGTGTTAGTGTTTAACATTCACAATATTTGGACTGTCACTGTTGCCATGAAGAATGTGTTAGAATTAATTTGAATAAAGTAAATATTAAGAAATCTCAGGGGTAATCATCACGCTAATGACTTATTTTTTGTAGCACCGTTTACAGTGTCCTCCGGCTTAATCTACAGTCTACCTACATATCGTTCGAAAGTGTGCGGAGATACATATAAAAATCGTATATACCTGCAAGCAATTTTATGAAAATTAATTTACTTTGTGGGACATTCAATTTGTTTCGACTACATGGGGCGATACCGGAGCCCACTGACTTCTATTAGAATTCGAAAACATCATGACTGCTCCGAATAGCTGACTGCGTCAATGTGGGCTATATTTTGTAAGGACTTGCAGGAGAGTGTGCCCAGAGGGGAATATTTAGCGAAACACACTCATTCCATTGTACAGAAATGTGTTTCAAGCCCCTGTTTTTTTTTTAATTTCTGTATGGCCATGGCAAGGCGATATAAACGTGAAAACATAACTACCGAAGTCCAGCTTTCATTGACACATGTTTTATAGAAATCGGTTTTGAAGTAACGCCGAAAACGGTACGACAAAAAGAGTGGATGTAGCATCGCATTTAATGGTAGTTTTAAGACCGTAGCTCTTTACATTTTGAGCGTGCAGTCCACAAGACTATAGCACCAAGTATAAGGTTGGGACTGATAATAGCAACGTAATCTTACAGCAAGTGCACTATTCGAGGTTGTGAACCCTACTTTTTGCCGAAGGCTTTTTGAACAAGCTGCTGTGGCTTTCTTTACACCTTATTTTCTTACAGTTTATTTTTCTTTCTATGAATGTTTTCAAACTATTTATCTAGGTATATGCCAAAAGGAAGGAGCGCACCATTAGAAAGGTTTAGGATCTATTGGAGGAACTTTGTGCATCTGAGTGAATAGGACCAGACTTGTTTAATTTTTGGATTGCCTCTAGATCCACTATAAGTGGCCCATCTCGGGGAAGTCCAAAAGGCGTTATTCTTTTATTTTAGAGATTTATTATAAATACCTATGTGAACATTACCCTGAGGCAGTAATCTCACTTTGCAGCTACAAGTAACCTATTGACAGCTTCTAATCCACAGAAGATAAGCTAAGACTTTGTCTGCGGAGTTCTATGACTCCCTACAAACCTACAACCTGAGACCGCACCCACTTTGGAACTTACGGATCTGCATATAGTAATAGTTGAAAACTCTTAAAACTGTAGCTATACTTGTTCCCGTCAGGTCTTTAAGTTTTAAAAGTTTGGAAGGCACATAGCCAAACGAATATTGTTATAAAGGTTGCTGTAAGCCAGAGTTATGACTTGCAGTTGAAAAGCTACCCGGAACCGGTACCTGACACTGATAGGGTAGGTTGGTGCTCTACTTAGGTATACCTTAAGTAGTTCACTTACCATCTGACTCCAAAATAGACTTTTTTGCGAAGGAGATATTTTGGAGCATATATATAGGTGGCAAGGTATTATTTATAATTCCATAAAAGTTGCACCAAGAGCTGTTCTTGTCTTGGAGGAAAACTTTTTTGAAAAAGCCCATAGCGATAATTTATACGCATCCAAATCATGGTCTTCTCTGGTCTAAAAGCCTGCTAGCTTCACTGCAGATTGGAGTAAGTTCCGCGAGGGCTTTTATAATTACTTGCACCTAAAATCGGCACTGTGGCCATTAAATGCGATAGCTAGGCTGTCCTTCAAGACCTGGAAACAGTATTTTGTTACAATCGTCAATGGCATAACATTTTTCCTTTTATACACGTCGGGGGATTCATCTCTAGCCCTTTCTTTGCTTTGCAGTCTCATGTATCAAGTCTCAGAGCTCCAGCTATAGAGACTCTGTAAGTCGCCTCTTCACAAACAGCTTCAGCTGTAATTCCTGAACACCCAGCTTGCTGATAGGCAATCCTCTTCTGCATTGCAGAACATTGTTCACAAGAACGAATCACATCTGTCTCAAATGTCTCATTCTACCAGCCCCAATTTTGAAAAACCTGTATAAAATTAAAACCATTATCCAGCCGACCTTTTCCATACGGACAATAGGTACCCACTCCCACACCGACTTCGACAAGTCTCATTTCTTCTCAAACACGTCAATCGCTTTGAATTTGGGTCAACTTGCGGCCCATATATGTCATTTAACTAATAGCTAATGGACTCGCCATCAAAGCAATGAATTCGAAATGAAAGAGCATTCAAAGTCCTTCATCCGCATCATCTTTGGGCATCAAACAAGTCTTGAAACTTCAAACTCGTTCAAAATTCATATCGAGGATGTTTTATTTCCCAAATTCACTTTGAATGACGAGTGTACCATTTAAAGCTCTTCGCAACTACATAACAGTGTGCGCAGTGTATACGGACACGGATCCTTGTTCGCACTTAGCACGTTAAAGTGTTGCAATAGCAAAATGTGTCGTAGATTTCTGCACTTTCACTTGGCCTAGATTTCTTTGTAAGTTGTGTTCGTGTCAGCCAGCATCCATACGCTCTGCGCTTAGCATATTGTGTTCAGCCTTGATACCTATCAAAACGCTTCTTGGATTCAGCAGTCTCGCATTCGCCTCTTCATTCTTCAGTCTGTGCTAATTGTCCACTGTTCCTTCGAGGCTTTGCTATTGAAATGCCAATTCAAGAAGCTGATTCCTCTCGACCTGGTTTACACAAACTTTACCTTAACTATCTGACAGCATATGTGGATGGATATGCCCTCATCTAACCCACCCGCACGCCATATCTGGCTGCACATCATTGAATGGGTAATGAGGATTTTATTCTGCGCACATTATGGAGGTGGGGGACTTTTTAATTGAATCTATGCTCAGCTGACCCAACCTACACCTACTCTAAGGTGATGACGCTGCAGGAAATATTAATTTATCCTCTATTAAGGCGATACAAATTGATAAACCGAACGGTCGACAAGAAGGACCGGCGCGGCGGTAGCGATGGCGATGGCGTTGGTGAACTAGCGATTCTTATGAGAGGAGACATTAAAAACGGGAAAGTAATTAAAATTTAATTAAAGGAAACTTCGAGCCATTGTGTTGCAATTGTCACGATCCTGAACACAGACAGTGTATAGAACGAAGAAAGTAACCCTTACAGCCGGTTGGGTTCACCCATAGGACCGTGCACAGCTACCTCAGCGAATATCCTTTCTTCTAGGGTCTTTGTGTTTTTTTTTTAGAGTTCTGCTTTCATTAGTTACATTACATTACTTTCGTTCGGTCGTCGGTGCTTGATCCTGATTTTTCAGCAATAAAGTTTTGGGGGGAATTAAAAAATAAAAATGAAAGTCCTGGCATCGCCTGGCTCCATTAGCAGACACAAAGTCAAACAGCACAGCGCAGAATGGAGTGAGGGGATGTGAATCGACCCAATTCTCATTTTCGTCGTCCCTCTTAACAGGCTGTACGTATATCTACCTACATTAAATGCTGCAAACGTGCTGGAAAACACTTTAATCAAAATCGAATAAAGCACATCTGTGTGTTGTGGCAAGCGCACTACTGCCGCTCCTTATGAGGTTAACGAATCGTTTTGATAATTTCGGTTGCCTTTTTTTGTGAGTTTGTAATTTTGCGATTTTGCCCACCCACGCAGGTTTTGCGTTTTCACCTCTGTGCGGCTTTGTCCTTTTCATGTTTTTGGGGTTTTTTGTAGATTTTGTAAATGCGTAACCTAAGGTCGTGTATACCATATACCTAGTAAAATAAGGGACGCAAATTGAATGGAGTTTTGGGCGCTGCTTTGCTTGAGTATGAAGACTGCTCACAGTTTTACATACACTAGGTTGTTGAGGGTAATCGAAATTAGATGAATGTCCTGTAAGCAAAAGTGGGGGCAACATTGCAAGCTTGGGTTTTGCACTCTGCGACTTTAGAACACTTGTCATCATAAGGATACCAAAATGAGGTGAAAAAGGTTGATGAAATTTATTCATGACGGCTTGGGTCTTATCGGATTTTAAGGCACTTAAAGCGATATTTTTTTGGAAACCGTATATCGCTTTTTGAGATACACAAAAAAAAAAACAACTGTGGTGAGATACGCGTCGACGTTTGACGTTCTAAGGCTAGCGGGTTATGAAGCATGGCGAAACTTGCGCGGAACCTAATCGAAACCAGTTGAAAACTGGGTCAAATTATTTCGATTCGGTTGGAACGTGCCAAGTAAACTGTAATGAGGCTTTTAGCCTTATAGACCAAAAAACAATTTATATCTTCTTGGTGGTTGAGAGACTTATCTTTTTTATACCCTCCAGAGGAAGGTATATTCACTTTGCCAATACATTTGTAACGCAAAGAAGGAGTCACCGGAGACCTCATAAAGTGTATATATTCTGAATCAGGATCACATTCTGAATCGATTTAGACATGTCCGTCTGTCTGTCTGTCTGTCTGTCTGTCTGTTGAAAGCACAATAGCGCCCAAAGTAATTGACGTAAGTGAGCGAAATTTGGTGAAAGGACTTCTTTTTATCGGCGTCAGGTTGGTATTGAAAATGGGCTATGTCGGTCAAGTAGTTCTGGTACCTCCCATACAAAACCAATATTGGACCCATTTGTCTTTCTGTCTGTTGAAAGCACGATAGCGCTCAAAGTAATTGACGTAGGTGAACGAAATTTGGTGAAAGGACTTCTTTTTATCGGCGTCAGGTTGGTATTAAAAATGGGCTATTTCGGTCAAGTAGTTCTGGTATTTTGCATGACTTGTATGCAGTGGAGGGTATCAAAGCATCGGCCAGGCCGATGATAACACTTTTACTTGTTCCTTATTTACCTTTTTTTCTTATTTCCCCTGTTTCCGTACGCTGTCACAATCTTAAAGTCACACCCGCAATATGGCCGTGCACTTATTTATTTTTGAAGCTTGATTCACTTGAATACTATTGACATATTCATTTCTAGGTGGCACTCTGCAACATTGATGGGTGTCTACCAGCGTTGCCACCATGTACCCGATTGGCCCATTTCAGCAATTTTCTTGAGAATTTTTTTAAGGGCTGACTATAAATGCGCCTTAACTAGAAGTAGCATACCTATACAACAATGCTTATTAATTAAATTAAAAGCAACGCCTTTGAATCAATTCCATTGATAGTAATCAACTAGCCCATTAATGCATGTTCTCGAACCCCAAAGTCAAACCGAAACTTTCTCGTTTTTTATAGACAAATAAATCGAGTCACCAAGCGGTCCGACATCGACCGGGCCGCAATAATCCATCACATTAAGCCCAAGTTTTCCTACCAACGGCCATAATATGTATCCAATGCCGTGCTTCAGCAGATACACAACTGCCAACCTTCACCATATCGCATCGATTTGTTTATCAGGAAATTCTGATTGAAAATTATTCGCCGCTATTATGGGCCGCTCATCCATTCATATATATCATTTAGATCAGTGTTTCTAGGAAAAACAAAAAGACAGCAAACCTCACACTCCTATAGTTGGACAAATGTCCCATTGATTGCAATAAATTGGAGAGCAAAAGAAAAACTGCCGGACTTGTGTATGTGTAGGCGGTTGCCATTGTGCGTCCTAGAACAAAAACGAAATTCCTTTGAAAAGAACCAGTCCGTATTATGGAGACCACAGGATAAATGACCAAAACGGTTCACCCACTTTTCACGCCCCTTTGCGTTGGCACCGACTGTGAACTAGTTTTTTTTTTTTTTAATATGTATAAAGGAAACCAAGGAGACGATAGTAGGGTAGGGCATGACGACATTTATCTATATAGAATGGAACTGTGTACATTTTCTAATGCCAAGGACTGGCAAATTTCGGAGAGCATAGTAATATCGACAGGAAGTCGATATGCATTCGACTCACGATGCATTCGAATCACGTTTTCTAATTTAGACTACTGGCGGATACGACTTAAAGGCGGGAAAGCTTCTTTGGCATAGACAGGCGGCTGCTTCTAAGTGAAATATAGGTAGTGCCTTATTTTGTTTTTTTTCTCCTGTGCTTTCTCACGCAAAGTTGTCAGCCGCCTGTCTATGCCACCCAAATTTACAATGTGACCGTTCTTCAGTATCTGTCTTGTTTGTTGACTCCACCTTGGAGCCTTGTTGTACTGGTGTTTATTTTCGGGAAGAACGAAATGGACATACAGGGAGCTACCGAGTCGGAAGGGCTGTGCTTGGTAGCTTTCGCAGGACAATTATAGTTCCGAAAGTATCTGTAAAAATAATTTTTAGGTTTAAGGCTTTTTTTGGGGTGGAACCGAGGACTCTTCTAGCAGTAATATAGGTCACTAGCCATTGCACCGAAAAAGCGGGACCAAACGATAAGTAAGTAAAACAGAAAGGTCCAAGGGTCCTAATTACAGTGTGGACCTTAAATATTAAAAGAAAAATAGTCTGCCCTTCTAAATGAGATAATCCGGTTCAAAATAATTATCCACTTGGATGGAATGGATTTTTTTCTATCGAATTTCATTCGGCTTCCTCAATTATAATGGTACAGTGAGAATTTCGCAGTCACTTCTAAAAAAATGTTTCGTGTAGAGATGCAGTCGTGCATTTCGGCAGATGAACTCTTGTCAGTCTGTCAATGCTGTCCCAAGATGGCATAGGTCTGAGAATGGCATCTGTTGACAAATTCTCCTCGACCGGGCGGCGTTTATCTCAGCTAAATGTACTAGAACGAACTTGTGGCGAATTTGAAGGGAATTTCCTTATTTTTAATACCAAATTGTGTCTACACCTTTTTGGGAGCTACAATCACAATAAGATTTTTCTGAAATTTGACATATAAAAACCCGTTCAGATTCAATTTTATTGTCACCCTGAACTGTCAGCTGTCACGCGGTCTTCTATTGCGTTGGCAGCACTTTTCGCACAAGTGGCGCAAAATTTAAATCTTGCGTGAATTTTGGGTCAACCTTTATAAGGAATGGGTTAAATATTTAATTTATTATTTACATGTCACAGTCTTGCAATACTTTCCGAACACAACTTTTTTTTCTAAAGTATTTCGTAGTCAAAAACATATATAAATACATGTAACCAACACCACCCCCTATTTCTGTGAAAAAGTCGTTTCATTAACTCGAAATTACTCACTTAAATGAGCGCCTTTCGTGTCATCACACGAACTGCTCATTGGCCCAGTTAGGAAAGAAAATCTCATCCCGCATACCTACCAACTGCCACGCAAATTAGCTGAATATGCAACAATAAATCAATGTCCAATGAATTGCAACATAAATCAATTCGTACCACATTCACATCCATCCACCAAAAGGACTTTGTCATAAAAAAGAAAAGGAACTCGGTAATTTCCCGGACAATCATGAGGCGGCCGACAGCCTGCTGCTGAAGGGCAATTTCCTTCCGCCCACTTTCCGCCACATAATTCGCAAATCAAATAAATTGACATCATTATAAGACATGGCCCCGTATGGGCCCTAATTGAGGCGCAAAATAACTTTTTGCCTGTAAAATTATTTCCTGGCTAATAAAACAAAATGTTTCCAGCTTTTTCTCATTTTTCGCTCAACCCTGGCTTTTGGGGGGCGTCTTCAGTCTCCTCTATAGTGCTATCCTTCTGTCTGCTGTCAAATACCGACCACCCACACTACCGCCCGTCGCAGATTTAGTTTATCGCCACCTTTGACGTGTTCCTTTGCGTTTATCCGCTACCTGTCGTGTGCTGTTCTTTGGCAACCGTTAAATAAAAAGCAAGCACCAACTTTTTGCTGAGTATAGCCAGTTATAAATATCCACTGAAGCTATCGTGTTTCTTATTTTTTTCGCCGAAAACACTGAAACACAACATATCCTCGGTCTTGTATTTTTGGCTCTGACAATGCTTTTATAACATGTGGCTGTGTGCGTGTTTCTATAGTCATAGATGAGCATAGCGTTGTCTGAACACCTGTTCAAAAAATAGAATCAAAGCCATGGATTGTAGTCGCGGCAGCCTTGTTCCAAAAAGAATATCGCTACGGATAACATGCAGCAAGACTGATTCAGTACTTGTTCGAGGATACCCCTTATTCTGGCAGGAGTGTGTGTGCGGTGGTGATGGGGGGGCGGTGGGAAAACGCCAAATCCTTGTCGTATCAGGAACCATTAAAAACGCCATCAGCGTACACGAAATTAATAAATAAAATTAGTACAAGTTTTGGGGTTTGTTTTAGCCTATGACTTATGCATGTTCGAAATGGGAGTACACGGGTGTAAACATATATACAAATTCCTGTAAAAGGTCACGTGTTGTGTTTGAGTGCTTAATGTTTAGAGGGACTTAAGAGGGTCATTATGATGTGGGTGGTAGAGCCCACAAGACGGCGCGGCGTGGGCGTCGAAGTAACTAACCCTGACATATGGGTTGATGAAGTTTGCTTTCATTTCACCCTGTCACACGCGCGTATACCATAACTTAATTTTTCTCAGATACACACGTACCCTACAGTCGTACATACCTGCCGTGGGGCTAACCATGTCAATTTTTCACCGCTTTTTGATTGATTCATGCAGAGTGATTGATTGATTGTCTCTGCCAGATGGGGAATATTATGCGTGGTATATAGGTGAAATAACGATTCGGCAACTCTTGGGAAATGTTTTCATCTTTTGGAAGAACCCTCTGAAAGGCTCATTGTTTATGGTTATTGACAGGTAGTTTTTTCTTTGTTTGGAAGTCTAATAATAATAAAGGTGAGCTTATTGGATAAAGACAAGCCAAACGAATGCGGCCTTTTGAAAGTTTACGTCCATATTCTATCGAAGAGAGGTGATGATGTGGACAATTTGGGTGGGAAACTTATAGCAAGAGAGGCACACCCCACACTATCAGACGATAATGATACTCCCACGAATTTGGGGTTCCTTTGAGTTGTGTAATTTTTGGACATAGTCACTGCCGCTGTATAGCCCGTATAGTTCGTTCTTGAATCTCCTCCTCAAAGCCCGTCAACGCCGGTGGGGCTAACAGTTCCGAAGAACATTGTGTTCTCGAAGCTCGGAGGTTTACTTCATATGCGTGAGATAGAGTCCTAGATTCAGCAGGACTGGGACTGGGATGATGACGATAAAGCTCTTATAAAGGGTCCCCTCAGTTCTTTGAAATATTACTCTACTATTCAATTGTCTTGTCAGCCCAAGGAAGCAGCGATTGGCAAGTTGAATTTCTGCCGACATGTTATTTTCAGAATTCATAGCAGAGCCAAGGTATATCAGTAACTACCTCAAAGCTTCGATTTTGAGGTTGATGTCTGCCTGTACCTTCATGGATAATTGGGTTTCACCCCATTTATCGCTAGACTTTATTTAAGCGAATGCACCAACCAGTGACAGCCCGCTGTGGTCTTTTAAAAAAGTCAATGTCGTCGCCATGCGCTATATTAGCTGCATAAACTTTCTTAAACATCAGGCTCCAGTATTTAATAGTCAGTTTCGCATAATTCTTTCTGGTATGATGTTGAAAAAATCACGCCAACTTGTCTAAATTCTTTTTTAGCATTGAAGGTGAGATGAGATCTTTACCGACCTTGATGAAGCAGCTAGCTTTCTCCAGTATTATTGAGCACAGGCGAAAAGGCAGTGATGCTATACATGGCTCTATAAATCTCCATAAACCACCGATTTGGACTTCTTGGGTCTTTTCCAGGAACTGTCGAAGTTTGAAATTTTGATAGGCTGTGGACTTTTCCTGCCTGAAATAAAACCACACAGAGAGGGATCGATGAAAGAATTGCTGAAGAGTTTCAGCCGCTAAAGAATTATTTAACTTGAAACCATCTTGTTGCACTGTTCTTATACACGGTTTTTCTGCCAAAGAGCTTTGGAATCTTTGCACATTGACAACTTTGACGTCGACTTGAATCTTTGATTTGCTAACATCTTTGCAAGCAGTTTCTCCTTGGCTTCTAAATACAGGGAAGAGACTTGAAAAAAAGCATAGTTTGTTATATAAAAGGGTTTTAACTGATGCTTCGGTATATGGGAAATTGTTCGAGTATTTTCCATTTTTTAAGCTTTAATCTCAACAAAGCAAAGTAGCATTCTCAGCACGCAATTACAACAACTAGGCTCTACTTGACACTTGGAGTAGTTTTTGTAACTGAGTGCTAAAAATCCTACTTTACTTTGCTTTGCTGAGTTCAAAGCTAAAAAAAACACGCCTAATATCAAAAACTGACAGACTTGGGACAACATTTTGCGTTCGATATAGGTAGGTAGTTGCCGAGTTTTCAGGGTTGTGCAGGGTTTTTGACAGACGTGAAAATTATCTGACAATTCCCTCTAGGCACTAGTGCTAGCCACGTCAAACAAACCTATTCATCTCGAAACAGAAAAAGCGAAGTCAACTACTACCTTGAAGCTGAACGCTTGCACCAAGTGAAGTTAGTGGCGGTTTGTATTAGCGATCTATGAGCGAACGGAAAATTGTACCTACTAGTTGTTTTGAGTTTCTAATCGCCAATAAAAGTTACAACGACTGACAACTGAAAAATTACCTGGCCACTCATTCCGTAATTTTTCAGACGATTATCGTCGAAACTATAGACCTCCAAAAGCAACAACTAAGTTCCAAAATTACGAGTTTGAGACCTTAATCCAATTAATTTCCCACAAATGTAATGAAAGCTGAAGATAGTGAAACAAATTCGGGCAGAATATAACTTCTTATTGTCATCAAAGTTTCAAAAACGATATCGTCCCAACGATTATTGTTATACGGAATCTGCCCCCTGAATAAATCACATCCGTATTTCAATATACATACAAAAAATATTCCTGCTACACCGATTCCATTTTTTTTAAAGTCAGATATTGTCTAAACATTTATGTATACCTAAATTCCGTCACTGTAACAAATTTGCATGTATTCTGACTCCATTTCCAAAAAAGGCATATCAGCATGGTGAATTGAAAATTCAATTTTCTTAATTCGACAGTTTGAAGTTTTTTTTTTTGCATACATTTTTGTACTCTCATTACTATTTTATGCATTCACACAACCGTAATCCCTGTTACATTCTGATTGAATGGACACTGTCCGCAAAACTAATCTGCATGAAAATAATTTAATAAAAAATGTATCTATTCGTCAGTTTTAGATGTTTTTATATAAAAAATGATTATGAATATTCTGTGGACATACTTTGTACCTTTTCCGAAGATGGGCTTCCAAAATGTAATTTTATTTTCATGGAAAGTTGTTCCGAGAAGGGATGAGGTGCCTCAGTTAGAGTTAGTCAAATCCCTATTCTTCGATTAATAATAATTGACTTCAAATTGCAATTACCTAGGGATTTGTATCGAAATCTATAAAAGTCACCCACAGAATCCTCTTTCTTTAAATAAAAAAAAAAATCAAAACTTACCTGCCACTTTATGCTGCACTGTAGACTGTTCTTGAACAAACTTTAAGGCGCCCCCTACGGACGGAAATTTTGCGAAAAACAAACTTCCAAAACACTCCCCTAGTTTTCTGAAGTTGAGTGGGTACATACCTACATTGAGGGACTTCTAAAAACCTCCTATTTATAAGACAAAAATAAAGAAACATTTATATTATTTCCTGTCATGCAAAAAAAAGTTCCAGTTTATTTTTAGCCCCACAGAGACATGTCATTAATCCTGATCATGTTGGACTTTAATAAAATTCCCCCCCCAAAACATTAACTTATTCCCTTATGCACGAGTTAGCTCAATTAATTGATATATGAGTTTGGGTAAATCAGACAACAGCCTACATGGTGTCTCCATGTATAAAGTATACACATGCATAAACCGAGAAGAGAAATGTTAATGAATATGTCAAAGCTAGTGTAGCGCAGCAGGAATAACGACTGGCGGGTTGTTAAGACGTTTACGGTGGCATTAATAAAATAAAAAAATCACTTACTACGTCGTAAAATAGTCATTTAGCTATTCATTTAACAATGTTGGCTTATTAATAAAAATATGTTTATTCCCCCAAAATAGTTGACTTCCATCCAATTAAACAAATGTTGTGCTGGATTTTACTCGAACATAATGAGGAGCTTTTAATGGCTGTAATCAATTTTGTGGTGTTGAGTTTTATTTTGGAATTTCATTAGTTTACCAAAGAGTGCGCCGAAATAAAATACCTTCCAGAGCACGCTCTAAACACCTTTTACTGAAGGAAAGGTATTTAAAAGAACGTTATTAAGAGCTACTGAAGATTTGTTTCCTTTGCAGATTGGTAGTTGTGCTTTTGGAGCGTTTTACAGATAGATTAAGGTTCGTTGATTGACAAGTTTTACTAACTTATAAGGCGTTTTTCGTTTTTAGTTCAGAGCAGAACCTGAACTGTTATAGGAAAAATCTTTTTAAGGTCAGGCACATCACAGCTCAGAATTTGTGTTTCTTTTATCGTTCAGAGCATGATCAGAGCGCGCTCTGCACTTACAGTCACATGTGACAGAAAAAGAAGCAGGAGAAACAAAATAGTTAAAATGGCGGCTGAAGGTTAAACAATTTAAATAATAACAATAAATAAAAATATTCAATTTATACATAATACTTTATAACAAATGACAGCTATGTGCTCAAGTGTGTTTCATAAATACATCAGAACGATCTGAGCACGCTCGGTTCAGAGCGGGCTCATAATGCTCGAGCTCAGTACAGTGCTCAGCTCTAAACTAAAAGAGAAAAAAACATCTATAGTGCGATACAGTGTTAAGCCCGTATGACACAATTCGAACCAGTCTCGTGGGAAGAAGGAAAAATGTAGGTAGGTTCTATTTTGTGGAAAATTCGGTTTGCTTTCAACAAAAAATGTATGTACTTCAGTTTCGACCTTAGATCATATTTCTACTACAGTGGAATCCGGATATAGCGACGGTCAAGGGACCGGCGACATTAAGTCGTTCTAACCGGACGACGCACAAAACGAACTGAAAATTTTATATGAAATATTAACATATCTGTATGTAAGGAAGTAACGCCAATGAAAACCAAATAAACCTTTAAATCAGAAAATTTTTCTTTTAATTTCACTCAGAATAGCTATTAGTACATGCCAATTACAACAAAAACAATATTTTAATATGTATATGTAATTAAATACATACATATGTATGTGCATAAAAACTGCACCGTCGCGTAACTCTGTTGCGTAAAAACTGTCGCCTGTCGCGCTAATTGTGCTACCTATTGCTATTGCATAGAGAAAATTCAAAGAGTGGCATACTACGATTGCTTTATATTTTTGAAACAACAACCACTCGTCGCTGTAACCGAACGATTTATTGGAAAATTACGTCGTTAAAAGCGGTTGGTCGGTCAAACCGGAGTCGCTATAAACGGATGTTCGTTCATAGGAATTAGTATGCAAACCTAACAAGTTGTTGTGTCTACGTCGCTTAAAACGGTTCGTCGTTATAAACGAAGT
Organism: Cheilosia impressa; assembly: GCA_948293265.1. Taxonomy (NCBI): domain Eukaryota; kingdom Metazoa; phylum Arthropoda; class Insecta; order Diptera; family Syrphidae; genus Cheilosia; species Cheilosia impressa. The sequence continues at coordinate 20,676,362 of OX411883.1, read as the reverse complement.
CGTACTAAACGGATTCCACTGTATATCTTAAATTAAACTCCTTATAGAATAGCAGCCTTATTTATTAGAATTTGCTAAACACGCTTATACACCTGTATAGTTATGCAGTGTATAAGAACTTATACAGCCCTTATACACCCTTCCAAAAATTCTTATTTATAAAACATTTTTCCATGCATACTAGTTATACAGGGCTTGTGTCAAAAAAAGTACCGAAAAAGAGAAATCTATTACATTTATCTGTCCGAAAAGATAAAAAAAACCTAAGCAGCTTGTGGGAAATGCAACTTCAAATACAAATAAGAATAAAATAAGTAAAAGTGTTATCATCGGCCTGGCCGATGCTTTGATACCCTCCACTGCGTACAAGTCATGCAAAATACCAGAACTACTTGACCGACATAGCCCATTTTTAATAATAACCTAACGACGATAAAAGAAGTTCTTTCACAAAACTTCATTCACCTAGGTTGATTCCTTTGGACGCTATCGAGTTTTCAACGGAAAGAGGGACACATGGGTCGTACATTAATTTTGTATGGGAGGTACCAGAACTACTTGACCGACATAGCCAATTTTGAATACAAACGTGACGCCGACAAAAAGAAGTCCTTTCACAAAATTTCGTTCACCTACGTCAATTACTTTGGGCGCCATCGTGCTTTCAACAGACAGAGAGACACATGGGTCCAATATTGGTTTTGTATGGAAGGTACCAGAACTACTTGACCGAAATAGCCCATTTTCAATACCAACCTGACGCCGATAAAAAGAAGTCCTGTCACCGAATTTCGTTCACCTACGTCAATTACTTTGGGCGCTATCGTGCTTTCAACAGACAGACAGACAGACAGACAGACAGACAGACGGACATGGCTAAATCGATTCAGAATGTGATCCTGATTCAGAATATATATACTTTATGAGGTCTCCGGTGACTCCTTCTTGGCGTTACAAATGTATTGGCAAAGTGAATATACCTTCCTCTGGAGTGTATAAAAAGAAAAACGTCTACAGTGTGATACAGTGTTAGCAACTCGTATGAATTTCGATGATTAGAAACCGTCTCGTGGGAAAAAGGAAAAATGTAGGTAGTATTTTGTGGGAAATTCGGTTTGCTTACAAAAAAATTATGTACTTCAGTTTCGACCTTAGATCATTCAACTATCTTAGATTAAATTCCTTATAGAATATTTTTCACCCTTTTTTATAGCACTATCTATATAATTTTTTGTTATAATAATAAAGTGTGTTTTTACATGATGTGTTCTATTCATTCATTTTGCAAGTTGCTTTCCTATGATCAAATGGAAAGAAACTTGCAATTGGACCGCTCGTCAGTTAGCCGATTTAACAGAGAGACATTAGACTCTCTGTTTAGTCATTATTCAAGTCTATAATGATAATTTTTGCAGGTTTAAAATTATTTTTATTTCTCAAACGTAGTTTTCAGTCACCTTCACTTTTTCCATCATGGCCGACACCCACCTGAAGTTGGTGGTCATTTTCTATTATTATTTTTTTACTGCGTTCACACTTGATAGTACAGACAATATGCTTTTCCTCAACCGAATTATGCTTTCGAAAAATAACTTAACCCAATGTTGATCCTAAATGGTAGGTAGGTTATAAATCGTATACAAGTTAAAAAAACAATTGAATTTGTTAATCTAATCGGAATGATGTTTTTGATTAAGCCCACCAGATGTATACCTAGTTGAAAACAGTTTGCCGCAGGTCTCAGTGTAACTAGAAGTGTCTGATGTCCGGGTGGTAATTGAATTTTAAATAATCGACTACCGCATCTTCAAGTCACTTAGAAATTTATTATTAACCTGCACATTGTATTGCTGCTTTGTAAAAAACCTTTTTGCCATTTTTTACAATCAGTCATAAACAGCTGTGCAAGACTTTTCACTTTCACTTAACTGCCATTTGCGTCTGCTCTTTTACACCTTAAATCGTTGCGTTTTGGGCGTTGCAGTACAGGGTCTTTTTTTTAAGAGGTTTAGAACTTTAAAATGAAATAAAACAAAGATGTTTTTTTTTTAAGTTGACATGAAATTTATTTTATTCGAAAGATACTCTTCTGGAATTATAATTTAAATATGATTTCTGGTATGACAGCACAATTTGGATCCGTCTATTCATGTTGAAATGCCAAACCAAACTAAAAATAAATCACTTGACAGCTGACAAAATGGCCGCCAGTTAAAAGAGAACTTAAGGTTCTATAATTCTAAAAAATATACCCTTGCTTGATATCAAAAATTAATATTCGATTAAAGCAAAACAAAGTGCAGTATTTAAAAGAAGACTGTATTATTTTAATCCCCCATCTGGATGTGTTGATTCTTATCCCAAGATAAAACCAGCATCTTGTTGTAAGAACTTATAATTGCATTGCACAAATTTTAAGGAAAGCCAATTTTATTCGTACTAAAATTCATAAGCTATGTGAGGCCATTTACAAATTAGATAAGGACTTTTTTCTTTAGAAATGTGGCAACATCTTGCCAGTGAATACTCTATTAAAGTTGTTCTCTTAGAGATTCTACTGATGGAGTTTTCAGCATTCAACCAGCCGGATATGTTTTTCACAGTTTGACTGTGATGTTTAAAACAGTTAATGAGTTTAATAATGTACTTCCGTAATAGACACCTTCATCTATTTGAATCAAAAACACTCGACTATAAATATTCAAATGAGGATTGCTATGTCAGCTGTCAAACAGAGCCTACACAAATTGCTGGAAGATAAAGAAGACATTTGACCATTTATAACAGAAATGAAAATCAAAGGTTTTAAGACGCTTAACAAATTAATAAAAAGGAAACGTTCTTATCGGTCAGCTAAACAATTTTTGTTTATGAATCAAAAAGCAATTGGCACTTAATTTTTGAACGTGTCCATTGATTGGATCCTTATAGCTAAAGATGGTGGAATAAAATATTTTTAAGCAAAGAAATCTGTGTTATTTTTGACAGATGGTCAGATGGAGTTAGTAAAGTATTTATCTTACAAAACCGTATATTTCGATGACACCTATTGTTCACGATTGAGGTCCTAGAAACAACGCAAACTATTGCGTTATATCATTGTTTCAAAAACACTGCTGCTGGACCATAGAAAATGTGCAGAAAATGTGTTGAAAAGAAAAATGTGTAATTATAAGGATTGCGGCACATTCCGCGAACAAGATATCTGGAAAGTTGCCTTTCTCGCAAGTGTCAGATTCAACCATTCAATAATTGGACACCGCCCAGTTGATGCCAATCACCGCCTTTCCTATAAAAGTAGGTACCACAACCATCCATACGTATAGCTACGGCCAATCCTCCGACCCCGTTTTTCCTTTTCAACTCAATCAAGGAAGTAATTCACAAAATCCTCGCAATTATATTTGACCAAAGTTCAATCGATATACTGCTCTTAAAATATGTACTCGCAAAAAGAGCAGCACAAAAAATTTAGGTATAACAACATCAAAAATGATTTATTTCTCTATCAAAAATTTTGTTTTATTATTTTGCTCACGATTTCCTTTCTCGTTTCTTTGCAGACTGCAATTCTAAAAGCGGAATAAATCCAGCCAAACAAGCTCTCAACTGTACACACTCGGTTGGGTGAATGCTTTCCTTTCCGGCAACAGCGACGCCGAAGACGACGGCGACTACAACAACGACAACTAATTCCTTTCTGCCCGTCCAAAAAACTTCCCATTGAGAAATGAGCCAGCGAATAAAAACCCCAGTACCAAGGAGGAAAATTGAAAAGCATAAACTACAGCAACAGTACAATACACAAAATCGGACAGCAACATAAAGTGCTAATCGATGTTCGACTTTCTTAGACTGGTTTCCTGTCCTGCATAAAGGATACACCCGAAAGAAGCAACTGTATACAACTTCTCAATAGCTTGTGCACGGTTCAAGGAAAATTCTCGACAATTTTCACCCGGCGCGCACACTTACAGCAGACACCAATAAAGCAAGGCCAACCACCAACTTATGACCGACCATATGCACACATTGCTGCAGTCTTGAAAAGGCACCACCGCACCCCATTCGAGCGGAGAGTATAATGCAAGGAATGCGCCTCACCAAGTTGTGTGTTGACATGAAATATTAGTGCGGTACCGTTGACTTAAGCTATCAGCCCAAGCACAACATTAATCATAAAGTCCAACAAGAGAGGAAGTCCAGAAGCTTCAAAGAAACCTGCTAATCGCTAGCGACTGCACATACACATGCATAAATGTTGCGCCGCTCTAAGAATTATTAATAGTCGCGTATCCACCATACATATCTAATTTCGAAGACTAGCAGCGCTAAGGAAAACAGACAGAAAAAAAACGGGAATAAGAAAATTATTAGGATCACATGTCAGAAGGGGCAGACGTGTCCCATTCGACTGCAGTACGTACGAAGAATACAAATAGGCTGCACACGCAGAAACGTAGATACAGGTAGATAATGCAAAAGCTACCGAACATGTTGGAGATTCGAGTTATCCTGCTATGCCTTCCATCGATCCTCTTAGCAACGACATTAGAACCGGGTAAGTTCAACTATGCACAAGGAAAAAAAAAAAAAACTTAAATCCTTTTTGTCCCCTTTCAGTGGTGGTATGGGTATTTTGTACTTTGTCTTCAAACGCAAATGCAGTGTGTTTCCCAAAAAAAAATTTAACCTAGTATCTGTTGCAAGGAACTTCATCGACATCCTGTTATCTGGTAAAACGGGATGTGAAATCTTCTTCTTAAAAAGGGAGAAAAACCAAATCCCTTCGCTTGGAACGTGATGCGGGCTGGTGATGATTTCAATGTGAAAGGACTGCTGGAATTAACCATACAATTGGAATGCTGGGCACAGTTCCTTTGTTGGGTTTCCTTTTTCTGTTTTGAGGAGGTTTTGCGTTTTCATTGGTATTTTTGAGGAGAAAAATCTTTAAAAAATGTAGTTGACGCAACAGGTTCAGTAGAGGGACTTTGGACCAGCTCCAAACAGTCATTCGTTGGTGTGAGTTTTATTTTTTGGGACAACCAACAGTTCTTTGTTCCATTCAGGTGGGTGTAGGATATTTCTACTCTTGGACGATTGTACGCAGCAATTCACTCGGATGTTCCTCACTTCACGATTTTCTTCAGTATAGTCACAAGTAATGCCCGCGCTCAAGTCAAAACCAGCCATATTCCAGTCGACTCCCTTCACATTCCAGTCGACTGCCAACATTCCGAGAAGTTTTGCTTGGTGCGTCTTGTGTGTCTTGCTCTTGCTGTGCTCTCTCTGTGTGAACTATGTCGGCTTGTTTACGGAATTTTCATCTATCTCCGCGTGCGCATTTAACAAACAAACATATCCGCCCAATTTTAATTGAGTTGAGGAAAGGAATCGCAGAAATATCTTGTGCTTGGGGTTAACTACTAACCCATGTGAAAACATACTGATGCGAGGCAACCAAACGCCTCAGAAAAGGAACGATTTGCTAGTGGGACACCCTTCCAAGCTACGACTGCGTTCGGATCTGCAGATGGAATTGAATGTTGGGAATCACATCACACTGCACAAAGCTGACCTAAGGTTAGGTATTGAGAGATTTTGGTTTCCGTACGATAGGACTGGTCAGGCAAAAGGAAGGATGAAAAACTGTGACAATTACTGTACTGAGACTTGCTAGAGAAAACATAAGCAAAATTTATTCAGGTGTTAATATTTTATAAAAGGCAGACTTAGCTAAGCAGGCTTGAGCTTTTAAGGCAGTTAAATGCGCACATGTGCCAATCTTCTCTTATATCGCTATTGACATATCCATCTAGAATCAAGACGCCCCATCAACTGGGGCGGACAGAATGGAATCAGATGACACAAAAGGGGAGGGTTTTTGTAAAGGATTTAAGGTTCATCGCGTACGATCGCAACAAAACGTCAAAAGCTTTGCAAATTTAATAATTGGTATTCTAACACTGTCGGCTATAGTCACCCTTATTCCGCATGTCGTTTATATTAAACGACAGCTGGCGTTTTTTGTGTCGAGTCGCTTTAGTGTCGTTTTAGTATCGGTATTCTATTCCTTGAACGCCTTCACTCTCATTGAATTTACATTCCACATGAGTTCCACACAAACTAATGACAGTTGGGTAAGTGTTTATGTTTTAAATTTAAAATCGAAAGTATTTCGAGTTGTGGTATACGAAAAAAAAAAATTAATAGCATTGCAATGTTCATACCATTGGAAAGCGAAAGCTACGAAGAAGATGAATATGCAAAAAGAGACCTGAAAATTATTAGAAGAAGTATCAGGTCAAAGTCCAATCCTTTGGATTTACCAGATTCAAAGTAAGTACATACATATAAATACAAAATAGTTTGAGGTAGAAAATAATGCCAATAATTTCCAGATTCAAAATGTACTTTAGCAAGGAAGCCTTTGTCTATTTGTTAAATTAGGTGAAGGATAAACTTCCTGCCGCAAGGGGTTCTTTGTCAGTGCCAGTCATTTTAAAACTGGCTTCGACATTGCGTTTTCTTCTTACAGGTGGTCCTAAATAGTTGAGTGTAGCAGCTACCGACTCCCACCCATTTTTCACAACATCGCTCTGTGGAACACCTCTTTTAAAATTTGTTGCCAACGATATATCTTGCTCCATCATTTCCACCAAACGTTTCATTTGATCTCGGTTTGTTACTTTCACCCTTAATCATAAAAGAATTATGAAATCACTGCATAAAATATAAACAATTACCAAAACTCACATGTTTTTATTTAAATTTGCCTCCTAGTCGTTCAAGAATTTGTAGTCGACAATAATCGACGTTTTTTGAGTCGTTTTGCGCAACAAAAACGACTTTCAGGATGCGAAAAATTGTTTTGACGTTTGTAGAACTTGTGTTCCACACTACTTAAACGCCACAAGTCGTTAAACGACATCAAACGCCTAGAAACACGCCACATGTAATACCGATTTCAAAAAACGCCAATTGTCGTTTAATATAAACGCCATGCGGAATAAGGGTGAGTATCAAATTATGGCAATAATCGCCGTCGATGCCAAGAAACCGTGAGGATGGGCCAAATCTGACAATGTAGGTACTTCCAGCTATTCAAGTCTGCTGCCTAGCTGACCATAAAGTTGTGATAATAGCAATATCGAGTTCTGGTCTTGAGAGTCTATCTATGGAACAGTCAGTTAAAGAAAGTCTGCAACACGATTGCATTGTTCGACGCCCTCAAAAGTGCGACAGCCAAAGAGGCATTGTTGTCCCAAACATTGCCAATAATATCCTGTGCCTTATTAGCAATCTTATTTGCCACTTCTAGTGGGTGTTACATTACAATTAGTTCTGAAAAAAAACCCAAAGAAGTGCAAACCCGCGTCCACTTTATCTTTAAAGAGACGAGTTACTTAAACCTATGTCAACCTTCAGCAAATATGCCAGGCTATATACGGGATGACGATGGGGAATGTTTGTCCTAAGTTCAGAAACAACCGCACTGAGATGGTAAAAGTAGAAAAGATCTATAAAAGGATCTTGTTGGAAACCTACTTCAATTTAGTATCATAAAGCCTCTTTTATCGGAAAAGACTCTCAATCTGGTTGCCTTAAGTCCCAGCTGGGTAGTTTTTGAATTTTTTGATGTTTGGCCTTAGGTGTTGCTCCAAGTGAGTATTATGAACTTGGATTCTTCCAAGGCAAACCATTCTAGATATAAAAATGACGTCTGTGGCATGACGACCTAAATTAGACTTTTTTTTAGATCCGAGCTATCAGTGATTCCCCGATACTCATAATTTTCAGCGGCGTCAATTTGCTACATGCTCGAATAAGGACAGACATGAAGGAATACCTCCTCCTGATGTGGACTTCTAACGCTAGTTACCTTTGCTTCTGTCACATTAAAAAGCAAGGCGTTGAGTGACGTCTAACCCGCCGGAATAGTCTCCTTAAATAAAATGAAATGAATTGAACCCAGTTTAGATGCCTGAGTCATTCCAAAGCTAGCAACCTTAGATCCCCGTCTTTTGACATCTCTTACTTGCAATATTTAGTAAATTTTTAGAAAAACAGTCAATTTCGAGCAGTTGTGCTTAAGTCTATTCCGGACAAACACCTTACAGTCGCAGAAAAAAAAAATTACGGCTCTCTTCTTGTGAGTAGATAGTGTAAGTGTTCACGTATTAGAACTTTACGAACATATAACCTTTTGAGCCGATCTACAACGTGTTTGAAGCTTGCCTTTGACCATTAAACACTTCATACAAAAATCCATAGCCATCAAAGGACATTATGACTTTTTGCGCCTTTATAAAGATTTAATTTTTCTGAAAATCATACTGACTTTGACAGGTGAGAAATTGCCTTTCAATAGAAATACTTATATTCCATTTGCAATTTGCTCTTTTTTTATGACAAGCACAAACGCTTACAGTGTCCCTCTCCGTCGCCATTTATTTGTCATCACACACGATCAATACAATAACCAATAACAAATGAGACGTACAATGAACTGCAATATCTACATAACACAAACGAAATAACTTTCCTTTGACAAACCCAAAACTAGAAAACCATCCTAATTCCGTTGTGATGAGAAAATAGCAAGAAACTTTCAACAAAAGAGCCGAGAAATGAGACCCCAAATGCAAACTGTGCACCCATTATACTCACAAGGTGCAACTCCTTATCCTTACACTTATCTACTTCGGCGAAAAGACGTAAAATATTTCATGTCTGCATGGTCCCCTTCCTTTCCCAACTTTATGTGTGTCACTCCTTTCCTTAGCCTCCATGAGGACTACTTTACTCAGGGTCAGATCATTTGATATTCCTTCTTCAACGTAACGTAAACGCACATCTGAAATAGGTCACCCGACCATCTTGCTTTAAACAATTTCAACTTAATAAAAACTACGTCCCGGTCAAGGGCTTCCATTTGTATATTCAATGTGCCAGTGTGCTTTTTTGGTAAAAGCAAAAAAAAATCATATTCATACAAATTTATGCACGAAAACATAATTTTGCGAAATGCAAAGCAATAACTTTCACTTGCCTCGGGGGTTCTTTGCATCAATTTTTATTTTCCCTTCTGAGGAATGAGGTCGTAAATTAATTAAAGAAAACGAAGAGCAATGGGACCGAGTAAGGGTTTATGAATAGCAGCAATGTATGTTGAACTTGTACTTGTACATTGTACCCTTCGGCGAACTTGTAGATACCTAGCTAGAAATGGGAAAAATCTTATTTAAAGCGTGGAAATTAATTTTTTTTATACCTACCTATTTAAAAACATTTATTTTAGATTTGTTTTTTTTTTCGGAAGTTCTTAGGTTTCGGGCGTTTTTTGATAGTTTTTTTTAGAAGTTTGTTTTGTTCATTTTTATACACCTGAATTTGATGCTATAAAAATTGATGAATCGCTCGGAAGGGGAAATTTGTATTTAAAAGTTTTGCGCGCAAACTTTGAAGGCAATTGCATAACTTTTTGGATCGCGATTGGGCCATTATGGTGCCTGTAGTGTTGTATGAGGGTTCTCACTGCATATACTCTGTTTAACTTGAGATAACTTTTCAGTCCTCGATGACGCACTTTATAGAAAGTAGATGACGTTATTGATGAACTTTATATTGAGTGGATGGGTAGTGGCGGTAAATGTTGGAAATACACAAAACTTGAGAGAAATGTTTCCACTGAGGACAGAAACAACTTTGATCGGTACAGGGTTGTACAAATGTCAACTAAAAATGATTTTGGATACGATTTATTGCCTATAGTTATATATCTGACTTCATAATTGTTTCAGAAACAGACATTCGTCAAATGACCCAAAAATAAAAATAAAACAAGCTAAACCCTGTAGCTGGCCAAATTCAAATATTGATCCCTTAGATCGAGCTCGGCTCCAAATCATTCAATTTACTACCACAATACACAATAGAAAATTTGAGACACACAGCAAATCAGCAACAACCGTGGACCTCTTCTAAATGCACTTCCAAACGACAGTACGATGGATACCTGCATCAATTTTGCAAAACTCTATTTTCCTCTATATCTTCGGAGCTCATTTAATGGCGCCTTTTTCCTACGAAAACCTACAACCAGTGGTGTATGTCTTTAGGTTTATTTTTCCCTCTGGCAAATAGTGAATATCCCATAATTTTCAGGAAAAATACCGCAATCTGCATCAAGATATAATACATGTTTTGAAACCCCCGTATTGCTTATCATACAACTTTTAAATACAATTATATGTTAAAAAAAATATCAAATCTTGCAGGACCAGTAAACTTAACATTTTTAGACGGAAAAAAAGTTCTTCTTTCCATTATAAAAATTTCAACGAATCAAAAATCCATACCTCAGTTACAAAACAAAATATTTTTGTTTCCCATGAGCTGTCACTATATTATATTTAATTTATTTTATACTGCCTTTCGACACACCCTGTTGTTTGACAAAAAATTATAAGCACACTTGAGGAACGCATTTATTTTATTGAGATTTATTTTTAAGTGAAACGTACAAGAAACTCATCTCGTTTGACAATTTTACTATACGCAAAATTATTTCGCAAGTTAATCGTAAGTTTGACCAAAAATAGGACATCTGAGGTTAAATTTGGAATATTTTTTTTCGTATGTTTTTCAAATTTCCCACCCAAGAGTTCTCCATTGTTCCACTGTTGATTGTTTCTAATTTTCCCACGATTCAGTTCTTTTTTCATGAAATTTCCCACGGCATGACAACACTAAGACTGTAAAAAACGACAATATCTCTTAACCGACATTTTTCCCTCCTCTCTTACCGGAGTTTGGTTCAATCTTCAATTGCTCCCAATTTAAAAACGTCTCTGGATTCTGATTGCTTTAAGGATCGTGCTATGACCGAACTAGTACAGCAAGTCCTTAATTTCCGCAGATGAAACTGTGACAAAAGTGGTCGACCTAACCCACTTGGTATAGGTAAGGAACGCCACCAACAAATTCTATTCATAAAAGTCAAGTGTACTGCGGAAATTCCATTAATTTCGTGTTAGTAACAGAAGGGATATTATTTCATCGATATCCGAGGCTTCCTAAATTGAATTCATTTCATTTAATTATACTCATGGTGAGCCACACCCAAAATATCCCAAAGGATGGTATTAACCTCCACCACATTAACATAGAATGAACGTAACCCCACGAAGAATACGCAACGCATCCTCTATAACCAAGTGGAGGGTTTGGAGGATTTTGTGAATCCCCTAATAATATATTCCGTCCATTTCGGCCTCGGACCAGTAGCTTATAAGAAAGATGTTCTATTTCTGTTACGCATATAAATAACTAAATTAATTTCGAAACCATGTGAACGTAATGGCAATAAGCATGTTATCCTAGTCCGTGTCCCGTTTCTTCCATAAAGAGCCATTTGTATAGGACGAGTAGTGTTTCGTTCACTCCACATGTAGAGCGCGATGTGCCATCACCTCACCACCATTATCAACAACATGGAAAACATCCGTTCAAGTGAATTTCATTAAGTTCTAATAAAACCGCTCACAGACTTCGACTTACCCCATACCCACCCACACTCGTGCTCACATAAACCACTCCATTCGGGGCCAGCACTGGGCCATTTTATGCATGCGAATATCGGAATATTAACAAAACGCGCCTTGGTTTTTGGTCCTTTGGATAATATTCTCCAAGTAGCGGAAGACACCGAATACCCAAGGAGGCGAGTGTGATGTGATCTGGCGCTGGGTATGTGTTTTGAATTTCTAAAATGTATACAACAATTCATCATAACGGGGGAGTGTATCACGAAACGCTTGGCGACATTTACGAGTGTTTTCTTATGGTATGAGGGAAAAAGGATATTCTCCAGCAAGCGGAATGATGGGTAACAAGTTATTATTCAATGTTTCCCTGTGCTGGAAACGAAGACAGCTTCTCTGAGCCACCAGAAGTTACTTATGCCGATGTGGTTTTCCTTTTTTCGGGATGATGGATTCTATGAAAGCTAATAAGCTCGTCGGGCTGGAGATGTACCAGCGGATAAGATAAGGACAAACACACACACTCACACATTCATTGGTATGGCTGAGTGGACGAGTATCAAAAATGATAAATATAACCCCTGCTCAATGGGTTAGCCAAAGAGTTGTATTGAATTTCAAGAGTCTGTTTCCGTAAGATACAGCTCAAGGACACTTATTATGCGTGCATACACAGTACTTATAATATCGTTGTCGGAAAATTTCTCAAATTTCGCTGAAGAGCTTGATTGGAGATTGTTGTCGTCAAGGACTTAAGTTTTTCCTCCTTTCGATATTCGATATTAATTTTAATTTTCCCATTCGGCAGGAGGACACCTACTTCCTGGAATTATGCAGTACCTGGCGGTTGTTCTTTTCCTTTTGTTTATACAAAATTGCTCGATAAAATTTAATTTGATATTTTTTTGTTGCTGACCTCCAGCGCGACACTTTAAGGAGATCCAGTGTAATGGAAATATTTAACAACAATTTAACAACTTTGTTAAGGGTTGTAGGCATGATAAGACATTGGGTGTCATGTCCTTTCTATTTGTTCGTAACAAGAGACATAATCAAAAGAGAAACAAGTAAAAGTGTTATCATCGGCCTGGCCGATGCTTTGATACCCTCCACTGCATACAAGTCATGCAAAATTGGTTTTGTGAGGGAGGTACCAGAACTACTTGACCGACATAGCAGGTTTTCTATACCAACCTGACGCCGATAAAAAGAAGTCCTTTCACCAAATTTCATTCACCTACGTCAATTACTTTGGGCGCTATCGTGCTTTCAACAGACAGAGAGGCATGGGTCCAATATTGGTTTTGTATGGGAGGTACCAGAACTACTTGACCGACATAGCCCATTTTCAATACCAACCTGACGCCGATAAAAAGAAGTGATTTCACCAAATTTCATTCACCTACGTCAATTACTTTGGGCGCCATCGTGCTTTCAACAGACAGAGAGACATGGGTCCAATATTGGTTTTGTATGGGAGGTACCAGAACTACTTGACCGACATAGCCCATTTTCAATACCAACCTGACGCCGATAAAAAGAAGTCCTTTTACCAAATTTCGCTCACTTTCGTCAATTACTTTGGGCGCTATCGTGCTTTCAACAGACAGACAGACAGACAGACGGACATGGCTAAATGGATTCAGAATGTGATCCTGATTCAGAATATATATACTTTATGAGGTCTCCGGTGACTCCTTCTTTGCGTTACAAATGTATTGGCAAAGTGAATATACCTTCCTCTGGATGGTATAAAAATAAGTTTTCTCACAAAATTTCACTTGTCTAGGTAGATTCTTTTCGACGCTATCGTGTTTTTAACATAATATGTTTTCTAATATTGGTTTTGTATGAGAGGTACCAGAACTACTTGACCGACATAGCCCATTTTTAATACCAACCTGACGCCAATAAAAAGAAGTCCTTTCACCAAATTTAGTTCACCTACGTCAATTACTTTGGGCGCTATCGTGCTTTCAACAGACAGAGAGACATGTGGGCCCAATATTGGTTTTGCATGGGTGGTACCAGAACTACTTGACCGACATAGCTCATTTTCAATACCAACCTGACGCCGATAAAAAGAAGTCCTTTCACCAAATTTCGTTCACCTACGTCAATTACTTTGAGCGCTATCGTGCTTTCAAAAGACAGAAAGACAAATGGGTCCAATATTGGTTTTGTATGGGAGGTACCAGAACTACTTGACCGACATAGCCCATTTTCAATACCAACCTGACGCCGATAAAAAGAAGTCCTTTTACCAAATTTCGCTCACTTTCGTCAATTACTTTGGGCGCTATCGTGCTTTCAACAGACAGACAGACAGACAGACGGACATGGCTAAATCGATTCAGAATGTGATCCTGATTCAGAATATATATACTTTATGAGGTCTCCGGTGACTCCTTCTTTGCGTTACAAATGTATTGGCAAAGTAAATATACCTTCCTCTGGAGGGTATAAAAATGAGTTTGCCTAATGTTCAGTTGTATGGATATGCGGTATAGCCATGGCAGGCAGTCCGTGCTCGTCTTGATTTCAATGGAATTAGCTATTCGAAGACCATTTGGATGTCTTGAAATCGTCGGATACACGTTTGGGTATTGCCCCTGATCATAAAGAATCGGTGGCGAGAGATCGGAAGTCATGAAGGGCCGACATAAGCATCCTATTCCGCAACTCTTTAAATGGATAAGTGGGACATTGAGAACTACAAAAATTAATGACACCATTCGGTCGACCTGATTTCAGAAACTTTTTCGAGTAGCTCGGGTGTTATTAGGAATGCAGAATATACTTTGCCAAAGGCTTTTGGGTTTTCAGAAAAGACTGCTATGAGTTTTTTGTCAAGGCCTGAGGTTTGAATCATCAGCCCCAAAGTAGCACAAGCCTTTCAACACATTTTTATCTTTAAGTCTTTGCTGAAAAAAATGCCGACAACAAATCTGAATTTTTATAATCAAAATTGTTATTTGGGATATGTTTCTGTATATTTATGATCGACCTCATCTTATTTGGATAGCATCAAAGCATAAGCCCCACAGGAAGCTAGGAAAAAAATTTAGACCCTGTCGATATATCGAGCTTAAATGAGCGGTACTAAAAATTAAGCCTACTTATTCAGAAAGCTACTCGGGCCCCACAAATATATACAGGAAGGCTAGAAATATGAATCCACTTCTGATTTACGATCCAAGTACTAAGAAAAAAAGCAGACAAGTAATGGAATTTGTGTGATAGCATCAAGAAGAAGTGATTGGATTAAGCCGGACCTCTTTCCTATACCCTTTTGGGGATTGGCTTAAATGATTTGTAGTTAGATCTGGAGTTACTCAGAGTACACGGTGTATTGGACAGGATAATGACGACGAGTGTTTTTCAAAATGAGTACAGACCTACCTACACATGAAAATTCAGATTAGTCGAAAACTAGACTTTCTGAGCCTTATTCGATCGATCCGTCGCGTCTAAGCCGTCATTTAACTTAAACAAAAATGACACAAAATTTCTTACTTCACATAATGAAACTGTGGTCTTTTATCGACCACAAGGCGTTTGTAGCTTTAAAAACTGCTGCCCAAAATTGACTCCGGTTGTCACAGTTGCTTTTATTAATATCACCGTTGAAAGATGGGATATCCTTTATTGTTATCCACTGTACAGAAGCGGAAATCTAAGCAGAGGGCATTTCCCGCATACTTTCTAGCTCCTAGGTTTTAAATGCCTTTGCCGTTTGGAATAGAATCTATTTTACTAAGAGGTCCAATTATGTACAAAGGTTTAAAATATAAATTAAATTAAATCAAATATTGCATACAATTCGAAAGACGAATAACTTCGGCTGGAGCTAGATTAAAACAGTATGGTATTCTGTACCTCTAAAAAAACCGTCATATTTCCCATTGATGTGAATCGACTTCATCCCTTTGCATCACAGGCTCTATGCCCAGTTTGCATTCATAAGTTATTTCAAAAGTTCACTTTCGAGGATCGCACTA
This sequence comes from Cheilosia impressa, assembly GCA_948293265.1. NCBI lineage: Eukaryota > Metazoa > Arthropoda > Insecta > Diptera > Syrphidae > Cheilosia > Cheilosia impressa. Next base: position 20,660,815 of record OX411883.1, on the reverse strand, counting down.
TTTGACAGACAGTTGAACTTTGCAACATACCCACCCAGTCGATGGGGCTTCTGAAATGCTGTAATATAAAGTTATTACTCGCCCACTGGCTTTAAAAAAAATTCCGGTAAACAAACGAACATAAAAAAAACGGGAAAAACTTTTTCATGGCTGTCATCCTTAATTTGACTGCCTTCAGAGTCCCTTCTCAAACATTTCAGACTCTACACGTATTCCCAGAGCTTCTTAGTTGAACCTTCTTCAAACCGTGCGCCGTGCCACCCTATTGTGCCTGTAAAAATCATTTTATACCTAATTGGCATTTGAAAGTGAATGCACTCAGCCTCGAACCCGGTAAAAGTTTATCACAAAACTCAAGTAACGTTGACCCCAAAACATACTTTCCACGAAGGACTGACTGGCGGGTGAAACTTTACACAATCTCTTACTGGCAGACAATGGTGCCACAACTTGGAGGTAGGTAATTGAAATAGAAGTTTCCAAATTGTTTATGAAAATTTCTTCGGCGTAATAATTTTTCGACTATAAACGTCCCGTTTAGCAGTGTTGAATTCTCTAGAGACACTTGCCTGGAGGTGCGGGGTATGGTGTGCTCTTTCGTAAGTAGTACCTAACTCGGCCACTAACAAAGGACACCAGGGCAACAAAGAATCGTTTTTCGTGGTTCTATTATTGCAATACAATGGCCGCCATAATGGTGTCGGGACGGGACTTTGCCGAAAAAAGTTTTCCATTTCCAACTTCCGGCGGATTTGGAAATTCCCTCTCTCTCTCTCTGCAGTTGGCAGTGGGTCCGTTTTCACGAAGATGAGCGCTGCATTTGTATACGTATATTTGTATTTCCATTAAATGGACATTAATGGAGAGCTGGCTTTTGGCTTTAAGGAGGGTACAGACCACAGATGTAAGCTATTTAAGATGGCGTTCGAAGCAGCGCGTCGTTTTCCCACCAGTCATAATTATTATCCTTCAAAACCGTCTCATGGGTTTGCAAATGCATACCAAGGGAAAGTTGGTCTTCCTTACTATTGGACGTCCACTTGGGAGCATATTCAAGTGGAAATCTCAAGTTAAAGTAGGGAATAGTAGCGCGTTTCTCGTTCTAATCCCCTTATCCTTGTCATCATCATGGGTGAACCAAAAACGAGGAGCAAACTCTCCGTTCGATTTAATCCTCTATCATTATTTCGCTTCTGGGGGAACTACAAGAGATACCGCTTAAATCTACATAAAAATGGCCTGTCATTGACTGGAAACAATAAAACCCCACAAACAAAGGGACAAAAAACTGCTTTCGACGCTCCATTTATATACTATTCGTTGTTGTGTTCATTGTGACCTCTCTTCTTTTATTGCAGATCAAAAATCGATACTCACCGATAGCGACTGGAAGAAACTATGGATGGCAGGAGGTGTGAATCCAGACTCCAAATTAGATAACAATAATCTTGACGCAAGTGACAGTCCGATGTTTGAAGATAGCGAGGTAAGTGTTTTCCAAATGAGAACTTGTGTGAGTCAAGGACTTGTCGGTATCCAGCTGAGTAGTCACAGTCAGTCTCTGTTGGTATATGTGAATAGACGTGTAGTGAGACGGTTTTGGCTGCGAGGGGATAATGGGGGTTATAAAGATGGCATTTCGCGGTGAATATAGAGCAGGGTTATTGATTGCCTTGCGCCTTGATGTAGGCTGCGACATTGGATTTGGTAATAATGTTTGCGAAGAATTATTGTCTTAAGGGATGTTTGTTTGTGGTCAACGGAATCATGTATGCAATTTATTGATGTGTGTTTTATGGCTTAGGAACTGTTAGGTATGATGGTAAGCCCAACTTAATGCAAGCAGTGGACAGTGGAGTGCCAGTGTGACTTTAATATTGCATTTGAAGGCATTGCCCGGCACAGCTCAAGTACCTACCAAGATGTGTATGGGTCTCTAATTGCAAATTAAAAAGCAGAACTAATTTATTACGTATTATTATTTTTGGTAACCTTAAAATCGGCGTTGACATTTTGACTGTTTTCCAGTCAGATCTGACTGGATTGATACGCATTTAGCTGAAAGATTTTGTATAATGTATAATCCAGCCGGCTGGGTTTTTAGCTGGATACGATTTCTGTTTGACTGTTTTTATTAGTTTCGTTTGATTTCTTTTTAATCAGTATCTATTCATTTTAAAATTCGGTTGCCTCCTGAGCAACTGGCTTCCAATGGTGCTGTGCTTCCCGTTAAAAAGAGAAAAGATTATTTTTTTAGACAGAAAATGATAAAAAAAAGCAATAATTCTGAATGACTTGCTTCGTATCAGCCTGCAAGTATGCACTGATTGTGATAGTGCTATAATGGTAGTTATTTATGGATAGTTTTTCCCTCGACTTTTGGCTCCAACCGCTAGCAATATCACTAAACACTAACCCATCCTAAAAGAGAGCTGTCAACATGAGCTTTCGAATTTCAATGGCGCTCAGAATTTTGTTGTTGTTGCTCCACTCCTACTGGGGGTTAGCTGTTAGGTCTGTCTTTAGAACCAATGTTCAAAAAAGCGTACACGAATTAAGAAGCTAGTAAAGTATTTTATTCAGTGAAACATATTTTTTAACAGAAAAACCTTAAATCCTTTGAAAACTGTTAAGTAGACTGTCGTTAAACATCTGCGTGGCTCAGTTGTTAGCGTACTGGACTACTGAGCAAGGGGCCGCAGATCTAACCTTTTTGACGAAAAAAAAAATTTTATCAATTGATAAATGATAACATCCGACGAACATTCGAAGGTATAACACTCAAAAAAAATTGCGAAAATGGTCCCCTAATCCTTAAAGCTTGAGACAACAATGGTCTTAGTACATTTAAGTTTCTGGTCGCCATTGTTGTAAGTGTCAGGATGCAAGGAAGATCTGTACTGGCTAAGCAAGAAGGGTGGGACTTGTTGGCAATCGAGTTTCCTATCCTCTATCCCACACTTTCGCTGCAATTATGGCTACTTAAAGCAACTTTGGTGGCAGTAAAATTCCCCGAAAGTTACCTTCTTTCGGTTGTGAGTCTTGTGCAAAAGAACGTGAACTCACTAGTAACTTGAAAAATTTGTATAAAGCACGCTTTCTGCTCTGCTTTGGCGAACGAACATTTTATTATTCCGGTGACAGTTGCACACCCATTTGAGGTGTCTTCTTATGGATGAGAGTTTTAGTTCAATTGCATCATGGACCTAATGTACCTGGCCTACTTTCCATTGCAGGGGGATTGAATGGCATACGAGTATGCTATGCCTAGCACAGAATGTTAGGGTAACATTTATATGACCTCTTTCCTTCTCCCACGTGACCCACTAATGGTCGTTGTCATCTCCCGAACTGCAATGTATTCAAATTATTCTCAGAGGAATGAAAGGTGACACCGATACCACCATATGCCCTTATACCCACAACAACATCCCTTCCACCTTTCATCGGCAAAATGCTCACATCGATTCATGACCTGGAATTCCTTAGAAATATCCTTATCCAAGCCGCCACCCAGGTGTTAGTGTAATCATCATTTCGTCTGCGATTAAAGATGTAAATCAAAGCGGAAATTAAAACAAACACTTTACACGAGTAAACATTTGCAAAGGACAAACTATTACTGTGGGGCTTGCCACAGTGCCAAATGGTTTGGCACATGTTTATTTAAATGATGAATATCCTTGCCAACGCGAAAGCATCTACGCCGCCCCACCATACCATAACACAGCGTTTGTGTGTTCGTACATGCTCGTATACTTTGTGGTTTCGCAGTGAAAGGTGTTTACACTTACCTTTCAGCCATAACGTAGGCGGGCGAATATGCATAGAGAAACGCTATACGCAACACAAAGCACAGTAATTAACAACATTCAGGGCCAAATAAAATTGAGTAATTTTGTGTACCGATATACTGCGGCCGCTGTGTACATTGTACAAGCTTCCATGTGTGTTTTAGAACTTTTTACATTTTTTACGGCACTTTTTTTATTTGCACAATCAGATTTTTTGCGTTTTGAGATCAAAGGAGTAATTTTGTACTCAGGCCGGGCCTATTATTGTGCGGTGTATGTGCTCCGCAGGGGACAGTAATTAGGACGTCTACCTGCCTTTTGATGGGAAAATTTCTATTTAGGGATAATTTTTTGAAGTGGCGTTACTGAAGGGTGAATACTTATTTTTCGTCGGTTCTGTAAAGAAGAGGGTAGGAAAAATGATCGCATCTACCTGGTAGGGTCTGTCCAAATGAAAGCTCTGATGCCTTTGATCTGTGGGAAAAATTTAATTTTCTTGCGAAAAGTTGAGACTTACCTTGAAGAATAGGGAGAGGGTATTGATTTTAATTCAATTTAACAGAAGGTTTGCGTACCTGTTCTGTGGCTGCTTTGGAAACGTTTTTCCATTGAAAGTTCAGTAGTTTACAACAATTAATTAGCTGGGATGGAAGGTGCTTCTTGTCCGGTTCAGCTTCGAAATTTCAGCAGAGCTATTGTGGCGTAAAATTGTTTCTTCTTTTAGTGATTTTATTGGTTGCTTGAAACCACATTGCGGAAAGAATTAGCAAACTCCACGGACGGATTTCTGCTACGGACCCTTAGAGAACGAATGTCCTTAGTCGGTTAATGTAAAATGTGCTGTGCACTCCGTCCGTTGTCCAGCAATAATAGATTGAAACAATGAAACAAAGGATTTTCTTGGAAAAAACCACGCCACCTGTTGATGGGCATGGGGATTTGGAGAACACTTCAGAGGTTCCAACAAAACAATCCCAACGACATCGCCAACTAGTCTATGCAAAGTGCACTCGAAGGTAGATTTAACAGTAGATTTTCAGGGATATTTCGTTTTGCGCGTGTGGTAATACTGTCTTTAAGTGTGTTTATGAGATTCAAAAGCGATGTACCTATTCCACTTTTTGAAAAGTCGAGCTGACGATGCATTTTGATTTTCGTTTTTGAGATCTTCCTATGGATGTTTTTGTTAGGTTCAAAAGGCAACTAGTTCCAGGGGTATTTTCAGTTGAATAATCTGAACTTTTGCAAATTGCTTCTATATAAATCCGTTGAAACTTGCCTAGAACGCATTTATTTTAAGAAATTGCTACAGAACACACCGACGAGAAGGCCAACAGAACAAATTTTCTATCAGCAAGAACGATGTCTGTTTCTCAGATAATCCTTAGCTATATTGAAGATCGAAAATGCTCTCTCGGTAGAATTGTTGTTGCCAATTTTCCTAATGCTGAAACTTCTTGACTTCAGAAGCATTGATTTGCTGTCAACTGGGCCCAAAAAACTCTCCGAAGAATTATGTTTGACCAAGTGCATGTTGGTATCAAATTCCATGTATCGGCAGCAAGCAAGCGAACAGACAACATAAACTGGAACAATCCCGAATTGGGTTTGGCAATAGACAAAATACACGAAGAAAGTCTCGCTCTATTTATTTCTTCCTTTCACGCAATTGTGAACTTTTCGCAAATGCAAGAGTGTGTGATGCATGTAGCTTTAGATAGAGCCTCTATCATAGAGGTTTATTAATACACTGGTACCAATGAATATTGGAATGCGTTGGAATGGAATTGGCATAAATGGAACATGGTGTTGCATCCCTTTATAGCTTTTCATGTTCACTTAGGATACTTTTTGGTAAAAAAAATAATTGTACGCAATTACAAAAAAAAAAAAAACAGATTTCCCCCTAAATAATATCTCCCAAAGATTTCCCCGTGTCGGTAAAAAAAGAACCCTAGATCTGAGGGGAAAACACCAAACTGGCAAAGCTGTACGGCATTCATTGCGTTATTTAATAAAAATGTATTTAAATATAGTTTTTGCTCACTCGCTTGCAAATCACACGTACAAATAACATAAATAAATAAATAAATATATCGAAGCTATACGCTCAGCAAGAGGCTGAGAAATAAGGCGCATATTTGTGTCCTATTGCCAATAAAATTCTATTTATTTATTTATTTTCATAAATAAAAATTAAATACATGTTTGTTTTTTTGTATTTTTCTTTTTATTCCAGATGATGGCACACAACACGACCGTCCAATTAGGTGGCACAGCCTTTCTCATCTGCAAAGTCTCTGGAGTGGACAGAGTGGGTGTAAATTGGGTTTGTTCAAATGTTTTTTTTCCCGCCACATACCTATTATTTCAAAGACTTTTCGCTCTTTATATTATTTTAATTTAATCCAATTTAATCAAATTTCCACCAATCGTGAGTAATTAATTGAAAAGTTACAAATGCCAAAATGTTTCTGATAAATGTTTTAGTTTGTGTAGATATGAAAATGATGCAATTTAAAAGGTATGAGGTATGAGTATGACTATAAATGTGGAGTCGCGAACGTGAATTTATGAGTTCAATAATTATTTTTGCGGGAAGATTTTGTTTATATAGTATTATGACCCTTTATGCGCACGACTGTAGAAGGTCGGATTATTGAGAATTGTTACTCCTTCTCGACAAGGCTCAACAATCTTTTTTTAACGGATCAAAAATCGAACTTTGTTAGGGCAATTTTTGAACGTGTACTCAATTTTCTTTTTAGGCGCTTGGCAAGTGTAGCTCTTTGTTCACTTCTTAAATAGTATAATTCCATTTTAATTGTCAACTTTAAAGTTATTGCTGTTTTTTTTTCGAAAGTTCTCTCCGATTTCTCGGTGCTGTGTGTCGGCATTTGTTGACAGCATATAATAGACCTTGCCCTAATTCACAACTTCACCCAATTTTGCCGCAGAACTGCAACAGATGACAACCTTGGTTGCAAGGAACTTAACTACATATCTTATTCCCTGTTTTGCGATTAAAGACCCTCATACAAGACAGACGACCATTACGCATTAGCTAGGGCAAGAGACTCACTTCTCATAGAGGACTACAACTCACAATCATTTTAAAACAGAGCCAGCTCCCATCTAGAACCACATCTACACACTTTTCAAGTATTAGAGGTTCGGCCGTTTGAAGTGAAGTTTAAAAAAGGAAGTCTAACAACTGAAAAATCGAATAGAACTTTGAAAAATGTTGAAATTTCGTGCTGAAAATCCTGCTTTGCTTTGCTTTGCTGAGATCAAAACAGGCCTCTTGCTGACAAATATTCAAAACATGAAGTCGACGTAGATCTGCCCAATAACCAATCGAGGGAGTGAATCTTATTTTTGACCGAAATAGAGTGGCATGCTCACTCACTTCATTTTAGTCAGGAGCCAGGTAGCTTTTGGCCTTCTTCATCGGGTTGAATTGGATGACGAATTATGATGTGGATTTCCTAGATTTCCTGGTTTTAGGTCTAAATTTTTTTGAAAAATTTCGCTCCGAACCATAAACTTAGACTTTTATTCTTGCTTCGACTTCGAATATAAAACATTGCCACTTGTTTGATTTGTCCCTTTTATTAGGTATTCCATGATCCATATCTGCAGCAGGTCAGGGACTTTCTTCTGGGTCCCGTTTGCCAATTTTTCTTATCACCCACTCCAACTCTACCAATACTTCCTCGTTTGTCTTTCAGGGGCCTCAATGCACGACATGAACATGATTATTGCAATAAGTTACCTACACATCTAACGAATTTGTTCGAAATTCCTTTCTTAAGATGCATGCAAAGAAAAAAAAAACCAAAATGCTTTACCTCATGCATAAAGACTCAAATGGGAAAGTAAACAAGAAGCTCCTTTGTCGCACCTGTAGGGTTTATTTTTCCATTTTGCTTTGCCGTCTTTATTGTGCGAAATAGGGAGATTTTCCTCAAAAGTACACAATTTTACGTCGCTCTGTTTTCCTACGTTTTTTTTTTTGTTTTTTTGTAGATAGGAAGTTTGACGTTTTTTTTGTATGCACTTTACTTTTCGTGTGTGACTTCCGTTTGCCCTTTTCTGAACACTTGTGAGATTTTTTTTTCCTCTTCCTCTTGCATATAAAACACACCCAAGTACGATATGATGTTAGTCAATCAAGATGTTTTTTATTCGTTCCTTAAGCCATCAGGGACAAGTACTTTTCAGGGCAAAGCTCTTCAGTGTTCCAGGCGAGCTACAAGCAAAAAACCCGAAGAGAAAAAACCTTCTCGGCAAAGAAAACGAGGGAGTGTAGACAAACGAGAGTGGATGTGGAAGCGAGTCGAGTACGAGTCGCTGTCGCACACATAAGAAAAGAACAGAAAAAAGTTCAGCTTAATCGTGTGTTTTTTGTGTGTGGACTGGTAAAGTCGCGTGAGCTCTAGAGTAAATATTATATGGATATACATTTTGTACATCTCGTCATTTTGCAGTAATTTTTTTTTTGTTATTATGCATGTCCTTGTTCCATTTGAATGCGGGTTTAGTTTCAACATTTTTCTTTGTTTCGTTTTGAATTTTTTTTACTTTTTTTTGTCATTCGTTTGGCAGCACTAACGATTTTGAAAATATTTGCTTAAGGTACAGGGATTGGAGGATTTATCCTTTTGGCTTGAACAAAAAGTGCAGAGTTTAGTGAACAGAATTTGTCCGATAAATTGACAAGCTTTTGACAGTCCAAAAGGTTATTTAAGTTTGGGTTGGCCTGGAACGAAGGGGTTTTGGCAAAGGTACATTTAAAAATGAACCAGTTTTGCAATGGTCCAGAAGTTCGGGGAGGACAAAGTTGCTTGAATTGGGATGTTGGTGTATAAGTAACATTTTGCTGTGAAAGACCAACACAGAGGTTGACAGAAAATCGTTGTTGGCGGTTTTTCCTCTCTTTTTAATTTACGTAAAATGCGGCCAGAAGTTGGAGATGTAATTTAATGGGAACGAGAAAAATGATGCATTCAAACGATCATTTTCATGAGAAGCTAAAATATATACTATTTTGAACTTTTTTTTTAAATTGTTATATGGGGATAATAAAAAAATAGTTAAATAAAATTGTTTAAGGTACCATTGTTTCAATTCTTGTTTCTTTAAGTTGGCTTTTAAGAAACATAAGGCAATTGCAAAATATTGTGCAACGTTTCTGACTTATTTTTTGTGTTATATTTAACATTTGATTGACTTTGCTTGAAATATATTTTATTGTTGATCTTCGAAAGTGTTTTAGGAAACGAAGCCGAAGCCTTTGTCAAATATTCACTGTTCCGGGTATCCGGGTCTTGATCCAAGTTATCGCACTGGACTTACGTACCCGACTTAAAATAAAAAATGGCCAGCTTTGTTTTAAGAAAGAAGCTAAAATGTAACTCCCCCTGGTTTGTTTATCGAATTCAGAGTTAATTTGGATTTGCAGAGGCATGCGCATGCCGCATGCACCGCTTTTCTGATCTTGTTGTTCACACTAGTTTTACGTGTTAATTTTACTTTGCAGTTGTTGCAGCCACAAACAACTTAATACGATAATTATGCTACTTCATATTGTGTTAATAAACCATCATTGCGCATAAAAGCGATCCTCCAATTTGCAAATGGGTACACTAACTTTAAGAAAATAATAATAATTAATAGTTAAAAAATATGCAAATTAATTTATCCAGTAAAAATAAAGAAAGAGCGATATACCTACCTGCTATAGGTATTAATAAAAAAAAATTGAAACTCAACGAAAAGAATTGCAAAACAAAGCTGTCCTGATTAAAAAGAAAGTTCCTAAAAGTTAGAGTACCTATTACTTTTTACTTTTTGCATTTTGCTTTATATACCTACTCGTTTGGCATTTGTTTGAATGCAACTGAACTTAATGAAGGAAATCGCAAGCACTTTACTTGTTCACTTCTGGTGCAATACAAAACTTTGGAAGTATAAAGTCAAGATTTTTGAAAGCACCTGATGGAAATACAACTGTTTACGTTTCGTTTATGACTGAGGGCTAGTCGTTCTTTCCGCAAATAAACTTGTTGTTTAGTTTATTATTCATAAATCACTGTATTGGAGAATAAATGGTGGATTTTTATAATTTCTCATAGGTATAGTGGTCTTCTTGCATTCCGTGTTTATGAATTCATGTCTCGTTACTTATTTCTCCTTTTGACATATTTTACAAATCAATATCACCTCTGTATGTTGTCTATTTTTTTTGTTGTCTATTGTTCCTAAAAAGGACTGATAGGTACCATTTAAATGATATTTTTGGTGCGGGGAAATAACTTCACGGGCAATAACTTCGCCTTGAGTAGGAAATAATTTCACTTTCATTTTCGTGAAGTTATTTTCCACTCAAAGTGGTCAATTACATCACCATTAATGTTGTGAAATTATTTCCCACATACCATTTGAGTATTTTTTGATTCAAACTGGAAAACAAAAATAAAATAAAATTATTTCCAAGAATTTTAGTTTCATTTAATAAACATTATGAATAACAACTTTGCATACACCCAACCTCGCATCTACTCCCACCCCTAAAAATAAAGTTATTGCTCCCTTTCAGTGGGAAATAACTTCTCATAAAAGAAGTGCAATTATTTCCTTGAACCGATATTTTTAGTTTATCGATCGATTGTCAGGTCAGGTTTGTTTCCGGAAAAATCAAGAAAAATCACTTGTTTAAAATCAACCAACTCTTGATTAAAAACTAATAAGTAATATTGTTAATATAGCTACTACAGAGTTGGATGGATTATAACCGATTTGTCAATTTCCTTCAAATTATCTCAGTTGTAAGTTACAAGCTAACTGTGGAATTTAACCAGCTAGTTGATTATAATCTAGACTTTACTTGGTTGAAAACAACTGATGAGTTAGGTTTTTTATGCTTTTTATCTCGGTAGTTATTAACAACGAATTCTCGTTATTTTTTCAACGGAGATTTGGTTTATTTTAACCGTTTTTTTACACGACCTTAAATCGCCTCAGTTAGAGCCAATTTTTGGGCGTGTAATAAATGATGATTAGAAAAAAAATCGTCATTCAAATGTGTGAAATTGTGACTGAGAAGAATTTTAAAGGTTGGATTCCTGGCCCACAAGGAAAGTAATCGAGTGCGGCAATGACTTTCATCGGATTCTTTTTTCAACTGTCAAGCGTAATTATGCCTTTATGGAAGTTGCCAATATTCGCGTCTGTGATTTATTTAACCTACCAGTAGTTGAAACTTGGCTTTCGGCTTTCTGGGAGTTCTTAGATTCTCTATAGTTGAAGTGAAATGTTGTATAAAATATCGATCTTTAATAGCCTTACTTACAGCTTGCAGGCGAGCAAGTCTTGGTTACAACTTTTATCTTCTAGAATATTAAAATACAAATTAAATTTCACGTTAAAACTCCCAGCTAAGTCTGTGCTCCCGGATTATATTTTATAATGTACGCCTACTCCTATTCATACTAAATTCTCCTACGCAAGTCATAATATGAGTTTGAATCATTTTTAAAATACCTCGGGTGAGGTCTTGCCCTACCGCTTTAAATTGGGAGCCTGCCGGCCGTATTACCGGCAAATCTCTTCAGAAAATAATCTCCGGTACACGCCTTAAATTATAACTACCATCTGACATACATTGCGGAAGTTTCTTAAGCATGGCTTATTTCATAAATACTTCCCCATCAGTCGATGGACCATACGCATACACCTTCAAGTGCAGATTGATGTAATTTAATTACAACACAATCAGTTGCCATATGTCACTCAAATATGTGCTCAAAGTGGTTCACTTTTATATTGAAAGACGCCTCTGGCTTTATGCTGCTCCCCAATATTAACAACCACAAAAGCCAATCACCTTTGAACAAACGGTGTGCAAGTGACGGCCGCTTTTGAATTTAATACATCATCAATGCCAAAATGAGAAGTCATTTACTTCATATTTCATAATGGAATCGATGGACAAGTGTGTATATTATGTAATTAATGAACCAACCATGATATATCGAGTCAACCCTACCACACACTTTGTTTACAGAATATGCAGTAAGAAACCAGGCGAAAGGACTGCTTCGAAACACGTCAACTTTACATTAGTTACTCGCTGTTATCCGCTGTCAAAATGATGAACAAAATTACGCAACTCATCATATTAATTAAGAGATATATTCTGAATAATAATTGCCCAACAAGAGTGATGATTTATTATGTGGGCCTTAAACAAAAGTCTTTTAAGTGGAACTTGTGCAGGAACTGGAAGTTGGTAATTTGTTAGTATATTTATTCAATTAAGACCGTCCGTGAATGGTTGCCATGATGAACGGAAATGGTTAATGGGTGGGTCAAAAGTAACCCCATTTCATCCACCTCGGTGTTGTTAGCTTGTTGTTTATATTTTTCAAGTGTTGCAAGGAAAATCAGCCGCCATAATAAAGCTTTTGGCTTACAATGGATTAGCAGGTATCCTTGCTGTGAACTGCTGTGGTCATCCCTCTTGTAGGTAGCTGCTTTGGAGGAATTATTTAATTTAGCTCCTTGCAATATCTGCCATGGTGCTACCTTAAGAATAGGTCGGCGATTAGTCTTCTGAACTTCCAGATTTATTGTTGATGTAAGATTTCCTTCCAGTCAGTATAGTATTACTTGGGTACTTGCTGTCTTCACCTCATAAGATTCACTCCGGAAAAAAAAGATTTTTAAGCGAACAATTTTGAAAATTTTAAAATATTGTAAGTTAAAAGTTATTGCCTCAACTATTCTTTTGATGACAAGAACTAGCTAGTTTTTAATTTGCAAATTAAAAACTATGACAGCAGAAATATCTGAATTGTTTATTTCAAAAACGACATAAGTCAAGCGACCGGATAGGACTTAAAAAAAGCTAAACATTTTTTTCGAATGCATCTTAGTTTATAACTTGTCATACCTACTCAAAATTTGCAGTGTTGTGGAATATTTTCATATATAAAACAGTTTTTTGTTGCCCCTGAAAAGTTAATGCTCATTGAGTTACATGTTGTTTCTGAAATAAACATTTCATTTATCGGACGCACCCAATGACGACGACAACTGCACCCAACTTCAGTGCTAAGACTGTTCGTTCGCTTGTTCGATATTTGGTCATTTGTACAAGTTTGTAAACCTTTTAAGAAAATGCGTTGTTGAAGCGTGTATTTAGTATGAGGAAATCTATTTTCTTACACCATTGCAAATAATTTCAATCTTATGTAAATCAAAAATTTCGATGCTTTCATTTTAACTAACGAAAATAATTGTTGGCATCACTATGTTCTTTTTTCCGAGTGTTGTGCAGACGGGAAAACATCTAGAATTTATACCCTTATATACACAAATAATTTCAACTAGTAGCTACATATAGAGGGTTTTTCAATAAGAGGTGTTATTTTGGTTTTCAAAGAAAAATGTAATTTAAGATAATTGATCGGATGTTTATTTCATAATAAAGAGGAAGGTATGCCGTTAATAATGAAAAACAATCAGCCAAATGACCACCACGAGCACACATATAGGACCATATCCTTTTCATGAAATTTTCCATAACCAAATCGCAAAGTGGCTGCCCTATGTCCTCGATAGGCTCACGAATTTTATCTTTGAGGTCTTGAATCGACGCTGGGCTGTTGGCATAGGCCTTATCTTTCACGTGGCCCCAAAGGAAGAAGTCGCAAGGTGCTAAATCACAAGATGTCGATGGCCAATTGTGATCACCTCTTCGATAGATAACACGGTCCGGAAACTTTCCCGTAAAAGATCAATGGTTTCGTTGCTTGTGTGGCACGTAGCGCCGTCTTGTTGAAAGTAAACGTTGTTCAGATCAATACCATCCAACTCCGACCATAAAAAATCATTAATCATCTCCCGATAGCGCAATCCATTCACCGTAACTGTTGGAATGGACAAACCTGGGTTTTCTTCAACACTTTGGGCTACAGCAGCAATATGCTCAGTTGTTCTTGAGCAACGTGCACGGGTTTTATTGTTCACATCACTAACTTGTCCCAACAGCTCGAATTTTTCCACCAATTTCTGAATTGCGGTCCGACAAGATGCTTCACGACGACCAAAAAATGCCTTAGTTTTGCGAACTGTGACTGCAAGATTTTCACCAATTTTGTAGTGAATTTTAATAATTTCAATGCGTTGTTGAAGCGTGTGTCGTTCCATTTTTAGTAATGCCGTAGTTTCTACTTGTCAAATGTCAAAGAATAAAAGCTTCAAAAGTGACAACTACCGAAATAGCGGGTCATTCACAATAACACCTCTCTTTGGAAAACCCTTTATATGCAGGTTTCATTTGCTGTACCTAGCTGTTGACAACTTGTTCGAGATTGATGCGAAACAGCTCTAACACCTAACAACATTCCACAAGGACAACTTTTTTGCTTACAATGGATCAAAAGGTATTTCTTTCACCTCGAGGTATTGCAAAGCAAAGAGGTGGTCTAGCATATTATTTGTCTTTTTTTTTTAATTCATAATTAAGGCCAATGCCTGTTGAGTCAAAATTTCTTAAAACGTGGAACCCTGTTGTAGAAACCGAGAAAGACCATTAGGAATTATGACGCACTTTCACTTGAGTTTCCTCCCGCTCACTAAAAAACTCACCTAAAATAATTGACACTAGAACCGCTTTCGAATTAGCGCCCTATACAATACATACGGTGACCATTCGCCCTCTTTTTTTGAGGACAGTCCTCTTTTATCTTTTTATCCTCTTTGATTTTTGTTTTTATTTTTTTACTAAAAAGACAATACATTGTCCTCTTTTAAGAGAACTGACCAGTGTTCCCAAACTTTGAACACTGTTTTCCACCCTTTTTTTTATAAACAAAAGCATTAACTTTCCACTAAATTCAAAAAAAAACCCTCTAGTGAAATTTCGCTTTATTTTCAAAAAAAAAATTTCTTAAAACCGTTTTTATTAAGTGTCGCTTGTTGTAGAAAACTGAACAAAACTTTTATAAGAATGTGATGGTCCGTCCAGGCTTAGTTTTAAATTTCAGGCGCAGGTGCAGGTCTCCTTGCGACCTAAAAAAGAGTCTTGCAATATCAAATCAAAGGAACAAAGCAGGGTTACCCTGAAAATTTCTTAAAATGTTAATGAATAGGAACCTGAGCAGAAAAAGGGACCTCCACATCAAATACTTATTGATAGCAATACAAAAAAAAAAAAACAATGGCAAAAAAGATAAAGCTTTTACAAATTCATTTGATCAAAAATGCGCCTAAGAGAAAAGTCCATTTAAGGAAATTGCTGCTGCACATTTCTTTCTAAAAAAAACTTTTACGTTTGTAATCAAAACGCGATATAATTTTACTTTTACAGATGTTTTCGATGTTTTTTTCCCTGGGCCTTGTTTTTCCGTTTTCCATTATAAAAGCGCCAAAATTTGTGCTTTTCCCTGAAACATGCTTTCGGAATTTACAATCCTCCAACAGATGAGGCAAAAATTTATTTTTCTGTTGATTATCGTAGGTTCCTGTATACGATTCACAATTTTTTTTCCAACCCATAGACTCCATTGTGTTGGTAGTGTTGACAGACACGATATCAACGTTAACGCACTTAACGGACCAGTCCCATAAGATCCGTTGCGCATCCGTCATACGATTTTTTGTTTTCAAATAATTCCACAGCCATCATGGTAGGGTAGTCCTCTTAAAGTTTCGACCAGTGAATGTATAAACGGATCTTTAATCCGAGAGCAAACCTTCTTTATCCGTCGCATTCGTCATATATGCGTTGCTTGTAAGTTGTAAGTTACCTTCCACAAGCTAGAGTTAATTCTAACCCCCTGTCAAGTGAACTAGTTCGCAATGGACAAAATCAATTAGCTGGTTTTAAGCAAGTTCGTACTTCAAAGGATTTGTGCGCATTAACCCAGCAGTCGTTGGTTGTGAACAGCTGCACATCTTGTTCAAGAGAGAGATTACTTGAGTCATCATCATCAGAAGTTTGCCAATTCGATGCCATCGGCTATCACTCAAGTACTGAAAGTTGTAGTGACGAAACAAATCAAAGGTATTCTATCGCTTCCACAAGTCGATGCTCTGCAAACAAACGAGTCATCCTGCGCCAAACCGCATGATGAATGCACTGTCGCTGTTCGGGAACGGTATCCCATTGAATGCCAAATTTGTACACTCCGTTAACACAAGCTGACCAACTCCGTGCCAGACAATACTTCAAATTGCTTTGGATATGAATTTTCATTGCCATCGTGTGAGTGAAATAAAAATTTGCTTTCTTCCTCTTCGGCTATCACATATTCACTCCGAGTACAATTTGTCACAATAGCATTCTGAAACCTGGCATGGCCAGTAGGACTTACATTCAAAGGACATCTCTGTATTCAATTTCTTTCACAAAACTGAACAAAGATATGTTGACTCAAATGCAGGGAAGTGGCACGACGAAGGACATCATACACATAGAAAACCCTCTCGTATATCCGGCATATGCTGCCCGGATATAATAGTAATTCTTTTCTTCTGGTATTCGTCCTTTTTTGCTTCTCGAATTGGGACGAGTTTAACAAGCCCATACGGACAAAACTATCAACGCCCGGCAATGACTATACGATGACGACGATGTCGATAACTGGCACATGACTATGACTTTAAAATTCACGTTGCGATGTTTCGCAGGACACTGGCAAAACTGCAAGCGGTTGGCTAGGATTTCTGGAAATTCAATTTATGAGCACAAAGTTCGTATTACACTAAAATCGGAAGGATATCTCTCAGGCGAGGGGAAGGAAACCTACACCGAAAATATATACGAGTACAGACTAGGCACACACTTATGTGTACCGATCCGGGAATGTTGTGTATACCTCCCGCACATGCATGCAACGTGGTATCGTCTAACATGACTTCCACTCCTAAACTACAACGCCATTGTTGGAGAAGAGATTTTGCCAATAGACAAACTGCCGTTGCTGTTGCATGTGTGTGTAAGCGTATGGGGCTTTATGTTGTAAGGGTTTTCGTTTACTATATCTTCCATAGAATTGACGTAAGACATTTGCTAAGCACTTTATCGAGAGTGGGGCTGAGGCAGTGTCCTTTTTGGCAGAGTATCCAAAAATTTCATCGCAGTCGTCGTCTTAACGTTACCAAGGTAATAAAATATTTGCATTTGCGCCAATAACAAGGAGTCTTCGGCTTTCGGAGGATAACGGCTTATTGACGCAGCTAGACTCAGTACTTCTGGTTCCATGGAATTTCTAATTAAATTTCGTTACATCGACGATCAAGGAACAAAGCACAGTAGACTTTGTTTGCACACAGCGAATGGTTATAGCTTCGCTCGTCCTTTGTGGGATGGCTTCCATTTGAACAGTTGCTGTCGGCAAAAGTCGTTGGTATTTATTTCTGATCGTTGCTCAGTGGGCACGACTTAGCTTATTGAAAATCGGAATACCTAGTCTATTTGTTGTGTGTGCCTCTCAGGGGACTCCTTGGACTTATGTGGAGTGCAGGGTTTTCCATCAATGCCAACTGCAAACATACGTAACTTGTATGCTAATTCATACGGCCTCTGCGGCTTATATTGACTATGATCTTCGGGCTAGAAGCTACCACATCGGTAAGTACATTTTGGAGATTCCAATTATGGGCCATGGTCCCGAAGGACCTTTTCTAAATGCTACAGCAGTGATACATATGCGGGAGACTTGGATTACCGCAGCATCTGCATAAATTGCTGTACCACAAGCCATTCATGCATTTGAAAAGGACTGCGGCAAAAAGTATCCACAACCACGAGTGGTTTAAATACATCGTCTTCATCGTCAGTTTCTAATGTGGGCTTATCAGCGGGAGACAGAATGCCATTTGACTTGATTACTACGGATTAGTGAGTTATCCAATAAGTTTGTCCCCTTTGTCTGCAGTTAATGACACCAGAGGAAATCCCTAAATAAATACTTAGGGCAATTTGTTTCTTTTGCCACCAAACTAAATGGCGTATACACTACTTAGAGAGGAGTCAAGTGGGACTTTCCTCCTGTCATATATCGAAGAACTTCATTTGGCTTTGCGGTCAGTGATAGCGACCCCTTCAATAAGATGGATAAAAATAAAAAGGACGATGGTGTGCAAAAATAAACCATGCTAATCTATGACGGATAAGAGCCGAACGCTAATCACATAATCCCAGCCCCTACTTTGTTCCAGTGAAATGGGGATGAAAATGGCGACGGCGGAATTCTAGTTTTGGCTATGTGCTGACCTTAAGGGTTTGTTGTATAATACATTTGGAGGAGATAATGGTCGATGGTTTTTGGCGCCTTACAGAAGGTAGGTAGGAAGCTTTTTGTGCTGAGGTGGAGCGACACATTTGTCGGAAAATGGGTTACGCGTTGTTAATGTTGATTACTGCGAATTTGCTGTAAGCCATAAGACCATTTTGGACAAGGGCTAAGAAATAGGGTTCCGTGGAAAATGTGCAAATAACAGCATGTGCAAAATGTTTGCAGTAACTTTTTGGAGTACCTTTTCCAAGGGCCAAAATAACAAAAATTGTGTCAGGCTCTCGAAAAAAGTTCCAAATTGCAACTTTAGTTGCACAATGGTCCCGCTGGGCATAGATCTTAACGCTCGTTGTGAGGTGTATGAGTCATAGCCACAAGAAGTATATCGCTGATACAAGCTGACTAAATAAGATTCCTTCGTTATATAAGAGGTACCTACTCAGTGCGGAGAAGCTTCTCGAGAGGTTCGTTTTATTTCAGTTGTTACGAACTTTTTATTCGTTTTCTTTTTAGATAGATTTTTCATGTTTAAGTTTCCATATCTCCAACCACCGAGGTGAGTTCTGACTCTATCTTTCCTCAAAAAACAATAAAAATCAATAGGCACATGTGGTTACGAACTTGAGACTCAAACTTGAGACTGTTGCTGTTAAACTCCTCATATACATGTAGCTAAAATACGTTAAATGTTTAAACTAAAAGCCTTTTTGAGTAGGTACCTACGTATATAAATAGGTTGACTGAATAGCATTTATTGGCTAAAGAACATGACATCCACAATAACCATGGGGAGACACTCATTGAACTTGAACCACAATTTCGAAGGCTCACCGAAATTAAGCCAGATTTTTTTTTGAAAAAATGTCAGAAAATTTTCCATACAAAAGTCTGGCTTTCTTTTTTAGGAAAAAGGCCTGACTTTTCTGGCAATCTTTCCACAATTTCAGGCAGTTTTCCAAAAAGTTTTCCAAAAAGTTTTCCATTTCTGAAAATGTAAAAAACGACAGAAAACTTTTGGAATAAATCTGTTTGGAAAAAATGCCAGAAAAAAATGTAAAGCAATTGTTGTAACAAATTAACAGTAATATTAGACATTCTTGTTGGCGGGTCTTTTCTGGTCTTTTTTCTAAAAAGAATTTGAAAATTAGGCCAGAATATATTTATTTTCTGGCCTAGTTTCCATTTTACTTTCTTGCTCTTTTTCCACACTTGTCTGGCCTAATTTCCAACGTTTCTGGCGTATTTTCCAAACAATATTTTCCCAATTTTGATTAAATAATAATTTTCTGGCGTTTTTTAGAAAAAAAAAATTCTGGCGTAATTTCCGGGAGCCATTTCGAAGCACAGCTTATGTTTTGTTTAATGTCCGTCTCTATCATAAGCGTAAACACTTTTATTTATGGATTGCACCGTCATCACGATCGGCATCCTTCTTCTGAGTAGGTACCTACTTCACTCAGAAACATCGTCAGGCACACAGTTGAGAGTATGAACCGAGAGTCACAAAAAACTTAAGTCTTTGATCGCTATATAATTTTTACATAATTTCCACCTGTTCGGTAAACCTTGGAGCGAAATCTTTTGAAGACATTTCTTTAAAGTTGGTCTAGACCTGAGATCGGTTGTTTTGGAAAGAAATTAATTTAGTCGTTTATTAAAACGCACGATGTAAATGGATACATGCAGTGTAGTATGTGAAATCAAGTCGAAATTATCGGTCGTAGATCGTAGACTACTAGGCGAGGGGTCCCAGGGTCGATTTCAATATAAACACAAACTACATTTTGAGTCTTTTTTTTTCTACTGCGCCACCTCTCGCGAACGTCCAAAAACAACCGAGAGTATATAACAATTCATAATTAACCTTTTGGACTTGGCATTGTATAGAATTGTATAGATTCCTTTCATTTGTCCCTTTCCCTTGTCCCAAAAATTAAAAACTTACACAAAACGAATGGTTGTGAGAAGCTAGGCCTAGGGCCTGTTGCGCCAACTATTTTTTTTAAGATTTTTACTTGTAGGTACCCTACAAGAGTATGTACCTTTAAGAGTTATAGATATAGCAACAAGTTCCAGATGTATTTTTTCCTTTGAACTACACCATCCTGGGAATGTAAATTTTTGTTCAGTCGGAGTGTATCCCCAGTGTCTCTGTCTAGGTTTGTCATGCAAATTTAATTTCGAATTTTTCACAAGTGCGTTCTAAAAGAAACTAAAAGTCAATGGCGGGCCACTCACATTCCCCATCCTTTGCATAGATGCAAATTTTCTCCCACCCTTGCTTCTGGGTGTTTGCCTGACGCGTAATTAAATTTCCTTCATATCTAAAACATATCCGATGTCAAATTCCCTCGAGCGATTTCGCACCTGCCTTGAACTCATCGAATAACGTCGGCACAGGCCCACCATTCCCATCAATGGCATTCGATGCCAAGAAATAATTAGGTACTCTACTAAAAAGAAAGAAACCTTGTTTCACCATTATCCTTGAGGTGATTGTTTCGATTGTTGAGGTCTTTGCTTTTGCTTTGAAATACCGAAATGTCGTGCTATTTCAAAATTCAGTACATTAATTTGAAACATTTTCCTTTTGATTAATCCTAACCCAGCCCGCATCCGAAAAGTTCCCTCCCTTTAGGGGATTTAAATTGTTAGCTTCTCATCGTCCGCTTGTATTTATAATATGTGTAAGCTCACTCCCCTGCTCTGTTTATCTATATTGCAGAATCAAATATCCTGGATCCGAAGAAGAGATTGGCATATTTTATCATCTGGAGCTCAACTTTACACAAACGACGAGAGATTTGCGATACTGCATACGCCGGGCTCAAATACGTGGACCCTGCAAATAAAATTCGTTCAGAGGAGGGATCATGGCATGTACGAATGTCAGGTAAGTGCAGTGCACAGTTCGTCATAAGATATTCATGATTTTAGCATCTTACCCAGTCTGTGGAGCTACACGTGAGTGTGTGCAAGAGTGTGAGCGCCCTCAGTCGATTTTGCTGCAGCATTATGATGAGAATCTGCTCTGTAATCCGGCACAGGGCGGAGGTTTATTTTGTTTCATTTTGCACTCTCTCTCTCATTCTTTCGCCCCAAACAGTGCAGAACTAGAATTGAATTGTATTTTTGAATAATTTATTTGCATATTTTGTTGGGAGAGATAGAGAGAGAGAATTGAATTGAATTTCCATACATTTATAATCATCGGGACTTACGGGAGTGACATTTGATGATGGGGATTTATTTGTGTGCACCTGTATACATGCGGTATCCTGACAGAAAGTCAGTTGTTGTGTGCCTCTCGAGACGTATTTGCATTTCCCTAAAATGAATTGTTATCGTTTTGAATAAAGGAACGAACAAAGTAGTATGAGATCCAGAAAGGACGTAAATGCCAAAATGTTTGTTTATGAATTTTTTAAGCTCGATTTAGTCCTTTTTCATTTCCTGCTGTAGTCAGTTTGACTTTCTCATACATGGGGATTTAAATGCTTTAATATTGTTTCTCAAGTTAGTTGTTAGAGCTAGGAAATTGCATATCAGTTGCAATCAGTTAGGTCCGAAGATAGCTCATGTTGTAGACCAGCTACAAAGCAAATTTAATCTTCTGATGGGGGTGCATTTGAGGGCAGTACTCTCTTTCCAAATGAGTAAGGACCCTTCCTTTTAAGACCTCACTTGCACGACTGCAGCTGAATTTATTGTTCAATGGATACCTGCCTCTTACCAGTTGGGCTACCCACTGACGTAACACAAACCGTGCGGTTGCCATCCACAGCTACCAGTGCTTCGAGCAACTCGACCTCCTAATTGTTTGCTGCTTCAATTGGATTGCCAAATTGATGGCATTACGGTGTCACTGCATTAACCAACACGACACATTTGCCCCAGAAAGCACAACCTCAGTAGTTTTGGAAAAACCACGAACATCTCAATACCGCTTGCGGATCAAATCCAAACGACTCTCGATGTCAATATACAAACTTATTAGAGACAGTAAGCAATTTCCAACCCAAAAAGTGCATGCCAACCCTGCCAAGACCACAGAGTCGGTATAGTTGTGTGTTGCCATGCACCAAACAGCCCATATATGGCTTTGGCTCTCCGAATGACAACCGCCTTATGGCCGGAGAAGAATTTCGACACATCCCCACATATATTTCCACTGCAGTCGAAGACACTAAACAATAAAGCTGAATACATAATCGGCACTTAAGAGCGAAGACTCCTCGCACCATGCCAAGTCAGATACGAGTTTATATCTACCGATTGCTGGGTGCTCGTTTAAATATGGATTCCCACTTGATCCCAGGCCAACAGCCATTCCCCAAAACTGGCTAATGTCAGCAGTTGTCCGAAGGACACTTCAAACTGTCGTCCTCCAGAGTTCTAGCTTTCCCCAACGAATGGCAAAAATCAGATTAAGCAAGAGTTTATAACACAGCTCAATGGCACTGCAATAGAATGGAAACACACGCATACGAGTATCCTGCACAGGGTGGTCGGTATTCGCACTGCCACAAATCGATTTGATCAAATCAAACCCCTGGGGACGCAGACGGTCTGGATGGATGGCCACTCCTGGGGTTTCTTTACGAATCTTCGAATGGCATTTCAAGTATATAGATACCATCTATTTCGGTAATACCGAGGACCTGGCCCGAGTGGGTGTACGCTCTGATGGAAATGGAAATGGAAATGGAAATGATTCAAATCAAGAACTTATTTGCAATAAGGATTCTTCTTCGATTGTCTTTTGCTTTCCCTGGGTGATACTGTCGTCATCGTCGTCGTCGTCGTCGTCGTCGTCGACGTTTTGCTTTGTTTTCGCTTGTGAGGTGTTGTTTGGGTCGAATGTGTCTTGTGTTGGATACCGTTCACTGATGGCCGATTGTGCTGGAATTGCTCTCCAAACAGATATAGATTTAATGCGCACTGTGTTCGTGCAGGACATCAATTGGCGGAAATGGCAGTAGGGTGCCAATAATATAAAGTTGAGTAAGAGGTACTTGACATAAATTGTGTGACGAGGTTTTTCTCTAACTGAAGAGTTTCTGCTAGTAACCTGAGTGGCCAAGTGGAATAGCTTTGGCTCTGCTTTATGGGGCCCTTGTTGCCGACAGGTTTTATTGACTTCTACAGGTATGTGGATTCAGTGGTCTTAATCAGGTATTCACTTGGGAAGGAAGTTCACACCGGAATGATGAAAAATTGGCAGACTTTGGAGATTTTGGCAACAATTTGACTTTCTTAAGTAGCCAAGTAGCCCTAAGCCTGAAAAGCTGTAGGCACCCTTGAGACAACACTCTGTCGTCTTCAGACACTTTTGCAAAGAAATTCAATGGGAACACCTTTTTGGTAAGACCGAGCGATCTTAGGTTAGGTAAAGTTGAGTGAGGTTGTGAAATCGTTAGAAAACCTAACCTAACCTATGATTGCTCAGTCTTAAAAACAAGTCATCCTAAAATGAAGAGAACTATGAAAGGAGATTAGAATTTTTGACAATTCGTAGGCATTGACTGTCAGTTTTTAACGGAAAATTATCATTCCTATCGTAAAGTTCACGCTGACCTTAAAAGGTGTCTTTATTTCGTTGAACGTACTCTTAACTCTACCAACTGAGCTTGTGGTGGATATTTTTAAAAAGAAGTATTCTTCATGCCGTAAACCCAACAGCTCATTAACGCAGAAGAAATAAATAAAAATAATTAAAATTCTTAAACAGCTTGTTTCTGACTTTTAACTAAAAAAAAAACCTATGATATATCTTCAAAGGAGCTAAGACTTTTCCTACCTTGCCTTTCGCACCCAACCAACTCCACATGACTGTTAAAGACTGCCAGTTCTGTCTGATTTCTCAGACTAAGACTGTCAGTTCTACCTAATTTCAACGTGAGTAGGACTGAAGACTTCCTAGAGCCATTCTTCTAACTACCTCTGAACAATTCCCCACCAAATGTACAAATGCACTCCATCAAACTAACCCCAGACGTTCTCAAAAATATCTCCATTCGAAATAAATCGAAACGACAACTCAGTGCAAAAATATTACAGACAGCGAGCGCGTGCTATTTTATGTTCCCCACGTCACCAACGCAACCCATGACTCCTGCTCGGCTCACGGTCGAGTGGCATAAGCTACAAAACCAAGGTCCCAACTTGCCACCAGCTGCTGCACTCATGACTCCTCGCTCATTGCATTAATAATGAAATAGTACAAAATGAAAATATACCACCTCGCAAAATCCCGCATGCACACTCGCATTCGCTGTATACTTGGCACTTGGGTCGTTTTCAATGCGAAGCCGTTCGGAAATAAATCCGTTCACCCTGCGCTTAGAGTGAAGAGCGGGGCAAAAATATGTTACGTATACCATTCTCAGGTGTGACTTGAATTGTGAGAACACATCTCCCGCGCACACGATTTCAGGGATAAATTTGATATGCACTCCCAATTGGGGTGCGGGCGCCCCCGTCATTAACTTTGCATACGACAAACGTTTCGAACACCCAGCGTGACCTCTGAAATTTGCTGCAATATCTGTCGGTTTGTCGTGAAAAACTGACGGTCAGTAGCTGTTAACTATTTGCAAATGTCTGACTGCATTAAGTTGAGGCTTCCCCATTCGGACAATGCGTTGATTAAATTCTTATACATGACGTTGGTTATTCAGTTTTTGGGGTGGTCCCCCGCATCTAACTGATGTCCTTTTTTTATTTTGCAGGTCTCCACTCCAACCGGTGTCATTTCACACTTTGTGAATTTACAAGTAGTCGTGCCAGAGGCATTCATTCTTGGATCTGGTGAGCTGCATGTGGACATGGGATCAACCATTAATTTAGTATGCATCATCGAAAAGGTAAGTACTTTAAATTGCTGTTAATTAGTTCTAATTTGTTTGAGTGCGAAGAGTGGATGTACTTATGAATTAGGGGAAATAATGTCCGAGCGGTTTTAGAGTGAACGAAAAAGGACTCGCACCTTAAATTCACTGGGCCTGTAATCATTTTTAACTTTGACACTAAATATTTTGTAGGTCGCAATATGCAATTTTGTCGAAAAATTTTAGTAAGAGAAAGATACTGTATTCTTACAAATATAGTTAGGTATAGGTACCTGAATGTGGCTTGTTCATATCTTTTAATTTCTCTTTTTTTCCAGCCAGTAGGGTTTTTTTTGTTTTTTAAATTAACTTTTTTTATAAGCAACTTTATGTTTTTCCACCATAATTGATTATGTACCTTAAAGTAATTCTTAACACAGAAACTTCCACTTCATTTGTATCAACAAAACTATTGACGATCGAGTTATTTCGTTCGACCCAGTCGTGCATTTTATTTAATTTTTTGTCCTCAAGGCCGGCAACCAATCTCTTTCATCCTCGTGTCCAGATATTCCAACAGTGGCCACATTTTTAACCTCGTCGCTGCTTCTGATGAGCTCCAAGTAGTTCGTGGTCTTTCAACTTGTAGAGAATTTTCTGGGTGATTTCATGCGCAGTTATTCGAATGGATTCTTCTTTCTTTAAACTTTTTTAACCGGCAGAGCAACCCTTCATTAATTTGTACATTGTTTCACAAATGCCATACTTTTTCTGTGTTTGCATTTTTGTCTTTTTTGTTCGATGTGCTGGCGATAGTTTTATTCAAAATAAACATTTTCTAGGTCACAATGGGTAATTCTATATGGAAAATGCAATTAGTTCGTTAAATTTAGTCTGGCCACTAAATATGATTATTCGTATGAGATTCTCAGATGAACTCGCCGGCGAATCTTCTTTCGAAGAGGACAAAGTCAAATTTCCCGGGTTCCTGGAATGTGAAATGCAGGAATCAAAATTTTACTGATTAAATAAAGAGCACCTGGCATTATTTCCCTTATTTGAATGCACATGTACAAAGAATATGGAGAAGACATATCTGTTTGGCAGTACAATAACTGTAGATTGGAACAGTAATAGAAGTGAGAAGTGACAACATTCCTTACTGACAGCAAATGCCCGAGACAACGAATAACGCAACAGACTGATGAAAAGTACAATGGAGCTAGCTTGAGTTTTAACCTGGAGCCTGGACACTAAAAATGATCGGTACCGTGCCCTGATAATGCTGACTGTGCTTGCCAGGAAACAGATAGCATTGGCATAGTCGAAAGGACATAAAACATCATAATGGTCTTATAACCTATTTACACCGCACCGAAAACCGTGTTTTCGTCGAAAACTCGTCGATGCATTCACACCGAACGCCAACTCAGTGATGCCAGATCGTGGGTAGTTACCCCCTTCGTAAGCATTTCGCCCTTCAAAATAAACTAAAAGGCATTTTTTATCTCTCAGAACAAAAAAATTGTGTATTTTGTTGTTTGTCAACGTCGACAGGCAAAAAAAGGCATTTTTGGATATTGGGTTGTGGGCAATTCAGTCCGAAAAGTCTGGCATCACCAACTAGCTTTCGTTTGACGTTTCAATCAGCTCTGAGGCACTAATCGTGAAACTTCTGTATAAACCTTTTTTTGTTACGAAATTTCGATCGCATTTAAAAATAATATTAGCCCATCAATTAAGCGCGGAAAGTGATTTTATATTGTGGGTTGTGACTTCTGTTCGGTCAGCTGTTCTGCTGAATTTGCTGAATATTGCAAAAGGTGTGTTTGTTTCAACAATCCAAAGATTGGAATTCGTTTTCTTGGAAAACGACGTAAACAACTCGTTTTAAAAATGGAAATATGTAGGTATGGGAAAAATTTTGAAACTCTTGAGTTTTTTTCGGGAAAACTCAGTTTTCAGCTCGTTGTATAACTGTCAATGACGTAAAGTAAATTTACATGAGCAAGTACGATGACTTGAACGACACCTTATCGCAAATGGTTCTTTTCAAAGAAATTAAGTAGAGGACTACTATTTTTTTCAGCTGACAGTGTTGCGGTATTGTCACAACTAGTAACCTTTCTGTAGTTTTGTCCGAAGAGCTGTTCCACTTACAATTTTTGTTTACGAAAAAAAGTGTTTTTAAAGTCAAACATAAAGTGTTGACAACGTTTCCTTTATCTATTGCTCGCTGTGAAGACAATACGACTTCCAACGCTTCTTCCGATGAATTTCAGTGTGAATACGTTTCGCTCTTTCGAGTACCTACGTTCTACCAGCAAAGTAAGAAAAGAACACATCACATATCCCTAGATGTGAAGTAACTCCCTCTTAGTGTGGCCCCAGATTGTCTTTAATTAGGTTTTTTCCAACTACAAGTATACGTTGTTCGGAAGTAACACTAGCTATACGGTTCGCGCGCAGCAAAACACAGCTCTTGCATTTGAAAATAACATTAAACTCGGTCCGTGGTAATCCGAAACTCCACTTTTCCTAATTAGAAACACAGAAGTACACTTCACATTCGGTCGCACTATCATTAGTATCAAATTAGCACAGAACCTTTGTCTTGACAAGCATGCCCCACACCAGTGGATATGGAAATGCTTTTATCCGGATCCAGTTCCGGTCGTATACATCATGGCGCTGTGTAATGTGACAATGTTAGTGTGTCACTGTGGAATTTATTTAAAGCAACAAAATATGTATGCCGTCAGGACATCTTCCGTCAGAGGTACAATTTAACTTTGTGTCTTCGTCACTGCTGCTGATCGTATCGCCTGACACTGAAATGTTAGCACTTGCACACATTGCATTAAGTATCAATTTTATGTCCATTCAGGGCAAATGGTCCGCTTCCATACTGCTGCTGCTGATGTCGGTGTCACACGAAGAAGGGAAACACCAGACAGAGCTCACAAAACGAAAGTGTGACGTGCCGTCACTTTTTCTTCAGTGTGGGACTGTTTAAAAAAGTTTTGATAGATACTCGTATACGAGTACGTATGGCAGGAAACATGTCGGTTGCGTCTAACAAAATAAATCGCTCCTCAGTGTGGAGACAGTTGCACTCGAATGTGTGTTAATTAAAATCAGTTCCTCCATTTAGAGTAGACGGACTGTGACTGACATTGTTGCAATATATGGCGAAGGACGCTTCCCAGATTGGAGTGCCATACCCATACCATACACTGAAATGTGTTGTTGGTCTGCCGAAGGGTATGGGGGACGTTTGCATGTGGCTCACCTCTTGTTCCGTTTTGACACAAGAGTAGATCCATTGTCTGCGGGAGGTTAGGCGGGCATTGTTCTTCGGTTCAAGCTTTCGTTTGTTAACTATCACATGGCCTTCTTTGAACAAATGTCTGTCCGACGACAGGCTGTGTGCGAGAACAGTGAAGAGTGCCCATTCAGACGGAAGCTTTGTCCTGTTTTTTGTTTGTTGGTGTAACCTTTAGTTCAAAGAGGTTAATCGGGTTAGCAATCTGTTTACTCTGCTGAAAAGGCTAGTGGGGTTGGTCTTGGGGCTAGTGCTTTTGTGCAGGTGCCTGTTGTGAATTATTGTGCTTGGCGTTTTTACAGGCTCATCCGACGACAGTGCAGCTGTGTATTGTAGGTAAGGCTTAAGTTTTCAGCGGAGTTTTTTGTGATTTGCGGTGTGGAATAGCGGGTGGGAGACACTGTGGTGCATGGAGAAACTGTTTGAGACCAATTTGAAATGTAAGAAGAATTTATTTACCATGTCGGATAGTTGGCTTGTCAAACCTTTGATGTCGTGAGGTGATAATTCAACCGAAGGATGCTTAGCAGGGTTTTCAACAGACCAAGCAATATCGTTTGAGGTCGCCAATAGGTTCCAAGGGCATTTTTTTTTAACTGAACGACAGCAAAAGTGTATTGGCGGCAAAATCCGAATTCATGCTGCTACATGGTGCTGTGCCAAGACACCTCCTCTGAAACCAGCTCTTTTAGGGGATGAAACTGTAAGTGGCAACTACTTACAGCTTACTGCAGTTGATGGGCTGTTAAAGTTAAATGCGCTACATACTTCTAGGTTCTTTGCAGTTGCTCCGAATCCTGTCGTGACTTTGACAATCCTCACAAAAAATTTGACAACTTTTATTTCACTCTAGGAACCGCAATTGTGGTTTGTTCACAAACTAATAGATCCAAAAGTAAGCCTCCGACAATTTTTTGAGCAGTACAAGTGGCAGTGTCAAGCTGCGCACCTAGACCATGTACATTTTATAGGTTTGTAGGCCGAGATCTTTTCCCCGGACTAGGACCAAATCAAAATCGATGCTGATTTGGCAATTTTACGCGCAAAACCTCTTCACGTTTTTTTCTCCTGTTCCTTTTTCATTCGATCCCAGCTACCTCTTCTAGCAAACTACCTATGTCCCCGTAGCTGTCTCTTTTTCGTTTCTTCGGAGTTCTGAACTACTGCCCAAAAACCTCTCGCTTTTTCGATTCATCGGAGCTCGGAATAACTGTTTAAGAACCTGTCTCTCTTTTGTTTCATCGGAGTGCTGAAGGACTCCCAAGAACTTGTCTCTTTTTCATTTCATCGGAGTTCGGAACTACTCCGCGACGAGCCATCCCAATTTCCACTTCAACCTGTCCTCTTATCCTTTCCTTTTCAACGTAGTTCCATCAATTGTTTTAAATTTAGTTGAGTGCAAAATTGGGTCAATATTGCACTCCACGACTAATTTTTAAAAAATATATACTCCCATGATGCACCCCTATTTCGCAAGCATCCGTATCCATTTCCGATTCGAACTTGATCGGAATTTCACAAATTTAAATATTTTCATTTCCACTTGCCTAAGCCAAAACATCGAATATTTAAAGAGAACCCAAATTGTTTACACATCATCGTCGTCGTCACTATAACACGAAAATTCGATTAGTTAAGCCATTTGGAACGTCCGATAAGCCGCAATTTGCAGGTTATTCTCAATCTGCATAAATAATTGGCATGCTTCATTATTTGTCAATTGAACGGCGTGCGCGCTCTTGAATAGTCCAGTTGCCCACAAACACCGACGCCACAAATTGCCAGTAAATTATGCCCGAAATGTTCAATTTAATTTTGAGCTATTTCACGCCCCACCCATAATACCAACGCATCCAAATATCGTCCATGTCAGTCGGGTGACATTAATAACCATGGGACTTGTGGAACTTTTTTAAATAAAGTGCGCTTTATTCGTTGACTGAAAACTGCTGCAACCCAATTCTAGAACCACACTAACACTGAGGTGGCAATACCTCACTTCCAATCGAAGCCATACCAGTGGTAAGCAAAAAACGTACTTGGTCTATAAATCAGTCCGCCCGACGCATCCCCCATCTGGCTAAGCCAAAAATGCATTCCGACTGTCCCGAAATGCCACAAAATAATAAAAAGTTATTTATTATGAGCACGCTTGCAATATTTGGTTAGAACGATTTTGCTACAGGGAAAAATGCTACTATAGCTGTAGCCAAATAGAATATTTGCTGTAAAATGTCCTCGTATACAGCTGCACAGTGCGTAGCGGTGGACCTCGAATAAATTTCTCTAAACAGATTTGACTGAGCCGATAACCACACATTTTGTGTTCCTTTACATTGTGGCGGCAGGCGACAGTGGCACGCGGTGTTCGTAGCTAATTGAAATTTAAACTGAACACTGTTTGGTCATTTATTGAAATCAATATCAATGCGTGGGAGAGTGTGTGTGGAATGTATTTTCGTTTTATTGATATGTGGACGGAACGGGTGATTTTATTTAACTTAGTTGTTGTATGGTCATTTGCAGAGTCCAACCCCACCACAGTACGTGTATTGGCAGAAGAACGATCGCCTCATTAACTACTACGATGCCAGGAGGGACATTTCGATTGAGACCACACCTGGCACCAGGACACAGAGTCGTTTGATAATACGAGAGCCACAGATAGCAGACTCAGGAAACTACACATGTTCGGCCAGTAATACAGAGCCAGCCAGCATATACGTGTTCGTCTCGAAAGGTGAGTAGTTGCTTTTGAATTTCATTATCCTCAGGTAATTTTTTTGTTGTCGACTACGCGACGCTATGTCGAGGAGTAAATGTTGCTAAAGACAGGTAACTTTTTGTAGGTCCAACTGGGAGGGACAAAGCTGTATCAAATTTCTGTCAAGATAAAGTTTTTTAAATGCCTTTTTCTATGGGGGGCGCCACGCCCCATTTTCCAGGTACAAACAATATACCCCGACGTACTAAAATTTGGATTAAAAATGATTTGAATTTGTTTAGTTTGCCACGCCTTGTTTATGAATCCCGCCCACATTTTGCGAAATACCTAAAACAGACTATATCCATCAATGTTCCTACCAACTTTTAAACGCACAGCAGCCGCAACTGTAAAGATATAGATCGCGTTAAAAGTTTGTGTTTTAAATGCCAAGATGTAGTGATCAAGCTCTTTTTTATGGGCGATGCCACGCCCTCTGGATCATGAAAATTCGTTCTCCTTGGACCCACTGATGCATCACTGTCGTAAAATTTAAGATTGATTAAAGATTCAAACAGACAGATAAAGAGACTTATTCTAGATAATTCCTGAAGACGAAAATATTACTGACTTTGATGCCATTACCTAGCCTTGTTTTCAACTCCTTGTGTAAGCTTACTATTCAACCCCTCAGGCACCCGAAACTATAAAGGCTCCGAAGTGGATTTGTCCTTAACTGTAGCTCCCCTTCCATTCGATTGAGAGTTCAAACTCTAACTATGGAAGAGTAAGTAAGAAGCCCTGCCTAAGGTTTTATGTGGAACTTTCGCTACCGTTTGCTATTTTTTTAAAATAACATACATATTTTCAAAGGGCCTTGCCCTTATGATATAAGCAATACGATTCCTCGTCGTGAAGTGAATGTAAAAAGAAACGTTCAAACAAAAATTGGGCAGACTAATATTGGTCTTACTATCGTTCCCTGAGGTACTTCCGTTATCAAGGCTTCAAATACGGAGGACTTCCAATCCAGTGCAACTATATTTGGTAACGATTACGCAAGTGCTTCTTTAAAGGCCTAATGGGCTAGCAAATTATAATCTGAGTTTTTAAGGGAGTAAGTGCCTTTTTGATAATTTTATCAGAGTCTTGAAAAAATCAAGTAAGAAAAGCATCGGTCAAATGATGCATACTTGACATACTTATCATTCATTTATGGCAAAGGACTAGAGAAACTCTAAAGAACTATACAATATACAAACGCAAACTCAGGGTTGACCAAGCAAAATATTTGGATCCAAATAACTCGACTGGCAATTGTATTCTCCATGATTTCTTCTTAAAGACATGGTAAAAAATAATAGTTAAAGAAAAATCAGTTGCCAGAGATGGCTGAGGGTTATTTGGTACAAAAAAGAGGAGCTTTCGAAGTAATTTCAGAGTCAAAAACACCATAAAATCAGTTGATCTTCTAGAGCAGTGATTCCCAAAGTTCTTTTTAACAGTCAATATAGCCTGAGTCGGAGTAAGCCAGAGTTTGGTTTAAAAGGCAGCCTTTTTTATCGCTCTCCGTACTCAAAAAGAAAGACTTGTTGGTCTTTTACCTTAAGTAGGATACTATCTTAAATTTAAAGCTGCAACTGTCTTCGAAAGAACGCTCTGATTGTATCCTGTATTAATATTACTCAATGCTTCCCCTCTAGGCTTGGGGAAGAATGTCTGCAAGGCTTGCAGTCAACTGAGGAATAGTCTCCGAGTTTATATGATGAAGGATATTTTACTGCCAAAAACCAAGGACCACCTTAAAGCATGAAATTGGATCGATTTCAGATCGATCGCCGATATACATTTATATTCTTATGCCACTCTTACACTACGTGCGCAATGCATCGGTTTCGAAATCTGCGAATTGAAATTGAATTTACCGGGCTCCCAAATTTCAACTTCAGTCTTCCACCATAGAGTTGCTCAAAAAGTGCACGAGTTCATAGATCTGGTTGAACACAATCTTTTTAGCGCCTTGTTTCTTTTTTAAATGATTTTTGTCGATTATGAAAAATCATGCGAACCGGCTCGACAAGAGACACTAAATTGAGGAAAGCATTTTGAAAGCGGTCGTTCCCGCTTAATCCGATCATACTGTGCTTCAGCTGTCAGCTGGCAAGAGCGTTCAACAGTCATCATTAGATATTAATCAGGTGTAGGTACATGTGTATATCTATAAGCCTTTATCAACCAGCAATAATGCCAAAAACACTGCTGACCAACTGGAGCAATAGATTTTTAAAATTACTTAAGACCAACCAAGACGGTCAACTCTGCTATACGAGGTTATTCAACAATTGAAGGAGTTGATCAATACGGTGTGAAAACCTATTGAGCATTTGAAAGAGTTGATCAATAAGTAGGTAGAGAGACTAGTAACCAAGTGAACAAGTTGATCAAGTTGTTGGTACAGATTGCCGTGATCAACTGGATGCAGCAGTAACTCTTAAGTTTAATAAGCTATAATCCACTAAGAGTGCGGCGCAAATAACTTAAATTTCCAGTTGAATCACATTGCTCTATGCCAGTTACAGGATTGTGTGAACTGGACAAGTACACACATTTGTGAAATAATATGAGCAAATATTCGCACGCAGTACGATGAATAAGTTCAATTGTGCGACCCGCATTAGGGACTCCGCTTTTTGCCCACTGAGTGTTGAGCCCGCCTTAACTATCAATTGCACTCATTTCTTACCTGCAAGTTTAAATGATTTCTGAATCCCAAACCCACCTCGGTGTTCAATAAAATTTCCATCCCCCGAAATACCCCCGGTTCTACTGTAAATTATTTGCGTCATAGTTCCATTAATCATTTTCGGACGTACGGTTGTGTGCTTTCAATGAAACTGTATTACAATTTGCATGCAATTACTCCTATTCGTGCAGTTAAGCCTTTGGCTACGCTGGGAACTATTCGCTTCCCAAACATTTCCCCTAGCAATTAAACAGCTGAAAGCCTTTTCAATTGTCCCACTGCAATTGTCCCATTTTATTAACAAATCCCTGCGGTTTTGCACAAACAAACACAACGACTCAGGAAATAATGGAGAGTGGGTGAGAATGAGGATATCTCGTTCAATATTGTAGACAGATGTTAAGAAAATCTGCCACTGGTGTGAGTATCTCAAGCTGCGTGTCAATAAACATCCGATATATGACCCCTGGGGCTTTATGGCATTTCCTTGTGTTCCCTCGAATAAATCGTTATTCCTTTCTTCATTCCTTCTACTTTAAGAGATGCTTGAAAAAGTATGTTTGCAAACTATTCCCATTAAAATAAATTTTCAATTTTCAACTTTGCTACAAGAAGAAACCCCAATGTGCGGATGGATATAGGGCTCTTCACGCTCAGCACAAGACTAGTGGCGAACAGGCCAACACATAGAAAAAGAGCGCGCAAAAAAAATATATATCGTTGCTTGGAGCTTGGACATTTTATAATACTTGAAAGTCTCCTATAGAAGAGACGGCCCAGCTGCTGGTCTACCACAGATCAAGGACACTTGAGCATTTATTTCATTCATTCTGTTGAGCGCCAGCAAAGTTTATAGCACGCTCAGTTTACGATGAAGCATAAAATTCTAATTAATTAGAAACATTGCGTGTCAATGGGAGACACACAATACTTGCCCCAGTGTCGACTGTCGAGTAGTTTTTCCATTTTTTTTAGTACTTTTTTAGAACTTATTTGTGGATGTTTCCTTGTTGCAAAGTTTAATGCGAGTTAAATTTTTAATTGAAGTGCGGGAGTAAATAACTTCATGTTATGCAATGTACGACAAGTTGAGGAGGATGTTTTTGCTTGGCAGAATGTAGCATTGCACACAAGACTTGTATGTGAAGTGACAAGGGATAGTTGAAAGGTACGTACGTGAGGCAAAACTTCGCTAGGGTGGATGGCCGCCACCCATGTCTAGACAAAAAAATCTCGACTATATGTGTCTGATGAAGTTTTCTTGCACTTTGCTGGCGTGTAGGTACGTGTATGAGGCATATGTCGCATGTGCCAATAAAGTTTTGCGACAACGTGAAGAAATTCGTAATGTGATATGACTATGGAAGTCTCTGGCGCTATAGTGCAGAAGAATATTTGATTTTTTAAGCAGCATTGGTGTAGGTATCTACGTGAGGCAATTTGAAATCAATGCCAATGCCTTGCAAGTGGGAATTCCGCGGAAGACAGAGGGAGCCCTGTGGGCTATGAGTTTTAGAGGGAGTGGCTATTAACAAATTATGATTATACCCGATTACTAGTACTAAGCACTTGTCACTCATCAAGTTCATCTACAGAAAGGTTGGCTACAATATGTGCACCCCGGAGACCAGCTGCCTTCACAGATTTTATTGTTATTATTTCTGGCTTGAGGTTGGAGGGGTTGCACGATAGAACTCTACTTCTACAGTCTATCTGAACGAGTACAATCTGCAGCCCTCTATAGGGTTCTATGGCGGGCTGCATCGTCGATTGCAAAGGGCTCCACCTGAAATACGTTGCTCTGATCAGGAAGCCTGATCAATCCGGCTGCGAGTCCATTCATGGGTTCATCTGCGTTCCATGCTCCCTTACAATCAAATTCTTAAGTTTTTGTCTGTTTGTAGATGGATTTGTGCTAGCCCCCATTGAAAGTACTCTCCCAATCCTTAAGAATTTTTCAGAAACCATAAGCCTCAACAGGGAGTAGCATTTTTTTTTTCATCGTAGCGGGAATTTTTTAATGTGTAAATTTTCCTTTGGCTTCACTCGCTTTCGGAGCCTTCTTCAAATATTTCCTTTGCACATTCAAATTGTAATTTTAAATCTTTTCCTCATTTATATTTTAGGAGACAATATGGCAGCCATTTCTCGGCGAAAAACTTCATCAGCCGATCGGATTGCAACGATATTAGAAAATTTATTGGTTCCATGTATTTTAGTTAATACGTTAGCATTTAGGTAAGTGCTGCACAATTTTATTCAATTTATTTAATCGAATCACAAAAAAAAAGAAAACAAAACATCTGTCACGTCTGACAAACATCCGAGAGCATAACTGTCATGAATCAGCTTTTCAATCAGCCACTTGGACTCGGCATAAAATTGAAGATCCCTTCCATTCGTCCCAAAAATGGAAAACGAATGGTTGTGACAAGCTAGGCACCAACTACCTATTTTTTTTTATTAAATTTAATTTAAAAAATATTCCAACATTCGAATGAACCAATCAAATTTGTTTTTTTTAATCGTATGCGAAACATGCTTTTGCTACACGTTATTCGAACGAGCTGTGATTTCTTTGGAAACTGTGGCTTTAAAATTTAGCTTGTCAGAGATTCATATTTTTATTTTTTTTTACTCTGAGTGAAAGTGTTTTTTTGTTTTGTTAAAGGTCTACCTATATTATTTTTTTAACAAAAAATTATCGTATTTAGCTATACATCGATACAAATATTTTTTTTTCTTTATTTATTTTCCGATTATTTGTTTACATCAAATTGGTATACATAGTTCGATTTTTTATTTTGTCCATAATATTTTGTCCTTAAAGTCTCGACTCTCGATCTTTTTACCCAATACCACATTAACTAATATATTTATCCTTAATTTTCTTTCCAGGCACATCTTTTTAACTTAGGAATAAATTGTGAAATAAATAAATCTAAATAATAATAATAATAATGATAAAAAATCCCTAGATAAACCCATAGAAAGTTTAAGAGTAAATTAAATTAAAACAACAACAACAACAGAAAAACAAATGCTAAACATTGCTATATAAAACAAATACGAGCATGGCAAAAATAAATAAATTAATATTAATAACAATTTTCAGTTAACTGTTAAAACTGAGTAATTTTAAGTGAGTAAATAATTCAAAATTTTTGTACAACAAATCTATGTTTTTGTTTTTTTTTTTTTAAATAATAAAAAAATACAAATACAATATTTCTTCATTTTTCAACCATAACATCTAATGACTGTATATTTCATGACAACAAAGAGAAAAAAGAAACAAAAAATAGTTAATAGTTAAGACATTTTAAATTTAACTTAATATACGTTTTGTGTAAAAAGAATTTAGTGCATAATTTATTTATTAGTAAAATTTATGAAAATAAGTAAAAACAAAATGACAAAGTCAGAGCGATAATACAGATGCTTTGGGTGGATATTTAAAATCTACTCTTACATGGCAAGGACAAGGATTTAGGAGGTGGGTACTGCAAGAGTTTGAATTAATCAATGAAGGTAGGGATATTCTTTTTAGATTCGCTTTTTTCATGACAAAATTCAAATGGATATAAGTCCCAAAAAAGCCCTGGTGTCAAAAGATTTGTTAGAAATGCAGTTTGGCCCGTAGGTATATCTGTATTTAAGACTGTCAAAAACGGTATTCAGAGCTTCCTGTCATAGTGCTCTAGACTTGTAAATTTTGTCATTCAATACTGTATGAGACGGCCTGGAGTCAATGGATTACTTAGAAATCGAACTCTGGGTAGAGCAAGAAAGTAATTTCTTCAATTTCTATGTTCAGGGAACTCTTTGGAAAAAAGGCTTGGTCACTAATGACTTGAAGGAACTTTTTTGTGGTGTAAGTAATTATTCAATTTGTAACTTTTTGCTTGCTTGTCAGCAGCGAACCGTCCACTGTGAAGTAATATGGGCAATACACCTTCTAGGTTATTGATAGGTTAGCATAAAAAGCGATCTTGCTACATGAGACTTAAATATGATAGGATTGAAGGATGTACCAGCTGCAGCGATTGAAATCTTTTAATATACTGAAGCAAGGATTTTCCGAATTTTTTTAAATAGAAGGCAGACATCTTATTGAGATGATTGAAAAAGACCTTCGGCTTTTCTTCTTAACAACTACATACGTGGCTACCAAAACAGTGTCTGCAACTTCTATACACAAATGTAACTTAAATATTTTTCCTATGTATGTATTAGTTATATTGCCTCAAAGTTTCCAATTGATGCTGGCCTTTTGCTGTGTTATCGTACCAACTTCCGATGTCCTTGTCCTCCCCCTGTATGTATAAAGAATTGTTGGAAATATATACATATATATATACATATTAAATAAAAAATTTTAGCGTCCTTAGTTAAGTTTTGGGATAATTGAATAAATTAAAAAGCAAGTCCACGTAAATTCAAATAAATTTTGTTTTTCAATTCAAATCCCCTAGGAAGTAATTGTCAATGGTTAAGTAGGTATATAGTGGATTCATCTTACAAACAAACAAAAAAACTCATCTTCTAATTTTAGTTCAGAGCCATTTGCACTCAAAACATTATTTGTATAGTTCGTCTTCGCGTCCCCGGATGTTTAGTTCCACAGGGCATCCTCCATAAACCAGCTCTTCCGTTGAACAGATGTGCTACCCAATTATTTACGACCATACCCTAAGCAAGGCGATAATTACTTCTTTTTGGACCATCCCGAAAATGTGTTACTCTTAATTTCTGTATATAATATTGTTAAATGAGCCGCTCCTCCTTGATTTGTGTTGCCCAACGAAATTATTCTATCGAACATACGAACCTATTATAAATAAAAATAATTTGTTACCCTGTTTAGTTTGTTATTAAATTGTCGCACTCAAACTTTTGTAAATATTTCACCAATTAAAACAAAGTAAATTCTGTTAAAATATTTTGTTATTTTTTTAATTCCCAATTTACATTTTAAATTTTATTTTATGAATTGTAGGAAATTTAACAACAAAAAAAGAAACCGAAAACAAATTCCCATATCTCAAAATTTGAACAAAAATCATTACAACTTTTATGGATAGTGTAAAAATTAAGCAACAAAATATAAACATAAATACATGTAATTAATACGTACTAAATAAGGCGAAAATTTATTTCAAATGTAATAAGCGGTAAATGGAAAAACAAAATAAAAACAGGTATAACAGAAAAACTAAATAAAATAAAAAATACTAAAATTATTATATACAATTTCTTGTTCACGGAGAATCCAAAGAAAACTGTAAAACGCAAAAATATTCAACTAAATATGAATTAAATTGATTGATTAATGAAAAAAAAAAACAAAACGTATATACTTAAAAAAAGAAAATCATTATTATTATTTCAACAATGAAAAAAAAACAAAAAAATTGTACATAACTAGTAAAAAACCAAAGAGAATCGTGAAAATTACAAATGAATGAATTTAAATAAATCACATAAATATAATTCAAATGAAAAGTGAGTTTTATTAAAAGCTTGGGGATTGATTGCAGGATATCTGTAAAGGATATTGAGTGAGTGTATGAACTATACATTTGCTGGCTTGTCGGTCAAAGATATCCAAAAAATCAAAAAAAATCTACGTCAAAGATTTTATTAATTGTGTAAGCTGATAGCTGGGTATGTTTTCAATTGTTCTATTCTTCTGGCCAAAAATCTTAATTTCGAGGCTTTAATCATAAATGACATACCAATGGTAGTGGAACCCAGAAAATGAGGGCAACACCCTAGGCGCTTCGATGGATTTGGTTGCAACTGCAAAACTAAATCGGAACTTTTTTACTAGTTCTTAACTTCAAACATTTTTTTCCTGTTGTAGAAACTAAGCCGGCTTGAAAATGGCCAATCGGACTAAGGAGTAAGGCACTTTGAACTTCGTTTCTGGCCACTCGAGGTTGACTTGAAACGCATTACTCATTTTGCTCATACATAAATTAACGCTACTTCGGATATAAAAAATACTGTGCAAAAAGTAAGTTATATCGTTCGCCGATCATTTATGCAAATAAGAAAGAGAGCTGAAGACAAGGCTGAACCTTGAGGAACACCGGCATCCAAAGCAAATACCAAACCAGGTATATTCAAAATAATTCGATAAAATGTACGTGTTTTCGACAAAAGTGATTGTTGTCAAACTCTGTGAAATGCTTTCATCATTGCGTCTGTTGTCAGTGGATGTGTTGCAAAGATCACAAAGGGGTATCTCGTGATTTAAGATATTTCATGGACTGACATTTTACCAGGGTTTTAGGACGAATGCACGTAGAGAAGCTTCCTAACAGCTTGGAAAGGTTCCAGGAGAGCATGAGCTAATATGCAATGGATCGGCAGGTTGTTGAAACTGGGACTGGTGCTAAATTATGTGACCTTAGGGTTTGAGAAATATGAACTTTAACTCCGTATGGGAATTGTTTCCAAAAGCTATGACGCAGGTAGATCCAATTCGCGGTTTTGTAGATCAGTGCCAGCCGCTTAAAATGAGGAAATATTGATCTTAACCCTCGCTCGGCCATTGGGACCTCTTATTTTCAGCTCATAAATATAAGTGATGGCATATTTTTTTATGTTGACTAACCTTACCCGAGAAATGGCGATTGCAAAACAGCATCGAAATCCGATGATTGCTTCTCTAGGTTAGCCCGGACATAAAGATGCATTTTTGGAACTGCTTTCGAAACTTGGTATGAATGGTTCGACACATAAGTGTTTTTAGTTTTGAGCAGTGAGGCTTCGCTCAGGTTGTTCTTTGATGCTTATCGGATGCGTTTGGGCCCTTAAACCGCTAAGAGTGATCTTGCAAAGCCTTTTCGATGATTCTATGCTGACTTCGAAAACATATTAAATACGTTGCTGATGTAGAGTAATATCTCAAAGTTACAACTTACAAGTAAGACCGACCAACCCCCTCGAAGCTGCCCCCTAAAAACGAACTATTGCGGAAAAACCAAAATTTCTTGATTAGAAACTTATTATATGCAAAATTGCCTGTCGGTTTGTAAGTTGCTCGGCATGCACAATAATAATTATGTCAGAATAGTATACTCCTCTTAAACATTACTCCTCCAAAAAGGGGGCAGGGGGTCATTTGAAAAATTACGGAAAACCAGTCAACTTGCAAAATGTTAAATCCAGCCTACTAAATTTCTATTCGTGAGTTATCGACGGACGGCAGGAGGTGGCCATACTTCTGTCCCGAGTCTCTGACTTTGTAGGTGAGTTGATGAGCCAGTCAGTCAGGACAGACTCTTTTAAAGTTGTATTAAAGCAGGAAAATAAGTCGAATACATCGTCTGCTTTATTTTCCAACTTAACTTGAATAAATCCCCATCAAAATGTATAAAACCTTCCACCTAAACTGGCAGTTTCAGATATCTATAAAACAAAATCACTT
The DNA here is from genome assembly GCA_948293265.1 of Cheilosia impressa. Classification (NCBI taxonomy): domain Eukaryota; kingdom Metazoa; phylum Arthropoda; class Insecta; order Diptera; family Syrphidae; genus Cheilosia; species Cheilosia impressa. The sequence goes on along the minus strand of OX411883.1, from coordinate 20,619,672 downwards.
TATATGTTCCCTAGGTGGGTGGGTAAGGTGGCTCTCGCCGAACCCAACATCGCACGCTTTTTTAATTACTGGTCAAATATTTTCCTACTCATCCCCAAGCCGTCAAAAGGCATACGCTGATTTATCTAAATATTGTTAATCCATGTCAGACTGGCACCAGCGTTTTTGCGCCTCCACTCTAATCCTGGCGCAAAAAATAATTTTGTATGGATCCACGAAAAAATAGCCGCCCTCCACTCGATTTTGAATATGAAAATACTGCTCAATTCAGCGGAAAATCCCATTCACCTCTTACACGAATGAATTGAATCCGGCGTATATAATACCTGGTGGTGAATACACCGTCCAAACCACGGTGGATGGCCAGCCCATCCCAACATGTCCCGAAGGTTATAGCATTTTCCATTGAAAATAATATTATTGCCAGTCGATGAAGCAGTAATACACTCGGAAAAAAAAGAAGAGAAAACCGAACTTCAGCCGCACATCAAATTATAAAGTTTTCGAGCACACAGCGGGAGCGATAGTTTTTGTTCGACAAAGTTCGGCAGAAGTTTTTAATGTTAGCCCTCAAGCCTTTGAAAGCTACCCAATCAACATCAATATCCTTCCTCTTAAACTTTTTTTTTTTTTGTGTTTGCCTGTCCGTTTTATTGGTTAGGCCAGTTTTTGCGATCTTTGCCTCACCATGGATGATGGGCTTTCGAAGCGCTTTGCGGGAAACCTTGAATAGTGTGAGCGGCCCAGTTGAAGTGCACAAAATATTAATAATTGGCTGCAAATTGGTGGAGCACTTTAAGGAAAGTTTTTTTCAACACTTGAGGTTCATGGCACGAGGCACAGTACTCTGTGGTTGTATATATGCGATTTTGGGCACTTAAGGCACTCTTTGAATTTATTTTACAAACACATGCATAGATTGACGCAGCTGAGGGCTAAGAATGGTGTGCCGACTACCTCATGGGCATGGAATACTGTTTTTGATATGTCCGTAATGGGAATTCTGTCAAAATGGTTGTGAGTGTGCACGGTCTACAATAAGACACCTTTTTCGTGTCGAATTTGATTATCTTTCGTGGAATGATGAATGAATGAATGGCTTATAATTTGTAAGAAAATTGGTTTAACGAGTTTGGTAACGAACGTCCTTTCCTGTCAAAAATTGGTGCATATGTCTTTTGAAGAAGCTGCCCTGCCCTGACGACCGAAGACGTCACAGATGGTGGGGCAAGGTCTCTTTTTTTCAGCAGGAAACCAGCAGACCCACTTTTTTCGTAAAGATGCACTTTTTCGACTTGCGCTTGAAGGACGCCTTGAAGAGGGCTTCAGTTTGAGCTTCTTAGTTGGATTCCTTCCCGTGAATCAATTTCAAACCTTGCCATATCAAAAATAAGGAAGGTGGAAGGTACCAGAACTACTTGACCGACATAGCCCATTCTCAATACAAACCTGACGACGATAAAAATAAATCCTTTCACCAAACTTCACTCGCCTATGTCAATTCCTCTGAGCGCTATCGTGCTTTTAACAGACAGACAGACAGACGAACATGGCTCAATCGATTCAGAATCTGATCCTGATTCAGAATACTGTATGAGGTCTCCGGTGACTCCTTCTTGGCGTTACAAATGTAATGACAAAGTCGAAGGTACCTCCCAAGTAGCATTCGAATACACATTTTAGGCCTGGCGACGTTCTGGTGTCAATTCGTGATCCCATTTAGGAACATATGTTTCGAAACAACGAAGTAACAGTTCCTATTCGGTTTCGGAAGTGGCGCAACACAAAGTAGGAATTATTTTTGACGCAAATCCTATGTACACACAAATTGGGAAGAATGCCATACCATATAATTTGTGACGCTATAATACGTCATTCATTTTGTGTACCTGTGTTATATACCAATATAATATTCTGACTGCATCAAAAACTTCATTATTAAACAGAAAACTGCTACTGAAATTTTATGGGGAACATAATTTTGCCTTGAAATGTTACTAATGTACTTCGAAAAAAACCATGATCCTTACAAAATATGCTGTATTTAATGAAAACTTTCTTTTAAAATTGTTTATGGTATTTTAAATGCTGATAAGGAGCATTATAAAATCAGTATAAAATAAATCTACGATGTGTATATAGACATAATAGTAACATTTTAACCTATTTAATTACACCATATCCACCAAAACAGTAAATTTAAAATTTCTTATCTTCCATATACATTTTTTTTTCAATGCAAAATGGATACCTTGCAAAATATTCCCAATTAGGAATTCGTTCTTATTTGTGTAGCAAATAATCTATTGGGAATTGTGTTTATTCTGTGTTGGCAGTAAGTTTTTAGGAATTGTGTGCATGAACACGCATCTCCACACATTTTACACGCTGCGGACATAATGTTTCATTGAAGAAACAATTTTGACACAATAAAGAATCTGTGTAGACATAAAATCCCTAGATAGGAATATTCCTAAATGGGAAATGTTACCTAGCATTTGTCGAAAATGTTACTCATTGGGAATATTTTCTGGTAACAAAACCGTCTTAAAGACGTCGCTCATGACACATGACACATGAAGTCGCAAAATGCTCCTTGGGCTATAATGAATATTGGGAAGGGAAATCATATCATAAATAGAAATAACGCTGTGACGGTAAGTATTTCAAATCCTACGCTGCATTCCACCAGTGTGACAGGCTCGGTGGGACAGGCACCGATTCTGATTGACGCTGCATGCGGCCCGATAGTTCTGGCTTTCGAATATTTACTGGCATGTGAATGGGAAAATGACGAAACTTATTACTGGAAGAGCCCATGATTTACAGGATTTCGAATTAAAATTGTCCGCATTATCGGCTGCAATATAACAAGCATCATATCTCGTTTGTGGGGTGCCACTAGTAACTTTCGAAAATTAATTAATTCGCCCAAGAGCGGACGGGTAGCGGGCAGCCCCAAATTACATGAAACTGACTTTGGTTTCTCATTAATTAATGCTTCACGGACATGGATATATATTGAAGATATTATATCCTTTTCTCTAAAGTTGCATTTTGTCCTTTCTCTTTACCATACTCTGTATGGTTGTTGTTTTTTTTTTAACCCATTTGCATGTACTTAATTATTCCCGGAACCCGATAGAAAGGTCGATGAAGTTTTGAAATTATTTTCCCCGTCAAGAGCGGAAGCTACTTATAATTCGATGGGACTGAACTTGAAATGAAGGGACAGGGTAAATCACTATCCATTCGCCATAAAATATAGCTCCGTCTATTGTTCTCCGGCGATTCTTTTATCGGAAATTGTGTAGCACTCTGATGGACGCTGCATAAATTTACTGTAGCATACCGCAAGAGTGGAAAGTCGTCCCTGCATTTCGCATGCATTAATTACGACGACCAGACCTACCACTCTGTCTGTATGAATAGTTGGTGGCCGCCAAAGGGACGAACTGAATCGCGCATTTTTCTTTTTGTCGACTTTGTCCTTTATTCCATTTCTTAATGGAAAAAGAAAAGTTCTTCATTGGACGTGGGCAGTTTTCTTATTTTCTTTTTTTTATTTTCCATTGTTATCCTTTGGCTGCAGGACTTTTTTTCTTCGTCTTCTCTCTTTTTTGTATTTTTTTTTTCATTTTATTGCGCTTAGTAATTTCTGGGTAAAGGAAAAGTTTTTGTCGTGTTCGTAAAAGTATTCAGCTGTAGAGCGAATATTCATCAGTCAGGCGCTGTGTGTCTTTCCGCGTCTGCAAAACTGAAATGGGTACCTATTTAAAAGGAGCAAGAAATGACATAGTCGAAAATTAAAATTAGTGCAATTCTTAAGGAAGAAATATGTTGGTGGAAGTTTTTGGCCGTCTTTTGCTGGCAAAAATGCATATTCATTGGTTGCTCAAGCTTGAAATGGTCGCCCGGTTCGTAACAAATGTAGGCCAAGTTGTGTTAAAAATTGGAGGGACTAGTTTATGGATGGTGTTGGGATTTTGTTTCCTTTAAATAAATATTTTGCGTTAGAAAGCAAACTAGGTCGCTATTTGAATTGCGATGTAGGTAGGAAATGAGTGGTAGGACCATTCCATTCGTCCGTAAAGTAAAAACCCTGACGAAACCTATTGAAAGTTTAGTCCTAACCTAAGGCAGCACGCCAACTATTTATTTTCTTATTTTCAGTACATCCTTGTGAATGTATGTCGAAAGGAAACAAATCTATATTATGGAAACATTAAGTCGCTGAATCATTATTTGGTTGGTTGGTTTAAAGGGTAACGAGCAGCGAAAAGTTCAAAGTTGCGACCACAGTTCTGCAAGGAGGCTGTTCGCTGCGGGAAAGGAGGTGCGGCCAAAAATTTTGAGGAGTCCGTCCTGAAGAATTTCCACTTTTTCCTATGAAAATAACTTCTTTCACAGAGTAAGCACATCACTGAGTTGCCCGATCCGGAACACGGGCTAAGGCTGACAGATTCATCGCTATGGGCAGGACGGGAAGTAGCTCCTCGGTGGAGGAAGACACGTTTGCCAGGAAACTTTAAGGTTGAAGAGGAAGTTGAATGACACTCTTCTGTTAATGAAATTACATGGGAATACACCGAAAAACCCGACTATTGGCAAATTGGTGTTTGACGGTTTTTTTTTCTTAAAAATGCAATAAAATGAACAGAATTATTTGTTTTCCCATTTATTTGTAAGAGCAAACATTTCCATTAATTATGGAACAGAATGTCGTTCAAGTGGCTGCCTCGTCTGGCTTCGCAGTACCGCATTCTCTCACTCCAATTTTCCAAGATCTTGTTGATGGTTTCCGGCTGTAGCTCACGGATTGCTTGGCTGACATTGGCCTTAAGTATACTCGATTCGTTTCTGGTATATCGGCATAACATCGGTCCTTCACCGTCCCCACAAAAAAAGTCTAAAGATGTCTAATCGCAGCTCCGAGGCGGCCAATTGACATCGCAAGGACAGCTGATATCATACGATTTGGGAATTTAGTGCGCAAAAGATCGAGTGTGGCATGGGCTGTGTAAACCAGAGGTCGTCCAAATCCGTGTCTTCTATTCCAGTAAAAAAAGGAATGTCGGTTAACATATGGCTCTGTAACGACCACCGTCGACTAAAACGTTGTTCCCAGCCTCATTTTCGAAGAAAAATGGTAAAATGATGCCACCACTCCACAATCCGCACCAAACTGTCACTCCCTGTAAATGCATTGCACCGTACGATGACGGGGACCACGAGTGTTGCTCACATGCTTTGCAGCATACCAGTCTCACGATAACTTTTTGCACAAACTTGCGGACAGCAGGCGCGGTGGGTGCTTCATTTCGGCCAACACTTATTTTCAAAAAACCCACTGTTTGGGCTACACAGCGATCACTTTGGAAATAAGTTTTCAACATTTCCCAATATTTCAAGTGTAAAGCGTAGAAGTATGATACTGACTTTCTGTCAAGATTTCGAACGGGAAACAACTGTCAGTGTCAAAATAACCTATGATTTAAAAAGAAACCACTAGATGGCCCACCCTTTACCCTTTAAATTCGGTTAAGGGATTCCTTCAATTGCAGGGGTATTATTACTTGTAAGTCACCCCGCAAAAATCTTTGTCGGAAGCTCCTTGCAGGTCTATATTCGAGTTACAGGCAGGCCAACACTCGGAAAGCTGCCTATTTTCAGAGCGGAACTAAGGAAGGCCAAATCTAGTTACACATGCTTTGCAGATGTTGAGAAGCCATCCGACCGAGCTCGCGGGAGAAAACCTTATGATTGAACTTGGGTTTTTTTTCGGGGATCGGCCCTGGGAGCCCTCCCTTAGTATGTAGCCCAACACACTTACCACTGCGCCTACAATAACAGGTTTCAGTGGCATTTAATAGCACACCAGCACCCGAGTGCGCTCTAACACCTCCTGATGGGCACAGGAGTTCTCAGTTTTCATTTTACACCACTTTTACAACCCGCCGTGGCATTTGTTTCACAATTCCACTCGCGAAAACCTTATACCCGTCAGTTATCCTCTGGCAGTCATTTAAATGCGTCTGCAATTAAATTCCGACATTAAAGAGCAAATCGATTCACATAATTTATTCCTATGGCAAATCCAGGGACAAATTTAAACACACAAATGCTAAATAGGCAAACAGGCAACTTTGAGAGAGATAGAGAGAAAAAATGTTAAACCCTCCTGGCAATAGAAAGGTAAACAATTCCATTGGCTTAACATCGCCCATCACGACTGATAGTTTGCTGCTGCGGCAGTTGCATCAATTTATAAATAAATATACATTCCGCGGAAAGTCCAATACAAACTGTGTTGTTACAGAGTAGTAGGGCAAATAACACTGTGAGCGCACAATAATTTCCAGGATTTAGAGCGTAAAGCAAATACATTGAAAATCCGCCCCTTCATCGAGAGCTATGAGCTTTGCATCGCAACGCCAGTCGCTGTCAGGTCTTAATGCCCGACTTAAATATTTACAAAGTGACTTTTTAAGCCCTGACCTATGGAACGGCTGATGGGGGTGGGCCAAAGGTTTATAATTATTAACCGACACACATTCACAAAGCCATTCCCTGACAAGTTTAAATCAATTATTGATGGTGTCAATATTTAGAGGGGAATTCTTTGACACAGTCCTTGATTTATAAGCCATATGAATTTAAATTAATCGACTTGATGAAATTGGGTATTATGTTGGCCTCTTCCGACGGTCGGTTGTTAATTCAGTTGTGACGTGATCGCATGCTACTCGCCATGAAAACTTTAAACGGAAACTTGTGATATATTAGCACGTTGTCGTTTCAATAAGAATAACTACTTTTTGCATTATCGTCACATGTGACATTTCATGTCAAGAATTAATTACGATTACGAGCACTTCCAGAGACATTCTGTGCGGTGGAACAAAAATGAAATAGCGACTGTGAATGTGCGGTTTTAGTGGGTGCTGCCGATGCATTTGGGGCGTGATTGTGCAAAACTGCGACTAATTTCTAAATGGATGACTTTCTGTTTGTAGGTATCCTGGATACAACAAAACGGCTTGAATGACTTTCACTTCGCGTCGAACAATGTTCTTGAATACAGCTCACCCAAATGCGAGATTTTACGACTGGAAACTCTGATTCTGTGAGTTTGTAGCTCACTCAAAGTCAGCTAAAATTCATGGGTCCAATCGCATCATCCGTGAGGGTGGAATACGTGACTGAATTTGTAGCTCGCGCACGGATCTAGGGATGCGGACCCATCTTTGACCTGGAACGGCACTGCTAAGCATTAGGTAAATGAAAATATTGGTTTCCAGTTGGGGATGGTCGCTGATTATTAACGCAAACTATGTAGTTCGTTTAAATTACTTAAATCGGACACAAGTCTCTTCAATCAGCATAATCAGTCCTCAGCTAACTGCCTTCGGTTATGCCCTCCAAGTCGGTGGAGGTCTATTTTCCACAATTCAGCACCACCTAAAGGCGAGGTACCTATTCCTCTATACCGCGTTGTCCCTCCAAATTAGATTTGGACTTCGCACTGCATGGCCCATCTTAGGCAACACTGATGCGCAATTTTTCGACTACGTTGATGTCTCCGTGCAGCTGGTATAGTTCACACTGTTAGATCTTTTTATCCAAAATTTTAATGAAGAATTTTCCTCTCAGAGTGACGCAGGATATCTTCATCCGCTCTCCAGCTTTAGCGCCATAAATTAGGACTGCGACTGTCAGGTTTTTATACACAGAATTTCGTTAGTTGTTCAAAATAGGGCTCTTCTCAAAAGCCTTCTGAGCCAAAAGAAACAGCGTTTGGCAAGAGTCGTTCTTCGTTTAATTTCTGCCGAGATGTTGCTGTCAGTATTTCTACCAGAGCCGACGTAGACAAAGTTCCTTACTAGAAAAAAGTTGCAGCTATCAATTTTGACGTTCTTTCTGATTCATCGAAAGCGGGTGTACCTTCTTGTTGACAGAATGTACCTGGCTTTGCCCTCTTTAACCGCCAAACCAATTTTACCCGCTTTCGGTCCTACACTAGCAAGAGCTAATGACAATAATTTCTCAACAGAATTTATCAGGGGAAGATGCAATAAATAAAAATTATTGTTACTCGCCTTGCTGCTGAGTACAGCAATTATCTCGATATTACTAGGGTATGCAAGTAATTCAGCGAGCAGGATCGTAGCTTGTGTGTTCACCTGAAGTTTCGGATAATGCTTTCGTCGTTCGCGTCTAGATCCATTTTTTTGACATCAAAGGTTTCGGTGAGGTCGTTAACAAGCAAGTTTTCCTTACAAAGAAGGACGAGCCGAAACTAGGTATGTCTCTGTATAGCTCGTCTCTTAAGATGCAGTCTTAGGCGGCTTTTCATTTGGTCTTTTTGGCTTTTTCCAAGATATGTCTAGGTGTGAAAACTTGATCGGCGGTGAGCTCTCCGAAGACCGTACTAATAAAGACCAATCGTCAGATTGTTTACGAAGGGTTTTGGGCGCTAACACAATATGGCGGGTGCAGCTAATGGGGTATCCCAGCCTGTGGACCAGGCAGGCATGCATTAATATGACCAAACCTTGGAAATGAGTTGATGCATACTCTCTAGCAAGCCATCTCAAGCTGAAAAGGTTCCTTCGTCAGGTAAACCATCATGCCCTGCAGATTTGCCTATTTAGCTGGGACATTGATATACTTGGATGGGTTTGTTCAGACATTGCCGTTCCGCAATTGGAAGGACTTATGGACAGCCTGTAGTTCCAAACAGCTTCAGAGGTTCCGACATGCTCTGTACTCAGTTGTAACACTGTAAACGTCATTGTGAACTAGAAAAGTTCTTGATATCGAAGACGTTTTCAACAAATTTGGACCCATAGCTTTAGCCAAGGAACTTACAATTCTACGCAAAAAGGCGACAATTCACTCGTCCTGCATCTACAATCGTTGAATGCTTATTCCTAATATACCTCTTCTTCTTGTTCTCTTCCCTCAACATACATAAGTGCGAACCAAAATAATAAAAATGTATGGGACTGAAAAAAGGGCTAAAAGCCATTCGTTTTAGGGTTTTTTTTTGCAATGGACAATGAAAGAAACCCTTCCATAGTTGCTTAAGATGTTGTTAACACGGGTGGGGTAGGGCCCACAACAACTCTCCACTTAGCTGCTGCAACCGCTCCTATAATAAATTGCGAGCTTCAACACCAACTCGCGCAGAAAGCAATCTCTGACGTCTGGATCTGCTCTGGGATATATTGTAGGTATAGGTACATGCAAAGCAACTCGAATGAAACTTGCCCCGCATACGCAGTATCCTCTGGCGAAATGGAGCAATACAGTCGTCGTTACTGCGATCCTTACACCGATAAGCCCATAAAGTATTTTGTTGCAGTACGGAATGGTATAAGGCACGACCCCCTTCTTACTTTTTCAAGAAAAAAAACCGAATAAGAACGAGTCCTTTGCAATATCATGTGATATACCCCACAGCAATGACCCGACGTCGCCAACGTGGCAGCCACCTAAATACGTACATCGTACAACCAACTCAAACCACTGCGGGGAGCTGTGCACAAGTGCTTATTTATTTCTTCCGATTTCTATTCACCGGAAACAAGGATATGCGATTGCATGTGCATACAACAACCGTCCTGATAAAATATGAATTTTTATGTTAAGCACACAAAAAAACGCCGGCGAACTGGTGGCCTCCATTTGAAGTCCACTCATGCATCCACTTGAACCGCCCTATCACCACCGCCGCCGGCCGTCCAACAGTCACAACATGCTTGTGCCTCTAGGCACCAAGGAACGAACGACGGAACGATATTTCTCTAAATTTCTTGGGTACCATTTAAACTGTGAGTGGCATGTCGTGATCCACAATAGAATCTAACACCGGAGTGCAGGCGAAGAGAGTCCTGCGGTGTCGAACGATGGTTGCAATGCGACGTCGTCAGGGTAATTTCGTACGGAAATGATGACGGCTGCGCCCGCAACTCCAAAGACCGACTGCGACCGTTTGCAAAGAAAAAGAATCGTCCATTCGTCCTTCCGACTCGTCGGGCAATATCGATGCACTTGAGATACATACCTAGCCGCTCGTTATACGATTTTTGACGTTTCGTGGCGTGAATGCTGGTCCCAGCACCCGCACGGAACCGATTTCCACAGCCACAGAGCTGGAACCACTTAGCAAACTAGAGAGAACGATTTGGGGCAACAAAACAAACAAAAAAAATCATAGAAATATGAAAGGAAACATATTGCAATAAAAACGTCACTTGAGCGGCACCACCAACCCAACAAAGAGCGAACCATTTTGAGGCCAACCGCGCGCGCTAACTGTTGCGATGTTAAGGTGCATTAAGGTGTTAAATTCGCCATTTGCATAATTGACGACCCACCAAAGTGCTCCTGTACGTCACCTTCATCCAGGAAAATATGGATGAGTGAGTGTGTGTTTTTGCAGGATTTTCCAAGTGGAGGCGGGAGCGGATTTTTTTTTTTTTTATTTATCCTGTTGTAGTTTGGGTGGTCGGGCAAATAGGTGTGTGTGGGGTTGTTTTATTTGCTTTTTTTTTATTTTTTCGTTTTCGCTGCTCATTGTCACCGGCAAATTTATGCATTTCACTTGAAGCATCGTGAAGAGTTGCTGAGTTGCAAAATTACTGGAAACAGAGGCGCCACCGTAGTGCTACTGGTGGATGAGTTTATGTCGGCGCGGTGGGAGAGTGCATTTGCATTTTGTTCCATAGGTGGCTTCGCAGGGGTTTTCTCGTAGAAATTTAAGACTAGTGTAAAAGTTATTCATTGCGGAACACTAGGACTCGGGGACTGGAGGCTGGTTTAGCAATTGATATGCGTAGGTGACGAGAGGCCAATTAATACAGATTTGAGAGATGTGGCCGAAAAAAGACTCTAAAGGTATACAAAACGCGGGTTTGGCAGCTGTCGCATTAGCAAATATAAAATATTTGACAAGGGAATCTATCAAAGAGCTTTTAGAAGTTTTCTTGCGGACACCCCTCCCACCTCCTGCGCACGCTTCTGCTTAGCAGTTCGAAGATCAGTACCTATAGGTGAAAATTGTTGATAGACCCTCGGATATTGTAAAAATTTACCCAAGTCCTGGTCACAGCTTGGTGAATTTCACCGTGATGCCAAAACTAGGTCTAAGCTCGTCTCTTTATGTGCTAAAAATGGATAAAAACTATCGTGGATATTTAGCTGGATTCAAACTGCAAGGTTCAACTGATGTCAGGCTTTCCACAGTACGCAGGGAGTATCTTGCAGTCTTGTAAGAGACTGATATGAGTACGTTTGTATTAGGCTAAGCTTATAGAGTGCTTCTTTCTTGTAGATCCGACAGAAGATAAAGCAACTTTCCTCCACCGAGGTTTGCTAAAAAGCTTGCAATGTGGCTCAGACTTCCCCAATCATTTCAGCCCAAAGTCAATTTGTTTCTTTAGGCTTTTTTACTTGAATATAACAGTCCGCAGTTAATTTTGGACTTTACTGGCAAATAACCACGGCCTTATCCAAGAGACGACTCGGTCCCTCCCTTCAAGTAAGCAACTTCTAGTTACTCATATCAAGTGAGTTGGGGTCGCTCTCCAATTGTGCCTGCCTCCTTAGGTGGGGTCTTTATTTGCTTCGTTGTCTCTGAGGGATGGTTTCAAAGACTTGTTGTCCATACTCCATAGGCTTCACGTTACGTAGCCTCCTGAGAATTGTAGTCGACGTCGCTGTCTAGCTCGTATAGTTCGTGCCGATTTTCCTTCTCCCTCTTACATCCATTTTACAAACAGGTATTCCTAATCTAGTTTGAATAGCTCGGTCTACCTGACTGCGGCATTTGTGTGGTCTTCGCTGCTCAATAATTGGTAAGAATCGCTATCCCCAACACCGACTATTACCTACGAACTCTCTTTGTTACTCTCTACCGGTCTCTGTTCAGGTCTTGTTACCAATTTTCCTCGAAGCCGATGATCTTTAATACTATTTTTCTTGTAGACCTTGAGCCGGTTCTGTACTTCTTTGGAGCGCCGCTTTGTTGCTCAGCTGCATGCAGTTACCACCGCTCTTCACCAGACCAGGGGCTGCTGAAGGTAGCCGTAGAAGAACCTACCCATCAGTTAGTGCATTTTTGATACTTTTGCTTAGCATCAACTTCTCATTGAGGGATAAGCAAACCAATGCGCTTCTTAAAAAGTAAACTAACGAAACAACGAGAGTAGAGTTTGTATTAGGCTAATGTCTCGCAGGCATGTTGCTGCTTTGTATAGCATGCCGCCATAATCCAAGTTCCCTCACTTAACGACGACGAGCTTAAAATTGAGACCTGGCCAGCCAGCAGCGACCCAAAAGTTCTTGCCTATCAAAGAGTGTACTCAAGACATACCGTTGATGGTTAGACTCGAGTCTATGAGGGTGCCGTACTTTGATTTCGGTCTAAGAACCTAACACTTCTGCTGCTGTTGAGTACTGAGTGCCTTCTTGTCCTCTAGTAGCAGTCTCACATACGTTAGTAATTCTTGCAGGGTCATAGAGGCTTCGCTGTGGATGTGATTTAGATCCCCTAAGCTTGGCCAGTTTTTTTTTTTATGACTGTGGGACCCTAAGCTATAGACTCTCACCTTACATAAGTCTATAGAATGGGGGCGAAGCATACATCCTTGAGGAGCTTCAAAATGATGGTGCACCATATCCGCAAAGTCTTCTTCCTTCTTCCTCTTAGGTGGCGCTCTACAGTTCGGGGTAGACCTAGGCCTCCAGCCTCCAGCAACAAGTCTCTCCAACTTTGGGCCCTTAGTAACTGCCTCCAGTTGCGACTGCACTCCAAAGTGGTCTTTCAAAAAGACTTAAGTTTTAGTCGATGTTTGCAATCATCGATAGACTCGATGAGCACTTTGCGCTGATTCCAACATCACTAACTTGGGTGGTTGTGGTCGGAGATCCACGAATTTAACTTATTACAAGGCCCAATCGGTTGCCGGATAAAGTGTCACTGCGCGTGCACTGTCCATTAGTCTTACTGGAAAATGTCTCACTTTCAATCCCGGAGATCAGTTGTACCAATTAAACCTAGATCAACTTTGTCCAACTCGTCCATGATTGATTTGTAAACATACAACTCATCTACGAGACAACTTATCATCACAAACATCATTTTTGCGGTAGCTGTCCTGCTTTGGTCGCTGAGTTTGAGACCGGCATAAAATTGTAGATCCCTTCCATACGTCCCGAAAATGAAAAAAAACTCACACAAACCGAAAGGTTGTGAGAAACAATGCCAAGAGTTCTTTCAGATCTGTTGCGCCAGCTACTATTTTTTTTCAGAGCCCCAGCATTTCAGTGTCCCTCTCCGTTCCCTCAATGAAAGCGTCGCAAAAATTTGACACAGTGCAACTCGCATGAAAAATGCAAAACCACACACAAGTGGAAAGTACCTTCCGTGCCAGTGACCCACATCAAACATAACTCCACTTCATTTTCCCAGAGTCACAGGCACAATTTTAATAATCTCCTCCTGTATAGGCCCAAACTCACAAGTCACCACCCCGCACCCCATTGTTGTGCTAACTGTTCGCATTTGATGTGGGAAAATGCTGCATTACTCACCATTTTAATTACACCACACCCAGTCTGTTGTTGTACACAGGAGAGTAGGAGACGCCCTGCCATTCGAAACGGTGTAAATTGCATTACCAACAGCCATAGTGTCATTTCACCGCTTGCGTGCACTTTAGTAGTTCAAGTAGTTTAGCACACAACAACAAAAGGACAAAACAATAAACTGTGGGTGTTGTGGGTGCATTTCAATTTGTTGCGAAAGTCACAAACACCAGCGTATACCGAAACCAAAGCACAAGACATGGAAATTAAAGAAAATGCACCAAGCTGCACCCCACTGAAGGGGAATTTTCGCCATCGCCGAGCCGATAGACAATGCGGGCCCTGCACAACAATGTTACAACAAAATAACATGTGCTAAAAGGATTCATGGCTGCATGCCTTTCCTGTGATGGAATGGAACCCACCACCACCACCACTACTGCCCGCTATTGTTGTTCTCACCCGAACTTTGCTTAATTAAAATGTTTCCTTTCGTCTTGCAAAGAACTCGACCCAACCCTTGCCAGGCGGCCGCCCCATCCTTTCATCGTATTGTGCTTGTTCGGCTCGGGTTTGTAAAGGAAGCGTTGTTCTAAACAAAACAAAAAGCGAGCAGAAAACTTTTCTGTTTTTTTGTTGCTTCTTTCCAGTTTTGACTTCCTTTCTGCAGACGCCAGAGTCCTTTCTTTTTGTTGTTTGTCTTCTTTTGTTCGACTAATGTTTACATACACAGGATGTGTGGGTTTTGGAGAACCCTGTCTCCGAGAGAAAAGTTCGAAATCGTATTCATGACCGTGTCTGTTGGGCTCATCCCAGTGGTAATGGCTTTCTGGGACAATTTCGTTCTATTGTCTCGACCGCTTACAGCAGCAGATCCCATGCACTAGGTGCCGTCGGTCATATGCTAGGCGGAAATTGGGCCAATTTGTCTGCTCCGTTTCTCTTTTAGCGGCTCATAAATAAGAGGACAACTTTAATTGGTGACAGCTCGCCTTTATGCTGTGCATAGGTGTTGCATGTGATTGTCGTGCGCACCAAGGTTATGGCATATATACGGGAAACAATATGTGCATCGGCTGAAAAGGACATATTCATCATCATCATAATAATGTATGAGGGTGTGATATTGTGAGCACATCCGGCTGTCGCTTTGTCCTTTGCTTTGTGTTACGAATCGTCAGACACTGAGTCGTTGACACTTCTTGTGTATGCGGCCAGAAGATGCTCTGCGGCAGTGTAAGGACTTGTCGCTAATCCAAATATAGAGACACAGTGGCTGTGAGAGGCTACAATGCGATGGCAAGGAAATCAAAGATGTGTCCAAGTCCAAGGCACATGCGGTGTCGGGTATAGGTGGGTTGTCGGCTTATGTGGGACAAATTGAAATCGATTTTGTCGCTTAGTACCGAAGGCTAATGGAGGGTTTATATTGCTGAGTGTGGTTGTCGGGCTGTCGAGGTACCCTTTGAGATGAAACCTTAAGTGCATACAATGTACATTATAGAGGTCCTAGGCAGTGGTATCCCCTCAATTGTGGATCTTGAGCTAACGACAGTCATGCATGCTTGATGAGTTCCGATTTCTTCAAAAACCTGTGCTTCTGCTGCGAAGTGGGTGTCTTTTTCTACTGCAACACCTGGAAATCAAATTGCATCCTATAGTAAGCAATCGATCATGATGCCTAAGGCATGCATTGGGAAGGTAAAACCATACCCTGATAAATTCTGAAGACGGATCCTGCAGAGGAGGTATCGCCTTCAACGCAGTAAAAGCCTCTTAGTGATGTTCACTTGTCGGAGAACTATACCTTCTGAAGAACTTCTATCAGAGTCTCCACCAGAGAGATCCAAGAATTCATTAAGAAAATTGAACGCCTTCTGACAATTAGAGCTCAAAAAATCTGTCTTGTCGCAGTGCTCTCTGCAGCTGGCGGATCAGAATATAAATTGCTGTTCATGCTAAGAATGCTGACTGTTGTTGAAATTGAAAAGAAATTCGAAATAAAAAAACAACTTGAGACGATTTAGGGCTCTCCCTGGTACCCCCGGGAAAACACAGCTCAAACGATGGAAGCTATTGGAAACCTACCTTATAAAGCAAGGTGTCAATGAGTTTTTCTACCTACGCTAAAGCCAAGACTGTGTAGATGTCAAACTGTGATGATAGCGCACAAGTCATAGTGATTCATATTCCGGGCATTATTTAAGCAACTTAGTGATCGACATTCCAGCTGATCACACCAACAGGACCAACAGAAGCATGCCCAATTTCATGGCAAGATCAGTGATGTAGATCGGTGCGATCATTGACATGGCAGGCATTTTAAAATCGACATTAATACCTGATGATCCTCACCGATCATAAAATGGGTGATAAGGTCGGTGATGTAGATCGGTACGATCACCGATGTGGGTAGCTTTAACTAATCACATATCGGATGATCTTTACATCATCAAAAGTTAAGGAGCAGTCATACCGCATAAGGAATTGCAAAGATCGGTAAGATCGCTCGCAATGTGAAGACCAGTATCGTTACCTTAACAGGAGTTATGGAAAGGAAGTTCTTCGTTAATGCAAAGGTAATGTAAGAAAAAATAGTTAGCGCAACAGGTGCGGAGGGACCCTAGCCTAGACTTCTGGCAACCATTCGTTTTGGGTGAATTTTTGTTTTTGGGACGAATCTACGCAATTTTAAGCCGAGTCCGAGCGGCTGAATTCAGAAGCTCTTTTATGACTTATACTCTCGGATGTTTATCAGACGATCGCGGGAGGTGGCGGAGGAGAAAAACCTTATGATGTAATTTCTAATCCAACCTGGAACCCCTCACTTATTATTCCAAAAAACACGAAAGAAAATGTGATCTTGCTGAAAATTGCATGATCGTGCAGATCGATTAATTGAGTGATCTTAGGGTGTAGGCGGTACTGATCACTTTGAACTGGAATTTAACGCCGGTAGTCATCATGATGACGATCGGCTACAACTGACTGCTGAATTCGATCAAGATATATCGATCAATTAAGATCGATGTACATTAAGTCGGAGATCTTATTCATCTTTCAAATTTTGAAACTTGATTAAGATGGAGATCTTATCCATGACCATGGTGGATAGAGGTTAGTGCAGCGAATATTTTCTTATCCCATACCTAGCCTATGTAACGGAGATCTACGCTTGCCACTTGACTGATAAATTCATCAATGCCCCCACTCAAACTGATTCCCAGTAAGTCCTCTCAATTTATGCTTTCAACTCTCGATAAGGTCCTCAATTTTGTATGATTCCCATCAAATATAAAAGCCGCCCACTTCCGCAGCACAATACGCCTTAAACAAATCCCCTATTCCATTAATTTCGGAACAAATTCCCGCCGCCTGACCATTGTTGGGCTGTTAACAAGACTCTACTTAAGGGAGCGCCATGGACCCAGGATACACCAGGTAGTCTCACAAGGGTTAATTACTCCAATTAGAAGTGCTTTCTATTACATAAGAATACAATGCAAACAAATTATTTTCGCCGACATTTTTCACTTTTCACATTCTCTAGCGCCGCGTCCGCTATTCCCTCGTTTTGAGTTCTCTTCCTGTTTCTTTGTGACATTTTTTTTATTTTAATTATTTTTTAATGGAAGCCCATTAATGGATAGACGCTCTTACAGGCTCCTTGAAAGGGTTTCCTTTGGGGCTCTGAGGCATGTTTACTTATTTCCGTCGCCTTCATCGTCCGTTTTATTAAATCAAAATTAAGCTCTTCTGACATCATCAAGGCACAATGTCCAGAGAAGAAGGACCAACACATATAACAGTACATCGTACAAAGGGCCTTCGCTTAATATATTCATGTCAGGTTAAATATCTTATGGTCTTGGGGAATTATTCAAATGGGTGACATTGCCTGACCCCACTTACCGTCGTAGTGCTGGTGCTAGCTGGGGAGTTCGGAGTTGATGAAGCGAGTTGAATGAACAAGTGGCGCAAATATTACACCGAAACTGATGCAATCAATCATTGGTATATTAAATTCCTCGAGAATCTATTTAATTAACCAAACAGTGAGAGTGGTGTCGTGGTGGGGTTATGACTTTTAGAGCGACGACTCCCAGGGAATTGCTGGTCGGGATTAGTTTTTGTGAATTTAATTTCGGGCCCTGTGCCTATTTGCGCTAAGCACCACCCAGGGGGCGAGCTGGTTTTATTAAAATTTCATCGCCTCTGAAGTGATATTGTGGCGTTGGACACGAAATGCGCGCGCGAAATTTATGTAAAGTGGATGCGTCTACGGGGATATTACGAATGTCCTTGGTACTGAAATTAAATTTAGGCCTCTGACATATTTATCCTGAGTAGGCGCAGCTCTTGGGAGGAATTAAAAGAATTATTGCGGTCCTTTTTGGAGATTAGTTGAAATATTGCAAAGTGCCACAGAGCTAGGAGAAATGTCACAGATACAGAGCCATTGTATCTATTACGATTTATTACGGCAATTGAGGTATCTTCCGACGGATTTGGGATACATAAGCTTGGGACAGATGTATGCTATTTGGGAATATCGCGATTGTTTGCGAATCTACAACAACAAGTCGTGGTATTTTTAAATAGGCTTTGGGAAATGTTGTTGTGGCTCTACCAGACGAAATTGCACCATTAAAGTTGACCTCAAAGGAGAAGCCCCTCTAGCCAGATCAGCTGGCCTCAGATATGCACACCGCAATTTCGTGGAGGTCACTCTCATCAATGAAAACATTAATGTTGTTGACAGCAGCGTCTTCAAGTCTTACCCAAAATACAGTAGAGAAAGACAGGAAGACGCATCAACTCAGTAGGCACACAAAAGAAATAACCGCTATCAAGTTTTGTTGCGTAACTATTGAGGTTTGTTTTTGAGGACCTGATTCACCTCGAATTTTAGCGCCATCTTTTAAAGAAGCTGAAGTCGATGATGAAGAAGAACTGTGGTGTCATTGTAGACGGTAGACGAAGTTTTTAACTACCTTCGGAGTTATATTTGTCCATTTCTTTCCCGGTGTTGAAATTGCCTCATTAGCATCCAGATCCACCTTCGTTACCTTCTTTTTAAAAATTGGAAATGCCTGCCCTACAGCTTTTATTTGAAAAGCTTTAGCGATATTATTGCCTTGTCGGTTTTGATAATTGCTTTAAGAAGTGTTTTAAAGAAGCTACATGACAGCACTTCACCTCTTCTAAGACCTACATCTCTTCTATGACCCTCATCTCTTTTAAGACCTTCATCTACTTCAAAAGGTCCTTTGACGATTTGTTTTATGATAGTGCAGCGTGATTTTCTACCTTTGATTCTGCACAGGCGAAAAATACCTTCATAAAGCTGTCGAAACTTAACATAGAATTGTAAAAAATTCTTTCGACAAACACCAACCGAGGTGACTTGAAAGCTAATAAAGCCACAGATAGATAGTTAGGCTCTATGGCAACTGAATAGTGTGACACCGAACTTGGAGTATATAACTCTGGGCAGGCAACTTCCTTCTCTGGATATAAAGGGTGATTTTTTAAGAGGTTTAGAACTTTTTTCAAAAAATTCGAAAAAATGAATGAAATATTTATTTGAATCGATAGTTTGAACCTTGCAATTTAATGTTTAAAGATAATTTCATGCAAATGTTGACCGCGGCTGCGTCTCAGGTAGCCCATCCGCTGAGTCCAATTTTGGCATACTCTTTCACACATATCGGCCGGTATCTCACGAATGAATGCATGGATGTTGGCTTCCAGTGCGTCAATCGAAGCGGGATTGTCCCTATACACATTAGCCTTGGCATACCCCCACAAAAAATAATCTAATGGTGTCAAATCGCACGATCTAGGCGGCCAATTGACCGGCCCGAAACGTGAAATTAACTGTTCACCAAACTCGCCTCGCAATTGCGCCATTGTTTCGCGTGCTGTGTGGCATGTGGCACCGTCTTGTTGAAACCACATATCATGCAAGTCAAGAACTTCCATTTCGGGCAAAAAAAAGTTTGTTATCATCGCTCGGTAGCGTTCACCATTGACAGTAACGCTGGGAACGGCGCCGAATCGACATTTCGCGGTCTTCTGTCACACTAGCTGATACGGCCGCAATATTTTCTTCACTACGCACAGTACGTAAACGTGTTGGTGGTTTAATGTCCAACAAAGTAAATTTGGTGCGAAATTTGGTCACAATCTTCCGAATAGACTGCTCAGAAGGTCGAGAATGCCGATCATAAAATGGAAGCAGCGCGCGATGAACATTTCGAACCGAGCACGAATTTTGATAGTAAAATTCAATAATTTGCAAGCGTTGTTCATTTGTAAGACGATCCATGGTTAAATTGCAAACCAAACTGAAGCTGTTTGACAGTGACACAAGGTACTAAACACACGTCAGCTGTCAAAACCAGTGTTGCCAAAACCAAACCAGCTAAAAAATCAGCCTTTATTTTAAAATTTGTGATAACTAACTTACTGGTTCCTGACCTACCTCCCTAAACTTTTCCGTTTTCTAAGAGTGATTCTTCACAACCTGGCCTGGCCGTGTATAAAATGTCTTGCTACCTATGCCATTGCCTGTCTCCATGATACCTTACACAAACTCGCTCTACAGACAAAACTTCGAAGACTACAAATACGACCGTACCACCGTCGCCAACTTGATTGCCAAAGTATCGAGTCATTCGTACAAAAAGAAAAAAAAACAGAAAAACTTTTCAATCTACCTACATCAACAACTTGATTCCAGTTGTTTGAATCCCATCATTTGCTACATGTCAAAGAATCAAACAGTCAACGTTAAGGAATATACACATTTCCTTTAAGACAGGCACAAAAGTTCAAAGCCAAACATGTTTCGTCCGCAACTTTTTTGTGTCAAAGGACATATAAGATACTTCAATCCCACTGCAGACCCCCGCCCGCCCAAGTATGCGAGCATAGTTCATCTGTTGAACCCATAAAAACAAACACCATGCCCACCACCCACCATAGAAACCGTGGAAAGAAGTTTTAATATTCCCTGCATGTTTGCCGACTCTCGGAACGGCAGCAGAAGTTTATTTAAATTTATTATTCATAGATATGTTCATCTAAAGAGGAAATGAAAAGCGAAGCCTCGGGTTAAATCTTCTTGCAGAGTTTTCCATTCCCGGTCGTACTCGTGTTTTCCCAAGGACTCGCAAGCCTATTCGGAGCGAAGCAGCTGCATGCATATACAGTGCATGTATGAAGACAGAAAAACAACAACAAGAAAAGAGCAAACATGTCCCACCAATTCACAGTTAAATGGAAGGATTTTCAGGACTCTTGGGAATAGTGCTAGCAACGATAACGATATTTTGTCATTTTCTACAATGTTTGTATGATAGTATATAGAGACCGCAAGGATACGCTGGCACGCCGAATAAAAAGGACACATGAACTCTGCTCTTTATGGAGGATCATTCACTCAAGTGGTTGTTGTGCGCCTCCCGCGCTCATGCTTCTGATAGGTAGCTGGTGTCTGCTGAGGATTACGGCTGGCTTTACAAGTGCGCCACTGAATGGCAGCTTTTCATTGCGCGATTGGCCAGGATAATAGCCTGGAAAGGGGGGATATCCCCCGGGAGGCAGGATTCGCAGATAAAATGTAAATTGAAAAATCACAAAGTATCCGGTGAATCCTGACGGGTTGAAGGAACGGCGAGATGCATCAGGAAAGCCTGGTAAATTGAGTTGTTGCGGTTGCAGCCTCAAGGCGTGCTGCTATGTTGAAAGTTGGACGCTGATAAGGGCTCAGGCTCAGATTAAACTGGTGTGCAAACGAAAAAAGGCGCAGATAAGATTGATTTTTTCTATTACTGATGCGTGAGAGTATGAAAATGGTACTGACGCACCGTGGCAAAAGGAGGTCCGAAAGAAGTCTCGGCGCACAGCTACCTATGTGTGAAATTGAATATATGGATCGATCTGTCTAGTGTAGCAACATTAAAAAAAGTAAAAAAATTCGAAAAGGCTAATGGAGAGGCAAAGGCAATAGGCAAGAGAGAAGCTGCATTTTTTGGTAAACTTTGGAATATCTTTTGTAAAGTTTAAGGTTTTTTTTAATTAAAAAAAATTAATGAATAGTAAATAATAGAGGCCTACAATTACACATGGCAGCCACCCAAGTTGAACAATGCTCTTGCCCGGTTAATCGGAGGTATGCGGTAAACCTGGGTATCCACAGATTGTTAACGAGAGCTATCGAAAGAACAAATCTTAGGTGGACAACTGCCTCGACATGTCTAGCGACAAAAGAGATCTGGCCAAAGCTGGATCTTAAAGGTTCTTGTATTTGATCTCCCTCGATAGGAAGGTTATCAGTGCTGTACTAGGTGTCATCACTGGGCACTGTCTGATATAGGCAGGCATGCAACAAGGCTCGGCATATTATCCAATGATTTGCGCAAAAACTACTCCTCGTAGGAAGAAACTATTCTCCATCTTCTCTGTATTTGTCCGGCTCTATTACAAGGAAGAAAACTCAATTTGGGAGCGTTCTACTATAGAGATCTAAGTGGCCCAAAAAAACACGGACATTCGAAATCTCCTACGCTTCATCAGAAGCTCCCACTGGTTTAACGAGTAGGAAGAAGAACTAAAGGGTGATTTTTTATCTGGTTTGGTTTTGGCAACACTGGTTTTGACAGCTGACGTGTGTTTAGTACCTTGTGTCACTGTCACACAGCTTCAGTTTGGTTTGCAATTTAACCATGGATCGTCTTACAAATGAACAACGCTTGCAAATTATTGAATTTTACTATCAAAATTCGTGCTCGGTTCGAAATGTTCATCGCGCGCTTTTTTATCGAAAAATTGTGTTCAGCGATGAGGCTCATTTTTGGTTGAATGGGTACGTAAATAAGCAAAATTGCCGCATTTGGAGTGAAGATCAGCCAGAAGCATTGCAACAGCTACCAATGCATCCCGAAAAAGCCGCTGTTTGGTGCGGTTTATGGGCCGGCGGCATTATTAGGCCATATTTCTTCAAAGATGATGCGAATCGCAGCGTTACTGTCAATGGTGAACGCTACCGAGCGATGATAACAAACTTTTTTTTGCCCGAAATGGAAGTTCTTGACTTGCATGATATGTGGTTTCAACAAGACGGTGCCACATGCCACACAGCACGCGAAACAATGGCGCAATTGCGAGGCGAGTTTGGTGAACAGTTAATTTCACGTTTCGGGCCGGTCAATTGGCCGCCTAGATCGTGCGATTTGACACCATTAGATTATTTTTTGTGGGGGTATGCCAAGGCTAATGTGTATAGGGACAAGCCCGCTTCGATTGACGCACTGGAAGCCAACATCCATGCATTCATTCGTGAGATACCGGCCGATATGTGTGAAAGAGTATGCCAAAATTGGACTCAGCGGATGGGCTACCTGAGACGCAGCCGCGGTCAACATTTGCATGAAATTATCTTTAAACATTAAATTGCAAGGCTCAAACTATCGATTCAAATAAATATTTCATTCATATTTTAGAATTTTTTGTGTTTTTTTTTTTTTAAAAGTTCTAAACCTCTTAAAAAATCACCCTTTATATAGATTCATGTTGTATCACAAGGGACCTTATAAAGGTCTAGGTAAGTGTGTCGTCAAGCCGACAGCCACTTTAACCTATCCTAACACAAATTTCAAAAAAAAATGCTATTATATAGCGTTGTTGAAATTGGCCACCCTGTAGTATGCTGATTTTTTCTTCAAATGCAGAGATTTCTGCTATGTTCATAAGCTCTGCAAACTGTGACCTTCAAAGGCAATAGTTATGCCCGGATTTTTATTTTTAAATTTTTAATTTTTAAAGTCAAACCCGTGTCTCTCTGGAATTTTTCTAATCCACTTTGCAAATATCTCATGGCAAACTTATTTCCAACTCCTCAGTGTTTGTAATTACCCTTTCATTACCTGCAAACTTTCTAAACCCTCAACAAACATTATGAACCCCTCGACGCACATGCCAGTTGCTTGGTATATCACCCACCCGCAGGATGGGCTATGAATATATAGAAAACTAAGGCACTTCCCGCTGTTATTCAAGGGAAATTAATTTAAGGTGTATACACTCGACGGCCCGCGCCGTTTTGGTGGAGATTAAGAGCGGCCCAGGCAGTTCCATCAAATTCTAGTTATCGCATAATTTTCATTTAGGTGTGAAAACCATTTCGCTGGCTTTGGTATGGGGCTGTCCCGGGACACGTGTGCTTGATTGTGGCTGCGGAAAATTATGAGAACTCGCCTGCTGACGTCCTGTGTCCTTGCTCTAGCATTCGGGTATTATTACAAAGTGAATGCGGTAATTAAGATTTAATTGCGCCCCGTTGAATATTACATGTGGCCAGGGGTGTAGCGTTGCATATACCTAGGTACCCTACACCAAAAGTAGATGCTGTGCTTGCCGATTTGATTCGGGTTAACCGATTCTCTATAATTTATGCCAACCAGATGGAACTCACAGGAGTGGGTACTAATGCGGCTGGTCTTGGGTAGCACGGTATCGCATTGTGTGCGTAGGTATAGTGAAAGTGGTTCAGGCACACCTTATGATGATTCTCGAAGATCAAAGGGGCATCGAGTTGTTTGCTCTCCTTCAAGGCGGGGAGTTAAACTCTCGCACTTGTACTTTTGGGCAAGCCAGAGTGCAGTGGAATGTTGGACTACCTGCCAGCACGTAGAAGATGAAAAACGTGCAGGGAAATAATGTTCCACCCCCGCAGAGGCTCTCAATCATCCACCGGCCGGTATTTTATTACACAATCCCAATCCAATGGTGCAATTAACATTTTTACTACCCCAAACAAACACGCGTTTGTCTCTCAGCTACAGCTGTCTATCTCCATCGGACATTCGCTCCGTCATATTAGGTATACAGTTACACAGTGCGAATGCTGTATAAGTGGCCGGATTAAAGGCCAAACATTTCATTGCTGTATTAGAAAAAGTTGAATGTTCTGTATACGAACCGTAACTAGGTTTAGGTATATTGCTGGTGGTGGTGCTATTAATAATAACTGTTATTATCGCGGCTGTCAAAAAGTTCTCCCCCAGTGAAAATTAAAACTCAGCAAACAAGGGACGCCCAACGAAAACCCCGCCACTACACAATGACGACGGACGACCTTCTGCTGTTTACTGTGACAGTGTTGTGTGGAGGTATCTGCAAAACATTAGATTCTAAACGCGTTCCTTCCCGACAAGTGGTTATATTAAATGGCTTCCGACTCTTGCTGATAATATCCTTATCCCCAGGCAAAGGGTTGGTTTATGTTTCGAGTTATTTTCGGCGAGAACTGGCTCTCGCCCGTGGAGCTGTGCCCTGGTGTCGGGGGAATCCTTGCAATTAGCATAAAATGCAAATATCCCAGCTGCGCAGCTATGTATGTTATATATAAGCAGAGAGGTTGGCGGAAAGCGTCATCGCTGTCGTCCTTGGAATAATATTTCCCTAAGTAAGTTTGGAGTTTAAAAGTCTTTACAGCGAATCTGGCGGACAGCAGCAAAATGATACATTACATCAGTTTGGATGATGTACCGTGCCGGCGCAGTGAATATAAATGAATTTCGGTCCGGTTATGCATTTTTAATGGACGTCAGTGCAATGAAATGCATGAAAAAGTTTCATTCGAAAAGGCACTGATGGGGTTGGGAAGACGGATGACGGGTCTTTTATTTCGCCTTATTCGAAGCAGTTGCTTGTCAAAGTTTTATACCGTTCAAGACTGACTGACAGAACTGAGTTTGTTTATATAAAAATATGGTTTAAGGGGAGTTTGGTGACGAGGTGGTTGGCTCAAGGCCGATAGCCCCTGAAGGGTGTTGCCTCTGATGGTAAAGAGTCGGAGCCGGGAGATCGAGGGTTTTGAACTGTTTAATACATCATCGGAGGTCGAGGTGAAACTTGGAAAATGATGTGGTCGCAAAGGCGATAGGAAGAAGGCGTTTAAAGCGATTTATAGAAAAAAATTCTCACTTGAATGCTGCTTGTTGTTGCATGTACTTTCATATATCCTTTTTGTGTCACCTGTTTCTGGTTTTAGTTGCGGTCTCCATTCCGAGATTGTCTTCCTGGATTGTCGGTATATAGATCGGTGTATCCAACTGCCTTTCGTTGTATTAGTTCAGCGAGCTTGCCACATGGCTAAAGTGTGGAGCCGGATTTTATGAAGGCCAGTGAGTTTATTTGAGGCTCATGGATCATCCTAAAGAAGATTTGTTGCCCCAGTCGTTCAGGTCATTTAGCATGGTGGCGGGTTTGTAACGTCTTAGGGTTGTATACCGTCCAAAGGTTGGTCAGATTTGCTTCCAATCGATGGAACGATGATTCAGCACAAACTTGAAACAATTGCGCATTCCCATCTGGCGATAGACTAAAGTTCAAAATGTGTTCCTTAAAGTGGCGGCCCAAGTCCCCTTAGAGTGGCGGCCCAATAGCCTTTCCGGCCAGGGATTTCCTGCTTATAAAACACACAAAACAATTTGTGTAACTTAATTTCAGAAAGGCCACCCGGCCGCAACAAAACTCAATCAAAAGTGTCCGCCTTTGCCCCAATAACTAAATTTTGTATACAGACATGTTCGCCTCCTCTGGCGAGTGAAGCAAGCCAATTTATTTCTAATACACCACTAGTGAGCCCAAGTATGCGTTAAATTCATTATCACCACAAGAATCTGCTTTGTGCAACCAATTAAACCGAACCGCACCAATAGAAGAGCAATCATATCGATTGACTAACGGCTTGGTTACATATTGCCAGCCACTTGCCACACCATTGCTCTTCCATGCAATTAACCTCGATTCTTATGGCACAACCCTAATTGAGAAGTCACACTTCCCATTTCCGTTCTCATGCGCCACACAGAATATGAGACTCCCTTGGCGAAATCGAAAATAATTGAGTGCGCCCAACCAATTGGGGCAATAATTCTCCCCAAGCCCAATGGCCGTTCCCGAACACCATAGTCGAGCCAGCTTTATTAATGCCATTAGCGTTGCGGGCCTAATTTGCGGCAAAATTGCTCGATAAAAACGTTCTCATTACATCAAGGCGAGAACTCGGTTAAATGGTCCATAACTTGTATCAGATTGAGTCGAGGATATAAATTCCAAAAGCGAAATACACAAATTGTCCCAAATGCATATAGAGGGGTCCTTCCATATTTGATCTGTTTGCGTTGCGGCTCATGACCTCTGGCTTCATTTGTGACTATTCTCCGGCCGCTGTGTGTAAACACACGCGGTCTTAGATGAATGGGATATTCCATTCGCGCATTTGCATTGGAAAAGTTCGTCTAGACGTCTGATGGCAGTCAGTGTCCCTTTTACTGTATTCACCGTTTGACAACGCACGCATTTGAGGGTGGCAATACAATAATGAAGGCAAAGAAAAAATCCACAGACATATTCAAGGAGTGCTTGAAGTAGTTTTGCCATCACAGAGCAAGACAAAGCAAAGCGAGGGGATAGCCCTCAACTAGTTATAAGTGCATCAAGTGCATCAAAGACTGCATTAAGAACACCGCAGACGCAAAAAAAAAACACTCAAAAGGGAGACCCGCAATGAAGAGGAATGGAGTAAAAAAAATGTATAATGCAAGTGGACTTCTAGGTACTGCATTTATTTTTATTTTTTTACGAGGGTAATGGACGTCATTACAAGAGTAGTAGTTGTGGTCCTACCTCCAACAGTGGACGTTCCAAGTAACTAAGGGGAATGCATAAAATTACGTAGAGCTTTCTTTCATAAATGTTGCAGCTGTTGTTTTTTTTTACAGATTTTTTCTAGATCCTTCAACTTGTCGGTTTCATTACGTCGTCTTAAATGCGAATTACATCAGAGCCATCAATGCCTTCGATGTTTTGCAAAAATTATCAAACAAAATAAAACAAAAAGAAGATAAAGGACTTAAGCGACATTTTTTGAAATTTGCCTCTTCCCTGATGTCCTATATAAAAACGAAAAATGTCTCTCTTATGAGGATTTCTCTATCGCCGCATGATTTTTATTTAGCAACAGAAAAAAATTTTACCAACAGCTTTTCAATAAATTTTTTTGGAAGAATGTGTTAAACGCGCTTAAGCCCTTCATATGCAACCGGCCGGTTAAAAGGAAGATACTTGTATACTTGCATTTTAATTCGTTCATGAAGGTGCTTTGTTCTGGGAACTTGTGGGAACTTTGCACCTTTATGGAAAATTTATAAAATATTGGTCAGTTTCCTGATGAAGAATTGCACTGTTCAAGAAATAAAAACACTTTAAGAAAATACCTTTCACCTCTCCTAAGCGTTTTGGGTTAAAATATCGCTTAAGATCTTTATATATAAAAAAATAATATGCACTCAATAATAAAATAAAGTTTGTAAATGAGCGTGTTAAGTACAAAAAACTGTTAATACTCCGCAAATCCTTCCTTTTTAATACAAAAGATTACCAATATTAAAAGCACTTTCATTTTATTTACTTTAAATTGGCCATGCATTTTTTTTCTTTTTAACAAAAAAGGTATAGGTCAAAAAAACTTTAAACTCTGCCATCAAACTAGCCCTTCATATTCTAAGCGTTCTAATATTTTAATTGCGGCCGGGTGGCTCTTCTTTCATGGAACAGTATTAACAAATTAAACAGGCACAACCGGGTCAAATGAAAGAAGTCCTTGACGTGTCAGGTTTAAATAAATATAACCGGCTTATAAGTAGAGTTTTCCACAAGACTCTTGTGACTTACTAGTTGCATGTTATGTAGTAGGCATATTCGAAATTTCAAACTTTGTCTTGATAAAAAAGCAATAATTTTTCAAATGCCTTCTGAAATGGACACAATATTTCTGGTCGAAATCTAGGTATGGAGGATTTTTTCTTTAACGTAGTACAGCCCGCGTTACCTTGGGGACGCTTTATAGTAATTTTGACTTCTCTTTGAATGAACTCCGGACTCATATTTTTCAAAATCAGTCAATTCGGAGTTCTTTCGAAAATGTAAAACATTTATACCATAGTTTAAAATTGTTTAGCCTATTTAGCTGAATACTAAGAATTTGTTTTTACCTGTATTTGAAATGCAATAATTTTGGTAATAAATAACAGTAGGGGTATTCACGATTCGGTGTAAGAGACCTAGTAAAATTGCGAAATTAAATTTTTTTTAACAGATCGTAAACACACTTTTTCTCATCTCTTGCAAAACTGAAAGAAATGACAAATTTTTCCATGCTGTTCTGAAAAAAACTTCTAAACTTTCCTGAAAATGATAAATTTGCTTTTTATTGTTTAAAAAAGAAAGAATGGGAATGGGACTAATTTTTAATATTTCTGAACATTTTCAGAGGTAACAAGTGTACAACCTACAACCCACCATTGATACAAAACACCTCTAAAATAAAGGTTCGTTTTTTCTATCATAATGTTTCTTAAAAGCGTGTTTCTTATAGCACCTCTTTTTTTATATTTACATAGAGAAAAGACACTTAAGGCCTTACTAATAATCATTTTTAACCTTCACACCAAATATTTTGTGGTTCGCAATATGCAATTTTGCATGGAAAATTTCCCCAGTTCGGAAAGTTTAGCCTGGACACTAAAAAATATTATTCGCGGGATTTGTTCTTATTTGAATGCTCGATTGTAGTCGTACCCGAAATACAGTGGACGTCCCTTATAACTACGGTGACCATTTTTTTAATCACATAAAAGAGGACATTTTTTTTAAGTAAAAATATCTCCACAGTCAAAAATGGTTAAGGTACATTTGAACTATCAAAATTTGTAGGTTTCTGTTGTTTTAATAAAAGAAAATAACTTGGCTTTTAAAAATCAATACAAGATTACCAGCTTTGAAAGAATGGAGAATTTAACTTCTCGCTACATTGCATATTTCTTATAAATAGTAGGAAAATGGTCTTTAAGGAAAGATACGACATTTTGGAAAAAAGAGGACAATGTATTGTTTTCTTTTAGTAAAAAATCAGAGAGGACATAGTTGGAAAAATTGACGAATGGTCACTGCAATTATGATGAATAAACGATGTAGCAAATTTGCAATATAACGAACGCTTGTCAGATGCACATACATTAGTACATCTAAATACATAACATAGTGAATGGTGCCCACACTTTGCTAGCCGATAGCACGAAAGTATATTTGAGTTGGATTAAAACCCTGCGAGTAAATGGCAGGACCATCATCTACTTATTCAATTTAACGCTAAATAAATCCATTTAATAAAAAAAAATTTAATGACTGCTTTTAAAAACAAGTACTTAATTGAAGTAGAACACATGCTTACAGACAGTTAAAATTAAAATATTTTGAGTCCAGCAGAGCAGTATTTCTACAAAGGGCCTGTCACTCAAAGATTTTGAAAAATTCAAATCATGGCAAAATATGTGCTTTTGATGGCTCCATCATCGTTAACGCATTCAAAGGAAATATGCCAAGAATTTCCAGGAAAAGAAAATATCGCCTGCTTTTATTACAGTCATCAAGTTTTTTTACTTTAATTGTTTGTTGTTTTTTATGTGTACTACTTCAATATTTATAGACAGAGGGCCTTTCCAACAATCGTTTTAAACCTTCACCTTATATATTTTGTAGGTCATTCAAAATATTCAATTTCGTATGGAAAATTAGTCATTGTGAGTTCGAAAAATTTATCCCGGACAATAAAAATGATTATTAGTATCGCGGAGCGGAGAGTGTATTACACATACCTATGTACCATCACAATTTTCAGCAACCAATTGATGAAAGTAGTTATCCCCTTTAGGGAAACAGTGATGGCTTTCACCTAATTATTATTAGTAAGCAATTTCGCAATTTCTATATTTACCAAGGAAAATATAACAAACTTTTTCACATCGCAAGAAAAGCAATAATACTTCAAGTTCAAGACAACTTGCGTCACGCGTGTGGGTCCGAAATTACGCAAAAACTTCTCCTATTCCATGTGCGCGGTTATTTGACAAACGAAAACAAATTTGGATCAATAACAATCATCATCTGATACCCACCCCCCCTTCATACTGCCTTCATCATCATAAAATCTCGCCATAGTGATGAAGTATCCTACTCCTGGCGGGCTGACAGCACTATGGCAACATCTTCGCTCCTTTCGCACCATGATTACATGATTCATACGAGTACATGGCGGAATAATAATTCCAACAGCCCAGGCATTAGATTAAATGACTCGCAATCGCAGGCGCCAGAGTATCCTGGCGGCTCACACTGGGGCAGAACACCACTAAAGGTGGCATTAAATCAACCTTCAATTCGATTGCCTTGAAATTATGCACGATTACTTCTGGCATGATAGTCGGCACGTTAAAAAAAAATTGAGGCCACGCCCACTAAAAACGCCTACTTTTTTTTTTTTTTTTTTTTTCAAACCAAACAAAAAAATACGTAAGATTATGAAAATTTAATTATATTTACAATTAGGAACATATATATTTTGTATTAATTAACATTAACAAAAAAAAGATAGATAATCAAAATAAAAATTTATTGTTCTTCGTCTTCATCACTCTCATTTATTACATCAATGCCACTTTGATTTGGTATTGGTGTGTTTGGGGATTTGAGCAAACTGATTGCTTCTTGGGGCAGATGTTGAAGTTTTTTTGTTGGAACTCTTTGCAGACTTGTTAAAATGGGGTCCGATGATAAAAGGAACAAATTGAAAATGTCTGCATTTGTATTTTTCCGGCTACTTTTTCGGGAGTGGTGTTCTCTATAATTTTTAAAATCTTTATTGCGTGCTTCTTGAGCTTCTTCACTTAGCTGCCCTATAGGCAATAAAGCTTTTGAAATAATTTCATTTCCATGAATGAGATATTTGTGAACTGTAGGAGGCATATAGTACCAAGGATACAAAGCAACATAATATTTTGCAGTTTCATGAGCAAATTCCCGAAATTTTTCGCAATCGACCTCATGACCACAAGCAACCACTGTCATGATAATATGCATTTTTTTAATTAATTCGACGTCTACTTTAGTAATATCAGCTGAAGTCTCGGCATGTTCGAAAAATCTCCTGGCCGTATTTCCGTCATTAGAATTTCCAAAGCCCGGCTTTGGCTTGTCAACGATCAAACCCAAACGCTCCCGAAACTGTTTTTGTATTTCTCTTTTCGTTTCAGCAACAATTTTTTTATGCTCCTCTTGCCTAGCTTGCCATTGTCTTATTTTTAATTTGTATGAAAGGTGGAGTAGACATTCGAAAAAACGGATCCACCCATGCAACACAGATAACCCAAATTGAAGATTTTCCGTTTTTACTGGTCTTTTTATCATTGCATCAATGGAATTAAAATCTTTTGATGTGGCACTGCAAATAAAACACTTCTGTGTAGAGGAATTTTCAGTGATGGCGTTACAGACCTTTCCATCTATCATTGTGAATAATAAATTGTGCTCAACGTTGAAAGTATTTTCACCAACTTTAACGAGACTAGGCTGGAGCTCTTTGATTTCATTATCCACTCTTTGTTTTTCTGCCACAGATACGGATGCAGATTCCTTGATAAACTCAATTTTGAGAGGCCTACAATATCTAGTTGAACTTGGGCGAGGATTCTGCCAGATTATTTTTTCACCAGATATCAAACGAAGAGGAACAACGCATGTAATGAAGACAGATGAGTCATCGGCGTCAAGTCCATGAAACGCTTGCTTATACGAACTGTGGCCTGAACTTCCATCAAAACCCCACTTGGAGTATAAGCTTATAGTTTTGAGTTCTTCAGACCTAAGAGTTTGGATTACATCTTTTTGAACAGTTATCAAACGAGCAACTGTAAGGTTTAGCAAGCTTTGTAAATTATTATATACAGAAGTTTCTGATATATTCATATTTTCAGGCTCCGGATAGCAATTTTTTTTGCACTCTTGAACTACTTTGTATGAAGGAAATACTTTGGGAGCTTTAGATCTTATAATTTCATACTGAAAGCGTGACAGATTTGCTTCAATAATCATTGCTAAAGCTTCTTCCCCAGTCATTGAAGCAAGTTCAATTGAGTCCCTCAAAGCTGTTCTGCAATTTTTAGCATGATTTGGGTTTGATGTCACGTCACGCATTAACTTTGCAGCATCTAACTGTCCAGAAGCTCTCAAACCCATTTCAGCTGCGTAAGTCAACTCAGCGACAGACGTGGACTTTCTCAAGAGTTCGGTTTTTTGACGTTTCGATCTTTCTGATGATTTCTCAAATGCAACGTTTGGACGACCACGTTTAGAGTCTAAAGAATATTTAAAAAGTAATGGTGTTTTTAGCCATGCAATGTTTGCTTTCAAAAAGTTTGCTTCCATCCGATAAGCTTTTTCCCAGCGTGATTTAAATTTTGATTTGAACTCCGTTACTTTGTCATTAATATCTTTTTTGGAAGCATCGCTGCATCGGACCCGTTTT
The DNA here is from genome assembly GCA_948293265.1 of Cheilosia impressa. Classification (NCBI taxonomy): domain Eukaryota; kingdom Metazoa; phylum Arthropoda; class Insecta; order Diptera; family Syrphidae; genus Cheilosia; species Cheilosia impressa. The sequence continues at coordinate 20,586,644 of OX411883.1, read as the reverse complement.
TGAATTTCTTCCCTTAAAAACGAAATTTGATTGTCTAATCCCTTCAGATTTGAACTTTTCATAATAGTATACAGCTCTTCCCTTGTAATCGACAAAGTTTTGGAAGGTGTTCGGTCTACGAAGTAATTAAAATCAAATAAATAGAAAAAAAATCGATAATTTTCGAGAGTGACGTCACCAACAAAAAAGTCAACTGTACGAAAAGCTGCAAATATCTGCAAAAAAACTTTGCGGATTCTAAAACAAGACCAAACACTTGTCACAAATTGATATAACACTTAACGTCATGTCACGGCCAACACATCTAAAACGCTTAGATAGTTTACTAAACACAAAAATTAATACATTTTTCTAGTTTTTTTTTTTATTTTTAACCACATATTAAGAGGACAAAAAGAAAAATTTATTATAAAAATAAAAAAAAACAACACACCTGAGCTTACTGATTCCATTGTAATATTTTTTTTTTGTATAATAAAAAGCTGTTAGAAATTGCACCCAGTTGATTGTTGTCACTCAAAACAAAAAAACACGTCTGGCTTCGATGAAAAAAATTACCAAATGCTCCATTCGAGACGATTTGGCAAAGACCACGTGCTCCCAATTAACTGTTGTACTCTCATTTTTTATTCTCTATCCTATTTACAATGAAAATAGCACGGTAGTTCAAATCAAAGCTCAACTTCAAAATGTTATTAAATGCCAGCATTAGTGGTGTTCTGCCCCAGTGTGCGGCTCTTGGATGTTGGGTACACCACCTATAGGTACACATCTTCAATTCCTCGTTCATTAAAATTAATGATTGGATTGCAACATTAAGTACACATACGAGCGGGAGTATGCGAGTGTATAATGGTTTCCAATTTCAGTTTCGACATACGCCGTGTCGTTAATACTTTTTGGCGCTCCATACACAGTATACACTCGTACATAATGCATTGCTATTTGGTAAACAATCTCCACCGTGTACAAGTAGGTACGTGTGGCGTTATGTAACTCCCGCACAAAAAATCGGATGAAAATCTTCCTTATATCGCACTTAAGGACTCCATTGACGAAGAGTACCACCGCGATGTTGGGTGCGTACCATTAATTGGAATTAAAGGCGACACAGTTTTTTATGCTTAACTTTCTTCCTTTTTTTTCGGAAAAATATCACTCGATAAAATTCAAAGCTCGTTTAGTCTAAAAATTTGTTATATGCGAAAGACATTTCTTAGGATGTGCACGTGAGTACACTCATACAAGCAGCGAGTCACTTGAATTTTTCTCGCGTCATTGAATATCAGTTTCATATTTGCAATAGGCTGCTTTTCATGTATAGTTCATCTTCAATCGGAGTGCGTGTTAGTCGACAGATGCATTATGAAAGGGTGCCCATGCAATCTTCATAAGAGTCCTCTAAGGTGATTTCACAGAAAAGGAAAATTATTCTTTTGACGTCTAGAGCAACGAATGGCGAGGTATTCTAAAAATTTCGATATTTCCGTTTCAATTTTTTTCACACTCATCTCAAGGATTTGATTTGGAATTATAAATGACGAAGTCTGCCCCTCGAAGGTGGTACTGAAGTGAACTTTTAAAGTAGAGTTTGGAGAAATATCTTGTTCGACTTCTTAACATTAAGTCGAACAACATGTTTTAGTTTACCAAATTGTGTCCCTCCTTAGCTAAAGCTTTCTGTATTAATGCGCACTCTTATCAATATCCATTGGGCCATGATTGCAATAGGTAGTAAAGTTTTAAAGAAGAAATGACCTAGTCGTTGGCTAACTAAGCGGATATGTATATTGAAAGGAGACATTTGCTAAAAAAACATAGGTCACCAACAGTGAGACACAGTTTTACGGCCAAAAAAAATATATGTTTACAAATATACAGTATAGATTTCATCAATGAAATGATTTGATTGTATTTTCCTACAATAAACTATAAGAAAAAAAATTTGATTAATAGGTTTACACATCGACGCCGTAAAATATTTTTCAATGTAATTTAATTTACCTGCTAATAAATAATAATAATAATAATAATTTTTTAATGCATTTTTACGTTTTATAAAATTTTATTAAGATTAAATAAGACTTAAGCTTAAAATTTAATATGATTTATATCTTGTTTCGACTTCAACTTTACAGAAAAAAGTTTTTGTACAGCGGTATGCCAATTAAATTGGAGATTTTCAGTTTTATCAATAAAAGAATTTGCGAATCATTTTATTTGTCTTCAATTTAAAAAATTTGCAAAGTCTGATTAAATTATTTGTACGTACACAGCAATAACTTTAAGATACATAGCTGATATTTCAGAATTTCGTTTTAATAGATTTAAATCATTTTTAATTTGGAATGCTCGCATATAATTATTAAAATTATTTAAAATTGAAAAAAATATTAAGTTTGTTCTCTGACTAATTAAAATATAACATAGACTTAAGAAGGTACTTGACTTAGTAACAATCAAGTATCGACACAGTTCAAAACGTTATAAAACTGATATAAGCATAGAAATAAGCATTAAAAACTTTTTTTTTATTTAAATAAAGCTCATGAAATAAATTTCAATGGTAAAAGCTTTATTATAACCCAAAAGAACACTGTCTTGATGTTTACTTTTTGAAAATAATTTCTGGTAAATGTTGCCGTGACCTACGTACACGATCCATTGTGAAGGTTCAATTTTGGATCACTGCTTCCGGCGTTGCTACCGGTCTTTGCCCAATTACGCGAGTAGTGTTGCTTTTCAAATCCTGGATCTTAGCTGGCTCATCGGTAAGAATCACCCGTAATATCGCTCTTGCGTGACACTAAAAATTTCAAAAATTTAGAGCGGTTTGCAGGTACCCTTATCATGCGAATTTGCGATAGCCGCAGCTGAGCCTAGAGACTTCTTAAAAAATGATTTGTTTTCCCACTTTGATATTCCGTCTGTATAATTTTTAACCACAGATTTGCTTTAGAAAGCATAACCTCCCAAATATTTTATTTATTAAATATATAGCAAATGCAAGGTGAATTTAGGGAGGTGAATTCACGCATGTATTGCCTTGCCACAAATGCTACAATAAATAAGGGAATTGTTAATTTTCAAATACTCCACCATTGCTGCCACTTTGCTGCAATTGGTGTGAACTGCTACAACAGTGAAACCTGCCAAATTGGCCTACCTTGTAATTTGGCCACCTGATAAAGTTGGGCAGAATCTATATAGTAGCACCAAGAAATTCCATACAAATGTTCGACCAAATACCTCCGTATGCGCCATAAATATTTTTATTTCAGTTCATCTTTCGTAGTAAATAACCTGCGAAAGTTTGGCGATGCCGATGGTCGCTCTTTTGACGTTCCCACTTTTTGTGTGCGGGGTTAAGAATTTGTTTCGTTAAATGTATGTACCTTAATTTTTATATATTAGTTTTGTTAAATAAACTGTTTCTTTTGTGGATTTGTTTCTAAAAATGGTTTCAACAAACTGAAAAAATTCGAGGCGGTGGAATAGAGGTTCCACTTTAATAATATAGATAGAAGTGATGTTTTTTTATATAAATAAAAAAATAGGTACCTACCCTTATAAGTTAGCTACCTTTCTAAGTAGGGCAAAAATACCTGCACCACAGGTGGCCAACTTATGCGGGCTTCATTGTAACAAAAAAATAAGCGCCTACTGCATTTTTTTACAGAATCTTCTGCGACAAAAATAGTCCTCAAGTGGCAACGCTGATCTACACTAGGTATATAAAGGGTGATTTTTTAAGAGGTTTAGAATTTTTTTTTTAAAAATAAAAACGCAAAAAATTCGAAAAAATGAATGAAATATTTATTTGAATCGATAGTTTGAACCTTGCAATTTAATGTTTAAAGATAATTTCATGCAAATGTTGACCGCGGCTGCGTCTCAGGTAGCCCATCCGCTGAGTCCAATTTTGGCATACTCTTTCACACATATCGGCCGGTATCTCACGAATGAATGCATGGATGTTGGCTTCCAGTGCGTCAATCGAAGCGGGATTGTCCCTATACACATTAGCCTTGGCATACCCCCACAAAAAATAATCTAATGGTGTCAAATCGCACGATCTAGGCGGCCAATTGACCGGCCCGAAACGTGAAATTAACTGTTCACCAAACTCGCCTCGCAATTGCGCCATTGTTTCGCGTGCTGTGTGGCATGTGGCACCGTCTTGTTGAAACCACATATCATGCAAGTCAAGAACTTCCATTTCGGGCAAAAAAAAGTTTGTTATCATCGCTCGGTAGCGTTCACCATTGACAGTAACGCTGCGATTCGCATCATCTTTGAAGAAATATGGCCCAATAATGCCGCCGGCCCATAAACCGCTCCAAACAGTGGCTTTTTCGGGATGCATTGGTAGCTGTTACAATGCTTCTGGCTGATCTTCACTCCAAATGCGGCAATTTTGCTTATTTACGTACCCATTCAACCAAAAATGAGCCTCATCGCTGAACACAATTTTTCGATAAAAAAGCGCGCGATGAACATTTCGAACCGAGCACGAATTTTGATAGTAAAATTCAATAATTTGCAAGCGTTGTTCATTTGTAAGACGATCCATGGTTAAATTGCAAACCAAACTGAAGCTGTTTGACAGTGACACAAGGTACTAAACACACGTCAGCTGTCAAAACCAGTGTTGCCAAAACCAAACCAGCTAAAAAATCACCCATCTCAAAAAGCATCACATCAATAATGAAGTCTAGATCCAATTTAACTTGGACGCATTCTTATTCATTTTTAGATAGAACAAAGCCTGGAGCCGACTTACAATCTTCTCGGCTAAGTACCAATCAGCAAACACGAGACCAACGATGGATAGGCTACGCCTAACTGCGACATCCGGTCCAGGTATGATTGTAAACAGTAACAAATCTCAGACCAACTAGGAGCCAACATTATTTCATAGATCCCTTTTAGATACTCGCATTCCACACAGCCGCACCTAGATGATTATGTGAAATCCAGCCCACACATTTCACTGCGACTGCAACCTCTCCTATGACCAGCACAGCACACTCGCTCCCATGTAATACTTTGCACGGACGAACAAAGCCATTGATATAATGTATCACAAAGCGGTTCATATCATATTGTTGTTGACATTCCGAGTATAATAATCCTCAGCAGTGCTTTCTGCTTTGCCTTTGGCCAAATCAGGTATGCATGCTATGCAAATATTCAAAAATTGTTTGCGGTCGGTCCGGTCCCTATTTTAGTGAGTAGCTCCTGTGCCAGGTAGCTGCGATAACGCCGTGCTAAGCTCCGTTAAATATTTACACCCCATCTGTGGTGGTGTTCCGGTGCTGTTTCCCAATACCAAAGGGATGGCTGGCCAAGCAGGGGTACTGGCAGGGTGCACCATTAGCGTCCGGCTATAAATTACCATATTTTATCATGTGTTAGCATGAAAATTTCATAGACTCTGATAATGGAAAAAGTTTGTTTCGACTTTTTTCCCGTTGTCTGGTTGCGTTTGTGTGCGCTGACTGCTGTTATTATTGGACCGTTTTTCGCTTTTGTAGAGGTTCCTCTGCCCTTCCTTGTTGAGCTTTGGCCCTTTTTATGTCTGTGGCTTTGTTTTCTTGTCTTTAATCATTTTTCTTCTTCTTCTTCTTCTTCTTTTCTTATACTTGTTGGCTTCGAGCAGGCATTCACTTTGAAAAACGTATGCAAGTACCTTTCCTCGGTGCCTTTGTTAATGTCCATCCTGGGAGGTGCGGACGATCAGGGAACAGATCCTTGAGAGGAGTATTTTGTGTTAAAGTTTTAAAACGAATGGCATAAGGGAAGAGAACGAACCAACAGCAGCTGAAAAAAAAGTTAAAAAGATTAAGGGTGATTTATTATCGTGTGGTAATTTGCTAGGAGGGTATTGCTCTAGCTCTTACCTTTACCATAGGTATGCGTATACAATTTAGGGTTTTTGTCGCTACTGTTGTATTCATGGGGGGTTCGCTTGCAGAGGGGCATGAGTAATGTGTCAGAGTCAAATTGTTTGAACTACCTGATGTGCGGTGCCGGTGAATAAATTAAGATTGAGAGACGGGTGTTAGATAAATCTTCGTGTTCATTTGAGATTTACCGCATAATGTGACACTGATACATTAAGAAGTCGTTCGCGTTTGGATCACCAAACGATTTGCGATAAAACCAACGAAACACAATCGAAAATCCCCAACCGTGTGTATGATGGGCACCTGTCAGATCCCGTTGAAATTGTTTATTAATTAGTTATAACCTACACTCTGCTTATGTGTCATCACCACCACTAAGCCAGTTTGTTGGGTGTTCGGGTTTTCTAATAAAGTCAGTTTCCATTAGGTAATTTGAAGCGGTATCAAATTAACAGCGGAAAACCAACAGAAATTTAATCATTTCCATCTACTTCTGCAATTGCGTTATGGATATTGTGTTGGCCCAACCAATTGATTAGTTATAATTAGTTTTAGGCATTTCGTTTAATTAGTAGATACACCTGTCCGAATGCATATTTCAATAGTTACATCTGTTTGTGTTAGGTTGGATGGAGGTTCATTGGGATGTGTTATTGTATGGGGTTATTGCATGGGACAACCAAAGGCATTCATAAAACACTTAACCTGTTTCCTTAAAAGTTTCTTTTGACGAATTTGGTCCATTGAACTTATCACTGCTTTTACAAACGTGATTTTGTCACTGCGCTATGTTTTTTAGATCTTTTACTCAGGTAGCGAAGTCAACATGTTTGGAAGTTTAAAAGTTTACAGAGCATGCTTTTGATGGTCTATCTAGACATATCCTGCGGTATTTATAATATTGCTTTTTAAACCATCGACATATTCATATCGGGCTCGAAGGACCACCTTCCACACAGGGGGTGGCCCCTTAGTTCTTTTTTGATGCTTTATTCGATGCCTTTTCGGCACGTTTCTGATGAGTTTTTTTAAGGTGCTTTTCTAAATGTTTTTTAGGGATTTTACGACACGATTTCCAGGAGCTTTTTGACGAGTTTTTATATTTCATATATTTTTAAAGAGTCTTTCACGGCTTTTATGAAACCAGTTCTTAGATACGTTTCTGACTAGTTTTATTCTGCGTTTTTTGACACAATTTTGACGATGTTGAACCGCTTTTCGAAACTTTTATTAGGGCTTTTTTTTACGAGTATTTGTATATACATATATGTATTTTACAAAATTTTTAAAAACTTTTTTTACTCGTTTTATATATCTACCTTTCTGGCGAGTTTTTCAATACTTTTGTCGATATATTTCTGGCGAGACTTTCTATGCGTTTTTCGACACCATTTTGTGAATTTTTCTGAAACATTTTTCTATGCGTTCTTCTAGGCGTTTTTTTCATGCATTTTTCAAGACTATTTTACAAGGTTTTCAACGTTAATTATCGATAAATGTTTGAATTTCCTTTCGACATCCTTTTTTATGTTTCCGACTCGTTTGCGGACCATATTCTGGGTGTGTTTTTCGATGCATTTTTAAAGTTTTCTTCTTAAATCGTTTTTCAATGCGTTTTCCTTTTCGTTTTTGATTGGTTTTCCGCAAAATTTTTTAACCCGTTTTTAGAGTTGTTCAATGTTCAAATTCTAAATGTAATAATGCTCAGCAGTATTTTCTGCTTTCTTCTGGAGTTTTTGAAGTGTTTTCTTTGGGAGTTTTTCAAAACATACCTGTTTGAGCCCTTTTGTGCCCTTTTAATATTTTCCTTGACCAGTTTCTGATTCTTATTTTGACGCGTTTTTTCCATGTTTTTGATACATTTGTCGGAGCGTTTATTGACACGTTTCCGAGGCATTTTTGTGACGCATTATTGGTTGCATCTTTTGACGAATTGTTGACCTGTAGACACTTTTTTGACGCATTTGTCGACAAATTTTTGACAAACTTCTCGTTCATTTCGGATTACATATTTTTCTCACATGTTTTCAGACACATCCTTTGAACAATTTCGGTGCATTTCTTAAGCATTTTCGGTCACGTTTTGTGATTAATAATTTAATTAGTTAATAGGATTAATTAATTTTTGACTCATTTTCTAAGCCTGTTGGCTCGTTTTCAAAGTGTTTTGTTATGGGTTTGTTTGAATAGTTGAGCGCATATAAGTTTTTCAACGAGTTTTCGAATCTATGTATATTCCAATCGCTCTTGAGTAAAGTTCTATCTAAAAATGGAAAAGCAGCTCTTTTAAATTTGGCCGAATACAGCCGACAGACTTCAATCACTTTCAGTTCGGATAACCATTGCAAATTCGAAAAAAAAAACATTTCCAAACATCATTTCCAGCTAATTGAACTTCCTTTTATACCAACCGGTAATGGGTCCTTGCAATATTATTTCTCTCTCAAGAATCAATCAATTTCATAGCACACCATAACATAATTGCACGCACGTTTCTTCAATCTGCAGCCACAACCGCACCGGAACCTTACCAACCAAAGGAAGCCAATTTCATTTCACATTAAATTCGCGAAAAAATCCCCCAAAGATTCTGCCAGAACGATCCCATAAACATTTTCAAATTAAATTGTATCGCCTTAGAGAATCCATTTGAGACGAGCATCGCAAGCGTTTCATGATTTCAGTAGCACTTTGCCAACACAAAAAAAAAAAAGGAAAGAAACTATGTATATAAAGGAAAGCAAATGCGTTTTAGGAATCGCGCAAAAATCCTCTGCTACCTACCGCATTACTTTCACTACCGTAATTCCGATCCTTCTGCGTGACCTTGAGTAGGAACAAGAGACGAGTCCCATTTGGGTTATACTCAGAACCCTGATGAAGACAGGACTATTACGAGTATATAGGGACCAAAACAGAGACATAACGATGAGAAGAGATCCACTCTGAGCAGTGATGAAAGTGTTTCCATGGCAATTTAATTTATTTGTCGGCGCGAGAGAATGTAATAGATATCCGCCGAATCTGAGTGTTTGCACCCAAAGGGGTGTTTTTCTTTTTCTTTTGTCCCCCCTTTTGCGTGCGGCTGCGGATGTGGCTCCACCGGATATCTGGTTGGTGTTGTTGATGTCAATAGACAAGGAGAAAGCAAATTGTGATAATTAAGTTTCGCCACAGACAGTGGGGAATATTTTTAGATACGCATTGTGCTTCGTGCCGCCAAAATAGATGGCTTGAGGTGGCTCCTAAGGGTACTCCTACTCCTAAATAAAAATTTGCTACGGCACGATATATGGTAAGATGAAGACAATCAGGCTTGGAAGAATGTCTCTGTAGTGGAGAATAAATAGAAATCCTGTCGATATGTATGCAGACTTCCCAAATCGAGTGGGCCACAATTTTGGTACCAAATGGAATTTCGTTTTGAAATCCTTTGTTACGTCATCATTCAAATTGAAGGCCACCCAGTCTCTCTTATCTGTGACCTTCCTACAATTGCCAGCAAAAACCATCAAAAATATTGATATTCAAAAAAAATAAAAAACAGAGTGACCTCCTTGTATGCGTATCGGTGTATTTATCTCGCAAAACGCTCCATTCCTTGTGTGGGGCATTATTGAGACACATTTTGAATAATTTATTATTTTTCTAACGAAGGCAAAACGATAGATCACTGCCAAATTGAATGAAGATATTTATTTTATTAAGGACACTGTCACTGTCATATAATTTCCATCTCAAAATGTCTGAAGATTCTTTTTATTTTCTTCTTTTTTTTTTCTATTGACTTCATTAAGCGACATAGATGAGACAAAGTTCCCCAACTGCGATGTGGCTTGAGGACGATTCCTCGTTTTATGAAATTTACATAATCGCTCGAATTCGGATTTGCCTGTCAAATCAACTGCGAAGTGCTTGTATTAGAATAACAATGGCTTCGTTTAGGGAATATAGCCTCAGACTAGAATCTTGATGCCGAGCGAATATAATCACGGTTTTGTGAATGAATTCGGAAATGCTTTCCCCGGATGGAGTAGCATGTGCAAGATATAATTTCGTGCATATTCAAAAGTGGTCGTCGTTAACAAAGACGATGTGTCCTGTGTGTCTCGATCTGTGTCCGGAAATGAAATTAAAATCTTTCTTACTACTCTGAAGTCGCTTCCTTCCCAGCGGTCCATGTACGTAATTGAAGTGGAACGTAAACTAATGCAAGAGATACGACAAATATCCTTTTTAGATAGTTTCATGTTCCTATTATACGTTCGGGAGGACATTCCCGGGTGGCACATAAGGATATAGAGTGTATGCGTTTATATTTCTCATATTTCGTCGTGCTTATCTCGTCCATATCCTGTTGCTAATATATCTGTGACATTAAACGACGACGTCGACGAAAATACTAGAGCACTGAGCACTGATGGGAGTAGAGACTGAAGTGAGTACAAAGGGACACAGAGATTCACATGTCATAAAGATATGGATATGGCGGAGAGGATGTTTCCCAATTTCGAGCAATTTTTATACGAAACGTTGACGTATACATTGGAACGTGGTTTGCTACGTATCAAGGGATTACAAACGAGATGGATATGGGCGGTTGTTTAGGGGAAATTCAACAACTCACTGGGGTTTTGGTTTTAAAGATTCCGCTTTTAATATCCTCGGTAGCTATATATCAGTAATAAGATGGGTGTCTCTGTCTATTCCTCTCGAATAATCGCGGGAAATGAGACGACTTATCATAAAGGATAATATCCGGACTTGGAAATTTCCACTTTGAAGTATGTAGTCACTACAGGAAGATTTAAGCAGCCGTATATGTCACGAGCGATGAGATTATTTCCACAAAAAAACTCGAAATATGAACTTCGTTCTTCCGACTGGACAGTGGACATCAACAATTGGTTGTTCCGGAGCTCTGCCGCTGTAAACTTAAACATTTCGCAAGCAATTTAGTCTGGGACACTAAATTTAAAGTGCGGATTCTCCTAAAAATCCACTACAGTGGGATGAATACGCGTCGTTTTGTATAGTGCAACAGGGAAAGGAATAGAAGAGCGGAGACTTTTGCGTCTTAAATCTCACTCTAACTGGGCCTAAAAAATTCCTTTTTTAATATCCTTCTTCTTGTATGTAAATGAGCCTCTTGATGAAAATTGTACTCAGGAAAACTTGCTCTCAACAAGACGGACAAGGGCGGCGATGGTCTATCAATCGCCGAGTTTGATATGAATCATCCAGATCTTCATCACAACGATTCCTAGCCGTTCTAATCTCCACGAAAGTACCGACATTCTCAACACGCAAGCTGGATATGTGTACCTGTACCAACAGTACAAACCGACTGACAGCTAGAAACGTAAACAAGATCCCCCCGCATTTTGCAAAGAACACTTCACGACACCACACCAACCACCTTATGGCTGTTAAACTTGCGTAAAAGATTTGTTTTGCCACAAGCAATTTATTTTGCACCCGCACCAGTTGTATGCTCGGTCTGGATATGACTCTGAACAGCGATCCAGTCTTTAGCGACAACACTTTCATATCCACGTGAGCAATGACCTGCTTTTGCCATCCCAACACAAAGTCCCCCCGGCAGCTTGACTCTAATGTAATGGGAATGAGGATACAAATGGTACCGGTGATGGCTTGCATCATCATCATCATCAGCAGCATCATAACCTCATCCCTTTTCCCACTAATGCCGAGTCCTCGGATTCATTTCCTTCGTGCATATAACAATATTTCTTTGAAACTAATGTGTATACGTGCGCATTAGGAAGGCCCAACCAATCTAATGCGTTAGCATTAACGGTGCGAATAATTTTATTGATGAGGTGTCATGCCATTCCATTGTGGGTAAGGTACATCCTCGCAACATGAACTTCACCATTCACGGGAAATGTTAAAACTCCAAAGAAAGACCGAGAAATGTACTCGTAACACACACATGGTTCTGGTTGCTCCCCTGGGTTTGTTTATACTGGGGAATGTGGATTATCCATTTCATCCCTGATGGGAAATAAAAATAATAGAAAATACCATGGTCCCTTGGTGTGAGCTGAGGCGATGCAAACGCAGCCGGAAATGATGAATTAACGTGACACACGTGTGGGTACATCAATAAAAGTGGATTTCGATACAAGCTCATCCTGCCATGTGAAGCCTCACCTGCTATTGGTAGCATTCTCAGTTTATTTGTTGTCATGTCACTCGACATGGCGAGGGGTATGCGTTCCTACAGACATGTCGTTCAGTTACGCACACGCTAATTAATTCAATCCTTCATGTCTGACATTCCGATGAGAAGATTGAGTGCGAACTGAGGTCGCAAGAAAAGGAAATACCATTTTGTTAGAGGTGTTGCGTCTCAGAGAAGTTGACGAGTTAAATTGATGAGTACATTTGGAGAGTGTTGGTTTCTCTAATGACATGGACAAGGACACACACCTGACCTTTAACGTATCCATGTGACAAGTCCCTTCAAAACAGAGATTACAAATTTCATTTGAATTTCGGGGTGCATTCAGAGCGCCCATTCGAGAAGAAATGCAAATCTGTCACCTTTTCACAACAAGAGGTCATGACACGAAAATCTCTTACCAGCAACCGTTCCATAAATTTCCCGCCGCCGACAAAGGTGATGCCTCCTAAGTAAGTTCTGGTTCTGGTATTCCTTTGCTTGAGTGCCACAACTAAGAGCGTCACTTTCGTTTTCCGTTTCACCATCATGGCGCAGCACACACCGTCCCTAACTATGAACTAAATTCAAAATCAACATCCTTTTGAATTTCATGCCACCATAAATTTCATGTTAACAAACAGCATTAGTGTGTCTTCTTCGGGTATATAATGCGAGGTGGTACATATATACTGTGTCTGTGTGTAGTGTATTTTAAATATTTTTCAAAGGAAAACGTAAACAATTTCGGAATTGAGACGAGGAAGAGAAAAATATGGAAGCTCCGCTTCTTTAACTAAGACACGACAGTGTGTAGGGAAAATTCGCATACGGATTTAGTTTAAAAAAATTGGAATGAACATAAAGTGGTTACAAAAAAAAACAAAAGTCTTTAAGAAAATTGCGCTGCTTAAAACAAAATTGTAAAGTTTTCCAGGTTGAATCTGGATTTGAATTTGCATCACATGAAAGCACGGATCATAGATAAAGGGGAAAAAGCGCCAATTTTTGGTATTATGCCTAACAGAAAAGGAAATCATTGTACAATAGGTTTATTTTTATTTCACCGGTTTACATTTTTTATTTTTTACAAAAAAAAAGTTATATGAAAATTTGACTAACGGGGTAAAATTCATTGAGGGGAAAACTGTCTGCAGAGGCTGGGAACACTGCACGAAAGATACTCACCCAATCCGCATGGGAATGGAAAAACAGCAGCAATTTTATTTTATCGCAATTGGTCAACCTTTTAAGAAAATGGAAAGTTGAAAATTTTATAAAGATAAATAATAAATGAATATACATACAATTTTTCGTCGAAAACTTTACACTCTGTGATGTCATATCAGCTTATGTAAGGTGCCTCCCACTCGAAAATGATTAGTAGGCCTGAACTGGTGGTGAATTTTAATCAAGTGTCGCGATGTTCCTGTGTGCAAGTTTTAAGTGTCTCAGAGGCTTTGAATAAGTCTTCCTTAAATCTTAACTAGTCTAAAACAGTATATAGCTTCAGTTCCATGAGATATTGTAGAATAATCTTTGTATTTATATTCATATTCTATTCACATTCATTCTATTTATGTTCATTCAAGTTTTCAAAAAAACCCAAGTCAGCCATATTTATTGAATTCTGAATCGAAAAATTTAAGATTTTATTACACTTGTTTAAAAATTCACCTTTTTTGTTCTGGTCTTGAATTTGAAAAGGAGAGTAAATGAATTACCAAGGTTTACAACTTTTCCAGGAAGTTTCCTTATTAGCAGGATAATAGGCTGTAAATAGGGTTAGAACCAAAAATCCACTGAACCTTTCCTAACCTTACCTACACTCAAATCTAACCTTAATTTGTTACTATTTTTCGTCGATTTATAGGATGACACTGAGCATAATCGCTGCCACTGTTTCCCAAGCATTTTTAAGGAGGTTCTAGCTACTGCTGACTAACTTTGAGGTCCACTCAAAACGATCAGTTTAAGAGAGCTAAATTCGCGCTAGTTTTATCCAAAATTATAAAAATGGTGTTCTTTTTCAGAACTTTTTGGAGTAATGACCAAAGTAATGTCCAAAAAAAGTACATTTTGATGTGAAACGCTGCCAAAATGTAGGCGTGGCAATGAGCATTATATCCTATAATATTCTCCGCGGCTTTGAAAAATAAGCTTTATAGAAATTATTGCTGCAATTTTAACGTTATCAGACCTAAGCCTGCTTCATTTTATTCATAGGTTAAGGCTGCAGCTCCAGAATTTTTCACGCCATAAGGTAACAGATATAAAATCCGCTTCATTATTTATATACATAGTTTAAGGCTGCAGCTCTTAATTTTAAATCTTTTTTATAGCAAAATATATTCCAACTGTATGAGCACTTTTGAAAACCACTGTACCTGCACTTTGAGCAGCTGACTCTGAAGGAGATCGTAAAAGCCTCGCACAGTTCTACTCTAGGTACCCTATCCTATACAAGACCGGTCTTGCACAACACTCAAGCTCTTGAAACTCGTATTTTATTTGCTTGGGAACCTTCCGCCTCGTGCTTGGTGCCATTTAGCATGCATACACTTACCCTTTGGCTATACACTATGGAACAATGAAGATGATTGGCAAAAAAAAAATTCCACCAACTGAAAACAGAAAGAAAAACAAAAGAAGAACTCGCAAATATTATGCTACTTCAACTCAATGTTTATGTATTAAAAATTCTATTATGGGGTACAGCAGCAGAGTGTGGTGTATGTGCGCTCTACGTATGCACGCCTCGAACTGCAGATGCATAATGTCCGCATACATTACACAGAGAGGAAGAGTTAACACGCGCCACTATATGTCACGTATACGCCATAGTAACCCAGAGTAGTCCCCGGGTGGATTTCTTTTTCCACAGAGAAGAGCTCGATTTCGGGGGAATGACGTCCCATTGCAAGCACCAATGCGAGCACCAACATTGTAGACGCGTACCAACTACATACGCTCGGGGTGTGTGCTGAGTGGCAATTCAGTTGCTTTTGCTTGTTATCTACCCTCAATAATGCAGTTCTGTTAAACGCATGAAAGACTAGAGTGGTGCTGAACAATGCACATACGGGTCGACATGATGCCCGGAAATCTAAAAGCACCAATGAATATATGAAATTGGGTTTTCGTCCGCTTTAAGCGCAATTTAAATTTGAGTAGCTCCCCCGCTTGTTGAAGCAGTTGCTATAATAGGTACCCGAACTAATCAACGCTAGTTGGGGCGATATAAAAAATTAAGAATGTTTGGTGTTGGGGTGGAATTAAAATACCAAACAGAATATTCGCCACAGTATATGATCCTCAGCGTTTTGTGTGGGTTTTCTTCGCTTTAAAATGAACGGATGGACGAATTTGTTTGATCAATCCTTGTACCATTGATGTTTTAGTATGTACATGTTCAAAATAGATTTTCAAGAAATAAATTCACTAACTTAATATTCGGGTAGAACTTTTCAGGATCAAGTTATGCAAAAATGGGAAATAGCTCGTTCGCTGATGTTTTTTTTTTACAAAAAAACCGATGCTGCAATGACTTCTTCTATCGATTTTGTTGATAATAAAATAGTTAAATGACGTTGGCTCGGGGATGACCCAAACGTTTGTACGATGCCTTCACAAGTCCTCTAAATTTGTGTGCAGTAGATGGTATACACTTGGTCTAGGATAATTGCTGATCTACTGTGAATGGACGTATCCACACTTCTAAGCTTAATTGGACCTGGATCTGTCCATACTTAAAGAGAGGTAAGACAAAATATGACGGAACACTTAACAGAGTTCTTTGTGAGTTCTTCTCCTTAAATGCCAAAAAGGGTCTGAATTTTTAGTCCAATATTCATTGCCCATAAATGCAGACGATAGTTTTGAAAACCGCATTCGAATCGATCCAGTGCTTCTCGAGATTAGCGCGGCCGTAACGAACGAGTCACTGGAAGGTAATAGCACCATAGAAACAACAGCGCCACCTATCGGATTTCAATTAGAAATGGACTCCCGACACTGATATGAAAAATCTGTTCAATTTTCAGCCGAATCTGTCGATAAGTTTTTGTGTACCCTATAAGTACACGAACTTTGGCATTTTTTTTTATAAAGCTGCCTACCTAGCTACGTTAGTTACTTTATGAGAAAATGTACAGGTATCTGCATTAGGTATTTAAAGAGCAAGAAACTTGAGCTATACAATAACCAAAAATAAACCCGATCCACTTTTTGTACTAGATGAATGTTGGGTGCAACGATTGAAATTGGAAACAAAAACATGACTCGAACCCACGTACATAGCATGAACCGACATCGACAATAATTGCCATGTGACACTCTCTGTGGTACATTGAGGCGACACAATGGCTTCGGGAATTTAGAATCACACTACACAAGAATAAGGAAGTTCAGGTTTATTACCTACAAGAAAGGAGAACCACCATATGAGGTTTTTTAAGCTTTTATTTCAATGTTGCTAGGATTTCTGTATTCGCCAACAGATTAGAGGAACCCATTGCAGACTAAGTGACAGAAATTTTCTTCAGGATTGTAAACTTTATGATTCAAATCTGGCAAGTGTCCCAAAGGACACGCAGTTAAGTCCCCAATGCTAGAGTACAGCGGTATTAAAATCTCTTTTTATTGACCCGCGTTTGGAATTCAAACCTACTCTGGAGGGTTTTCCCGCTCGGAATACCTGTAATTTGATTTCTAAAATTGGCAATAACTCTGGTCATGCTCTAGGGATATTTTATAGCCTCCACAAGGTCGTACATTATTTAAAATGTACACCAAATAAACAGGTATTCACTGGCTACATTGCCACCTACTACTGACTGGCAAAGGGTCGTGACGTCGCGACAGCTTCAATAAAATGTTTTATGACTTTCGGAGCGAATTGTATTCCCTTTTGAAGAGCTCCTTAACTGGGGGGAAATTGAGTCTCAAATTAAATAGGTAGGTATACTTCCTTAATTATATATCACGGTATTTTCTTTTTCATGTAATTGTGGAATTTCGAGAGCAGTAGGACTCACTCATGCTACAATATTTTATTTCTATTTTGAGTGAATAGGATTTCATGGTAATTTGAATGAGAGTGATATAGCATGGAGTGCTCTGTAGCTCCTGAATTTAATGGATATTTGTCCAAAAATTCTGTTGCGCAAAAGAATTGTTAAATTGGTGCCGTCTGTATATTTCGTTTCGTTTTTTGTGAGGTTTTTCTATTTTTGGGACGCTTGGGGGGGGACCTACATTTTCTTGCCGAAGACGATCACTCGAGACCAGCCTTAAGATGTAGCTTTGGTTATTCCGGCAATCAAATTTAGGAGCCTCAGTAGTACAGCAAAGTCATGTGCTATAGGAAATAAATAAGAACATTCTACTAGTACTTCATATAGGGTGACACTTCTTCCGAAACCTAGATGAGCTTTTTAGAACACCAATCGCCTTTTTATTAATGATTAGAAGTATGCTAACGGAGGTTGCGTAAATGGCTTCCTTTTTTTAAATGCAGTGAGATTGTAAAGGCAGGGGTAAATTTGGGTGTTGTTTTCTCCCTGTAGCAGAAGGGGCACGCTGGTGGTCGCACGGCGACAGCTCGTCGGAATGGGGGGGATCTTACTGCCACTTACCTACCTACAAATGAATCGTGCCAAGTTATCATAGATAACAAAAAAAATATCAATAATATCGTAGGAAGCTATGTCTATGTAGAGAGATGTTGTTTGCTTTGCGCGCCTAAAAATGGTGTTTTGGAATCCGTGTATTGGATGACCAGATCGTTGAGAAGGGGAAAGAAAACAGAAAGAAGAAAAAGATCAGAGTTTGAGAGAGTTGGTGCCAGATGTTGGTGACACTTTAGGAAGGTGATCGTTGGCTTTAAAACCTAACACACAACCAGTAGGCTAGCCCACCCTAATGCATGACCGAAGTCAAAACTCCTTGACTATCATTCTGCCTTAATGTTAATTATGATAGTCCCTGATAAAAACTCTCTATCTACATAGATGGTCACATTTAGGTAATCATTGAATGTTACTCACGCTTATCACCCCTTCACCGCCATTTGAATTAGAACTAGTCCATAATAACAAACGATTTGTTTTCAAAATTCATTATAGTTTGTTTATTTACATTAGTATGTGAAGGTGTCATTAGGAATTGTTTCTCAGAGAACCGATCATCAAGAGAGATGGTACTTAAAATTTAAGAGAAGTGTTAATGTACATAAATATGTACATACTATCGACCACGTGCGTTAGGAAAACTATATAAGGTATTTTCTGTCACTCTTAGTTCAATTGATAATTTAGATATTTGGTTCGCAATATTCTTAGGTTAAGTATCATTTATATAGGCAAAATAGGATTTAGTTTAGACTAAATACTTATTAGCGATTATTTTAGCAATATTAGTTCAAATTTGTGATCTTAGCTAGGTAACTTTTAATTCACGTATAGTTTAGTCTTTTACTAGTTATTAGGGTTCTTAAAATCATTCAAAATATTTAGTGAGTTCCTGTGTGATGACGTGCTCCGGGTGCTCCAGGGGCAATGTGGCACTGAGGTTAAGTCATTCACGTGTGCTGACGACGAAAAATTTGTTTTTCTCTACACGGATGATTTCTCGGATTTGATCTGGCGGCACTAGTGACTTTTATGTAATGTAAGAGCACTGAGTAGCCTCGTGGTATCACAGAGAGGTTTTAAATGTTGGAATTACCTATCCAAAGATAATATTAAATCCGCCTTCAGTTAAAATGGCAACGAAATATATGTATGCGCACTATTATTAATTCATCCAAGCTCGCTTAATTAACATATAAATGCTATTTTCGAGGATGCTTGGCGAATTAAAATGCAATCGCGGCAACCAAAAGCGGAAAATGAAAAGGGTGCATTTTCTTATGGCAAATTATGATTTTAAAACAGTGATTTTCTGTGCCAAATGCCCGCACTATCACTGTGCAGTTCAGGAGCCAAAAAGAGAAAAGACCGCCTAATCGGGTTACACAACCTATATACCAGTGGATTGCGCGCGCATTGGGTTAGATAAAGTGTGGTGAAAAGTTAAGGTTAACTTTCGCACAGCGGCTGACGTCATTACCATCAGTGCACGGAAAATAAATTATAGCACGTCAAGATCGACGTCACCAGTAGTTTTAGGAAAACGACGATGGGGAATTATAACAAGGCGATTGCTACAAGATCCATTTTACGAGTAAGGATTTTTCTTTAAAAACATCTAAAGCTTTATCAGACACAGCTTGGAAAATCACATCATACCTGGATATTGGGCTTTAGGTTTTGTTGGGTCCTTGGACGGTTGATATTAATTCGAAATTCGAAAAACCCTGCAAAAACTATCTCAAGCGGTCAAAATAAGACTTTGGAACTGCACCTATCGAATAATAGGTAATAATCCCAAGCGTTACGACCCTTAGAACTTGAATGGCGGACATTTAAAAACGAAACTGGTACTGCTGAACCCTGTATAGCTTCTGTTTGTTTTTTTGTGAGAATGTGCCATAAAACAAATAAAGCCTAAATTTTCTTCTGTCTATTTACGGGTACACTGTTTGGTCACAACGAAGGCGGCACTTAAATTCTCAAAATAGTTTAATGGGTGTGAGTAGGGTGAAACCTCCCATGGTGGACAGCTCTGGTTTTAAACCAAACTTTCGTGTTTCTGATTTAATACATTTCACGTTTTACGCTCCGTTGAACGGACGTCAGCAAATAAGTAGTCTCAAGCTTTTTTATTCAATCTCCCAAGACGAAAAGGAAACAGCCGGACATTTGTGTTTTTCGTTGACTTTCCAACGCATTTTGATGAATATTCAACTGTTATCCTTCCGACTGTCCCAATTTCACCGTCCGCCAAAGGGAGCTTTGCAGGTACATACAGAAATTTGATAAAGTCCAATGTTTTTCTCTAAGCTCCGTGTTAATCCGTTCATGGCAAGTCGAAGCCAAAAACGCAATTGTTGACCAGCTTTGTACAATTTCGACAGCTGTTAATGTTCCTTGAACTAACGTGAAATTCAAATTACCACGCACCACTTGTGCTTGCGCTTGAACAAAGTTTTGACGAAAACCCCGCTGCGCAGGTGAACACAAAACGCACAAGCTCCCACGTGGGTGCTTACGAATGTGTTTATTTTTACTTCACACGGAATACACAAAATAATTAAAAACAAAAGGTACACGAAAAAACGAAAACACAATGCCAATTGTGAAAACATTATGTGCCGTGGTGCTCGCCAGAGAATTCCATACACTACCACACGACACAAGTTTTGTTGCCGCGCACTCCGCACTGACATGTAAGCCTGACCCCGAACAACACAAAAACCATCGTTATGCCCAGGCAGCACTAGCAGCAGGACGAAGGCGGATGTACTTCTCGCTAAATGAGAGCATTAAAATTAAATTACACAAAAAGAAAAACTCACGCTACACAGAAAACTCTTTATGGGCAGAACTCATTACCGGACAGGGTCATTCCAGTTCGGTTACCGTTGGACTTGGTCAGGTGTATTGGGTGTTACACCCGGTTCTAAGGTAAATTATCATCCACTTAAGCATGGCGGGGGCAACAGCAACAGCAACCAGCAACAGATTGCTGACGATCGCATGTTAAGTTCTCGTTACGGCTATAGGGGATACGATACACCGCCCAGGCGAGGTCAGGGTTGATGACTAAAACGACTGTTGTTCATTACGGATATTAGTTATTTACTTAAGCATTGCGATCTACTACCCCCTCCCTTTTTGCTAAATGCTTTTCTTTGCTGTTGCAACTGATTTCGCATTAATCTTGACAGCAACAATGTGCAACAAGAGTACCTATAGCTATACTCGTCCTCGTGCCCGGCTCGTGCTGCTCGTTTCTTTTGTTTCGCCCCGAAAACAAAGACACGAGACAGAACCTACAGCTTGGCTGCTTAGCTGGCATATATACGAAAGCAAATGGACCGCATCGCACTGAATGTCGGATGCGAATGACGTTCGCATGCATGGAGATGGAGAACAATTTCGCAAAAGGAAAGATAACGATGACACACATCCTTTTGTCGTTCATCAGATGTTGCCCATTGTCCTACTCCTACAACTGGACATGTGTCTGTGCATTTGTTTCTTTTTTTTAGTTCTTGGTTCGCTTTAGCTTGTTCCAGAGGAAGTGCTGATGGTGTCAAAAACAGATTCGTTAATAGATGCATGACTGGGATCGTAGGCAAGTTGTGTGGTCCGATTTTGTTCTGCTGGAGGTACTTTTGGTATCGCTTTTGAGGTTTTGCAATAGTTGCCCGCATGAAATGTGTTACAAAAGGGTGCTGCTGCAGGACGATAAAAGGAAGATACCATCGGAACAATGCTAAGGCACAATTTCGGCCACAGAGGGATCTAATGGCAGAAGGTCTTTGCAAAGTGCAAGCATATGTTTCACTAGATGTGGCCACACCGATCTGTGGATTTGGGGCGAAAGATTCTTAAAACAGAAAATATTAAAATTGGTGTGTTCAAGTCTAGGATATCTATCCGATTTGGCTTATTTTAGAGCTCTACTTGTTTATGAGTGGTATTACGATAGCTTGCAAAGTAACTACAGCTTGATGACGAGTGCGTTCGGCAGCATCTCAATTTCTTTACTGGGAAAACGCGCCAAAGTCAGCGGAAATCAGTAGGTAGGGGAAGGCGGGGTAAAAAGGAACAGGGGTAAGTTGTAACATTTATAAGGGTGTAGGTTTTAAAAGAGAAAATAGTGGGAAGGAGAAAAATGTTGGTCTTCTCGAAAGCAAACGAGGTGCCTACTTAAGCTTTGTACTGATCGTCAGTTGCAGTCGTATCGCGTGAGGGCCCGAAAATCTAATGTTTTGTAACTTTTGTTTTAGCTTTTATCTTTTGTGAAATTTTTGTGTATAATTTTGTACGGATTCCAGCTTTTATTTTATATTGCTCGTAGTTTTAAATTTCATGGCGGGGCTATTTGTAACTTGATGTCCAGAATGTCCCAGAGGATGCAAGGTTTTACTCAAAGGCAAGTCCAAAAATGAAAACGGTTTCACGGGGAGTAAGAAAATCAACCATTTCAGCGGATAGTCCAGAGAAGCGAGCCTTTTTTAAGGAACAAAATAAAAGCATAGCCAGAGAGGTCGACAAGATCAAATCAAAAAGCAGGTGAAGGGAAAGATGTTAGTTTTTTTTTGAGCGTGAATTGGGATTTTTTTATTGAGTTTGAAAAGCTTTCGTCGTCTGTTTTTAAGACTAAATTTATTAAAAAATTGCGAGATTTTGACATCTTCTGAGCAGACTTTATTGCACTTTTTTTGTGAATTTTGTAGCTGAAATTTATTGCTGTTTGTTTTAAAATAGGTTTGGCTAACTCATATGCAGAATCGTAAAACCAAATTAAGCCCAGCTCTCAACTACATACGGAAGGAAACATATTTCATAGAAGGTCTGGTGTGAGGGGACATACCTTTGGTTGAAATCTTTTGCTACTGGCGGGTTCCCACTTCAAAGCAGACAACTGCTTTCTATTCCGAAGCACATCTTGGCTACCACTTCCATTTGTAAGATGACACTATTCCTCCACTTAGACAAATGACATTGACCAAATTTTTGTAATCTCTGTAATAAGTATGCAAATTCCCTTGAACCAATCTTGAACCGAACTTTCTACGTTGATACACAAGACACCGTGCAGCTATATTATGCATACAAATGCCATTCACTTTAACTTCCATTGTTATTGTTATTGTTATTGCCCTTATCCTGTGGGTCATCTGGTGCTTTGAACTAAAATTTTATTCCCCTCAATTTGGACTAAATCATTCCGCGGCCTAATTAAAAGAAAAATTTAGATTCGCCTCGTTTGGTCGCTAAAGTGCGACCGAAGCTCATTCGTATGCTCCTGATAATTGTCCAATTGTTTGTCCTTGTTGTGTGTTTTTATTATTTTTTTTAAATAATTGCCTTCAATTATCCTCTTGAGTTGCCCCACAATATATTTTTCGTACAAATTAGCTTTAATTTTGTATATTTTCCCGACAGTAAAAGAAGCACAGGATGGGAGTTAATAATGACAATCCTCGAGCAGATAATAGATGGTGGCAATTGTCTTCCTTCGTATTTTCTTTTCCTTCGTCACAACATTTACTGCCTGATTTTAAGTGCCGCGTTTTGTTTTGTGCATATAATAATTATGCTGCGCCATTGTGCTGGCTTCACAATGGCAATAGACACAGAGACTAGTCCTTTCTACCTCTGGCCATTGTGTCTATGTCTATGAGGAGAGCGCACTCAATTAATACGATTGTGATAAATGGCTGAATTAAAGTTATGGAATGACACACTGAATTGCTGCAGTAATTATAAATCAAATTGCATTAACAGGAGCTGGCGAATATGTGTACACAGCGCAAGCAGCACATACTACAAATGGCGTACAACAAACAAGGTGACATTGCAAGGATAGAGGTTTTGCCAGAGTCATGAACTTTGCGTAACTTTGTGTGGTATTAGTGGTACATATTTGTCTTGGGCTTGGCGGGTTTTGGTGCTACACACTCATATAGCATGTGGAGTGGAAGGGGCGACGTGGGAGTGCAAGTACGAGTCAGGTGATGTATGACATAATGCGCTTAACTGGGAATGGAAGTTGTTTCTTGAAGATTTGTTTCGGTACAATTTGCCGGCTGATGGGGAAGGTGTGGTTTTATTTTCTTCAATGTAGCTGTGTCATATGTGTATGTGGGAAAGTCCATACTCGTATTTTCGGAAGCAAAGACAGTTGGAATTGAATGGATGGTTGGATTGTATTCAAGGAGAAAACTGGAACAAAGCCGATCTAAAGGAAAGTTAAAGGCAAAGACCATAGTGAGTGACATTATGCAAGGCACAAGTTATCCTGCGCTTCTTCTATACAGAAAGTCAGTCCATAAAGTGCGATTCGGCGTTCCTTTCAAGACGTATTTAGTGAAAAATCAGTGGGAAGTAAAAAGTCGGTATTTTGTTATTACACCCCGTTACAATGGACTCTGTTCAGTGTGTTTAGGTGAACTCTGTCATTTTTTTCGACTTCAATTTTCAACTTTCTCAAATACTTAGTAAGAGAAAGATATTGTATTCGTACAAAATTTCCAACTCGAGATGTTAATCAATTCCGACATTATGATGACAGAGGAACTCAAAAGAGTGGGTCACAAAATTCTGTCCGTCTGTCTGTACGTCTGGCTGTCTGTCTGTCTGTCTGTCTGTATATCTCGAGGCCTACAGCTTAAGCCGCTACCCGGATTTTGTTTGGGGGCTTACAGTTTTTGCATGGTTTAATGGTACTTGATATATAAATTTTTCATACATATTTTTCATTTTTTTGATTTGTTCGAAAACGACGCTAACGATTTAAACCAAATTTGATATTTAAGCTTAAGTAGGTGATGTAACCATAACTGCATACTCCGTTTTCCGCTAAAAATCCAATATCGTTACTTTTGAAATTTGGACATACATATTTCGAAAACGGTCCAAACGTTTGTAACAAAAATTCATTTCTAAGGTAGTATGGTCGTTTCTAACTTAATAGCAAACTCAGTTTTTCTCTGTATTATCGTAAAATAGATTTTGGAAAAAAGGATTTTTTTAAAAATTTAGTTTTCTTCAGTTTACCTGAAAACGGCAGTAACCATATGACAAAAAGCGAACTCTGAGTAAAATTGATGTTTTCAAAATTATTGCTTCCTTTTATTTCAATTCGAATCATCGAAAACGCTTATTTTAAAAAATGCTCATATCTCGAAAACCCTATGTTCGATTTCGATAATACTTTTAAAACCAAGGAATGCTTACATCCTGAACAAAACTTGCTCTCGGTTTTCTGCTCAATAGTTAAGCAATACCTAGTATTTTTCAAACTATGCATTGCAATACTTGGTACTGTTTTGTCTGGCAAATTTTACAAAAACCGCTCCAACGATTTTGATCAAAATTCATATCAAATATAAAATCTGTATTCTAAATAAGATCCCGTACTTAGTTTTTCTCAAACAAATCTAACAAATGATTTTTTTAAATTTTTCTCAAAAATGACTACTTATACCCAAAACTCGATCTGTGTTCACATCTCCGGTATATTTTTTAAATAATTACAGTGGCCCACTTCTAATGAAACTACAATTACAGCTACGCAAAACTTATTTTTAGCTAAAATTTCCAACTTCATATCATATTGAATATGTACCCTAAAAATAAATCCAACAACTTGCAATTTACACAATCGGGCAACTCCGAATTCATTTTCACCAAACATATTGATGAACGAGAAACCTATGTTCGACCCAGGCGTGCAATTTATTTTAACATTTTATGCAACTTTATTTTTTATATGGAATCGCTTCTGACATTTTTACCATCCTAATAAAATAAGAAAATAACCAACCGAGTTTTAAATGAACGAAAGAGTTTCGCGCGACCAAGTCGTGCACTTTATTTATCTGACTACAGCAACAGAGTTTCCATTTCCATGTTTATCCTTCTAAAAATACATATTGTCCACTACCACACATCCTGTGACCATTGAACATCTGATAAAGTTTTTAAAATCAGCTCAAAAGTCCTATCTATCGTATCAAAAATGAAACTCGAAACACAAGAGTAAAAGTTTATTTTAACTCATAGACACTTCTAGCAAATTTATCATCACCCTTAAGTGGCTTGTGTGCCCAATTATTTTACATAGACTAGACCCTGAAACTTTGATTATCATCGTCGATGGCGAGCTGTGTGTCCATATAACGAAGGACAAAAATGTACACATCAACGACTAATATTTTCTGTAAAAAAAGTCCAGTATATAATTTTTTTTGGAAGGACAGCGACAACCACCAGCTTTTGGCATAAAAGGACTAAGACTAAGCACAGAAAGTTTAATTGGAAAAGTTCCGAGTGCATGGCGTTTGTCCGGCAATGGAAGGACCGATTGTGATACAAAATTTACTACGTAATCACATGTGGCAGACATGCATCAAGTCATCCCTAATGCAACCTGTCCACGCGAATGCAAATTGTCACAATTATTCAATGGAATACTTAGCGTGAGCCAGAGCCGACTGTTTGCCTTGCCATTCCCGAGATTAAAATCAAATATTCAGCACCCCAATAGGTGCACATACAATCCACGTAGGTAGTCCATATAAAAATTAGCTTCCACCCCACATCAATCAATTCCCGCCTTCAATTTCAATTCCACTTTATACCAACGTCATTCAATTCAATTTCGAAGAAGACGGCAACTCACCAAAGGAAATACACCATGTCCTTAATTGAAGCAAACATGGCAATCACCTGATGTCATCTGGAATTACCGCCGCCACACACCCTGCTTTCCAAAGTTGTTACTATTTTCTCTCTGCACCCACCCAATCATAAATTGACCGCAAATTTATTTACTTCAATCACACACAATCCTTTCAAAATCCGCCAGAGACAGAAGTGTTGTTGCGCCACAAGTCATTCTTCCGTCTATCGGGGATTAAATTTAAAATGTGTCCTCCCCAGCACATATCCACCGCAAACACGAACCGCAGCTACGAGGATAGAGCGGGTCCTTTGAAGCTTCGGCTTTATCCAAGCGCTTTTCAACAGCCGGAAGAAAGTCATTCCAATGGATATGAAATGTTGTGTTCACCTCTTTGCCTAGTCCTAGTCTATCTCTCGCTCTCCTTGTAGGTATGAGTCCATAACTTAAATCCTTTTGATAATTTACCACGCCACAGGAAAAAAAAAAGAAAGAATAAAACAAAAAAAAACAAAATGCTCGCCAAAAGAAAAGACTCACAAAAATCGAAATAAACGATAGAAACCAGAGGTAGAGGTGGTGAATAGGAGGAAAAGGAAACAAAAAAGTAAAGGCGTCCATTCTCTGGGGGGACTCGTGTAGAAGTCACTGTGAACATAATAAAAATCGATTTTCAATTCATTCGAACGGAATCTATTTGGGGTGTGAAAATTTGCTAAAAGAGTACGATTTATCCTTTGAGGCTCCGCTGCCGCTCCGCCTCCCCCTCCGCTGTCCATTTTGTGGTGTGCGAAGTCTGCCCATTTCGGTGGCGAAGAATATATATAAATTTATTGAATGTCCTTTGTACATATTCATACAGATGATAGCAGGTTCATCCGCATGTAATGTGTATTTGAGGATGGATATTGGGTAGAGTAGAGCAAGGATTCGGCTTTGGTGCGGTTGTAAGGAGCAACTTATCGACGTTTCGATTTGAATGCGCACAAATGTGCAGCCACAAGATACGTCTTCGTTTTGACTAACGTCCTACGTCGTTATCGCTTGCTGCAGCAATATGCAGAGTACTTTGTGCCAGTTTGTTCGAGCATGTATTCAGTTTTTTTTTTTTTTTCCTGCAGGACATCTATTTTGATGTCGAATAATTTAATTGCTATGCAGACGCAGATTGAGACTCTCGGATTTCATTTTGCAATCAAAGCTTAGCAGACATGACAGGACAGGAGAGTTTAGTCCATATGGTTATTACCATTGGAAGGGGATGTTATATATACGACTCCGAGGCAGTTGACACTGTAATTGTCCGGGTATTGGGCTAAGGTCTCTTCTGCAAGTCAAGCAGCAAACCTTGTTTCCGATTTTTCGTTTGCCCAAAACTGGACAAGTGTCCGATTGAAGGGTATGGCATTATATTCTGGGAAATTGGACCTTTTTCGGGCGGTCTCTTTTGAGGGATATCTGGAATTTTGAATTGTCAAATACTTTTGAATCGTATCGTGCACAAATGTAGCAATCAGGAGGCACAGGCTATAGGGAAGTGCCTACCATGTAGGTAAGGTCGAGGTGTATGTTCAGTTCAGATTCTGGGAAACATAAAATGATAAGGAGGACCCCACTCCACAGCGAGATGTTATTTCGATATTTGAAATCGATGTCGCACATAAAAGAAGAGGCGGACATACGCGGACGAGTCACTGCACTATTTTTCCAGTTGACCATAGACTTTTACGCAGAGCTAAGTGGTCGTTTTAAAGGTAATATTCAAGGCGCAATCATCATTTAATCCACGCCTTAGAAATAGCAATGATTTATATTATAACGTTACCTAGGAGGCTTATTGCAACAAGATGAAAATATGTGGTTCCACTCATTTCGATTTCACAAAAATTATGCATTTTAAAGGATGCAAGACAAGTACAGCTCCAGAAGAATAAGCTTTACAAAGGTTCAAATTGCACCCTGACTGGTAAAAGACATACGCAGCGTTGCTGTTTGGCCAATTTAGGGGCCAAATATCCCCTTTTTTGAGCCTTTGGATCGGATCAAAACGGACTCGTTTTCATGAAAAAATGCAAAAGTATGAAAAAGTGTGTTTCGTAAAAAAATTTGTTTTTGGTATAAATTAATGTTTTTGCTGCTACACAAGTATTTAATGTGGAGGCCATTTTTTTTCCCGGTCCCCGTTTTTGAAATTATTCTGCGGCAAAATGATGGACTTACGTACCTACCATAACGCAGATTGAAGACTGAACGAACCTTAAGCTCTCCATACGCGACAAATTTGTTAATCATAATTTTGTAGAGGTCTTAGGAATACAGCAAAAGACTTACACGAGCTAATTCGATGTCGCTGGCATCTGCGAAGGAATTTACTCGAAACGAATTTACAAAAAGCCGCAGAATGGACAGCAACATTTGGGGTCTGAAAGAAAAATCTTAAGACGTTGATCAGCTCTTATAAAAATTAATATACCTAGCAGCCGGCTTCTATAAAAGAGGAATAGCGGTTTCATGAGCCAGGGAAAAGGACAGAGAACATCAGAAAATGGAACCGGGAGTGTACTAGCTCCACCCAGTATAGATTCAAGAAAGGAATCTAAAGGGTTCGACACTTGACTGAACCCTTTATAATAATTCCAACGAAGCGCGATGCTGGAGTGCATATTATATATTGAGCTGTTCGTATAGAAGCTCCTCTATAAATATAGTTGCAAGAACAATGTCTAACATTATGAAGTTAACGGTTATTTTACTAACTAAAGAAGCGTAGTGGATATATCTGGTAGTACAATTGAAAAGTTGGTACAACTTATACAAGCTTTGCTTCTTTAGTTGCAAGAATCAATGTTAGGGTCATACGGAAGACATTGCTCTTGCTCCTAAATATTTGCAGGAGCTTTCTGGAAGCGGAGTCTAATACCAAATTCACAGCGCCCTGAAAACTGTGTTTTGGTCAAATTATCGTCGATGCATTTATACCGAACAGCAACTGATTTTCGTTTGACGTTTGGTCCATTGAATGATGTCTGTCAGAATATTGCAATGCATTTACCGCACTATAAAAGGCGTCCTTTTCGTTAGTAACAGAAAGTGTTTGATTGCTAAAAATTTCATATGAAATGTCAAATGATGATTTTAAGGGGAAAATTCAAAGGCGAAGATGTTAAGTTTGTTCTTTTACTTTCGTAGTTAGAATGAAATAGACTGTCAAAATGGCCGTGTTGGGGACAAATTCTCTTTCAGAGAGGGACGCTTCCGAAAAAGTAAGGGAACGCTTTTGTAGTAATCTATGAAAAAAGAAAGATACAGAATGCAAAAGTTCAGAAAAAAGTCGTTAAAATGTCCGATAACTCGAAGATTTTGACTTAATTTTTCATTAGCACGTTTCCCCGCCGTATTATTCAGGCGTGTACCTGATTATCAACCCTTAAACAGTTTGCTAGAATTTAGTAACATTTCGAGTTCCTAAAATAACTCCATATACATAGGTACATCTATAGAACTCGCAGACGCAAAAGTACGGAAATCTACTTATAGGAAGTTAGATCTGGAACGGCTGCAATTGCAACCGTTCCCCTATCTTGTATACGGAAACTTTGACGCCCGGAACCAAGTGCCGAATACCAAAGACATCGGTGCCTCAGGGTGTGCAACCGGTGTGCTGGTTTTCACAACTGAGACCCGCATAAACCACGAAAGCCTTGTATGAATAAGGAGCAACCGGATCAGATGCAGCAAAATC
The DNA here is from genome assembly GCA_948293265.1 of Cheilosia impressa. Lineage (NCBI taxonomy): Eukaryota > Metazoa > Arthropoda > Insecta > Diptera > Syrphidae > Cheilosia > Cheilosia impressa. Next base: position 20,556,505 of record OX411883.1, on the reverse strand, counting down.
GTTAAAAGACGCTGAACGAAAATGAAACACAAAGTGGAGCAAAATACATCGGCTTCGCTGCGAAATAAGCGATCGACAAAGTAGAGAGCTGCTACTCCATAAATAAGTCTTAAGACTTTCAGCAAGCATATGGCAAAACCACTACTGAAGATTGTCCACGTTGCGCAGACTAGAAAAATCACTTAAGGATCAAAGTTAGGACTATACGTCATGCAGAAATTAAGTGGAAATAGCAATGCAGAGCCTGAGGTCGGACGAGGTTGAGCTGCAGTTGCAAAATATTGGGACAAAAGCGCCAACATTGTGGTTTGTAATGAATAAGTACAAAACCAAGTCGATGTTGTTATAAAGAAGAGTAGCACCAAATCGTGTTAACTTAAAAGATTTGCATAGAAATAGCTGCTCTCATAGGCAGATCCAAAAAAAAAAATGCTGCGTAATCTTCGGTCCTGTTCCGATGTGGTTTGGAAAAGAAGGAACAAGAAAGAACTTTTCGGGTTATGCAAAGACATAGATGCAGTCAAGAAGATTTGAACTCCTTTCCTATTATCGCTGGGCACATATACGTGCGTCGTGTAGATGCTGCCGAAACAGGGTATAATCTGCATCTTTTCGTAAGACTTACATTTGAATTAGCATTGTAAAAGGTAAAAGAATGTCCTTGGATTTTGACCCCAAAATTGGTGAATATACGTAGGCTCTTGTTGTGGCCTACATTTCTGAGAACAAGTTCGCATTCAAAAAATTAATCGTGAAATTGGAAGAACAGTGTTTATTTGAGGTCTATATGGGCCTATACATTCTTGCTCTGGGACAAAAATGCCACAGCAAAGTGCGTCAATAATGCAAGTTTGGATTTTTTTTTCCGCATCAAAACAATTGCCAACTAAGGCCCTATCGATTTTGACTCCCAGTTGGGAAAGATTTATTTTTAAAGCCCTAAGAGAACTAGCGAATGGACAAACACTAAGGCTCCGTCTTTGAGTATGGGCCAAAGACTAGAGGGCATAAAAGAAGACCTCACCTAAGAGGTGCGCACTAGTCGAAATTGCTCAAATTTACATATCAATGTTGGTTGTTCGAAAATTCAAACTTTCGGCGTGCGAACTTTAAATATTCGCGAGACAAGTTATAACCTACTTTGCATATTTTTTAAACTCTTGAACCATACTCAATCGATAAACTCATTGCGCTCCTGTCGTAAAAAAGGCTGCACTGGCTTGCAAATCAAGCTTTCAAGGCCAGCTAACCTCGCTTTTGCCCAGTGAAGACTTGAACATTTTAAAAAGCTGGAGTGCTCATTAGATGAAGCCAGGGCCCGACCTAGCTATTTCGCCGCTCTGGGCAAAAATAGTTTTTGCCGCCCTTAAGCCGCGGCTGTAAGTCATAACTTACAAGTAGTTATAAAAAGAAAAAAGATTATAGGTAAACCAACTAAAAAAACATGTGGTTAAGATTAATGTAACATAAACAATACCTTCAGAATTTTTTAATGTTTAGGTATTTACCTTTTATTTCTCCTTCCGCTCAATGAAAAACATCAATTGTTTATTTTTTCAATTTAATTCAATTATATTCATTTAAACATTTATTTTTTAATATGATTAAAAAGACGTTAAAGCAAACATAAAGTAATTATAGTTAAAGGTATATTTAGACTCATGGAGCATGTAGGTAGGTATTCTTAAATATAAACTAATTGAATAAAACCATTTTTTGTACAAGAACAAGAAAGTCTTTTGTTAGGTTTACAATTACTGAGACACTTATTTAAAACTGTTATCGGTGACTTGTGATTGTGACCAAGTGCAGGATCTTTTGGTATACCTCAGTTACTTTTTTTCACACAGCAATTCAAGGTGAGCCATCACACATTTTTTATGTAAAAAAAAACATCCCTACCTTTCCAATGACATATAATACACCGTTATTAATATTGTAGACTAGCTGTACCCGCCCGGCTTCGCCCGTGTAAAATGTGGTTTCAGAACAGTTGATGGAAAAAAAAATAAAGAAATTTACTGTCTTCTAGGGGACACAAAAATGTATTTCTTTTGATAGCCGCTGGAAGGTAAAATCAAAAAATCATCGAAAGACATTGTAGAGGTATAAAGTGAGGAAGCCTTCTTCAATAGTGAGGGACTTGAACCCGATCTAATAAAAATCCCGAAAACTGAGTCTGAGTGGACAATGAAAATGAAAGAAAATTATTTTATAATGTTTAACTCACTTTTTTTTATTAATGTAACACTTCTTTGTATACTATGTTAGCGGTTTTGTTTCTATCTACTAAGATAGTGACATTTCCTGCATTAATTACCCTGGAGCACGCTACCTGCCCGTTTGTGAAGCAATTCTTTCTTAAAACAACTCCCGCTTTTCTTAAAGTTTGACCCTGTGACTTGTTGATTGTCGTGGAAGACAAACATTAATAGGAAATTGAATCCGTTTAAACTGAAATGAATAACTGCTGGGAATTATTTGTAGGTATTCTTGTTATAAACACCGTTTTTCCTTTACCACACCCAGTTAAAATGAAAGCATCAATAAAGTTTTCCTGTAACGATATCACTCTCAATCTGGTTCCATTACAAAGATTGGGGGGATTCAAATTGCGAAGCAACATAATGGGGTCTCCGACTTTTAATTCAATTTTATGAGCAGGAAGGCCATGGGCTGTAATGCTATTTAAAAACTCGAGCGGCTAATTTACTGCCCTTGATCGCTCTTTTAGCTTTTTATGTAAAGGCAAAATACCCGCGAATTGGGTAATTACCCACGATCTAGTATCACTGATACCTATACCTATTTGACATTTCTTTTAATGTTTTTTTCTTTTCCTTTTTTAACAAACAAACAGCATACAGCACACTGCCTCTATCTGTCTCCCTCTCCCTTACAGGAGTAAAATAAGGTTAAAAGAGATATAAATATATCGCGCGGTTAGTATGTTTGATTTGAGAGTGAAGTGCATATCAACTCACGCAGGTGAAAATCGTAGAAATGTTTAAAATTTTGCCTATTTCTTTAAAAACCTTTTAGTTTTCGAGTTAATGGATATCCTATGTTGTACCCGCAGATGTCCTCTATAAGCTGGTGTTTACTATTTTGAAATGCTCCCAGTATTTTCGAACGGAAAGCGTTACAAAGAAAAAAGCGAAACGAAACGAAAAAATAAATTACTCTTGTCCAATTTTTTCCGGAATTTATAGAGATAGAGAGTTGAAACAAAGTGGAGATTGTAGGCCTAGGTATCCTCTATAGGACTAAGAAAAATGCACCAGAATATATTCAGTAGTTTCTAAGATTTTTGCATTTAAAGATATGCAGTCAAATTCAATCTTAGTCAAACAGAACTTAACCAATTTTATTTATATGATTGTCTCACCATCCTTTATAAGCACTTAATGCAAGTAAAAATAATTTCTTATACACTTACTAGAAATTTATATATATAGGTTTTAAGCACTTACTTTGCAAATTCACAGGAACAGTCTTCTATTTTAAAAATTACTCTGCCACTGCCACCAGTATTTACTAATCAGTTTCAGTAAAACACTTTATATTTTTCGCATGAACTTCACTTATATACGATTTTTCGTTTGCTTGTATATTTACTGTATATTAACTGTTTTGAATTAAATTTTTCCTTCACTGTGTGTATACACTTCAATTATTAAAAATAGACAAAAACTTTAATTATTTCACTTTATAAATATGGCTACTAATTAGATTTTTTTCATCACTTAGGTACACAAGAGCAGAACACTGTTTACAAACTGTAATGTGACTGAAATGATTGGGGGTGGGGGCATTCTTACGTCGAGTTTCAGGATAAAAGGGTATTCCCCAAAATATACTTTATATTCGGAGTCAATTTTAATGTAAAATTTGAAAAGCGACACCTGTATAACAGTATAAGTCAAACATTCGGAGTACTGGATGTGCAAACGGATGCGACAGGGCGACAGCTGGTGTCAAGCATAAGTAAAGAAAATTGTCATACGTTCAGAGTAAGCCAGCCTGCAGTCGTCATTCTGGGGAACCCCCGTGAAACGTACATTATGTGAAACGAAGAGTGTTACCAATTCAGAAATTAAAAACCGGCGTAAACTACCTTTTTAGTAGGTAGCAAATTTGCCGCCCCTCATTTTTGCCGCTCTGGGCAATTGCCCAGCTTGCCCCCCCCCTAGATCGGGCCCTGGATGAAGCCTCTATGATGCTTCCATTGTACATTTCAATATTTCCGGGTTAAGTTCATGTCCCAAAGTCTTTGTCAATGTCTCGCTTCCCACCATCAACTGAAACAATAAAACTCCATCACTTACACTGTCGCTACGGGTAGATATCTTTGGGGAAATCCAACAAAATAGGAACATAAAAGATCAACTTGAACTACTTAGGAAAACTTAACTGAACTGAATCCAACCAAGCGCTCCGGTGAGCGAATACAATACAAAATCACTCACACAATATCCTTGAAAGCTCCATTGAATTACATTTAAAATTCAATCGAGAATCCCATACCTCTAGGTGTTCAGTTAATCCCCAAAGATTTTCGTAAGCTGCACCGACAACGATATCTATATATCAATGACCTAGTTAAGTGTGCGCCGCACCCCAAAACGCCTAAGCCAACGACCATTCAACAGCATCCATCCCCTTCTGTTATAATGCCAGAGAATAATTTAGATCAAAAATCCATCAGCCGCACTACAATGCCGACGATTTCGACACACTCACAATCTCAATCACTCCAGCAAGGAAGCTGCATTTTTTTTGTTGGGGATAGAAACTCCATTTAGTTCCGGTTTCAAATGCCATCATGAAATATGTATGTGGCCAGGACGAACACACACAAAAAACCTGTCCCCCCGATTCTCATGTCAGAGCCAGAGTAGCAGAAAACAAAAGAAATGTTCCAGTTCCACCTCAATAGCCTTAGACAATGTTTGTGTAAGAATTACAAAGGACGAAACGTCCTTAAACGAATATAATGGGTTCGATTTTTGAGGAGTAGGTATATAGCTTCGCACAGTCGAAGGACGATTTAACCTTGCATTGGGTCAAGGCAACGCAGCGCCGGCCGTTCAAACAAAGGACTCCGACGGATGATGTGTGTATTATCCTCTCCCACACCGAGGACTATATTCATTCTTTGTTCCGAAATTGTGTAACAATGAGCAGGGACTGGGGAGTGGCTTTGCCCTCAAAGTCAGTGTTGGAGGCGGAATCGCCTACAAGAGCACGTCAGACAGTGTTTCTCACACCATGCCGCTGGTGCGGAATTCCTTTAAGCTGTATGCAGGCAAGCGAACTCTCTGAATGAAGACGTTTGATAAGGGCGGCTTTTGACTGTAGGTCCTCCCGTCGCTGCTGCTGACAACAGGTGGTGGAAAAGGAACGTTTTTCCGCCTGTAGGCGATACAAAAGGTAACTCTGAAAGCGATACAAAAGGCCATGACTCGGTTGACGGACTCAAAAACGACTTCCCCCCCGTTCGAGACTTTAATTAAGCTCCAAGGCAATCTGGTGGTGACTCCGACTCGGTCCATTCGAAGAGATTGCATTTCCCAGAAATAATCACGATTGTGCAGCACTGCTTCGCTCTCAAGAATCACCTTTGGGGAGTAATTTAAATAAACGATTTGGGGTTAAAGTAGAGCATCCACTGGAATGGAAATCACCAAGCCACCCATCGAGAGGGTGGAAGGATATCCTTGCGGAGGATAACAACTTTTAGTTGAACATTGCAATTGATTGAACTGTACCCTGGGGGACGATTGCACAAGGGCAACCAAAGTTAATCATTTAAGTCAACAAAACGCACACCCAGCTTAAGTAGGGGAGGGGCGGCAAACCGAATTACATGGATCGATGGCATACAGATGCCTTCCATCTTGGATGTGAATTTAAATCGAGCAATCCGTTTCGGTGGAACTTCACTCGTCTAATTACAGCGGGTAGGTGTGTTGTAACAATGCTGATGTCTCTACCTGTCTGCGTCGGCTGTTGTGCGTGCGTCGTGTATTCATGGGCAAAGTTTTCTACTTTCGCACATTTCGTCGAGTGTTTATTTGGTTCTGAATAAATTCCGGCAGTTAATAATTTATGTATACCTACTCGCCGCAGGAGTTTTGGGCCCAACAAGCCGAGTGTACTTAAGGTCGTCTATCTCTCGCAGTGCTAATGAATTCTTAGGGGACACCATTATGAAATATTTATGATCAGGTTGAGAGTGACAGTGATAATTTGAAGTATCTCGGCTTTGTCTGGGCGAGTATTTGGGACGAAACACGTGTAGTTGGCATGTAAACAAATTGAATTCCATCTGAAGATCTGTGCCTTTGGCCTGCGTATCTAACTCGAATGGGGAATCTTTATTTTTCAAGAAGTCACATTGAAGAAGGTTTCCTCTGGGGTGTAGGGGGGGTCGAAGATTCCTGGAAAAACACTCAACCTGTTTTCAAAGGAATGCATAAGCAACTCGGGTGTAAAATGAAACCTATGGATGATCGGAATGGGACGGTCTAATGGAGGTAATGCTATAATCCGGGTAATATGATTTACGATGAGGGTGATGGACCTTTTCAGCGCAGCTCAGGTGGGTGTCGATTTCATCATGACTTACTTTGAGCGGATTCTGAATGCGTGCCGGTGGGTTTTCTGCCACCATAAATAGTTTCTGTTTAGCACCTTTGAAGAATTTAACGTTCTGGAGCTGACGAAGAAAAAAGAATTTTTTGTAGATTGTATGATGTCTTTAAAGCTGACTGGCGTACCAACTGAGAAGGTACGTGCGGATTGGGATTAAAGTCGCTACGGCCCGCACCCTAGGATTAAAATTATTACACATATCTTAGAAAGTTGAAACTACTTTCGCTACTTTTTTGTCCAAAGTTGCTGTTCCGTGTACAGCTTGTACCAAATTTCAATCAATGAGTGTGTCATTGAATATTCCGATGAAGTTAAATACCTTGGAGATATCCTAGACATTCGACTGTATTGGAACTCCCACATAAAGGATACAATTACCAAAGCTACTCATGCTTTATGGACCTGTCGTTGTATGTTCGATAGAACCTGTTACAACTTTCTTGGGCAAATTAAAATTTGCCTTCGTTGATATTTGCCTAAGGATACATCTCTTGGCATGCTGGCGGATAAGCACGGCTGAACTCGCCGGATATGGGAGGGTCCTTGTATCTTAGGTAAACACACACATCGTAAACAAAAAAAAACATTTCATGCCAAGATTTTAAATGACTGGGTAACAACGGAAACTAAAACAGGTGTAAAACGGACGGACCTACTGTTGAACTCTTGAACTCTTAATTACTGCTTCACTTCAGAATGACTGATGGATTGTCACCAGGGAAACACTTTACCCCATCCCATTCACCTGTAGTGAATCACCTTGACAATTATAGGTTCCCATGTTTTGATAATTGTCCCTAAATTGAACTTACTGGGGATTAGCGCAACAGTGAGAGATCGACACAATAATCAACCCCCATTTAACCATTTAAGGAAAAGACTTAAGCTCTCATTTTGTTAAATATATACAATTCAATTGGTTTTATTGGGGCAATATAATTTTAAGTTATCGTAGAAATTCATTAATTATTAATATTAATAATTTTTTTTTTATAACAATTATAGTTTAGTGTATGCATGTGGGTAGGTAGGTATAATTGCTTTTACTGTGTGGATGTGTGCCTGATTTAGGTCGTTTAATAAAGTATCTTGTAGGCTTTAAGTAATTAATTGATCAACGGTAAAAAGGGGTAACAAATGTGGCTAAAATTAGCTTATTTGATTGTACGTATTAAGTTGTAAGCTTATATATTCACTTTTTATATGATTTAGGATTTACATAAGTATAATATAAATAGTAAAATGATAACCTATTCGGATAGTCTTGGGAAATACAATGATAGCATCAGGACAACGAAAATTATAAAAAGTAAACTCACTTTGATTACCGCCGGATGTTGAAAGTTCTCGTTCTGGATGTGCGCACAGCCTGGACGACGTAGGTTAAAATCCCTTTCTGGATCTCTATGGAATTTAGGATTTCGAGTAGCTTTGGTCACTGATTTTACCACTTACATATATAAATAAATATATCTGCACTGAAATCACTGATCATTTGTTATTTTATATGAATAATTTAACACTATATGTGATGTGTCAACATATAATCTTAGGATTACTTAATATAAATTATATTTGAGTCTGCACTACAGCTACAGCTACTATACTTTAGCTATAAAGCTCACTTCTTGGCCTACCACAGTAAAAAAAAAATCCACGCTATACAATACCCGAATTGCTTGTATTTACTGAAAAGCCAAGATCTCTTAGCTGATGATGAAGTGTGATTCTGACCCGCGAGTTTGTCTACACTGATCGCATAGAAGTCCCTGTCAGCGCGCACAGCTCTAACGCATTGCTGTACGGTATCCTTCCAGCGTAGATAATGATACACGACACCGATCGATTTGGATTGATTCGAGCGGGTGTTTTTTTTGTTTTGGGAGAGAACTTGCGAGCGTACGTGGCTGATGTGTGGCCCGTTAATGGAGGTTTTCGAATGCACTTGGTATCGCTGGATGGTATGTGATACGATTATATAAAAAAAAAAACCTTCGCTCTCCGTATTTTATTTTTTTTTTTATCGAAAACAAGGAGTTGCCGTCGTACGTTCGATGGGCCCAAACAATTAAAATGTTGGCGGAGTATGCTGGACCTGTCCTATGACTCCGCCAGGAAATAATTGCGAAACACCTGATACACTGTAAATATTCATGGTGAATATAGGTGTATAGTACAAAAAAAAAACTTACCTGATCTTTAAATTTCGATAATGAAAGATTATGAAAGCAGTGGCATTAATTAGTATGTCTGATAGTCAATACGACTTCAGAAATCTTGCACGTGTGCCCTTTTTTTAGCTGTTGAAATTTCTTATCAGGCATCTTATTGTTAATTCATTTAGGGACATTACCTTTGCTTATTTTATTTGAGAATAAGCGATTATGGATTATCCAGGAGGTGTTTGCAGTTTTAAAATGGACGAAACACTTGTTATTTTTATAACTTAAGCACAGGGATTCGCTACTACGAAACCACGATCACTCGGCTTTACCGCCAAACCAGAAAAGAACGAAACCCACTGAGGCGATTGAGCTGTTGGCACCCACAGAACATTTTTTTTTTTTTTTCTCGTATTCTTTGCTTCCGGTTCTGGTTCCTATTTAGGGAATTTTTAGCGGGTATGTTCAACATTGACAGGGATTTGTAAGATGTTGATAAGGTGGAGAGATTTTTTTTTTTCATTTAGTTGGAAATAATTACTGTAGAGTAATTTCTGACATCCGTAACAAACCTTGGGGACTACGCCGAAAAATACACACTGGATCTACACAGTCATGGTCAGACCCATTATAACAAATAGCAATGCAAAGCTGAAAAAGGTACAACGTCTCGCATACCTGGTCCTTTCCGGAGCAATGCGAACTTGTCCTACAGCTGCTGCAGAATCTGGAATAGGATTAACACCCCTCCACAACATGTAAAAAAAGTGGCTATACGCATCTCAGCAAGCCTGGAACAAAGGGAAGAGATAAACTTTAGTGACCATCCAGAGCTAATGACCCAGTGTATTTCAGGCAGAGCTCCATGCCATTAAGGAATGCGCAACCCTGATCATTTCTTCAGGTATAAGAGGATGTTTATATATGCACAGACAGTCAAGCAGCTTTAAATGCCCTTAGCTCACCAATCTTTGTAACAACATCAGTCGTGCACTGCTTCAATGCCCTCCAAACTCTCGGGTAAGTCAGAAGCTAAAAAAAAACAGCTTGTACCTACCGGTTGACGTTGAATATCATTTCGTAAAATTCGTCGTAAAGTTAAAGCTCTTACTGCATCAATGGTCGAGGCACTCCGGTGCTTCGCGGTGTCACACTCGCAGTTTGCCTGAACGTACCACACTGTGACAGGGATTACATGGAAGCGATTTCAGAAGACGCTATAGGTTTTGATCACCAAAGTAGGTTTCGAAAGGAGACGCATGCTTCTCATCATTCCATCGCTGGATGATAGCCACTGACCTTGAATAAAACAAAATTCCTGTCGAAAGAGATCATTCGAGTTCCGTTACAAACCCTACAGTCGGAATCTGAATGGCCCGCATTTCGAAAATGGAGGTTATGCTGTAGCACCCTGAATACCTATAATTCATCTGCAAAGATGTAAAGAAAGCGATGATAGGTAGGATTGCCATTACGGTACCCCTTTCTCGCCTTAAAAATGACTCTGTCCCCTAAAAGTCAAAAGGGGGACAGAAAAGTCTGAAACTAAAGACAAAGCGCATTTTAATGTTCATCTAAGTTTTTGTCACCCTAATGATAGGCCTCCTAAAAACTGTCTCTTAACGTAATTTCGTTCGAAAATTATAAAAGTTATATATCCGTATAGCCGTAGTTCAGCTCCAACAACAATCAAGTGATTCAAGTCCAGTCAATACAGTCCGCTGGAGCGTTCATCTAGCAAGTTGACCAAGTCGACCATTGACCGAATATTTACACCTCAATAGACCTTGCCAAAGACGTAGAAATTCCTAATCACCACCGTTACCATCTGCAGCGACTTTTAAGTTGCCTATAGTTGTACAGAACATATTTTAGTTTCTCTCTCTTAAAAACTACTTCAAATTTAAATGAAAGTCTTCTCCTCAATAGCAAAGCGTGACTAACTTTGGACCAACATCCATGTGACTGTAGGTTTGTTGTCCTGCAAGTCCCCACATTCCGGAGTTAGCCCTTCCATTTGAAAGCACTTCCACCGCACGGCGACGGCTTAGGGAAACGACTAATCTAAGCTCTTCCGTATAACTAACCGCACACGAGAACGAGCCGTATCTTTCCTCCCGCACATATAAAGAACTTATACTCCAACCAGTAAACTTTGGAGGAGGAAACAGCTTTAACTTTTAACTTGTATCAAAAACCGCTTCACCGCAACTAAAAATTGGATTAACCCAAACAAAGTATCCCTTCATATGGCCTTGGCTTCCGCCAACACCGACTGCCACCCTCCGGCAAGGCAGACAGATGCTGAATTATAATTACACTTACAACGAAACAAGTCGAACAAAACACCCCTCATACAGCGTGTGCTATGCCAACACATCACTGGCACGCTGGCACTGGCACTGGCACTGGCACTGGTAAAGTGGTAAACAGAATTCATATAACATACACAACAACAAGCGCAGTTGTTTAAAGAATTTCTTAAAACAAACGCCATACCGAAAAAGGATTCATTATTAATTCAGTTTTAATTAATATTTAGCAAGGACACGAGCGTAATTCTAAAAAGAAAAACTATCGCAATGATACAGTTTTGTTGTGTGTACACAACTATACACCCTGTGTCTACAATTGCATACTACTAGCTGCTGGTGCGGGTGCCGAGCGCGTTTCGAGGGGGGAGGAAGGTGGGCAAATATAGTGATATCTGACGCCGGCCGGATGGGTGTGGTGTATCGTCTGGTGTGTCCTTGATACAACGCTATAGGGAACGAGCTGCAATTGCGGTAATAAAGATTTAATTCGGATGCTCCGAAATACTCATTTGTGCAACAGCTAAACTGAGACGCGAAGTGCTTTCCCACTGTCAGCGGCGCAGGCGAACATGTGGAACGGAAGTGTGGCAGGCGAGATAAGCCATGAATGTGTACATACATTAAAATGTATGTCAGTTGGTTATTATTATTGCGGCGCTCTGCTCTTCCACGAAAAACACATGAATACCAATCGAAAATATGCGCTCTATACCATTTTTTGTAAAATTAAAAATAGAAATGTAAATGGCAGAGTGGCAGCGGAAGGAGTAAAATATTTTGATAACCAGCCAAGCAAATTCGTGGTAGCGCATGAAATGCGGAACAGTGCTGCCAGAGTCGGTTGTTGTTTGCTGGAATATTTTTTTATTTGCTTAGATCTTGGTGTGCTGGTGTGAAACATGTTGGAAGGAAGCTTTTGGTAGGGCAAGAATTTAAAAAAAATTAAACTTAGAGGGTTACGTTAGGCTGCGTGAGCTATCTTCTCTGGAAGTACGCAACGGAGGCCGACCAAAAAGAAAGTCAAAACAAGTAAGGGCAGCATAAAAGGGAAGGTATGTACTTCAATAAATAAAAAATAAAAATACTTGGCCTAGACCTAACTTCGCACGACTATTCGTTCTTCACTGTTGGAACGAATGGAAAGGATCTACAAATTTATGCAAAAGCTCTTTCATGGCAGTTATACTCTTCGATGTTTTCAAAATGGACTGTGGTCTCATTGAACTGTTCCAGAGCTGTCACTTGGTTCAGCTGTCAGCTAGCTCTGCTGTAAGCTGCATCAGCTAGAGGAAAAACAGAAGGCCCGTGATAAGCAGGAATGTAATCGGCACGAATTAAACACAGCAGCCGCTGGCGGCGGAATGTTTTATTAGCCGTAATCGGCAGTTATAGAGACGAAGGGGATTTCAAAGCAAAACAGATGAAATGAAAGGATGTAAACCTGAGAGGTTGATCAGTGACAACAGCGAGAAACAGAAGTTTGAGATCGAAAAACCATTTCTCCCCCAAAATCAGCTAAGAATAGATCTTCTCAAGGTGTTGACACAACTTTCACAATTTCCCAAAAGCCATGCTGCTTCTTGGCTATCCGGATAGTTGTAGGCCGGAGAGTCACTGCACGAAACGGGCTTTGTTCGATTGAAAAGTTTAAAATTTCAGGTACTTTTAAAAACGGATAAAAGAGCTAGTGGAACACAACCCAATGGGTATACCCCTTCTTCGCTTAAGACATAATAGCCACACCTTTGATGTCGCTGGTAGTTTCGGGATGACCTTTAACAACTTTATGCCATGTAAAAGCGACAGGCAATGTATAAAAATAGATTAGATTGCGGTGATAAGACCGTATACCATTTACATTCTCACCCACCTGCAGCCTCCGGCAAAAAAACTACGCTACTCTATTGATCTATAGCTAAATAGATATGGGAGGGTTATTGACAAGCAGTAAAATCAGCACTACACTATGATTTCCATTTAACTTGGCTTAAGAAACCCAGAAATATGATAATTCAAATCGGAATTTGACTGATGTCGTGTAACTGCTGCTATCCTCAGACACTTTTGAGACTTTTAACCACCAACTGTCTTCGTTGGCAATTGTTGACTCCATCGGTGAAATATTTCATTTCATACTTGAGTATGCTGATGGTTCGTCTTGGTATTGCACTGTGTACATAACTACGGTTGTAAAACTACCAAGAAGTTTTAAATCTCTTACGGCCTTCCAAAACAATTCAGGCATTGAAAATATAAATTTAAAAATATGAAAATTATCTGACCCTGGCAATACCATCTGTAACAAAAATTTCAACACACACCGCTATTCACAGCCGAGCGGAAACAGAATTCCTAAAATTCCATAGTCTGTTTTACAGTGTATACTCGAATACGTCCAACGCAACAACTGCAATAATTTCATACGAGTATATGTATACTAGACATCCAGTAAGGATATTTTGTTACAACTTTTTTTTGGAAATTATATACCTACACTCCATGTTTGTGTATACAAATACACATTTGGATTTAAATAATGCAATGTGCGAAAAGTGTGTAAAGCTAAAAGCCACCTTGGCCGTAGATTTTTGCTTAGAATTATTTTAAAACTTTTAACCCAAAACTGTATACTGGTAGATCTGCGGCTAGTTATTTAAATGCAAACTTGATGTGGTTTATGGTAGTGGGCAAGGGTATGTAATTCGGTGCAATCAAAGCCAATGTGTGTAAACACAGCTGCTGGTTACAGTTGTTGCTATTCTAGTACATTATTTTGCTACTAGGTTTAATTACTTTAAGGAATGTCTACCAACCAGTTACATATTGCTTTGAGTAGGTGTTTGGTGCGTTTTTATGGGTAACAGTTGCACGTGAGTTTTGATCTAAACTAAGACTAATCGCCCGAGTCTGTTTCAGGTTTAATAGTACCTAAGGGTACTTTAACTTTTCCATTTCCATGAAGTAGCCAACTCATATGGTTGCACAGGTTCCAGCATAACTCCAGTGTACACAGTAGAGCCCGTTTATAACGAAATCAAGAGGACTGACAAAATTGGGTAGTTATAAGCAGAGTTTCTGGGTAGGGCGTAACAAAATCAGCTTTTGTTAAGAAATAAATACGCCAGACTTTTGGCAAGCTTGAAGCGTTCAGGCCTACAAACACCCGCTGAGCTATACTTGACCTCAAACCTTTTCAGCACCTAGAACAATAATAACAGCTGAGTTTTAACATTCACTGGACATAGTTCTTGCTTAGACGTTATTTATTCTAATGTGCTGCTTGAATCGATCGTACATACGAAAACGATGGACCAACTGCATCATAAGTAGTTTATAAAGGGTGATTTTTTAGCTGGTTTGGTTTTGGCAACACTGGTTTTGACAGCTGACGTGTGTTTAGTACCTTGTGTCACTGTCAAACAGCTTCAGTTTGGTTTGCAATTTAACCATGGATCGTCTTACAAATGAACAACGCTTGCAAATTATTGAATTTTACTATCAAAATTCGTGCTCGGTTCGAAATGTTCATCGCGCGCTGCTTCCATTTTATGATCGGCATTCTCGACCTTCTGAGCAGTCTATTCGGAAGATTGTGACCAAATTTCGCACCAAATTTACTTTGTTGGACATTAAACCACCAACACGTTTACGTACTGTGCGTAGTGAAGAAAATATTGCGGCCGTATCAGCTAGTGTGACAGAAGACCGCGAAATGTCGATTCGGCGCCGTTCCCAGCAGTTAGGCCTTTGTTACAGCACTACGTGGAAAATTTTGCGGAAGGATTTGGGCGTAAAGCCTTTTAAGATACAGCTGGTGCAAGAACTAAGGCCAGCGGCATTATTGGGCCATATTTCTTCAAAGATGATGCGAATCGCAGCGTTACTGTCAATGGTGAACGCTACCGAGCGATGATAACAAACTTTTTTTTGCCCGAAATGGAAGTTCTTGACTTGCATGATATGTGGTTTCAACAAGACGGTGCCACATGCCACACAGCACGCGAAACAATGGCGCAATTGCGAGGCGAGTTTGGTGAACAGTTAATTTCACGTTTCGGGCCGGTCAATTAGCCGCCTAGATCGTGCGATTTGACACCATTAGATTATTTTTTGTGGGGGTATGCCAAGGCTAATGTGTATAGGGACAAGCCCGCTTCGATTGACGCACTGGAAGCCAACATCCATGCATTCATTCGTGAGATACCGGCCGATATGTGTGAAAGAGTATGCCAAAATTGGACTCAGCGGATGGGCTACCTGAGACGCAGCCGCGGTCAACATTTGCATGAAATTATCTTTAAACATTAAATTGCAAGGTTCAAACTATCGATTCAAATAAATATTTCATTCATTTTTTCGAATTTTTTGTGTTTTTTTTTTTTAAAAAGTTCTAAACCTCTTAAAAATCACCCTTTATATTGTTGGAGCAAACTCACCACCACCTCCAATGCTCATCACTAATGCAAAAGTTCACCACCAATTCAAACATTGCGCCCTTTTTTATACTAGTTTCCATAACAACAAAAATAATGTAATGTTAGTCTTAAGTCAATGTTATAAAAACCCCCAAAAATAAAAGCTTGATTAAAATCGTCAAAATAAAGATTCTCGGTTGGCGATTGGAAAACGCTTCAGTCGTACATATATCAAAGATTTAAAAAACTCACATTACAAGGTTTATAAAAGCTCACACAAATAGCTCTAAGGACATCCCAAGAACTAGCTTATCATCTTTCTTGCTTAAAATTCTGCGAAAAATTATTCTTAAAAACAAAGGACAGCTATCAAGTCTTTTTAGATACACGGACTTAATTTCAGCACAAATGGCAGGTCCGGCGTCGGTCTTCGCGCATAGAAATTCTCATTCATAAGGACTCCATGGTGTTACTTTCGCTTTCAGCTTTGTAGGTAAACATTGATTGATCCAGATCTAATGCAGATTGCTCCTTTTTTTATCTTCGGTAGTTGCAGTTCCCAGAAGCTTTAACGAGGTTCTTGTTGCCATCTGTATTTGCCACAATTCTGTCTGTTTTTGTCTGGACCGTCCTAAGAGCTACTCGATACATTGGTCTTTTTTTCTGTTTATTAGTAAGTTCCCTTTATATATTGACTCGCTGGGCAAAATTGTCAAACTAGCCATTTGGTGTCAGCCTTCAAAATGCAAAGGTCGCCAAATTCCTCTCAGCTTGAGAGTGGTAACAAGAGATAATTTATATCGCCTTACTGAAGAACTTATGATGATCGAAAACGTTGTACGAATAGAAAATGTGCTTCTTACTTTCAGAAACAGTTGACGAACACGCTCCGTTTTCTTGATGTAAGCCCGTTAATGTCCCGAGGATTTTTCATGACAAGGTATAGGCTGCTGAAAAAAGGAGATTGGAATAGCCAACCCTCAAAAAATAATGACGGATGTAAATAAGCCCAACACCTCGAAGTGCATTCAAAAACGGCCACTTCCCCGTTGATTCAAACAGCCGACCTTGTCTTAATATAGAATTCGTATTTATTGTCAACTTCTCCACTTAACTAAGAGCTACACAATCCGTTTGATAATAATAATTCATTTTGTATAAAAATAAAATATATACTTAACACCTAAATATCTGTATACCACTCTAAGGGAGGGAATGGAGAGCGCCGATCGTCAATCGAGGATCACCCAGTGATGGCAGGAAGTGCAAACCAAAGTCTCTCAGCTTCCGGCAAGTCACACTGATCCTAGATTAAGGACTTGCACAGCAATGCGGAAGAGAACAAAACCAAATAGTTTCCTTGCGTAAAATTTGAGTCAAAATGATAAAATACAAATATTATCCTAAGTCCTAAAAGAACATGTCCTCGTGTATACCTTCTACGGACACAGCAAAATTTTGGCTTAGACAACTACTTGAATGATTAAAATTAGATCTACAGAGGGAAAGAGAGAGGAGTGGACACCCGGGCGGTTCCATCTACGGTAGTAATCTCGGATTGAAGCGACCCATGAACAGTACCATCCCGGTGGGGTTGTGTCGTACGAAGTAGAGGAACGGCCTGTCGAACCGAAGTCTCGGCGCATCGGGAATTCTCGCCTGTCGCGGACGCAGTGGCAGTGGGAGCTCCAAGAATTTCGGATCCAGCAGATCGTCGTAGAACGCCCGAGCCATTGAGGGATCCTGGACAATGGATCCGAAATCGATAACACTCTCGGAGGAGTCGTCTTCGGGGTTCTCGTTTTCGCGTACGTCCTTGTTGCGTTTGCGGATTGGTGGTGCCGGGTACATTTCGACGTGGTGGTGCTCGCCGATTTTCTCCTCGCCGCATGTACTGAACGTGTTTATCTGGATCATGTCCGAGAGATAGATATCCTTGGCGGCCAGTCCGGTGAGGCCTCGCAGATCGGCGATCTCCGACTTGAAGAGGCCCTTCAAGCCCATCTTCTGCAGCCCCACGGAGGCGTTCACAAACGACCTGTGCGAGAATCGCGGCAGTTGAACTTCCAAGCCCGGCCGTTCCATGAGCGAGGTTAGCAGACTCGCCCATGCGTTCTTAGTGAACGCAGTTTCGATGAGGTTCTTCTCCAGCAGTTCCAAGCTGTCGGCCGGGGCGATGGGTCCCTGCTTGCCGGGCATGACGTAGATCGTGCTCACTGTTTCGAATACCCGTCCAAAGGCCACCACTGTGGCGTCTAGATTCGGCTCATAGCCCGCTGTGAAGCCCGATCGGAAGAGCACCGCCGGTATCGGCACGAGTCTGCGCTGTCTGATCGACGGATGCACTTGGAAGAACATCTCCCCGTCGCGGTCATTGATCGAGGCGCGGCTGCAGTCGGTTTGGAACAAGTTGGCCGATATCGTGGCAAGTGGACCGTTAACCCACACGCTGTTCGTACGCAGGTATTCATGCACCTTGCCGTGGGTGTGGCGTTTGACAAGCAGATTGGTTCGTCGGCGGATTATGTCGTTAACCACGTGGAAGTTGACCTCCTCCACATGTCCGGCGTAGAACTGCTGAGTCTTCTCCTTGAAGAACTGCAGAATCTTTCCGTTGGCGCGGTCGCTGTAGGCTTCGCGTACGAAGGCGCTGGTGGCGATCTCGCTGTCACTTGCCCGCTCCACAGAGTCGGTGATGTTTTTGAACACCAGGTGGGGATTGAACGTCACCATGTCGTCGAGCTTCAGCACCTCGTTCATCTCACCGGAGGTACTGCCGCGAGCTCCCAGGAACACCATGGACAGCATGGAGGTCAGGGCGAAGGGGGAGATCACCAAACTCCTGGCGGAACTGATCTTCTCGGAGGTGATGGACCTCCAGTAGGTGAAGGAGAGTTCATTGCAAAGCCGGCTGAAGAGCTTTAAGTCCTCGTCTAGGCTCACGGTACTAGCTTCGAGGCCAAGTGAGTCGACTGGGCTTGGGTCCAGTCTCACTGGCGGCCTTGAGACTGATGAGGTGGGCATCTTCAGGTTGCTCAGGGATGCTGGTCGGACCATGGGTCGCTGCTGGGTCGCCTGGAATAAGCCGAACTTCTGCTCGGGGATGATGAGGGACGATTGCTTGTTGAAATACGACACTGGCTTGAGGGTGCTGGGCAGCTTCTTGATTGGATTCGTGCTCGACGGGGCTTGGGTTGATGTTGGCTTCTGGGTCTTCTCTTCGACGATCGGTGCCAAAGTGGTTGTGACGATCATTTCCGGAAGCTCGCCCTCTGTGGTGGTTGGTTCTGCTTCCATTGGCTGGCTCGTGGTAGTCAAGTCTTCGTGGAGGTCGATTGGAACCCTGTTGGCGTAGAGAAGCGCTTGTTCAAGTGCCACCTGAGCCATATTCATCATGGGCTTCTTCGAGGGTCGTACGGTCTCAAATATTTCGGGGAACGTTGTGGTTTCTTCCGGAACTGGAGCAGATGTTACTTCAACCTTTGCGGGAAGCTCTTCTTCCTTGCTGTATTGTGGAGCCTCGGTTGAGTCAACGTCGTCGATTCTCTGCAAGATGTCGGTCTCCTGGACGGCTGGATGGTCATCGATCTTACCCTTTTCGGCCTCCTCGGACAGCTGCTCGGTCTTGGCGGAGTCGTTCGATGAAGTCTGGTCCTCGGTGCCGGTGTTTTGGCCGTAGATCATCTGGGCGAGGCTCTGCACAGCCGGCTTCGCTCCAATCTCACCCAGCTTCACATAGGGGTCTTCACCTTCCAGCAAGTGTGATCCGGTTTGGAGAGTGCCAACGACGGTTGTGAACTCTGGAGACTCAAAGCTGTCCTCCATGTCGGAGTCGCTGAGGACAACCGCCGTTTCGCCTTGAATCTCGGTGGACTTGTCGTCTTTTTCCTTATGTGGAACATAAGGCGCTGAAGTGATTATAATCATCGGCTCGCTGCCATCCTCTTCGGTGCTGTCGCCACCAATCGAATCTGGCTTGACGGTGGTGTTGTCATCCTGTTTCTCCTCAGACGAAGACACCTCCTCGGAGAGCTCTTCGCTTGAAGCGTACCCCCTTTGGGTGGTCTGATGAATCTTCTGCGTATTCCATTCCACGCTTTGTCTTGTTGTCGTATCCTCCTCTCCTGATGGCCAATCTTCCTCCGGCGGACTTGGGGTATTCTCCACCGACATGGAGTAGTCATCGTTGCCCTGCGATATTAGCACATATTTCGATTGATTGTCGGCTTGTGGGGTCGCTGTTGTGGCCACCTCATCTGCGAGTTCCTGCGGTTGATCATCGCCCAACGGAACGGATGTAACCGCCTCAATTGACTCGTCGACCGTCGGCTGTCGAACGGTGGATGGCTTAAGTGCGGTCGCACTGATTTGCAGAGCCGGGTTAATTTGGGCGAAATTCGATAAACGGTGTGCGGTTTCGTCCTCTTGACTCGGGTTGGATGGCTGCGGCTTCGGAGTAACGATGTTGGGCGTTGGTGTGGTTTCCACTATCGTCTGTTGGTTCTGAGTCATTTGATTGATGACGTCTGACATAAGGAATTCAATTTCACCCTCGGTCTCGCTGGAGTTCATTTCCGAGGTCTCGGTGGACTGACTGGTGTTGTTGTCCTCAAGGATTGATGCGACAGTGGCCGCTTGAGTCTTGAAATCTTTCATAGTCATCGTGCTGATGTGGGGAATGGACTGCTGGCCCTGGCCGTTGTTCATTTCCATGGTCCCGTTCGCTTTGAGACTCATCGAGATGATGGCGTCGATTTTTTGCATAATGCTCTCCATGGGAGGAAGAGTGGTGGGTGGCACGGTTGCGTCGTTCTCGTTGGGATCGCTGAAGTCGTCGCTAATTGTGCTTGGTGAGGACTCAGTGGTGGTGGTTGTGTGAGTTGTTATGACAGGCTCTGGGACATCGGCGTAGAGCGGTTCGAATTTGACAACATGAGCGGATTCTTCTTCGCTGACGATGAGCTGTTCTTCATGTGAGGTGGTGGCGTCCTCGTCCTCTTCGTCATCCTTAGAGCGGTACGTCTTAGTCTCCGGTTCGTAGAAGCGAGTTGTGACTTCGGGAAGAGCTATTGGCTTGCCTGTAATGTGGTGTTGCGGACGACTGGTGATGATGACCAACGGACCAACTTCCTCGTCTTTGACAGCGTCGTCACTGCTTGAGATTTCCGGCGATTCAGATGAGCTGACTCCGTCTTGGACGGGACGGCTAGTTAGTTCGTCAATTTCATCGTACGTTTGGAAGTTCGTCGACGCCATTGTCATGGGTAGATCGTACATGGGAGATGGGGTTTCTGTGACGGCTTCCAGGTTCTCAATCTGAGGGTAGGGTTTCGAGGGTAGCTTGGCAGGCATTGCCACTTCCTCGGACTCGCTGGCTTGCATTTCGTCCTCAGTGGAGCTCTCTTCCTTGAGGCTCTGAAGGATTTGATTGAAGGAGAGCTTTGTGTTCATGTCTTCTTCCTTCTGGGAGAGCTTACCAGGCATGGGGATATCGGGCTTCTTGAGGGACGGGGCGAAGTCCTCCGGATTGATGCCATAATCTTCGAATAGCTGCTGCTGGAGGTAGCTAGCACCGTAGGAAGGCCTCGATGTAGTTGTCGAATGATGGTAGGAGCTTGAAGGGGTTGTTGTCGATGATGGAGCTGGTGTAGTGGTTGTTGGTGGCGGACGGTAGGTGGCGTAACTTGGGGTCGGTGTGGTGGTGGGCGGTGTTGGACGATAGGTGGCGAAAGTGAATGGAGTTGTAGGAGCTGTGGTCGGGGTTGTGGTGGGGACAGGTGTTGTTGTTGGAGCAGGTGTTGTTGTCGGAGCAGTTGTAGTTGTGGTAGTCGTGGTTGTTGTCGGAGCTGGTGTTGTTGTGGTAGTCGTGGTTGTTGTTGGAGCTGGAGTTGTTGTGGTAGTCGTGGTTGTTGTTGGAGCTGGAGTTGTGGTTGTTGTTGTTGTTGTTGTTGTTGGGGCTGGGGTTGTGGTTGTGGTGGTTGTCGTTGTTGGAGCGGGAGTTGTGGTTGTAGTTGTAGTAGTAGTAGTTGTTGGAGCTGGAGTTGTAGTTGAAGTTACAGTCGTCGGAGCTTCAGTTGTGGTTGTTGTAGTAGGCACCGGCGTCGTTGTTGTGGTGGAAGGCACTTTGTGCTTGTGATAAAATGGGACCTGGTACACGTCTTCTGCTGGAGGATAAGGCTTGTGGTGAACACTTGGACGCGGAGTACTGCCCTTGCGCTTGTGATGGTGGCCAAAATGCCGTTCGGTCGTAACGTCAATAGTAGGGGCAGCAGTGCTTGGTTTGCGGGCTGGCTTCTTACGTTTCTTGTGAGGTGGCTTCTCCTTAACTACCGTCTCATCGGTGACAGATATCGAAGTTACCGTCTCGACTGTAGTTGGTGGCTGTGCTGTGGTCGTAGTTGTTGTGGTTACCTCTGGCGTTGTTGTAATCGGTTCCGCTGTTGTTGTCGTTGTAGTACTAGTTGCTGGACGTTTCGTCTTGTTCTTCTGCTTATTAGCCTGCGGCCGCTTGGTTCCACTTTGATTTGAGGCCGGTTTGCGGGTCGCACCTTGTAGTCGCTTTTTCCAGCTGCCTTCCTCCTGCGGCTGCCCACTTTCTGTTGATTGTAGCACCTCTTGGTTGTTAATGAACGCCTTCCGAGTGGTTGACTCAAATACTTCAGTTGGCTCAGTTCCCAGTGGGGTCGTTGTGGAAACCGTCTTCGTAGTGGTCTTCCTTCTATTCCCGTTTTTCTTCTTCTGCGGTTTTGGCTTGCCAGTCGGCTTCCTCTTGCTCGTTTTGGTGGTGGCCTCAACAACATCCGAGTCTGGTGTCATAACAACCTGTTGCGGCTTATTCTGGGGGAAGATATCCCCACCCGTATTGCCGAAGATGGCCGGCAAAATCATTGACCAGGACGACGATACATCGGGTGTGTCCAAAATCGGTTGCACATCCGACGAGTTCTTGTTCGATGCAACTTCACGATTAAGCACGCTTTGGACGCTCTTAACTATATCTTGGACGTTCTTCTCCGGATCACGGTCATTGATGGGTGCTGAGTGGATAATAGTTGGTCCTTCGCCGTCTCCATTAGCTACGATACTTTGTATCTCCTGCATGGTCATGAGACGCTTCACCAAGTCACCATTGTCGTCGAACGTGTAGAACTCATAGCGATCGGGATTTAGCAGATTAATGGGACTTGCAACTTGCAGATGCGGTAGCTGGGGCTTGGGCACTTTCATGCCGAGTGCGTCCGTGAATTCCGGTTCGTTGCCATTGAGAATCACTGAGACTGAGGTGACGACGCTGAAACGAGAAGAGAGAAATTTAAATCAGTGAATGGTTGATTTGGAAAAAATTGGGAATGGGTTTGTAACTGGGGTGTGATTGGTTTCAGGATTTCCTAACAGGTGGCGCTGGTGATATTTGTTGGCTGAGTATACACCGATAGATCTGATCTTAAGCTTTAAGCAGGACCTGCTAACCGGCTACATATGGAATAAGGATTATAGAAATAAAGGGTAAAACAAAACCGATCAATGATGTAACGAATAGTTTGCTGTGAGACTATAGGGCGGAATCCGGAACGATCTGCATGCTACAGAGCCTAGATACGCAATTAGCTATCCGTTGTAATCCAGTGAATCACCTTGGTATTTGTTTTCTTTTTCTGTTGATTGTTGTTGTTGTTTTTGAAGACATCTGTTCTGTCAACGCTGATTCGAAGAATATTGACACAGTTTTAAGTGGATCTCTAGGCTCGTTTGCTTAAGTCTACTTCTGACAGTAAAATCGCACCCAACAGCTGCTGCTTTTGCTCACTATTGCAGTCACTGTAGCAGGCGCCACATGCACCTATTATTGGGATGCCCCATCTTCCCAAACGCTCTTTGTAAATAGCCATTCAGTTCAGCTACTCTAAGGTTCTTTATTAATTCCTTTGCCGAACGATCCGCATCCATCTGTAAATATCTCACTTTTTACTGTGGTATCGGTTCTTTCACGGTTCTTTCCCTTCCGAATTCGTCTGAAAAATGAAATCCCAGACCATACGAATGGTTGCGAAATATCGTTCTTGGTTCCCTCTAGTCGCTTGCGAGTCACAAGTGGTCCATCAGCTCCCCTGTCTCCAAGGACATGACATTGATTTTTTACTAAACCGACTTTCACATGGAGACTACTTGTGAACGCCTACCACGGACACCGACAGAGGAGTGATTTAAGATCCCGCAATGACTGAGAAAAACTAGTTCTTTCTGCATCTCCAGAGACCCCAACGGACATGACCTTACTTTGATCCAAGTGTCACGGCGAGGAGATCTATAACACACCTCCACCATCCAAACCACAGATCCGTCAATTTCTGGTACACAGTACCGCCATGGGACATCGCCACCTATTCCATATCAATCACTGACTGGGCCGACAAGCCATCACAAAGAGCCTCGTAACCTAATTTTCCTTCTGCTACCAGACCAAAATCAAGTTTCGTGTACAAAACCAGAAAAAAAAACTACGCCCGCCAAGAAGTATCCCATCAGGAGCCTACATCTAAAATCCGACTCACGCACGCAGCGCGAATTTGATTTGCATAATACCATTCACGTCGATTTCCTTTTTAGAGCCGCCACACAGCGAATGTCAGCAACAGAGCAAGCGAAACGCACTTGTCCTCATCATCCTGCGCTGAAATCCAGGTGCGACAGCAAAAACTAGATTCTTCGACATCCCTCGTGACACATCCGTCAACATTGTGTTCGGTCCACGAAATCTGGTCATTAATAACGAGATTCCCATATGTGGCCGGTGCTAACTAGAAAAAAATAACTTCTCCGCCAGTATGGCGAATCACAAGTGCACCTGCCATCGAATCGAATCGACGACGATGGCACCAGTCGACAGCATCGCATCTCCATGGCCTGTGGAACCTGCCCCACCGGAATGGGAATCCAATTGAAAATTACAAAATCATCATCATCATCACGGCCGGTGTCGTGTATTTGTTTCTCATGCGATGTCCCAGTGCGGCGCAATGGCTATCTCCCCATTCCTCTTTGTGTCCATTTATGGGACACTGATCTGGATGGCGCTGCAGTAGCCACACCACTGTGATGGGTCCCGCAACGAGGAGACATTCACCTTTGTCGGTGGATTGTGAACGCATATTTGATTGTTCTGTCTGCTGTATGCTTCCGGTGCTGCCAACACACATATACGCAGGTGAATATAAATGTCCTCGATTTTATCTTCAGAGAATTTAATATCACTGAGGAGAGGTCGGATGCCAGGATGGCCAGAGATGATGCCAGCCAGATGACGATAGTGTCAAGTTTCTGCATGCGACACGGCTATGATAATTGTTGTTTGAGTTCTGTATACAGTTGCAAGGATGCGCCTTCATTCCCACTGGCTATCTGGCGGTGCATAAAGTGCAATTCAAAAGGATTCCTATTAATCAGTCCGACTGTCGTGCAAGCGGTGTTCGTCTTTAAATAATCCAAACAACTGACTGTTGCAGTGCGCATAGGTGTGTGGAATCGTTTTGATTTGCCTAAAAGGAGCACTCGGGATGACGGTTTTATGTCTGATTGGCCGACTATAAGGGTCCTTAAATCACATTCGACTCATTGCCGGATAAGTTCTGTTTTAGCCTGCGCTTTGAGTTTGTGACGTGTCACGTTCTTTGGACCTACATGTTCTACCAGTGACTAAGTTGGAATCAGAGCAATTTTGTCAAACCTGACCACCGATTGACTCGGCGTTTTTGGAGCACTGCCTCAGTTGTAGTCTTGAATTTTTCCAGCACCAATATTGGTGTAAGATCTCCCAGTACTACAAGACCAGTTGTGGTCTTCCCTCTTTAGCACTGCACTACTTGTGGTCAGGTGTCATTGCAGCACTTAATCAGAATCATAATTCATAATGATTCCTATTTTCAATTGGAAACGAAAAGGTGAACGAGCCTGCTAGATATGGCATCGCCATTCGACTTCCCACCTGCTCACTAATCTAATTTTTTTAAAAACTGCTTGGTATAAGACGTTCTATCTCCGATAGGCAATGGAGCCGATTGTGAGACTGTCAGTATTGGCCTGTTAGGAACTCCATACAACTTTCATCTATTACCCGTACTAGCCGAAGACCAAACATCTTTACTGACAATTTTTCGCCTTGAGGATCTTTAGGCCATTCACCAACTTTTAGGAGCTAGAGCTTAGACTACATATCAGCTCCTTAGCGGTCCTGTTGTCATATTTATTCGTCGTTTTCTGTAGTAGACTTTTTAGAAAATTGTTTGCCCTTGTAAGTTTACTACAAACTTACGAACTTGAACAGCATTTCGAATAATTTCGTCAAAGTTTTAGTAAAATTTTTGTAAAATCGGACCAGACCTTATGCCTTAACTGGGCGTTATTGTTTTGTCGTTAGATCTTTCAAAAGCTGCAATGCAAGACTATTGCCATCATCAGATGGTAGTATCTTGCTACAACCCTTTATAAAGTTGGTCTCCAATCGCTCTTAGTTGACTACTTGCAAGATTGCAGCAGTAAGGGGAGAGTTAATTGCTTCATTTAATTTTTATGCGCGCTCAAAGGATTACAAAAAGGTAGGTACTCTTAAAAGGCGCTAAAGTTATCTAGATTATGACTTATTCTGTTTTGCTAAGGCTAGTTTGACACGCAGCTTTATCGGGGATCTTGAGCATGAGAAAATCGTTCGACTTGGGACAGATACTGTAAAAATTCAACAAAATGTTCTTCGCTGTTATAGAGGTCGCACAGCCTTGTTTACCGACAGCCTGAGCATATATCTCGTAGCTTGGTGGTGACGGTGCATTGAAAGAGGCTTCTAGCCTTAAAGTGATCTTAAAACATCTTCTTCCTAACATTTAAGAGAGCTATGATTGGCTGTTCCTAATCATTTTCCAGAAAAAATTTGTGTCGGGCAAGCAAGTCCCTGCGAGGGCTCTACTTATTTAGATGAAGATTTATTTATTTAATTTTTGTAGATGTGTCCAAATTTGGTTCGATGAGCGACACGTATAGTTATAGAGAAGCTTGATTTGAGCGACTATGGTGGCCCAGATTTTCCTTTCTAAAGGAGGCACCTTGCATGGTTTAGCACCTAAATTAAATTAAAATTATTAAGAGAAAGAAATCCCCCATTCCTTTGAAACATCGCCTATCTCAAGGGAAAAATGTTTGACATCTCGTCGGTTACATTGATATCGGCCTACTCAAAATTTGTGCAAATTGAATAATTTTGAAATCATGCAAAAATAAAACTTAAAGGCCCAAGTCTATCGAGATTTTACTTCGTCTAAGTTCGAAGCAGTCGATGACTCTCCAATTTAAGGGCCAACTCTGTCAAGATTTTACTTCGTTGAAGATCAAAATGTCAATCTGACTCTCCAATAATTTAACGCCCAACTTCGTGGATGTGGTGTGGAAGTTCAGCTCAATTGTGGTATCATAAAAACTGCTAAAGAAGACGGACTTGTCTACGTAATGGCAATCTTCGACAATGAAGTCTGAGACACATTTTAGTCTCGGTTAAGTATGCGAGGTTAACAAGATATTGAACCGTTTTGCATGAGCTCTCTGGCGGCGTTTATTCCCATAGCTCTCAGTGTGTCCCCTACTTCCCTGTCAAGGATCATAATAATGCAGACAGCGTGCATCTTAAGCCGAAAGTCGTTCTCGAGTTGCCACCCCTTTAATTGTCAACGGTCATCAAAGGGCAGCCGACATTTGGCCGACAGCTGTTCAAACACCTTGGATAGTAACCCTCCCTGGGTATGCCTACATTTTTGTTAGAGCGTACTGCCCGCATACCCATCATCATTTATTTGAAATGCACTTGGCGCTGATTTAACTGTTTAAATATTTAACCCCAGCCATTTAAGAGCAGACCGCCAATGTTGATCCCTGCACGTCACAATCACTCCATCAGAGTGCATCATTCGCACTTAACTGCACAATATTTGCAGAGACCTCCAATGTCATTATCGACCTGAATTCTCGGTATTACTGCTGCGGCTTATGCTCTCTAAAATAAAACAAAGTCTCACCTCGAGCCAATAATCCTCTTTGACGATTCCCCGTCCCGCTCGGAGTTGTCGCTCTGCTGTGGTGTATCTGCTTCCGATGTCGATCCGTACGAGTACGATGGATGCGTCCAGCTCTGATGCACTATCAGAGCCAGGAGTAGAATGCGAATTCGCATTTTCGTTTGTGGTCTGCCGCACTCGTGTACACAGTGAAAATGTTTCGTCGGCTGGTGTAGTAGTTAGTCCTGCTTTATGGTTCTGTGGGAGTCCACCTATATTTCGCTCTCTCTTCCTTTGTGGTTATTTGATTACCGGAATTAAGCTCTGCAAGTAGAAGAAAAAAATAACTTTGTTAATGCCAGTGTCCGTTAGAGTAGGTATATGGGAACTGGGTTCGGGACATAATACAGGGATGCGGATATTTGTTCACCTCTCGGTCTCGAGAGGATTAAGCGGCCCATAGCTCGTTGTCTTTGTGTGAATGACTATTGCCGATGGACAGCATCGACTAGACCAGGCTGGGCTATCCAAAGATCAAATCTCCCCGTACCGTAGGTACACATTTTGTGAGTTGAGTTTTATTGGACACCCAACTGAAGGGCACTTTCCTCTGCTTTATCTACTCTGACTGTATACACGTTGTACTCGACTCGCATGCTGTTGCTGTGGTGTACCTACTTGTGTTTGCCGAAGAAGACAGCAACAGCCGTGCAGAGGGCACTTAATGGACAGACAGACAGACATTGTTGCGGAGCGAAGTAAATAATTACGCTCTTGCCGAAGGACACGGCGCGCATCGAAATGGGGATTTAATAGACTTGAGCGTTTTATGTACGTACTGGAAAAGAAAAACTTTCGTCATCTTGACGAAGTGAGATAAATGGAGTGTATGGTGGTTTATTATAGTGGCAGTTGGATATAAATTACCGC
Source organism: Cheilosia impressa (assembly GCA_948293265.1). Lineage (NCBI taxonomy): Eukaryota > Metazoa > Arthropoda > Insecta > Diptera > Syrphidae > Cheilosia > Cheilosia impressa. Next base: position 20,527,991 of record OX411883.1, on the reverse strand, counting down.
ACAAAATGCTGGCGCAGTTTGTTTGTCGAGAACCGACACGTGTTATGGCGATGAAGCTGGCTCTTAAAGAAACCATTTTGTGATAGTAACGACAGATTTGAGGGTTACGTTAGTTGGTATATCGACCGAGCAAGAGATTAGATTATTAGATTGGGGAGCCTAAACATATCGCACGATTTGTTGTGCGACAAGCTGATTTTAAACAAATCTAGATAGCCTGGTACACAAATTCTTATTGTTGCTCACGAAGTTCTTCCAACATGCAATATGAGAGTGACCAACGCGTTGCGTTGACCTAATTGACTAACTAGTTCAATAGTTGAAAAGTCTCGTTCGATAGCTTATGGAATCGTTGTTCAATTGGACGTTATCTGTGATTGATACACGTCTTAATACCTTCTTCCACTCTAGAGTGTAGACTAATCATCAAACGTTGAGCAGTCATACAAGATCCAACGCACTCGCTAGATGGCAGCGGTACAACGGACCTTGAGTTTGTGCGACAGTATTAGCGAGATTGACCATCAAACAGCAGCTACAATAAAAGCAGGAGTGACTATGACTATGACTAGGCTATACCAAGAGTAGTTGCAGTTGCAAAAGTACTTGTATGAGTTGATGCTTCAACTCGCGCTGGCATGTATATTTTTTCCCCACTCGTCACACCTCATGCCAACGACAAGTTCACAAAAGTCTGGCGCTGAAACTTAAAAATGTGCTGGACATTATTTTCGATCGTTGCTCAATGCAAACCACAACTACGTCCAACCAATGAGCAACATGAGCTCTTACAGTTCGCATCGCACAGTTCGCATCGCACATCTGTTGAGCAACGTGGTTTGCAACGATCTACATCATGTTGGTGGAACAGAGTTGAGATTTCGATTCAAGGAATTTGAATGCGAAATTGATGCGCTATGTGTGGTCGTTCATAAGGTTTTATACCTCATGACCTTGGTGGAGAAATATTGATGCTGTGCTAGGATCCTTTGGAATCACGTAATGGCTCACAAGAAACTTATTCAATCAGAAGATAAAAAAAGAACCAATCTCACCGTTGGCGCAATAGCTTCTTACTTATGTACCACGAAATGAGTCTCATATTTCATCGATTAAAAAAAATATCTGGCGCAACAGGTCCATATTATCCGCTAGAGACAGCTTCTCACAAAAGTTCGATTTATCATCACTCTCGGATGATTTGTCATATGCTCGCTAAAAGTGGCCGTAAGAATTAAATTAAGTTTTTCTGAGGATCGAACATGAGGCTCATCACTCTGCAGTTGAACACACTAACCACACACTGACCGCGTCCACAATAATCTCTTCATTTTATTAAAATTCGCTCACCAAAGAGAATTTCATTCGAATTTAACATTTCGATTTTTGTGCCACCCTGTTAAGGTGTTTACAGTATTTTTTCTCGTGGATTTCAGGGGTCAGGAGGTCCATATCGAAATTGAAAAGGACGGTACTTTTACCAATTTAAGCTCAAACTTAAAATTGATTCAAAATAGAAACACGCACCCGCAATAATCTGGCTTAAGTCAACAAATCGTATGTCATTTACATAAACGGATTAGTCGCCTATTTAAAACGCATTTTGCGGAACCTACGTTGGATCTCTGTCCATTTTTGAACGCCAGTTTAAGCCCACATAGTCCTTTTGTGGTTGTTACCTGACTAAAAGCGGATAGAATTTGCTTTGAAATCTACAAAAAAAAACAAATAATACGGTGTTCCAAAAGCTTAAAGAATACTTCACATTTAAGGAAAAATTGTTGGCTTACGTCGGCTTAAGCTAAAGTTAAAAAAAAATGGCGAAACTCACTTCAAACAAACAAACTTCTAGGAAGTTTAAAGTAATATGGCGCGCTACATTTAACGCGCATAAACTTAAGCTGAATTAAGCCCATCCAACTAAATTGACAGTCTCACTGTAGGCTTTACTTGACTTAGAATTTTGTGAATTTATTGTTGTGCATTTGGAGACATATTTGAGGGAGTTTCGCCACATCCTCCCTTAACCGTGTCACCCCCAATATGTTTCCTGCTTCGCTCGAATTTCATTCACATTACCTTGAAACCAAAAAAGTACGACACCGACATGTCCCACATACACCCAACCATTCCCCGACCGCATCTTTCAGACAGAAATATCGAAGAAAAAGTCCCCTCGGGTAATCCCGACTAAATTGGAGTCAAAACAACAAACAGGACGCAATCGAAAAAGATCATCATTCCTATAACCCAACGCAATGCACGCTCAAAGGATTAAGCCACACAAATTAAGTCGGTGTAGGAGTTCTCTCGCGCCACAAACGATTCACCAATTCCAATCTCGTTATGGCGGCAACTTTCAGATGCTGACAATTGCACGAATTGATCTCATAAAAGACCTTCGACAATACTGACCCAATTCGGGAATCGTTTTACGTTCAAAATGGAATAATACAGATCCTTCTCTATTTCCTTCGGGCAATAAAACCAACTCCATCGCAAGATAAGAAAAGTTCTTCTTTGTCAGAATTGCATATCCCATTCCCACATTATACATATCGAAGCCAAACAAAAGGATATTCGCCTCATATTCCCCGGTTTAGTGTGGCTGGCGGTCGGTGGCATCCTATCAAAATGCGAAGGAACATCTTCAGCCCCCTCGTACATAATCAGTTTAAGCACCTGAGTTCGAAATTAAATGCAAATCACCCAATGAACATTTGCATGCGACGACAACTATACGAGTGAGGATGGGGAAGAGAAGCACCACCGAACAAAGGACACCATGCAAAACGACCCAGAGAAGGATGATAGCGCAGAGGGGAAAATGGCAAAAAATCGGAAGAAATGTCTTGTAAAATCGTTCAGGCAATGCGAGCAAAGAGAAAGATGGGGAAAAAAATCAGAGCAAGGATTTCTGATGTCAGTCTCCTAGTTGACACATATTAGACGACCGTTTCAACACGCCAAGGCATCCCATTTCATTATTTTGCCAGAAGAACGACGACAAACAAAAAAGCCAAATCAACTCCGCCGGCGGGTCCGGGCTCCGGGTATAGGTACGAGGTGCGTTCTTTTTTTTTCGGGTGGGTGTTGGTAATTCAGAGGATGACAGGCCAGAGGGAACGATATTTTTCCACTCGCTCGTCTCCTCTTAATGCTGATACGAGTAGGTTAGTGTGTGTGGAGCTGTCGCCTCTATGTAGATAAAGAAGGATGCACGCGTTCGGATGTCAGCTTGGCATTGTGTTACACTTTACACACGCTGACTGCGAGTATTAAATTCGAAATTTATTCAAATGAACGACGACACATAACGCAATTTTGGCTGTGTTGTAAAAGGACAAAAATCGTCCTTTTTCTGCTACACACGTTATCGTTTACATGTATCTGTTGCCAATGAGTTTGCAGAATGAAAATGATTTTGCAAAGTCCCCTTCTGTCTTCTCTCGTATTTTTAACATATATTTTTATTTTGTTAGCTGAAAAACAACGTGTTCATGGAAAGAATGGAGGTTAGCATGGGAGTGCTGTTCCACTATTACACACTCGCACACAAATGTTGATGAGTTGGAAGAAATCTCAATTTTAAATTGAAAAACAAGAAAACATGTTTTGAAATGCGGATTCGCCGATAATGCGATGTTGTGCTGTGAATAATGGACATGCCGTGGCAACATAATAAAAAAAAAGTTACCAGACAGCAACGAACAGGGATGTGTGCATTGTTAATTATAATTGTATGCGAATGATGGAAATGTTTTAAATGTTGTTTACCCTGGAAAGTTTTAACTGTTGAAAGGTGTATCTACATGTACATGTTTGTGGTGGGAATGGGTTTGCACCTATGACAGTCAGTAATAGAGTTGGAAGGTGATTTTCTTTTAAGGATTCGCATGCGTCAGGCTGCGGCTTTGTTGTATATTTTTGAACCAATACAGGCGCAAAATTAATCATCACAATTTTGTTTTTGAATAACTGTTGTACTAAAAACAAATGTTTTTGAGTGATGGAAATTTTTGTTTGGACCTTTACGATTTTTTGCAGTTAAGTGGAAAATATAACATCCGTCAAGTGGCTGCCGCCAGTGTTGGTACACATTTGTGATTTGTGCCCGTTGTGTTTGTGTTGCGTTTTTCATAACTTTTCGCAAAATTTCTTGATTGATTGATAACTGTTCGTATTTCTGTCAAATATTCTCCTTAAGGGCTGCGATTGTCTGAGGCTGAGGCAGAAACCCGCGACTTCAAGTAGAACCAAAGAAATAAGTCTGATGGTAGGGTTAAAGCCAACCCAATCACTACTCCCTCGTAAACGCCGCACCACACAGTGGCTTTGAGTGGATGCAATGGCTCTTCGTGCACCACACGCCGATTTTTAGTGCAGAAATGAAAATTTTGCTTATTGTCGTAAAGTGGAAATGCCCCTGTCGCTCATGAAGATTCGAAACTTACGCCGCGCTAAAACCACCGAAACATTATTGGTCAAACAATTCGATACAATTGTTCCACGCTCTTGCGGAGTATGACGCTCAATTGCTTGTCTGTTTTGTATTCAGAAGGCAGCTGCATACTGCATAGTTCACAAATAATGTCAAAGATGATTGACGTCCGACGCCATTCGCAAACAAAATTTTAAAAACATCTTCCTATATAGTTTAATTTAAATTCATGAATTGTAAGTTTACAGTCCTCGAATGTTATCATGAAAATCATTTGTATTGTCTCTCAAGCGGACTCTCAATACATCTTAATCTCTCTCGAGTATTCACGATATAAGACTTTATGGGGATGTTTTTTTTTTAGATCTGTGAACTATTTTATCGAGCAATGTCACCCTCTCTAGAGCCACAGACTCATGTGAGTAGATAAGACTAGCTCTATGACATTCTATTTCTATTTCTGAACACACCACAGCGTGAGGCTTTCGATTCCCATGATAGGTGGGTGTAGCAAGCCCTCTGTAGTAATAAAAATATTTCACCACTATGTCGCAATGGGAGGTTTATTTGTTTTACATGTTCTGCGATCCGGGACCTACTGCTACGCTTTCTCGTATAAGGTCTTAGGAAGCCAAGCTCGCAGTTGGACCGCCTTCTGTTGTAATTCGGCATCACTGAACCTTAACGCTTGACGCCACCCTTAGCAGAAGTAACCTTAAGTCGCTATGAACATCTCGTTCTAGGTATAGTCAAATAGTCGTCGTACCTCACTCATCCACTGTTCGCGTGTGAAGACGCTGCGCCGGCGAGTCTAATCTAAGAATCAGATCACAATCATATTGTCGTAAAGTCGTAGGGTAGGCTCTCTTGTTACTCTTCGAGTTTGTTGCGTGGTAAAGAAGTTAACCTCTGCAGAGGCGGGGCTTTATTTCAAACCCATAAGAGCAGTTCCTCTGGCCTACTCGAGGGTGGGAGAATTTCAGTTGGTCAATTGATTAATTAGCTACAATCTTCCTCTTAACGTGTTTTCAAAGCTGAACTTGGCTACAAATATGGTTGACTATAGTTGCCCCTTTAAAAAGAAAAAAAAAGAAAAAAATATCGCTCAGTCTGTTAATAAGCTCGCCACCCCTGCAGCTCCTATCCTGACTGCTGCCGACGTCGCACTCATTTAATTCAGTGAGCTCATCTGCTGTACGTCCTCGTTTTAAAGAGTTGAGCTCAAGACATATGAAACTCACTCAGCCAGGCACTTTTGGTAGAAGCCTTGATGGTCTTTCATGCGCTGTTGCGTTATTGTTTAAGTTATGAGTTATAAGTTTAGCAAGTCGAGTTGAGAGGTGTTTACGAGATAAGTACCTGGATACAGTACACCGGTAGCCTATCAGTGCCTTTCCAAACCCTTTACCCAGGGTCGTCGAGAGAAAACTCGATCCCGTGACGAAAAAATTCCGGGCCCATGTACGTAAAGTGAAGGAATTCGAAAGCTTCATAGTAAAATGAATATTATTATTGAAAAATTTGGATGTAGAGACGAATTCGTAAGAATTGTTGGCCACAGATAAGAGATTCGGTTAATGGGAAAAAATAAAAAAAGTTTATTTTCTTCTTTCCATACTTAAAAAAAAATACAAATTATTTAAAAAAAAATTTTGTTGGTTCGGAATTTCCGGTCCCCTCAAAAAAGCTGTTGTCGCTGGGAATCCTTACCCCCAGTCGACGACCCGGATATTCAACCACAAACTTGCAGGTGAAAAATATTGCCAAATTCGAATCGACCTCAATGCGGCTTTTACGTGTGCTGCGGCCTTAAGAGGACTTCGCACTCAACTCTGACCGAATTCCAATCCCCTTAGGTCAACTACTGCCACTTCCCCAGTTCAGCATATGCCTGGACCTGGATGTTGCAAAAAACGCTTCCAAGTCACCAACAGAGAATTTATTACCCATAATTGCTGGAATTGCTTACACAGTGCGACCTCTGGCGTTTTAGGCCAACCTACCGCCGGCCGTAGTAAATAAAAATATTTCCTAATCACGGGCATTAGTTTTGAGCTACCTTTATTGATACTCCCCCATTAAGCGGCACCATCAGGAAGACATTTGCGCAAAAATTTTACACACCTGTACCAACATAACCTATGCATGACTTCCCATTTGCATATTACACTGCACATTGAACACTGAACACTGTCCACAAGCGCACCAAAAATAATATTATGCAGCTATAGATGTCCCAATTAAAACCGCCATAAGTGCCTTTGCTAAGGATTAAGGTCGGCACGCTGCGATTGCACTCGTCGTTGTGCAATATCGCATAATTGCCGCTGCGCTGACCTCTGAGCTTGGGGTCCGTTCAATTGGAAAACATTAAAACATCACATGCGACACACCGACACCGCAGGCGTATCTTCAAAAAGCAGTGGTCGACCTAATGTTAACCACAAGTAACCAAAGTGTCTGTGCAACGACATAATCGCCCATACAGCCGGTGAAGGCGCGTCAAACAGACAAGCCTCATTAAAAAGCTGTCCGTGCGGAATTTACTATTAAGCATTATTATCAGTGCGCGTCGTGATACGAGTAGCTACTCCTAATCCCTATAACATCATACCACAAGCATCTACATCTACAGCCTCCCTCTCTCTCTCTGTGGGTCTTTCTCTGTCTGCCTTAACTCGTCACCTTTAAGTCCATGAAATTCATTATTTAATGATGAGACTGGTACTTGGGACATGTGTGTAGTTGAGAGTGTCCCGTTGGCAAAGATGCATCACCCCCCCTTCGATCGAAGACGCTGATGAGTTAAGACGACCATCAGAATGGATAACAATACGTTTTGTGGTCCAGCTCTTCATTCGCCCACCGATTAGCATAATCACATAATCAAATGTTGCACCGTAAGCGTAGCCCACTGGCAGTGCGTGCGTGCGTTTGAATGTGGGGGTCAGTAAACTTTTTACGGCACCCGCACGATTATTCTGGTTGCGTAATCAATTTGCGGTCTTTTGTCGAAACTGAGTCGTTTATGGGAGCTGAGTGTTTGTTGGACACATCTAGCTAGTGTCGGCTAATTTTTATTATCACTTTGATGCTAATCATTGGGATTTGATTTATTAACACGGGGAACTGGCAACTGGGTCATTAGGGTGTCTGTTGTTCGGGAAGTAGTGTTTTCGTGGAACCAGTATATGATTGGTAAGTGAATCAGTTTAATGAAGCTCCTGCTGGGAATTGGTTTACATATGCGGAACAACAGATGACGGTTGACTTGTTTCGGTCACGCTAATGAGATCATAACTGACAGACGGACAATGGAAATAGAGCGTGGGAGCGTGTTAGGTTCACTTGTGACAAAGTATTCGGTGGCAGTTTGTACTAGATTTTGAGGTACCTGTCGCTTCTTTTGATTGTTGACACCAAGGATATGTGCTATTCAGCTGGAATAGTGACCATAAAGCTATCGATGGTGTGTCGAGAGAGCTCCCCACCGCCGATGTTGGCCAGCCTTCGGAAGCCCCTAGCCAACCAACCTCTTCTGAAGTTAAATGGTGTATTTGCGGTCAAACTTTGAAACTCACAGCGCAGCTCCTTGAAAAAACGCCCATTGACCCTTTGACCATAGCTCTACTTTTAGTGACGTGGAAAGCACTAAGGGATGCATGGACACACAACCAAGCAAGACATAGTGGCAGCAAAATCGGAGGTCCTTCTCACCAAGCAATGATGATTAATCTCCACTTGTCTAATGCGATTGTCGTGCCACCTTCATACTACATGGACGGTGATGATATATGAATACAGCCAGCTCTCAGTCAGTGTTGCCTTCGTGTGATTAAAGCATGGCTGTGATTAGAGAATCTTTGGCTTCGATGGAGCACGAGAAATATGGCGATAGCTACGCCCTCAGTAAGTCAAACGCTGCAAATCAACATCCATTAATTTGGCCTTTGACGTGACCAAGTTTTCAGGTACCTAAGTGGCCAGTGGGCAGCATCGAAAAAAGTTGTATGCTTCGATTGCCTGAAAAGTTTGACTTCTGAGAAGACTTGTGACCTCACATGTTGAAATCGCGGTAGAACGGATCCCAGTTAAGCCAACAAGTCAAAGAAGGAATAATAAAATCGTACTCCAGCTTCTTATTGTTTAAGCAGCATAATTAAGTGCAACTATAAGTGGAAACTGTCGGCGCAGTGGCCTAGTGTTAAGTGTGTTGGACTACTGAGCGAGGGGTCCCAGGTTCGAATTCGGAAAATAAAAACAAAATTCCAACTTAAGGCGTTTTTTCCACTGCGCCACGTCTGACAAACATCCGAGGGTAAGAAGGAGCTTCTCAATAGGCCGCTTGGACTCGGCGTAAAAATTGTAGAACCCTTTCACTCGTGCTAAAAATGAAAAACTCACACAAGACGAATGGTTATGAGGAGCTAGGCCTTGGGTCCCTACGGGCCTGTTGAGACAACTATTTAGTTATTTAGATGAAAACTTGAGTTTTGCCTTGACATGGTGGCAAATGCCCTGGCAATACCCTTTCTACCTAAAAGACTAATGCATTTTTTTTATAATAAGTACACAGCGCGGGCATTAGGAAAATGAGAACAGATTGGACAGGACATACCGATGCACATTGGTTTTAAATGCCTGCAAATAGCAAAAAGTATGAAAAACCGAGCTTGGTACAGCATGTCACATTCGGCTTATGAATGATTCTCTGTATTTCGTAGTGCGACCGAAAATAGGCTTTGAAAAAGGGTCATTGGAATGCAGCTGGCATGTGTTAATTTCCATTTAAACAAAAAATAACACTTCTACAGGAGTTAATCTTTTTTTGAACACGACTGCAATTTTTAAGACATAGGTCGCAGGGTTTTCCTCATTTGGTGAAGGCTAAACTCCTATGCAAGTAATATCAAACGCGAATTCCCTTTATTCGTGAAACAGCCTTCCGTTTACAGAACAAAAGTCTAGATCAAGGTTCATTGAAATATCTAACGCGGTTTAAGGACAATGCACATTTCGATCTATAACTGGGAAGTTTTTTAAAGAAATGTTTGCCAACGAAAGCTGAAGCGTTTTGACAGAGGGTGAGATACACTCCGACAAAAATATCACATCCACCCACAAACTGATACCCACATTCGCACTTGATGGCTGCGAAATGGTTGTCCCGCAGGCAGAATTTAAGAAGCTTCGTATGCTTATTTCAGCGGAGAAAAACATATTCATCATGCACATCAGCAAATTGTGCATGACATCCCACGTTCGGAGCCATTGTTCTGAGTCTATGCTACGCCAAAGGGCATCTACAGAGTAGTGGAGAAGGACGAAGGCTCGCTAGCTGTACTTCTTGTCACCACTCACGCTAAACCACGTTCTAAAAAAAATAAAAAACAAAAAAATTATGCCGAAAAAAACTGCAAAAAGATTGGAGTTTCAACTGACTTGGGACAGACAAATCAGTGCAATCAAAGAAAGCTTCGCTTCGAAAAAACAACAGCCCGCACTAAAAAATTCCAGCATCAATCCGGATGTGAATGCAAATATACGTCCCTTCTACACATGAATGCCGTCACAGAACCAGAAACAACGGCTCTCCCATTAATATGCACCTATCTGTTTTAAAGGAATTGCCGCGATAAATATGCAGCAGATTGTAAACCCCGACGTATAAAGGTGTTAAATGAGTCAAATCGAATTGCAATTCAAGGCAATAAATATCTACCCTACCACCATCCATCTTGGTCTAGATTACGTGCATAGGCGTCCTAAGATCTAAATTGGAACGATAAAATTCCAAAGCTTTCAACCAAAAACCGCTCAATCTACCTTCGGCACATACTCGTAGCATAAACAAAACGATATTGATGATGACACTGGTGAGATTTGCTACTTTGCCACTCTTCCCCAAATGAAAGAACAATTCCAAGTAACACAAGAATGGAAACTAAATATGCCATTAACACGAAATACCATCCCGAACAATTTACTCGGCCAAGTACGTGCCAATGGCAATTCTAGGACTTTTGCAAAAAAAAACAGAACGATCGTCACAAGGCAGCTGCACCCTCCCGCGCGCCACTCTAAATTGATAGGCTAATCACGGAAAGCACTTAACGAAGACGGTGAGTATTGTAGTACGTGCCCGACGAATGATGCAAACACTTCCCAATCTCGACGGACATATGAAGTTATTCCAATGCTTCCGTCTTCCGAAGGAATTATTCCAATTCCACTTTCGCTTTGACTTTGATGCCACTGCCACTGCTCTGCTTTTTTTCACGTCAAAGACAACTTTTCCCCACTTAGGCATATATAGGCTATGGGTCTCACTTCGGCTGTGCAGTCGTAAGCCCGAGAAGATTAAACGTGTTTAGACTTTTTTATTGTTGTTGATTTTATTTATTTTTCCTGTGCCTTTTTGCATCTCAAGTTGTGTGTCCAAATCCCGTCAAAACTATAACCCACCGCCGTGCCGCAGGAGAAGAAGAGAACAAGAAAAATGGAAATTTTTAAGGTGGAACGGAATGGATGTAGGTCGCCGGCCGTTGCTTCTGAACTTCACACACTGACTGAGATACCCGAATACGTGATCGGAATCGGAATCGAAATCGGAATCCATCGACGAACGAAGAGTTTATCGAACTGCAATTGGCTATATGGCTTTGGCTGCTCGGATTTCCTGAGCAGGAGTTTCTCTAATGGCTGGCGAAGGTATATGGTTCGTTTTCTTTTGACGTCTTATCCATGTTTAGCACCTCTGGGTTTCCGTTGGCCTACACACAGCCAGACCAACCGCAAACAAAAAGATACTTTTTTAGCTGCACAAACACTTTGTTATACACCGGTGGTTGTGGGGCAGGCTTATGGGATTCCGCTTTCGATACATCTTCTGCGGTTGCGATTTTGTGGCGAATTTGTGTGGCAGCTACGAGTATTCGCTGAGCTCCTTCCGCAGGAATTACTTCGGATTGCCTGGCTGTTTCGTTCGCTTCCTTTTGATGTGCTTGGTTCTGAGGTTCTGACCTTTCCGGGGGTTTTTAAAAATGTATCCAGGGGAAGGATGTTTTATTGTTTCTGGCACACGTGATGGATGAGCGGGCATCCTTTTATTTTATACACGGTGTACCGTCGTCGAACGTGCTGTAGGAAAAGGAAAGGGGTTTGTTCTTTTCGAATGGTATTCAGTGTGCGAATCGATGGATTAATTATCGAGTTAATTCAATTTATCTTGCTACCACTTTGTTGAATTCCGAACTCGTATACCGGTATAGCGTATATCGGGGCGTTGGTCGTGATGTAATTTAATTGCGGTTCACCGTTCACCCGCCACCGGCCAGTGGTCAGGGGTAATTGCTGCGATTTGTGTCTATTTTTAGACACAGCTTGATGGAAGGTGGGTAATTTATTTGCCGGGAATAGTGTGGTTGGTAGAAGTGTGCTCGGCTCAGTCGGTCATCAGTTTTACCGAACATAAGTGTGTGTGTTGGGTCTAATCAGGTGTTTTATGCATAGTTTACTTAATGGGTACATATTTTCTTAGGCAAAAGGCGTATAAAAGTAATGGTGCTTGGGGTGAAATATGTTAAGAGATAGATCAGAAGACACCAATAATTTAGCGACATTAAATGGAGACCACTCTGCGCTTAACTATGGAGTAGCAACTGATAATGAGCTCCTCTGGAATTCTCAACAATCTATGAAAAATTTGGTGAGGCTACAGGCAAATTAAGTTTGAAAACAACTATTTTTAAATTTTTATTTCACTATTTTTAACTCAACCCTCCCTAATACTGCATTTACAACATCAGGAACGCGCATTTTTGCACGAGACGGGACAGAGAGCCCCGTTTGTCCGCAGTCAATGCCAATCAAGGCGGGAGAATGAGGTCACAAATCAGACGCCTAAAGAGCCATGGATATTCTGCCCTTAATTATAGATATATAAAACGGAAATAAGTACAAGCCATCAACATTTGCAAAATCGCTTGAAAATGGGTTGTTTCTATTTCTGATTTAAAATAATTTATATCAAATGAGAGTGGTAATTAGTGTCAGCAAATTAAAACAACAATCAGTTATAAGAAATAAATAAATAACTGTCCGTTTATCACTTCCGGAAGTCATTTTGTTTTAAAAGAAAGCGAAATTTCGTAGGTCACCGCTATAAAAATATCAACATGCATATCTAACTTTCCTATAATTTCTACCACGTAAACAAGATGGCCGACCAAAATACGTGTCACATATTTTTACGTGTCAGGTAATGCTGTCCCTTTCAGTCGAACGGCTATTTAGTATTGGGCATCCCTTTCATGTTCCGTGTTAGAAATGTGTGATGCTGTGTATGAAGCATAAATCCAAAAATAAGTTTGCATTAAAAATGCAGCTAATTTTGACAGTTAACCAGTCTGTTCCAAGAAGGGGCAGAAAATCTAGTGCTTGACAGTGGAGCACAGCTTTATGAAACAAGAAGTAAAATACTTTCGAAGAACATTCCTTTGATCCTTTCATCGAATTTGTAAAAAAAAAATATCAAAGTTTGTGTTAACCATTTTTCCAAATCAATTTTTTTATGTTATCTTAATTCCTCTCATCATCCAAAATTGCTGTCAGTTTGACCGATCTGACCTGCAGGTACGAGTTAAATGAGTGGCTTTATGAACGTCATGTCCCAAGCCGAGCGAGACAAGTTGATTTTGACTGAACGTAATAGCGGAAAGCAGCGAAAATGCACCGTCGAGCGGACGAAATTCAGCTAATGTGACAAAAGTAGTCTTCTATTTAAGACTTGTGAAAAATTGGTCTCAGGACAATTTTGGAACCCGTTTGGCATAGCCCTTAGGCAAATTAAAAAAAAATTAACTTTGTATGAAACGGTAAAAATTGGTTTAAAGATAATATTTATTTAGTACTTACAATTTCTAATACGCAGTTTGCCTTGTACGATAAAATTCTGAAAGAAAGAGGAAAATGTTATTAGCTCCCATTATTTAGTTAAAAAAAACTATCAAAGGTATGTTAAAATAATTCATATGTACCTAACATTATTTGAGTTTAAATACAAAGAGAAGCCGCATCGACGAAACGAAAGTGGTTGATCAACACCTCACTAGATAGCGAATTTAATTTGAACCAGAAAATGTATCGAACCACCAATGGCATACTTTGAAGAGTAAATGAGCATAATTTCAGGAGCGAGCTTAAATCAAATGCAAATGAGCCTTTTTGCGGTTTCGCTTTCACTTCTTGTATAGATATGCATAGCTTAATCTTTGAGATAAGCATATACATTTTGGCAGGATTAAATAAAATAATGTCATAATTTGAAAAAAAAAATATATCGTGAAATTACATTAAATTTTACATTTCCCTCCATTTTAACAAAAAAGTTGTATTATTGTTCTCCATAAATATTCCATATGACTTTGCTAAATGATCCCTGAGTGATATAAAAAAATAAATCTTTCAAAAAGGCATAAAATCAACCCTTTGGCTATGTCTGGGTTTTGTTCCATATGTATGTAGAAATATGAAATGAATGGGTTTGAATTGAATTTTCATTCATTTCTCTAGCTCATAAGTTACATTCGCCTCAGGTTTCACCAAATAGTTTTGTTCGCCAAAATTTGAAGTTTTAGGCGAATGATATTTCATAAATTCGCAAACCACAATAAGGCGACTTTAAATTCGCCAGCGGTTTGACAGTTCAGGCGAATGAATTTTGTTCAATTCGCTAACCATAATACAAATAAGTCACATTCGCTTTTTTTTTGTTCGGCTCGCTAACGATAATAGGGTCATAAATATAAAAAGTTCATCGAAAACAATGGTGTAGAGCAAACAACTTTTGTTTTATCAAAGTCGTTCCTCTATGTACTTGCACTACATAATATAAACTCAATGGTAACACTTATCAGACTCAGTGATTCCGCATTGAGAGGAAAAGCAACAATTTTGAAAAAAGAAAATAATTAAAAAAAAAGGAAAAACATTTAAAAATCTTGAATTTAAATTGTTTAAAAGTAAAAACAAAACGTACAAATTTCAATGTGTACTCAGAATGAAATGTTCATACCAAACATAAAAGAAAACAGCCCATCTTAAGTCAACGTAAGAATTTTAACTGATTCTTGTATAATTTCTATATTTTTATGTTATGTGTTTATTTTATGTTTGTTAATAAAAACGACTTACATTTTTTGAATTTTTTTTAAATTTCAAATAAAAAAAGGAAACTTCTTTTAAATATGCATCGCAACTTATGCATTTGTAATCTTTTGTAAAAGTGCAATATAGGTTTTTTAACGTAAAAAAATAGAAACAGAAATACCTATGTAGGCAACGCACCCGATGAGTGTACTTCATTTACTACCGACTACTTGCTGTTTGTGCTGCGAATGGAGTAGATCTAATACAATTTCCATTTGAGAAAATCATTTTCTGTGTTAATTTGTCTAGCTTAAGCCTTTGCTGATAAAATAAGAAGGAAACCCGTTTTCAAACAATGGGAACACTTGTTATTATAAAAAAGGCTTGCTCATTTTATCTCAGCTTCTCGTTTTAAAAAATTGGACTCGGTATGTCATCAGGCAATTTAAAATTTAAGAGGTATTCACATTATTAATAAATAAAATAAAATAGTTGCGCAACAGCCCCGTAGGAACCCTAGGCCTAGCTTCCCACAACCATTCGTATTGTGTGAGTTTTTCATTTTTAGGACGAGTGGAAGGGATTTGCAATTTTGATGCCAAGTCCAAACGGCCAATTGAGAAGCTCTCTTACGACAATAAATTATATTCTCGGATGTTTGTCAGATGTTCTAACCTTAAGTTCAAATTTTGTTCTTTTTTTCGGGATACGAACCGGAGACCCCTTGCTAGTCCAACAGACTAACCACTAATCCACTGCGCCGACATTCGCCTTATCACTTGCCTCAAAAGCATTAGACGCTGCATAATCGGAATCTGTTTCAATAATGTCTTTCTTAAATCGCGGCTCTGTGGTTTCAGTGCTGGACTACTGAGTGATTGGTCCCAGGTTCAATCCCCGGAAAATATTTTACCAAAACTAGCTACTACTTTCTTAAGGTTTTTTTTTTGTTTCCTCCTTGTGGAAATTTTGTGTTCCCACTTTAAAAATTAGATTTCATAAGATCCACTCTGCCTGCTGTCTTAATAAAACATGAGCTCACAATTCTGGCTCATATTTTTTATCACAAAGGTGATAAACTAAAAACACTGAACTAGAAAACATGATTGAAAATTTCATCTTCATTTCACTCTCCTTGACTTTAGCAATGTTGTTGACTCATATAAACCGAAAACCACCCGATGTTTTTATCGAAACTCCTTCAAAGCTCCCCAGGGTACTACTCGCGAATGGTACTACAGCTTATCACTCAGAACTAGAAGTTTGCCAACATTTGTCGGCAATCGATTTATTTCTTTATTACACATACATACGTAATACGTTATACCACAGAGTACCCCTGAATTCTGAATGTGACAGACAGTTTTCTGCACGCCACCGCCTGCCGACCGCCTACACTATGTGTCACTCATCACATTTAGTTTCCTTGATATTCATCACGGAAACGGAAACGAACAAATGAAAATGGACTGTTGCCATTCAGGATGAATAGGAGTTTTTCATTTCAAGAAGTAGACAGCAGCACTTAGCTATGATTATCCCTTTGCGAGGGGGTAGGCCAGGCGGCAGTTTCCATACCCATTTACTAAATGACGCATGTCCAAGTAATAACATTTTCCTGATTGCGAAACCTCAATGAAATTCCCATCCACCGGCACACCATTAACAGAAAGCGAAGTCCTTTTCTCTGCAGCCATATACGACAACGAGTGTTGGTGACCTGTAAGTTGTAAGAGATCGTTTCATGGTTGGAGTGCCGATGCCGATGCCGAAGCACCAGTTTCTATTATAGTGTACCGCATGCTGCGAGGCGAATGAACTTTAAATGTCCGTTCGACGCGCGAGAACGTGTCGTCACACACCAATGGGACCACCGAGCAGCTACCACCTTAATGGGGACACTCAACGGCGAGTGCTGGTCGCTCCGTCGACATAAATTCCTCGGACAATAAACATTAGTGTTGCTGTTGATGCTACGAGCTATGCACTGGCTGAATGGCCAGTGTGACCCATAATTTGCGCGCAATAAAGTGTGCATTTCCTTGGGCGAAAATGATGAACTCATCCGCACCGCACATGTAATGAGTGTGAATCGAGATGCACAAAAATCTTCTCCCGACTTATGGACCCCAGCCACTAAGCACGGATGTGCTGCTGCAAAGGAGTTGCCATGTTTCCCAGTCTTTGCTCGTTTTCCTTGCAAATTGTTGGACCATTTCTCAACCATTATCCATAGACGCTGTTCACCGGGAGAGAGAGGGAGAAATTGTATGTGTGCCAGCGTCTAATGATAGAAAGGATGTCAGAGATGCCAGTATCTTAAAAGTACAGCATTCACCCGCCAATGACAAAGTCGACTATCTCCAGTGCACCGAGTGTGCTCTGGCGCGAATAAGTGACGCAGATAACCACAGAAAAAAAACAGCTTAGAAACCTTCCAGGCACAAGGCGATACATCATCAAAGCTTAACTTCCCCGAGAGGAAAATTTCTACAACTATAGTTACACGAGTACCTATACCCCTTGCAAACGGAGTGTATTCCGCTTCTTTGTGCTGAATATAAACATTTATCGGTTCAATGGCTCCAGAGACAGATTAACCCATAAACTAGCCTATGGGTACCTTCATCTGTGTGTGTAGATAAAATTAATCACGAACACAGGTGATGACTGATGAGCAGCAATCCGCTTGAACATTCCCCACACAAAACAGGGAACGAGGATCGTAAATAAATAATCGGATTGGTTAAGCTTTGCTAATTGTTTGTAATTCAATACTAGGCGCCCATGTATCCCCATTAAATAAATTAGAATAGTTTGTGCGCTTAATTGAAGCAAGTACTCGTTGAGGTAGAATTTTATTTAAAATTGAAATAGAATCCAATCGGGGTAATTTAAGAGGATTTAAAATGGAATGTGTCCACAGCGCCAATCGAGAGCCGCGCAAATCCGGGACAGTGGGAAAATATTTAGTTTTGGACATTTTTATCAGGTTAACAGAAATTCGAAAAATTTTCCCGGTGACATTTTTTCCCCATTTCACTCGGACGGATAATGTTTGCATGCAAATAGTGATAGAAAAGATAACCGAAATCCGGCAGATAGTGTGTGTTTCTGTTGTGTATATCACATCGATGGGTAAACAGTTTTTGTTAATCTGTTTAAAAAATCAAATTATGACGGTATGTGTGAGATTGCGCTGTAATTCGATGATAAATAGTGTTGTTGGTCAACAGGGCAAAAAATGATGATTTATTTGGTAACCCGATAATCCCGCAGTATAGTGAGTCAATAATATCGATACATATAGAAACTGACACGTTTATGTAATCCGCACGTGATTGGTAAAAAATCCCCAATGCAAATACCTATCTGTGATGGGATATTCATCCATTTGGATTTAAGTTTTTATAGTCAGAACTCGGGGCAGGTGAATAGCCCTTAACCAGTGAAATTAATAAAAAAGAAAGAAACGAAAATCGCTTTCGCATTTGAAAAGAAACGAAAGAAATTATGGAAAAGCGAATATTTGCTTCACGTAACTGATTTCTTTTTCCTATTTTCATTTGCAATCGTTAGAAAAAGCAGTTTGGTTTGAATTGGATATAGCTTTAGGATAAACGCCTGTGCAAGTCTGTCGTTCTCTACATTTCACACAAAACGAAAATTTCTTTCGTTTTCCAATATAAATGAACTTAAATTGTTAGAAATTCTACCACTAAACTGACGTGGCTTTAACACAACATATTGGAAAACAAATTACACAGCATTGCGTGTCTGCAGAATCATCCCATAAAAAAATAAATCAAGCGAATATGTTGTGTTTAAGGCAGTAAAAGTGGTTCTTAACTTTTTTTTTTCTCCGTCAATTTATATATAAGATAAAAGGTTAGAGTGATTAAAGCGTAAAACCATTTTTATGAGTTTACATCGAGTAGAATTCCACCCCAGGATTCGCTGCAAAAACTATCAGAAAGTGAGAAATATTAAAAAATTTATCCAATGGGTTATTCATTTGGTATAATGTCGATATTGGCAGCCTTGGGCGACCATGTTGTTTTGGTGGCGTCTGTCTAATCCGGTTAGTCACTGATGCCAATTCACTACAGCAATTTAAACGACGGAGGAGTTCGTCTAAATGTTGTTTGGCAGTGTTTTCTGTCCATTTAACTGAAGACGTGGTGCGCAGTGTTCCCTTCGAAGATTTTCGGAAAGGGTCCGAAAAGATGTCCCTGGCTTTCAAAAAGGGTCCCGTACGAAATAAAAGAAAAACAGCAGCATCGAAACAGTATCCCAAATGTTTTTAATTCAAGTGCATATTATACAGAATTTAATATTCCATTTAATAATAACAAAACAAAATATTCTGTTTGTTTGTTATAACTTATAAAACACTAGCAGGTACCCGCGACTTTGTCTGCGTAGAATAAGTATTTCGAGTCAATTAAAAAAATTTGATCAACAACAGCGCCACTTATCAGGTCCAAAACTATCATATCTTTCAAGCTAACCAATCAGCCCTACCCATTTAAATTCATTGGTAAAATACGCAGTAAATGTTTTTATTTATTAACAAAAGTATAGATCTAAGGTGAATTTTATTATCCTCAGATAACTTGGGAAATAAACCCTATACCAAAATTCATAAAAAATTGGTTTCGCGGTCGTTAAAATCTGACTTTCGCATTTACAATATTAGGATCATATCAAGGCTTCCTTAAGTATTAATAGACCATCAGCTCCAGCGCTCCTAACCAATTCCCCCGCAAATTTTTAAAATAAAATTCTCTCTTATGTGGTTTTCCATTGGGCAAAAAAATCAGCAGATCTCAATAATTTTTCAGTTTTACACATACTGCCCCAAATACCCACAGCTGTTTCACGTCATTTTAAGAAGTTTGCTTTCAAAACAAATGCGCAAAGTTTCGTGAAAAGGAAAATAAAGAAATACATAAAAATCATCTTCATTGACTTCCTCATTATCTGGAAACTACGCATCAGCGAAACTACTCCATTTGTATCTAGAACAGGGAAAACATTTTCCAAGTCGATATCCATAGCTGACTTTTTCAAAAGCGAATGCAATTTGGACAGCTGATATTGCTGTCAAATAATGCACTAATATATTTACAAAAGCAGATCAATTTCGTTGCATGTTCCATGAGCCGCGTTAAATCTGAGATCTGAAAAAGATTTTTGGTGGTCCCAATGGAAAACGACATAACTCTCTTCGGCCGTAGACTCTCTTTCGTGGCGTCGTTTGTACGGGCTGTGGCCTACGGGCATTGAGTTTAAAGCTCTTTATATGAATGCAATGGCAAGTTGAATGAAGCAAAGTAAAATTTTAAAATAATTTCATTGAAATATCTAGGTATAGCTTTTATCACGTAAGCTGATTTGCAGATGTGGGCAAGCGTTAAGTGATTATCGTAGGGAGGTAAATTGTGAGGGTCATCCCAATCAAGCTCACGGAAGGCAAAACGAATGAATCCACGCTGGGCAGCTTCGTTTCTCAGAATATGAAAATGCATGCATGGGAAACAGAATGCGCAAGAATGTATGTGTCTCCAAAGTAAATTATGGATGCCTACAATAAATATTTCTTAGCGTTGATTCAAACAGCATACCTACCTTAAATCTACAAATAGTATTTACGTGTTCTGTCTATGCGAATGGGAAAGCAAGATTTATGTCGATGCGATGTCGATAGTCGCAGCTGCGATAAAAGAGAATATAATGTTTTGCGTCTTGTAAATACAAAATTCTAAAGAAAGGATTCTTTGTTTATACGAAAGAGGAATCAAAACGAGATACTTGGTTTTATCCTCACTTAGTCAAAGAACTACAAGTAGAAAAGGACATATCCGACAGTCGTTGTACGATGGGAGTGTTATAAATGAATGAGTGTAGTTCTCGAAAAGGATTGTGACCATGACAGGCCGACTGTTCTAACTGAAAACGACGAATAAGACCTAATCCATAGCCGTTAAAAAGTGTCCTTAACTTTCGTAAATTGGTCCTATTTTGGAAAAGGCGGGTCCAGTTTGGAAGAAAGGTTCAATCGAGCTCCTTAATGTTTGGTGGCCAAATTCAAAATTACCGGTTCGGTACATAATCAAGCCACGGCAGTGATGCCAGATCGTGGGTAATATTTACGAAAGTGTTGGCTACCTCATGTATTTTTATTTGTTTGTAATGACCAAGATTAAGTATGTCTTAGTCATTTACATTTTGGTCAGAATCGATTTTGAAAAAGTAGGCGTGACGATGTAACCTGGCTCAGCTGGCACCCCGTCAGAATGAAGAACAAAATGTCAACTAAAACTGTCCACCACTTAGAACGGACTACATTAATCTCTGCCTTAAGCTGGATTACTCACATTAAATCGTACTATTGTTCCCCTGTCGAATAACAAAAATACCTCCACCACACCATTCCAAATCTCTATTCCGTTGGAGAACCTTTTTTTGAAAAAGCAAACCAGCAAGATCACGATTCAGCAATTTCTCGACGGAGAAGTGTTGCTTAATTTTTAATTCTGCTTAAAATGCTGAAGCAGTGAATTGCATTGCAGTAGTTGACCAGAGAGATGCACAGTTCTACAGGGAGTCGTGCATTTTTATTGGGGTTCAGAGTGCATGAAATTGAACCAACTTCCAGTGCACTGTAATTCACATCGTTAGCCTCGCCACCACTACCACCACCGCCATCAGCACCATTCCCATCGCAGCTTCAGCCAGCAGAAGCTAACGAAGATTGGTCAAGGTAAATGAAACCTGAAATTTATCGCAAAGTTCAAACGAGCCAACTTACACCACCCCCAGCGGTGTGGAGGGCGCATCTTTCTGCGAGCAACACACTTCATCCTGTCAGATTTTTCAAAGCAACACCAACGAAATATGGACGCAATAAATCCTGCACGATGTATGATGGTAGGGAAAAGTGAAAAAGGATTTATTTATTTTCCCAAGGTATGCGGTTTTTCCATTTCTACCCCCCAAA
Source organism: Cheilosia impressa (assembly GCA_948293265.1). Classification (NCBI taxonomy): domain Eukaryota; kingdom Metazoa; phylum Arthropoda; class Insecta; order Diptera; family Syrphidae; genus Cheilosia; species Cheilosia impressa. The sequence goes on along the minus strand of OX411883.1, from coordinate 20,506,398 downwards.
AGAGGGTGTCAGTGTGTGTGCACGCGAATGGAAAGTGTAATTACTACGCCGAGCGCCGGATGATGTCAGATAAGAGGGCACTGAACGATTTTCATGAGAGCTTTTCATCATTTCTCCATGCCAAAGAAAGTCTGTCTTCAAGTCCGAATGAAAGCAAGCGATGGGCAGTATCTTATCATCGGGCGCACGTGACTGCTTGGGGGAGGGGGCCCTGTTGCCCCACATAATAGGTACAGAAAATCTCTAAAATTTCGTATTCAGCCGGCACTGGACAATACTTTCACCAGTATTCTATGCGAGAACATATGGGCATTTTTTGTTCCCCAAAAAATTGTCGGCGAAAATCACTTTCGCTGCGGACGCCCACAGAGAGAATGTCACTTTTGATTTTTATCGCCTTATTAATTTTTACCCAATGCGGACTTTTCTCTGACCTTCCCAATTAATTTTGTCCGGTAAATTGAATTGCCGGCGAAATGTCATAAACATTGTATCAGCTGTCAACGTGCACGTCCCCTCTGCTATCTACGTGACGTTATATTGCGAGACTTTTGCATCGTGTGAGCCACGAAACGTCAGAAGTGAATGCACTTTCGTTGTATGGTTTGCGGTGTGCCTGTGCATTTGTAAGCAAAACGAAAGTCGAATTCGAAGAATTGCTTTTCGAAGAATGTGCGAATTTAATTGCCGCACAAAGCACACTAATGTCAGGGTCATTGTCATCGATTTCGATATAGATTTTGTCAAATACCGATGAAGCTGAGACGGAGAAAGTCTTTCAGGTGACGAAGAAGCTATGTAATTTATATTCGTCGCCATTTGCATTGTGTGGCGAGTTGAATGAAAAAGGTATACTAAGGTGTCATTCAACAGATGACAGCCAGTAAGGAAATGCAAATTTTTCGTTGAAGTTCTTTCGCTTAAGATTCAACAGAATTTTCTGTGATGAATGTAAATATGCGTGGAGAGAAGAGTGAAACCAGGAGATGGAAAGACACGAGGTATGCGTTTAAATAAATGGTGGTTAATGCCAAATGAATGACGTCAAACTGCCTTGGGACTACTTTAAAAGAATTTTTGACTTTATGAATAGAAGTATGCCTACGAGATGGGAGATATTTTACTGAAAGACCTAAGGCCTCCTAAAACCTCTGACTAATGCTTGCTGTTCTTTGTAATATTTTTTGAATTCGTTTTTGTTAACAGTTCTTGCGATGGGTACCATTAGCTTTTGGTTGTTATACGAGGAGGCAGAGAGTTGGCTGTGTTAAATGAAGAAAAGGGACTTAATGACTTAAATCAAAAGGGCAGAAGACGCTACTGAAAAAAAATCAGAGTTACCCATTTAAAGTGTCTTGGAAGAGCACTGTTTTCAGAATAGGTACTATGAGGAAAATACGTTGCAATGTCATCGATACCGGCTGTTATTGTGCACGAAATCCTCTAAGCCAGCACAAAGGTATAGTATGCCAATTCCAAACAGATTGTCCCAAAACCACTGAAGGCAGCAGAAAGGTGTCACCCTGTAAATCTTTTAGGAACTAAAAGCAGGAAAGACTCTCTTTAAACCATGGGCAGAGAGAGCTACGAATATAACTAAAAATTTTCCGACAAATGCAAGGCTCTATCCAACTGACAAAAATTTGTCTATTAGTATTTTATGTGGAGGCACCTTTTTTGGCTCGGCCCCTGTTTATTCCCCTTTCTGAAATTGTTCAGCGGCAACGCTGCAAGGAAGTACAATATTGCCATCTGTATTCCACAGGGCTGCGTTTTTTGGCCTGTTCTTTAAGCATCGTGTATGGCACGATATATTAAGACTGCTAAGCAACAATGGACAAAAATCAAAGGCTTCGATGACGATATAGCGATATAGTGGTGAATGCTTAATACAAGGACAAGCTGGTATAGAAGGGGTTGGCAGCCAAACATTGGCTATAGTCGATAAGTCTGTATTTGGTGGGGCAAAGAATACGAAGCCCGCCAAGCAAGATGGAATTTCTAAATGAGGATTCTGGGAAGCACTCTCCAAATTCCAAGGGTATATCATGTACCACGAGACTGTGTAGACTGTGTTGTAGAATAAAGTCAATCCCGCCTACAAACAGGAAGAAGTCTAAACCCAAAGCTCTTAAGACGCCCAAAAGACCGAAGGTTTGTAAAAGGCGGAAAAATCTACTTAGCAAAGTAATATCCGGTGGCAGTTTCACTTTTTAAGGGCAGATTTCCACAGTTCCCTCACACGTAAGAAGACACCTTCAAGCCACTTCGAGCCCTCTCACGCAGCAGTCGACACGCGGAAGTGAAAGTAGTTTGCTCTAAGCGAAAGGACTTAATTCGACTATTCAAGTTAAAAAATCAAAAAAATATACTTCTCAACGACTTTGAAGCTTTGCTTCGCTCAGTTGCAGAAATGCAAATATTTTCTTTCCCATCAATTTCTACTCTTCACCTTTTTTGCATTCAAATGCCTAGCACTCCCTAGACGTCGTTGTGTCACTTGAAATTTATTATCCCCCAGCATACAATACCGTAACGCAACATGCCACCGGCACTGACAACCTGTTACGTGAAACAAATTCAAGTGGAATCTCAAATCTTAAGATCTGAAAGATGAACCAGTATCGTGTCTCTCGCACCCAAAACTTCAAGCGTGACTTTCAATCTGCGATAACCTCTTCAAATCGATTGCTACAGCTACTTCTATTCTCCGGCCAAATAGATCATCCGAAAGTGCATGTAAAACATTAAAATTAAATCAATCAAACATGCGGGTAACCTAAAAACAAATCCCATAACTTCGGGTCAATGGAAAGCAAGTCACGACCGATCGGCTCCATTGTACAAACAACAATAGAACGGACAGAACAGTAATAGCGAGTCGGGCGAGACCACCGCGGCACCGCCACTATACTATTAGAGCAAAACACCAAAGCAAGGCCTTTCTCTAGACTCTGTATGGCGTCAGAAAAAATAACTCATCAGAAGAAAAGCCAGACAAGCGGAATCTATGCTATGTCAGTGTTCTAGACTCATTTTCGTTCAGATACACGCACCGCGCCAGATATGGCCAAAGCGTTAATGTCCCACTTAAGTCAAGTTTAACAAAAGCCAACAACAAATCCAAAGACGAGAAGAAGAACAAAGTGACTGAAACTGGAATTGGACTGCTAAATTCTAAATTCGGCTGACCCACTTTGGTAGTTTTTTTAAGGTTTTAAAGGTAACCAGTTGGTGGTCAATATTTGGAATTTGTTCCGCCCGTTCCCCCCAGAATATGGAACACCGAAAGCTTAAGTCATATGATAATGGCAATTATTATTCGCTAAGCGGATAAGCACAAATTGATTGGTCTAGTAGAAGAGATACCAAGTGGAGTGTTACCACTTGAGTATTATGATTTGGGATTTTTTTGCGATTATCTGGTGCTCTACCAGCATGGGGGCGAGTGGGTTTCTATTTGTTCGGCGCGATCGTATTACCACTTGATAAGTCATCAGGACTAATTAGGCAAAATGTTTTCGCTTTTCAAGTGACTGCTGAAATCGCTCTAGGCCGATTGCCTGCCTCGGGGCGTGTGTGTATTGTGTCCGATGGCAATCGTCTTAGGAGAGAAAATGAAAGTTTATCAAGGGGACTCGATTCGAGAGCGTAGTCGCCACTCGTCATTATATTTTGGATGTATCGTGGATGGTTTTAAAAGTTTTATTTTTTTGGCGAAAAATATCCGCATACGACATGAGCATAGATGCTCGCCAATGAAGTCGAAGTGGCGTGAGATATACCGATTTGCTGCCGGAAAGTGAAATGATTTGTGAAGTGATAGCGGCTTCAGTTATTTTAGTTGCATAGTTATCTAATCTATTTAGAGACTTGTGTCGGAGCTTTCTATTTGTATAGATTTCGTCAGAAGACATGCAGCCGACATCTGTGCCCGAAGGTCTGTATAAATGGATGGTACCGTGCTTAAATACTTCCGGGTTTGGCCTTAAGTACGGACGAAAGGCGGACCAATAAAGCCGGGATGATTTTGGGGGCGTTTTCATAATCAAATATTTTGAAGTTTATTTAGACTTGCATAAGTAATATTCGAAGTAAGGGCAATTTATCCATTCGAGAGTTTTAACAAAGCTATAGGACTTCATTGAAAGCCTTTTCAAAAGTGGATTTTTGGATTAGGAATGATTTGACATCTCCGAAAAATCAGCTTCGATTGATACGGAATATTTGACGCTACATATTTACTTTAAATAAGCGAATTTCAATACGTACAATAAAATTATGAATCTGTTTTTTTTTTTAACAGGATTTGTTAGGCATCACGTCAAAACTACTGTCCCAATCGGTATGGACTTCTCAGGAAAAGAGGTCGTTCATTGATGCCGCCATTCGACCTCTGATCAGTGTTACGAGACTACCCTAGGTCAGGTTGGGTCTCACTACAGCCTTGTGTATCCAGCGTTAAATTTTTCGAGACGATCTCGAGGTTTTTCCAAAGCTTTTACTGCTGTCCACTAAAGCTTTTTGGAGTATTTAGTCAGTTTGACAATTTCCAATTTAGATTTTTAGATGCGATACAAGTCCAAGGATAATTACGCTGTCAAAGATTTTGAGGGCAGTACCTTCAAGAAAAGGTGTGCCAATCCGTGGTATTTTCTGTTTGTTTGTGAAAATTATCACTTGGGGGGTCCGGAATTCCTAGACCAGCTCTCGAGAGTCTAATCTGTATAGATCATCGATCTTCATGGTTTACAACAATATTATGAGATTCGACTAATGTATTTTACAACAACAAAAATCTAAATTTATGATCTACACAGATCATGAGGGTAAAATAAAAAGAGGGCTTATGTCTCGAAACAGCGGAGAAGTATCGCCGCCCTGAGTAGTTTCTCTGGGGTCGTAAGCTTTTAACCTTGAACACCGAAGATCGGCCAGCCTCATTTTGAGTACCTATGCTAAACTTTCAGTTGAGAAGTGCGCAATCTTCAGTTTTAATTTTTTAAGTTTAATCTTTTTACGGAACATATAGCACAGTGTAGCCCCATATCAACATATCTCCCGAAAGTGTACATAAAAGCATTTTTGGGATAGATCTTTTGGATGAAGCTTGCTACGAATGTAGCAGTAGCAGTCTTTTTAAAGTTTGCAAGGCGAAGGTTATAAGGTATATTCGTCTAAAGTCTTTAGCGCAAGTGTGACTTGCTCTGCCAGCCGTTTGTATAAAAGCAACCTTCACTTCACTTTACGTTTCTTGTTATTCAGCCTTCTGTGAGACTTCCAGTGCAGCTTTGACATCAGCTGTAGCAACGCGAAAAAATAATTCCATCGAGTCATGAGGCTTTAAAGGGAGAAAAGGGTTGGAAGACTTATTTTATTTTGACATCTTCAACCGAGTAAGAAGGAAGACTCATTTTCATAGTGTTCCATGTGCAGGGCTAAGTGGTGCAGCCCGGGAAGTGCACTTTCACCAGCAGTTTCCTTCAAGACTCTTCACAGAACCCAGCGTCTTACGTTCTATAGTTAGAATTGTTTTTCGCAGTTTTTGCTGCACCCTTCTTCAGAGAAAAATATTCCGACGCAAATGGCTTTTGGATTGGAATTGCAATTTTGAAGCTTCTCTGGCTGATTTTTTTCCGTCGATTTCCGATTTGTCACATTGAGAAGTTTAGTTTAGTTTTCTGTTTTTCCACTGTAAACAAGCTGTACCAGAAAACCTCTGTAAAAGTAGTTACGGCTTTCAGGTTATTGTGCATCAGGAATTTTAGACTCCTTTCTAGTCAGAGGGCTTCTTTTCCTCACCTCTTTACTATACAGGTTTCAGAACGATTTTTCAAGATTCTTGTTTATTTAGTTTTGGGGACTAGAATTGAAAGAAAAACATGGCAGGGGAAGGGTGATTTTCAAAAAACTTACCTACAACCTTGAATATATACAGAGAACATTACATTTAATCAGAAAAAGTGGTCAGCCATTATCGACCACCAAAAGTGCAACTCCACCATACTTCGAGTCCAAAAACTACAATATTCAGGTGAAAATTAAAGCCCCCAGAGGTTCTAAATCCAAACTTCCAACCAACCCATTATTTCATTCGCACTTTCAATTTTTTTTTTTCCCAAACATTTTTCAACCGTTAATTTTAGGTAACCAGCATCCTTCATATACCCACTACCCACTCGCTGAGACTCTCTAATTGTAATGCATATCTAACGCTGACTGGCTGGATGAGGGATGACTGCCTAATAATAACGATAACGATGATGGAAGACTCTGAACTAAATCGACCAGTGCCGGTGCGGTATACACAGAAAACAACACACACACACTCGTGGTGTGTGGTGGTATTTTTAATAAAAATTCCAATGAAAAGCGATATGAAATGATTAGGAAATCTCCAAGCAGAGACCTAGTACTCGACATATGAATGTATATACCTCAACCGAGCATAATGCCCTTCGTGTGTGTTTGAGTTAATGAAAGTTCCTTGGCTTGTTTGGATGTTAACCCTTTTATGTCGGTTACGGTTTACTTTGAGGCGATTCCTTCTCTTGTCTTTTTTATTTTTTTTGACGAAGGATTCTCTCTGAAATGCAAGGGTTTTTGGCGAATAAATGAATGAAATTGTTTGGTAGTGTTGAAACTTTTTTTTTGCATTTTTATTTCTCCTTCTGTAATAAATTAACATGAGGAATTTTTATTTTATTTTTTGGATATTACATTTGGGAGTCTGCTGGATGTACTGAGTATGAATACATGAATAACTTAGTGTGGTATTCGGAGTTGTTGTTGCTAACGCCGAATGGGGTATTGCTTCTTGTTGGGATCCTTCGAAAGTATATACGTCGTATGTATAGTTTCAATGGAAGCACTTTGTTTGCATAAAATGCAAGAGGCTATGCATTATTTTTGGGATAGCCATTATGCAAGGGTGCACTACCCAATTACTAGACATGGTTATACTCGTACATAGTTTAGTTGCATTAGTGTTTTTGGATATTTGAGCGGCATAACAAGTGTGTTTGCATGGTTCTACTGAATGAAATTACAGATGCATCGAGTCAGTGTGACCAATTTAGCATATTTCTTGTTAAATTTAGCAGGACTATTTTATTTTTAGCCCCTTTTTTCCAAGTCATGCCAGTTTTTTTTTAAACATGATTTCATGCTGTAGTAGGATTTTAGTTTAGCCAAATTATGCATTAGAATAGTAAAACTAAAGTGAACAAACTTTGTAAACTAAGTGTGAACAAGCCTTTACAATTCTCATTTGACAGTGAACACTGAACATAGCCTTGAGAACAATATCTTATTTTTTCAGAAAAACTGGTTTTAGCATGTTTTGATTTAAAAAAAAAATATTAAGCATAATTTTTGTCATTGTACAATTTTTTGGTTCTGCTGAACCATGATTTCAAATATTGAATTGGTCACACTGGAAGTGGTTATCAACGTATTTCGAGCGTTTCATGCATTTGACTTTTTAAACAGTGAGTGGGTTTTGGGTTTGTTTCTGATGGCACCTCTCCTCGGCTTAGGCGATTTATAAATTTAAGCCTTACAGAGTCAGTGCTAAGGAGAAGTCAAGTACGATAAAAAAAAAAGCTGCCTCGGATAAGATTGACTTCACTGCTGGCGACACGCGCTTTCGAAGATCGAACGACTTATATGGCACAGCCAAAGAACCATGAGGACTTTAATAAGGACACGTTTCACCGAACTACTGAGGAAGCCGTTAAGAGCTTACGAACCTCATGCTTTGCTGTCAGGTTCACAAACTTCTGCCTCATAAAGTCCAAATGTACTAGGCGGGCAAAAGGTGTATGAAAAGGTTCGAAATGCTATGAAGAAATTGTGACCGGCGATTTTCATTCGCCATTGTCAGCAGAGAAGCGCAAGTCTATGAGGTGAAGAAATATAAATGAAAAGGTAGTCCACATAAATGGGTAAATCTGTCAAAAACCAAACGGACCTTATACAGCTGCTTAAGCAGTGTCCTAAGCGCGATAATCTGAATACCAAAACTAGAAGAGGGAGTATTTTTGGCATCATAGCCATTATCACTCGCAGGAATGACTAGGGACTACTGATGTAGGCTTAAAGTGAATTTGATGCACTAATATAGCTAGCACACGGTTACCTCACCTCAATAGCCTTTAAGCAATGAGGTGGCCGCACGAGACCGTCAAACCATAAACTGAACAGGTCATGCTACCATCGGCCTATACCGAACGCTGGAAATATTCGAACATGCCGAGCAGTCAAAATAAACTTATACTCGAACTAAGGTGCGACAGTGGAAAAGACAATTCCATCGAATCATGACAGTGGATATTGCAGGCGCCATAGCAGTGGAGATATATCTACATGTAAAGAGATTTAATGTTTTAAAGCCATTGAAACAACCCTCAAAAACCTTTGCTGATCACAGCAATCCTATGTAGGCTGCGCATAAGGTGTCGAAGACCAGTGGCATCTATGTCAATTAGCCACGAAAAATATTCTCGGTTTACCAGGATTTATAAAAATTGCCACCAAGCATATGCATCAGTAAAGCTATTCAACTACAAAGACAAGACCAGATGTGGAGCCCTAGAACACAAGGAGATTAAGAAGCTGTAGCTTCCATGAAGAGAAGAAGGCAGAGCTTTATAGAAGCGGGCGGTCGATTAAATTTGGAGGTACTTCTTTAGGAGCAGTAGTGGGGAATTTTTCTGAAAAGCATTATGAACTTCTCATGGCAAAAATACCCAAACCTGTACCTGTCTCTAAAGATGAATAAGTAAATCCTTTAGTGGAGTCATAGTTGGGATACGGGGAAGGCATAAAAAACCTACTTCCCCAAACTGTTAAACGTTCAAAATGATGCAAATTCCGTTGACATGCAAAATAACCCATGACAACTCAGACTTCCGTCCACTACTTGACCAAAGTGAGGATATAAATATCTAACATCAGGGCTGTTGGGGTAGACCAACTATTTGCTGAGCCTTTGAAGGATGCTGGTGGTAACTTGATGGATAGGGCACACTGAGTCAATTCCACGATATAATCGAGGGAAATAATGTTTGATGAATGGAACCTCAGCATGGGTTGCAAGCCTCATACATCCCAGCTCTAAATAACACCTAGACTTACAACAACTCAACACCTCGTTAAACAGCACCGTTAACTGTCAAATTCCGTCCTCTGTCTAAGATTGATTATCCCAACCAAATGCAACTCGCTATATCAGAGGTCATGCCAAAGATCTGTTTCCACCATTGCATTAGATACTATTCCATTCCATGTACCTTTAACTATGAAAGAAACACCAATTTTCACTAGGTAGTGCTGCCAAATTACAGGTATTTCCGCAGCACAGACGCTGCGAACTGAAAGAAAGGGTTCGCTTTGGGTTGGATTTTTTTTCTTTTGGCACAGTCGAATCCAATTCAGGCGCCAACATCACCCACTCGACTTCCAAGATCCAACCAGCGAGTAACAATTTGTTTTCCGCTGACCTCAACCAGCAGCTCCAAATTCGAATTCGGAAGGTAGCCATCGCCGCACGGTCACCACGCCATCAACGACCGCTGGAAATCGTGTTGATTGCACACACATATTTAGTGATGGAAAATAAAAAGAAAACGTAAATCCCGAGCGCGCATAAACGTTTTGGCTTTTGGCCAACCGTTTTTTTTTTTTTTTTTTGTTTCTCTGACTCTGGCTTTTATTGAGGGCGGATAAATTCAAATGGCAGAGGCAAGTACTTTGGTCGCACTGGGTACTGGGTGACCCCGTTCTTCATTCGTCGTTAGTTTTTTTCTTAGAAATTCCTTCTCCTTTTGGGGAGCGGGGGTTGTTTTTGCAAAGTGGCATATAAATTGTGAAGAAATGTGAAAACGAAAGGAATTGATGTAGAAACTCAAAACGAGGACGTGACTGAAATTGATGTTCGAAATTGATTTGAACAACAGGATGGTCCATTCGAGGGCAATGAATTAACGAGGTTATGCCGATTATTTGATTTTACAATTTTATGCCGAGCTTGTCAATGATCTGGCATTTATCCCTCTCAATGCATAACTACACCCCTTCCCATAGAAACTTGAATACTGTCTCAGCCTTGGTTCAGCTTCCCTTCGTCCAATCCCTATTTCAACATGGATTGTATTCCAAAGACTATCGCCGTCTGGGACGACTACAAGACTACAAAACCTGGCAAACACCTTTGAGAAAGACACTTCTTTGGACTCTCTCTCTCTCTCCCTCTCCCTTATGACCTATCTGCGTCCATATGAATGGAATCATAGAAATTAATTCCACATCCCCTTCATGTACCATCGACAAACTGTGTGTGTGTTGTCTGTGTGCATATGGTATCTCGCTCGCTTTGATCATCGCTCCAACCATCTGGTATGCCACACCGCAATGAATTATCATAATAACTCGCATTCAAATGTGTGAAACACGCACTCGAAAAGGATCCTTCGCGTTTTGTACCTTTTCTCAAGGATACAAATATGCGATGCACAATCAAAGGCCTAGTTTCCATAAGGGTGAAAGGAACTCTTTGAGTCGACGATGTCGAAGAAATGGATTCTGTTATGCTCTGCCCTCATCCCACCCAACAGTTGGGCTGTGTAGCCAATTGGATGGAAAATATTGCCGAGTGTCGTCGGGAATTGTTGTGAATAAAATCAGCAACCGGTAAAGGATACACAAACAGTCCCACTTAGGATTTTGAATAAATAAGAGATTTCGAATTTCAAAGGACCATAACGCTGCAAGCGAATGAATTCGAGCGTATTTTGGACGCACAATGTTCTTGGTTCCGATGAACACTGAACAGTGAACAGGTTTGAAGGGCTTGTCGCGGGGGAATTAGCAGTAGGGAGAGCTCCATTTCAATAGAATGGGGTGGAATCTATTAAAAATGGCAATCAATAGTCTTACTGCGGCACTCGTATAGTTAATTTCAACCAGAAATAGAGAGAGTATTAAAATAGTCATGAAATGAACTACTAAAAACGGGTTAAAATATATTCAAATTTCCCTCTTATTTTTCGATAGTTTTATTATCTGTGTATGCGAAATCTTTGTTTATAATGACTTTAAGCAATTGAGTTCGATAAACGGATCGTCGGTTAACACCTTGATGTGATAATTATGCCAGTTAAAGATTGGCTTACTTACATTCGTCTCAACATCGGTATGAGCAGTACAAACTGATGAAATGTCAATGGAACTCACCTGTAAAGAAAAGAAAAAATGTGGTTTAGTCTAGCTCTAGAAAGTATTATAGCATAAGAAAGACGTAGGTAATAAAAAGCTGGTCAAGTTAATTAATTTGTAATTTGTAGAGCGCTTGAAAAAACATATTTTAGATTTTCTTTGAAGGGAAATATAAAGAATATCATTTGGGAATTTCTATTTCTATGGATAGGCGTCTTTTCTTTAACTTTTCCTGTAACAACTGCTCATTTATTTTTCATATTATGTGCCAGAGAAAACATAAGCAACTGTGGAATACCTCGACTCAATGGACATTGAAGAGACAGTCAACTAAATGAATGCGAATCGAAAAGTGAAAACTGATTATTCGCTTGCCAAAAGAATCAGTAGATCGCTGCAATAGTATTGATAGATCGTGGGAAATTTGTCATAGTCCAGTAATACAAAAATCCATATGCCTAAACGAATAGTATTATAAGTGTTTATATTTTTTGTACTTTTCTTTTAAGGTCATGATACAAGCAAACATTTCCAAAAATATGTCAGTACCCTAATTTCCCTCTCAAAACTGCAAATTGATCATACGTTTTGGACTCAAAATCTTGTTTATTTAATGAGTTGTAAGATTTTCTCAGTGTTGGCAAACCTGACAGCATTGAGCGAGTGAAGTTGGCCAAACAAAAGCGAAGTATGGAAAATGGCGTACTATCCGTCATTTGGTAAAAATGATTGACCTAGCCCTCCATTTTCAACACAAATGGTTTGTTGAAAGCAGTTGACAAAGGAAGTGAATTGAATTCTACCAATCTCTGAAGTGCAACCGATTACCAGGAATACGAATTCGAGTCGGCACTGCCGCCAACATAGAGCATTTACAAAACTGACAAATCTTCTAATAAAACGAAAGGTTATGTTGAATAATACCTACGGCAATTGTTTTTTCACAGAAATAAATTAGTGCTAGCTTTTAGAGATTTCGGGAAAAAAGTTCGCAGCTGCTTGGGAGAAAACTGAGATTTAAGGAATATAGCAACTTTGCATTTGACTATGGCAGACACTTTTGAAAGAGCATGTTCAAAAATAGGACGATTTTACCAATCGAAATCCTATATAAAAGTTATTATTTTCAAATAGTTACGCCTTGTTTACAAATTTTAAGTTATCGTTGAAAAATTCACAGATACGTAAGTCCAGTGATTCCAGACTGAGGGGAAAAGCGCTTTTTAAATGAAAAAGGGGAAAACGACGGACAAGCTTAAAAAAGGGGAAAAATCAAAAGTTTCTGTTAAACGTAAATTGTTTAAAAGTTAAATTAAAACCTTTTTTCATTGCGAACAGTTTCAAAAAAAAAACTGTTCGTAATAAACAAAAAAAGTAAACCGCCCATCGAATGTCTATGTAAGAGTTTTTGTGTATCTATCTGAATGCATTCACTCGTTTTGATGTTATGTCTATTAGAAAGAAAATTATTGCACATCTAATATAGGTCACAACTTATTTGCAGTACTACAAAGCTTGACATCGATATAGGATATAGCGCAGCCGGTACTTTTAGTGGCTTGTAGAGGAGTTCCACCTTCTCCGAGGGAAACAAAATTCTGCGACAGGTCGTGATCATGACCAACGCTTGGTAGTTGTACCATTTGACATCCCAACCGAACATGCATTGATTCTTTGTACTTTCACTAAGCTGCAACCTTCATCAGTGGCTCTGGTGCTTGCCTCGGGCTTTCGATAAACCCGATATCGTTCCGTGACAACTTCATCGCCACTTTTGCTATCGAATAGTTATTTTTAATATTTTTTTGCCCATGGTGCCAATGTCTTTGACACATATTTAATTGCGAACTTTCAAATCGGTGACTCTCTCAGCTTTTCATATCAATTTGGCTCCCTCTCTTTCAGCTTCGATATTATAGCCAAATAGAAATCGACATTTTTTGTTGTCATCATTAGTTTCCATCCAAAGGCATTCCATTCAAAGGCATTTCTCCTCCGCACTTTTATCTATTTATTTTGTTTATTTTTTTATCAGAAATTCAATTGCCCGCACTGGGCAAACAAATTAAATAAAATTAAACGTCATCAGAGACAGCCAAAATGGCCATTTCGGATTCGCAGTACATATTTTTGCGTTTTACTTTTTACCACGAAATTAAAAAAAAAAAATACAAAAATTTCGCCATCGACCAAAGAGTTTGTTGACCCAAATAAAATAAAATGCCAGAAGAAAAATAAAAAAAAAAAACATGTTAACAACTCACACTCGCACTCATGCTCTTGATATTTTATTAACTCGTATGAGTGGTTTTTATTTTATTATTGACCCGAACCCGGCCACAATGGTCAAGTGCTTTAACGCTCAATTGCGTAAAGTGTGTACGAATATTATACCACCCGTCGCGTGTGTTTGTGTGCGCAATTGGCATTTGGATTGGGAATGTGTTGAGCATTTTCACCATAATTTTTTTTTTCAAACCGCAGACATGCTAAATTAATGTATTAATTTAGAAATTCACAAAGACACACGATTTACGATCGACAACATCCAAATTGTGAATTAATTGCTATTTGTACGATGGTTTCTGTTTTTAATTTGATTTGGTAACATTAGCATGATTGATGCATCAAACGGGCGAATGGAAATGTTTTTAATAATTATGCTCTCGGGTAATTAGAATGTGGCGATGAAATTTCCAACTAAACGGTTCGAAGATGTAATTGGTTCCACGCAATTAGCCGGCTCCGTAACAGCCGGCCTTAACCTTTACGGCTGAACGATGTTTGCCGTATCTGGCGTATGACTTGGGTGCTCCCTTACGCAACGGCGACGGATTTTAATGGAACTCGTCTTACGCACTATGTTGTGCGCCGCGCCGGTGCACTGATCGGAAAGATGAAAATTAGAGAACGGAGGAGGAGAGATTATGATACCGCTCTTTGTGTCATAATTGCAGCCAGTTAAATGATCTCGGTGAATGGTGATGTATCGTTAGGAGTCATTAAAATTTTTGACTTGCGTCAGCCGGTTTGGGGGATATTGACACATCGCGCACTAAATGATGCATTGCCAACTCAAACGATGTGCAGTTGAAATAGCAGATGTAAAGCGACTCCAATTGCGTTATATTATCGATGCAATCACAAAATGGCGGCTGATGGTAGATCGATCGGCTGGTGTGGGTGGTAATTTAGCTATTTGTAAGACTGATCGATAAGGTGGAGTGCTGCCAAGCCCCATATTGGCAAGGGCTATTTTAATTGATAGGTGTGTTAGCTTAGCTCGACTGGGATCGAGTTTTTAATACATTTATCTGTAGATTCCTCGAAGAAAATAATTGAAAAACCTAGAGCAAGAGACCCGCAACAGAGTAATCAGTAAAAGACTTTAAATCATCATTAATACTGAGCGAACAAAGTCTGACGCATAGTTGCAAAAAGTCTTTCTATTGTACTGAATTCAGAACTACAAATATTTGACTTTGCTAAGTTCGCAAGTACCACTACTGTTTTTATTTTTAAAATACCTAGATCAAACACATAAAAGAGCTTTTTACCTAGATTCAATTGAATGACATTTTTTAAAATATTTATTTTTAGTGTTTGGGGTTTGGTCTAGGGATGATACGCAGCTTCGACTCCAAATCCGATATGTCAGGACCTCCGGTTTAAATATTGCACCTCCGAATCCGGCGTAAATTCCGATATAATCGCAACTCCGACTCCGGTAAAATGACCTCTGTAAAATCCCTAGTTTGGTCTTATGCATTCCAAAAATTAAGTAGTATACTATTTTCTATGCCTGAGTACTATTTTCTTTTTAAGTTTTCAGTACAGAAAAGTAGATTGTTAAGCATTTTGGTCAAAATATTTAAAGGGATGATACCCAAGTAGCATTCGAATACACGTTTAAAGCCTGGCGACGTTCTGGTGTCAATTCGTGATCCCATTTAGGAACATATGTTTCGAAACAACGCAGTAACAGTTCCTTTTTTGGTTCGGAAGTGGCGCAACACAAAGTAGGAATTGTTTTTGACGCAAATCTTATATACACACAAATTGGGAAGAATGCCATACCATATAATTTGTGACGTTATGATACGTCATTCATTTTGTGTACCTGTGTTATGTACCCAAATAATATTCTCATTGCATCAAACATTTCATTATTTAACAGAAAACAACTACTAAAATTTTATGGGGAACATCATTTTGCCTTGAAATGTTACTAATGTACTTCGAAAAAAACCATGATCCTTCCAAAATATGCTATATTTAATGAAAAGTCTCTTTTGTAATTATTTGTCGTATTTTAATTGCTGATAAGGATCATTATAAAATCAGTATAAAATAAATCTACGATGTCTTTATACACATAATAGTGACATTTTAATCTATTTAATTTCACCATATCCACCAAAACTGCAAATTTAAAATTTCTTATTTCCCATACACATTTTTTTTCCAATGCAAAATGGATACCTAACAAAATATTCCCAATTAGGAACTCGTTCTTATTTGTGTAGTAAATAATCTATTGGGAATTGTGTTTATTCTGTGTGCCACAAACTTCCCAATCGGGAATCGCGTTTAATCTGTGTTGACAGTAAGTTTTTAGGAATTGTGTGCATGTACACACATCTCCACACATTTTACACGCTGCGGACATAATGTTTCACTGAAGAAACAATTTTGACACAATAAAGAATCTGTGTAGACATAAAATCCCTAGATTGGAATATTCCTAAATGGGAAATGTTACCTAGCATGTGTCGAAAAAGTTACTCATTGGGAATATTTTCTGGTAACAAAACCGTCTTAACGTCGTCGCTCATGACACATGACACATGAAGTCGCAAAATGCTCCTTGGGTACAAACCTCAAGAAACCATGATAAAGCAAGCTGTAGGCCATTAAATTTTTTAATCATTTTTTTGTGTGAGACCATGAGACTCTTCTGTGTAAACGCATCAATCCATTTAACAATTACAGAATTAATTTTTAATTTCAAAGGGCATTTAAAATGACAGCATTCAACAATTTGACAAGCACCACTTAGCGTTCATTTTGTGTTCCTCTTTCACGTGATACCCTAGATATCACATGACGACATCTTCTGCTGCCACAGTCTATAAATTTAAGCCTGACATTGCGTAATCGAACAGCTGTCACGTGTCACGTAAATCTATATTAATGGTGGAGACATGGCACACGAAAGGCAACTCGAGGTGAAATGGGAAGCCAAAGTAAGTGAGCACAAATCAGCTTTCAGCTGTCAAATTGCTTGTGGGCGAAAGAGTGTTGCCAGTTCTCAAATCAACAATCTAAAAAACACTTTTTTAGGAAAAAAAATTTATATTAACTAAAGATGCGACATTGGGTCATATCATTTTGAAAACGTGAATCTTGTCGAGTTCCAAAAAATCCTAAATCAGAGTCATTCAATGCACTTTCGAAAGTCATTTGAACTTTTCACCTTCAAGCAATACTTCTTGTTTAAAAAGATTCAGCTAACAATACCTTGTTGACCGATGGGGGACATTCCTAATAAATTTATTCAAATTTACTGGAATTACATTTCCTTTTCAATTTTGCGTTCACTTTTCAAACTCGATCAATTACTTTGACAGCAGAAATCAACACAGTTGGCATAATTCATACCTTAGCCTTGTTCCTACTTTGTGTCCACACATAATTGCAGCGGCAAGAGAAAACATAAAACCAAGTTTCCATAAAGGTCGAAAGTTTACGTCGCTCTAGTTAATTAATTCATTTGCAATTAATTTCAATGGCATTAGTTTGTTCCACTCCCAAGTCGTATATTGCAACTGCAGAATGTGCAACAAGTTTTTGCGAAATTGAACAGACTATCCCATTGATCACAATAGGTACGAGTACAGTGCGATAGAAAAGCAAATCGGACATGCCGCAAAATCTATCGACCTTGGTGAGATATTTTTGTTTTTCTCTTGCTACCATTGTGTGGGTTGAACTGCAGCAAAAAAAAATTGTAACAGGGAAAAGACCAATTTGCATAAAATATGTAAAATCTTATTTACCACGACATTGGCGGGAGAGATAAATCCAATGGGACTGCGAACGGTCGTTGCAAAACTGTTTTTGATTCAATGATGTAATTCAGTTGAGTTGTCCTATAGGTATAGGTATCCTGTATGAAGCTGTACATTTTATGCGGACCATACTGTAATAAAGACAGTGGATTCCAGTATTGGGACCCAGTAAACTACTTTTAGCGCCATTCACTTTCAGCAAGCGGGTACTAGGAGAACCCCGAGCTCGGGTGAGAAAAATTGTGAAAATTCAAAATCGGTCCTGGAAATCAATTGGACACACAAATAAAATCTGTGAAAATAAAAAAAATTCTGTGGTGGTCGAATGTGGTGTTTCATGTGTTGCAAAAGGGTAAGTAATATTTTTTTGATATACCTACAGTAGATGTCAAAGATGAAAGTGGATCAAAGTTGCTCCAGGTATATGCAAGTACTTTAAAGGTTATTTTCAGATCCCTGAAAGAGTTTCACTCAATTTATTGACAGATTTTTAGTGCTGTAAAGTTCGCGAATAGACCTATTGTTGATCCTTTACATTCGTTTCAAAAATGAAAACCTGACAGAAAACAATAATGGCTGTCAGAAGCTGGACCTATTATTCCTTACGGAACTGTTGGGACAATTATTTATTCCTTTTAGGGAAACGGAAAGTGTATGAGATTGGAAATAAAAAATTTCGGTTGGAAAATTGTGTCCGTCAAAGGGACCTGTCCACAGTTTAAGATGTCACAGTACCTAAGCGCTCTCGTAATTTCTAGACAATTTAATAAAGTTTCCAAAGAATGGAGCAACTGACTCTCTAATTTTGTCTGCAATGGTTCACAAGGATAAGTGACATTGCCAGCCATCTGAGGTTCTAAAACACCGCTACAAAAGAAGATGAAAATTGCCCAATATAAAGCTCGAAACTTGAGCTTTAAAAAATCCTTTAAAGGGGGAAAAGTACAAATTATTAACTACAGTTTATAGTTCCTTCATGCTTTTGAGTCTGTTGTTTGTTATCGCAAAAGAGTTGTTGCGATTGAACAAATGTGCACGCCCGAAACTTTCTCATTCTATCCAAGTTTTCCTGAAACCTGAAACCGTTCATTATCTGTTTACATTGAAGGACAAAAATATGTCTCCCAATAGTGATTTTGTGAACCATAAACAGCTAGATGTTTCAAAACTCCACATCAAAGCTTGAAACTTGCTTCTTATAGGTGTCTACTCGTAATTAAGACATTTCAAAGAATGCCTGTGGTTTGTTGTGATTTGTAACCACCATTCGGTGTCGGCTTCTCGCAAAAGCAATCACATTGCAAAGATGCACCCTCGACTTTTTGAGCCGCCAAGCTGTAGCTAAGGTATCTGTATGCGAGAGTCGTAATTAGCGTTATTCAATCATGAAATTATGTGCGCATTCACTTCACCGAGATGCTCGAGTAAACGAGATCACATCGGCACCAGCAGCAACAATGCTACTCATCGTCGTCAGATATTCCTCCGACAATTGCGGAGGCACATTCATTTGGTGTACCTCCCCACGGGTAGTTAAATCCATCTCGATACATCTTGCAGCACTTTGCAGTTACTATCTGTTGTATGTATAAATAACTCATATTTTTCCGACTGCATATGTGTTACTAACTGTATTACTATGCAACGCCAACCAGTTGTGTAATTATGTCTTACTTTATCTTTACGGGACAACGACGAAGACGACACACGGCGCACGTGAATCCGGAGGGAGGACGTTTTGATTAATTGCTGTCTTATGCAGTCATCGGCAAACTCATCTCTTTGACCAAGAGGCTTTGACTTCGACTGCGACCTCATTTCTTAGAAAACGTGTTTGTTTTTTTTTTTTGCTTCCTTTTTTATCTGCACTATAATTTGAAAAAGCAACAGTTTGGATTGTCTTATTGACCGAAATCCATTTCGCAGGAGGGCAGGTCTAATTTGATAATTTTAATTACACACGTAAATGGTATAATTTTCGAATAAAAATTCACAAAGCCAACCTAATTCGAGTCGATCTTCGTGAAAGGCTGCAATTAAACTCGAACAAAATAAAAAATCTGTATGCAACTGTTGCGTGGTGTGGCTCCACTTTTCAGTTATGTTTGCATTTTTACACTGCTCCAGTGCTCCCTGTCCCGTTTACCGCTGGCGCGACAACCGACAGCATCGTCACGTCATGAGAAGATGGTTCTTTGTGTGTGTGTGTTGAGATTGAAAGATTGGCGTTTTATGCTCTTTTGATTTGGCAGGTGATGAGCTGACATGAATCCATATGAAATCTTCTTGAATTATTGTGTGTTCTGTTCATGACAGAGACATATTTTTCCGTCGGTTTGTGGTCTTGTTATGGCTGTTTGTTTGATTTTAGTTTGATTTTTGTGCCTATTCATGTCTGGCTTTGTTATCTGTGATGGGAATTATTTTCCTTGATATTAGCATCAAGTGTTTGTATATAGAGAGAGGGAAATATCTGAAATAGTCCATTAAATACGAATTTGAATTACAAAACAGAGTGCCTATCCAGACGATGAAATCCGAATGATTTTACTATTCATAGGCACAATATTCCGCATTTTAGTAGTTGGTGTTGGACGAGCTTCTTTTATTTGTCAATGAGACTGTGTAGGTATATATAGGCCAATTCTTAAGACGTACACATAAACATGCCGAGTATTTGACAGGATTTTCTCTGCTGTTGTGAATAATTGTAAGGAAAAGACTTGCAGACCTACCAAAAGGTTTTGTAAAATGTATATTCCAAACAAACAAAGAGAGAGATAGCTATCCCGGTGGATATTTTGCTGTCTTACATGTTGCTTTTGCTTGTTCTAGGGCTTTCATTCGACAAAACTTCAGCTGTAACAATCTACACCGAAGGATGTGTGATTAGGAAGGTGTCTAACCAGCATATATGAATTCGCAGTGAAAATGACCTTCGGCTTTGGTCAGGGCAATTCTTGAGGGAAATAAAAACCGAATATATACCTATTTAGAGGTAGGGGCAGGCGCCTCTCAAACATCGTCAGCCTCTGTTGAATAATCAGCCAGTAAAACAAATAACTCAATAGACTGTACTTGACAGAAACTTTTATGGGTACTACAGGGTAGTCTTAAGGTTTAACATCTTGCAGCAAAATTTGTTTTTAAAGCTCACATCGTGTGAGGGAATACCTTTAAGGATTATCATGTACGATAAAATGGCAGCCGGGTCAAAGCCCTAGCCTCAGCTCGATAAATCGTCGGTTGACATTAAGTACATTTTTTAATTTTGGTTTTACGGCGGGAGAAAGTCATAAAAATCTGAAATTATTTGCAATTATCTCTAAACGCACTTTGCGAGTTTTACTTTTTAACCGGCGAAATATTGAATACTGGTGGAAGAATCCGCTGCGATTCGCCAAAACACTCGCGGAGGAACTTAATGAAAAGATCAAGAAGAAGCTTATACGAATGAAAACGGGAAGTTGTTTCCCAAATTTCAAACGATGGGTTGTTAAGTGAATTATACGATCCCGCAAGAGGAAAATATGTCAAATATTCGTCTCTTCAATAAATCTTTTCTGTAAAAGGAATTTTAAGGCTGAAGAGGATTCTTCAATCTCCATTCTCCTCAGCCAAATAACCGAAGCTCTGATGCAGTAATAAATGTTAAATAAACTGGGAGAGAGTGGGAATTTAATTTCGGAATGAATGAAAGGACCTCTATAATGATAAATCCGTATTGCTGATCCAAGAAGTAGGTAGTATATTTGGACACTTTTACTCTTGGTTGTTTGTCAGGCGTTTGATGGAGTTGGAGTGGGTGGTTGTTCTTTGGGAGTTGATGTTAAAACTTTTCTTAGCCACCTAAGTGATGAAATAATAAAATTTCCTTCATCGTATTTATTTCCAATTCGTTAACCACTTACGACTCACCTGTCTGCTGAAAACGACGCAGAGGGTTACCGTCTGTCAAATGACTCAAATGCGTTCAGACGTTAGAGTGAAATGGATGAAAGAATAAATAAATAGTTGGCGCAACAGCTCCGTAAGGACCTAGTCCTGACTTCTCACAACCATTCGTCTTGTGCGAGATTTTCATTTTTTGGAAAGGATCTACTATTTTATGCAGAGTCCAAACGGCTGATTGAGAGGTTCTTTCATGATAGTTATACCTTCGCATTTTTGTCAGAGCCAGAGAGAGTAATTTGTGTTTTTCCGGGGATCGAACATGGAGTCCGTCACTCTCTTTAAAAATAAACTAAAACATAAGGCAACAGACGAAGCAAAATACAAATATTCAGCTTCAGTACTTTTCTGTTTTCCAAGTATGTACATATAACGAAACGAAGTTCGGGGTATGGTACATCCATCTCCCATTTTCGGCCATGATTGGAAGGGAAAAGCTAGCTCTATATATAGACTTGCCTATACCAAAACACTAAAAGTCGAAAAATATTTTACAAATACCCGTTGAACTTCCCAAAAAAGTGGCTATAACATCAGAGTAAGTCTTGTAACCCCGCCTTACTGAAACGGGTAACAATTGAGTCCTTACCACATTTAATTATCGGGGTTTGCTGAAGGTTCCTAGTGCCTCGAAAAACCATTTTCGTGTGACAAAATCACCGACGGATGTAACCTCCCAACATCCGACAGTCAAACTAAGAGCCCTTCAAAAGTCAGAAATAAGTACTCGTTACTTAACTCAATTAACCTACTCAAGAGTCAATCGAAGTGCTTCTCGTTTTCTTCCTTGACTGGCGGACTAAAAAAAAAAAATTTGTAAAGCATAAACGCATTTGCGTGGATAAAGATGAATAATTATGAGCTCATATTTTACCCGCACATACCTCGTGGAAATGCCCTCCACGGAAGTTTTCATTATCCGTAGATCTGGTCGAAAGAATGATCTACTTCCCAACAACTTTCCCCACTTGACTATAGCTACTTAATGCTTTCAATGAATGCTCAGTGCCTAAGTACGTTAGTAGTCCTCCAAAATGAAGACGAAAATAATGAAAAGCTGTTAGGCAACAATTATTGTCAGTGGGCTTTTAAATTACTTGCATCTATGTAATTGTTTTTCTCATAAATTTCCTCTTGTACTTTTCGTCTAATTATACTTGAAAGGAACTTGTTGTTAAAAAGACGTTGGTACCTACAAATCTGAACTTAGAATGGCATTTGAAAACTGGTAGTTGTTGGTTAAGTACCTCTTGTGTTTTATTACAATCTTCTGTATGTAAGCAGAGCAGTTCATATTTACTCAACACTTTTACTGCGGCAGGAACTAAATGGTCTTTACAGAGAGCTTTGGTTTATTTTTAGTTGTAATCTAACATATTTAGTTTGTGGCTGAAACCTAACAAGTAGGTATGAAAATGACATAAACAAATTAGTAAGTTTTATTATGATTGATGTGGGAAACGCTTGCTCGAATTCTAAAGTCATTGTCTTTGGTAAAATTAAAACAGATTAGTTTCGGTTAGAGAAGTTACGCAATAACCCTAAACTTGGTCGAATCTTTTTCTTAACAGCTATGACTGTGATTGATGTTGTAGCTTTAGTTAGAATGTAGGCTTGCAAAGTTGCCGTTAAATTTTGGATCACCCATTGCCCAATAACTTTATTTTCCGTACATCTGTCAATCAAACACTTCTTTCCTCACTCAGATAAAAAAAAAACAAAGTTTTATGCACTAGGTTGGCCAAGATAGCCTTCTTAGGTAAATTTGGAGGTTGGAAAACGTGACAGATGAGACTGTTTACAATTTTTTTTTAGACATGTATGGCCAGTTCTTATGTTCGAATCTGCAGCTGAGGTTTTTATTGCAAGTCCCTATAGTTCACCAACAATACAAAATTTAAGAACTTAGTGGTCAAACTATTTACTTAAAAAAATATGCCATAAAAATTGGTTGTTTTTTTTTAAATATGAATATTTTCGAAAACTACTGAACCTAAATATTTTTCGCGAAATTCTACATTTTATCATGCTAGGCTCGTCCAATTATGGTAAAGGCTGGATCACGAGCCGATGACCAGTGGTATCGATGCTTAAAACCATAACTAACGACCGAACCAGATTTTAACAGACCTCCTCCACGAAGCACTTGGTTTAATGAGAAATATTCGCAAAAGCAAGTCGCCCAATAAGCGACGCCTCAAACGAAAGACAAAGTGGCTTGTAAAGCCCTTTAAGCAAAAGGGGAGACAAGAACATCGGTTTTTGAATAAAGCACAACAAGATGGAGATGATAGGGGAGAGTAATAAGACGTTCAACCAAAAGGTAATAAAAAACGTGTCAAGGTAAGAAACCCGAAAAGAGACTTGGGGCAAGGTTAGCGTATTGAGTCCCAGTTGGTGCTGAGTACAAAAATACTATACAAGGATAGTTGGCCGAAATTCCACTACGCAGACAGTAATAATTCCAATCGGCTGACCCTAGATGATGAAAGCCAACACTTGGAACCAAAACGAGGCCAAAAATTCCATCCACCCGGTTAATTTGAAGTATTGAGAGCATTATCTCAACTCAAGTCCAACAAGGCTGCTGCTGAATCGAACCAAACTTTTCTAAGCAATATATTTAATTATGCTCCATATTAACCACAAAGAGCTTCTGAATCAGCCGTTTGGACTCGGCATAAAATTGTAGATCCCTCCCATTCGTCCCAAAAAAGTAATGGTTGTGAGAAGCTAGGCCTAAGGTCCCTACGGACCTGTTGTGCCATCTGTATATATATATAATATGCAATATTAATCACTACCAACTAATTTGG
This sequence comes from Cheilosia impressa, assembly GCA_948293265.1. Lineage (NCBI taxonomy): Eukaryota > Metazoa > Arthropoda > Insecta > Diptera > Syrphidae > Cheilosia > Cheilosia impressa. The sequence continues at coordinate 20,482,343 of OX411883.1, read as the reverse complement.
TGAAATGAATTTATACCTCTCGAAAGGAATGTTTGCATTATCAATTTTTCCAATCTACAACAGAGGAAACCATATCAACTGCGACAGGTATAGAGGCACCACCCTATAAATCATATACAAAATTGTGTGAGCCCCTAAAAATCGTCGAGCTCAATGATGGACCCTATAAAGCTGGGTTTAGGTCAGCTATTCCGCGGTCGATCAAATTTTCTTCTTATACTTTAAGAGAAACTTAAAAAATCCAAAGTAGTCCAAATCAAAACTCGCTATCTTCCCAACGGTGTCAAAGCCGCCTCTAAAATCATGCATGGAAATCTGAGGTATTCAAAACAATGTCTAGTTTTGTCATTATCTCCAGATTCCAATAGGTATAAATGACGAAAAAGATCGCTTGAAACCATAAACTCAAAACGCGCTCTTAGGTGACTCCATTGGCATAAAATTTTAAAAAAATTCACGAAGCTTACGACGTTCGGTTTTTCAAAGGTCTGTATAGATTGATTTGCATACGCCGACGATATTTGCATTATCTGGTAAAATGCGGCGAGTGGTGCTTGAAGTCGATGGTCTATGCTGTTCGCCAAGCTTTAGAAGCCATCACCCATCGATCGAAAATTTGAGCCAGCGGGTGGACGTTTCGTTATTAAAATCAATAAAAACGAGTATCTACCAGTTGGTTCATTCGCTCAACTCTCGTCAATTTTGAATCTAACAGCTTTCAAAAAATCATCATATACAATGGTAAACATGGTTGCACGGAACCATCTCAAAAAGTTTTGTCTCTTTCAGCGAATTTAGTTGGGAAATGTTGATTCAAAATGTTCGGTTGCAAGCGTCTTGGATTTCTTGTAGAAAACAGCTCTCAAGACCTTTCAAAAGATGTAGAGTATTTGCGGCAGTGAAACTGAGTTTAATTGCAGTTTCTATGGTGAATAGTAACTAAGTCACAGTCACAGTCACACAAAAGCGCGCATTGACTCTGTCATCTAAAAAAGCGATTCCAGTGTGTTTGCAATCATTTCTTACAAAATTTCTGAACAAAGGACCTTAGCAATAAACGTTTTTAGTCTCGACTCTAAATTTTCGTAATTTCGTAGTTCACAGTGGTAATTGTGAGCTTTTGTAAATTTGAAGTCAAGACCAATATTGTTTATTGTTAAGGACCATAGTATTTTCACTTTGCAAATGACGATTGATTGATTTTAAAAACAAATTTTGTTGCAGTCCTTAAAATAAATCTCCCACGCGCTGATTAATTCCAAAAAAAACAACATCTTGCTGAATATTTTTGCTTGCTTTCCAACCATCAGCAACATTTCCATACAATTGGAAACACATTCCCAATAAATACTCTTTTCTTCCCAATCAATTCTTTGGTGCAATTCTGGATCACCCTCAGCCAACTTAAATTTTTGAAAAGTGCAAAATGCCCGCCATTTTGTTTGCAAACATTTATAACGCAATCCTCGTTGAAACGAATTTCAAACGACTCAGACAAAGCTCCTCTTTTATCCCAATTCCTCTCGATAATAAATCGAAAACCGAAAAAGAAGATTCGCTATCGCAAACACGTTCTTTTCTAAAAGTTGTCATGTTAATCTGGATTAGTCGTAATCCCCGTATAAAGACACACATCTAGATGCGGCTAATCCCAATCGGAAAGACATCAAAATCTGCGTCACCAAACAGGTGATGAGGCTGTGCTGGTGTACTGGTAGAATGCATGGTGAGGGACATGGCGTTTGGTTTCTATTTAAGAAAATACATAATCACCTGTGCCGACGGCGCACCAGCTCCAACAAGTTACACCATTTGGAACGGCTTTGGACGAAACAAGTAGATGTAAACATGACACAGCCATTGGGTTGCATTGTGGATGCTGCTGCTGCAGTGCATTGGATACACCGTCCTATACATAATGTGGCTTTGAGCTATTTTCCGTCTTTCTTTTCGTTACATGTTCGGGTATTTTCTTCGTGGCCTCCCCGGTTCCGTAGAGTCAGGTGAAACAAGTTTCTGGGTCTTTGCACTTGTTCTCGTGCTGAGTTGTTGTTCTATGCAGCTATGTGTGTATCGAGTATAAAATAATTCTGGTTCTATGAGGTCACATCCTATTAAACTATGTCGATGCTAATAAGGAAGTTCTAGTTCTAGATTAAATTTAACCAATCTTACAGTTTAGGGTATCTGTATTTAGATGAAGCCAGCAGCTGGGGATATATGGATTTATGGATATTCCGAGACCGAACTTTCATGTTGATTGATAACGAGTCCGTAGCAAAATACACACACAGCAATGTGAAGCAATGCGGAAGCTAAAATTGATTGACTTGAATGGAAATCGAGTTGGTTTCTCTATCGAAAATAGATTGATTGATGGCTTTGCCGTATGTACGAGTATGCTCGTGCATTTGAGTAGAAATTGCTTAATCGATCTTTGCGTTGCGGTGGCGTAGCAAATAAACAAAACGAGACTGATTATGATGTGATGGATAACAAAGGAGTTGTATGCCAATATGTCAGAACTACTACGAGTATGTCAAAGTGTCATACACAAAGTGGATTACTTTACATTTTAATTACTTTTTCAAATCGGTCCAAAGGTTTCACAGAAATGCACCACAGAAATTTGACATCACTCGAAGTAGGAAGCCAAAAAAGGGTTTAGAACGCGGGTTTTTTCTGAACTACATAATGAAACTTCTGCTGAGCTTGACTCATGGCCCACAACTTACAGGTAGCTAGGAAAACCCACTTAGCACTGTACCTTATGTCGAGCAGTAAAACCAACTAGACATACGTCAAGGTGGCACCAAACAATTATGTGTAATATTTGTCAGTATGAATAGAAAGAGGGCGACTTGAAGCTTATACGTGTATGACAAAACGGCACCTCATGTCATATGAACTGGTCAAACGATCGAAGACCGAGTCCGCTGACAGTATGCTATAACCAGAAATGGACCGCACTGAAAAAGATGCATCTTTTGTATGATTTGACGCCTCATAAATTTGTTTCCTTCGGTCTTTGCCGAGTCTATGCTATGAGCTGGTTGGTCAAACACTTAAGACGACTGTAGGCCCGACATTGGAGGCCAAATTAGCGGCGTATTGCCAGTTTTATGCTTACAACTAGGTTTGATGAACCTACATCGGAAACCAGGGCAAGGTGGTGATTTAGGCTTTCAAAAGAGAAGATTCAGGGTAGCAAAAGGCGGGCGTACTCAGTCTCGCAGCTCAAGTGATTGGAAGTTCAACAGTAATCCGAGGTTTTTTTAACCAGCAACTGCTGGTTTTAAGATTTAGAGGAAGCCTCTTTAAAACTTTAAAACACAGAAAACATTAAGGCTAAGAAAACAGCGCTTTAAAATGTTAAGACTGCTTAATGGGCATTATGTTGGGAAAGACTGACATGGGGTAAGAACAGAACATATGTCTAGCCTATGTCAATCGGCCAACCTTGAAAGGCGCATTCTACTAAAAGTCTACTAAATTTATAGATAGAAGGCAGCATGTTAAATGACAATAACTTCATCATGTTGATGATTTTATTTTTTAGCGAGAGGTTAAGACTAACCATAAATGCTATCAACAAATAAACGACCACCTGTCCACCAACTACGACAAAATGTCAGCAACTTCGAGGCAGAAGAAGCGCATCTAAAACGCCAAAAACATCAACTCCTTATGGGGATCAGGGGAGGTTAAAACCTCAAGGAAAAATAGTTTCTTTGTCAAAATAAATGGTTAAAAAACTTGAAGCCAGTTCTGCTTTTGCACGCTCGACGCGACAACTGGTACAGAAATGACAAAGAACGTACATAGCTCCAGCGAAATTGATTCCAAGTCCACATATTCAAAAATTGGTCACTGCAGAAAATGTTTTTTTGAAAAATATTTCCGTTGTGAGCTCTTAAATCGATAGCTGCACGCAAGAATTGAATATATTGATCAGTAATCACTGTCAACAATACCAGGAACTAGGACTAAGTCTTAAATCGCATCTTACGTATTAATATCGCGTTTTTGAAGAAAAATAAAAGCAGCAAACACATTTTAATTTACCTTCTTTAAGAAGTTTTGTAGTCTTTCTACCAATTGACATCGACTACAATTAGTCATCGAGCAGTCATCTTTCTATAAAATTCGGGGTAGGTACAACTCAAACCTTACGAGTCGACAAATATGATATTCTAAAGGCTTTTCATTCTATTGCAGGTAGGTATAGTCCCTGCTTTGAGCCTAGGCTCGATGTGTGCCACCAAACTCCACCAACCACCACGAAGTCCTTTTTCATCAAAAAAAAACTTCAAAAGGTACCTAGGTATTTCGAAAACCAAAAGTTCGTCTAATAAATGCAAAAGAAAAGTACTAGCGATTGGAAAAGGAAGTGCGATTCCAATTTCCAAGTTAAGGAAACAATTTAAAAAGAGTGCAACAACAATTTCTAGTCGTTATCTAACACCACAACCCGCTCCTAAGATCAATGAAAAAATATTCACCTTGTTCAATATACAATAAAACGATCGATTTCCTCTCTTTCCAAAAGGGTTCACAACAAAGTTACCCCGAAATGTGTGTCACTTCCTTGTGCAATAAAAATTCCAAAGCCAAAAAACAAAAAAATGCAAATCATCGAAACCCTGCGAAATTAGCACTCGCCCAAACCCATCATCATAAAACCGATAAAAAAAAAACAGCCATCTCCAACTTACCACGGTATACAGTCAGGTTGGTCCAAAAAGGAGTTCCTCAGCACTGCGCGATCGGTACAACAAACACTGTACACACTCGCTCACTCTTCTCCTTTACAAATTCAATTATAATTCCTTTATGCGTAAATCGTGCGTGCCAACGAATTGCACTTGAAACCATGCATGTGCACTTCACTTCACTCCGAAACTCAACTCCGAAATATGAAGTGAGAAACAAAAAAAGGAAAAAAAAAACAAAACAAAACCTCTCGTAGTATTCGCTTCCGCCAGGCACAAATCGAATCAGGACGACATTTTTTCCTGTCGTCAGACGTCCTCGTCATGCAGCTGTCGGTAGGTATAGGTGCAATACCTCTCTCCCTTTATAGACACTTTATCCGTTTGACGTTGTGTAAAATTTGTTTTCGTTCACTCGATTGATGTAACATGCGATTTACGTTGTCGTCGTCGTCGTCGTTGTACCATCAAAATAAACTTCAAACTTTGGCAAACAAAGAGCAAAAAGCACAAAAAAAAAAACAAAAAACGATAACACACGAATAAAATTTTCAGAACTGCACTTCCTTGTTCCGTTCTACGAGGAGAATATCCACCATCAGCAGAGAGGTGCACACACTTTCTATGGGTAGGTATAGTTTGCAGGAAAAATGTATCTCAGTGGAAAGAAACGGTTGTATCTTGTGGTACGATATCTACCTATCCATTTGAGAGACAATCTTAAACTGAATCGCAGTTCTTGTAACTTTGAAGACTTAAACCGTCGCGTCGCAAGAAAGTGTCGTTCGGCGCAGCTTGATAGATATAAATAAGTTACACTCTCCGCAAGATCTAACCAACAATCTACATATGCGCACACGGTTCGAGTACGAACCAACCTCGATGGATACATGCGAGTGCGCTATATTTGCTTCATCTTCCTCTTTGGTGTTGTCTTCGGCTTGGCAAGACCATAGAGCCATCCCATCGCCATGGGCCAGTCCAAGTGGGTCTCGTCAATGGGTCTCGCTGCTGGGCTTGAGGTATTCTTTCTCTTTTGCCTCCGCTTTGTGGCTAGGTTCGCATTGTCTTGCTGTCCACTGTCCACTGTCCAGCACAGTCCACTGGAGAGGGAAGAAGCGACTCCAATCATCTGGTGGGTATGGGTACTGGGTACCTGTTACATTTTGCCGGCGTTTTTGTGAACGTGGAAATGCAGTTCGACTCGAAGAAAAGCTGCGCGGTTTGAGCGGAAAGCCCCTTCGAACATGGCTCAAGCGGTTTTCACTCAGCAGCACAGTCGGTTACAAAAATGCGGACCGTTGCGGTGTGCCACATAATGCGCCGTCCATTATAGGTACGGTTGACGATGACAAGAGTGTTACGATCGGTGGCAACTGGCAAAATATTTTTGCACGCTTCGGCTTGAGAATCGTGGTGCGAGAACTCATATCATGTAGTTATCGGCGGCGGTGTCGTTTTGAGTGGGTTTTTCGGGGGCCCACATCAAGCGCGCACCGAATTTGGTCAAATATCGTGTCTAACGGGAGAGGTAAGTTTCGATTTATTGACTAAACAGGTTTGCTGAGTTGTTGACCACCGACCGCAGCGATGTTTGGCTTTCAATTAGGAGGCAGCGTTGGTTCTAGATGCGGCACGAGGTGGTAGCAGCAGGTACGTGTAGGGAGATTGGTTCGGTGGTATATATCAGATTTGGCACGGTCATCTGGAATGGGACTTTCGGTTATTTTAATGTGTAAACATGTTGCGCAAGTAGGTGGGGACTTTTTTTATTTATGAATTATGTGTCATTTAGAGATAGCTGGTGGTTGCTTTGGTGTAAGTTATCCATCCACTTACTTGATGACATTTAAATTGATAAAGTTGCTGCGTTTAGGCTGTGGTTTCGAAACAGGGAAGCAGTTGGCAGGATGTTTATGTCGGCTATTAGTCGGTCATTACTTTTTGCGACTGGTTGTGTTTTGAAGTAATTTTATAGGGGTTTTACGCAGGTAGACTGTTTGGACTTGCAGTGGCCAGTGTTTAGTGTGCAAGTTGAACCCCCCATCTGAAAATCCACGGTTTTTTTTCTCTTTGCAATGATTGCAATGGTCGGCGCAGTGGCTTAGTGGTTAGTGTGTTGGACTACTAAGCGAGGTGTCCCAGGTTCGAATCCCGAGAAAAAAAAACAAATTCCAACTTAAGGTTTTTTTTCCACTGCGCCACCTCTCGCGAACGTCTGACAAACATCCGAGAGTATAACTGTCATGAAGAAGCTTCTCAATTAGCCGTTTGACTCGGCATAAAATTGTAGATCCCTTTCATTCGTCCCAAAAATGAAAAACTCACACAAAACGAATGGTTGCGAGAAGCTAGGCCCAGGGTCCCTCGACCTGTAGCGCCAACTATTTATTTATTTTTTATTGCTATGATGCATTGACCCCTCTCATCTCCCTGCAGTTCCTCGAAGAATGTCCTACTCCCAAATCTACAAAGAGCTAGATATTCTAAGAGTATCAGTTCAGCTTTCTTGGCTTGGCTGTTTTTACTGGGATATCTATGATAATCGTTTGCCGGACACATCCCATACCCATAATTGTTTATCTAAGTTTATTGTCGATTTTTGAGCACTGCAAAAGAGTTTAGATTTTTATGCATGTTTCTCAAACCTCACCTAGCAAGTTCATGGTACACTTCGTCACACAAAATTTCAGTTTTGCGCCATTTAATAATACACTGATGCCAACCGGAAAAAAAGATAACAATGTGACAGCTGACAGTTCGGGGTTAGTAAAAATGGATCGCTATACCAAAGAAAAACGCATTTTCATTGTTGGGCAATATTTTAAAAATAATGAAGGTTTGTCAGCTACAGTCCGGAATTTTCGTACAAAATCATCTTCAATGATTTCATTCTGTTGACTTCGTTAATCGTCACAATTGTCGCATTTGGGGTTCAGAAAACCCACGAGTAATTGTTGGGAAACAAAGGCATCCACAACTCGTAACTGTTTGGTGCGGATTTTGTCCTGGAGGCATTATCGAACAATTCTTCTTCGAAAATGCGGCTGGTCAGGCAGTACCAATTAATGGCGATCGTTATCGTGACATTATAACCCAGTTTTAAGTGCTTAAATTATACGAGATGTGGATGTGACCAACGTGTGGTTTCAACAAGACATTGTCACATGTCATACAGCCAGAGTAATCGGCCGTTTTTGCGATTAGAATTAGCCATCCAGATCTTGCGATTTAATGCCACTGGAGTTTTTTCTTTGAAATTTTTTTTAAGCCAAAGGTCTATGCAAACAAGCCTATGACCACCAACGCCTTGAAAGAGGAAATTGGGAGGTGTATTAATGAAATTCAGCCCCATTTATGCGAAACGGTCATAGAAATTTTCAAAAAAAGAGTACGTACCTACTTGAATATTGCTAAACTTATTTGTTTCCAAAATTGTTGGACGGATATTGTCAAAAAAATTGCTGAATCAAGCCTCATTTTGATCAAATATACCAGGGTTTTATTTTCAGTGTACTATCAAGACTACTCTACAAAGATAACCCACACATGCGTTAGAATATGGGTGACAAGAAAGTGTCCTCCTTCGCAAGTCGCAACCCACTGACTTTCCTCTGAACCAGACCCATCTGACACATTAATCACCAACCATTGACGAAGTGTATGCAATTCAAACCGACCACAATTACAATCCTCCATTACACACATTCGGCTATATTATCACTTCATTTCCACGCAAGCTTTTCTCCTCCATTGCAACTGCTCCAAATAGAGAGAAGCTAGCACATCTCAAACAAGGTTAAACGGTTCAAGATTTTCAGATTACATTACGCTGCACACCGCATGCAAAACAATATCGCTCCGCACTTCCCATTTATTAAACTGCGAAGCAGTGACAACCGACCGATCACCTATCTCATTTGCATTTATTTGCGCCCCGTCCGCAGTCGTATAGTCCCCCAATCGATTTGTTGATTAGACATTCGACATTTAACACACGGCGCACTCATGCCCCAACATACTCGTATCACGTTCAATTTGCGGTGAGTAACTGCAGAATGATAGCTATCTGCGACGATGATAGATATCCGCAGTCTCCGTCCAGTACAAATCAATTCCAAGTCTTATTCCAAGCACTTTCTAGACTCGCACTGGGTGCCAGAACAGCGCGCATCAGACAGTTGATTCTCTGGCCTTCGCCTGATGGCGGTGCGACGAGTGGAAATGTTTAAATAAATCTCCGCTTCGATGGCGCGCACATACTCGTACACTCTGAACACCGCCGCCGCCTTGAGGAATGTGTTAAATAAGATAAAAGACCACCACACCAGAGCCATGCAATTGGATGTAAGAAAACGCATTCGTCACGGATGCGCTGCTGCTGATGGAGATCGCCGTTCATTGGAAATGCATCTTCAAGACGAGTTTCGCCATCTTCGTCGTCGTTGTCGTCGTCGTCATTGGTGTCGTCTATGATGGAGATGGAGGAGCTGTGTACTTGAACTTTTCGGTGAAAAAAGGGTTTACATCTGGCTGTGTGGGACAGGTGACCGGAGACTCCATTGCAATTGCATAAAGACCTCAAGCGCGCGCGCCTCAAAGTCTCACCAGAAACCACTTGAAAAGCAAACTTGGCTTAACTGTTAATCTCTTCAGGTTCCATTGAAGAGTACGGAACAAAAAAACAACACAAAACACGAATGGTGTCCCGAAGCCTACACACTGTCTAGTGTCCACTGTCCACCAACGGGGGAAGCACTTCACTCCGTTCGAGTGCATGTTTGTACAGTGGACAGTGAGACAGAACAAGTATCACTGCAACTCATCGAAAGATACGGCCAGACAACAAACTGGTGGCGATATGCACCACAAATTCGCGGGGTTAAGAGTTCAAGTGGCCCAAAATGAACGTGGCCATCAACGGAATGAAACAAGAACGCCCTATATAAGAGCGCGCATCTAGTGCGAGCAATTTTTCTTTTACTTTTACTGTCGAGAAAGTTCCCCTACATGCATATTAGCTGATTTGTAATACCTGTCGACGCATCAGGGCATCTTTGTCATTTTTTTTTGTTACTTAATTTGTGTATCTTTTACGTGACAGTGCATAGATAATGTTCTGGAGAGTTGACAGATGTCACCTTTTCTTTCGCCGCCATGTATAGATGGGGCCAACCAGCAACCAGCAACCATGTGGGCGTAATTATGGTCAGAGGAATGTCTCTTTTGGTTTGGGGACGACCTAGATTGCTGTCTACTGACTAATGGTCGGTTAATGAATATATTCGCACTCGAATGATGATTTCCATGGTTTTTTTCCGCCGCCGAGCTGATGATGAGAATATTGCGTCTGCACAGGCAAAGACTGCGCGTAAGCTGTTTATAAATAGTTAGGCAGAGGAAAGTCTGCAATCATCGCACAAATGCCATTTCTTTGTGTCTGCGTGTGCTTATTTTGAAATTTACCTAATTAAGAGTGAATTTTCTCTTTTTTTGAGAACTGCGCCGGGAAGTACACTGATATTTAGGTGTAGGAAGATTCTAGCGCGCGTTGGGTTAAGCGATCCAATGAGATGTGTTGAAGATGATTTAAAGCGAACGCTATGGCATGAGTTACTTGTGAGGTAGTAATTAAGTATTTATGCACAGATCCGTTAAGGAAAGCCTCCTAACATATTGTTTAGTTGGGTCTAATAGATAGTGGGCCTTACTAATATATTTAATTTTTTACCTTTTCACTAAACATTTGGTAGGTCACAATGGCTATTTTATATAGAAAAATTCGCCATTTTAAGTTCTCAAAATCTGGCCTGGACAGTTAATATATGATTATTACTCCCGTTCTGTGTCTTCGTAAATGGGGTGGCATTCAAAAATGGCCTGCACTACCAATTAAGGGTGAACATTACATCACCTAGCAAACATTTTTCACTTTTTTGGCACAACTATAGATCTTCTACAAAAAATTCAATTGGCGCAACAGATCCGTAAGGACGCTGGTCTCTCATGGTCTCACAAAACGGGTGTAACAAAACACATTCCGGATCATTTGCCTTTTGATATTTATATTTTGTGAACCGTAGCACATTCTTTAAAACCAAAATTTAGTCGTAAAGTCTTTAGAAAAACCTTAAAGCTTTTTCCAAAATTTTTACAAGCAATTTTGTGGTTATTCCCCACACTTACGGGAAAACTAAACTTACCTACAACAAATTTGTAGTGATATGGACAATTTTGGATTTTTACTTCCTTAAAAGCGGTTGTCAAATTCTGAAGTGGTAGTTTGCGGTCAATTTATACAAAGGGTACACCTCCATCTGACCAAATTTTAAATGATGACTGATGAGCTCAGGCTTTAGCTTTAGACTCCTTTAGGTGATTATTTAAACGGGTAAATTCTTAAAGTGAATTGTTCGTATATATTAATTTTAGAATGGCTAGAATTTTGGGAGGGCGCAAGGAACTTCACTTGCTTTTGTTTCTTGGGAAGATTGTGCAGATATATTTACATATTTTCCAATATTTTGTGAATAAATAGTAGAATTTCTACCACTGGGCGAACTGGTCTGTCAGATTCTCCATTGACCTCCAGGAAGTAGTGTTTGTTTCGGGACGCTTCAGAGTCATTTTCCCTTGACTCTTCGTTTAGAAATCAGTGAGTTCGGACTCCTTTTAACCCTAGAAGATTAATGTTGCTGACTACACCTAATAAGCTAAACATTCGTCGATTCGACGATCTGTTCTAAAATATGTTTTTTTAAGCTTTGTTTAATAGATATGGTTCCATTTTTTTTTTCTGAAACATTAAGATTGTATAAAAATAAATAAAAAACTTGATTTTAATAAGTATATTCTAAATTTTTTTATTATTAAGCACACTTTTAAAAAACACAGCATTTGAAAAGAGAGAGCAAAATTAAGAATGCGACGTCGTCGAATCGACGAACATTAGCCTTCTAGGGTTAAAAATGTATGACGTTTTTGCTATAATTCAAAATTGCTTATCCTATTTGGTTGAGTTTGAAAGAATTTGTTTTTACCTAATTTGAGTTACAATAATTATATTGCTTATAAATAATATTAATCAGTAATTTAACGTAAACAATTAAATTCTTACAAACTTTGTGAGCGGGGAAAGTAGACAACGTATTTCTTTTAAGGAAGAAAAGAAAATATAAAGATCGGAATTGGACCGCTTTTTTCGGCCGTAACTCTTTTTCTTGGACTAATTCTGAAAATGCTCACAGGTAGCACTGCCAGAAAGTTTGGTAGAAACATATTGATGCATAAACTAACACTGCTGATACCTTTTTGGGCAGCAGCCTCGTTTAAAGGCCTTTATCCGCCGAAAAAAGTTGTTGCCACTAGTTTCAGAACAGCAGAGAGTAAGTGTTAATTTGTAGCCACTTTTTGACTCAGTGGTTAGTGCGTGTATTGACCTCGCATCCCACGCTTGGTCTATAGTCCAATACGGAACTTTTGCTCAAAAAAGATTTTTTTTCTGATTGAAACTGTGGACTCATTTCACAAGCTTTGTATAGACGCGACAGTATTATATATTTGTAAGGTCAATAAATAAAATAAATAGTTGGCGCTACAGGTCGGTAGGGACCCTGGGCCTAGCTTCTCGCAACCATTTGTTTTGTGTGAGTTTTTCATTTTTGGGACGAATGGAAGGGATCTACAATTTTATGCCGAGTCCAAACGGCTAATTGAGAAGCTTCTTCATGACAGTTATACTCTCGGATGTTTGTCAGACGTTCGCGAGAGGTGGCGCAGTGGAAAAAAACCTTGAGTTGAAATTTGGGTTTTCTCGGGATTCGAACCTGGGACCCCTCGCTTAGTAGTCCAACACACTAACCACTAAGCCACTGCGCCGACTAAGGTCACTTTGCAATAAATTTTGTTCAAAAAACAATAAACCACGAACATACATTTTCGAAACTTTGAACCTCTGCACTTAATATTCGAAACTCAACCTTACCACGTTTAAAAGGCCCTTTTAAGAAGCTTTGCATATTGATAGAAATGTAAAAATCGTTTATAGGCACCGTATCTCCAAAAATATAAAAAGATCATGAACTTGTTATAAACAGAAAAGTCCTATGCGACCCAGTCATGCTTTTTATGTGATCCAAATTTTAAACCCAATAATGGGTGGTATGAATAAAATGTAGCCATTGCTTTTAGTCAAACGAAATGTCACAATTGAAGCATTTGCTAAGTTTCTTATGAATAAAAACTGACTGGAGCTAACACTGACTTCTGGCATGTTCAAAAAGCTGAGCCACTTACCTTTTGCTCAGATCGTTAAGTATAAAACCTAGCAATTGCTACGAAATTCGAAGTATGCTATTTAGCGGACTCAGACCTTTTGCTAAATTGTTTGTACGCCGATTTTTAACATAAAACAATATAAGCATTGTGGATTTTCGATGTTTTACTTATAAAAAAGTTAAATTCTGTTTGTACACGAACACCAACAAAATACCTACGAAAAAAATTGCAATTGCTTCGTGTCACTCGAAGTATGAACTGCGGACTATTAGGCTAATATTTCTCACAGAAACAATTCCAAAACCTCTCGGTAATTCATTTCATAGTTCCTATTTAACTAATTGGCAAGAGTGTCAACAAATATTACCCACAGCCCTGTGATCGGAAATTGAATACAATCTTCGGTACCTGTAGAAGAAATGCAACATCAACATGCTATTTCATATTTGAACAATCTTATTCAATTTCAATTTTCACAAAAGTCGTTAGAATCACAAGGTTTGTTCCTTTAATTTTGTAAGTATGGAAAAGACTGTCAAAATGACAGTGGTTGGGATAAATTCCCTCGCAGAGAGACACACTTACGAAAAAGTTGGGGAACGCTTTTGTAGAAATCTATTTAAAATTGTTTAAATTTCTGATAAACTTGAGGAGTTTGCTAATTTGTTGGCGATATTAGTTAATTCATCTGTGCAGGGAAATAACTTTAAGGGCAATAACTTCACATGGGAAATAACTTTTATGTGAAGTTATTTCCCACGGAAAGTGGGCATTTTACAAAACTTGTGCTGAAGTTATTGCCCACTCTTAATAAGAAGTAACTTGGCATAAAAAAAGTGAAATTATTTCCCACTCGAGGTGAAGTTATTTCCCATGTAAAATTTTGTCCGTGATGTTATTTCTCTGACACGTTTCATCTAGCGATGAAAGTGATTTCGAATTAATCGGACTGCTCTTTGATGATTCCGAGTAAGTGGAAGAATTTGTACTGATTGAATTACAAGCATCCGAGAAGTGGAAAAAGCAAGACTACATTAAAAATTACATGGAGGAGATTGCCCTTCTTACAGTGAGGAAGGATTTCATCGCCTTTTTCGAAAAGAATCTTTTAAAATATTAATACGCAGGAAAAATAAACATAAATGCATTCGCATGCCAAAAAGGACAACAAATTTCCAAATGTCTGTTAATTGTCAGATGACTGTCAGCTTTTTTAGTTTTTACACCAAGAAATTTGTTAAAAATTCGTGAGATTCTCAGTGGATTGGTAATATCTTGCTCTCTTTTGCGAATTTTTCGAATCAAGGAACTGCATTGAGTAAAAATTCATAAATTCAAATTTACTGATCACGTTTGACAGGAACTGAAGGGCCAGTACAAACGTACAGCAAAGTAAATACTGTGTTCGAAATTTCGAACTTACTCTAGCAAAGTAGGTTTTATAATTCATACCGGTTCAAAGCAATTACTAAGGGCAAGGGCCCTTACTTTGCTACAACCTTTTGCTTAAAGCAAATGCTAGTTTTTAGTCACACGACCCAATGGGTGTGCAAAACAAGAGTGGGGCAAACATGGACGAAAAGCAACTTAGCTGAAGAGGTACTCCGGTTTTATCTGAAAAAAAATATATATACAGGCACGGTCAACAAGAAAATGTAAAACAAATATTGAGTACAGTGGTGACTGCTAGTAACCGTATGATGCTCATTGATTAGCGTGTTGGACCATTGTGCCAGATTCAACCTAAAGTCAATCATGATCTAAGATTCCACTCCATTCAAAATCGAAGTCACTCAAACTATTACTCGTGAGACCTAGGGCCTGTACGGACCAGTTCATTGATTTTATTTTTCTATCTATTCAACCTCAATATTGGCATTCATGTTAACTATGAGACTAACCAAGCTCAACTCGTTACAGACTCACAGGATATCATGTTCATAGTTCTTATGCCCGCTTAAGCCTTTTTTAGTAGTAGGTAGTAGCCTCGCATACATTTCCGACTTTAGTTTTCTCCTCCCGCTTGTGAGCATTTTACAACCGATTTGTTCCATATTTCACATCGGTGGACACATTTGCATGGAGTGAACGCATCTAGGTTTGTTTATTTTTCTATTTCTACCGTTGGTTGTTCCCAAGCTCAATCCATCTCTAATCCGAAGCTGTTTTGTGCGTGTGCATCTGGTAAAACTGTTTACGATGTCTTCGCCGTCTTTTCTGAGCAGTGGGACACTATTTTTTCAAAATAAAATTCGCTTATTTGGTATGCAAGAGTGGCACACTGCCGTCGCAGCCGCCCGCCACAACATATACAGTGAATCAGGCGGTGCGCACTCCCTACACCATTACGTGGTTCTATTTGCATTTTCATTTCACGGATACACAACACACTCGTATACAATATCCACTGCACAACATACCGAGTATGTAATGTAGTGAAACACTTTTTACTTTTCGTTTCTTTTTTTTGCGCGTGTGTGTGTTGTGCGCCTTTTGTTGAAATTTATTTATTTTCTGGAACACTTCTTGTCGTTGAAAAATTTAAATTTCCCAATACCGTATGCGATGCATACTGAGCACCATTAACATTGGAACACATTTCCTGCAACGTTTTTCAATTTCACTTGGCTGCGAGGTGGTTGTGTGAAAAATGAAATCCGCCATGGGGTGCAGCGGCGTGTTCACTTGTGTTTTCCGTTTTCCCCCATCCCAGATCCGGATAGCGTCGACTGTGGGTCATTGAAATTGCATTACCGCGTTACGCGTAAACGGCCAATAAACAGATGTAGATACTGTACCGTTTGGGCTTGTAAACGATTTGAAGACCACGCCATTTTTTGGGGGGTAATGATGGATGCCTTTGTTGCAGGTAAGCGTGTGACAATTGTGACGCCATTGTGGTCTATTGTGTCTTGTGTGAGCTGTGTCTGTTTACTTTTGCAAATATTTTTTTAATAGCATAGGCTGGCATTGTGTTATTTCAAGGTCTGTGTGCGCGCCGTGCGAGAGTGGGTGTTGAAAAGCCAATTAATCGCATAAGGGGATTAAGTTCAATAAATGTAGCTGTCTGGCCCGAATGTCGTTTGACATAATTTTTCATGTTTATCTCGCATTTTTTGTTGGGCAGCTGGGTTTAGTGTCGGCAATGGTTTTGTGAAATTTATCGCCCGTCATCTGTTTTAGATCTGCGGCAGTGGAGAGTTGAATTTGTACAGCACGAAGCCATTCTCTATAAAAGGGTAGACTTAGGTGAGGCTACAGGCCCGCGTGGAGCTGGGTCTAACGAAAGGTGAAATAATCAAGATATTTAGTAGACTCGTTAAATGATGGTCACAGCAGGAACAGACTTCAACTTCAACAAGTTTGTGATCCTTCTTCGAATGAAGATGAGCTTAAAGCTGAAGATCGGTCCACGATCGGTAGTCATTTGTCAAACAGTGCTACGAACAAAAAAAGGCTGACATGAAACTTCTGTTAGAACATACTTGAAAAAATGTGTGCGAAATTCGCAAGGGGTACACACGACATAAGTGATAGAATAAAGACTGACACTTGTGTGTTTGGCAATAGCAACCGAATTCGTTGAAAAGTTGAAATGTGTTAAGCGGGAGACGAAAATAAAATAGAGTCACTAAAGAGTTACACACGGCACCGGCAAACGGGTTAGAACATCAGAATAAGCTGCTATAACTACAAGGTAGTTACGGACCCTTTTAGATAAACAATATCAACTCAGAACTAGAGATACGTTTTTCAATAGCTGTTTCTTTAACCTAAGACCACAATTTAGTTTGGAGATCTTGTCAAAAAGCCTAAAGGAGGCTCTATGGAAGGCTCTCATCACGTGATATATGGCGCCGAAGTATGGGCGCTAGAAAACACCGGATTGAATGCAAATTTAAATTGTGTTAACGGTTCCGTTTCTGATAAAAAGATTTATCAATAAACTCTTCTAGCTGTACACCAAAATTACCCCGGCTAAAAATTTGTGGACTAGGCTTAGATGAAAGAAGATAGATTGAGCAAATGGACTCTAACCAACGCTCCGGCCCGTAGAGTCTTCGACTGCAAAACTGTGACGCATTGCAGTATGTACAGAAAGACGAGGAAGACGTTTTCTTAGAAATAAAAGGCGAACTTCCAAGACTGTTTAGAGTGCACAACTAAAGGCAGATGACCGAAGGCAAAGCCAGTTTGAGAGACTTGGTGTAATTTAGGCTTAGATCATCTCAGGATTGTATGTTGTTCCCTTTTACAATGAGAGCTCATTACGAAATAGTGTAACGACGAACTAAAAGCGCTCTACGACGACGGCTTGTTTCGAATGTGAAAGTTTTGTGCGATCCAGTCATGAGTTTCCAATATTTTCCCCACGCTATAATTTTAAGCATTTGTAAGAGTCACATTTGGAGATGATTTAAAGCTTGAGTAAAAACGAGAAGAATGGTATCTAGGTTTCATTGTCAAATGAAGTTTTGAAAATTATTTCCCCTGGACTACAACCAACAATAATTTATGTGCAAAATCAATACCTACCTTTCTAGAACATTGTTTTGGCTGTGTGCAAGCTTTATAAGTTCGCTTTTCCGAGACAAATCATTTGTGATTTCGTTGTTTACAGTAGAAAGGTTTTGGGTCTAAGCTTCGTAGTGAAGTGTTCTTTTTCCTCCCAAGAAAAGAAAATAAAACCCGGCCCTGGGCCACTAAAACCTTTGCGAAACCTCTTCTTGTCCGTTCATCGGCTAATTCATTTCGTTTCAGGACACCCACCATGTTTTTCTTTTGTAATAAGTTTTACAGGGAGTCGGAAAGGTGCAGGACTGATTTGACTTGATCCAAATTCAAGCTTAGAGTATGTTAAAGCCGCCTGACTTTTCATGAATAAGTGGATAATGCCTGCAAACGCATTTGAAAAGCACGGCCTTCAGATTGAAGGTCTGTACGACTTTTATGCAGAGACTTGAAAATTGTGACCTTAGGGGAGACAGATCTCGTATCCAGTCTCAACTTTAATTCTATCCACATATACCATAAGTTGCCATTAAAAGTTGTTGCGTGTTTTTTGAAGCCCAACTTATCTCCGCTTTGGGATCACTCTTCACTGTATTGAAGCTCAAAATTTCATGTAATTCGTCGTCTAAAATGTAGTCAAAGAGAAGGTTTATTTGGTCCATATGATCCGTTTAACTCACCTCCTGTGCTGTAAACTGTTGTCATTGTTGTACAAATGTTTGAAGTGCTATTGGTCCGATGATCTGTAAGTTAGAGATAAACCCTTTCGAAACCCTTGACTGAATTTTCTGCTCCCGTTCTCTTCATGGGTGCTGATTAATCAGAGTCCTTCCACCATTTACTTCTTCCTAATACTGGCGCCTTTATAGCCTTTTGGATAGAAAACATTAAAATTTAACGGCCACCTTCACACGCTTCCCTGAAGTAGCTATATACAATATACCCTCCCCCCGTCCAACGATAAACAACAAATCGCATATCGTAAACCACATATCACATGCGGACAATAGTTATACACTTGATAACTCCATAGCTCCATATTCCGACTGCGCGTCCCTCCCTCTGTCCATCTTGAAGCCCCCTATGGGACACAATATAAAATAGAAATCGCGGTACCGAAACAATAAAACTACCAGTACCGCCAGAATGACGCAAAAGGCAAAAAAAATCACAAAATTACATGATTGCCATCTTGATCGCAGGCGAACACTATAAAACACTACAACAATGTCGGACGGACCATTACGCGGTCAAAATAACGAGCTAGTTGTTTAGTCAGTGGCGTTTGACTCGCTGTCACTGAATGGGGGAGAACGCGTCTTATTTCTATCTTTCGTTCTTACTTCTCGCTTACTCAGTAAATGACATCCGATGCGAGTTCTTTTTACTGCCGCAATTTTGCGGCCAACCTCTAATGAGTCGGCGGACGCTCGGGCTCAGGCGGTCAGGTCTCAGCTCTCACTCACTTCGATAGTACCGGCAGAATGGTTCTTTTTGTAAAAGCCCAAATTATCTACGAAAATCTCACGGTGAAGTTAACTAGTTAACTAGTACATTAAATTTGCGGGTAATAAATCTTTAGCTGTGTACGAGTCGGACGGAGAAAACACACTCCGCCGTCCCCTCCCTGCCGGCCAGCAAGAGTAATCTAGTTTGTTGGAGCGACGGACTGCGAGGAGTATCTGTGTACTGTGTGTCTTGTTGCACGTTTAAGATGGAGGCGAGATGTGCTGTTTATTTAGCAGTGTAGACTACGTGACTTAATTACATGATTTTGCAAGAATATAGCGCAGGCAAAAAATGTTTTTTTGTCTTGCTTGGTTTTTTTTTTTTTTTGTGTTTTACTTAAAGTGCTCGCACTTTGGACACAATAGATACGGGCAGTTTGATTGAGGAACAAATTGGGTCATCCGAAGCAGAGGTATTTGATGGAACACCTTCTATTTTTTGCTATACATACTTGAGTATGGGTGGATGTCTTTTAATATTCGTAGCGACAGGTTTTTGCACCCCCTTCGGAAAGTGTGGAATTTTAATTACCGCCAAACTGCAATTAGGACTGATGTGTGAATCGACTGCAAGAATAATGAAATAGGTTGCAATAGCCTGTGTTGCCATATCGTGGAATTTAATCCTTTTGGTTAGAGTTTCGACGTCCGAAAAGCCTTCCGTGGGAAAAAGGCCTTTTTTTATACGGTTCAAAGGTTCACGGGTTCAAAGGTTCAAAGGTTCAAAGGTTCAGGGGTTCAAAGGTTCAAAGGTTCAAAGGTTCAAAGGTTCAAAGGTTCAAAGGTTCAAAGGTTCAAAGGTTCAAAGGTTCAAAGGTTCAAAGGTTCACGGGTTCAAAGGTTAAAATTTTCGAAGGTTCAAGGGTTCAAAGGTCCAAAGGTTCAAATTTTCAAAGGTTCAAAGGTTCAACGGTTCAAACGATCAAAGGTTCAAATGTTCAAAGGTTCAAAGGTTCAAAGGTTCAAAGGTTCAAAGGTTCAAAGGATCAAAGGTTCAAATGTTCAAAGGTTCAAAGGTTCAAAGGTTCAAAGATTCAAAGGTTCAAAGGTTCCAAGGTTCACGGGTTCAAAGGTTCAAAGGTTCAAGGGTTTAAAGGTTCAAAGGTTCAAAGGTTCACGGGTTCAAAGGTTCAAATGTTCAAAGGTTCAAAAGTTCAAGGGTTCGAAGGTTCACGGGTTCAAAGGTTCAAAGGTTCAAAGGTTCAAAGGTTCAAGGGTTCAATGGTTCAAGGCTTCAAAGGTTCAAAGGTTCAAGGGCTCAAAGGTTCAAAGGTTCAAAGGTTTAAAGGTTCAAAGGTTCAAAGGTTCAAAGGTTCAAAGGTTCAAAGGTTCAAAGGTTCAAAGGTTCAAAGGTTCAAAGGTTCAAGGATTCAAAAGTTCAAGGGCTCACAGGTTCAAGGGCTCAAAGGTTCAAGGGTTCAAAGGTTCAAAGGTTCAAAGGTTCAAAGGTTCAAAGGTTCAAAGGTTCAAAGGTTCAAAGGTTCAAAGGTTCAAAGGTTCAAAGGTTCAAAGGTTCAAAGGTTCAAAGGTTCAAAGGTTCAGAGGTTCAAAAGTTCAAAGGTTCAAAGGTTCAAGAGTTCAAAGGTTCAAGGGCTCAAAGGTTCAAAGGTTTAAAGGTTCACGGGTTCAAAAGTTCAGGGGTTCAAAGGTTCAAATTTTCAAAGGTTCAAGGGTTCAAATTTTCAAAGGTTCAAAGGTTCAAAGGTTCAAAGGTCCAAGGGTTCAAAGGTTCAAAGGTTCAAAGGTTCAAAGGTTCAAAGGTTCAAAGGTTCAAGGGTTCAAAAGTTCAAGGGCTCACAGGTTCAAGGGCTCAAAGGTTCAAGGGTTCAAAGGTTCAAAGGTTCAAAGGTTCAAAGGTTCAAAGGTTCAAAGGTTCAAAGGTTCAAAGGTTCAAAGGTTCAAAGGTTCAAAGGTTCAAAGGTTCAAAGGTTCAAAGGTTCAAAGGTTCAAAGGTTCAAAGGTTCAAAGGTTCAAAGGTTCAAAGGTTCAAAAGTTCAAAGGTTCAAAGGTTCAAGAGTTCAAAGGTTCAAGGGCTCAAAGGTTCAAAGGTTTAAAGTTCACGGGTTCAAAAGTTCACGGGTTCAAAGGTTCAAATTTTCAAAGGTTCAAGGGTTCAAATTTTCAAAGGTTCAAAGGTTCAAAGGTTCAAAGGTTCAAGGGTTCAAAGGTTCAAAGGTTCAAAGGTTCAAAGGTTCAAAGGTTCAAAGGTTCAAAGGTTCAAAGGTTCAAAGGTTCAAAGGTTCAAAGGTTCAAAGGTTCAAAGGTTCAAAGGTTCAAAGGTTCAAAGGTTCAAAGGTTCAAAGGTTCAAAAGTTCAAAGGTTCAAAGGTTCAAAGGTTCAACGGTTCAAAGGATCAAAGGTTCAAATGTTCAAAGGTTCAAAGGTTCAAACGTTCAAAGGTTCAAAGGTTCAAATGTTCAAAGGTTCAAACGTTCAAAGGTTCAAAGGTTCAAGAGTTCAAAGGTTCAAATTTTCAAGGGTTCAAAGCTTCAAGGGCTCAAAGGTTCAAAGGTTCAAAGGTTCAAAGGTTCACGGGTTCAAAGGTTCACGGGTTCAAAGGTTCAAGTTTTCAAAGGTTCAAGGGTTCAAATTTTCAAAGGTTCAAAGGTTCAAAGGTTCAAGGGTTCAAAGGTTCAAAGGTTCAAAGGTTCAAAGGTTCAAAGGTTCAAAGGTTCAAAGGTTCAAAGGTTCAAAAGTTCAGAGGTTCAAAGGTTCAAGAGTTCAAAGGTTCAAGGGTTCAGAGGTTCAAAGGTTCAAAGGTTCAAAGGTTCAAAGGTTCAAAGGTTCAAAGGTTCAAAGGTTCGAAGGTTCAAAGGTTCAAAGGTTCAAAAGTTCAGAGGTTCAAAGGTTCACGGGTTCAAAGGTTCAAATTTTCAAAGGTTCAAGGGTTCAAATTTTCAAAGGTTCAAAGGTTCAAAAGTTCAAGGGCTCACAGGTTCAAGGGCTCAAAGGTTCAAGGGTTCAGAGGTTCAAAGGTTCAAAGGTTCAAAGGTTCAAAGGTTCAAAGGTTCAAAGGTTCAAAGGTTCAAAGGTTCAAAGGTTCAAAGGTTCAAAGGTTCGAAGGTTCAAAGGTTCAAAGGTTCAAAAGTTCAGAGGTTCAAAGGTTCACGGGTTCAAAGGTTCAAATTTTCAAAGGTTCAAAGGTTCAAAGGTTCAAAGGTTCAAAGGAACAAAGGTTCAAAGGTTCAAAGGTTCAAAGGTTCAAAGGTTCAAAGGTTCAAAGGTTCAAAGGTTCAAAGGTTCAAAGGTTCAAAGGTTCAAAGGTTCAAAGGTTCAAAGGTTCAAAGGTTCAAAGGTTCAAGGGTTCAAAAGTTCAAGGGCTCACAGGTTCAAGGGCTCAAAGGTTCAAGGGTTCAAAGGTTCAAAGGTTCAAAGGTTCAAAGGTTCAAGGGTTCAAAAGTTCAAGGGCTCACAGGTTCAAGGGCTCAAAGGTTCAAGGGTTCAGAGGTTCAAAGGTTCAAAGGTTCAAAGGTTCAAAGGTTCAAAGGTTCAAAGGTTCAAAGGAACAAAGGTTCAAAGGTTCAAAGGTTCAAAGGTTCAAAGGTTCAAAGGAACAAAGGTTCAAAGGTTCAAAGGTTCAAAGGTTCAAAGGTTCAAAGGTTCAAGGGTTCAAAAGTTCAAGGGCTCACAGGTTCAAGGGCTCAAAGGTTCAAGGGTTCAAAGGTTCAAAGGTTCAAAGGTTCAAAGGTTCAAAGGTTCAAAGGTTCAAAGGTTCAAGGGTTCAAAAGTTCAAGGGCTCACAGGTTCAAGGGCTCAAAGGTTCAAGGGTTCAGAGGTTCAAAGGTTCAAAGGTTCAAAGGTTCAAAGGTTCAAAGGTTCGAAGGTTCAAAGGTTCAAAGGTTCAAAAGTTCAGAGGTTCAAAGGTTCACGGGTTCAAAGGATCAAATTTTCAAAGGTTCAAGGGTTCAAATTTTCAAAGGTTCAAAGGTTCAAAAGTTCAAGGGCTCACAGGTTCAAGGGCTCAAAGGTTCAAGGGTTCAGAGGTTCAAAGGTTCAAAGGTTCAAAGGTTCAAAGGTTCAAAGGTTCAAAGGTTCAAAGGTTCAAATTTTCAAAGGTTCAAAGGTTCAAAGGTTCAAAGGTTCAAAGGAACAAAGGTTCAAAGGTTCAAAGGTTCAAAGGTTCAAAGGTTCAAAGGTTCAAGGGTTCAAAAGTTCAAGGGCTCACAGGTTCAAGGGCTCAAAGGTTCAAGGGTTCAAAGGTTTAAAGGTTCAAAGGTTCAAAGGTTCAAAGGTTCAAAGGTTCAAAGGAACAAAGGTTCAAAGGTTCAAAGGTTCAAAGGTTCAAAGGTTCAAAGGTTCAAAGGTTCAAAGGTTCAAAGGTTCAAAGGTTCAAAGGTTCAAAGGTTCAAAGGTTCAAAGGTTCAAAGGTTCAAAGGTTCAAAGGTTCAAAGGAACAAAGGTTCAAAGGTTCAAAGGTTCAAAGGTTCAAAGGTTCAAAGGTTCAAAGGTTCAAAGGTTCAAAGGTTCAAAGGTTCAAAGGTTCAAAGGTTCAAAGGTTCAAGGGTTCAAAAGTTCAAGGGCTCACAGGTTCAAGGGCTCAAAGGTTCAAGGGTTCAAGGGTTCAAAGGTTCAAAGGTTCAAAGGTTCAAAGGTTCAAAGGTTCAAAGGATCAAAGGTTCAAAGGAACAAAGGTTCAAAGGTTCAAAGGTTCAAAGGTTCAAAGGTTCAAAGGTTCAAAGGTTCAAAGGTTCAAAGGTTCAAAGGTTCAAAGGTTCAAAGGTTCAAAGGTTCAAAGGTTCAAAGGTTCAAAGGTTCAAAGGTTCAAAGGTTCAAAGGTTCAAAGGTTCAAGAGTTCAAAGGTTCAAAGGTTCAAAGGTTCAAAGGTTCAAAGGTTCAAAGTTTCAAAAGTTCAAATGTTCAAAGGTCCAAGGTTCAAAGGTTCAAAGATTCAAAGGTTCAAAGGTTCCAAGGTTCACGGGTTCAAAGGTTCAAAGGTTCACGGGTTCAAAGGTTCAAATGTTCAAAGGTTCAAAAGTTCAAGGGTTCAAAGGTTCACGGGTTCAAAGGTTCAAAGGTTCAAGGGTTCAAAGGTTCAAGGCTTCAACGGTTTAAAAGTATAAGGGCTCAAAGGTTCAAAGGTTCAAAGGTTCAAAGGTGCAAAGGTTCAAAGGTTCAAAGGTTCAAAGGTTCAAAAGTTCAGAGGTTCAAAGGTTCAAAGGTTCAAAAGTTCAAGGGCTCACAGGTTCAAGGGCTCAAAGGTTCAAGGGTTCAAAGGTTCAAAGGTTCAAAGGTTCAAAGGTTCAAAGGTTCAAAGGTTCAAAGGTTCAAAGGTTCAAAAGTTCAGAGGTTCAAAGGTTCAAGAGTTCAAAGGTTCAAGGGCTCAAAGGTTCAAAAGTTCAAAGGTTCAAAGGTTCAAGGGTTCAAAAGTTCAAGGGCTCACAGGTTCAAGGGCTCAAAGGTTCAAGGGTTCAAAGGTTCAAAGGTTCGAAGGTTCAAAGGTTCAAAGGTTCAAAGGTTCGAAGGTTCAAAGGTTCAAAGGTTCAAAGGTTCAAAAGTTCAGAGGTTCAAAGGTTCACGGGTTCAAAGGTTCAAATTTTCAAAGGTTCAAGGGTTCAAATTTTCAAAGGTTCAAAGGTTCAAAGGTTCAAAGGTTCAAAGTTTCAAAGATTCAAAGGTTCCAAGGTTCACGGGTTCAAAGGTTCAAAGGTTCAAGGGTTTAAAGGTTCAAAGGTTCAAAGCTTCACGGGTTCAAAGGTTGAAATGTTCAAAGGTTCAAAGGTTCAAAGGTTCAAAGGTTCAAAGGTTCAAAGGTTCAAAGGTTCAAAGGTTCAAAGGTTCAAAGGTTCAAAGGTTCAAAGGTTCAAAGGTTCAAAGGTTCAAAGGCTCAAAGGTTCAAAGGTTCAAGGGTTCAAAAGTTCAAGGGCTCACAGGTTCAAGGGCTCAAAGGTTCAAGGGTTCAAATGTTCAAAGGTTCAAAGGTTCAAAGGTTCAAAGGTTCAAAGGTTCAAAGGTTCAAAGGTTCAAAGGTTCAAAGGTTCAAAGGTTCAAAGGTTCAAAGGTTCAAAGGTTCAAAGGTTCAAAGGTTCAAAGGTTCAAAGGTTCAAAGGTTCAAAGATTCAAAGGTTCAAAGGTTCAAAGGTTCAAAGGTTCAAAGGTTCAAAGGTTCAAAGGTTCAAAGGTTCAAGAGTTCAAAGGTTCAAAGGTTCAAAGGTTCAAAGGTTCAAAGGTTCAAAGGTTCAAAGGTTCAAAGGTTCAACGGTTCAAAGGATCAAAGGTTCAAATGTTCAACTGTTCAAAGGTTCAAATTTTCAACGGTTCAAAGGATCAAAGGTTCAAATGTTCAAAGGTTCAAAGGTTCAAAAGTTCAAATGTTCAAAGGTCCAAGGTTCAAAGGTTCAGAGGTTCAAAGGTTCAAAGGTTCAAAGGTTCAAAGGTTCAAAGGTTCAAAAGTTCAAAGGTTCAAAGGTTCAAAGGTTCAAAGGTTCAAAGGTTCAAAGGTTCAAAGGTTCAAAGGCTCAAAGGTTCAAGGGTTCAAGGGTTCAAAGGTTCAAAGGTTCAAAGGTTCAAAGGTTCAAAGGTTCAAAGGTTCACGGGTTCAAAGGTTAAAATTTTCAAAGGTTCAAATGTTCAAGGGTTCAAAGGTTCAAATTTTCAAAGGTTCAAAGGTTCAAAGGTTCAAAGGTTCAAAGGTTCAAAGGTTCAAAGGTTCAAAGGTTCAAAGGTTCAAAGGTTCAAAGGTTCAAAGGTTTAAAGGTTCAAAGGTTCAAAGGTTCAAAGGTTCAAAGGTTCAAAGGTTCAAAGGTTCAAAGGTTCAATAGTTCAAAGTTTCAAAGGTTCAAAGGTTCAAAGGTTCAAAGGTTCAAAGGTTCAAAGGTTCAAAGGTTCAAAGGTTCAAAGGTTCAAAGGTTCAAAGGTTCAAAGGTTCAAAGGTTCAAAGGTTCAAAGGTTCAAAGGTTCAAAGGTTCAAAGGTTCAAAGGTTCAAAGGTTCAAAGGTTCAAAGGTTCAAAAGTTCAAAGGTTCAAAGGTTCAAAGGTTCAAAGGTTCAAAGGTTCAAAGGTTCAAAGGTTCAAAGGTTCAAAGGTTCAAAGGTTCAAAGGTTCAAAGGTTCAAAGGTTCAAAGGTTCAAAGGTTCAAAGGTTCAAAGGTTCAAAGGTTCAAAGGTTCAAAGGTTCAAGAGTTCAAAGGTTCAAAGGTTCAAAGGTTCAAAGGTTCAAAGGTTCAAAGGTTCAAAGGTTCAAAGGTTCAAAGGTTCAAAGGTTCAAAGGTTCAAAGGTTCAACGGTTCAAAGGTTCAAGGGTTCAAAGGTTCAAAGGTTCAAAGGTTCAAAGGTTCAAAGGTTCAAAGGTTCACGGGTTCAAAGGTTCAAATTTTCAAAGGTTCAAATGTTCAAGGGTTCAAAGGTTCAAGGGTTCAAAGGTTCAAATTTTCAAAGGTTCAAAGGTTCAAAGGTTCAAGGGTTCAAAGATTCAAAGGTTCAAAGGTTCAAAGGTTCAATAGTTCAAAGTTTCAAAGGTTCAAAGGTTCAAAGGTTCAAAGGTTCAAAGGTTCAAAGGTTCAAAGGTTCAAAGGTTCAAAGGTTCAAAGGTTCAAAGGTTCAAAGGTTCAAAGGTTCAAAGGTTCAAAGGTTCAAAGGTTCAAAGGTTCAAGGGTTCAAAGGTTCAAGAGTTCAAAGGTTCAAAGGTTCAAAGGTTCAAAGGCTCAAAGGTTCAAGGGTTCAAAGGTTCAAAGGTTCAAAGGTTCAAAGGTTCAAAGGTTCAAAGGTTCAAAGGTTCAAAGGTTCAAAGGTTCAAAGGTTCAAGGGTTCAAAGGTTCAAGAGTTCAAAGGTTCAAAGGTTCAAAGGTTCAAAGGCTCAAAGGTTCAAAGGTTCAAGAGTTCAAAGGTTCAAAGGTTCAAAGGTTCAAAGGTTCAAAGGTTCAAAGGTTCAAAGGTTCAAAGGTTCAACGGTTCAAAGGTACAAGGGTTCAAAGGTTCAAAGGTTCAAAGGTTCAAAGGTTCAAAGGTTCAAAGGTTCACGGGTTCAAAGGTTCAAATTTTCAAAGGTTCAAATGTTCAAGGGTTCAAAGGTTCAAGGGTTCAAAGGTTCAAATTTTCAAAGGTTCAAAGGTTCAAAAGTTCAAGGGTTCAAAGATTCAAAGGTTCAAAGGTTCAAAGGTTCAAAGGTTCAAAGGTTCAAAGGTTCAATAGTTCAAAGTTTCAAAGGTTCAAAGGTTCATAGGTTCAATGGTTCAAAGGTTCAAGAGTTCAAATTTTCAAAAGTTCAAAGGTTCAAGGGCTCAAAGGTTCAAAGGTTCAAAGGTTCAAAGGTTCAAAGGTTCAAAGGTTCAAAGGTTCAAAGGTTCAAAGGTTCAAAGGTTCAAAAGTTCAAAGGTTCAAAGGTTCAAAGGTTCAAAGGTTCAAAGGTTCAAAGGTTCAAAGGTTCAAAGGCTCAAAGGTTCAAGGGTTCAAGGGTTCAAAGGTTCAAAGGTTCAAAGGTTCAAAGGTTCAAAGGTTCAAAGGTTCACGGGTTCAAAGGTTAAAATTTTCAAAGGTTCAAATGTTCAAGGGTTCAAAGGTTCAAATTTTCAAAGGTTCAAAGGTTCAAAGGTTCAAGAGTTCAAAGGTTCAAAGGTTCAAAGGTTCAAGGGTTCAAAGGTTCAAGGGTTCAAAGGTTCAAAGGTTCAAAGGTTCAAAGGTTCAAGGGTTCAAAGATTCAAAGGTTCAAAGGTTCAAAGGTTCAATAGTTCAAAAGTTCAATGGTTCAAAGGTTCAAAAGTTCACGGGTTCAAAAGTTAAAATTTTCAAAGGTTCAAGGGTTCAAAGGTTCAAGGGTTCAAAGGTTCAAGGATTCAAAGGTTCAAAGGTTCAAAGGTTCAAAGGTTCAAAGGTTCAAAGGTTCAAAGGTTCAAAGGTTCAAAGGTTCAAAGGTTCAAAGGTTCAAAGGTTCAAAGGTTCAAAGTTTCAAGGGTTCAAGGGTTCAAAGGTTCAAAGGTTCAAAGGTTCAAAGGTTCAAAGGTTAAAATTTTCAAAGGTTCAAATGTTCAAGGGTTCAAAGGTTCAAATTTTCAAAGGTTCAAAGGTTCAAAGGTTCAAAGGTTCAAGAGTTCAAAGGTTCAAAGGTTCAAAGGTTCAAGGGTTCAAAGGTTCAAGGGTTCAAAGGTTCAAAGGTTTAAAGTTTCAAAGGTTCAAGGGTTCAAAGATTCAAAGGTTCAATAGTTCAAAAGTTCAATGGTTCAAAGGTTCAAAGGTTCAAAGGTTCAAAGGTTCAAAGGTTCAAAGGTTCAAAGGTTCAAAGTTTCAAAGGTTCAAAGGTTCAAAGGTTCAAAGGTTCAAAGGTTCAAAGGTTCAAAGGTTCAAAGGTTCAAAGGTTCAAAGGTTCAATAGTTCAAAGTTTCAAAGGTTCAAAGGTTCAAAGGTTCAAAGGTTCAAAGGTTCAAAGGTTCAAAGGTTCAAAGGTTCAAAGGTTCAAAGGTTCAAAGGTTCAAAGGTTCAAAGGTTCAAAGGTTCAAAGGTTCAAAGGTTCAAAGGTTCAAAGGTTCAAAGTTTCAAAGGTTCAAAGGTTCAAAGGTTCAAATGTTCAGGGGTTCAAATGTTCAGGGGTTCAAAGGTTCAGGGGTTCAAAGGTTCAAAGGTTCAAAGGTTCAAAGGTTCAAAGGTTCAAAGGTTCAAAGGGTCAAAGGTTCAAAGGTTCAAAGGTTCAAAGGTTCAAAGGTTCAAAGGTTCAAAGGCTCAAAGGTTCAAGGGTTCAAAGGTTCAAAGGTTCAAAGGTTCAAAGGTTCAAAGGTTCAAAGGTTCAAAGGTTCAAAGGTTCAAAGGTTCAAAGGTTCAAGGGTTCAAAGGTTCAAGAGTTCAAAGGTTCAAAGGTTCAAAGGTTCAAAGGCTCAAAGGTTCAAAGGTTCAAGAGTTCAAAGGTTCAAAGGTTCAAAGGTTCAAAGGTTCAAAGGTTCACGGGTTCAAAAGTTAAAATTTTCAAAGGTTCAAGCGTTCAAAGGTTCAAGGGTTCAAAGGTTCAAGGATTCAAAGGTTCAAGGGTTCAAGGGTTCAAAGGTTCAAAGGTTCAAAGGTTCAAAGGTTCAAAGGTTCAAAGGTTCAAAGGTTCAAAGGTTCAAAGGTTCAAAGGTTCAAAGGTTCAAAGGTTCAAAGGTTCAAAGGTTCAAAGGTTCAAAGGTTCAAAGGTTCAAAGGTTCAAAGGTTCAAAGGTTCAAAGGTTCAAAGGTTCAAGAGTTCAAAGGTTCAAGTGTTCAAAGGTTCAAAGGTTCAAAGGTTCAAAGGTTCAAAGGTTCAAAGGTTCAAAGGTTCAAAGGTTCAAAGGTTCAAAGGTTCAAAGGTTCAAAGGTTCAAAGGTTCAAAGGTTCAAAGGTTCAAAGGTTCAAAGGTTCAAAGGTTCAAAGGTTCAAAGGTTCAAAGGTTCAAAGGTTCAAAGGTTCAAAGGTTCAAAGGTTCAAAGGTTCAAAGGTTCAAAGGTTCAAAGGTTCAAGGGTTCAAAGGTTCAAAGGTTCAAAGGTTCAAAGGTTCAAAGGTTCAAAGGTTCAAAGGTTCAAAGGTTCAAAGGTTCAAAGGTTCAAAGGTTCAAAGGTTCAAAGGTTCAAAGGTTCAAAGGTTCAAAGGTTCAAGGGTTCAAAGGTTCAAAGGTTCAAAGGTTCAAAGGTTCAAAGGTTCAAAGGTTCAAAGGTTCAAAGGTTCAAAGGTTCAAAGGTTCAAAGGTTCAAAGGTTCAAAGGTTCAAAGGTTCAAAGGTTCAAAGGTTCAAAGGTTCAAAGGTTCAAAGGTTCAAAGGTTCAAAGGTTCAAAGGTTCAAAGGTTCAAAGGTTCAAAGGTTCAAAGGTTTAAGGGTTCAAAGGTTCAAGGGTTCAAAGGTTCAAAGGTTTAAAGGTTCAAAGGTTCAAGGGTTCAAAGATTCAAAGGTTCAATAGTTCAAAAGTTCAATGGTTCAAAGGTTCAAAGGTTCAAAGGTTCACGGGTTCAAAAGTTAAAATTTTCAAAGGTTCAAGCGTTCAAAGGTTCAAGGGTTCAAAGGTTCAAGGATTCAAAGGTTCAAGGGTTCAAGGGTTCAAAGGTTCAAAGGTTCAAAGGTTCAAAGGTTCAAAGGTTCAAAGGTTCAAAGGTTCAAAGGTTCAAAGGTTCAAAGGTTCAAAGGTTCAAAGGTTCAAAGGTTCAAAGGTTCAAAGGTTCAAAGGTTCAAAGGTTCAAAGGTTCAAAGGTTCAAAGGTTCAAAGGTTCAAAGGTTCAAAGGTTCAAAGGTTCAAAGGTTCAAGAGTTCAAAGGTTCAAAGGTTCAAGAGTTCAAAGGTTCAAAGGTTCAAAGGTTCAAGGGTTCAAAGGTTCAAAGGTTCAAAGGTTCAAAGGTTCAAAGGTTCAAAGGTTCAAAGGTTCAAAGGTTCAAAGGTTCAAAGGTTCAAAGGTTCAAAGGTTCAAAGGTTCAAAGGTTCAAAGGTTCAAAGGTTCAAAGGTTCAAGAGTTCAAAGGTTCAAAGGTTCAAGAGTTCAAAGGTTCAAAGGTTCAAAGGTTCAAAGGTTCAAAGGTTCAAAGGTTCAAAGGTTCAAAGGTTCAAAGGTTCAAAGGTTCAAAGGTTCAAGAGTTCAAAGGTTCAAAGGTTCAAAGGTTCAAAGGTTCAAAGGTTCACGGGTTCAAAAGTTAAAATTTTCAAAGGTTCAAGCGTTCAAAGGTTCAAGGGTTCAAAGGTTCAAGGATTCAAAGGTTCAAAGGTTCAAAGGTTCAAGAGTTCAAAGGTTCAAAGGTTCAAGAGTTCAAAGGTTCAAAGGTTCAAAGGTTCAAGGGTTCAAAGGTTCAAAGGTTCAAAGGTTCAAAGGTTCAAAGGTTCAAAGGTTCAAAGGTTCAAAGGTTCAAAGGTTCAAAGGTTCAAAGGTTCAAAGGTTCAAAGGTTCAAAGGTTCAAAGGTTCAAAGGTTCAAAGGTTCAAAGGTTCAAAGGTTCAAAGGTTCAAAGGTTCAAAGGTTCAAGAGTTCAAAGGTTCAAAGGTTCAAAGGTTCAAAGGTTCAAAGGTTCACGGGTTCAAAAGTTAAAATTTTCAAAGGTTCAAGCGTTCAAAGGTTCAAGGGTTCAAAGGTTCAAGGATTCAAAGGTTCAAAGGTTCAAAGGTTCAAGAGTTCAAAGGTTCAAAGGTTCAAGAGTTCAAAGGTTCAAAGGTTCAAAGGTTCAAGGGTTCAAAGGTTCAAAGGTTCAAAGGTTCAAAGGTTCAAAGGTTCAAAGGTTCAAAGGTTCAAAGGTTCAAAGGTTCAAAGGTTCAAGAGTTCAAAGGTTCAAAGGTTCAAAGGTTCAAAGGTTCAAAGGTTCAAAGGTTCAAAGGTTCAAAGGTTCAAAGGTTCAAAGGTTCAAAGGTTCAAAGGTTCAAAGGTTCAAAGGTTCAAAGGTTCAAAGGTTCAAAGGTTCAAAGGTTCAAAGGTTCAAAGGTTCAAAGGTTCAAAGGTTCAAAGGTTCAAAGGTTCAAAGGTTCAAAGGTTCAAAGGTTCAAAGGTTCAAAGGTTCAAAGGTTCAAAGGTTCAAGGGTTCAAAGGTTCAAGGATTCAAAGGTTCAAGGGTTCAAGGGTTCAAAGGTTCAAAGGTTCAAAGGTTCAAAGGTTCAAAGGTTCAAAGGTTCAAAGGTTCAAAGGTTCAAAGGTTCAAAGGTTCAAAGGTTCAAAGGTTCAAAGGTTCAAAGGTTCAAAGGTTCAAAGGTTCAAAGGTTCAAAGGTTCAAAGGTTCAAAGGTTCAAAGGTTCAAAGGTTCAAAGGTTCAAAGGTTCAAAGGTTCAAGAGTTCAAAGGTTCAAAGGTTCAAAGGTTCAAAGGTTCACGGGTTCAAAAGTTAAAATTTTCAAAGGTTCAAGGGTTCAAAGGTTCAAGGGTTCAAAGGTTCAAAGGTTCAAAGGTTCAAAGGTTCAAAGGTTCAAAGGTTCAAAGGTTCAAAGGTTCAAAGGTTCAAAGGTTCAAAGGTTCAAAGGTTCAAAGGTTCAAAGGTTCAAAGGTTCAAAGGTTCAAAGGTTCAAAGGTTCAAAGGTTCACGGGTTCAAAAGTTAAAATTTTCAAAGGTTCAAGGGTTCAAAGGTTCAAGGGTTCAAAGGTTCAAAGGTTCAAAGGTTCAAAGGTTCAAAGGTTCAAAGGTTCAAAGGTTCAAAGGTTCAAAGGTTCAAAGGTTCAAAGGTTCAAAGGTTCAAAGGTTCAAAGGTTCAAAGGTTCAAAGGTTCAAAGGTTCAAAGGTTCAAAGGTTCAAAGGTTCAAAGGTTCAAAGGTTCAAAGTTTCAAAGGTTCAAAGGTTCAAAGGTTCAAAGGTTCACGGGTTCAAAAGTTAAAATTTTCAAAGGTTCAAGGGTTCAAAGGTTCAAGGGTTCAAAGGTTCAAAGGTTCAAAGGTTCAAAGGTTCAAAGGTTCAAAGGTTCAAAGGTTCAAAGGTTCAAAGGTTCAAAGGTTCAAAGGTTCAAAGGTTCAAAGGTTCAAAGGTTCAAAGGTTCAAAGGTTCAAAGGTTCAAAGGTTCAAAGGTTCAAAGGTTCAAAGGTTCAAAGTTTCAAAGGTTCAAAGGTTCAAAGGTTCAAAGGTTCAAAGGTTCAAAGGTTCAAGAGTTCAAAGGTTCAAAGGTTCAAAGGTTCAAAGGTTCAAAGGTTCACGGGTTCAAAAGTTAAAATTTTCAAAGGTTCAAGGGTTCAAAGGTTCAAGGGTTCAAAGGTTCAAGGGTTCAAAGGTTCAAAGGTTCGAAGGTTCAAAGGTTCAAAGGTTCAAAGGTTCAAAGGTTCAAAGGTTCAAAGGTTCAAAGGTTCAAAGGTTCAAAGGTTCAAAGGTTCAAAGGTTCAAAGGTTCAAAGGTTCAAAGGTTCAAAGGTTCAAAGTTTCAAAGGTTCAAAGGTTCAAAGGTTCAAAGGTTCAGGAGTTCAAAGGTTCAAAGGTTCAAAGGTTCAAGGGTTCAAAGGTTCAAAGGTTCAAAGGTTTAAAGGTTGAAAGGTTGAAAGGCTCAAAGGTTCAAGGGTTCAAAGGTTCAAAGGTTCAAAGGTTCAAAGGTTCAAAGTTTCAAAGGTTCAAAGGTTCAAAGGTTCAAAGGTTCAGGAGTTCAAAGGTTCAAAGGTTCAAAGGTTCAAGGGTTCAAAGGTTCAAAGGTTCAAAGGTTTAAAGGTTGAAAGGTTGAAAGGCTCAAAGGTTCAAGGGTTCAAAGGTTCAAAGGTTCAAAGGTTCAAGAGTTCAAAGGTTCAAATGTTCAAAGGTTCAAAGGTTCAAGGGTTCAAAGGTTCAAGGGTTCAAAGGTTCAAAGGCTCAAAGGTTCAAAGGTTCAAAGTTTCAAGGGTTCAAAGGTTCAAAGGTTCAAAGGTTCAAACGTTCAAAGGTTCAAGGGTTCAAAGGTTCATAGGTTCAAAGGTTCAAAGGTTCAAAGTTTCAAAGGCTCAAAGGTTCAAAGGTTCAAAGGTTCAAAGGTTCAAAGGTTCAAAGGTTCAAAGGTTCAAAGGTTCAAAGGTTCAAAGGTTCAAAGGTTCAAAGGTTCAAAGGTTCAAAGGTTCAAAGGTTCAAAGGTTCAAAGGTTCAAAGGTTCAAGGGTTCAAAGATTCAAAGGTTCAAAGGTTCAATAGTTCAATAGTTCAATAGTTCAATAGTTCAAAGGTTCAAAGGTTCAAAGGTTCAAAGGTTCAAAGGTTCACGGGTTCAAAGGTTAAAATTTTCAAAGGTTCAAGGGTTCAAAGGTTCAAAGGTTCAAGGGTTCAAAGGTTCAATAGTTCAAAGGTTCAAGGGCTCAAAGGTTCAAAGGTTCTAAGGTTCAAAGGTTCAAAGGTTCAAAGGTTCAAAGGTTCAAAGGTTCAAAGGTTCAAAGGTTCAAAGGTTCAAAGGTTCAAAGGTTCAAAGTTTCAAAGGTTCAAAGGTTCAAAGGTTCAAAGGTTCAAAGGTTCAAAGGTTCAAAGGTTCAAAGGTTCAAAGGTTCAAAGGTTCAAAGGTTCAAAGGTTCAAGAGTTCAAAGGTTCAAAGGTTCAAAGGTTCAAAGGTTCAAAGGTTCAAGGGTTCAAAGGTTCAAGGGTTCAAAGGTTCAAGGGTTCAAAGGTTCAAGGGTTCAAAGGTTCATGGGTTCAAAGGTTCAATAGTTCAAAGGTTCAAAGGTTCTAAGGTTCAAAGGTTCAAAGGTTCAAAGGTTCAAAGGTTCAAAGGTTCAAAGGTTCAAAGGTTCAAAGGTTCAAAGGTTCAAAGGTTCAAAGGTTCAAAGGTTCAACGGTTCAAAGGTTCAAAGGTTCAAAGGTTCAAAGGTTTAAAGGTTCAAAGGTTCAAAGGTGCAAATTTTCAAAGGTTCAAAGGTTCAAAGGTTCAAAGGTTCACGGGTTCAAAGGCTCAAAGGTTCAAGGGTTCAAAGGTTCAAAGGTTTAAGGGTTCAAAGGTTCAAGGGTTCAAAGGTTTCAAGGTTCAAAGGTTCAAAGGTTCAAAGGTTCAAAGGTTCAAAGGTTCAAAGGTTCAAAGGTTCAAAGGTTCAAAGGTTCAAAGGTTCAAAGGTTCAAAGGTTCAAAGGTTCAAGGGTTCAAAGGTTCAAAGGTTCAAAGGTTCAAAGGTTCAAAGGTTCAAAGGTTCAAAGGTTCAAAGGTTCAAAGGTTCAAAGGTTCAAAGGTTCAAAGGTTCAAAGGTTCAAGAGTTCAAAGGTTCAAAGGTTCAAAGGTTCAAGGGTTCAAAGGTTCAAAGGTTCAAAGGTTAAAAGGTTGAAAGGTTGAAAGGCTCAAAGGTTCAAGGGTTCAAAGGTTCAAAGGTTCAAAGGTTCAAGAGTTCAAAGGTTCAAATGTTCAAAGGTTCAAAGGTTCAAGGGTTCAAAGGTTCAAGGGTTCAAAGGTTCAAAGGTTCAAAGGTTCAAAGGTTCAAAGGTTCAAGGGTTCAAAGGTTCAAAGGTTCAAAGGTTCAAAGGTTCAAAGGTTCAAAGGTTCAAGGGTTCAAAGGTTCATAGGTTCAAAGGTTCAAAGGCTCAAAGTTTCAAAGGCTCAAAGGTTCAAAGGTTCAAAGGTTCAAAGGTTCAAAGGTTCAAAGGTTCAAAGGTTCAAAGCTTCAAAGGTTCAAAGGTTCAAAGGTTCAAAGTGTCAAAGGTTCAAAGGTTCAAAGGTTCAAAGGTTCAAAGGTTCAGAGGTTCAAAGGTTCAAAGGTTCAAAGGTTCAAAGGTTCGAAGGTTCGAAGGTTCAAAGGTTCAAAGGTTCAAAGGTTCAAAGGTTCAAAGGTTCAAAGGTTCAAAGGTTCAAAGGTTCAAAGGTTCAAAGGTTCAAAGGTTCAAAGTTTCAAAGGTTCAAAGGTTCAAAGGTTCAAAGGTTCAAAGGTTCAAAGGTTCAAAGGTTCAAAGGTTCAAAGGTTCAAAGGTTCAAAGGTTCAAAGGTTCAAAGATTCAAAGGTTCAAGGGTTCAAAGGTTCAAAGGTTCATAGGTTCAAAGGTTCAAGAGTTCAAATTTTCAAAAGATCAAAGGTTCAAGGGCTCAAAGGTTCAAAGGTTCAAAGGTTCAAAGGTTCAAAGGTTCAAAGGTTCAAAGGTTCAAAGGTTCAAAGGTTCAAAGGTTCAAAGGTTCAAAGGTTCAAAGGTTCAAAGGTTCAAAGGTTCAAAGGTTCAAAGGTTCAAAGGTTCAAAGGTTCAAAGGTTCAAAGGTTCAAAGGTTCAAGGGTTCAAAGGTTCAAAGGTTCACGGGTTCAAAGGTTCACGGGTTCAAAGGTTCAAATTTTCAAAGGTTCAAAGGTTCAAAAGTTCAAAGGTTCAAAGGTTTAAAGGTTAAAATTTTCAAAGGTTCAAAGGTTCAAGGGTTCAAAGGTTCAAATTTTCAAAGGTTCAAAGGTTCAAAGGTTCAAAGGTTCAAAGGTTCAAAGGTTCAAAGGTTCAAAGGTTCAAAGGTTCAAAGGTTCAAAGGTTCAAAGGTTCAAAGGTTCAAAGGTTCAAAGGTTCAAAGGTTCAAAGGTTCAAAGGTTCAAAGGTTCAAAGGTTCACGGGTTCAAAGGTTCAAATTTTCAAAGGTTCAAAGGTTGAAAGGTTCAAAGGTTCAAAGGTTCAAAGGTTCAAAGGTTCAAAGGTTCAAAGGTTCAAAGGTTCAAAGGGTCCAGGGTTCAAAGATTCAAAGGTTCAAAGGTTCAAAGGTTCAAAGGTTCAAAGGTTCAAAGGTTCAATAGTTCAAAGTTTCAAAGGTTCAAAGGTTCAAAGGTTCAAAGGTTCAAAGGTTCAAAGGTTCAAAGGTTCAAAGGTTCAAAGGTTCAAAGGTTCAAAGGTTCAAAGGTTCAAAGGTTCAAAGGTTCAAAGGTTCAAAGGTTCAAAGGTTCAAGGGTTCAAAGGTTCAAAGGTTCAAAGGTTCAAAGGTTCACGGGTTCAAAGGTTAAAATTTTCAAAGGTTCAAGGGTTCAAAGGTTCAAAGGTTCACGGGTTCAAAGGTTCAAGGGTTCAAAGGTTTTAAGGTTCGAAGGTTCAAAGTTTCAAAGGTTCAAAGGTTCAAAGGTTCAAAAGTTCAAAGGTTCAAAGGTTCAAAGGTTCAAAGGTTCAAAGGTTCAAAGGTTCACGGGTTCAAAGGTTCAAGGGTTCAAAGGTTTTAAGGTTCAAAGGTTCAAAGTTTCAAAGGTTCAAAGGTTCAAAGGTTCAAAAGTTCAAAGGTTCAAAGGTTCAAAGGTTCAAAGGTTCAAAGGTTCAAGGGTTCAAAGGTTCAAAGGTTCAAAGGTTCAAAGGTTCAAAGGTTCATAGGTTCAAAGGTTCAAAGGTTCAAGAGTTCAAATTTTCAAAAGATCAAAGGTTCAAGGGCTCAAAGGTTCAAAGGTTCAAAGGTTCAAAGGTTCAAAGGTTCAAAGGTTCAAAGGTTCAAAGGTTCAAAGGTTCAAAGGTTCAAAGGTTCAAAGGTTCAAAGGTTCAAAAGTTCAAAGGTTCAAAGGTTCAAAGGTACAAAGGTTCAATAGTTCAAAGGTTCAAAGGTTCAAAGGTTCAAAGGTTCAAAGGTTCAAAGGTTCAAAGGTTCAAAGGTTCAAAGGTTCAAAGGTTCAAAGGTTCAAAGGTTCAAAGGTTCAAAGGTTCAAAGGTTCAAAGGCTCAAAGGTTCAAGGGTTCAAGGGTTCAAAGGTTCAAAGGTTCAAAGGTTCAAAGGTTCACGGGTTCAAAGGTTCAAATTTTCAAAGGTTCAAATGTTCAAGGGTTCAAAGGTTCAAATTTTCAAAGGTTCAAAGGTTCAAATTTTCAAGAGTTCAAAGGTTCAAAGGTTCAAGGGTTCAAAGGTTCAAGGGTTCAAAGGTTCAAAGGTTCAAAGGTTCAAAGGTTCAAAGGTTCAAGGGTTCAAAGATTCAAAGGTTCAAAGGTTCAAAGGTTCAATAGTTCAAAAGTTCAATGGTTCAAAGGTTCAAAGGTTCAAAGGTTCACGGGTTCAAAAGTTAAAATTTTCAAAGGTTCAAGGGTTCAAAGGTTCAAGGGTTCAAAGGTTCAAGGGTTCAAAGGTTCAAAGGTTCAAAGGTTCAAAGGTTCAAAGGTTCAAAGGTTCAAAGGTTCAAAGGTTCAAAGTTTCAAAGGCTCAAAGGTTCAAAGGTTCAAAGGTTCAAAGGTTCAAAGGTTCAAAGGTTTAAAGGTTCAAAAGTTAAAAGGTTCAAGGGCTCAAAGGTTCAAAGATTCAAAGGTTCAAAGGTTCAAAGGTTCAAAGGTTCAAAGGTTCAAACGTTCAAAGGTTCAAAGGTTCAAAGGTTCAAAGGTTCAAAGGTTCGAAGGTTCAAGAGTTCAAAGGTTCAAAGGTTCAAAGGTTCAAAGGTTCAAGGGTTCAAAGGTTCAAGGGTTCAAAGGTTCAAGGGTTCAAAGGTTCAAGGGTTCAAAGGTTCAAGGGTTCAAAGGTTCAATAGTTCAAAGGTTCAAAGGTTCTAAGGTTCAAAGGTTCAAAGGTTCAAAGGTTCAAAGGTTCAAAGGTTCAAAGGTTCAAAGTTTCAAAGGTTCAAAGGTTCAAAGGTTCAAAGGTTCAAAGGTTCAAAGGTTCAAAGGTTCAAAGGTTTAAAGGTTCAAAGGTTCAAAGGTTCAAAGGTTCAAAGGTTCAAAGGTTCAAAGTTTCAAAGGTTTAAAGGTTCAAAGGTTCAAAGGTTCAAAGGTTCAAAGGTTCAAATGTTCAGGGGTTCAAAGGTTCAGGGGTTCAAAGGTTCAAAGGTTCAAAGGTTCAAAGGTTCAAAGGTTCAAAGGTTCAAAGGTTCAAAGGTTCAAAGGTTCAAAGGTTCAAAGGTTCAAAGGTTCAAAGGCTCAAAGGTTCAAAGGTTCAAAGGTTCAAAGGTTCAAAGGTTCAAAGGTTCAAAGGTTCAAAGGTTCAAAGGTTCAAAGGTTCAAAGGTTCAAAGGTTCAAAGGTTCAAAGGTTCAAAGTTTCAAAGGTTCAAAGTTTCAAAGGTTCAAAGGTTCAAAGGTTCAAAGGTTCAAAGGTTCAAAGGTTCAAAGGTTCAAAGGTTCAAAGGTTCAAAGGTTCAAAGGTTCAAAGGTTCAAAGGTTCAAAGGTTCAAAGGTTCAAAGGTTCAAAGGTTCACGGGTTCAAAGGTTCAAATTTTCAAAGGTTCAAGGGTTCAAAGGTTCAAAGGTTCACGGGTTCAAAGGTTCAAGGGTTCAAAGGTTTTAAGGTTCAAAGGTTCAAAGTTTCAAAGGTTCAAAGGTTCAAAGGTTCAAAGGTTCAAAGGTTCAAAGGTTCAAAGGTTCAAAGGTTCAAGGGTTCAAAGGTTCAAAGGTTCAAAGGTTCAAAGGTTCAAAGGTTCAAAGGTTCAAAGGTTCAAAGGTTCATAGGTTCAAAGGTTCAAAGGTTCAAGAGTTCAAATTTTCAAAAGATCAAAGGTTCAAGGGCTCAAAGGTTCAAAGGTTCAAAGGTTCAAAGGTTCAAAGGTTCAAAGGTTCAAAGGTTCAAAGGTTCAAAGGTTCAAAGGTTCAAAGGTTCAAAAGTTCAAAGGTTCAAAGGTTCAAAGGTACAAAGGTTCAATAGTTCAAAGGTTCAAAGGTTCAAAGGTTCAAAGGTTCAAAGGTTCAAAGGTTCAAAGGTTCAAAGGTTCAAAGGTTCAAAGGTTCAAAGGTTCAAAGGTTCAAAGGTTCAAAGGTTCAAAGGTTCAAAGGTTCAAAGGTTCAAAGGTTCAAAGGCTCAAAGGTTCAAGGGTTCAAGGGTTCAAAGGTTCAAAGGTTCAAAGGTTCAAAGGTTCAAAGGTTCAAAGGTTCACGGGTTCAAAGGTTCAAATTTTCAAAGGTTCAAATGTTCAAGGGTTCAAAGGTTCAAATTTTCAAAGGTTCAAAGGTTCAAATTTTCAAGAGTTCAAAGGTTCAAAGGTTCAAGGGTTCAAAGGTTCAAGGGTTCAAAGATTCAAAGGTTCAAAGGTTCAAAGGTTCAAATTTTCAAAGGTTCAAATGTTCAAGGGTTCAAAGGTTCAAATTTTCAAAGGTTCAAAGGTTCAAATTTTCAAGAGTTCAAAGGTTCAAAGGTTCAAGGGTTCAAAGGTTCAAGGGTTCAAAGATTCAAAGGTTCACGGGTTCAAAGGTTCAAATTTTCAAAGGTTCAAATGTTCAAGGGTTCAAAGGTTCAAATTTTCAAAGGTTCAAAGGTTCAAATTTTCAAGAGTTTAAAGGTTCAAAGGTTCAAAGGTTCAAAGGTTCAAGGGTTCAAAGATTCAAAGGTTCAAAGGTTCAAAGGTTCAATAGTTCAAAAGTTCAATGGTTCAAAGGTTCAAAGGTTCAAAGGTTCACGGGTTCAAAAGTTAAAATTTTCAAAGGTTCAAGGGTTCAAAGGTTCAAGGGTTCAAAGGTTCAAGGGTTCAAAGGTTCAAAGGTTCAAAGGTTCAAAGGTTCAAAGGTTCAAAGGTTCAAAGGTTCAAAGGTTCAAAGGTTCAAAGGTTCAAAGGTTCAAAGGTTCAAAGGTTCAAAGGTTCAAAGTTTCAAAGGTTCAAAGGTTCAAAGGTTCAAAGGTTCAAAGGTTCAAAGGTTTAAAGGTTCAAAAGTTAAAAGGTTCAAGGGCTCAAAGGTTCAAAGATTCAAAGGTTCAAAGGTTCAAAGGTTCAAAGGTTCAAAGGTTCAAAGGTTCAAAGGTTCAAACGTTCAAAGGTTCAAAGGTTCAAAGGTTCAAAGGTTCAAAGGTTCGAAGGTTCAAGAGTTCAAAGGTTCAAAGGTTCAAAGGTTCAAAGGTTCAAGGGTTCAAAGGTTCAAGGGTTCAAAGGTTCAAGGGTTCAAAGGTTCAAGGGTTCAAAGGTTCAAGGGTTCAAAGGTTCAATAGTTCAAAGGTTCAAAGGTTCTAAGGTTCAAAGGTTCAAAGGTTCAAAGGTTCAAAGGTTCAAAGGTTCAAAGGTTCAAAGTTTCAAAGGTTCAAAGGTTCAAAGGTTCAAAGGTTCAAAGGTTCAAAGGTTCAAAGGTTTAAAGGTTCAAAGGTTCAAAGGTTCAAAGGTTCAAAGGTTCAAAGTTTCAAAGGTTTAAAGGTTCAAAGATTCAAAGGTTCAAAGGTTCAAAGGTTCAAATGTTCAGGGGTTCAAAGGTTCAGGGGTTCAAAGGTTCAAAGGTTCAAAGGTTCAAAGGTTCAAAGGTTCAAAGGTTCAAAGGTTCAAAGGTTCAAAGGTTCAAAGGTTCAAAGGTTCAAAGGTTCAAAGGTTCAAAGGTTCAAAGGTTCAAAGGTTCAAAGGTTCAAAGGTTCAAAGGTTCAAAGGTTCAAAGGTTCAAAGGTTCAAAGGTTCAAAGGTTCAAAGGTTCAAAGGTTCAAAGGTTCAAAGGTTCAAAGGTTCAAAGGTTCAAAGGTTCAAAGGTTCAAGGGTTCAAAGGTTCAAAGGTTCAAAGGTTCAAAGGTTCAAAGGTTCAAAGGTTCAAAGGTTCAAAGGTTCAAAGGTTCAAAGGTTCAAGAGTTCAAATTTTCAAAAGTTCAAGGTTCAAGGGCTCAAAGGTTCAAAGGTTCAAAGGTTCAAAGGTTCAAAGGTTCAAAGGTTCAAAGGTTCAAAGGTTCAAAGGTTCAAAGGTTCAAAGGTTCAAAGGTTCAAAGGTTCAAAGGTTCAAAGGTTCAAAGGTTCACGGGTTCAAAAGTTAAAATTTTCAAAGGTTCAAGGGTTCAAAGGTTCAAGGGTTCAAAGGTTCAAGGGTTCAAAGGTTCAAAGGTTCAAAGGTTCAAAGGTTCAAAGGTTCAAAGGTTCAAAGGTTCAAAGGTTCAAAGGTTCAAAGGTTCAAAGGTTCAAAGGTTCAAAGGTTCAAAGGTTCAGGAGTTCAAATTTTCAAAAGTTCAAAGGTTCAAGGGCTCAAAGGTTCAAAGGTTCAAAGGTTCAAAGGTTCAAAGGTTCAAAGGTTCAAAGGTTCAAAGGTTCAAAGGTTCAAAGGTTCAAAGGTTCAAAGGTTCAAAGGTTCAAAGGTTCAAAAGTTCAAAGGTTCAAAGATTCAAAGGTACAAAGGTTCAAAGGTTCAAAGGTTCAAAGGTTCAAAGGTTCAAAGGTTCAAAGGTTCAAAGGTTCAAAGGTTCAAAGGCTCAAAGGTTCAAGGGTTCAAGGGTTCAAAGGTTCAAAGGTTCAAAGGTTCAAAGGTTCACGGGTTCAAAGGTTAAAATTTTCAAAGGTTCAAATGTTCAAGGGTTCAAAGGTTCAATTTTTCAAAGGTTCAAAGGTTCAAGAGTTCAAAGGTTCAAAGGTTCAAAGGTTCAAAGGTTCACGGGTTCAAAAGCTAAAATTTTCAAAGGTTCAAGGGTTCAAAGGTTCAAGGGTTCAAAGGTTCAAGGGTTCAAAGGTTCAAAGGTTCAAAGGTTCAAAGGTTCAAAGGTTCAAAGGTTCAAAGGTTCAAAGGTTCAAAGGTTCAAAGGTTCAAAGGTTCAAAGGTTCAAAGTTTCAAAGGTTCAAAGGTTCAAAGGTTCAAAGGTTCAAAGGTTCAAAGGTTTAAAGGTTCAAAAGTTAAAAGGTTCAAAGGTTCAAAGGTTCAAAGGTTCAAAGGTTCAAAGGTTCAAAGGTTTAAAGGTTCAAAGGTTAAAAGGTTTAAAGGTTCAGGGGTTCAAAGGTTCAAAGGTTCAAAGGTTCAAAGGTTCAAAGGTTCAAAGTTTCAAAGGTTCAAAGGTTCAAAGGTTCAAAGGTTCAAAGGTTCAAAGGTTCAAAGGTTCAAAGGTTCAAAGGTTCAAAGGTTCAAAGGTTCAAGAGTTCAAATTTTCAAAAGTTTAAAGGTTCAAAGGTTCAAAGGTTCAAAGGTTCAAAGGTTCAAAGGTTCAAAGGTTCAAATGTTCAGGGGTTCAAAGGTTCAGGGGTTCAAAGGTTCAGGGGTTCAAAGGTTCAAAGGTTCAAAGGTTCAAAGGTTCAAAGGTTCACGGGTTCAAAAGTTAAAATTTTCAAAGGTTCAAAGGTTCAAAGGTTCAAAGGTTCAAAGGTTCAAAGGTTCAAAGGTTCAAAGGTTCAAAGGTTAAAAGGTTCAAAGGTTCAAAGGTTCAAAGGTTCAAAGGTTCAAAGGTTCAAAGGTTCAAAGGTTCAGGGGTTCAAAGGTTCAAAGGTTCAAAGGTTCAAAGGTTCAAAGGTTCAAAGGTTCAAAGGTTCAAAGGTTCAAAGGTTCAAAGGTTCAAAGGTTCAAGAGTTCAAATTTTCAAAAGTTTAAAGGTTCAAAGGTTCAAAGGTTCAAAGGTTCAAAGGTTCAAAGGTTCAAAGGTTCAAATGTTCAGGGGTTCAAAGGTTCAGGGGTTCAAAGGTTCAGGGGTTCAAAGGTTCAAAGGTTCAAAGGTTCAAAGGTTCAAAGGTTCACGGGTTCAAAAGTTAAAATTTTCAAAGGTTCAAAGGTTCAAAGGTTCAAAGGTTCAAAGGTTCAAAGGTTCAAAGGTTCAAAGGTTCAAAGGTTTAAAGGTTCAAAGTTTCAAAGGTTCAAAGGTTCAAAGGTTCAAAGGTTCAAAGGTTCAGGGGTTCAAAGGTTCAAAGGTTCAAAGGTTCAAAGGTTCAAAGGTTCAAAGGTTCAAAGGTTCAAAGGTTCAAAGGTTCAAAGGTTCAAAGGTTCAAAGGTTCAAAGGTTCAAAGGTTCAAAGGTTCAAAGGTTCAAAGGTTCAAAGGTTCAAAGGTTAAAAGGTTCAAAGGTTCAAAGGTTCAAAGGTTCAAAGGTTCAAAGGTTCAAAGGTTCAAAGGTTTAAAGGTTCAAAGGTTAAAAGGTTTAAAGGTTCAGGGGTTCAAAGGTTCAAAGGTTCAAAGGTTCAAAGTTTCAAAGGTTCAAAGGTTCAAAGGTTCAAAGGTTCAAATGTTCAAAGGTTCAAAGGTTTAAAGGTTCAAAGGTTCAAAGGTTCAAAGGTTCAAAGGTTCAAAGTTTCAAAGGTTCAAAGGTTCAAAGGTTCAAAGGTTCAAAGGTTCAAAGGTTCAAAGGTTCAAGGGTTCAAAGGTTCAAGGGTTCAAAGGTTCAAAGGTTCAAAGGTTCAAAGGTTCAAAGGTTCAAAGGTTCAAAGGTTCAAAGGTTCAAAGGTTCAAAGGTTCAAAGGTTCAAAGGTTCAAAGTTTCAAAGGTTCAAAGGTTCAAAGGTTCAAAGGTTCAAAGGTTCAAAGGTTTAAAGGTTCAAAAGTTAAAAGGTTCAAAGGTTCAAAGGTTCAAAGGTTCAAAGGTTCAAAGGTTTAAAGGTTCAAAGGTTCAAAGTTTCAAAGGTTCAAAGGTTCAAAGGTTCAAAGGTTCAAAGGTTCAAAGGTTCAAAGGTTCAAAGGTTTAAAGGTTCAAAGGTTCAAAGGTTCAAAGGTTCAAAGGTTCAAAGTTTCAAAGGTTCAAAGGTTCAAAGGTTCAAATGTTCAGGGGTTCAAAGGTTCAGGGGTTCAAAGGTTCAAAGGTTCAAAGGTTCAAAGGTTCAAAGGTTCAAAGGTTCAAAGGTTCAAAGGTTCAAAGGTTCAAAGGTTCAAAGGTTCAAAGGTTCAAAGGTTCAAAGGTTCAAAGGTTCAAAGGTTCAAAGGTTCAAAGGTTCAAAGGTTCAAAGGTTCAAAGGTTCAAAGGTTCAAGAGTTCAAATTTTCAAAAGTTTAAAGGTTCAAGGGCTCAAAGGTTCAAAGGTTCAAAGGTTCAAAGGTTTAAAGGTTCAAAGGTTCAAAGGTTCAAAGGTTCAAAGTTTCAAAGGTTCAAAGGTTCAAAGGTTCAAAGGTTCAAAGGTTCAATTGTTCAGGGGTTCAAAGGTTCAGGG
The DNA here is from genome assembly GCA_948293265.1 of Cheilosia impressa. Lineage (NCBI taxonomy): Eukaryota > Metazoa > Arthropoda > Insecta > Diptera > Syrphidae > Cheilosia > Cheilosia impressa. Next base: position 20,438,410 of record OX411883.1, on the reverse strand, counting down.
GTTCAAAGGTTCAAAGGTTCAAAGGTTCAAAGGTTCAAAGGTTCAAAGGTTCAAAGGTTCAAAGGTTCAAAGGTTCAAAGGTTCAAAGGTTCAAAGGTTCAAAGGTTCAAAGGTTCAAAGGTTCAAAGGTTCAAAGGTTCAAAGGTTCAAAGGTTCAAAGGTTCAAAGGTTCAAAGGTTCAAAGGTTCAAAGGTTCAAAGGTTCAAAGGTTCAAAGGTTCAAAGGTTTAAAGGTTCAAAGGTTTAAAGGTTTAAAGGTTCAGGGGTTCAAAGGTTCAAAGGTTCAAAGGCTCAAAGGTTCAAAGGTTCAAAGTTTCAAAGGTTCAAAGGTTCAAAGGTTCAAAGGTTCAAAGGTTCAAAGGTTCAAAGGTTCAAAGGTTCAAGAGTTCAAATTTTCAAAAGTTTAAAGGTTCAAGGGCTCAAAGGTTCAAAGGTTCAAAGGTTCAAAGGTTCAAAGGTTCAAAGGTTCAAAGGTTCAAAGGTTCAAAGGTTCAAAGGTTCAAAGGTTCAAAGGTTCAAAGGTTCAAAGGTTCAAAGGTTCAAAGGTTCAAAGGTTCAAAGGTTCAAAAGTTCAAAGGTTGAAAGGTTCAAAGGTACAAAGGTTCAATAGTTCAAAGGTTCAAAGGTTCAAAGGTTCAAAGGTTCAAAGGTTCAAAGGTTCAAAGGTTCAAAGGTTCAAAGGTTCAAAGGTTCAAAGGTTCAAAGGCTCAAAGGTTCAAGGGTTCAAGGGTTCAAAGGTTCAAAGGTTCAAAGGTTCAAAGGTTCACGGGTTCAAAGGTTAAAATTTTCAAAGGTTCAAATGTTCAAGGGTTCAAAGGTTCAAAGGCTCAAAGGTTCAAGGGTTCAAGGGTTCAAAGGTTCAAAGGTTCAAAGGTTCAAAGGTTCACGGGTTCAAAGGTTAAAATTTTCAAAGGTTCAAATGTTCAAGGGTTCAAAGGTTCAAAGGTTCAAAGGTTCAAAGGTTCAAAGGTTCAAAGGTTCAAAGGTTCAAAGGTTCAAAGGTTCAAAGGTTCAAAGGTTCAAAGGTTCAAAGGTTCAAAGGTTCAAAGGTTCAAAGGTTCAAAGGTTCAAAGGTTCAAAGGTTCAAAGGTTCAAAGGTTCAAAAGTTCAAAGGTTCAAAGGTTCAAAGGTACAAAGGTTCAATAGTTCAAAGGTTCAAAGGTTCAAAGGTTCAAAGGTTCAAAGGTTCAAAGGTTCAAAGGTTCAAAGGTTCAAAGGTTCAAAGGTTCAAAGGTTCAAAGGTTCAAAGGTTCAAAGGTTCAAAGGTTCAAAGGTTCAAAGGTTCAAAGGTTCAAAGGTTCAAAGGTTCAAAGGTTCAAAGGTTCAAAGGTTCAAAGGTTCAAAGGTTCAAAGGTTCAAAGGTTCAAAGGTTCAAAGGTTCAAAGGTTCAAAGGTTCAAAGGTTCAAAGGTTCAAAGGTTCAAAGGTTCAAAGGTTCAAAGGTTCAAAGGTTCAAAGGTTCAAAGGTTCAAAGGTTCAAAGGTTCAAAGGTTCAAGGGCTCAAAGGTTCAAGAGTTCAAAGGTTCAAAGGTTCAAAGGTTCAAAGGTTCAAAGGTTCAAAGGTTCAAAGGTTCAAAGGTTCAAAGGTTCAAAGGTTGAAAGGTTCAAAGGTTCAAAGGTTCAAAGGTTCAAAGGTTCAAAGGTTCAAAGGTTCAAAGGTTCAAAGGTTCAAAGGTTCAAAGGTTCAAAGGTTCAAAGGTTCAAAGGTTCAAAGGTTCAAAGGTTCAAAAGTTCAAAGGTTCAAAGGTTCAAAGGTACAAAGGTTCAATAGTTCAAAGGTTCAAAGGTTCAAAGGTTCAAAGGTTCAAAGGTTCAAAGGTTCAAAGGTTCAAAGGTTCAAAGGTTCAAAGGTTCAAAGGTTCAAAGGTTCAAAGGTTCAAAGGTTCAAAGGTTCAAAGGTTCAAAGGCTCAAAGGTTCAAAGGTTCAAAGGTTCAAAGGTTCAAAGGTTCAAAGGTTCAAAGGTTCAAAGGTTCAAAGGTTCAAAGGTTCAAAGGTTCAAAGGTTCAAAGGTTCAAAGGTTCAAAGGTTCAAAGGTTCAAAGGTTCAAAGGTTCAAAGGTTCAAAGGTTCAAAGGTTCAAGGGCTCAAAGGTTCAAGAGTTCAAAGGTTCAAAGGTTCAAAGGTTCAAAGGCTCAAAGGTTCAAAGGTTCAAAGGTTCAAAGGTTCAAAGGTTCAAAGGTTCAAAGGTTGAAAGGTTCAATGGCTCAAAGGTTCAAAGGTTCAAGGGTTCAAAGGTTCAAAGGTTCAAAGGTTCAAAGGTTCAAAGGTTCAAAGGTTCAAAGGTTCAAAGGTTCAAAGGTTCAAAGGTTCAAAGGTTCAAAGGTTCAGGGGTTCAAAGGTTCAAAGGTTCAAATGTTCAAAGGTTCAAAGGTTCAATAGTTCAATAGTTCAATAGTTCAATAGTTCAAAGGTTCAAAGGTTCAAAGGTTCAAAGGTTCAAAGGTTCACGGGTTCAAAGGTTCAAATTTTCAAAGGTTCAAGGGTTCAAAGGTTCAAAGGTTCAAGGGTTCAAAGGTTCAATAGTTCAAAGGTTCAAGGGCTCAAAGGTTCAAAGGTTCTAAGGTTCAAAGGTTCAAAGGTTCAAAGGTTCAAAGGTTCAAAGGTTCAAAGGTTCAAAGGTTCAAAGGTTCAAAGGTTCAAAGGTTCAAAGGTTCAAAGGTTCAAAGGTTCAAAGGTTCAAAGGTTCAAAGGTTCAAAGGTTCAAAAGTTCAAAGGTTCAAAGGTTCAAAGGTACAAAGGTTCAATAGTTCAAAGGTTCAAAGGTTCAAAGGTTCAAAGGTTCAAAGGTTCAAAGGTTCAAAGGTTCAAAGGTTCAAAGGTTCAAAGGTTCAAAGGTTCAAAGGTTCAAAGGTTCAAAGGTTCAAAGGTTCAAAGGTTCAAAGGTTCACGGGTTCAAAGGTTCAAATTTTCAAAGGTTCAAGGGTTCAAAGGTTCAAAATTTCAAGGGTTCAAAGGTTCAATAGTTCAAAGGTTCAAGGGCTCAAAGGTTCAAAGGTTCTAAGGTTCAAAGGTTCAAAGGTTCAAAGGTTCAAAGGTTCAAAGGTTCAAAGGTTCAAAGGTTCAAAGGTTCAAAGGTTCAAAGGTTCAAAGGTTCAAAGGTTCAAAGGTTCAAAGGTTCAAAGGTTCAAAGGTTCAAAGGTTCAAAGGTTCAAAGGTTCAAAGGTTCAAAGGTTCAAAAGTTCAAAGGTTCAAAGGTTCAAAGGTACAAAGGTTCAATAGTTCAAAGGTTCAAAGGTTCAAAGGTTCAAAGGTTCAAAGGTTCAAAGGTTCAAAGGTTCAAAGGTTCAAAGGTTCAAAGGTTCAAAGGTTCAAAGGTTCAAAGGTTCAAAGGTTCAAAGGTTCAAAGGCTCAAAGGTTCAAGGGTTCAAGGGTTCAAAGGTTCAAAGGTTCAAAGGTTCAAAGGTTCACGGGTTCAAAGGTTAAAATTTTCAAAGGTTCAAATGTTCAAGGGTTCAAAGGTTCAAAGGCTCAAAGGTTCAAGGGTTCAAGGGTTCAAAGGTTCAAAGGTTCAAAGGTTCAAATGTTCAAAGGTTCAAAGGTTCAATAGTTCAATAGTTCAATAGTTCAATAGTTCAAAGGTTCAAAGGTTCAAAGGTTCAAAGGTTCAAAGGTTCACGGGTTCAAAGGTTCAAATTTTCAAAGGTTCAAGGGTTCAAAGGTTCAAAGGTTCAAGGGTTCAAAGGTTCAATAGTTCAAAGGTTCAAGGGCTCAAAGGTTCAAAGGTTCTAAGGTTCAAAGGTTCAAAGGTTCAAAGGTTCAAAGGTTCAAAGGTTCAAAGGTTCAAAGGTTCAAAGGTTCAAAGGTTCAAAGGTTCAAAGGTTCAAAGGTTCAAAGGTTCAAAGGTTCAAGAGTTCAAAGGTTCAAAGGTTCAAAGGTTCACGGGTTCAAAAGTTAAAATTTTCAAAGGTTCAAGGGTTCAAAGGTTCAAGGGTTCAAAGGTTCAAAGGTTCAACTGTTCAAAGGTTCAAAGGTTCAAAGGTTCAAAGGTTCACGGGTTCAAAAGTTAAAATTTTCAAAGGTTCAAAGGTTCAAAGGTTCAAAGGTTCAAAGGTTCAAAGGTTCAAAGGTTCAAAGGTTCAAAGGTTCAAAGGTTCAAAGGTTCAAAGGTTCAAAGGTTCAAAGGTTCAAAGGTTCAAGAGTTCAAAGTTTCAAAGGTTCAAAGGTTCAAAGGTTGAAAGGTTCAATGGCTCAAAGGTTCAAAGGTTCAAGGGTTCAAAGGTTCAAAGGTTCAAAGGTTCAAAGGTTCAAAGGTTCAAAGGTTCAAAGGTTCAAAGGTTCAAAGGTTCAAAGGTTCAAAGGTTCAAAGGTTCAAAGGTTCAAAGGTTCAAAGGTTCAAAGGTTCAAAGGTTCAAGAGTTCAAAGTTTCAAAGGTTCAAAGGTTCAAAGGTTGAAAGGTTCAATGGCTCAAAGGTTCAAAGGTTCAAGGGTTCAAAGGTTCAAAGGTTCAAAGGTTCAAAGGTTCAAAGGTTCAAGAGTTCAAAGTTTCAAAGGTTCAAAGGTTCAAAGGTTGAAAGGTTCAATGGCTCAAAGGTTCAAAGGTTCAAGGGTTCAAAGGTTCAAAGGTTCAAAGGTTCAAAGGTTCAGGGGTTCAAAGGTTCAAAGGTTCAAATGTTCAAAGGTTCAAAGGTTCAAAGGTTCAATAGTTCAATAGTTCAATAGTTCAAAGGTTCAAAGGTTCAAAGGTTCAAAGGTTCAAAGGTTCAAAGGTTCACGGGTTCAAAGGTTCAAATTTTCAAAGGTTCAAATTTTCAAAGGTTCAAGGGTTCAAAGGTTCAAAGGTTCAAGGGTTCAAAGGTTCAATAGTTCAAAGGTTCAAGGGCTCAAAGGTTCAAAGGTTCTAAGGTACAAAGGTTCAAAGGTTCAAAGGTTCAAAAGTTCAAGGGTTCAAAGGTTCAAAGGTTCAAAGGTTTAAAAAGTAAAAAGGTTCAAGGGTTCAAAGGTTCAAAGGTTCAAAGGTTCAAAGGTTCAAAGGTTCAAAGGTTCAAAGGTTCAAAGGTTAAAGGTTCAAGGGTTCAAAGGTTCAAAGGTTCAAAGGTTCAAAGGTTCAAAGGTTCAAGGGTTCAAAGGTTCAAAGGTTCAAAGGTTCAAAGGTTCAAAGGTTCAAAGGTTGAAAGGTTCAAAGGTTCAAAGGTTCAACGGTTCAAAGGTTCAAAGGTTCAAAGGTTCAAAGGTTCAAAGGTTCAAAGGTTCAAAGGTTCAAAGGTTCAAAGGTTCAAAGGTTCAAAGGTTCAAAGGTTCAAAGGTTCAAGGGCTCAAAGGTTCAAGAGTTCAAAGGTTCAAAGGTTCAAAGGCTCAAAGGTTCAAGGGTTCAAAGGTTCAAAGGTTCAAAGGTTTAAAGGTTCAAAGGTTCATAGGTTCAATAGTTCAATAGTTCAAAGGTTCAAAGGTTCAAAGGTTCAAAGGTTCAAAGGTTCAAAGGTTCAAAGGTTCAAAGGTTCAAAGATTCAAAGGTTCAAGAGTTCAAAGGTTCAAAGGTTCAAAGGTTCAAAGGTTCAAAGGTTCAAAGGTTCAAAGGTTCAAAGGTTCAAAGGTTCAAAGGTTCAAAGGTTCAAAGGTTCAAAGGCTCAAAGGTTCAAAGGTTCAAAGGTTCAAAGGTTCAAAGGTTCAAAGGTTCAAAGGTTCAAAGGTTCAAAGGTTCAAAGGTTCAAAGGTTCAAAGGTTCAAAGGTTCAAAGGTTCAAAGGTTCAAAGGTTCAAAGGTTCAAAGGTTCAAAGGTTCAAAGGTTCAAAGGTTCAAAGGTTCAAAGGTTCAAGGGCTCAAAGGTTCAAGAGTTCAAAGGTTCAAAGGCTCAAAGGTTCAAAGGTTGAAAGGTTCAAAGGTTCAACGGTTCAAAGGTTCAAAGGTTCAAAGGTTCAAAGGTTCAAAGGTTCAAAGGTTCAAAGGTTCAAAGGTTCAAAGGTTCAAAGGTTCAAAGGTTCAAAGGTTCAAAGGTTCAAAGGTTCAAAGGTTCAAAGGTTCAAAGGTTCAAAGGTTCAAAGGTTCAAAAGTTCAAAGGTTCAAAGGTTCAAAGGTTTAAAGGTTCAAAAGTTAAAAGGTTCAAGGGCTCAAAGGTTCAAAGATTCAAAGGTTCAAAGGTTCAAAGGTTCAAGGGTTCAAAGGTTCAAAGGTTCAAAGGTTTAAAAAGTAAAAAGGTTCAAGGGTTCAAAGGTTCAAAGGTTCAAAGGTTCAAAGGTTCAAAGGTTCAAAGGTTCAAAGGTTCAAAGGTTCAAAGGTTCAAAGGTTCAAAGGTTCAAAGGTTCAAGGGTTCAAAGGTTCAATAGTTCAAAGGTTCAAGGGCTCAAAGGTTCAAAGGTTCTAAGGTTCAAAGGTTCAAAGGTTCAAAGGTTCAAAGGCTCAAAGGTTCAAAGGTTCAAAGGTTCAAAGGTTCAAAGGTTCAAAGGTTCAAAGGTTCAAAGGTTCAAAGGTTCAAAGGTTCAAAGGTTCAAAGGTTCAAAGGTTCAAAGGTTCCAAGGTTCAAAGGTTCAAGGGTTCAAAGGTTCAAAGGTTCAAAGGTTTAAAAAGTAAAAAGGTTCAAGGGTTCAAAGGTTCAAAGGTTCAAAGGTTCAAAGGTTCAAAGGTTCAAAGGTTCAAAGGTTCAAGGGTTCAAAGGTTCAATAGTTCAAAGGTTCAAGGGCTCAAAGGTTCAAAGGTTCTAAGGTTCAAAGGTTCAAAGGTTCAAAGGTTCAAAGGTTCAAAGGTTCAAAGGTTCAAAGGTTCAAAGGTTCAAAGGTTCAAGAGTTCAAAGGTTCAAAGGTTCAAAGGTTCAAAGGTTCAAAGGTTCAAAGGTTCAAAGGTTCAAAGGTTCAAAGGTTCAAAGGTTCAAAGGTTCAAAGGTTCAAAGGTTCAAAGGTTCAAAGGTTCAAAGGTTCAAAGGTTCAAAGGTTCAAAGGTTCAAAGGTTCAAAGGTTCAAAGGTTCAAAGGTTCAAAGGTTCAAAGGTTCAAAGGTTCAAAGGTTCAAAGGTTCAAAGGTTCAAAGGTTCAAAGGTTCAAAGGTTCAAAGGTTCAAAGGTTCAAAGGTTCAAAGGTTCAAAGGTTCAAAGGTTCGAAGGTTCAAAGGTTCAAGGGCTCAAGGGCTCAAAGGTTCAAAGGTTCAAAGGTTCAAAGGCTCAAAGGTTCAAGGGTTCAAAGGTTCAAAGGTTCAAAGGTTTAAAGGTTCAAAGGTTCATAGGTTCAATAGTTCAATAGTTCAAAGTTTCAAAGGTTCAAAGGTTCAAAGGTTCAAAGGTTCAAAGGTTCAAAGGTTCAAAGGTTCAAAGGTTCAAAGGTTCAAAGGTTCAAAGGTTCAAAGGTTCAAGAGTTCAAAGGTTCAAAGGTTCAAAGGCTCAAAGGTTCAAAGGCTCAAAGGTTCAAGGGTTCAAAGGTTCAAAGGTTCAAAGGTTCAAAGGTTCAAAGGTTCAAAGGTTCAAAGGTTCAAAGGTTCAGAGGTTCAAGAGTTCAAAGGTTCAAAGGTTCAAAGGTTCACGGGTTCAAAAGTTAAAATTTTCAAAGTTTCAAGGGTTCAAAGGTTCAAGGGTTCAAAGGTTCAAAGGTTCAAAGGTTCAAAGGTTCAAAGGTTCAAAGGTTCAAAGGTTCAAAGGTTCAAAGGTTCACGGGTTCAAAAGTTAAAATTTTCAAAGGTTCAAAGGTTCAAAGGTTCAAAGGTTCAAAGGTTCAAAGGTTCAAAGGTTCAAAGGTTCAAAGGTTCAAAGGTTCAAAGGTTCAAGAGTTCAAAGTTTCAAAGGTTCAAAGGTTCAAAGGTTGAAAGGTTGAAAGGTTCAATGGCTCAAAGGTTCAAAGGTTCAAGGGTTCAAAGGTTCAAAGGTTCAAAGGTTCAAAGGTTCAAAGGTTCAAAGGTTCAAAGGTTCAAAGGTTCAAAGGTTCAAAGGTTCAAAGGTTCAAAGGTTCAAAGGTTCAGGGGTTCAAAGGTTCAAATGTTCAAAGGTTCAAAGGTTCAAAGGTTCAATAGTTCAATAGTTCAATAGTTCAAAGGTTCAAAGGTTCAAAGGTTCAAAGGTTCAAAGGTTCACGGGTTCAAAGGTTCAAATTTTCAAAGGTTCAAGGGTTCAAAGGTTCAAAGGTTCAAGGGTTCAAAGGTTCAATAGTTCAAAGGTTCAAGGGCTCAAAGGTTCAAAGGTTCTAAGGTTCAAAGGTTCAAAGGTTCAAAGGTTCAAAGGTTCAAAGGTTCAAAGGTTCAAAGGTTCAAAGGTTCAAAGGTTCAAGAGTTCAAAGGTTCAAAGGTTCAAAGGTTCACGGGTTCAAAAGTTAAAATTTTCAAAGGTTCAAGGGTTCAAAGGTTCAAGGGTTCAAAGGTTCAAAGGTTCAACTGTTCAAAGGTTCAAAGGTTCAAAGGTTCAAAGGTTCACGGGTTCAAAAGTTAAAATTTTCAAAGGTTCAAAGGTTCAAAGGTTCAAAGGTTCAAAGGTTCAAAGGTTCAAAGGTTCAAAGGTTCAAAGGTTCAAAGGTTCAAAGGTTCAAAGGTTCAAAGGTTCAAAGGTTCAAAGGTTCAAAGGTTCAAGAGTTCAAAGTTTCAAAGGTTCAAAGGTTCAAAGGTTCAAAGGTTGAAAGGTTCAATGGCTCAAAGGTTCAAAGGTTCAAGGGTTCAAAGGTTCAAAGGTTCAAAGGTTCAAAGGTTCAAAGGTTCAAAGGTTCAAAGGTTCAAAGGTTCAAAGGTTCAAAGGTTCAAAGGTTCAAAGGTTCAAAGGTTCAAAGGTTCAAAGGTTCAAAGGTTCAAAGGTTCAAGAGTTCAAAGTTTCAAAGGTTCAAAGGTTCAAAGGTTCAAAGGTTGAAAGGTTCAATGGCTCAAAGGTTCAAAGGTTCAAGGGTTCAAAGGTTCAAAGGTTCAAAGGTTCAAAGGTTCAAAGGTTCAAAGGTTCAAAGGTTCAAAGGTTCAAAGGTTCAAAGGTTCAAAGGTTCAAAGGTTCAAAGGTTCAAAGGTTCAAAGGTTCAAAGGTTCAAAGCTTCAAAGTTTCAAAGGTTCAAAGGTTCAAAGGTTCAAGGGTTCAAAGGTTCAAAGGTTCAAAGGTTTAAAAAGTAAAAAGGTTCAAGGGTTCAAAGGTTCAAAGGTTCAAAGGTTCAAAGGTTCAAAGGTTAAAGGTTCAAGGGTTCAAAGGTTCAAAGGTTCAAAGGTTCAAAGGTTCAAAGGTTCAAAGGTTCAAGGGTTCAAAGGTTCAAAGGTTCAAAGGTTCAAAGGTTCAAAGGTTCAAAGGTTGAAAGGTTCAAAGGTTCAAAGGTTCAACGGTTCAAAGGTTAAAAGGTTCAAAGGTTCAAAGGTTCAAAGGTTCACGGGTTCAAAGGTTCAAATTTTCAAAGGTTCAAAGGTTCAAAGGTTCACGGGTTCAAAGGTTCAAATTTTCAAAGGTTCAAAGGTTCAAAGGTTCAAAGGTTTAAAGGTCAAAATTTTCAAAGGTTCAAAGGTTCAAGGGTTCAAAGGTTTAAAGGTTCAAATTTTCAAAGGTTCAAAGGTTCAAAGGTTCAAAGGTTCAAAGGTTCACGGGTTCAAAGGTTCAAATTTTCAAAGGTTCAAAGGTTGAAAGGTTCAATGGCTCAAAGGTTCAAAGGTTCAAGGGTTCAAAGGTTCAAGGGTTCAAAGGTTTAAAGGTTCAAATTTTCAAAGGTTCAAAGGTTCAAAGGTTCAAAGGTCAAAATTTTCAAAGGTTCAAAGTTTCAAGGGTTCAAAGGTTTAAAGGTTCAAATTTTCAAAGGTTCAAAGGTTCAAAGGTTCAAAGGTTCAAAGGTTCACGGGTTCAAAGGTTCAAATTTTCAAAGGTTCAAAGGTTGAAAGGTTCAATGGCTCAAAGGTTCAAAGGTTCAAGGGTTCAAAGGTTCAAAGGTTCAAAGGTTCAAAGGTTCAAAGGTTCAAAGGTTCAAAGGTTCAAAGGTTCAAAGGTTCAAAGGTTCAAAGGTTCAAAGGTTCAAAGGTTCAAAGGTTCAAAGGTTCAGGGGTTCAAAGGTTCAAAGGTTCAAATGTTCAAAGGTTCAAAGGTTCAAAGGTTCAATAGTTCAATAGTTCAATAGTTCAAAGGTTCAAAGGTTCAAAGGTTCAAAGGTTCAAAGGTTCACGGGTTCAAAGGTTCAAATTTTCAAAGGTTCAAGGGTTCAAAGGTTCAAAGGTTCAAGGGTTCAAAGGTTCAATAGTTCAAAGGTTCAAGGGCTCAAAGGTTCAAAGGTTCTAAGGTTCAAAGGTTCAAAGGTTCAAAGGTTCAAAGGTTCAAAGGTTCAAAGGTTCAAAGGTTCAAAGGTTCAAAGGTTCAAAGGTTCAAAGGTTCAAGAGTTCAAAGGTTCAAAGGTTCAAAGGTTCACGGGTTCAAAAGTTAAAATTTTCAAAGGTTCAAGGGTTCAAAGGTTCAAGGGTTCAAAGGTTCAAAGGTTCAACTGTTCAAAGGTTCAAAGGTTCAAAGGTTCAAAGGTTCACGGGTTCAAAAGTTAAAATTTTCAAAGGTTCAAAGGTTCAAAGGTTCAAAGGTTCAAAGGATCAAAGGTTCAAAGGTTCAAAGGTTCAAAGGTTCAAAGGTTCAAAGGTTCAAAGGTTCAAGAGTTCAAAGTTTCAAAGGTTCAAAGGTTCAAAGGTTCAAAGGTTCAATGGCTCAAAGGTTCAAAGGTTCAAGGGTTCAAAGGTTCAAAGGTTCAAAGGTTCAAAGGTTCAAAGGTTCAAAGGTTCAAAGGTTCAAAGGTTCAAAGGTTCAAAGGTTCAAAGGTTCAAAGGTTCAAAGGTTCAAAGGTTCAGGGGTTCAAAGGTTCAAAGGTTCAAATGTTCAAAGGTTCAAAGGTTCAAAGGTTCAATAGTTCAATAGTTCAATAGTTCAAAGGTTCAAAGGTTCAAAGGTTCAAAGGTTCAAAGGTTCAAAGGTTCACGGGTTCAAAGGTTCAAATTTTCAAAGGTTCAAATTTTCAAAGGTTCAAGGGTTCAAAGGTTCAAAGGTTCAAGGGTTCAAAGGTTCAATAGTTCAAAGGTTCAAGGGCTCAAAGGTTCAAAGGTTCTAAGGTTCAAAGGTTCAAAGGTTCAAAGGTTCAAAGGTTCAAAGGTTCAAAGGTTCAAAGGTTCAAAGGTTCAAAGGTTCAAAGGTTCAAAGTTTCAAAGGTTCAAAGGTTCAAAGGTTCAAGGGTTCAAAGGTTCAAAGGTTCAAAGGTTTAAAAAGTAAAAAGGTTCAAGGGTTCAAAGGTTCAAAGGTTCAAAGGTTCAAAGGTTCAAAGGTTCAAAGGTTAAAGGTTCAAGGGTTCAAAGGTTCAAAGGTTCAAAGGTTCAAAGGTTCAAAGGTTCAAAGGTTCAAAGGTTCAAGGGTTCAAAGGTTCAAAGGTTCAAAGGTTCAAAGGTTCAAAGGTTCAAAGGTTGAAAGGTTCAAAGGTTCAAAGGTTCAACGGTTCAAAGGTTCAAAGGTTCAAAGGTTCAAAGGTTCACGGGTTCAAAGGTTCAAATTTTCAAAGGTTCAAAGGTTCAAAGGTTCACGGGTTCAAAGGTTCAAATTTTCAAAGGTTCAAAGGTTCAAAGGTTCAAAGGTTTAAAGGTTAAAATTTTCAAAGGTTCAAAGGTTCAAGGGTTCAAAGGTTTAAAGGTTCAAATTTTCAAAGGTTCAAAGGTTCAAAGGTTCAAAGGTTCACGGGTTCAAAGGTTCAAATTTTCAAAGGTTCAAAGGTTCAAAGGTTCAAGAGTTCAAAGGTTCAAAGGTTCAAAGGTTCAAAGGTTCAAAGGTTCAAAGGTTCAAAGGTTCAAAGGTTCAAAGGTTCAAAGGTTCAAAGGTTCAAAGGTTCAAAGGTTTAAAGGTTCAAGGGTTCAAAGATTCAAAGGTTCAAAGGTTCAAAGGTTCAAAGGTTCAAAGGTTCAAAGGTTCAATAGTTCAATAGTTCAAAGGTTCAAAGGTTCAAAGGTTCAAAATTTCAAAAGTTCAAAGGTTCACGGGTTCAAAGGTTCAAATTTTCAAAGGTTCAAGGGTTCAAAGGTTCAAAGGTTAAAGGGTTCAAAGGTTCAATAGTTCAAAGGTTCAAGGGCTCAAAGGTTCAAAGGTTCTAAGGTTCAAAGGTTCAAAGGTTCAAAGGTTCAAAGGTTCAAAGTTTCAAAGGTTCAAAGGTTCAAAGGTTCAAAGGTTCAAAGGTTCAAAGGTTCAAAGGTTCAAAGGTTTAAAGGTTCAAAGGTTCAAAGGTTCAAAGGTTCAAAGGTTCAAAGGTTCAAAGGTTCAAAGGTTCAAAGGTTCAAGAGTTCAGAGGTTCAAAGGTTCAAAGGTTCAAAGGTTCAAAGGTTCAAGGGTTCAAAGGTTCAAGGGTTCAAAGGTTCAAGGGTTCAAAGGTTCAAGGGCTCAAAGGTTCAAAGGTTCTAAGGTTCAAAGGTTCAAAGGTTCAAAGGTTCAAAGGTTCAAAGTTTCAAAGGTTCAAAGGTTCAAAGGTTCAAAGGTTCAAAGGTTTAAAGGTTCAAAGGTTCAAAGGTTCAAAGGTTCAAAGGTTCAAAGGTTCAAAGGTTCAAAGGTTCAAAGGTTCAAGAGTTCAGAGGTTCAAAGGTTCAAAGGTTCAAAGGTTCAAAGGTTCAAAGGTTCACAGGTTCAAAGGTTCAAAGGTTCAAAGGTTCAAGGGTTCAAAGGTTCAAAGGTTCAAAGGTTCAAAGGTTCAAAGGTTCAAGGGTTCAAAGGTTCAAGGGTTCAAAGGTTCAAGGGCTCAAAGGTTCAAAGGTTCTAAGGTTCAAAGGTTCAAAGGTTCAAAGGTTCAAAGGTTCAAAGTTTCAAAGGTTCAAAGGTTCAAAGGTTCAAGGGCTCAAAGGTTCAAAGGTTCTAAGGTTCAAAGGTTCAAAGGTTCAAAGGTTCAAAGGTTCAAAGTTTCAAAGGTTCAAAGGTTCAAAGGTTCAAAGGTTCAAAGGTTTAAAGGTTCAAAGGTTCAAAGGTTCAAAGGTTCAAAGGTTCAAAGGTTCAAAGGTTCAAAGGTTCAAAGGTTCAAGAGTTCAGAGGTTCAAAGGTTCAAAGGTTCAAAGGTTCAAAGGTTCAAAGGTTCAAGGGTTCAAAGGTTCAAGGGTTCAAAGGTTCAAGGGTTCAAAGGTTCAAGGGTTCAAAGGTTCAAGGGTTCAATAGTTCAAAGGTTCAAAGGTTCTAAGGTTCAAAGGTTCAAAGGTTCAAAGGTTCAAAGGTTCAAAGGTTCAAAGGTTCAAATTTTCAAAGGTTCAAAGGTTTAAAGGTTCAAAGGTTCAAAGGTTCAAAAGTTTAAAGGTTCAAAGGTTCAAAGGTTCAAAGGTTCAAAGGTTCAAAGTTTCAAAGGTTCAAAGGTTCAAAGGTTCAAAGGTTCAAAGGTTCAAAGGTTCAGGGGTTCAAAGGTTCAGGGGTTCAAAGGTTCAAAGGTTCAAAGGTTCAAAGGTTCAAAGGTTGAAAGGTTGAAAGGTTGAAAGGTTGAAAGGTTCAAAGGTTCAAAGGTTCAAAGGTTCAAAGGTTCAAAGGTTCAAAGGTTCAAAGGTTCACAGGTTCAAAGGTTCAAAGGTTCAAAGGTTCAAAGGTTCAAAGGTTCAAAGGTTCAAAGGTTCAAAGGTTCAAAGGTTCAAAGGTTCAAAGGTTCAAAGGTTCAAAGGTTCAAAGGTTCAAAGGTTCAAAGGTTCAAAGGTTCAAGGGTTAAAAGGTTCAAAGGTTAAAAGGTTCAAGGGCTCAAAGGTTCAAGGGTTTAAAGGTTCAAAAGTTAAAGGGTTCAAGGGCTCAAAGGTTCAAAGATTCAAAGGTTCAAAGGTTCAAAGGTTCAAAGGTTCAAAGGTTCAAAGGTTCAAAGGTTCAACAGTTCAAAGGTTCAAAGGTTCAAAGGTTCAAGGGTTCAAAGGTTCAAAGGTTCAAAGGTTCAAAGGTTCAAAGGTTCAAAGGTTCAAAGGTTCAAAGGTTCAAAGGTTCAAAGGTTCAAAGGTTCAAAGGTTCAAAGGTTCAAAGGTTCAAAGGTTCAAAGGTTTAAAGGTTCAAGGGTTCAAAGGTTCAAAGGTTCAAAGGTTCAAAGGTTCAAAGGTTCAAAGGTTCAAAGGTTCAAAGGTTCAAAGGTTCAAAGGTTCAAAGGTTCAAAGGTTCAAAGGTTCAAAGGTTCAAAGGTTCAAAGGTTCAAAGGTTCAAAGGTTCAAAGGTTCACAGGTTCAAAGGTTCAAAGGTTCAAAGATTCAAAGGTTCAAAGGTTCAAAGGTTCAAAGGTTCAAAGGTTCAAATTTTCAAAGGTTCAAATTTTCAAAGGTTCAAAGGTTCAAAGGTTCAAAGGTTCAAAGGTTCAAAGGTTCAAAGGTTCAAAGGTTCACAGGTTCAAAGGTTCAAAGGTTCAAAGGTTCAAGGGTTCAAAGGTTCAAAGGTTCAAAGGTTCAAAGGTTCAAAGGTTCAAGGGTTCAAAGGTTCAAAGGTTCAAAGGTTCAAAGGTTCAAAGGTTCAAAGGTTCAAAGGTTCAAAGGTTCAATGGTTCAAAGGTTCAAAGGTTCAAAGGTTCAAAGGTTCAAAGGTTCAAAGGTTCAAAGGTTAAAAGGTTCAAGGGCTCAAAGGTTCAAAGGTTCAAAGGTTCAAAGGCTCAAAGGTTCAAAGGTTCAAAGGTTCAAGGGTTCAAAGGTTCAAATGTTCAAAGGTTCAAAGGTTCAAAGGTTCAAAGGTTCAAAGGTTCAAGGGTTCAAAGGTTCAAGGGTTCAAAGGTTCAAAGGTTCAAAGGTTCAAAGGTTCAAAGGTTCAAAGGTTCAAAGGTTCAAAAGTTCAAAGGTTCAAAGGTTCAAAGGTTCAAAGGTTCACAGGTTCAAAGGTTCAAAGGTTCAAAGGTTCAAGGGTTCAAAGGTTCAAAGGTTCAAAGGTTCAAAGGTTCAAAGGTTCAAAGGTTCAAAGGTTCAAAGGTTCAAAGGTTCAAAGGTTCAAAGCTTCAAAGGTTCAAAGGTTCAAAGGTTCAAAGGTTCAAAGGTTCAAAGGTTCAAGAGTTCAAAGTTTCAAAGTTTCAAAGGTTCAAAGGTTCAAAGGTTCAAAGGTTCAAGGGTTCAAAGGTTCAAAGGTTCAAAGGTTCAAAGGTTCAAAGGTTCAAAGGTTCAAAGGTTCAAAGGTTCAAAGGTTCAAAGGTTCAAAAGTTCAAAGGTTCAAAGGTTCAAAGGTTCAAAGGTTCAAGGGTTCAAAGGTTCAAGGGTTAAAAGGTTCAAAGGTTCAAAGGTTCAAAGCTTCTAAGGTTCAATGGCTCAAAGGTTCAAAGGTTCAAGTTTTCAAAGGTTCAAAGGTTCAAAGGTTCAAAGGTTCAAAGGTTCAAAGGTTGAAAGGTTCAAAGGTACAAAGGTTCAAAGGTTCAAAGGTTCAAAGGTTCAAAGGTTCAAAGGGTCAAAGGTTGAAAGGTTCAAAGGTTCAAAGGTTCAAAGGTTCAAGAGTTCAAAGTTTCAACGGTTCAAAGGTTCAAAGGTTCAAAGGTTCAAGGGTTCAATGGTTCAAAGCTTCAAAGGTTCAAAGGTTCAAAGGTTCAAAGGTTCAAAGGTTCAAAGGTTCAAAGGTTCAAAGGTTCAAGGGTTCAAAGGTTCAAGGGTTAAAAGGTTCAAAGGTTCAAAGGTTCAAAGCTTCTAAGGTTCAAAGGTTCAAAGGTTCAAAGGTTCAAAGGTTCAAAGGTTCAAAGGTTCAAGAGTTCAAAGTTTCAAAGGTTCAAAGGTTCAAAGGTTCAAAGGTTCAAGGGTTCAAAGGTTCAAAGCTTCAAAGGTTCAAAGGTTCAAAGGTTCAAAGGTTCAAAGGTTCAAAGGTTCAAAGGTTCAAAGGTTCAATTGTTCAAAGGTTCAAGGGTTCAAAGGTTCAAAGGTTCAAGGGTTCAAAGGTTCAAAGGTTCAAAGGTTCAAAGGTTCAAAGGTTCAAAGGTTCAAAGGCTCAAAGGTTCAAAAGTTCAAAGGTTCAAAGGTTCAAAGGTTCAAAGGTTCAAAGGTTCAATGGTTCAAAGGTTCAAGGGTTCAAAGGTTCAAAGGTTCAAAGGTTCAAGGGTTGAAAGGTTCAAAGGTTCAAAGGTGCAAAGGTTCAAAGGTTCAAAGGTTCAAAGGTTCAAAGGTTCAAAGGTTCAAAGATTCAAAGGTTCAAAGGTTCAAAGGTTCAAAGGTTCAAGGGTTCAAAGGTTCAATGGTTCAAAGGTTCAAAGGTTCAAAGGTTCAAAAGTTCAAAGGTTCAAAGGCTGAAAGGTTCAAAGGTTCAAAGGTTCACGGGTTCAAAGGTTCAAAGGTTCAAGGGTTCAAAGGTGAAAGGGTTCAAAGGTTCAAGGGTTCAAAGGTGCAAGGGTTCAAAGGTTCAAAGGTGCAAGGGTTCAAAGGTTCAAAGGCTCAAAGGTTCAAAGGTTCAAAGGTTCAAGGGTTCAAAGGTTCAAAGGTTCAAAGGTTCAAAGGTTCAAGGTTTCAAAGGTTCAAAGGCTCAAAGGTTCAAAGGTTCAAGAGTTCAAAGGTTCAAAGGTTCTAAGGTTCAACGTTTCGAAGGTTCAAAGGTTCAAAGGTTCACGGGTTCAAAGGTTCAAAGGTTCAAGGGTTCAAAGGTTCAAGGGTTCAAAGGTTCAAAGGTTCAAAGGTTCAAAGGTTCAAAGGTTCACGGGTTCAAAGGTTCAAAGGCTCAAAGGTTCAAAGGTTCAAGGGTTCAAAGGTTCAAAGGTTCAAAGGTTCAAAGGTTCAAAGGTTCAAAGGTTCAAAGGTTCAAAGGTTCAAAGGTTCAAGGGTTCAAAGGTTCAAAGGTTCAAGGGTTAATAGGTTCAAAGGTTCAAAGGTTCAAAGGTTCAAAAGTTCAAAGGTTCAAAGGTTCAAAGGTTCAAAGGTTCAAAGGTTCAAAGGTTCAAAGGTTCAAAGGATCAAGGGTTCAAAGGTTCCAAGGGTCAAAGGTTCAAAGGTTCAAGGGTTCAATGGTGCAACTGTTCAAAGGTTCAAAAGTTCAAAGGTTAAAAGGTTCAAAGGTTCAAGGGTTTAAATGTTCAAAGGTTCAAAGGTTCAAGGGTTCAAAGGTTCAAAGGTTCAAAGGTTCGAAGTTTCACGGGTTCAACGGTTCAAAGGATCAAGGGTTCAAAGGTTCCAAGGGTCAAAGGTTCAAAGGTAAAAAGGTTCAAAGGTTCAAAGGTTCAAAGGTTCAAGAGTTCAAAGGTTCAAAGGTTCAAAGGTACAAGACTTCAAAGGTTCAACGGTTCAAAGGTTCAAAGGTTCAAGGGTTCAAAGGTTCAAAGGTTCAAAGGTTCAAGTTTTCATAGGTTCAATGGTTCAAAGGTTCAAGGGTTTAAAGGTTCAAAGGTTCAAAGGTTCAAAGGTTCAAAGGTTCAAAGGTTCAAGTTTTCATAGGTTCAATGGTTCAAAGGTTCAAGGGTTTAAAGGTTCAAAGGTTCAAAGGTTCAAAGGTTCACGGGTTCAAAGGTTTAAAGGTTCAAGGGTTCAAAGGTGAAAGGGTTCAAAGGTTCAAAGGTTCAAAGGTTCAAGTTTTCATAGGTTCAATGGTTCAAAGGTTCAAGGGTTTAAAGGTTCAAAGGTTCAAAGGATCAAAGGTTCAAAGGTTCAAAGGTTCACGGGTTCAAAGGTTTAAAGGTTCAAAAGTTCAAAGGTTCAAAGGTTCAAAGGTTCACGGGTTCAAAGGTTTAAAGGTTCAAAAGTTCAAAGGTTCAAAGGTTCAAAAGTTCAAAGGTTCAAAGGTTCAAAGGTGCAAGGGTTCAAAGGTTCAAGGGTTCAAAGGTGCAAGGGTTCAAAGGTTCAAAGGTTCAAAGGTTCAAAGGTTGAAGGGTTCAAAGGTTCAAGGGTTCAAAGGTTCAAGGGTTCAAAGGTTCAAAGGTTCAAAGGTTCAAAGGTTCAAAGGTTCAAAGGTTCAAAGGTTCAAAGGTTCAAAGGTTCAAAGGTTCAAAGGTTCAAAGGTTCAAAGGTTCAAAGGTTCAAGAGTTCAAAGGTTCAAAGGTTCAAAGGTTCAAAGGTTCAAAGGTTCAAAGGTTCAAAGGTTCAAAGGTTCAAAGGTTCAAGGGTTCAAAGGTTCAAGGGTTCAAAGGTTCAAATGTTCAAAGGTTCAAAGGTTCAAAGGTTCAAAGGTGCAAGGGTTCAAAGGTTCAAAGGTTCAAAGGTTCAAAGATGCAAGGGTTCAAAGGTTCAAAGGTTCAAAGGTTCAAAGGTTCAGGGGTTCAAAGGTTCAAAGGTTCAAAGGTTCAAGGGTTCAAAGGTTCAAAGGTTCAAAGGTTCAAAGGTTCAAGGGTTCAAAGGTTCAAAGGTTCAAGGGTTCAAAGGTGCAAGGGTTCAAAGGTTCAAGGGTTCAAAGGTGCAAGGGTTCAAAGTTTCAAAGGTTCAAGGGTTCAAAGGTTCAAAGGTTCAAAGGTTCAAAGGTTCAAGGGTTCAAAGGTTCAAAGGTTCAAAGGTTCAAAGGTTCAAAGGTTCAAAGGTTCAAAGGTTCAAAGGTTCAAAGGTTCAAAGGTTCAAAGGTTCAAAGGTTCAAAGGTTCAAAGGTTCAAAGGTTCAAAGGTTCAAGAGTTCAAAGGTTCAAAGGTTCAAAGGTTCAAATGTTCAAAGGTTCAAGGGTTCAAAGGTTCAAGGGTTCAAAGGTTCAAAGGTTCAAAGGTTCGCGGGTTCAAGGGTTCAAAGTTTCAAAGGTTCAAAGTTTTAAAGGTTCAAAGGTTCAAAGGTTCAAAGGTTCAAAAGTTCAAAGGTTCATATCTTCAAGGGTTCAAAGGTTCAAAGGTTCAAAGGTTCAATTGTCAAAGGTTCAATTGTCAAAGGTTCAAAGGTTCACGGGTTCAAGGGCTTAAAGGTTCAAAGGTTCAAAGTTTCAAAGGTTCAAAGGTGCAAGGGTTCAAAGGTTCAAGGGTTCAAAGGTGCAAGGGTTCAAAGGTTCAAAGGTTCAAGGGTTCAAAGGTTCAAAGGTTCAAAGGTTCAAAGGTTCAAAGGTTCAAGGGTTCAAAGGTTCAAAGGTTCAATTGTCAAAGGTTCAAAGGTTCACGGGTTCAAGGGCTTAAAGGTTCAAAGGTTCAAAGTTTCAAAGGTTCAAAGGTTCAAGGGTTCAAAGGTTCAAGGGTTCAAAGGTTCAAAGGTTCAAAGGTTCGCGGGTTCAAGGGTTCAAAGGTTCAAAGGTTCAAAGTTTTAAAGGTTCAAAGGTTCAAAGGTTCAAAGGTTCAAAGGTTCAAAGGTTCAAAAGTTGAAAGGTTCATATCTTCAAGGGTTCAAAGGTTCAAAGGTTCAATTGTCAAAGGTTCAAAGGTTCACGGGTTCAAGGGCTTAAAGGTTCAAAGGTTCAAAGTTTCAAAGGTTCAAAGGTTCACGGGTTCAAAGGTTCAAAGGTTCAAACGATCAAAGGTTCAAGGGTTCAAGGGTTCAAAGGTTCATAGGTTCAAGGGTTCAAAGGTTCAAAGGTTCAAAGGTTCAAGGGTTCAAGGGTTCAAAGGTTCATAGTTTCAAGGGTTCAAAGGTTCAAAGGTTCAAGGGTTCAAAGGTTCAAGGGTTCAAAGGTTCAAATGTTCAAATATTCAAAGGTTCAAAGGTTCAAACGTTCAAAGGTTCACGGGTTCAAAGGCTCAAGGGTTCAAGGTTCAAAGGTTCAAAAAATCAAAGGTTCAAGGGTTCAAAAGTTCAAAAGTTTAAAGGTTCAAAGGTTCAAGGGTTTAAGGTTTAATGGTTTCCAATGTTGTCATAAAATGAATGGGCTCAGGAACATAGGCTTACGTTCTAAGCCTATGACTGCAACTGCTTAACACTCAAGACAATACCGTCTTGCTTACATTGCTCAAAAACTAAAGGTTGCTCTCTGTTCCCCGCTCTCCTTAAGCTTACGATCTCCAATTCGTCTGTCCCGCACACAAAAATCACACTTCCCCCTCATTATTTTTGCTTCTTTGCTACACATTGCGTCACAATGACTCGTCCGATCTCGTTTGTCAAACTATTACCTAATCTGTCAACCGCAGTAACTCCTATACAGAAACGAAACAGTCCCCCAGCACTTGGTCAATGCTCTGCCGTTCATTGTCCCCTAGGCCCATGGTTGCTCTTCTCTTATTACAGACAACTCCTCCAGTTAGAAGCCAGAATAAGAAAAAACTCCGATATTAGCTAACAGTTTAGCGCATCCGATGTAATTACACGTTGGGTTCCTCTTTTCCGATTTGCTGCCACGGTTGACCCGCAAGACCGTAATCTCAATAAATGATCGCTCAGCCTAATCATAGTCGGCTGTAACAGACGTTAACATCATTTCACTGCACGAAGCTACCGTCCCGACCGAGTACAAACCGCAAGCTTTGCTGCCAATGGGCCAGATTGCAATTGCGCGATGCGATGACATTAATGACGGGGGGGACACTGAACTCTGTTGAATTTTTTTCTTTTGTGTGCCCCCTTCTATGCGCGGTCGGTCGCTTTGGTCGGAACGGCCTTGCGATGATATTTCGTAACGACGATTGACCGCAATCGTTCTTTTTCGTTTTGCTTGTCCACCACTTAGCTAGTTCAATGGAAATCATGGATCGGTTAGACCTCCTCGTCAATCCTAATGACTGTGGGGAAATATCTCTTCCGCGACGGAGGCACCATGTAACCGGAAAACATTTGGGCAGTTTCTAGTGTGGTGACTCATGCTTCCAAAGGATCATTTTTTTCCCAGCTTTTTTATGGCCAACACCTCACTGGACCGCATTAAATTTTATGAACACAATCTCAGTATACAAATTGATTGACGAGTGCAAACAGCTATTTTACGATGATGATGATGTTAATGCTACGCCATCACCAGCAGCCGACGACGAAGCATGGATTTTAATATTTTGACGCAGACATCATCGCGATGTCAATGAGACTGTTCCGATGGAATAATCCGATGATGGAATGGTATTCGTAGAGAGCAGGGGGTGTTCCCAGTTCCACCGACACAATGGTCGTGTCGGGAGTGCTTTGTGACAGAAATTGAGTTGTGCACCACAAGTCCTGATTGCATTTGAACAACCGGTGGTCATCTATTGGCCGGACAATTGGATTCGATTTGTTGGTCGATTTGCCCGTTGTCATACTCAGTGTGGAATTAGATGGTTATAAATTAATTCGGGTGAACTTTTAACACTTGCGAACAGTGGAAGAGCAGTCGGGCGAATGATACCTTGTTGACGGGTTGTTTGTGTTTATGTGGTTTGTGGTGTGGCATTTTAAGGAAAAGTTTACAAAAGCAATTGGTGCACTTTAAGCATGAACTCCTCGGCGAGTTTTATCCCGATAGAGTTCCGTAAGCTGAAAAATAAATTGAATGTTGGACCTAACTTTCACTGTGATTGAGCTTGAAATTGAAACAGTCGTCGGTCTGCCCGGTGGGTGCTACCAATTGGAATTGAAACTCGATACATGCTTAAACATTTTTCAATCCAGTCATGGTCTGAGGCCACACGGACATTTGCTTTAAGAACGGCTTTTAAGTTTTGCGACCCCAACCTTTATTTTTACAGATGCCAATGCTTGAACTTGATGTAGCTCTGCTGGATGCTTGGATTTGTTGGGTTTAAATTAGAGTGGTTCCAATAGATATACCTACTCGTAGAATGGCGACATTACACCATGTGAAATTACGTCTACCCCAAGCCTTGTGGGTTGAACACAGTGAGAATGCCACACAGTGAGCGACTAGCGATTGAGCGACGTCGCGCAGTCTTCAACAGATGGTTTAATTTGTAACTTTCTCGATTAGGTAGTAAAACAAAGATACAATTGTATTTGTACAAAATTTCGAGCTCGAGATGTTAATCAATTCTTACATTACGATGATAGAGGAACTCAAAAAAGCGTGTCACTCGAAATTCTGTTCGTCTCTCTGTTTGTCCGAGGAATAAAGCCTAAACGGCTGCCCGGATTTCATTCAAACTTCGAATTTGGAGTTTAGGGGCTTACAGTTTGTGGCCGTTTTTTTTGTGCACGGTAACCAGTTTGATTTGTTCGAAAACGGCTCTAACGATTTCAACGTAAATTGATATTTGAGCCAAAGTAGGTGAGGTTAACATGACTGCATACTCGGTTTTCCGCCGGAAAATCGAATGAGAATAGGTAGGTACATAGTTTTGAAACTTGGACATATGTACATATCTCGAAAACGGTCCATACGATTGAAACGAAAATTAATTTCTAGGGTAATATAGTCTAACTTAATGGCAAACTCAGTTTTCCTCTATAGTATCGTAATTTTTTTTGAAAAAAGACATTTTTTAAAAATGTTGTGTTCTTCGTTTACCTGAAAACGGCAATATCGATTTTGACCAATATGCGAACTTAGAGTAAAATTGATGTTATCAAAATTATTGCGTCCTTAATTTTCAATTCGAATCACCTAAAACGCTTTTTTAAAAACTGCTCATATCTCGAAAACCCCATTTTTGATTTCGATTAAACTTATTGAAACCAAGTAAAGCTTGTACTCAGTTTTCAGCTAAATAAAACATAAAACATGGCAATATTTGCTACTGTTTTGTCTGTCAAATTTTACAAAAGCCGCTCTAACGGTTTTGATCGGCGGTGACGTGTTATCGATATTGCTCAAAATTGAGTATCCAAATCTCCTTCTTTTTTTTTCACCCTAAAAATAAATCCAACAACTTAAAATTCACGCACTCCTAATTTATTTGCACCAAAAATTTGTATGAAAGAGAAAGTAACGTTCGACCCAGTCGTTTATTTTCTTTTTTCTGAAGACTGATACTTAAATGTTCGGTAAAAATAAAAGTCGTTGTTTCAAAAATATGTTTTTTATGTTTTATTATTTTCTGAGTTATTTTCAGGCGCGGAATTCCTTACGTAAGAGATAGTTTTATTTTATGCTATACAGATAGCCGGGAAAAATATGTTTAGATTATTGTGTACCGTCAACTGCCCTAACATTAACCAGTTTTGAAAATTGACCTTGAATTTTACAGCTCTCATTATAGATACCCACAACTTTCGACTATAAGATTGTGGGGACTATCGCTCTGTATCAAAAAATCAAGAACTTACCAAAATTTGTCGAATCATTTTTGATTTATATATGGAAATGTACCAAGAATAAATATTTCTCAAGTATGTATATTTTCTTATTACTATATTTTTTTTTCTTAAACCTTAAATTTAATTAAACCTTAACTTGATTTGCTTTCACTGATTATTTCATATTTATTTTTTTAAATGTAAATTTTGTAATACTAAAAATAAACTAAATTTAAAAAGCCGAATTCTTACCTTTTGCTTACAAGAATATTAAATTAAAATTAAATAAAATTACGAAGAATTAGTTTTATGAAGTATTAGTTGTGAAACATTCAAGAAAATATTAATAATTGTTTAAAAAAGTTAAAGAGAAGCTGCGGAAAATGTTATGAAATTTGATAAATTTTGGAATAGCTTTTTAAAAAACCTTTGTCTAGTATTTTTATTGACAAACAAAAATATTTTTTATTATAAAAAATGTTGAGCTACTCACCTCAGCTATTATTTTGCTATACAAATGGTAGTTTCAGTACAACAGGCAAAAAGAAGTTAATAAAAAGACATTTTGTTTTATTTAGCATTTAATTTTTTGCCGTCTAGCATTTTCCGTTTTGAAATTCTGGCAACACTGGTTCGGGTTCCTATTAAGGCACCTCGTCCTTATGGCTCATCATCATCCCCATCTTAGTTTTCACTGTTTCGCCAATTGATTTCAAATGTCGTTGCTGGAGGATGCGTGTCTCATTAAATAAACTAGACTCTTTAAGAAACTTCCCTAAGAGGATAGGTGATCAGGATAACTTCTCAAAGGCTGTTACCTCGATTGAGGAAAACCATTTCAAGCCTTTTCCTACTTATTAAAAAAAAAAAAAAAGAATACCGATGAGGCTACTCCACTCCAAAAATACACCAAACCGTTAATAAATTCACGCTTTCCCTTATAAAGTTGGTTGACATCCCTCAATTCGGTTTCGCGTGCACCAATAATTATGTTTCCACTTGGTAATTTTGAATGTTGTTGCGCCACCTAAACATTCTAATTCGAACGACCAATTTCCACAAACCCTATTAAAAGCCGAGTATTGCAAACAGAGTCGCCGGCCCTCTCAACCACGATACGTTCATCTACGGACCGAATTTACGAATATCCAATTTCCAACTTCCCAGCCAACAAATTCAACTAAAACTACCTGCCCAGCAGAGTCCAAAAGCGCCATCCAAATGTCGACTTTATTATTTCGCACAGCAAATTATTCATTTTAATATGCGGCCCGTACCCTGGAAGTAGCTATACATGGCTATCCCCACCACGTCATGCCCCAGCTAGCACACGACGAAACTGTTCTCTTCATTTTGAAATTATATTTGATGTTTGTTTTATTGCACGGGTCCTGCATTTAATTTACATAATGCCCGCATTTCAAAATGCGGGACCACTTCATAACTTTTTCGTTCCGTGTAACTTTACTCTGATGGAGTGTGCTCCCGCTCCCAGTATACTAGGGTTAGCCTGTGTATATAGTTGATGTTACCTTTCTGGCAAAGTTCCCCTTCTACCGCATACATACCAACGGGGAGAAAGGATTAACTTGTCGGTCCAAGATGGGGATATGGTGTTTGCGCCATCATCATTAGTGTGACGGTATAAACGGGAACACAGAAATAGAACGGAACGCATCCTCGAGGTAATCTTGTGTGTGCCGTCGGTACTAGGTTCATATAACTTGTGCCTGGTGCTGTGTACTGAGCATCGTTTCATCCTTCAGTCGGAAATGAGCTAAAAGGACGAAGAAAAAATGAAACGAAAAACAGGAAAACAACATGGAAATATTAGCATTCATGTATTCTATGGCATTGAGTAAATTTGCTGTACCGCTCCTTCGCGCGCCCTCCCCTCATGAATTATTAAAGACGATAACTATCCTTACCTACGCCGCGCCGTATAGAAAGTAATGTGATGCGCGCCCCCTCCTCGGACGCTTCATGCCGCACCGCCACGATGCAGAAGACAAACACGAGATCATTATATTTCAGTTGCAAGTTGTTTTGCCTGCACCGCGCCAAGGACGAAGGCCATTTGAACTTCTTGAGCGTGGAAGTTGCAGCAGCAGCTTTTGATTAGCTTAACAAAAATGACAAACTTCTGTGTAGGACGTATAGGGGCTGTGTAATTGCCGATGTAGCCTTTTCTTTTAATTTGCATAAATGATCAAAGAGGGTAGGACCAGAAAGGATAGCCATTAGAACCTATACGTGATGGGGTGGCTTGGCGGGAATGTACTTCAAGACGTATACCGAACACGTTTGTGGAGCAGTGGGTTATTCTATATAGCCGGTTGATAAGGTGTTATGGAAGGCAGGGGATGCATTTAAACAAGTTCAATCTACGTGAGCTGCTTAGAGATTAAGCCAATGAAAAGTTCGAGGAGCTGATATGGTGCGAAGGTTTGTAGCTATATTAGATATAGCTAGCATCAAACTTGGTCACGTGCGAGAGGGGTACCTTTTTGTGGCACATAATATACAATCGATTGTTAAACCAAAGTTGGAGCCAGCGGAGCTGCCTACCGACCTCGTTTGTTGGAAAGGAAACTTGTGTACTAAAATTAGCAACATTATGCGGAGTGTAGGCAGACTATTTCTCTTTAGTTGTAAAATGAACAACCCATTAGGTTGGGTTTATGTGCTGACGCTGGTTTTACATTTAAGAGATATACGTGATTGTGGTCTCAAAACTTAATTGATGGTAGATGGGGTTGCTGGCGAACTGGAGCCGACTTTTCATTCAAACAATCAGAGCCGTAGAATGCTGCAAAAGTATATCCTCTCCCACCCACCTACAGCCGCTGCAACTGGGACTGCTTGAGAGATGAGGGATAGACTTAGGCTGGGTAAGGTCAGGTTTGTAGGGAAGTTCGCTGCATGTAATGTGGTTTCACGGAGTTCTTTGACTTTGAGATTCCTCCTTGTCAGCGGTATTCTTATTTAAGAAGTATTGCGGTTGTGCCAGGTGAATAAATGACTCATTTTAAGATAGAGTCAAGTCCAAGTTGCCATCCCCTTACCCATAGGAAAAAAAGACGGTAAACCTTTAAGCAGGCTTCGAGGAATGATTTTACATTGTCCTCGGTGATTTTATCGCCAATATAGGGAAGAAAGGCATCTTTGGTAGCCTTAACGATACAAATTTTGAAATTGGATTGACAACGGTACAGCTCACCGCAATATTCAAGAAGAAACGTGGAGGTCGCCAGATGTTATCAACTTGTCAACAAATTTGGATCGATACAAGGCAATCCTCTTGAGCTCAAGATGTCCTGGGACCACTATCTTGTTCCAGCCAAGCTTCTACGGGTCAGGAGATCTAAGGTGACTGCAATCGGAGAAATCGCCGGCGACATTGCCATTCTCTTACCGAAGACCATCTACGTCGATGCCCAGAACTCGTAGCTGTTTATAGAACAAATTTTACAGTTCTATAGGCAATACTGCCACACGAACCTTCTATATAGCTTGCGACCTTCAGAGCTCTTTTTTCAACATACCTCTGATCCACCAAACTGTTAAAACTCAATGACTTTCTTAGACGGCTTTACGGAGTTCACTATGCACCACGGCACCAACTGCCAAGCCTGTTCAGTTAGCCCGGTCCTTTGCTATCTGCTTTCAATAGTTGGATACAACAAGAGTCAGTTCGAGTCCATCCACAATACAGGTGTCCCATTCAGCATGTCACGGCCATCTTAGACGACTTATGCGCAACTTTTTGACTCAGCCGTACCTCCGAGCATTAAAACTAAACTTCCCTTCAAACTGACTAAGTTAGAATTGCCCCACATAAGATCGCATGCCAATTTTCCCATTAGACACAAAGATAATGCATTCCTCCATTTGCTTGCCAAGATAAGAGCCCTGAAAACAAGGATGACCTCTTCGCTCCCTAAAGACCATCAATCGCACTACTGGGTGCTCCGCCAAAAAGCTGTGCAACAATTCCAATTACCCTTCACAATGCGAGCGGCAAATTACTTTAAAAACAAGAAATCTCGTCATTCATTTGCATTCCAGGATAAAATCCTTTCGTCTACCCAGAGATGAATTTCGCTCGTACAATTACAGACACAACGGCAGTTTGGACTTGCAGTCTGCATCCGAGCAGTATACCCATTTCAATTCACAGACAGCCCATTAAGTGTGTAATTAGTCAAGTCGTACCCAACACAAAGTCACCCCAAGCAGATAAAATGGCACAATATGTAAAAAAGGATCTGCGATCTCAACAATATACGAATGCAACCACCAAACGTGCTCGGAACCAAAAAAAAAAATAGTTTAAATTAATATCCGTGCTTATGGAGTGTTACCCCAAAAGTCTAATAGAAATACACCTTCATTCACTCACACATATTGCACACTTTGCCACATCTCATAAGGACCTACAGACTACAGTATATATCAGTGAAGATGGAACGGACAAGAGTGGAGTAAAAAAATAAATCTCAAAGCGCTCTGAGTGGAAAATATGTGAGAATGATAGAATCCTTAAAAAGGAAATTGTCCAAAGCCGCCATCAGCAGAGAGCCACAGAGCCACGGTCCCCATTAAAATTGTAGAACGGAGGTGAAGGCACAACCACCACCACCGACGACGACGCGATTTATGATGGCATTCGCTGTAAATTTTCATGATGACCCCAAAGAAGAGAATACCTATATATAATGTACAAGAGTGCATGTCCTGGAAAATTCCCATTGTGTGATTGTACAAATCACACAGTTTCCTTTTAAGACTGTATCGGTGCGAAAGGGACGGGGGAATTTTACGCAGCAAAAAAAGCCAACTAATGCTGAACATGAAGTCAACTGTTCGTTTGTTCCCCGTCTGCTACTGCTGCACATCCCCACAATTACTTTTCGGCTTACAGTGTGGACTGCCACCACTGCCACAGGACGACAGGATGGAGTTTCATTAAATTGCATAACTTTGCACAAAGGTTTTGCTTTCACCTCTGCCTGGGTGTTGCGCTCTGAATGGTGTGGTAAATTCTCCGACCAGAGCAGCAGTCATCGTTGTCGTTTTCTTGTGCAGCTATCACGCTGCCCCCACAATGACAATAAATTCATTTCAATTCACCGAGCACGGATGCAGTCCACAACAATAAATGAGAAAAAAAAAACTGTTTCACAGAAAAATAGTTTGTTAGCTGGAAAAATGTACAACGAATTCGCGCTGCATCAGAGACATTCATAGAGGTCATCAATAATTGTGAGGAACTTTATTAAAAATTGTGAAAGTAAATTTGTAAAAAAAGAAAATTGTTTTGACTTCCTTAAGCCAACAAATGAAGAGAGGACGGATTTTTGGGAAAGCTATTGGGGTTGCAGTTTGATGTCTGTTTCATCAGAAATACATAACTGGACCACACCAAACCGGTTCACAACATACTACGCAACGCAAACCACACCATACATCAAGAGAGAGCAATACCAACCACACCGCAAAGCACTACTCGACATTGGACTACACTAAGTCCCACGAAACTACACCAGATACTGCAGAAGAATACTTCACGCAGCACTACAACTCGACGCAGCTCACTACACCAGACACCGCAGCAGAGCATGGTACGACAGACCACACTACACCAAATCCCAAGGTATACCATAACGCAACAAACTACCAAATGGTACTCCAACCACACCGCAAAGCACTACTTGTCACTAGACCACTCCATACTACAAGAAACTACACCACACACGAGAAGCTAAACGACTCCAGACGATACAAAACTGCATCACGCCACACTATGCACCAAATTACTTTTAAGTCGATAAAGGTGTGGATCGA
Organism: Cheilosia impressa; assembly: GCA_948293265.1. Lineage (NCBI taxonomy): Eukaryota > Metazoa > Arthropoda > Insecta > Diptera > Syrphidae > Cheilosia > Cheilosia impressa. The sequence goes on along the minus strand of OX411883.1, from coordinate 20,409,769 downwards.
TCTGCAGGTTCCACATTTTTTGGCAAAAGTAAACAGAATGTGAACAGTGAACCTGTAGCTGATTGTTGATCCAAACCAAAAAGGCGATTGACAAAATTCTTAGCCATTTACACAGTATACCTAATGGAAAAGCTCTTAAGCGCAACGTTCAGAAGACCTATTCTTCTGTAGTCTGTATCGGTAACTCCTTCAGGTCGCAGTATCAGCCAACTGGGCAAGGGACTTTAAAAAAAAATCGCTAACCCCTAAATTGTGTCTAGTAAGCTGATCTTCTTTTAGTTGAGCATGCCTTCATATGACTAATTTTTTCTGATAAGCTTGGTGCCCACTGCTTTGAAAAGTTCGCCCGGTAGACTATTCGCTTGAGCAGGCTTTATGTTTTAATAGTCCTTTGGATGGAACTTTAAGTCACCGTCTTTAGGATTAAGCGGTTCATCTGTCAACCTAAAGCGGTTGGGCCTTCCCAATATTATTCACTCGGCAGAAGTGTTCTTTTAAACCCTCTACACCTGCAGCTGACGTATTTGCATTCATCTGTCGATATTTCGAGTAATCCTCTGGTAGAGCTCGAAAACATTGTCTGTGATGTAGCAAAGTAGGAAGACAGAGTTCTGTTATACAAGTTCAAAACATAGGCTTTCAAGCTTTCACGTCTTAATCACCAAACACAGTCTCTACCCTCCAATGCCAGGTACCTAAAAGTTCTCCTTGACCCAAAGCTTAAGATAGTATACGGAAAGCATTCCGAGTTCAGCTGAAGGCACTGTAGCCTTCAATCAAGCCAACTTAACGACCTCCTAAGCAGTCTTCTATTGAATAATATTAATTTCCCGAAAGGAAGGAAGACACTTTAGCCAGATTTTTACGATCTTCTCGAGAAGACACAGGGTAGATGTTTGAAAACCGACTTAAAGTTTGACGCCGCTTAACAAGCGTATTTTTAAAGGTGTAATAAGCTTCTGTAACACAGAGTTACAATAGTCCAGTGCTGATCTCAGCACTTGTGGATACAAAATTTAACCGGCACTTGTAAGACTCGTGAACTTGTAGGCTTCGCGGATGGCTGTAAGGTCACCTTTTTAAAAACCAAGGTCTTTCCTAGTTAGTTTTAACGTTGTAAGTGTACTTTTAAAGGTTCAGCTATTCCACATACAGGTCAGAAGATGGTTGAACTTATCTTTAATTCTGGGTTTTCTTAAATTTGTTGTTTTATCCATCAGTGCTTGTTATGGGATAAGTTATCGCACTACATAGCACCCAACTTTAAGGGTACTAACATCGAATAAAGTCCCAGATATTTTTTTTTTTTTTTAAAACTTCTTTCAGTAGTGGCAGACCTTTTTTCCTCAAAAGTGCCCCGAGATGTAACTAGTCAAGTTGTTGTGGTTTATATACCTAATTCATCAACCCTGATCCTCCGAGGACGGTCGAACGGTCCGAATAGTTTAACAACTGGAAATGGAGATACTCGTACCATCGAAATCGTTGAATTCGACTTTTGATCTGATGTACAAGGGACACTGGTGCGGAAAAAGTGTATGGTGGCGAAGTACTCGTACTTACTAGCAAGATCCTATTCCACCTTGGAGAAACCACGCCCACGCTGCTTTACGTTTCACCAAAGACCCAAAACCAACACAGCATTCTTCGATAAATAGCATACTAGTGACTAGCTACCCCGTCGTGCTCATTCATTGTCCTTCTCTCACTGTGCACCATAAGCTGTTTATTTAAAATATTTCTTTGCGGTGAAGCATCCGTGTTTTGATTTTCATCTCTGTTATTCACTTTTCTTCCTCTTGATCCTTTACCACAAAATATGCAAAAGCAAGTTCGTTTTACTAAAGGTTTTGGGGCCCAATGCAACTGAAGTGCGGTATTTTAATTTTTCTTTTTTGCACAAGACTGCAGGGATGCACTATGATATTCGTATTCCCCGAACTGGGTGACAGTTTGCGTCAAGCGTACTTGTCAAGGGGTAGACCAGTAAATACAAGTTTTTTTCGGTTTTCAGTCTTCTGTGGACGAAGTTTCTTTTGTTTAATTTTCAATTTCATGGATATTATTAAAAAGAATGTATTTCGAGGGTGGTCCAGGTGGTGGTGGTATAAGGCGAAACGTACTTTGCTTCCGGAATACGATCCAATTGGCTGTACAGCTATCATCTTCCATTTTAATCAAAAAACTTTCAACCAAATAAGCTTTTTGTTTTAATAAAACGATTTTTCATTTGCAGTCAGACTTTGGTTTCCTTGTTGGCCGTTAAGTAAATTTACGAAAAATGTTGCTTTTGGTGAAAGGGAGAATCATTTTGCGGTGGGATTTAATTAATTTAACGATTCAACTCGAAGCCAATGACGATGTTGCGGGGTCTTCATGTCTCCGGTGGGGGGTATTTTACAAATGTTTCTAATTGTGAAAGTTACACAATGAAATACTTTTCGACGGGAGAACAGATTTTTGGAGAGAGTGCATGGGCTGGAGGGAAACATTCGAAGGGATGATCTTTTGCGTAGAAAAAGTTTTCCCACTGCGGAAGGGGGTGGCTGTAAATAAGGTTGTTGATGAGAACGTGACGTTGGGAGTTGCATCAACGACCAAGTGATTGTGGTCATATTGTAATCAAGTAGCCATTGGAACTGGATTTACCATCAACTCTCAGAAAATCACGCACGATTCTCTCTGCGACTTTGTATGAAATTACACTAGTGTATATTTAGGCAACAGTCTTCTTCTCCCATTGAAGCGTAGTCCAAGCTCTTTTAAAATTTTCGGTATTGGCTGTTCTCCTGGGAGGCTTCAAGTTGGCTGGTATGCAATTTGAGACGAACTGCTTTTTAAACCGAGCTGTCTTAGACTACTTTCACCCATTTCCTGTCGCTTATGCGATGCATAGAGGTTTCGGATCTACTGCCAAACGTGGCAAAACACATTCTGTTGAAAATGTCTCACCAAGCACGCTATCCGTTCACCATTCCTGTTTCATTTTCGTTTTATTGGAACTGCCTAACTACCTGTTCCTTTTTCGTTTCATCGGAGTTCGAAATCACTGCCGCACGAGCCATAATAAATCGCATTTAGACAGTTTAAACGGACTGCCCCGCACTTCTGTTGACAGTTGACACATTTTTCCTTTGCCAGCAATAAATCCGGCTTTTTGCCCTGACCGATGATGCGAAAGTTTGTCCATCTGAATGTGGATGATATCAAAAGAACGTGGATCTGAGTTCGTCGCAAATCACTGAATTTAGAAGGCTTTCTATTTTTACATCTCTTACACGATCATTTTGATCAAAATGTTGACGGAGATTGGACAACGAAAACCGGTCCATAATCCTCTTTGAAAAGCTTTCACCGGCTCTTTAGGCGCAAGTTCCATCTATTGCCGCCATGTACGACATATGTCCCATCGCCATTTTCGTTTTTTAGGGTCCTTTTGGAATTTATGACGCCAACAAGTACTCTGCGTACTGCTCCCTGATCTCCCATTTTAATACTCGGAATATAATTGAAAAGAAATTTGTTTAGGAACAGCTAAATATTTTTAGACCCCTGTACTTCATACACCTAAGGTCGTTTGTTGTTTTATAATTATAAAAATTGACACATGCTCCAAAAGTATACGAAAAATAACGTAGGTACTAATTATTAAATCCCAATTGCAACATCAAATGCCTGTAGCACCATTCGAACGGCAAGATTGTGAAATGCACACGTATCCATATAAAAGTAGGTTCTCGCCTACGGCTTTTAAATTCATTTGAATTGCCCGATGAAATGCAATCATTTAAATTGGCCGCTTCAATAAGCACTACACGCGTCTAGTCGCATTCCTATGCAAGTTCCCGCCGCTAAAAGGGTTGATTGAACTCGTAAAAGTCTGAACGCCTTTTCTGCATGAAAACTGTATGCATGACCTGAGCATCGATTGATAAATTCTAAGGCCCAGTGCACAGTGCGAGGTGTTATGAGAGCTTGCTATTGATATTTGTCGCAAGCAACTCGTGGGTCAGAGATTCACAAGGAGCCTCCCTACTTGGCTGGTTTATTAACAATGTTTGACAAAATTGAAGCTCCCGTTCTGTTTGACACATTTGGAAACTGAGACAAGCCGTCTTCTAGGGGAAGGTGGGGTTATTATTGCACATTTCTTTCGCGCAAGTAACGTACTTGTCAGACGAACTTTTTTGACTAAGGTTAGGTATAAGAATCTTTATACAACTCTTGGACAATTGCGGTCCAAAAATCCAAAATGTTCAAATATACCTAGTCCAACGACTTTACAAATGCTTCCAAAGCTTTTCCTGATTCTCTCTCATCATTTGTTTACCGCAAAGGCTTCAATTCTCAAATTTTGCCCGCAATTTAGGAATGTGGTCAACCTTTGAAGTGAGAGATTTCCATTCGAACGACATCCTCATCTGGTGAAGTTTGGAGGTCGACGGATATTGAAAACGTTTAGTATTCGATCGCCGATCTTGTTTCCCGGTCATATCCATTCCTAACATTGGTTTCGTTCCTCTCGACAAAGATAGATATTTAAACATATCATCGACAATTTTGCACTCATTCATTAATAAAATCCTCCACTGTCGTTTCATTAAATGCAGTCAACATTACATAATCGCTACAAACTGCATTCGAATTAATCACCTCACCTTAGTACACATGTACAAGCAAGTCGTAATAAATCTCCAGTGTGAATGCGCCCTAAAACCAGCTCTCCACGTAATGATTTGATGCATTCTCCACCTACAAGCACGATTTCCGCATCCAGCCAACGATAAAAAATGTCCTCAAAGAATATTTTTATTTTTTTTAATCGCCTGTATACGGATATTATAAAGCCGACGAAGCAAAAACAAATCGAGACACCAAAATGGAATTCAGTAGAAAATTTAGTTCAGCTTCCGCAGTAATTGAACGAAGGAGTCCTTTCAAGTTTTCTGTTTTTTTTTTGTATTTTTTGCGAAAATAAAAACCATAAACCAAAATAGCAAGAACAATTGTACACGAGGAGTATATAGAATTCCTATGGAATTTATGAACTTTCCTCAAAGTGGTCCTTTCTTAGAGCCGCTGTGTTAAGTCCTTAATGATTCAGCAAAGCCTCAGATTATTTTTCTTCGCACCGGCAGTCCTTTGTGTCATTTTTTTCTTTTGGTGATGTTATGCTAATTTTGGTGTTGGTTTTTCTTGTTTTTGGCTTGGGAGGACATTTTCCCATTTAAATACCTCGGCCAAGTTGAATGACATTTGGATCTGCTGTCACATGGTGTTTCGTACCTTACTTATCCTTTCACTGCAGCGCTTGAAGTTTGCCTGCTGGCAACAGGGATCAAAGAATTTCCAACCTTAAACATTTTCCAAGATGTTTACTCGAGTGCCAGCCGCATATAGTTGTTGCAGCGCAAAAAGTAAAGTTGAACAGGGAGTAAAAGGGCGCCCTAGCTCACAAGAACAAACGCAAAGTGCAAGGATATGATTAATGGCGGAGGCGAATGCCGCGGAATGTAATTTGTTTTGCTTCGCTAAGGTGATTTAAGTTGGACGTGCTATTTTGTACTCAAAAGAACACCACAATAGAAATAAAATGGAGGATAGAATGGGGCGATGTCTGTTTATATTAATTTGCTCGATAGAGGTCTGAGTTTGACCACCTCTGAAATTTGTTTTTCTTGAAAATCCTTTATAAAGTTTTTGACTAGCTGGCTTTTTAGGAGTTGTTCTTATAAGCAAGTCAAAGTTTTGCAAATACTCTGAACAAATTTAAGACACATTACATCATTTACCTTTAAGTACTAGTCAAGTTTTCAAAAGGGAATAACTACTTTTGCAAATCCAGCAGCAGCTATCTGATTCGTAGATCTTTGGGCAACACCATAGGCACCTAAATAAATGAAATAACGATGGTACTTATGTATGCGTTAGTTTTAAGAGAACCGTACCCATAATGAGCACCCACATCTATACAAGCCTCATCTAAGTGGTTGCAAGTTCTGCGGTAAACCGATTTCACGGAATAAAATTCATCTAATATACAAGTACGCGTTCAACACCACAACCCATCTGGGATCTCATGCACAAAGCACACCGTTGAGCACATCCGAATCCTGTTCCAAATTGCAAACTGCAACTCATGCAAATCAGAAAACATCAGGAAACTTCTGGACGAGTTTATAACACATTTCCCCCCAAACCAAGCACATTTGCTTCAACAATCGTTCCGCCAAAATGCACAAAGCTCACCTATGGCGAACACAAACGAACACGAACGCACATCCTGTTCCTATGAAACGGTAAAAGTGGGCAAGGATAATGCCACAAATTGTATGCTAATCGTAATGTCGAAACCCAAAAGGCGAAAAATCATTCCAATGCTAATTCAAATTCCACACTCCCAACTTTTCCCCCAAAATTATTCTCTACGACTAGACAGTTGTTATGGTAGTATTAAGGATTTCCCAGCACCCCATTCGTTACACACGTACTCGCAAATGGTAGGTAACCCGCTTTCGCTGGATTCTAAATTTGGATTCGTCTGAACGCAAATTTTCCATCTCCCCGCTTTTGCTCAACTGATTGCATACATAAAAGGTGCAGTCAGTATTAATATTGCAAAGGCGAACCATTGTACCAACTTCAGCCAGCATTGAATATAATCTCGACCCAGTTGCGCTTGGCATTTCGCACTAGTAAATAAAAATTGAGTTTCGAAATCGAAAAGAAATGGAATCGAAGAAAATAAATAAGGAAAACGGATTTCCATCCACTGGTAGTAGCGCATTTATTTGCCGCTTAGTTAGGGATTTCTCTTTTATGCACACAATCGTCAGTCGTCAAGAAGAAAACATATAACTTTCGTCCTTTGTGGGAAATCGAATTGCATTTCAAATGCGCATTTAATATGTGTATTTCTGTTGGCCCGATTGAGTGTCCTAATGCCTTTGTGATTTCGCAATTGATTGCGACAAACTCAATCTTCTGAAAAATTACCGCTGTTCGTTATAGTCAAAAATCAATGCTTTAGAATGATGGGAGGACATAACTTTAAGATGAAATTGAAATGACTTTCAGGAGAAAAATACGCCGCAAGTAGTTAGAATTAAGTAGAAACTTGCATAGAATTTTCGACAATTGAGTGGCCCTCTCTTGGCCACCCGGAGTAAATAACTGCTAATTCATATTGCAAATAATTTTCCAGTCATCCCACCTCCTTTGCTATGGCATTCTACGTCATTCCGAATCATTCTAAGAATAATTACCTTACAAGCTCACCTATACAAGAATAATTACTTGTTCCTTTAGCAAGACGCCATAGATAAATATTCCAGGAACTCCTTTCGAAAGGAGAAATCGGAATGCAACTGAATTTCGAATTCGTCTCTCTTAGCAGAATAACATATTTGCAAATCATTGATGATATAGAAATTCCGAAACTAATATCTCAACTTGACTACATGCTCCAAAGTTTGAAAATTATTTATGGATAACCCCTCTGGCAACTGATGGAACAACAAAACTGAACCCGAGTCGCACTGGCAACCTTAAGGAGGGCGAACTGAAATGTTTGTTACAAGCATCGCGTGCAAAGGAGTGTGCCTTCAGCCAGGACCCAGAAATAGAAAATACGAATCATCATCCGACTGCCACGTGCAGTGTACGACGGTTGCCGCAAAAGCTCAGATCATGTGAGTGGGTGAAATACCGCAATTTTGGTGTGTGACTTTGCTGCTTTTAAACGCAATCCGAAAGTCACCATACAACCGAAAGTCCTTTTCCCATCAGACTCATATAAAAATAAACCAATCTCCGTATACCACCCGAGTGTGTTAACGATTTGCTGATCAGGAGCGGAATTGAAAGTGTAAAATCGAGCTCGATGGGAATTTTTAAGGGCGCCTGCCCTATTTTATAACCTTCATTGAGCTTGAAAGGCTTTTGGTAAGCAATATTTTGATGAAAAAGAGTGACTTGTAAATAGCAATTAAGTAGGTTAAGGACCTTCCAGACATCGCTATAGCACTCTTCTTTTTTTAAATTATTTTAGGGTTCATTTAAACGTTTCTTCTTACACCTTTCGAAAAAAAATACCATGGGGCTGGTCTTCTAAGGGCCAGTTGCGTCAACTTTTGAAGTGAAACTTCTCATGGCTCATTCAGCTTCATTTCCGAGCTCCAATTAAACCAAAAAGCGACACCAAAGGGTCGGGATGTAGCGCCCTTGCACCTCGGTGCAGTATGAAACACTAAAAGAACGAAAACGGGACAGATTTGGAACAGAAAACTAAAATATAATTCATTTGAATGAGTTAGTAAGTACTTACCTTCGGTTAATCTTTTGTACAAACCGCGATTATACCCGACAGCTGCACTTCGTGACGACTCCGTCCCTGCAAATGCGATCCTAACAAAACACACAAGAAAGACAACCATGTAAGTTGTGTGCATGCAAAAGCACCATATATGCACTCTGCTATTACTTTAGTAGCTTGCCAAATATTTTCAACATCTCATCGTTATTTCTTTAGTCATACACGCGACTACGTGTGTATATAAATATCCCTTCGACACATATAGATAGGGTAACACGACACGACCGGTGAATTATAGTGCACAAAATCAATAAATCAAAAAGAGGGAAATACCCATAAAGGAAACTTTAGCCCTGACTGGGTGTGTTTGTGTGTGTTTTCGTGTTCAAGCTAGTGCATTTAGAAGTTCCTTGAGATGCACATTTGATTTCGATTCCCTTCTCCAACCATAAATGCTGGGCCGAGGAAGTTGTCGAAATCTCGTATAAGGTTAAAAACCTCATTCATTCGTTCATGTATATTGGTTACACATGAATTCCTTTAGCTGAAGGGATTGCATTTGAATTTAAAATTTGGTTTACACAAATATGCTTAGGTGTAAGGAAAAGTGACAAAATGAGATTGTGCACTCCTATCTCCACACCGTTACGTACACGTACTCGTATATACGAGCTTATGAAGGACTTCAGGGCGCTCTTTGAAGCTTAGGTATCAAAATCTAATATCCGACAAAGCGGTTTTACAGGTACTTATGAATATTTACATTTAGCTTTGATAGAAGAATTCACCTCTCGGTATGGAAATCTTTTGTTTTAAATGGCGAAAAAAAAGAAATTTGATTTGAAATCTCCTCTTGAGCCAACAGATCCCTAAGATGGTAAATCGATTTTATTGCTGTCCCCTTGGGGTAGCAAGATTTTCTTTAAATTTTCTGGTCCATTGGAAAAATTCAAAATTTGGCCGAAGTCGATTTTACTGCGGCCCCCTGTGCTACCAAGATTTTTCTTTAAATTTCCAGCTTAATTGGAAAGATTCCAAATTTAGCTGAAATCGAATTTACTGCGGCCCACCTGTGGTACCAACATTTGTCTTTAAATTTTCTGGTCAATTGAAAAGATACAAAATTTGGCTAAAATCGATTTTACTGCGGTCCAAGATTTTTCGTAAAATTTTGCGGTCAATTGGGAAGATTCAAAGTTTTGCTGAAATCGATTTTACTGCGGCCTCCCTGTGCTACCAAGATTTTTCTTTAAATTTTCTGATCAATTGGAAAGATACAAAATTTGGCTGAGATCGTTTTTACTGCGGTCCAAGATTTTTCGTCAAATTTTCTGGTCAATTGGAAAATTTCAAAATTTGGCTAAAATCCATTTTACTGCGGTCCTTCCTGTTTTACCAAGATTTTTCTTCAAATTTGTTGGTCAATTGTAAAGATTCAAAACTTGGCAGAGAGTAAAAATTGCCTCGACCCTTCTCGGACTCAGACAACGCCCCAAACTCTGTCCCTGAAACTTTTGAAAGCCGCGTCTGCTTGCTCCGGAGTTCCGACGGTTAGATTCCTTAAAATAGCAACGCAAAATCCGCTTCAGCCCCCAGATGATAAAGAAATAAATCCCTAAGTGCCTTTGCCTTTAGAGGTAGCAACAATTTATCATTTCGTTTATTTTGTGTTTCTCTTTGTTTTCTTTTTGTTGATTTCCTTTTCCAGTCAAAGTGTGTCCACAAATAATCCCTGACACACGTTTTTTTAACAAACGAACAAACTTTTCTCCATTAATCGTCTCAATTGATCCGATTCCCATTCCGCCTTTGGAAACGTGTAATACAATCAATGAGCTCATCCTGTTAAGGCGCTTAATGCTATGACATTTTAAGAAATACATCCATTTGTTGTCTGAAACAGTTTTCATTTATCACCGTTTCACACCAGCACACATCTATAAAAAATGAAATAAATGACATAAACAATAGACAAAATAAAAAAATATAAAATAAAAGCACATTCCCAAGAAAGAATAGAAAAGCAAAAAAAAAAAACACAACAAGGACGAAATCATCAACATGTGTTGCTCTTTTTGTATACAATTGAAACTCATTTTGGCTAATCCGCATCAGACTCCAACCAGCTTTAAGTTATAAGTATTTTTCTTTTATACTCTGTTTCGGGGCTTTGCCATATCTTTTCTTCGTCTTTTTTTCCGAAAAAAAAGAAAACACACAAAACAAAGCAAGAAAACAACGATCGAGCTGAGAAAAGATGTTTATCTGTTAATTACATTTTTCGTATATATCCTGATAACAGGGCGGATTTTCCTCCGCTTAGGTATTTGGAGTTTTTCATCTTTTTGTTCAGTGCTCCAACGGAAAAGCTAAAGGGAAATCCGCCAGTGCCAGTTAAATAGAACAGAAAATCCTTTCTGACAAAGGAGTTTCATTTTCCTTCAACAATTTGTCCGCTTCTTCCTCTATGATTTCCTAAATCCTTTTCCCAGCAGTTGAAGAAATATTTTGTTGTTTTTTTTCTACTAAAGGACACCCCTGATATTCTGCCGACTGTTGATAGTGTTTCGCACTCTTACGGCTTTTTGTTATCGCCTCGATTTGTTTGTTTCTTTATAAGCGATGACTTGGGTGGAAAATGGGTGTTGAGCGGATGTAGTCGGATACACAGCATCAACACATCAATGTTTTATTTATTTTCTATAGGCAGCTTGATTTCTCTCAAAGGGTTATAAAAAAGAGCGCACGAAAAGAAAGACTAACGGATAAGCAGTATCTTATCCCAAATTCAAGTACCTACAGAAAGGACGGACTATTTTTTTCCAATTTAATTTAAGTCGAGGACATGGCACAGGAGTGTGGTTCTGTTTTTAATTTGCATGTTTTTGGATTTAAATTGTGGGTTTTTGGAGACAGTGCGGTACCAAATGCGTCTGCAAAATGTGTTTTCATGTTCGTTTTCGATGAAGCGGATTTTTCCATGAGAGTCATACAGTTCCGTTCTTGGATACTGGGGATTTCTTGCGGTCTCCTTGAGCTACCCAGTACATCGGTGGCGGTATTTCTGAAGGCATATAGGCAATTTCGCCACTGATCCTCTGCGGTTGCTGCAGTTGGCAAAAGTTTCGGCGGCGACAGTAGCTTTTAGACGTCAAATCTTTTAACAAGCAAACAACAAACAACTTAGTTATGGGGTACCTTTTTTTCGTCTTGTCAAAGAGGTTAAGGTAGATTTGGACCGCTGTTCTTATATCAATGTCTTCCGTGGTCTTTCATAAGTTAAGGACGTCTGCTTCGGACATCCAGTTGAGTTGAGACTGTGATTTCATTTGATTATCGCAGCTTTTAGTAAACAGTTCCAACCGTAAGCCTTGGAGCTAGTGTTGCTAGATTTTAAGATTAACCTTTACATTTATGTATAGCTGGTTAATAAATAATAATAATAATATTACTTAACAAATACCACAGCACTTAAAACCTACTAAACAAATATGGACCGCCCTGTGGAAGGTATCCGCTAGGACGACCATTACACCGAACTTTACAAACACTATCCTTTCTTGATTTGGAATAGTTTTGATTAACAAAATCCGTCAAAGGATTCCTGATCCAGAATGTAACCTTAGTGGCACATGCAAGTTGTAAAGCACAAGTTTCAACCCTTAACACATACACATGGTATTCAAAATGGAAGAAAAAGAAAGTGATTCCCCTGCAAGGACATATCCACTTCCTGAACTCGTTTCCATTCCTAAAACGCCTTTGAATGCTTAAGGATCCTTATCGAAAATTAGTCTCTGTACAGCGCAAGGTATCTGTCGAACTCAGTGTGTGAGTCCAATGCTATACGCATATGTAATGAATTGCGGACCACTGCACATAACGACAATTATCCTACCCAGCTCATCACTGTTTGAGAGGGCATAACTCTTCATCTGTAACGACACAGCAGAAGGACAGAGGTATACGTACCGAACCTACCAGGTTGCGACTATATTCGCACTGGACGTCCAGTTGATCTATAACGATCCTAATTTAAATGAATGACTTCTCAGTCAACGTCAATCATTCACTGGGCCATGGTCCAGGACTATCGGCATTGGTATCTACACCATTTGTGACTCCTTCCGAGCTGCACGCTATAATCCCTCCACACGAAGTGATTACAAGTGACAGATTCTGTGGTAAGTTTTCCGAACTCTTCGTGAACTGCTCTATAATTAAAGGACGGGAATTATATCCTTGCAATCTTACATGCTCAATTAGTGCACACATTGTGACAAAGCTGGACAGAAGCGGAGGCATACGCTGACTGCTGCTGACAAATTATTTACTCGGGTATGTTACATTTTATGCGTATATGAGAACCGGCAACTGAATAACAAAACAACTCGCCAAAAGAGGAGGCGAAAACTTTTTTCCACCGTGTTCCAGCACGGCAACTAAACTGATCCAAAGGTCCATTGAAACTTTTCCCAATCGATTGGCATCGCCGAGTGCGATTCTCCATTTCAATTCGTTGGAAGCATATTCGTCGCGTACCGCCGAGCCGCCCCCTCAAGTGCTGTACGCCAGGAAATTTTTGAAATTGCCAATTTGTGAGATATTCGCGCACAACTTTGTGTGCGGTACCTCATACCTGTACACTTGAAGTATCTTTGCGAAGCAAGTACCTCGACTTGGCAACGAATTACCTGAAGATCTTCCAGAGTTGAAAGTTTTCAATGAACAGCCCCTTGGAATGCTGCGGGGTGTGATGCTAAATGGAGTTCACTCTTCTGTATCGAAATACGAGTACACCCAACCACCCCAAAAGTATTCGCAATTCATTCCCGTAATTGGGGTCGCCTTAGAGCCCGGAACGAGATCTATTGGCTTTCAATTCACTGAAATTTGTAGGCTTCATATACCTGAGGTGATGAAAAGTTCAAATTTTGCGTACCTACGATACCAAACATGGACGTCAATTCGAACTTTTAAAAATTGGTCTGCGGACTCGTGTATAGGTATGGGTATAGGCGCTTGTGAGATAGTCAGAGTCACATTCTCGGGGGAAATCGTGTTTGAATTATGAAAACAAAATTGAAAAGTTTGCTGGGATAAACCATCGCCGAATGAGATAAATGAACGATTGAGTGAAGTGTGTGCCGTACCCACCCAGATGGCTGATGCCCAATTGTAGGTATATATAGAAAAACTTTGTTATAATCCCTTATGCAGTTTAGGAAAGTTTGCGCTTAAGTAGAAGGAAGTTTGAGCAAAACTTGAAACAGTTGAGTCTGGCAGTTAGTTAAGGATTAGGCAGGTGGAAACATCTCAGCTGGGGGATTAGCTAGAGGTATATTGACGCGCGCCTTGAAATCTATTTTCATCATGGAGAGCGAAACGAAGATTTGTGAGGAAACTTTCACAATCGATTGTTGAGTGTTCCAATTAGTAGTGGATGGATGAAAGCTGCGTAGCTTGGGCGATGGAGTACTTGAGCCATGAAAGTGAGCACAGTCAATCGTCTATTGGAAGTTTTAAGCTGCAGAGGATATTGTGTCGGTAGTTTTTTTTGGCCCGATATAGGGAAATACGGAAAATTGGAAATATTAGGGAGTCCGCTTTTGGGCTTAAGCAATTGGGGTCGGTCTATGTAGAGCGAGGAAATATTTCGCAAATGTCTCATTATGCGTGATAGTTTTTCAATTAAAAAGGAAATGATTTTGTCGCAAAAAAGTCACACGAAGGACTTTGTAAATTGTAAATTAAAAAAAAAGTTCTTGGTTCAAATATTATTTTTGTTAACAAGAACTCGTTTTTAATTTTTCAATTAATACTCTCCATAGGTATTTTATTACATCATTGCCAACAATTTCACTCTTAAGTCAAAGATTTTGATACTTGGGTTCTAATAACCAACGAAAATTGTTGGCTTTCTGTTACTAATTTTCGGTGCATTGAGGTTGCGCAGCAAAATTGAAACTTAGCCGAGTTTCAATTTCAAATATGTGCGGAAACGAAACCAAATGCAGTTGTTCAGCCTAATTCTGCTCAATGCAATTTCGATAGACGTCTGACCGCACCCAATTGCAAGTCCGACCAATATTACCAGCGGAAAGTTTTGGGGGAAAACGACGGTAATATTTCAATCGGAAATTTATTCAGGTCAGGCGAGTCATTTTCATTGCTAAAAAACCTACAGGAAATTAAATTAAAAACCGAACGCATATTTCACATATTCTTCTTTATTGCTAGAACGGTAGTCTTGAATCTTATAAACAAATTTTTTAACTTTACATAAACTTCCTCTACATATTCGCTTTTTATTCGCTTGAATGGATTTTTGGCGAATCGTCAGCGAATTTTACATCAACGTTCACCGCGACGTCAACCCTAGAACACAATATCAGTTAATACAGTTTCCGCTTGCGATTCTTAAATGAGCTCGCCGGCAAATAAAATCTTCTTCGAAGCAAACGAATTGCAGTTTGTCAGGTTTGCTTAGGATTGATTGAATTTCTGTGTCAGGCGGTGAGATTTGGACAATCTGACTCTCAGCTACAGCAGCCACATTCTCGTCTGTACGCACCGTACGACGACGGGGACCATGAGTGTTGTCCACTAGCATACCAGTCTCGCGAACTTTTTGCATAAATTTGAGTACAGTAGGCGCGGTAGGTGCTTCATTTCGGCCAAAACATCTTTTCAAAAAACGCACTGTTTGGGCTAGACAGCACTCGCACTTTTGAATTAAGTTTTCAACGTTGTTCAAGCGTAAAGCGATTTATTTCGTTTCGCGGAGGTATGATAGAGACTTTCTGTCAAGATTTCGACCGGGAAAATATTACGAATATTTCATAATTCATAATTCCTTTCGTGATAAACTGAGAACTGACTATGTTTCAGACTTCAGGAATTTTTGGCATGCTCGTTTAGCTTTCGATAGAACCAATGAACCTCTTTTCATGATTGGAATCTCTCTCTCCTACATCTGACATAGTTCTTCCCTTTTCGGACAAGTTCAAAAATTGCTCCAATTGCAGGCAATATTCTCCAACAAATTCGTGAAGAACAGAGATTTACAATTCGTGACTTCAAGGGTGATTCAGAACCACAAATCTTTTCCAGCGATTTCTACAGCCGATGAGCTTTTTTTCACAAGAACCTTATACGGAGGCGTTCATCTGGTTAAAAGCTGCGCAATTCATTGCTTAAGGAAGCGAATAAAGTTCCTCTGAAGTTAACAGATTCCATTGCTATACAAATTCCCCAACGATTTGTCTCCCCTCGAAAGCCGTTCATCCTTTTGCGCGCGAGAAACTATCGACACTTTGATATACCTACGTATCCGTTACGGTAAATCCCGAATGATCTCCAAAAGTGATACACAACCAAAGTCGCCATAAAAAGTATTCTCATATAAATTTTATTAAACTCTATGGAGCACAATCGTAACGAGAAAACTCCAGCTGCCGCCAGACCAGGTGAACTACTTCACCGCCGATCAACCGGATGGGACTGCTGCAAAGTGCTGCTTCTTCCGTGCTTCGCAATAGCAAGCCAAGTCCTGCTAGCATAGTGAATCATAAGGCCCCACTTTAAAGTGTTATTATCCTTCGGTGTAATAGGGCAAATTTAAGGGTATAACGACGGGATATGGCTTTTGTTATCTCAATTTACATTCTCCGTTTGGCGGCGCACATTTGCAGACAGAGGAGCAGAGGGTTCTCTGCTCATTCTTTTTCCTGTACATTGAACGGCATCCGAATGGAGTGGCAGAATTACGAGCGAATTATTCTTGTAACATTGAGCGTGTAAATTATTACCATACTCGTCGATACGAAACCGCACCAGGGCAACAAAAGCAACGGCTACGAGAACATACCATAGCGGAGCATAGTCCTGGTCCTGTTGTAGGTACGCACAAACGAATTATTGTGTGGCTGAGGTGAGAGCGTGAAGGCAACAATAAACTGCGGGCGATTTTTATTGCGATGTTATAATTTTACCGAGCGAGACCGTTGTGAAGGAATGCAGTGGCGGAGTCGAAGGGTCTTCTATAGTCTTTAAGCGTCCCTTCTCTACTGGCCATCTATAAAAAGCGTGAGTAATCAACCCACAACCCCTGCTTAACCGGATCCGAATGGGTTTAATTCCAGTCCCGTAGATATACATATCTACCGTACTACGTGGTGCATAACAATTTTATTATGCGTAAGAACGGAGGTCGTTCACTTTGATTTATACGGTCCACGACACATTCTGGTGCTGGGGGAGGACGGGAGTGCAAATGGGTCAGGCGTGCTGCAATGTAGCCCAAAAATTTCAATACCAAGCATGATATAGCCTTGCGTTGTTATCTGAAAAGGATTCAATTATCTCCCATTTAAGGGACGTGTCTGCTTTTGTTATATGGCTTGCATGCGTTTGAGGTTCATTTCCATGCATCATTTAATATCCCGTTGGGGTTGGTATCTTGATTCGACACATGCCTATTAGATTTGTATCACCTGTCCAATTGGGCATTAGATTGTGATGGTAGCGATTGCAGTTGCAGCTTAGTGGAGTGAGTCAATATAGCTTGCAATTGCATTTGTCTTAATGGTTGTACAGGCAAATTTGCAATGGGTTTGGCTACGTGTGGCAGGAATACAGAGGCGTGCTACCTATTTCGAAAGAAAGAACGCAACAGACTGGAAATTACAACAGGAAACAGGAAAGGACTAAGGCGTTCTGTTCTAGCATAAAATTGGAGGACTGAAAAATGGCTGCGACAATCTAGGTCTATGGTTCTTACGGTCCTGTTGTGCCACCTTTTTTTTTATTTTGACAAACAGATGTATGCGAGAAACTTTGACCCAAGGACCTATGGAGTTGTCCGCTTAAAACATCTGTCCGCAATGGAAATATGTAGGTATTTTTCTTACATCGGTCTTGACCGCAAAAAATACTTGGTCCGTATAAGAACCGAATTGTAGGGACCTGCAATTTTATCACAGTTATGCATTCGGATGTTTGTCAGGCGATCGGGAGAGATGGCGCAGTGAAAAAAATCCTTAAAAGAGGCGTCTACTTCAATAAAGAACAACTGGTTGCATAGATGACATTCGAAAAGCTATAAACGCTCTCTGACACTTTTTGTGGCAACAAATAAACCGCCTATCCAATTCGAAAGTTAAAAAAAAACGAAAAACATTTGAGCACCCATTTTGATTAGCACCCCTTTGATAAAATATATTTCGGTTGGCGACTTTGTACGATAGATTTGATGCATCCTTGATTTTTCCAATCGACTCCAGTCCCTACCAAAAGCATTTAACAAGCCATCTCCTAAACGCTCTTGAAACTTTTCTAAAGTAGGCCCAAACACCAATCCCTGCGGTACTCCGCGCCGGTTGTGAGATTACTTTGAAATCTTTCTATTGCCTTTTTTTAAAACGAGGACGTTTTTGTTATTTAGTTTGAAGTGCATTAAATGTGTCAAGCTTGCAGTTGAGCGGTGGTACTCAGCCTTATCCTAGTCCACCACGCCGAGAGTCCCATTTATGCATTCCTATTCCACCATAAAAGTAACACTCGCAAGGCATATATAGCAGGTATAACCTTAACCATATTGAAGCCAGCCTTTTGTCTCGTCATTTATACCACCCCAAAAGAATTGTGTATAGAGGAAAATGAAAAGTTATCGGCCAGGGCCATGCCCTCGCTCGCATATAACTCAACCTAAATTGCGCACGAATATCGAAAAGAGCCGTCCTAACAAAGTTGTAATTGCATTCGGCCAAATTGTTCGAAAACACTGGTTCCCTCATTCGATTGTTTACCGCACGTCATGCACAAGGCACAACTAAATATTTGTATGGACAGAGAGAGAGAGAGAGAGGGTGGCGCAGTCGAATTGTTCGGTACGTACCATACCAACTACCGACAAATTGAAATCAACAGCCACGTACGCCATTATTCGCCAGTATAGTAGGTACCACCGGATAACAGGGTGGCGAGGTCTAGCACTGCGCCTTTCGCCAAAAAATGAAATTTCCAACAACGAGTGCCTAATGGATTTCCGGCAGCTGTTTCCTCTGCAATATTCACGGAATTCAAACAAAATCCATCAACACACTGTTGGGGGAAAAAAAAATTGTTTATACACACACATTCGCAGAATTGCTCCATCAGAGGCAGCTCAGACGACGGCCAGCAATAAAGGCACCCAACTACCCTTGGACAGAATCTGACCGCGTTTCAATCAGTTTACTAGTGTGGAACACATTCTCCAACAGCAGCCGGCAATACCCAGCCTCCGCATGCATGTGCAACCATATGGGGAGGATGGCAGAGTTATCATCATCGCCCATCAAGAGAACGCGCATTCCAGCGTAATAATGAGGCCAGCTTACATGGGACCGACCGGCATAGGTATACCTTGAACGAATTTCGGCATTGTGTACACTCGTCATCTTTCTGGCCTTCTGGCTGATGCGGCTGAGTGTAACCGACCTTTCGTGCATTTGGCCACCGACCATTGAATTGTGTGCCCGCAACCATCTGCATTTGAATTCAATTTGTGGCATTGACAAAGTGCGTCTGCCAGCCCTGTCCGACATCAATCTGAAAAGTTAAATGGTCTAGGCGAGTGCAACCGCAGCATTGCGCTCACCCCCTTCTACACATTTGGTGCGTATATACCTATATATGGAGGTCAGCCAGGACTAACTGCTATTGCATTGAAGGTTCATAAATCTGTCAACATGATGCCGAAACGTGGAATATAATCACCACAACAACGCAACGGGTTGTGAGATAAGGCCTTCCAGGCGCTCATACCAGACAAGGACATTTTCCTGCTGGTGAGCACAGAGAACGGAATGTTTGTCATAACATCCGCAACAGCTGCAGCAACATCATACTATCCATCGGATTCGTGTGACCCAATTCTGGAAGGAGGGATATTCTTCGGCGATTTTAGGTAGCCACTTCGTCTATCGGCAATTTTATCGCAATTTGTGCGGTTATTCAGGTGAAACACGGGAGGTTGCTAATTTATACACGAAGCTGCTGCAGTATTACACCGCAGGCTTTTTGGTCATGGTATTTGGTATTCCTACTTAAATCCGGCTTAAGGGTTGGTTGGATTTACCGTGAAACCATAAGGCTGCGATGAAAGCGAAAAGTTCGTTTTAGTCCCAATACCTTAGGCGGATTTAGCAGCAGCAACATTTTAAAATGTGCGTCGTTCTAAGTTTCCTTTTCAAAGGTAAAAGCCTTGCAGAAAAGCCTTAGAAAATTGAGCTTCGTGTTATACATTTATTTTATTGTTTAGAAAGCCATAACTTGGGCGTAGTAGCTTTTCCTTAAAACTGAGGCGACAGCGAAAGTCCCTTTTCGTCTCGCTACCGCGCCACCCTTTCGTTTAATCCTGACAAACATCCGAGGGTATGAATATCCTGAGAATGCGTCCAAATTCGGCCGTTCGGACTCTCGGGTCGTGTTGTCGAAAGCTTTCCATCCAAACCGGTCCTTCCTTTTGATGCGACCGAATTGATGAAGGCTCCCAAAGATTTGGGTAGCACTTTTTCATTGCAAACAGATTTTTCTATCACGTTCATTCTCACGTATCCTGGCATTCCCTGTGTGATCTCTGCGAGTTGCACTAGAAATACAACAAAGGAATCTCGTATTGGCAGCTTGTTCTTGCGATCTTTTTCCTTCGGCCATAACCGACCTTTTCCCGGTTACTAGCATCGTTTCTGCGTTGTTGATAATAGGCTTCCACGTGGCTCGAAATTTTTTCCAGACATACTACTCTTAAGCCGTGGCGCGGTATTTATACGGACCTTGCACTTTGACGTTATCGAATATGTAAACCGTTTAAAATACCGAGTTCAGTGGGCATCACCTTCACCAACAAAGCCTGCATAGAAGTTTAGAAATGCTTCTGATCCCTTACCCCAAATGGGTTCTATTTCTATGTAATGCAGCTCTTATGACTAAAACCAAGTCCGCAGCCCCTAAGCATTGACGTCTCCACGACAACTTTCAACTGGAATAAGAACACCAACTTTATGCATATATTACCATCTCAAGTGGGTCTATGATGGCTTTTTGTATTGCCAAAACCGGTAGGTACCTGCAGTGAATTCTTTGCCACTTTGTGGCTAGGCCAACGCCTACATAATTGCTGGCACATTTCGAAGAATTGTCCTCGTCATTTCAGTTTAAATCTGTTTCCTAAGTGCCCATAATTTGCTTGGCAAAAATTGTGTCGCCCAACATTTATCGGTGTAATTAAAATGGCTTCACCAAATTTTTAAGCGAGTTCCAAAAATATCCGCAGGCATTTTAATCGCTTTTCGCGGCTCCCTTAATCACAACAATGAAGCTTCACAGTCGCGGTTATTAAGTGAATAATGGTAACCAATGAGGCAAGTGCCGCAGTTCCGCAGCAATTTGACGAAATTAACCAAAACAATCTGATTCCAAGTGCACTCGCTTTCGCAGTCGAGAGAACGGCACAGGCAAAGGGTTGTACGATTGTGTGTGACAGAGAATAAGAAAGAAGGAAAATTTAAATAACTACAACAGCAGTACAATGAATGGCGACCACTTTACATTCCTGGAGGACGTCGTTAATGCTCCGACTGGTTGTGATTGCTCCCGAAACAAATCACAGAAACTTGTCATCATTATGGCAGTAGTTTTCAAAGTTTCCCAAGACTGACTGAGTCGCACCGCCACCAGGACGAAGGACATTTGGCACGGTGTTTTGTACCAGAGTGAATGGCGCGACGGTGTGCGCCCAGGGAGCAATTTCTCGCTCAGTTTTAATAATAATTACCCTAATTGCACGCCGCGCCAGCCGTAATGAGGAACTTTTTCCATTTTAAGAATTGCCTACACAACTGACTGGTTGCCTGCCATCTTCGCGTTTAACGACCGTCTGCGTCCTCATCATGTCTACCTACCCGAGTTGTGGAGTGAATAAGAAAGCCTGAAGGCCTTCGCAAAAGTTCTTCCTTCGGAGTCCGGTAGGCATCAGACGCCATTGTTGTGCAATTTCTCTTCCTCCACGTTTTACTTGCAGTTCTCCATTTTCCATTCCTCTGCTTCCGTTATTTGGTTTAGTATCTTGTGCGCTTTTAATTTTTTCCACAAATAATGGTAACGGCAAAATTTCTATAGGTCACACGGCATCAGGTCGTTTTATCCTTTTTACTCACACTGTTGTTGTATGTTGGCGATGGGATCAGAGGGATTCCCCAAATATTTTGTAGTTTATAATGAACGCCTTTTGAAATGGAAAGAGGCGGCGACATTTTTATTCATTTGTCGACTTTTGAAGCTTTCACAAGTGAATAATGTGTTTGTCAAGCGAGGCAAACGGGTCTCAGACACTCTTATTCCTTGTAATTGCTTTTGTCTCCGGCTACGGTGTACGGGTGGTGGACAATGTCCTTTATCTCCTCGTCTTCGCATTATTCCGCTACATACTTTTTGAACGGGTGGTATTTTGATGTTGGCTGCAAGTGCTGCTGACGGGGAAAATGGAAATAAAGGACATTTTCCTAATGGAAAATTCCTTTTTTCAATTAGACGACAAGAAATAAATGGAGAAAAGGGAATGAAAGTCCTTTAAATTAAATTAGGTTGCATTTCTCTTCTGGGTGGTATTTATTTTTTTAGACAACTGAGTGTATTAACTTGTTCAGTAAAAGAAAAAAAAAGAAGGTAAGACTCAGCGGATTTATTAGGGAGTTGGAAAAGAATCCCACAAAGTTTGCAGCTTTTTTGAGGCCTTAATCATTGACTTTCGCGGATGAGTTTGTGCGATAAAAAAATTCAATGTGCGCGGCATAGATATGGAAGTTGTTAACCTGATCAAGGTAATTTCTTAATGGCTTGTGCATTAGCCTGTCTGTGTGGCTTTAGATTGTCGTTCGGCATGATGGGCAGAAATGGGCGATGAATTGTGGGTTCTTTTGGAAGAAAAACAAAGGTTGAACCAACTTTCATTAAGAATGCATATTATAACAAAAACAGTGACCTATTTCACCAACTTACAAATTTGTATTTACAAGCACTTTTTAGCAAAATTTATGATTTGTATACCCTCCACAGGAAGGTATATATTCACTTTGCCATTACATTTGTAACGCCAAGAAGGAGTCACCGGAGACCTCATAAAGTATGTATATTCTGAATCAGGATCACATTATGAATCGATTTAGCCATGTCCGTCTGTCTGTCTGTCTGTTGAAAGCACGATAGCGCCCAAAGGAATTGACATAGACGAATGAAATTTGGTGAAAAGACTTGTTTTTACCGTCGTTAGGTTGGTATTAAAAATGGGCTATGTCGGTCAAGTAGTTCTAGTACCTCCCATACAAAATCAATATTAGGCCCATGTGTCTTTGTCTGTTGAAAGCAGCATAGCGTCGAAACAAATCGACCTAGGCAAGTGAAATTTCTTAAGAGGACTTACTATTATCATCGTCAGATTAATATTAAAAGTGGTCTATGTCGGTTAAGTAGTTCTGGTACCTCTCAAAACAAAACCAATTTTGTAAGACTTCTATGCAGTGGCGGGTATCAAATCGATGATAATATTTTTACTTGTTCAAATTGCGGTTCCCCATACAAACTTTGATCCCCTATTTCATTGCCTGTCCTTCAAGAATGCAAGACACCACTTAACGTCGTATGATTTGTATTTCTATGTCTTGTTAACAGAACTTATGCCATTCGTCCTGAATTACATCTGTCCGTCGATATACATTTTGCATGTTCTTAAATGAAAAAGTCATAATTTTTTTTTTGAAAGAAGGGCCTATGTCCTTCTCATTGTTTTTATGAATACTAGTTTAGAAGAAAAACCAAGTTAGTTTGTTATACATACGTAAACGCACCAAATATCAACTTAGTATATATAGATGGACTAAATAAAAGTCCTAGTTTCGAAGAAGGGACGAATGTAAGTTTTTTGAATACACATTGTCACAAATTAACAAAAACAATGTCTTTTTTGACCCGAAATAGTCGCCCTTAGTCCACTTTATAATGACCACCCTCAGTCGCTGCTCAATCTCAAAAACACACATTTTGCCCTAATTATCTGCATCGACTTAAAACTCTTCCATCGCAACAAGTTTCCAATCAATTGCAATCCTGCTTGGCTAGACCCAAAACCAAAAAAAAAAAATTAAATAAAAAAAACGTTTATCACTGTAAGATTAATGGAACTTTAATCTGCGATAGCAAAATATGTACGTATCCACACCCAGCACTGTGAACTGTGCAATTGGGTAGTAATTAATTACCCTCCTGCTTTGGATGGAAGTCAACAAAGGTCTTATCATTTGTCCCAGAACGATATGAGCCAGATTCAGCATAGCTGTGCTACGAAAACAAGCCGAAAATAAAATTAATTACCCAAATGGAAATTAATGTTCGCAGTCTTGCGTAAATCTTCCAATGGCAAAAGACGACAAAAACAAACAGCGCCCAACGACAGGACTCCAAGCCAAGACCATATGGCAAAATCCAAAGGGATACTCGAATAAAAACGTCATCCACTTTGTTATGCGGGTGCCTATTACCAGTGTGTTGTCGACAAGAATGACGACATCGCAACTCACCTATAACAGGGAACTCTCTATTATGCCTGTTGGAACTGCAGTTCCACAAAAGGACCAAAGACAACATGAAGCTGAAGCTGCACTCGAAAAGCTGATGATGGCGTAAGGACGACTAACTGCATATGGAAAAGGACTTTGGTTTTTTTTTTCCTCTCTTGTTGTTATTTATTCATGACTTTCTGAATTGTTTTTGGTATTTTAAGCAAATTTTCATAGTCAGTCGTTAGAACAGCATAGCGAGGACGAAAGCGATAGAGATTTGCGATGGTTTTTGTTTTTTTTTTTTTCACGTTTACGCTCAACTCCAATGGAAAGCTAATTTACTGCCGCAGAGAATGAGTACGTCAGTAGTCAGTACGTGTATCGGTTTTTTTACGTTTGCGATTTTTATTTCTGTCGAAACGCAATCCATCAATGGGGCTTACCGGGTGGATATAGTGAGAGGATTTAGATCGAAAGTTGTTTCCGGGAATGTATGTGCAAGCATCCCCAATCCTCCGCATATAGATAGCAACGTGTTGGGGCATTGCAGAAGCTTTTGGAGTGTGCCACGAGTAAAAAAGAAATCCCCAAACCAAACGAACATATTAAATGGAAAATCATACACAAATTGGTTCTCTATCACTCTCCCTCTGGTGACATGCGTTCGGAAATAGGTTGTGATTTGCTGTTTTTATCTTCTTCTTTTTTCCAAATCTGAAAGCGGGAATTATTTATTTTTTAATTGACTCGGGTAGCTCCAAATCGATTTGGTTTCCATTGCTATTTCAGCGCTGAGTATTGGTACAACTGTTGTAACATTGGCGTCTTCGGTAAGTAATCGATTTGAAACTACTTTCTGTTTCTGAAGTGGTTGGTGTTTCATCAGGAAATTACATCTTACATCTGATGAGTCCTGGGGAATTGATTTTTCCCATTGAAATGTTATTCCGATATAATTATATAGTTTACTTTTCGTTTCGAATCCAAATGATGTCACTGAATGCGAAGTCCCCCTCCTTATAGACGTCAAACTTTTACAAGTTTAGAATGAAACATTGGAAATTGATAGGAAGACGCGAAGTTTTTTCTGCAATAAAATTTATCTGCCAGAGTAAAGATGGTACAGGACGTGGTGATAAGAGAATCCATAAATTTTCAGCAGCGGAGAAAGAAAAAATACATGGGCTTTTGCGTTGGAATTTGATCAAAATCTACTCTAAAATATTTAGAGTGCTTCAAGGGCCATGTGAGATAGTGATATTATATGCTAATGAACTTTAAAACACAAGAACTTGGTAGAACTACAAGGTGGGGCAAAAGAAGTCATCCGATGTTGTTTGGCTCTCTAAATTTTTTTTCTAATGAAAAACTTCGATTCTGTTTTTTGATTATGTGTATTTGGACATTTAGAATTGTATTGGTCAGGTCTGAGAGCCTGTACTTATATTCGTGCGAAGTCGAGGTAAGACGTGCATATTTTACTTAAATGATGTATTGAACCCATCCTTTCTGTCATATTTTTAAGGCTCTGAATGGATACGTCATAATAATAAATATGATTATAAAGATTATAAATCAGCAACTTGCACACAGAGAAAAAACTTGCGAACTTTATGTAACTTATGACGCATAAAATTGTCATATGTAGGTACTTGTTTTTTTTTTTAAATATCGAAATTAATGTACATTTATATATGTGAGGTTTGATTTTAGTGATACGTTGAACGACCCTTAAGACAGTATAAGGGTCAGTGCAAATCGCAAGAACGAGAAATGAGGCGACCCGGGAACGCCGCCTTCAGAATATCGGTTGTGGCTCGCGCAGTGTGTGCCGTAGCTCCGTCCTGTTGGATCCACATGTCCTGCAGTCCCAACTCGTCCAATTGCGGCAGAAAAAACTCGGTTAGCATGGCCCTATAGCGCGCACCGTCCACTGTTATCGATTGACCAGCGGCGTTCTCGAAAAAAATGGCCCGATGACTCCTCCAGCGTGAACAGCGCACCATGCAGTAACTTTGAGCGGGTGTAATGGCTCCTTGTGGATTTTCGGTGCCGCTGAGGTGGAAATGAGCCTCATCGCTCATTATGATTTTGGTCAAAAAATCGTCCACTTCGTCCCCGAGATTGAGGATGGCTTGGCCGTAGGTTACACGCGTTTGGCGGTCGACAGGCAGCAACTGATGCGCGGACTGGACTTTTTACGGGAAAATGCGCAAAGTCTTTGAGCCGGCCTTATGGACCACCGGCTGATGGCTAATTGCGAGGCACGGCGTCTGGTCGATGTTTCCGGCGACAGCTCGACATTCTCGTCAACAGCGGCGATATTCTCGGCACAACGGGCGCTCCGAGGCCGGCCACTCTTGGCAACGTCTCGTGTGGTGCCATACTCTTCAAGGTTGGTAGCCAAACGGCGCAGTGTTTGTGCAGTCGGTGTCGGACGGCCCTGGAATCGGCGACGGAATTCGCGCTGCGTCAACACTACAGACGAATTGTTGCGCAAAAAAATAGACACGATTATTCCGCGTTCTTTGGGAAGTGCAAGAGTAATCTTCCAACAGGGTGAACTCTTTTGGCCCACCTTTTATAATGTGCCTACAAAATCAACCATGCTACGTACCTTCTACCATAATCGATACGAGACCGCCACTCTCATTTATTGGGCCACATCCACAATGATCTTTAAGCAAATATTCGCTCTCTGTTCAAGCTGATACTAAAAAAAAAACCTAGCTTCGCATAAATAAGATGTTTCAAAGAGAAAAAGAGTGAGTATCCTTATAACTTTTGAACTTAAAGGTGAATATTTATTTTTCACTGTTATCCAAAACTCCACCAAAGCGGAATTTTGTTTTTAGGAGCTGTTGCGGTTCTGTCAGATTTTTTCGAGAGCAAAGGAAAAGTTATTTTGGTTCTTTGATAACTTTACTTAAATTTGCTTGTTCAACTTCAGCCAAAGTATTTTGTTTTAGATAGCTATGTGTTTGATTTTGCACACCTGAATGCGTCCATTAACAGCCGCTCGCTGTTGTTGCAAGAGGGTTAATGAAAACAAGTTAGTTTTCTAATATTTTTCTTTCCCAAAGTGTTTTTCCCACCGTTCAATCAGCTTCGAAAGGTGGTCGGTAGATAGAACAAGAATTTTTGTGATACATCGAGCTCTTCGAGCAGTGATCCCAGATTGAGGGGAAAAGGACCAATTTTTGGGTTTCTTATCAAATGAAAAAGCGAAAAAAGGGGGACAAATTCAAATAAACAGAAAAAAAACTCCGTGAAACATTATATATTTAAAGATAAGGCCTGGTCACTGCAGCAATTGGATGCTTCAGTCCCAACAAAGCCGTTGCTTACCTTTACAATTTATGTCTTGTTTCGAACATAACTGCCTTGCACAGGCTTAAAAATGAAGCTGCAACACAATTCATATGTCAAATAACCTAAGTAAATATGTTCCTGTTTTTCTTTTTACATTACAAATTCAAAGCCTAAGCAATTTTATACAGCCCAAAGTGGTTATTTTCTTTCATAAAAAGAACCCTAAATATCGGTTTAGTCGGTCTTAGATCTTCGATTCTACGCAGGGGATAGCGATAAAACATGATCCTATGTTCTATCAGCAACATTTTGCAGTGCAACTATGAAAACTGGCGTCATTTTCGTGCAGTAGTTTTAAAATCTACTCCGGACAAACCCCCAACAGTCGGACAAAAAGACAAATTTCGATTAACGGAAGGATAAGGATACAAAGCTTGTAAAAAGATTTGGACACTTCTTTTACCTTTTACAATTTAAAAGTTTATTTCAAAACCAACACCTCGAGTATAACCAGTAAGAAAAAGACTAACCATTTGAAAATAGCTTTTTTACAGACTGCAAATGGATACCTACCTAATCGAATGAACGTCTTCAGTAGGGACAGGGACGTAGGCTATTACAGAATGGCAATTTGCCATTTGCCCCTTCCGTCAGTCTGAACGGGGTTGATGACGCGCTTACTTACAACACAAAAGCACTTCAATGGACCATTTGTTTGATGGAACCACCTTTGTTTCCAACAATTTCCCACTTCCCGGCCCGTTTCGGTTCCTACGTCCTACCCCCAAATCGCAAACACGAGCCGGTAAAAACCCCATCGATTCCCCTCAAATAATTATTGCCCATCAATTCGCCGAAAGACATTGTGGTCACACACATATCCATACCATAGCCAAAGCCAACATCAATCTATCAGAAGAAATGGCTCCAATGTTGGCAGTGACATTCGTTCAATGTTTACATAGCCGGAATGTTTAATTATCGTAGAAAATTCTGTATTTAAATAATGACACCGCTTTGGTCCTCCACGTTCACCGCTGGATTGAATGCCAAGCCTTTACTTGCTTAGAAAATCAAAAGGAACGATATGTTTTGGAATTTCGCCCACCCAAAAAACGTATGCACGTGTGAACTGTGTATATATGCGGCCTCCCACTTGTGGTGAGGGTTGAAAAAACCCACACAAAAGGTATCGGCGTGGCTATACGTTCAACGTTCAAGTTTGAAGGAATTTCTCTCACCCAATCTGCATATATATCGGAGATGCAGTCAACCGGAAATATGGCACCGAAACTCAACCTTTAACTGCTGGGGTCTTCTTACACCCACACAATGGAGTTTAACCGAATTCCCGAACTTACATCTTTCGGTCTCCGCATCCGCATTTCTATCATTTAAAAGCAAATAAACCAGCAGCACGGCTGAGGCACACCTTGTCATGTGTACAATGTACATGGTATGGCGCCTCGGGGTGGCAGCAAGGTTTGGTTTCTTGTGCGCACAGCTTTTATGTCGACTTGTATTGAACTGACCAAGTGGAAAGCACGAGATAGAAAATGAGTTCATATTTTATTAAGCCCCAGCCACTGGGCAGCAACTGTAATGGAGCGAACCGTTTTATGACCGTGCAAAAATAAAAATCTTTCGAATTTTCTGAATGAGATTGTGAGGGTCCGTACAGCGGGGAACGATCGGGACTCGGGAGGTTCCTTTCAGGGGTGAGGGCCAAACATTTTGATGTTGAATGGGTCCATTTGCTTGTGTCGTTCTGAGGCTTCAAAAAGAAATTGGCGCATATAATGAGGGTAGGGGCAATGGGGATTTAGTGGTTTTATCGGCGTGTTTTTATGTGACGTTTAGTGTTTGGCTTTTATATTCCGTCTTTTAATATCCGGTTGTGAGATATGCTGTTGAGAGAAAGGGGCAACAAAAGCTAGATCTGTTCGGGCAGAAGTATCACAAGAAGTGACAAATAGAGCAGATACTCAATGGTACTCAATGCCACAAAGACCCGCAAGTTAATGTTGTCCTGCGATAATGGCTTTTCAATATTTTCAAGAAGGTGCCAAGGAAAATTCAAAGGATATTTGGCTCCGGTGGATGTGTGTATAATAAGCTTGGATGCTTTCGCTTTCTGAAATATGCATTTTTCGAGCCAGGTCTTAATTCTTCTCGTTTAGAGGTGAGTTGCAAACAAAATTTTGTTATAAGACGTTCCTTCCATCTTTCTCGGACAAAGGGGCGTGGCACCTAAAACACATGAATTGCAAACGCAGCTAAAGTTGTAAAATATGGAGTTCGAACGAAGTACTTTTGCGAAATATATGCTAAAACGTGGCGTGGCTGTCCCAATACAACAGAGTTATTTAAAACACATGGCATTTATGACCGCTGTAGCCCTAAAATTTGGTAAATTATGACATATTTTGGCGGTTGCAAGCAATTAAGATAATGTGGGAGAGACAAAGCGGCGTTGTACCTTTTATATAAAAATGCAAAACTAAACTAAACTAAACCAAAGTTGTAAAACATGGTGCATTGTCAGAAGAAAAAACTTTAGGAAATGTGTCCGGGACTTAATACAAAAGGTTAGCCGCTTAAGATGAAGCGATAGGCAAGAACGTATTTTAGCAACGAAGCTGCTGCGCACGGGTGGGCTAAGCAAAAAACAACGACTATATTTCTAAACTATAGACAGGTCTCAGGATAGCTATACGCCAGATTTTATGAATTCAGCTTTAAGTGTAAGATCTGTTCCAGCTCCACTTGAAACAAAAAATCGCAGGCACTAAAAGAGGTCCACATCTTCAAAAGGGTTCTAAAATTAATTAAGTAGGTATAAAACTTGCCTTGTGAGAGTTATTTTTAGTTTTTGGGACGAATGAAAGGGACCTACAATTTTATCTCAGAAATTTTTAATTGCAAAACTTCCGCGGAGCAATTACACTTTTTAATGCTGTCAGTCGGGTATAAGGTTCCTTTCTTTTCAAATAGTCTGGCCAAAATGACGGCTTCCGTTTTCAGAAATTTGCCTGAAAATCCATCATTTCCAGCTCTTTGTTGGCTCAAACAAAATTGATCGCTGCTTACTTAGATTTTAAAACCAATAACCAAACGAAAGAGGGTGCCAAAACGCATCCACCATGGATTTTAAGAAGAAGATGGTTTTGCTGTCGGTTTTGCTTTGCTTTCTATAAGCGCCCCAAACGTTGTGCCTGCGCGACTGAAAGCGGTCCTGGTAAGAAAAAAAAGTATTTTCTTATTCCAGTTAGTTCTAAACATCCCCACGACCACATCAATATTTTTTTTAATTCATATTCATATTCAATTCATTCATAATTAAAAATAAGACAAAAAACTTCGGTAGTTACTACGGTAACCCTACATTTACACACATGTACATTGTACAATTGTACATGCTGAAAATACCTCTCCAAGTGTGATTTTGTAATATTTCTGGAGGAAAAAAAAAACAACATTTAGATTTGTATTTCGCAGTCATCGTGTCCTGTTCGCTCCTGATAGCCATTGCACAGTTATTGCAATTTATGTTTTGTTAGCTTTTGGATCTGAATTTATAACATGATATCCTTCCTTGGCACATCCCCCCACACACACACACACGCTACGAAAACGAACGAAAATGTGTTCAAATTAATTGAGTCCTGACACCTGGATGGTGCAATGATATAAATAACATTTTCATATTCATTGCGAAGATGACACTCGCTTGTGTGTAGCTAAAACAGAAATAATTGGACATAGTTCGACAGCCCACACAACGGTAGGTACTAAATTTTGATTGTGAATAACTTTAATTGATTTAAAGTGCGATAGTAACTCATATTTAATGCTTCAATGGATTTTATTGGAAGTAGCAAGTATGTGTACATACAATTCAGAGGGGATGGACGTTCTTTTTTTTTTGAAAGGTCGAAAATGAAACGTTACTGAAATGCCTTTCGTTCAAACAAACATTTGTTCGGTTTTAAAGTTACATGAATCTAATAAAGGGTGATTTTTTAAGAGGTTTAGAACTTTTTTTAAAAAAAAAACACAAAAAATTCGAAAAAATGAATGAAATATTTATTTGAATCGATAGTTTGAACCTTGCAATTTAATGTTTAAAGATAATTTCATGCAAATGTTGACCGCGGCTGCGTCTCAGGTAGCCCATCCGAGTCCAATTTTGGCATACTCTTTCACACATATCGGCCGGTATCTCACGAATGAATGCATGGATGTTGGCTTCCAGTGCGTCAATCGAAGCGGGCTTGTCCCTATACACATTAGCCTTGGCATACCCCCATAATGTCCAACAAAGTAAATTTGGTGCGAAATTTGGTCACAATCTTCCGAATAGACTGCTCAGAAGGTCGAGAATGCCGATCATAAAATGGAAGCAGCGCGCGATGAACATTTCGAACCGAGCACGAATTTTGATAGTAAAATTCAATAATTTGCAAGCGTTGTTCATTTGTAAGACGATCCATGGTTAAATTGCAAACCAAACTGAAGCTGTTTGACAGTGACACAAGGTACTAAACACACGTCAGCTGTCAAAACCAGTGTTGCCAAAACCAAACCAGCTAAAAAATCACCCTTTATAACTGGGGTTTTTAATCGTTTTCGGTGGTACAAACTTTTTGCTTCATGTTACTTCGAAAACGCAATGAATTTTCGTTTGCATGAAAGCAAGTAGGAGTGTTTTCGTTTCTTTTTTTCTGTTTTAAGGAGGTATCTCTAAAAATAAAAAAAAACACATTTGCATTTAGTATGAAAGGTGCTCACTTGGTCGGCAATCGTTTAAATGCATTCTTGCACATGCACAATCCTTCTATAATATGTTAAAATGTTTAAAAACGTTTTCGCTTTCACCAATGGTTTGCTTTAGGTTTAAAAAAAAAGTTTCGAGCACACGAAAACGTTTAAAGGTTTCCGACTTACAGAATGCCAAACCAGTGCTTTTTTTACGTTTGTGTATAGAAGGACGGAAACGAAAGGAGTTATATAGAGACTTGAAGCAAATTTTCGCTTTCGCGTGATTACTTTCGTTTTTTTTAAATGCGAAAGCATCTTTTGCTTCGTTTTTCAGTGAATTCAATCGCAAAGTTAAAAAGTGAACTCATCTTTTCTGTAAAAAAAAATCTGGGAATTTCTGGGAATCTATTTTTTTCATCATCCGTACAAAGACTACAGAAAGATTTAACCCTTCGGGAATACCTAACTGCTACGATGAGTGCTGAATGCTTATATACAACATGAAGAAGCTAAAGGTCCATCTTCTTTGGGAGTGATCAAATGGTGAGTACAGCTTTCTTCACGACTTCAAAGGATAATTAGTTACAATGGCACTTGACCCATATTCTTAAGAATTTAACCGTTTTCTGGGGATCGAAAATGAGTGCCGTAAGCCCTCGTTAGGAGGGCCTCCTCCAAAGCATTACTTTCACTGAGGTAAAAGTGGTGGGTCAGCAAGTCATCACTGAACCCAAATCGTTCGTCAAAAAGGCAACTGAATAGGATATTATGCCAACTACATTGACGCAGAGCACTTGGCAGAGCCTTGTTGAGGATATTGCCTTTTTTAGACGCATGTCCTTACAATATCACAGTGCTGCCGCAGTAAATAATCCATACGCATCCTTCATCATATATGTAGGTGTGTGACAGTGTTTCTGTTTCAAAGTACCACCCACGATAAGCACACCCAATTTTATGCACTAAATCTGCATATAAGAAAAACAGAAATTCGCACAACAAAATGTTTAAAAC
This sequence comes from Cheilosia impressa, assembly GCA_948293265.1. Lineage (NCBI taxonomy): Eukaryota > Metazoa > Arthropoda > Insecta > Diptera > Syrphidae > Cheilosia > Cheilosia impressa. The sequence continues at coordinate 20,376,769 of OX411883.1, read as the reverse complement.
AAAAAACCTTAAATACTGCAAGTAACGATAACTCCTTTGTACCGAAAACGGATGTTGTTCGTAATCTGCTACAGAATGCGGATAATAGTAAATTGCTTTATTTAACTGGATTACACACTGCAGAGCTATTATGCAAAATACCATCATAAAGTTGATATTTCACCCGAATAGGGACATAGCTAGAGGAGGTCACTAAGATAGCTCTCTCTCTCTATATATATATTATACGTGGCATGTAGCGAGTGCGACTCCGGCTCCGGCTCATGTTTCTTTCGACTCAATTCTCATAAATAAGGAACTTCTGTGATTTTTTTGTCTCTCTGCTACGGGCACTATCACCACACAGCCGCCAGGGCCAGCCACCATCGACCGCCTTCCTTTTTGCGGGATAAACTCTCGCTTTTGTTCTCGCACTATATTTATGATTGCATGCGGCAGAGTTCTTCTTCTGTACTGTGAATATACTTTCAGCGGTAATGGTAGAACGGCAGCGCACTGGAAGGATGCGTGCGAGTGTTTGTTTTATGGTTAAGGATTCAAGGTTAATGTGATTTCGGGACGGGCTAAGTTGGGTGTGAGTTTTTATGTCACACACAGTGTTTCGATGTGCTTTTGTGTATGGGCTAGGTTATGGGGAGGTCTTTCTACGGCAGGCAATAAGTTTCAGGAACGGGCAAGGGGACCGCACTTGTGGTGGGTTTCTTTTTTTAATTTCATGGATGTTGGTTGTGTTGTCAGATTGTGTTTCCGCATCGGTTGTGGTTGACATTGGACGCTGGCTTTGCATTAGGTAACTTTCAGTGGCGCAAAAGTAATACCGGTCACAGTTATGAAAAAGACTATGATTCACAAAACATCCTTGGAGGGGGCTGCAAAGTTATTTGCTTAATATAAACGGTTCTGCTAGAGTGGGTTTGTGTAAAGATTTTATGTGAATCGCATGAATCAAAGTTTGATTTATCTGATGGGGCAAGGATTCACATCGCCCTGCCGTTGCGAAGGGAGCCTCTTTTGATAAGGGCATAAGTGTGTTTACAGTCCATGGAGAGGTGGTTCATACTTTTAAGCACGTGGGTCGTTCTATATTCCATCTATATTCATCTAGAACACATCCCTCAGCAAATGCTTCTCAACTTAGCTTTAAGTTTTTATGACCCAAGTACATCATGTGTATATCCTTGGTCGGCCTCATAAGTATCACGACATAAATTCAATTGAATTGAATCTCATCAACAGCAACCATATAGTCATGACCTCGTCGTCGTCCATACCAAACAACGGGAGTGAGAGAGGATCAAAAAACACAAATCCCAGGTAAATCCTTCAGATATAGGACAGCGGGTATAAAATGCTTTAAAATCGACAAAGGACGCCTAACGAAGCAGTAAACAATCTGCTGGATATTTTTAAGAAGATGACAACTTTTTGGATACCATGTCAGGCGACGAAGCTAGCCATATCAGAACTGCACACAATGGCAGCCGAGCCTTTATAGCCACATCTTTTGGGGTGCAGCTCTCCCCACAACTCTGTTCCACACAACGAATATAAGCCAATGTCGATCGTAAATACGGATATGGATACATGGAGAACTCTAAGGACAAAGTAACCAATATTGGGATTCATACGATGCCTCGAGATACTCTCGTATACCTATACATGAGGTCGAGGTGCGGCGGGTGAGTGGAGGGACGTTGGCGACATGGTACGAGTATATGCGGTGGGTGCACGCGCCGCACGGCACACAGATAAACCGACGAATATTGGATAAATTCGGTCAGATTTAGTCGGACTCGGTTCGGAAGGCAGGTGTATTGAGTGGAATTTATGGCAAAATCGATGGAAATCGTATGCGGTTTTGGTATAGTTACGGGCGTGGAGTAAGCGGAACGATGTTATGTATATGTGTAAGTTTAATGTCACAATGGGTGGCGATAAAATGATTTCGGATTTTGGAATATCGGTTTGGTTTGTGTTATTGGACAAGGTCAAATACGTGGATATATTTCATATTTAATTCTGACGTAGTTTGCTTGAGTGTGTGCAAGACATTTTAGCACTGTGAGTGGTTAGAGATAAGATGATTATGATTTGACGCTTTTCGGATGAGGATGAATTGAGGTCTTCAACCTTTGGTCAAAATTAAACTACCGCGATGAAGCACGCACGAAGGACTTGGAACTTGTATGTTTCGTTTGGAAATTGTTTTTTTTTTGTTTTTTGTTGCATTTTTACATAAAAGTGATGAGGAGGAACTTAAGAGCGGACAATTATTTTTGAGCTTGTTGTGACGACGTGTCAATTAGGTGCATTTAATTAGAAAACACACGCAATGGCATCACTGCCAATTCCATATACGAAATAGCAACTTAAGAAGCAATAGCCAAGTAACCCAAAACCATTCATTCAACATCCCCCCCAACGGACTTTCAAGAAGAGTTCCGCTTAAAAGGACATCCTCGAAACACAAGAAATTCACTACTAACTTGGTGGTTCTTAAACAGAGAAACCACCTCGATGTAAAATATAATTTAAGTCAGCAGCACAAAAACGCATTAGCAAAAAGTACGACCGATTTATTTTTATTGACAGTGGGCACATTCAAGAATCTAGTTATCTTAAGTCGACTACATTGGTCTGGATCAGTTGTAACCTGTGCCCATGTTCTGTAATTATCACATCGATATATTTATCACAAAAACGATATGAATTGAAAGAAAATGCTTAAAAAGTATCGATGCGAAAATTTATTTATTTAACTCAGGAGCATTTTCTTTCAATTCATATCGTTTTTGTGATAAATACCTATATCGATGTGAAAATTACAGAACATGGGCACTGAACGCAAAAACTAGATTGGTAGGGAACATCACCGCATGTGAGAACTGTCAACTTAGTACTCAGTCACGAATTTCTTGACTAGATTCGTCGGCTACCCCTCCATAAACATCAACTGAAAAAGCCTGCTCATATGACCGATTTCCCCCCATCAAAACCGAGATACATCTAGTCAGACAGCTGTCAGATTTACTAAACTAGATACCTGAACGCCCCAGTCATTTGTTCTGCAAGTGACTTTCAAGTCATTGGGCACATTAAAAGATCTAGTTATCTTAAACTGACTTAATTGGTTAGGATTGTGTTCCTATCCTGATTGCAAAAACTAAATTGGTCGGTATAACGTCAGTTTTCCTATACTTCAGCCGCATTTATTCGAAATGTCAACTAAGTATACTTAGTCATAAAATTTGTGATCAGATTGTCGATTAACTATCCACAAACGTCAACTGGAAAAACACTGTTCAGATGACTTAGTACAATAGAAACTGAAATACATAAAAGGTCTGTTTACACTTACTTTTAAATTTTACGAATTCTTACTCAATGCGGTTCCCTAATTTGAAAAATTCGTAAAACAGGGCGTCTTGGAGAGAGCAAGATATTACGACTACGAGAACCCCTACCCCGAATGTTACGAATTCTTACTCCACAAATTTCTTAGTGTAAGAATTGGAAAACCTGTCAGTCACCTGACAATTAACAGACGTTTCGAAATTTGTTGTCCTTTTTGGCATGCGAATGCCTATGTTTTTATTTCCTGCGTATTAAAATGGAATCAACAGACGGCAATATAAAATTAAATGTTCTCCTCAAGATTCTTTTCGAAAAAGGCGACGAAATCTCCTCCACGTAATTTGGAATGCATTGAGTGTCGCTTTTTCCACTTCTCGAATGCTTGTAGTTCAATCAGTACAAATTCTTCCACATACTCGGATTCATAGAAAAGCATTTTGATTAGTTCAAAATCCCTTTCATCGCTAGATGAATCAACTAATATTGTTAATAAATTGGCAAACTCTTCGAGTTTTTCAGACATTTCAAGGACTTTTCGTACGACTTTTAGAATTTTAGAATTTTCGATTTATGTATCTGTCATTTTTAATAGATTAAAACAAAAACTTTTTCGTAGGTGGCTCTCTCTTGAATAGAATTCATCCCCACTACTGCCATTTTAACATTCCTTTTCAAAATTAAAAGAACAAACCTAAAGTCAGTCAGCTGTCAGATCATACTAAACTATAGATTGTTGAACGTGCCCAATTCGTTGACAACAAGAAATATAGAGAAACACGGCTTAAGAATAAGTGATACTGGTTAGTTAACCATTTTCTGGTCTGTTATGAGTGAATTTCGCCATCCTGTTAGCAATGCGCGAACTTTCAGTGAAAACAGGGCGCCATTTTGTTTCTAATAAAAAAAAATGGCACCCAATTTAGCCCATTAACATTAAAACATTACTTTTGCCCCACCTTGTATAAAGCGTTGTCGAGAATAGGTAACTTGAACTCCCCCCGGTTGGTAATGTAGGGATCCTCTCATTCATTTATTCATGTCCTCATCACTGTCGGAAACAGTTTCGCAAAGTGGATATTTAAGGATTGCTAAACCTCTGTCTATCAAGAAATGTTTGATAAAACTGTCAAAACAAGCTCGTTTTGTTGTGATTTCACTAAGTTGATAGGTTAGGTACCTAAACATCAATCACTTTTGTGGGACAAATCGTTGCTGCCCTCTTTCATACTTTATCAGCTGGTCGCGATACTCTTCTTTTGGGAAGCATTCTCAGTTTGCGTCGTCGTTTTTTCCAGAATCTTTCTACAACGTGCAGCTGCTTCTTTGTCCTTTTTGCTTTCACACAATTTGCTAAAAAAAAAGCCATGTGTTTTGGAAATCTGTGACAGCAATCTAATAATTACTGTAAAATAACAGGCACTCAATTTCATTTTAGCAAATATGTGAGTTGCCACTGGTAGGTAGATCATCATTCACGAGTAGGCTCTTTTCAAAAGGCAAACTTTCCCAACATCGCACTCTCACAACTCACATACGTTCACACGTATGAGTGAGCACTGCATTGAGCATTGATCCAACCTGTATAATAATCAAAACGTCCTTGTTATGTGTATTTGCATCGATTTAGACGCATTTCCGTCTATGATGGCCAACTGACACAACCCATTAAACGGTAATGACAGCAAAGTTCATTAATTAACTTTTGCCTATGGTAAATTGGTTATTTAATACACTTGCGTGCGTATCCTTTATTATAATAGGCAGATACCCCCAAGGGCGGGCTCCATCATCCACCATCCACTATCAACCACCAGCACCAGTCCTTTGTAATGAATTTTCCGCTCTGGTGCAGTTGAATAATTGCATCCATTCAGCATTCTGTTGATGGACGAAATCATCTTTTGCGTTCGGCTCTATAATAATGAATTGCTTCCATCTCAAGGATATTATTTTCTGGCTCCTCTCCTGGTATAAAACAAACAAAAAGAATCGACAAAAATGAACAACAAAAGTCCTTGGCTATTATCTTGGCGCAATCCGCATATGTTCGCATATGGGTTGTCCTCGAAATTGCTGCGCGCTGTTATGGATATGCCATCACACTATCTATATCCATCCAACAAAATCCAACTAGACTATTGTGTGTGTGTGTGTGTTACTCTCTGAGTGAACGGCTGACTGACCACCAGCGCAGGATTTGCATCACTTAAACGGAACACAAACAAAACCGATGAATACCCAACCGACCAGAGAGTACACTATATATAGAGCGATCCACTCCCCCAATCGTGAATGGAGCTCTGGGCTCTGGACCTGGGCCAGCGTCTATTATTTGCCAGATTCAATCCAAAGCAGTTTTTTAATTAAAACTCGTTGCAAAAATGGCCACACAAAAACAGAAATCAAATGGCGGCGAAAGACTGAGCGAACCGACCAAACAAAACAAAAAATAAACAAATACGAAGGCGCACATACTCGGCATAGTACGAGTACACCCAACATGCGGCTGTAGAACATACCCAGCGAACGATTCCGAAAGTCCTTAATTGAAAACTCCACTTACACTGGGATTTCATTTGGGTTTTCATCTGGATACACTATTTTCGCCAATATGGCCTGGCCATGGCTACCAAGAGTGGTTTCATGTGGTTTCATATTCACGCGCTTATATCACCCATTTCGCAGGCCCTCACAGTCAGAGCGAGATATGGGTTAGTTCGGCCAACTCAAAACCCGTCGACCGATTTTAAGTTAATTAAAATTGTATAAAAGTTGCATATTGATATTTCTTTTTTGCGTATACATTATATTGTTTTGCTGTTTTTATAATACATTTATATCGATTCAGAGATGAAAGATTGAACGTAACTGAATGTGAACCTAGGGGCGCTAAAAATAAAATCCACTTCGAGTGAATCTGTTGCACGTAGCGGTGCCATCTTTAATATTTTTTGAATTTTACATTTTGCCGTTGGTTGAAGAATTTACCTTTTTATTCGTAAAATAAATTTGCTGCGCCATTAATTGATTGAATTGTTTATTTAAAGTTTATTGATGAAGCTCATATCATAAATAGTATATCGAAAGGAATAACATTTTAAATAGGTAATGCATTCAAACTCTAAATAATTAACTCGATGGAATGGAGCTAACATTTGCAGACGGAAATTATCCTTAATTTGATTGATTATTTTATAATTACATTCGCATATTGGTTTGAGGTCTTAAAAGCAAACCCAGTGGTCCCAGATTGAGGGGAACGTTTTTTCAATTTAAAAGAGGAAAGCTTCAAAAAGGGGAACAAAACGAAAATCTCTTTAAAACTTAAATTGCTTAAAAGTAAAATTTAAACGCATAAATTACAAATAAATTAAAAATAAAAACGAAAGAAATGAAAATCATTTCAAATTCAAATTTAGGCAAATTTTACTTAGGGGGAAAAAGGGGATTTTTTGTGGAATTTAGGGGAAAATTATTGCTTTTTGCTATTGTTTTTTTGACTGTTACACTCTAACACAGACTTTTACTTTAGGTTTTTCATCGAATTATAGGAGACTTTTTGGTGGGTAACACTTTTATTATGTAGGACAAATTCCCAGTAGCTAATTTACTACATACTCCCAATCGGATTTTGAAGTTTTTTTTAAAAGCGGAACAGCGCAAAAATCGTGCAGCGAACCGAAATGACAACGTATTCAATGCCGATCCTGTCTTTCGCCTTAAAATAAGCAGGTCTTAAGGCAACTTTGACTTAAAGTCATAAACAAACCACCTTTCCATGATAAATAAAGAGAATCTTCGGTTATAACGAAGCAAACATTTTTCCTAAATCTGTAGTCTTCGCGGAGCGGTACGCGGTGGTGACCAAACCTTAAAAGCCTCTTATTCCAAAACACGCGTACTTTAGGTAGACCTCAGATGATACAGCGGAATAACACTGACGTTACTTTTATACCCTTTTAGATATATTACAATCGATGGCGGAAGATCAAAACACAGACTTATGGAGGGTCCACTTGAGCATCATAAATCAATGACCACTGAATCAGTAGTTGACATATAACAATTCTTGTTTTTCTATATCAAAGAATTGAGTTATTCTCGTACTACAGGTTGGCAAAATTAGTGCTACCCCACCCTTTTGTTCGTAAATTGTAATTCTAGGTGGACCTAAAACTGTCAAACCACAAGCCCTAGAAAATTCTCTGCAGATGGGGACGTTCAACAATATTTTAGTAAGTCTGACAGCTGGCTGACTAGATGTGACTTTGGCAAGCAAGATGGCCGCTTGATTTGTTTTATTCGTTTTATGGTTTTGTGATCATTTGCTAATGCAAATGACTTTTTGTTTTGTCGATTGGTAAATGACACACATGGTATTTACAAACACGAAACACCTCACCGAAAGAACAACTGCGCGTTGTCGGACTCTGATGACGTTTTCGAAAACACTTGGCAATATTTGTGGGATCGCAGACGTAGAAAAAACATGAGCTTGGCTTGCGAGACTATGATTGTTGATTACATCAACAACAACAATGTGAATGCCCTGAACACAATCAGCATTCTCTGGCACTACCTATAATGCAAGCACAAGCACTTGGCTTCGTGACCCATATTAGCCAATTCACCATTAAATACGAGGCAGCAATATAGGTAGTGTTGTTGCATAGTAAGCTAAATTTAGTGTATAAATAGTCAGTAAGAAGAATACAAATAAACAGACCAATTATTAAAGTAAACAAGGTGGTCTATTCTTTATCAGCTATCCCCCCACCAGTGGTAAGGTGGCTGAAAGGAAGATTTACATGGTCCTTCGAGCCGGATTAGCCGGAAATACAGAAAGCAAGGAAAATTATTCAATCAGTGCAACCCGTTAAGTAAAGGCTAGGGTCCTTACAACGTGTTTTAATTCGTGAAGTAGTGAAGTATAGTGAGCATCGGTGACTAAGATGAGTGAATTCGAAGACATCGCATTGGAGCAGACGAGAATCACGGAGGAGGTGCAGCGATTATGGACAAACTTCAAAAAGGATGGGGAGTCCCGATACAATAGCGAATATCTTCGAAAGAGACTGGAGCAACTGGAGACTTTCTGGGTCGATTTCCAGCTTAATAATGGATATTTGGAAGGCCTAAAGAAGATAGCTCCGCAACACGATTATTTTAAGAAAGAGTATTTCCGCCAGTTTGAGAGAAGGTATGTTGAAATCAAAGACGTCCTTAAGGCGAAACTGGAGAGCGCAGAGCAGAAAGTGCTGGCGCAAAAGATCATATCTTCAGCCGATCAGGCGTCTACCTCAGCCGCTGTAAGGACACAGGGAGCAGCGGCCTCAACGGAGAAGGCAGAGACGTTTGACAACACGGCTTGGTCATCAAGAGTTAAGAAACTCAATCTCATTAAGGGCAATTTCTTACGAATAACAGATAACTTGGATCTGACTCAGAATACAGTCTACCTCAGATTCAAGTTAGAGCAGTTAAGGGAATGCTGGACAAAGCTGGTGGACATAAACGAGGAGATTATGTCCTCACTAGACGATGCCGACCAAGGCCTGGATTACGTGATCAACAACGAGTTCATCACTTTGGAACATAAGTATCAGGATGCATACATTCAAATCAAAGAAGCAGATCAAGAACAGCAACATTCAGGGGCTGTAACACCACGAGCCACTTCTCAACAGCAAATCAAACTTCCAACCATTGCCATACCAACGTTCAGCGGACGGTATGAAGAGTGGACACCATTTTGGGAGTTATTTGAGCAACTAGTGCACCAAAATGAGTCCCTAAACAACGTTGAACGGATACAATACTTGAAGGGCAACCTCAAGGGAGAAGCAGCAAGGGTTGTAAGCCATTTATCGCCAACAGCTACTAACTATCCCACGGCAGTTGAGCTCCTCAGGAAGCGGTTCCAAAACTCAGCAGCATTAGTCAACAGTTACATACAGACTTTGCTTACATTGAAATCAGTGAGAAACGAAAGTGCATTTGACTTAAAAACTATCTTGGACACGTCAAGGGAAGTATTGCATGGCATTAACAACTTAGGAGTCGATGTCAAGTCATGGGATCCGTTAGTGATTCAGTTGGTACTGCCAAAACTTGACCCTGAATCTAGGAGACTATACCACCAATCACGAGGAAGTTCTACAGACATCCCAACTCTTAGTGAATTCTTCGACTTTATCGAGAGAAGGTTTCGAGGACTGGAAGGCAGTCGTGAAGTTAGCCGGGACCACCAATTTCAAGGAACGAAACCAACATCCTCAAGAACCCATCTGACCACAGTGGCGCAGCCAATATGCGTAGTGTGCAGCGAGTCCCATCATCTGTTCAATTGCAGAAGATTTTTGGGCATGAAGGTGAAAACCCGAAAGGAAGTGGTTCGAAGATCAAGGCTGTGTTTTAACTGTTTACGGGATGAACATGATGCAAAGGAGTGTCCATCAAAAAAGGGATGCAAAATGTGTGAAAGGCAGCACAACTCACTACTTCACTATCCGCAAGGAGGAGTTCCAGCTGGGCCAGAAGCAGAGAAGTCACCAACGAAGGAAACAACAACAGGTCTTGCTTCCGCAGCTACCAAAAACGAAGAAAGGACAGTATTACTTGCCACAGCCATGGTAAGGATCTGCGTTAAGGGGCAAGTCAAATTAGTTCGAGCCCTAATCGACCAAGGGTCGCAATCGTGCGTTGTAACGGAGAGGCTAGCTCGTCAGTTAAGGTTGCCAATGACCAAATACGAATCAAGAGTCAACGGAATAAATGGACATGCTACACCCGTTATTGCAGTATGCAAGGTCAAGATCCAATCGATTCACGATGAAAAGGTCAACTTAACACTGGAGGCTTTAGTAATGCCTACTATCACATCAAAGATGCCAGGACAGCAAGTTACAACTACCAAGTGGCAACACATCCAAGGTTTAAGGCTAGCGGATCCATGGTACTCTCAACCAAGGGAAATTGAACTATTAATCGGGGCAGACATTTTGCCGCAATTTTTGTTGCAAGGATTAATTAAAGGTCCTACAAACACTCCAATGGCACAGAACACAATGTTCGGATGGATACTATCAGGACCAGTCATGGCGCCAACCTCAATAAAGCAGACACAGGTAAACGTAATCACCTCATGTGTCAGTGTTTGCAGTGAAGACGAAGAGCTGAAAAAATTTTGGGAACTAGAAGAGGTTCCTAATGAACCGGCCAGGTCTGCTGAAGATGAAATATGTGACACTCATTACGACAGGACGCACAAAAGAGATGAAACAGGCAGATACATCGTCAAACTTCCACTATCAAAGGATCGCATGGCTTTAGGAGATTCCCGAACAATGGCGCTCAAGCGATTCTTTACATTGGAAAAAAGATTCGCCAAAAATGAAGAACTAAGGCAAGAGTATTCTAAATTCATCCAGGAATATCGTGATCTTGGTCACATGGAGGAAGTACCGGAAGAGAAAATTCAAAAAACTTACTATCTTCCGCATCATGCAGTAATAAAAGAGCAAAGCACCACTACCAAACTGAGGGTGGTATTTGACGCCTCAGCAAAAACAACCTCTGGGGAATCTCTGAATAGCATCATGATCATAGGACCAACGATTCAAAGAGATCTGTTTTCTCTGCTACTAAGATGGAGGAAATTTGCAATCGTATTCACAGCCGACGTCGAGAAAATGTACAGGCAAATTCTAGTCGACCAAGAAGATCAAAACTTGCAACGTATCTTGTGGAGAGACAATCCTAGAGGAAAAATTAAGGAATATGCACTAAAAACGGTCACTTACGGAACAGCATCAGCACCATATCTGGCAGTCAAGACTTTATGCCAGCTAGCTAAGGACGAGCAGCAACAATATCCACTGGCAAGCAAAACAGTGCTTGAGGGATTCTACGTAGATGATTGCCTCGGAGGTGCGAACACTCTAGAAGAATGTCTGGACACTCAGCACGAATTGACAGAGCTACTGCAGAGAGGAGGTTTCAACCTACGAAAATGGACATCAAATAGCCAAGAATTTATAAATTCATTGCCAAAGGAAGTCATAGAGATGAAGCCAGAATATGACTTTTACAATGACATCACCTTCAGCATTTTGGGAATAATGTGGTGCCCCAGGACAGACTGCTTCCAGTTTAAGGTTAGTTCTTCATCATTTAGCACAAAAGGTACTAAACGAGCAATATTGAGTGATGCTGGAAAAATCTTCGATCCTTTCGGCTGGTTATCACCCATAACAATAAAGGCAAAAATTATGATCCAACGTCTTTGGCTATTGGGGATCGGTTGGGACGAAGAAGTTCCATTGACAATTCTTAACGAGTGGCAGGAATTCAAGACAAGGCTATCAATGCTGGAAAGCGTGAGAATTCCAAGATGGACGCAACAACTACACGAATCTCAAATAGAACTACACGGATTCGCAGATGCCTCGGAGTCAGCCTATGCAGCAGTGGTATATGAAAGGGTAATCAACTGCAACTCAACGACAACATGCATAATTGCCTCCAAAACCAAAGTGGCACCTGTAAAACAAGTCTCGTTAGCCAGGCTGGAACTGTGCGCGGCGGCTTTACTCACGAAACTAATGAAATACATCAGAAGGGAAACGGACACAAAATACAGCAGAATCTTTGCCTGGTCTGACTCCACCATTGTATTGCACTGGGTAAAACATCACCCAGTGAAATGGAACACATTCGTCGCCAATCGGGTATCTTATGTGCAGCAAAACTTTAACGGACAATGGAGGTTTGTGCCCGGAAGAGAAAATCCTGCCGACATTCCTTCTAGAGGGACATATGGAGACACCTTGACTGAAAACTCAACGTGGTGGTACGGTCCAGAATGGTTAAAAGAAGACGAACGACAGTGGCCAGCTGACAAAATCATTATGGAACCCCAAGGTCTGCCTGAAATGCGAAATTTGCATAACTGCATGGTGATGCAAACCGACAGTCCGTCAAACAGGGACGACATTTATTACACCTTTTCATCCCTTGCGAAACTTTATCGCATTAGCGCATACTGTCTACGTTTCAAGAACAATTGTCAAAGGAACAAAAATGGGAAACCACTACAACTTGGAAACCTAACGGTAAAGGAGATCCGGGAAGCTGAAACGGCATTAGTAAGAGGTGCACAACAAGTTTTCTACGAAGATATGCAGAAATTACGTGAAGGGAAGGAACTTAAGCAATCCAGCACAATATCATCACTGAACCCATTTATCGACGCCAATGGAATACTGCGAGTGGGAGGACGATTAAAACATGCAAATTTATCGAGAGAGCAGAAACATCCAATGATTTTGTCATCGTCGCATCCCTTGACAAAATTAATTATCCATAAAACACATATTGATACCCTTCACGGTGGGGTAAAACTAACACTGAATCACATCCGGAGGAAATTTTGGATCACCCGAGGAACCAACACTATTAAAGCAATCATAAATCAGTGTATCAGATGCTTTCGGTTTAAGGCCAAGGAATCAAGTCAGCTTATGGGACAACTTCCAGAAGCACGAGTGAAGTTCTCGCGACCATTTACTCATTGCGGAGTAGATTATGCAGGTCCAATCAATATTAGATGCTCACAACTTCGAGGTATAAAATCGCACAAGGCCTACATTGCACTGTTTGTCTGCATGGCAACCAAGGCAGTGCACATTGAGCTTACTTCGGATCTAACGACGGACGGATTTATGGCAGCATTAAGACGAATGATCAGCAGAAGGGGCTCCGTACATCATCTGTACAGCGATAACGGGACAAATTTTGTTGGGGCAAAGAACGTTATTGATGCACTACAAGCACGTCTTACCAATAAGGGAATCCATTGGCATTTTATACCGCCAGGCGCCCCTCACTTTGGTGGGCTCTGGGAAGCAGGAATAAAATCGGTAAAGTATCACTTAAATCGCATCATAGGAGAACAAAAACTAACATACGAAGAGATGAACACTATTTTGGTGCAAATAGAAGGCTGTCTGAATTCAAGACCACTTTGCCCATTAACAAATAACATTGAAGATTTGGATGCCTTAACGCCAGGTCACTTCATTGTTGGATCACCATTAATTACACCAGAGTGTGATATCATTCTGGATCTGACTCAAGGTAGCTTAAAAAGATGGAAACTCATTCAAAAACTTAAACAAGATTTTTGCAATCGCTGGTACGAGGATTACGTGAACAAAACTCAACAAAGGCACAAGTGGAAACAAATGACCAAAAATCTGGAGATTGGCCAACTAGTACTGCTGAAGAACGAGCTTTTGACCCCGTCGAAATGGCCTTTGGGGAAAATAATTGAAGTGCACAATGGAGCTGATGAACTTACTAGAGTGGTAACAGTCAAGACTGAAAGAGGAACTTTCAAGCGACCAATAGCCAAGGTGTGTTTGATTCCAACAGATGATAATCTTCTAAAGGCTCAGGAGGACGAAATTCAGCCACAGAAGCAATCATCAAGATCATTAGCATCAAGCAGGCCCGGAAGGAACTCAAGAGATAAAAAACATAAGATAGCAATCCTTTCATCAAAGCTGCCGACTGCACTGGTGATACTATCACTAATTACATTTGTCATGCCGGTATATACAAGATACACAATCACTAATCCAGACGTTGGGGTATTTGTCGAGCAAATTGGAACAGCCAAGATCCAACGAGGAGTACTACGCACGAGTGTTCAATTCCCGATCGCAGACATCATACGCGATCAGGTAAATTTGAACAACACAAGAGATCAAATAACGCAGCTGTGTAACAGGGCCAAATCCTTGACAACGGAGAGTCAATGTGATGAATTACGGGGTCACATGGATGAAGAGTGGACAAATGTACTCTCGATCTTTAAAAGGCTCCAGTTAACAAACCTACACAGGCAAAAACGAGGACTTCTAGGGACCGTGCTGAACTCAGTATTTGGAGTCAATGACGAGGTGTACCATGACATCGAGGATCTGGACAATAATCAGAAGGAATTAATCAGAAGTACTAAGGCAAACACCAAAATCATGCTATCTACAATTTCCAGCATTAATGAGACAGAATCTCGAATCTCCAAGAAAATCAACAGCTTCACCCAAAAACTGAATGGCGGTCTAAATGAAATCAACAAGATGGAGTCGTGGTACAGACTGACAGATGAAAACAAAGTCAATATTCATGTAACGAACGCCTACTTAATAGCTCTCAGTTACATACGAGAAATTGAAACGAAATACAACAAACTATTGAATGCCTATCTAAAACGCAGTCATTTGTTTGAATTCCTGCCCCACAAAACATTAGAAGAAACAATTAGCAAGTGTGAGAAAAAACTCGGCCCAGAGATGAAGATACTACCCGACCCCATGGACAAACTGGAAATGACCAAAACGGCAACGGAAATACTAGTGACTGGATATCTAATGATCACCGATGCTGATGAGTATGACCTGATCAAACCAAATGCGGTTCCTGAGAAAATAGACCACCAAACCTTTCGTGAGGTCAATGTACAACAAACGATATTAGGAATCAACTACAACCTGCAAAGATATTTCGAATTACCACTGGACGATGTCAAAAGGGCGCCAGCACTCAACGAAACAGTATTCATACTCCGCCCGTTTATATTCCACAGTATTGAACAGAGTGACAATTGCATTGTGGATCAACTGTACAAAAAATTATCAGTTAAACGATGCTCTACGAGAACGCTAAGGTTGAGGCACACCATATGGAAGGAACTATGGACTCACAACTCATGGATGTTCATCACACCAGATGTAGCCACTGTATTTGTTACTTGTGGATCAACTCGAGAAGAAGTTCTCTTAAATGACACAGGCATTATTCATGTAACGCCAGACTGCGTCATTCAGTCAAACTTCATCCGACTGGAGGCAAAATTGGTCAAGGAAACGAGAATAGTTATGCACTTCAGCAAAACAATTGCTGTTATAGACACGCCACTATCAACACAGATCCCTGTTTACTTCACCAATGAAACGGTCATTCCATTAAATAAGGATCTGATGGAGGCACTAAGGGTTAATGACAGAGAAGCAACCGAAACGCTCAACCGGCTACATGACCACAACTGGAACATCATAAAACGGCACCAATATTGGACAATAGGATTTTGCTCCTCTCTTGCGGCAGCGATGATCATTGTGAGTCTACTGGCATTAGGTTTGAAATACGGCAAAAATAAACATAGGAACAACAACCCTGTCGCGATCGAGCTAACGAACCATAGGAAACCAAATCCCGAATTTAAAATCAATTGGGAAATAACGCCGGAGGAGGCAAAATGTTGATTACATCAACAACAACAATGTGAATGCCCTGAACACAATCAGCATTCTCTGGCACTACCTATAATGCAAGCACAAGCACTTGGCTTCGTGACCCATATTGGTCAACGAGCTACCAATTCTCTTGCACTACCAATAATGCAAGCACAAGCACTTGGCTTCGTGACCCATATTAGCCAATTCACCATTAAATACGAGGCAGCAATATAGGTAGTGTTGTTGCATAGTAAGCTAAATTTAGTGTATAAATAGTCAGTAAGAAGAATACAAATAAACAGACCAATTATTAAAGTAAACAAGGTGGTCTATTCTTTATCAGCTATCCCCCCACCAGTGGTAAGGTGGCTGAAAGGAAGATTTACAATGATCAAGGACCAATTTGACTCACCAAAATACAATATTCGAGTCTTAATGTCAGATTAACGTCACCCGTCGATTCCACTAGAGATATATCTCTCCGACTAAATGTCTGACATCTCAGTGGCGATTCCTGGTCTTAAGCATTGGGTTAGCTACGTGCTCACTTCTCACAAAAAAAAAAAAAATAAAAAGCACGACAAAAATAATTATTATGTATTTACTCACATTTATAATCCACGCAAATATAAAATTATAAATCGCACTTTACTTTTGGTATGGAATTCAATAAGACTATTAATTCAGTCAAATAAGAACACATCGACACATTCTTACTGCAATTTGACTAGAAAGAGAAACACACAGAAGTACAAAAAAAGATAACACGCAAAATATACCTGCTTGCTTACACTAACACTCTATCGTACTTTCAAGTTTTATCGCATTTGTTTGCGCTTACCCTTCCGTATAATATTCCTGTGCTTTGCTTACGACTGGTAGAGGTAGTCAAATTCCACACTCATACAGATTGTAGGAAATTCGGTAGCGCAATTTTTTACGCTAAAATGCTACAAGCAGGAGACTTTTCTATGGGAGTTTTAGATTGTGTGTGTGCGTGCAGGCAGGGAATTTGCGGTATCGCAAGTTGTAACGCTAAAGAGTATTTCAAGTGAAACTTATTGCATGGGAGTATTGTGTTGTGTGTTTGTGTAGGCAAATATTATTTGTAAATGATAGTTTTGTTATTTAGTATGTCATTGATTATTGCAATTATTAATCTTCATAATTACTTTAACCTCGTTATTTGCTGTATTTTGCCTATATGTATTTCAATTTATTTTCTTGGTTTAGCGCCGCTAAACTAGCTAACTGAGAGGAATCGCCCCTCACATCTATACCATAAAATTTTCACATATCTGTGCTGGGCAAATCATGCCATGGCATTTCATTTCGTATCGCAACAGCAAGAGAGGTTGTAGGTGTAAAAAATGGCATTTACATATAAAAAGTAACAAAAAACAAACACCTGTCAAATTCATGTCAGACATCCATTCATGAGATGAAATAGAGTGACTCCAAGAGATATTTCTTCTCATGATAAGCATTGTGAGAGAAATTATCTCCTGTGGAGTCGGGGTGTCACCCACGAATAGCAAATGTCAATGTTACATGACCAATCTAAGCCAATAAAAGCTGATACACATCAATTCAGCTGTCAGACAAGATTCTTGAACGTGCATAACTCCATTGCGACAACAACTGATCTCTGTAATTATTCCTCATTCGCAACTTTAATTTGAAGTCGGAATGCTTGTTAATACTCTCCAATCCTTCCCGTGATACGCTCGAATTAACATCAACGGTTCATCAACGATAAGCAGACACGGCTTTTCCATTTCAAAAAAAAATGCTTCCATTTGTAAATTTTAAATGATCCGAAGAAGAAAAGTAAATATTAACGACACACAAACACACACAGCCAGGGCCACACATCTGCACAATTAATTGAGTATAAAATTGAAATATTATGCCATCAGGTGCAATCGTGTCATCTAGCATTACAGTCGTGTAATTGAATGCAGGTTCATTTATGAGTGGGTTGTAGGTATGCCATGCCTACATGCAGGCCGCAACTCATATTGCATGTTCTGTCTGCATAAAATGCGTTTTTTATTAACACAATCTGTCCAGGACGTTTTAAATGAAAATCAATATACCTACATATACCCTGAATACACGTGTATTAATTACGTTTCGCCATAGCAGAAAAGAATGTTGCTGCTGCTGCCTTTTGATGATAGCGCAAATCGACAAATTGATCAATCGTTAACCGCACAAATTGAATGAAGTTGGAAGTTCAACATTAAACAGGGAGGGTTGGCTTTGGCTCATTTCTTTTGTCTGTTAAAAAAATACGGAAACTGGAAAATTTTACATACAAAAAAATTGCCAGAAAAAAAGATAAAACAGTGGAGCAGACAACAAAATTTTTTAATTTTTAAACTAATTCCTTATCACACGTTTCGCTGGAACTTTACAATTTTCTTAAATATTTTAACAAATTAAAATAAAAAGAAAAATATGTAGCTCCTTAAGGTGTGCCCTGGTGTGCCCTACTCAGTTTATTTAAACTACATCTGTTTATTGAACGCACTTGTCTCTATAAAAATAAAGCCAAGAAAATTAATCTACAGGAATGTAGGTACAATAAAACAGTTCAGAGCGACATTACTTGAGATTGAAGGTGTTTTTCTTTTTTAGGTCAGAGCAGAACCTGAACTGTTATACTAAAAGTGCGTGTTTCTTTTTTAGCTCAGAAATTGTGTTTCTTTTATCGTTCAGAGCGCGATCAGAGCGCGCTCGATGAGCTCTGAATAAATTGACTGAGCAGGCTGAGTGAATTACACACTTACAGTCACATTTGTCATAAAAAAAAACAATATAAACAAAATAATTGAAATGGCAGACGAACCTTGTTGTAAACTATTATATTTCGTAGGTAGTGTATCTCTACTTTTAATTTGAATACATTCTCATTGTACTCGTTAAAGTGGGTAGAGCTGTTTACCAGCCGACTTTATGAACACATCGCTAGAAATGTATCAACATGAATAGCTGCTGTCACGTTTCTCTTACTGGCGATAGATACCTACCCCGTATTAATAGCCAAATGTACCTATACAAGTAATGTAGTATTCGATTGGGCGCTCTCAGAGCACTTTTTTTTTTCTCAGAGCAATTTTTATGTTCGTTTGGTACAAAAAAAGCAATCTTTTTCAGATTTCAGAGCACTTTTGCGAATCTGCATATTTTCTCAGATTTGCTTCAGATTTACCAATACACGTGCGTTTGAGTTTGACAACTAGTGGAGTTTGTTTACATTTTAGTGAAATTTTTCAACTGCAAAGAAACGCATTGCATCGGGTGGATCTATTTTTGTTAATAATTTATGTACAAAAGTTTAGAAATCAATCCGGGCGAGCATTTTGAATGTTTTCATATAAAATTTAACCAGTGAATGGAAAGCGCTTAGAAAAGTGTCGAAGGCTACACATATTGCAGTCGCACAAACATCAACAAAAAAAAGAGCAAGTGACGTTTTTGTGTTCGATTAGCCACACGAAATCTGAAATCTGAGAGCAAATCTGAAGAAGCCCAATCGAATACCACATAAGTAAGCTGGCAGACGTCATTCAGCACAAACAAATTTGATTTAATTGTTGTGTAACCGGTTGTTAACTTTTACGCAGCAGTTATTAATACGGGGTCTAGCGTACACCTTGAAAGTGACGAGTAGGGTCTATTCGTTGTAATTGCGTACTGAAAATTCAGCTTTAGTTGCTTTGCAGGGAAGACAAGAACATTTATAAAAAACGCTCACTTAGTTTTAGCATCCCTGGAAAACATGGCCGTATCCCGCGATGGATAAGTTTGACTAATGTTGTTTTCAATTGGGCACTCGCAGAGCGCTTTTATTGCTCTAAGTCACTTTTAATCAGTGTTGCCATTCTGACCGGATTCCGGTTATATCTGACCGAAATCTCTTCACCCTGACCGGAGAAAATTTTGAAATCCGGTCTAACCGATTTCTAACCGGAACGAAAAAATTCTTTAACCGGAAATACCTTTTTTGACAGGAAAAATAATATTGTTCTATGACTAGAAATAAAGGATAGATTTCTATACTTTAAATAATACTTGGCCATACTTAATGAACACACTCACAATTTCATACAGAAACCAGTCTCATTTGAATACTCCCACCAACTGTGACAGGGTGTGTGCATTCAAACAAGACCGAAGTGAAGACGATTTAGCATATTTTGCAATTTCGGTGTTGGTTTTACGAGTTTCAAACGCCTAAGTGGAGTGAAAAGTTCCTTTTTCTGCAAAACATTGTGATGCGAAGCTTTTCAATAAATTGCTTGTTTTTTTGTTAAAATATATTATTTTATACCATTTTTCACCGGAATTCTGGTCAAAAAATGTTATTTTATCTTTTGACCGGATTTTCTGACCGATTTAAAAAAAATAAAAATCGGTCATTCGGTCAGATTTGACCGGATTCATTTTATTGTAGTGGCAACACTGCTTTTAATGTTCGATTGGTAGGAACAAAAAATACTTTTTCGATTTCATAGCACTTCTGGATTTTTTCATCGAGTTTGACAATTAGTAAAGTTTGTTTACGTTTTCGTGCAATTTTGTCAACTGCGAAGAAACATATTGCATCGGGTGGATCCATTTTTGTTAATTATTTACGTACAAATGTTTAGAAATCAATCTGAGCGTAAATTTCGAATGCTTTTTATATAAAATGTAACCAGTGAATGAGAAACGGATAAAAAAGTACCAAAAGCTACATATGTATATTCCAATCGCAAGAACATCAACACAAAAATGAGCAACTGACGTCTTTATGTTCGATTAGACATCTGATACCTGACGTGCGGAAAATTGCAATCAACAATTTGATTGGCCGCATTCAAGAATCTAGTTGTCTTAAGTCGACTAGATTGGTCTGGATGAGATGTAACCTGAACGCAAAAACTAAATTGGTCAGGAACGTCACTTTTTCTGCGTCAGTTACATATAAGAACTGTCAACTTAGTACTCGGTCACGAATTTCTTGACTAGATTCGTCAGCTACCCCTCCATAAACATCAACTGAAAAAGGCTGCTCATTTGACCGATTTCCCCCAATCAAAACCGAGATCCACTTAGTGAGAGAGCTGTCAGACTTACTAAAGTAGATACTTGAACGTCCCCTTTGATTTAAGATTCGCAAGATTCGCATTTAAGCCATGCCTGAGCAAAAACCTGAAAAAAAAACTGAAACCCAAAAGGATTTCCTCCTCCAAAATGCTCCTTTCAATTGGCTAAACTGCACCACCCACCCACTTGCTCCTTTTTTCGTCGTGTATGAAAGTATATGTATCTGAAACAAAAAAAAAAAAACGGCGCCCTATAAATATGTCCATAACCATAACAAGACTGTTGGATAAAATAACAAGAACGTTGAAGGAGTGCCGCTCTGCCAAGCAGCACACACCATAAACAACAATTAGTATGGAAATTTATTACGAAAAATCATCACGACTATGGTGGATAAGCCCTTCCTGGGAGTAGCTCCCATAATATTCTCTGCTTACTACTCGTACGTCGATGCTACTGCTGTTGCCGCCGCCGCCGACGACGTCGTTGTCGAACAGCATAGTAGAAGCCGACAGCCCCCCTCGTGCTCATCCGTTCACATGAGTGCTTTGCGAAAAGTTTCAAGTTATTAGATGAATTTGTTTACCCATCCACGTCCCGATCCCGACCATTCCCGTGGTTTCGAGCATTATCTCGAAATAATATCGCTCGGGAAGGGTGTTCCATCACTCATCTCTGCCAAAGCACAAAAACTGCGTCTGGCAATTGTTTTGAAGAGTCCTAGTTGCGGGTGGGCTCTGTGGCGGCTGGCGCGCAGCGGCTGATGGAGCAACAACTCGTCCTGCGGCGATGTTCAAGTGAAATTCATGGGAACGGAAAATGAAGCAACCGTCTATGGTGGCGAGCGCACCAAACACCAGCATTCGGTTTATCTGCACTTAATTCACAATCATTTGGAGGTTATAATACTCGTATGTATAAATTCAGGATAAATCGGAAAAATACGTGCGCCACTATATAAATTTCGCAGTGAACTCCGTAAGGATTGTATGGTTTCTTTTGCCCTGCGAATGGTATGCTTGAATGGCTCAGGTTCATGTTTACCTTGTGAAAGGGTGGCCCTGATGGTATGACCCTGTCGGCCTTTGGGGGAGGGGGAGGACGTGGTGAGGTGCACACAGAGATGTGGGGCAACGACATGACTGGGTGAATGAATTGTTGATGATGCTCTGTGTACAGCATAATTGTTTATAATTCGTTTTTGGAACGTGTTCGCAGCGAATACAAAGACGAACGTGTCGGATTAAGTTGTTCGCTTTATATGATGGGCTAAAAGTGGTTCTTAACAAAGTTGGATGTTTGGCGGTGGTTCACAGGAGTGACACTGGCAAGGACAGTGGAATACCGAATGCTTGACAGGTGTGATAATTAAAGAAGGGCTTTCTTCAGCAGTTCATATGTGTAATTATTTCTTAATTTCTACATCGAACTGTATACGGTTGCAAGGGAGGAATTATTTGGCATCTAGGTATACCTACCTGAAGACTTAAGGCTCTAAAGAAGTGAACTATGCGCTGTGAAATGGGGTGGTTTGGTATTATTGCGGTTATGCATGATAAATGAAATATCTACTGATGTTTATAGCGACAACGTATTCCCACCCATTCCCACCGACGACGCATTTTTTACTTATTTTTCGATATCATCCGTAAATTTGCATATTGTTTGCCAATGCGCTTGAACTTCCTCTGGGTGTTTGCATTTTGTTCGTTCGTGTGGGTTTTAAAAAATCGCCAGGCGGATTCCTTATCAACTTCCGCCGCGATGTCAATCAGTTCGCATGTCCACAGATACTCATGTATCGCCGGCGATTCTTTGATGAATTCGCTGAAGAACGGAAACTCGTTCCGAGGAATTTACAGTAAACGAAAAACGAATCGACTATAATTATAACCTTTTTTGATCTGACAAGAAATAAAACCCTTTAGCTCTTGGTTTTCTTATGTTTAATTTGAGAGCAGCGTTCCCTCACGTAAAAAGTACCTACCTCCTTAAACTTCCATTTACAGTTGCCAGCAAACGAATAGCTTCTTCCAAAATGACTTCCAGTGAACACAATGCGTTTGCTAATGTGGTTTTCGATTGGGCTTCTTCAGAAATGTCACTTGCTATTTTCTGTGTTGATATTTGTGCGATTGGAATATAATTGTGTACCCTTAGACACTTTTCTAAGCGTTTTCCATTCACTGGTTACATTTTTTTTATAAAAAGCATTCGAAATTTGTGCTCAGATTTATTTATAAACATTTGTTCATAAATAATTAACAAAAAATAGATCAACCCGATGCAATTCGTTTCTTTTCAGTTAAAAAATTTCACAAAAACGTAAACAAACTCCACTAGTTGTCAAACTCAAACGTAATTACGTGTGTTGGTAAATCTGAAGCAAATCTGAGAAAAAATCCATATTTGCAAAAGTACTCTTAAATCTGGAAAAGATTGCTTTTTTTGTACCCAACGAACATAAAAATTGCTCTGAGAGCAAAAAAAAAGTGCTGTGAGAGCGGCTAATCGAATACCACATAAGTCTTCCAGAATCGGGCGAGAATTCACAAAATTTCACGAAAATTGCGAAAAATTGCCAAACCGAGATTTCCCAAACTGGAGCGGTAATAAACAAAATATCAATCAGACTGACTTAAGGTAGTTGAGATTGATTGTTTTACTTCACTTTGACTGAGGTATGACGTTTGATTTGGGCCGCACAAGAACAACAATCGAAAATGGACCATTATTAAAGAATTCCTACCACCGTCGGTCTAGGAGTTGGAATCTTAATCTTTCCATGGACCAAAGAGGAAAAACCCGGGGCGTCTGACAAAAATAACAACCTAAAAATATCAACAAAAAAAAACCATATTAACGTAACTTTTCCGAAATTCACTAGGAAAATCGCTGGTGAATTTGCAATTTTTCCTTAGCACACAATCCACAATTATTTGATTCTAGAAAATTTTATTTATGGACTCCACTGTGTAAATAAAAACTCTATCAAATACACCCACCAACTGGTGCTTTCGGCGCTTTCAGTTCCAGAATCATCCAAACTAGAGGAACAAGAAAATATTTAAGGAATTGTCCACTAGGAAGGATAGGTATGTATTTGAGAAAGAATTTTTTGATCCTTAAAGGGCACGATTCATAATGCCGCATTTACACAGTCACACATTCCTATCACGGAAGATTAAATTGATGCTAAATACTAAATAGCCGTGTGAATGAAAGGGACGGCATTACCTAACACGCAAAAAAACGTGACACGTTTTTTCGTCGCCCATCTAGTTTACGTGGTAGGAATTATGGGAAAGCTATGCATGTTGATATTTTTATAGCGACGGCTCACGAAATTTTGCTTTCCTATAAAACAAAATGCCTTCCGGAAGTGATGAGCGGACAATTATTTATAAATTTCGTACAACTGATTGATGCATTTTTGGTTAAATTTACTGAAACTTAAAATCGCTCCCATTTCAGAATTTTTAAATCAGAAATAGAAATATTTTCAAGTGATTACAGAAATTATATTCTCCGGAAATTGGGTTTATTTCCGTTTTACGTACCTATAATTATGGGCAGCACATCCATGACACTTTAGGCGTCTGATTTGTGATCTCATTCTTACTCCTTTACTAGCATTGACTGGGGAAAAACGGATTTCTCTCTTACGTCTCGTGCAAAAATGCGCGTGCGTGATCGTGTAAATGCAGTTTAAGATACCCATCCAAAATTGAGATAAAACAGCATAATACCGATGTAGGTAACTACTAACTAACACCTCATCAAACGCTTGCAGAATCTTAGGCTGACTCGGTGAAAGTGCGATTGATTGTGGTACTTTACTTTGCCTGAAGGATGTTTGTTTTAAGAAAAAATTGACCAATTTTGAAAATTTTAGAAGACCAATTGGTCCAATAAGAATAATAAAAAATTTTTTTTTTAGAAACCCTATAAAACAGTGATTTTCCTGGTGAATCGGACCCTTTTCGTAAATTACGAACGTCAAAAATTTCCCATTGAAAATTCCCATGTTCCTAAACAGCTGACTGTCACCTTGACAGTTTAATCATAGCACGCGCTAGAGTTAGGGGCTTACGGCCAGACGACGATGTTTTGATTTTTGTTTTCAATTGGACTAACAAAAAAAAAATCGAAACAAAAAAATTGTTTATCCCGTTCGTAATGTTTAGTTAATTTAATATATAAGTAAAAAGTCACAACTGTTTATATTCCTAAGAAAATGCTACGTCTTCTGGTTTCACAGTGCAACGGCAAACCCGATATTCTAAGGTTAGTATCCAATTGGAATTCCCCAGCAGAAGCGACTTTGACCATCGAAGCGATTATGTCACCAATGGTCGAGCTTTATCATTACCAAACTATTATCTATACTTATTGATCGCACAGCCGAGGTGTTCATAATCTTCCTAAATTCCGATTCAACGCGAACACTGCCAGAGACTGTGGTAAAGTCCAGCGAAATGTTCATCAGAGCAAAAATGGACTGGAATCAGGGAAGTCATCCAAATCGAATGCAGCGGGTCTGGTGAAGGCGAAGACCTTACTCTTGGGTGGTTGTGGTGTTACTCTTGGGCTTGCGGCCAAATGCAGAAGCAGTCTGTTTGCTCACTGTGAGGGCAATCGTTTGACGGGGGTTCTGCAAAAGACGCTGCAACAGGATGATACGAAATTCGACTGGAAGAAGTTCTGGGAGTACCTGCAACCCTACCTGTGGGAGCTGATTGGAGCTGTATTTGTAAGCATGTCTAATTTGCAATGCTACTCACCTAATTGATGTTGTTTTCAGGCCGCTCTAGCTGTTGCCTTTATCAACATAAAAATCCCCAATCTCCTTGGTGATCTAGTCAACACGTTGGCGAAGTATGCCAACACCTTTGTCAAGGATCCCCTGTCCAATACATTCCTTCGTGATGTAAGGAACCCAGCCGCCAATCTTCTGGGTCTCTATGTCTTGCAATCCGGTTTCACTTTCCTGTATATATTCCTCCTGAGCCGCATTGGCGAGCATATGGCGGCCAAGATTCGACAAGACCTGTTCAAGCAGATAATCATTCAGGACATTGAGTTCTTCGATGAAAATCGAACCGGAGAGCTTGTGAATCGCCTCACCGCCGATGTGCAGGACTTCAAATCGTCATTTAAGCAGTTCGTCGCACAGGGCTTGCGAAGTGCCGCTCAACTGATTGGTGGCAGTGTATCACTGTTCCTCATATCTCCGCATATGGCTGCAATAGCTCTGGCAGCGGTTCCGGCTGTTGTCATGTTTATGACGTTCCTGGGAAAGACCCTAAGAGGACTTAGCAAAAAGTCCCAAGCGCAGGTAAGTGATTATTTTGTTGATCTCAATGGAGTTCTGGATAAGAGTTCGTTTTCAGTCGGAACGTGCAACATCGGTATGCGAAGAGGCCCTTTCCAACATCCGAACGGTTCGTTCGAGTGCGTGCGAGTACCGCGAGATCGATTTGTTCGAGAAGGAGACAGACAAAGCTGCCTTGCTGGCGCAGCAGTTGGGCTATGGCATTGCCGTGTTTCAGGGACTAACCAACTTTTTCCTCAATGGGTGAGTTTCAATGAGATTGAATAGTTCCAACGTAGATTCACTCTTCTCACGACGTCAACAAAGTCCTTCCAAAGAGAGATTGTCGGGAATACCCTTTTGAAAGCTTCCATAGCCCCAACCTAAAGTAACAGGTCGTATGCTGTTTAAGTGTCTTAAAACAAACAGCGAAGGGCCATATTCGCCTTAGGACAGGTCTCATTTAAATGGTCCAGTAACGCTAATGGTTTTCCTTCCCACAGCTTAGTTCTAACCACCTTGTTCCTTGGTGGCCACTTGATGTCAACGGAAAGCCTCTCTCCTGGCCAACTTATGGCGTTTCTAGTCGCCTCCCAAGGCGTCCAACGATCGTTGTCGCAAGGCTCAGTTTTGCTGGGCACAATGATTCGCGGTCTCACCGCAGGTTCACGTGTATTCGAGGTAAGTACAAACAAATTTCCAGCACTCAGAAACCACACTAAACTCCGCCCATCTTCTAGTATTTACAACTGCAACCCAAGGTGGAACTACTTCGAGGCTATGAAATTCCAGCGGAGCGGCTTAATGGCGAAATACGCTTTGACAACGTATCCTTTGCATATCCAACGAGACCTGATCATGTAACTAACCGAGTTAGTCGCCACCAATCATAAAAACATGCGCTCCTTCTCTCTCCTCAGATAGTCCTTAAAAACTTTAGCTTGGTTCTGAGGCCTGGCGAAACCGTCGCCCTGGTCGGTGCTAGTGGTTCGGGCAAGTCAACAATCGCATCGCTTGTGGAGAGATTCTATGAACCGACATCGGGAACGATAAAGCTCGACGGTTACAAACTGTCCGACATCTCTCCGTACTGGCTGCGATCAAAGGTGCTCGGCTTTATCGAACAGCAGCCCATTTTGTTTGCCACAACCATTTTGGAGAACATACGCTATGGACGCCCAGATGCCAAGGAAGAAGAGGTGCCTGTGATTGGACATTTTTTTTATTTAACACTCGGATTGAACTGATTTTTCTCTTCAGGTGTATGAAGCAGCAAAACTGTCGCAGTCGCATGGCTTTGTGAGCGCTCTTCCAGAAGCGTACGCGACAAATGTCGGCGAACGAGGCGCCCAGTTGAGTGGCGGTCAACGTCAGCGGATCGCCATCGCGAGAGCTCTATTGAAAAACCCCAAGGTTCTGATTTTAGACGAGGCGACTAGCGCCCTAGATGCTACCAGTGAAGCGATTGTCCAAAAGGCTCTTGACACTGCCGTCCTTAATCGGACTACACTAGTTATTGCCCATCGATTGTCGACAATACGGAATGCAGACTTAATTGTTGTTCTCGATCAGGGAACTGTTGTCGAAGTGAGTATGCTGAAAAACCACTTGCTTTGAGTTTGCTCATTTGATTTGCATTGCAGACTGGCAAGCATGACGAACTGATGCAGAAGCAGGGATTGTACTATGAACTGGTGCGGCAGCAGGAGAAACGCGAGAGCCAGCCACGAGAAATACCACCAGCACCTCGGTCCACTAAGGCATATGTGCCCACGCAACGGGAGGAAGCGGACACGGGCAACAGGCCGACAATGTCGCAGGGATAAAATCTGCTTGCGGATGGGACTAGTGAAATATTTAAATTTATTTACTTTTTGATTTTTTTTTTGTTTTATGAGAACTCGAGGTAATTGAGATTTTGATTTTTTTTTTTTTTGTCTTTTTATTTAATAAAGCTGAAAGTATTGCGCTGCACTTTATGTGCAGTGTTGGTTAAACAAGAATTGTCCATTCAAAAGTTAAATAAAAGTGAAACTTTAACTTAAGCTGAATTTGTAAGGGTTTCCAATTGTGTGACCAGGGATATAGTAGGTTAAATAAGATCCACTAGGACGCATGTACTCGCTGTTCGTCGTGTCATACCTTACAACAGTGGTTAAGTTTTTAGGTGTTGCAATGTAAAATGATACCAAAGCAACATCCTCTTCGTTGTCTGTAGGAAAAATATAGTTTTGCATCAAATGGAAAAGCCGACGGCAACTAAACTCTATTAGTGATAACAAGAGCACCTATGCGGTCATATCCCTTCTACTATTTTCAAGTGCAACCAACCCTTGTTTTCGGCACCTGCAGTTAGTTCAGATATCATTCAAATTCAGCAACAAATATTTTTTTTAAGGAATCAGGAAATCCGGGACATATTTCTGTCAGTTTAGGGTTAGGAATATTATTTTTTCGATAGACCGATGCACCTAACAAAAATATGAAAAAAAAAACTCCAAAGTAAAATTTAATTTTCCGGACATAAATAGTCTATCACCACCCTTAGCAATTTGGGCTTCCCATCTGTCATTAGCGCCACCTCCACGTCAGCCACATCAATTCGCATTTTCGTACTAGTTGTACCCAAACAAACAATCTAGTACCTATTTGGCGCATCATCAAAACAACAACACAACTGTCAGCCAGTACCCAGGAAAAAAAAAATATATATATTTTAAAACATCAGCCAAACACACCTTAGTGGAGGCGAGACAACACCATGCCATTGTTATTACATTTCCCAAAAGCCAGACAAGCAAAACCACACAATCACTGTCATTTACCACTTTAGTAGTCCAGTGCCAGTCGTCAGCCATATTGAAATATCGCGCCCTGATTTTGTGAATGGTTTTCTGCTGCTGTTGGTCGGTTGTGTGAAGAATTGATTGATGCTCGGAAACTGTTAATCTCTTCTTCTGTGGTCAAACATCGCGGAATGGATAGCGTATCGTTTCCAATAAACACTCGCAGACATTCGAATTTATTGAAATTCCTATATCCAGCCTAGTCGCAGCCAAATTCCAAGAGCAAATCTGACAAAAGTATTCCCAAAGAGTTGCCCCAAGCTCCACCAACAGGCCAAACGCCAAGTGAAGACAAAAAACCCCATCAAATTCATGTGTCGAAAGTTTCCTTTACGAAATTCGTTTATCTCCTCTGCTTCGCCGTCGCCGTGGAATAAGAAGTACAAATTTTTAACAAAAAAAGGAAAATTGTCGATCGTCGTGCAGTGAAAAGCGTGTATTCATATTCAGTGTGCACTTCCCCCACACCCGAGTGCGGCTGTGTGTGTTAAATGGCGAACACCGTCTGCTGTTGTCGAGTAGTTGGAATAAATTTTCGCAGAATTTTCCTTTTTTACTGAAGAAAATAAATTAGTCACAGTTGCTGTCGCTGGCGAAAGAAATCGAAGAAGAAGCAGCGAATTGGTGTTAGTGCAGTGATTCGTTTTGATTTTGTGTTCGCAAGAGTTTTGTTCCCCGAAATCGACGGCGACTTCCGACTCCAAGTGTTTTGTGTTTTCTTTTTGTCCTTTAATCGTCGTCGTACCACACAGTTTATTGCCAATTAAAAAAACCAGACCACCAAGATTGGTGACATTCCGGGTATTTAGCTCTTAAAATCGCTATTAAGTTGCTTCCCCTCGTTTGTTTACACGACGACGACGACGACGACGACGGATACCTTGTACTTTACACACATTCAGCTGTATAGACACACATCGATCCGACAATGGGTAATTGCCTGCGTAGCGAGAAACCGGACACGGACAAACTAAACATCGATCGGACAAACCCGTTGGAGGAGCTGCCAGTGCTGCAGAACCCCATGCAACAGACACCGCCGCAGGAGCAAATCCGTCCGGTGCCACAGATTCCAGAAAACGAGACTTCCAGCTCGAATGCGAAGATCTTTGTCGCCCTGTACGACTATGATGCGCGTACAGATGAAGACCTCAGCTTCCGTAAGGGTGAACATCTGGAGATATTAAATGATACACAGGTAAGCGGATTCGAGACCAACTTAATCGTTGGCTATGGCAATCAGTGGTTGTGGATCAGATTCTGAACGTTTGTTGTTTTTATGTCAAACGTCTTAGCGAATGTCCTCCTCTTTCGATCGGTTGAGCTTCCAATAGGCTACTAGTGGTTTTCCCATCGTAGCTTACTCGCCTCAAATCGAACACAAATTGCGTCTTGTAGGAACTGTCTCTCAATGAAAATGATTGTTGTTCCCACCATCTCCTGTTGACTTTGGATTTCATCCTATACGATGCTTTTCAAATAGATTAAAGACTAATAATAACATTAATAAACGCTGCGTAAAAGTTATCAACTCGTTATTCAGAAATTACGTCAAATTTTTGTATACCACCTGATGTCTACTAGCTGACTAACTTGTGCACATTGAGTCCCTGTTTCAACATTCAAGGCTGCTGGTCGGGCCGATTGGAAAACTCAGCTAGAGATCTGGCCGGGTTTCATTTTTTAACACAGAAGATATTTTGATCAAAAATATGCGCAGTCGTTACAGAATCGAGCTGTCAAAACACGAACAGGACAAATCTTACAAATTGCCCAGCTTGCGCGAATTTGACAACGACAACCGACGACTTGATGAGGTTTCTGGTTCCATCTCTAAATGTCGCTTTTGCGCTGCGTATCATTTTGACAGCTGGACGCGATCAAGGCTGGATTTCAATTTCCAACTTCCGTTTAACTGCATGGACAGTAGGGACAGTACAAGCAGATTAAATTAAAAGGAACAACTTTCCAAACTGTTGTTGATTTCGCAGTCTACGACTGTCAACTTGGCTGACATCTGTCTTCCCCATTTAATTCCATTCATCAATAGCTCTTAGAGAAGTGTAATAGCCTACGCATTTGGAACATTTTTTCTCGGTTAAGTGCGTTCATGAGACAATTTTTGTCACAACCCTTCAAAATGAAATGAATGTAAAATAAGTTAATCTCTTGGACTGGCATAAAGTTTAATGAAACAGTAATAAAAAAGATGCAGACTTAAACATCGCGAGAAAGCTGCACTATTCAGGTCTGTGCGCACAGTTGGTAACAAACTTCTATCAATTAAATTGCATTCAGCCTACTTAAGTTCCCATTGCTTACTTTCTTTGCGTTTTTTTTTAATTAACAAAGGTAATTACGACGGCTTCTTCTGTCACAGATGTAATGTACAAAAAGCTGTCATCATGGCTACTTAGACAATGGACACGTTCAGATTTCAAGTTAACTTCACGTGGCGACATTATTTGTCACTTCTTTAGATTGGTATAATGTTGTGATAAGTTTTGCTAGCAACGCAAGTGGACAAAATACTAAAAACTGTTTGTTAAATTTTGACATAAGAGAGCGCTTTGAACTTATATTGAGCTATTGTGTGCAAAAATATGAAACATCTCGTGGTGTATACGAAATGTCAAAACACCTTTACACAGATTTGTAAATAAAAACCTCAAAGTGGAGACTGAGTGCTGAAATCCGCAAACATCGGCGACGCGCCCAAAACAACAGTTCATGCGAAATGCGAGTGCAATGCGAAACTGTTGATATTATTCCCTCTGTTCTCGCACAAAGAGTCATTAAGCGCTGCCAGTGTTAAAATGTAATAATTATTATTGACCGCTACCTACCCTTGAAATATACCTTGTTTCCCCACAATCATTTGTTTTTCTGAGTTTTATTTAAGAACGAATTGAAGGGACCCGTAGCCGTATCCAAACGGCTGAATTGCCAGCATCAACGAACCAAATTCACCGTAATTGGATTTGTTTCCAAACTTAATAGTGGCAGACCCCTGCCTGAGCAACTATAACTAGTTACGGCTGGACGTGGACCCAAACAACTTGTTCTGTTATTGTTTTGTTATTATCGTTGCCTCCCGTTTTCTATCTCCTTGTACGATCGCGTGCAGTAATCCATCGTCACAGCAGAGTTGGTTGTAATCCGAATGCATTGCAAGCCGTTTACAATTTTCTTCGTTTCGTCTGTATTGTATCTCATTCCCGTCGTATTCTGCACTTTATTCGTGCACTTGTGCATCGCAGTTGTCGGAGCTTTGTCTGAGTTGGGAATCCGCATTGGGATTTACTCAAATTCACATGCATACGTTACGTATACATGCAGATGTATTTTGTCTCGGCTCAATGAAGGCAATTTTCATTCGCTCGCTGCGCTGGTTTGTTTGGATTACTTTAAGCGATTTCACGAGCGTGTAGTGGTCGTAAAAATTGATTGAAATTTGCATGAAATCACTGTAGGTAATCACGTACTTCAGTGGTAAGTACAAGCTGGTCCTTCATCCATCCCGGCCCCGTCTGAGAATGCATTCGTGCGATTTACCTTTCATTCCACGATAATTGCGGCGAAGAGTCCGACCCCCTCTCCGTTTGAAGGTCAACGGGTTTGTTGGCGAACATTTCGGTTCTAGCCTTGATACTGATAGGCGACGAGATCCCTTTCACAATCTCACAATTTCTAAAAATATCAGCAACTATTCGATACCTTGCCCTCTACGATCGGTTGTTGTTTTTATTGCGCCCATAAATCAGTGATTCATGTAATAGAACAGTTAGTGCCTCGAATCGACATGTATGTAATCAATTTGGCCCTTATCAGCCAAGTATGTTTGTTGATTGCATTTATCGGTGTTGTTCCTCGTTCAGTGCCTCTGCGTGCAGGCTTCTTTATCTTTGAGTGTGGTTACAGGGCAGTTTGAGCGGTTGTTTACTGACTGGGATAGCCATTGATGCAAATTTTATAATAAAATGACACCACCGCCATGGGCTTAAAGTGGAAAGCAAACGAATGAGATATGGGGTATTTTTTAATCACGTAGTCATAGTTTTGGAATGGCGACAATTGGGAATGACGTTGTTCGCTATAGTTGGGGATTGCCGAAAGGCTCACTCGGCAGTCGGCACTCCTCAAAAATACTCGTATTTCAGCAAGAAAGATAAACTGACAGATGACATTTGCACGGTATTTTGTAAGAATATGTAAGATTGCAGGCATCTGCCAAATTTGGCATGCTTGGCGTTCATTCGCATACTCAAATTGAATCCAGCGCCATAAAACAAACGTTGCCATGAAAATTGACAGTGGAATAAAGGAAACTAGCAAAGTAACGAGTAACTAGTAACGAGTAATTTACATTTTGTCTCTAAACCCAATACCCAACCAACCTTCTTCTGGGACTGTACAGTGTACAGAAATCTATTCACGCAGTCGTTTAGCTGTGTAATAACATGCGCTGGACTTTTTGGTAAATTTTATTCTAAAAAATGTTAAAAAAGGTATTTGAGTTCGATTAACGTTAACAATTGATTTGTATATTTACGAGATTGTTTAGAACTGTAAAGCATATCGGACGACAAGTTCGTCTTGACAACTTGTTTGTTGACAGTTTTTTTTTATGCGTTTTTAGACGTTGTCCGCATGCGTCCTTGCACACGCAATGCCGTGTTTTTAAGGTTTTTTTGTTTTAGCTATTTTTGACATGTTTATTTTTTTAAGCGATTTTTAAAACATTTTTGACGTGATGCGCTTTTTGAAGAGTTTTTGATGCTTTACGCGCTATACAGCGAGTTTTAAATGTTTTTTGCACTCAATTTCTGATGGATTTTTCTGGCGCTTTTTTGAAGCGTTTTTGATAAGTTTTTATCGTTTTTTTAACGCGTTAATGGCCCGTTTCATGACGTGTTTTTTAAATGTTTTCAGTACGTTTTTGAACGCTTTTTTCGACGCCTTTTCAAAAACCTCTTTCAAACGTTATTCAACGATTTCTTATGGTGGTTGTCAATGTATTTTTGCAGTGTTTCTTGGTGCTATCATAAATCGTTTATTGGCCCGTTTTTATTTTTTTTTATGCGATATTAAAGACACATCTTTCTCGTTTTTGGGGCGATTCTCGGAACGTTTTTTAGTTTTTTTTTTATATTTTTTAATTGTTTTTTTTTTTACCAATTTTTGAAGGGTTTTTTAACAAGTTTTATATGCCTTTTTTAACATGTTTCTTAAAGGATTTTTTACGTTTTTCAAGACGTATTTTTAGATTTATTTGACTCGGTCTGGGTTGGTTTTTATTGGGCTTTTGATAATTTCTTCTTGAGCCCCGGCCGTTCTCATATTCATTTTTCGAATTTGATACTTCTTCGACTCTTGTTTCACGAGTTGTATTGTAGCCTTTAATTGGTTTTTTCTGTAACCACTCCTTTTTGACGCATATTTAATACGATTTTTTTTTTATGTTTTTTGATGCAATTTCGGTGCGTTTTTTTTTTGCCCTTTTGATGCTCTTTTGACGCGTTTTTAGGCTGCAATCTCATGTCCATGAGAAGCGTTTTTAATACTTTTTTTTTGACTAACTTTTATTGCTTTTTTGACC
Source organism: Cheilosia impressa (assembly GCA_948293265.1). NCBI lineage: Eukaryota > Metazoa > Arthropoda > Insecta > Diptera > Syrphidae > Cheilosia > Cheilosia impressa. Next base: position 20,342,257 of record OX411883.1, on the reverse strand, counting down.
CGTTTTTAAAATTTTTTTCGAAAAGTTTTTGACTCAATCTTTGGTGCGTATTTGTTCACCCATTTTCTGAAGTTTTTTTTTAAAACGTTTCAAACGTTTTCATACGCGGTTTTTGAACATTTTTTAACTCTTTTCGATTAGTTTTTGGTGAGGTTGTATAGCGTTTTTTTTAAATATCTTTTTGGGTTTTTTGACGCGTTTCTTGACAGGTTGTTTCCGCATTTGGAAGCGTTTTTGACCATATTACAATATTACAGTACAGTGAAATAGAGAAGCCTTTGATATAAAACTGCAATTACCGCAAAGTATTGAGTTCTATGATGGGGTAACCATTAAATTCAACAAGCACTTGTTTTGCATTATTAGAAGTATAACAGTTAGATATGTAAATAGTATTTAAGGAGTGGAATTTAAAGAATAAAATTCAGGTTTGATTTAGAACTCTTTTCGGCAGCATTACTTTGTTTTCATTTAAATCTCAAGTTGCGGCAAGTAATCGCCTATCAATATAAGCTTTCCACTCCCGTATGCATAGAAGACTTGCCACGCCTTATTGCTTTTCTGCCACATTCTGCAGTTGCTTAAATGAGTAAACATTTTCTACCAGCCTTCAGTTTGTATTCATTTGCTGCACTGATCCGTTGCAAGCATGCGTTTGAGCTGGGTCCGAATCCGTGAACGATTATATGTGACGGAATGTGTTCTGTCAACTCAACCTTACCAGATTTAAACTCTCGTTCTCCAGTTGGCGGCTGTTATATTGGTGTTTATCCCTTTACATAGCATTGTCGTGGCTCTATAGATGTTTCCTGGCAAACATTAGACTGCTCTCCTTACGCAAACCTTGGAGTTACACCAAAGTTTTAGATTCGATCCAGATTCAGAATTGCACCGTTCTTTGCAACCACCAAGTAAGAGTTTGTTTTAACAAAACATCAGCAAAGCGCTTTCATTTCGAACCGTTGAGACCAACCTACCTTGGTGGGGTTACAGTGCTCTCTCCGAAACGATAGTTAACCCAGCCGATCAGAATTTTAATAAGTCTTGTGAGTTTTTTGCAGCTGTAGTACAAAAAACTGCCGGCTTGCAGGATGCAGGCTTCCAAGATGTTCCTTCTCTAGTTCTCTGAAGGTCCAGTCCGCCTACTGAGTTAGAAGTTGTGTAGGGTGTCTCGGCTTTAAATTTGGTTTCAAATGCAAAAAATCAACGGACGCTATAAGTGAAGTGAACGTGAGTGATCTAAATGAACAAGGGCTTGCATTTTCGGGTTGTTTTCTGCTCTCCTAGTAATCTGATTTATTTTTTTAAGATAACTCAAAAGTGTTTGCGTGGAGTGCTGGTCATTATGAATGCGATTGTCTGCAGGAGTCGATCCTTTCCTCCATGTGCTTGTTACGCATTCGTTATGAGAGGAAAACAATTTTCACAATTGAATGTACCCACTGTATTATACGGCAAGTTTAATGCACCGGCGATAAGTGCGCTCCAAGTACGTATTCATATTCCCAAAGCATCTAAAGCTAGACAATGGCAGCACTCTCCACAAGCACTTTTTAGTACAAGGGTGGCCTGCTCCGCATCGGAAATTCTAAAGAAGAGTGCACTACAATTTTCGCTCAACACATTGGACACAGCTACACATGCACTTGCACAGTGTAATGACATTTCCACCCGTTGCACAATCGTCGGCTTTTGCATGAATGGCTTTACGGAAAAAAAAAAACTTTAAATACCTACAACAATTAGTAGATGTAAAAAATAAAATGGAAAACTTTGCACCCTGTCAGGTTTTTTTTTTCTATGTTTCCATTAAAAACTTAGCCAACTCTGATTGTTGCAGTTGAAAGTAATTCCACTGCCGGTTTCAAATAGAATTCAGGTATCTCGCCAAAGCCTGGCGAAACTCCCCAGATAAACACTTGGAATATATAATGCAACCAGGCGGATGGTGTGGGTGGTCGTCGTCGCCATCGTCACTGCCACATGCTGCCGGGTGTATCAGATGTCTGTTTACATTTTCGCTTCTGTAGCCTTGCATGCGAAAATGAAACCCAAGAGGCATTTTCTCCGTCCACTTGAAACAGCAAGAAATAAGAAAAAAAAATATGAATGGCATTTTGTTGCCAGCTCAGGTTTTCCCCCGTTCTCTTTTGCTTTTAATTCTTATTTAGCTCCTTGTCCTAGTTTTAAATAAACTGGTTTTCTGGCAAGGAACTAATTTGAGAGACCCATCGCTTGTATAGGTGGTTAGTTTCTGGAGTCTTCTTTTAGTTTATCCTTCGGATATACCTACACACAGACGGAGCGGCGAATGTATTGAGATTTGTATGTCCTTAGAGAGATTTCGCTTTTTAGATTAGTTTCGACGACGTAGGTTGACTAAAAAGATAGGAAAATTCTTTGTTTACGGTTTTTATTTTTATTTTTTTCCCAGAGGTGGCGATGGAGAAATGAAAATTCCATTCACAGCTTTGTACATGGTTGGCTTCTTGGGTAAACATTTTATTTTTGGTTGTGTTTTTTCATGTTTTTGACTTCAAAGTAAACAAATATTAGAAGATTAGGGGTGCACAATTTTCCTTACATATGCATCAGGGAGCTGGGAAGACAGAATGCCTCTAGGGTGATATAAATATATCGGAGGCAAGTTAAACGGTTCGGTTGCAAATGGTTCAACATAGCCGCAGGTGTTTTGCTGTGATGTTGGGGTCATTAAAAACCATATCCCAATTAATAAAAAATATGAAAGAGTTCGGGACTGGAAATAGTGTAGGCCGACTACAGGAAGGATTTTAGAAATAGGAATGGGAGATCAGTTCTTTTCAAAATAAGTTCAACAACTTGAAACTCCCAATTCATTTGCACCAAAAATGTTGATGAACGAGAAAGTTACGTTCGACCCAGTTGTGCACTTTATTTAGTGTGGAGGTGAACCAAGCCCTCAACCAATAAACCTCTTCCGATCGTCCGGTCTTTCGCATCGCCTATGGCGATGTCTACCTTAACTGCTGCCATAATTCTCGGCATTTGATATTTATTCTGATGAGGGTAGACAGAACTAAATTGAATAAATCTAAATCAAATGTAAAGACCAACAAGTAAAAGTGTTATCATCGGCCTGGCCGATGCTTTGATACCCTCCACTGCATACAAGTCATGCAAAATACCAGAACTACTGGACCGACATAGCCCATTTTTAATACCAACCTGACGCCGATGAAAAGAAGTCCTTTCACCGAATTTCATTCACCTACGTCAGTTACTTTGGGCGCTATCGTGCTTCCAACAGACAGACAGACAGACAGACAGACGGACATGGCTAAATCGATTCAGAATGTGATCCTCATTCAGAATATATATACTTTATAAGGTCTCCGGTGACTCCTTCTTGGCGTTACAAATGTATTGTCAAAGTGAATATACCTTCCTCTGGAGGGTATAACAAAGCTGCTGGCGATGTGTCCCACTGCTGTTCTGTCTGACAGCTTTTAAGCAGTTTTAAGAAGCAGTTTCTCCATATTCTCAGCACCGACTGTTTAAAGATTTCCCCTGTCATCTCTACAGGCGTCTTTTAGAGTCTGATGCCCTTGAAACGTCTTCCTTGGATGGAATAACAACCTCAGTCTTTCCTCCTGCTCTTCCCTGTTATTTCTTTTCGCTGTTGTACATCTATTATGTAAGTAGGCGATGGCAAATAGTTAAGAACCACTTTCATTGATACACAACACAACATATTCGCTTGATTTTTTGTTGGGAAGATTGTGCAATGCTGTCGTCTGTAATTTGTTTTCCAATATATATTGAGTATAAGTCAGGTCACTTAAATGGTATAATTTCTACCCCTGTTCGAAATCTAGTCGTAGGAAATGACTGCGTCTAGTTGCAAGTTGCAAACAGATCACAATAACCGGCATTTGGTGTAAAATTGCAATTTCGGTGGCAGTGCCCCATTTCCACTTCGAAGAAATGCCCTCATCGAGTAAGTCGTTCCGTGCATAGATTGATGGAATACATCTTTCAGGTCGCAGTGCCATCCAACGGGGCATGGGACTTAAAAATAAAGTCCTTCCGTGCACCCTTTCGATAGGCATTTTTGGTCCATTTTATCAATCTGTTTCTACACCAAGTGTCGCCTTTGTAAATCTCCCAAGTAATCTCTTGTTACACCCTTAATACTCAGCAACTACATCTTTTTCACAAACTCGTTCCGTCCCCATTTGCCCTTACGACAAGCCACATCCCACATGATTTATGCTCAATGTAACAGAAGTCCACCTTCCAACCCTCATTAGCCTGTAATGTTATCCCCTTTTGTCGTGCGTTAACGTTCATTATATATCACACCATGCGAACCCTTTTTCCCTAATTCCAAACTACATACAGTAATTGAAATTAATTCCTGCTAAAGGTCATACACCTCGTAAACAAACCCAAGCTCATCTGCAGAATGTAGGTCGCTGCCTGATCTGATTATTACTCCCCAAAGTAGGGAGATCACAAATATTCTACTATCGAAATTGAGCGATCCACAAAGTCGGCGCGCATTTAATCCGAAGAGCGAACAAGACCATAGCTATTACAAACCGAAGCAATAAAAAAAACAGAAGAAAACTATTAAAAGTCCATTACCCACATGATGGTAGCTGCAGGCTACAGCAAACTACCGCTGACATTGACTGTATATGGAAAAGATTATCAACAGCTCGACAACAAAACAACAAAAGCCTCCATGTGCGGGACCTTTTCCGGTTTGGCCGCTACAGACCTCACCGATGCATTTGACATTCACTTTCTTGGGACGTCGTCGTCGGATATTATGTACTCACACTTCGACTTGATATGGATATTCAAACACATCGACACAATTAAAGTTGTTGCATTCAACTTGATTATTTCGAGGCAGTCGACGACCGGGGGACAGAGGGATTCATTGATATTTCCTGTTAGTGGTGGCGCGGAAGGAGGAGTAGGCGAAATGGAAATCAGAATGAGAACGAGAGAATTTCTCAAACGTGGCGCATATTCGGTGAAGAACAAGAAGACCGAGATACACGATGTGTTTCGAATTTGAAACATTTTTATGCAAAAGCAAACGAAACAACAGTTTAGCATGCAAAAATATGCCCGGGCGACTGTCAATTGGGTGGGGCTATAGTGCGGCGAACAAAGAAACCGAGTTGGGGTCTTCCCTAGCACAACAAAGAGTAAGACGGGGGGGGGGGGGGGAAAAAACCATCAAAGTGTTTACAGGTGATTGATTTAATGACCGCTGGAGGCTTTTTCGCTGATTGGATTTCGGTTTCGATGTTGGGGTTATATTTAGATGTGTGCCACTTCGTTGATAGTGTGACGTAGCTAGAATAGCTGTCACTTCTTTATCTAGTTTCGTGTGCGAAGTTAATAAATCAATACACGTACAGGGATGTGCGGTGGTATTTGTCCATCAATTATGCACCTTCAAACTGGACAGGACATTGTATTCGGCCTAGAAGGTGTTCGATATTTGTCACGGTAGGCTTACTTGTCAAATATTTGAATGGTGCTGTGGGGTCATTTTACGAGCAATAGATACGCACCGACTTCAACCTGTCGCCTGCTCTTGGGATTTCCACATTTTTTCAATTTCTTTGTGTTTACTTTAGGCTCCAAGGTAAATTAGACCCCAAGATTATTTTTTGGGCCCAATTTAATTTTTATTTAAAAAAATATCACATGGCTGACAAAATTGTTTAGCTCTGCTGGTTCTTTTCAACGCGAGAATTACATTTTAACTTATTCTAAGCAACCAAGGGAATAGCTGAGCAAGTTGAGCGATTTATTTAAATTGTAAGCCTCGCTTACAGTCTTTTACTGATGATATTTGTAGGCGGTTGGAGTTATTCCCAAATCCCCTGTCGTTTAACAAACACCACCACCATTGAGTCTTCACCTGCGGGCCTTGGAGTGTAGTCTCTGTCCATACGCTGTAAAGAATTATCGGTCATAAGGTTGAAGGAAACACTTGGAGCCAACAGCTCTTTACAGCAAGTTCGGCATCATTTTCTGTCCATAGATGCTTTTTAAGTAATATCATCCCGAGATATTTGGCACTGTTAACGAACTTGATAAGGATTCGACTAAGCTTCGAAGAAGTAACGAAAGGCAACTTGATCTTTCTGGTAAATAAGATTCGTTGGTTTAAGACTAAGACCACAACTGCCGGTCCATAAGGAGACTTACTTCGAAGTGAAAATTGCAAAATATCCGAAAAGGGCTATAAAATGTTTTTCAAAAGGTCATCTTTTAGACTATATGACCGATATTGCTGCATGAAAAATTCAGTAAGAACTGGCAGTCCAATGTTGGGCCTGTATAAGACTTGGATTATCATTCTCGTGTCTATGCTACTAAACGTACTCTCTATGTGAAGGAAAACCATCCGAACTTATCGAGCTTATAATAGAAGACCAGTTTTGATGGACTCGACATTCATAAAGTCGGTACTACCCCATTGATTGTGAAGCTTTTTTGTGTCAGACTTTGCTACGAGTTGTAGGTTGTCGCCTGGAGCTATTGTATTTTGCTGACACATTTCACACAGTTTAAAATTTATAAGCCTTAAGAAGTAGCTCACAACACAGAGGTGCGAAGTCAGCTTATAACTTTAAAACAACTGATCACACCATAGGAAGTGGAAACAAAATTTAAAAAAATTCTTCCAAAAAGCTAAAGCTGAAAATATGATAACAAAACAGGGAAACCTGAGGAACTCAATACTTCTTTTACTTACAGAGATGTACGAGAGGTCAATAATTTTACAAATCTGAAAAAAATAAAAAATTACTGTAATCATTCCCAAATTTAAATAGACTCAAGTTGCATTTTATCTGATAAGAGAATATGTAACAAATACAGTACAGCCTCGCTAGTCCGGACACTCGCTAGCCCGGACACTTCAGTAGTCCGGACACCTCTATGTTTCGGACATACATATATTACACCTCTATGTTTCGGACATACATATATTATTTGTCTCTGTTTCTTGGAAAAAACGTTTGTTCGTACGATTACGGGGAATCCCCTTCTAGTTTTGTCGCTTGTAGTTGGCTCTGGAATCTAGACATTTTAATCGTTGCAAATTTACTTATTGGAAGTTTATATTTGTGGTCTTTGATTTGTCCATTGTATGTATTTAATTTTTTCTCTATAGTCCGGGCATTTCGCTATTCCGGACACGGTAGAAACTTTATGTGTCCGGACTAGCGAGGCTGTACTGTAATACAATAAAAATAGACGTTTATTCGATGTTTTTTTCAATTATTAAGTCCGTTACGAAAATGGCAGGATTTCAGGGTTTGGGCGACATTTTAAGTTATATCATCCAAAACATTAAGAAAACTACACTGTCCGTAACGGAATTTATTTGTTATTTTAATTAAAAAAAATAGTTCAACATTGAGACTTAAAAAAAATAGACCTTATTGCAACATTTTGAAAAACGACTAAACCCCCCCCCCCTTTTGTTTGTTTGAAAATAGTTTTGTGCCCGTTTGCAAAATCGTAGTAATTTTGAATTGAGTCGAAAATGTTACTTCCAGCCCCGCTCTCCCTCCCCTACATGCGCTTGAGATTTTTCAAAACCAGACAGATCACAATAGATCCACAGAACACAGGTTCTTCCGATTTCAAACGTATAGTCCGCAAAGAAGCAAGACTAGAAAAAAAGTGCTGCCAAATTGCACAAGCAAAATAAGTATAAAAATTACCCGCCCGTCTTGATGGAAACAAGCTTTTCAATGCCACACTTCATCTATACAACAAACTTATCGCACTTTTTATATCGTCGTCAAAGCGCGATCTTTCTTAAGTTTTTTTCCCAGGTGTTTATGGACGTCAGCACAGCACAATGCACTGATCTGAGTCTTTTCTTAATTTGCCCACTTAATCTCAGCTTATACTTCCCTCCAAAAACAAGATTGCAAGCTTGAAGCTCGAACCGTTGCTCATTAACCAGTCATCACTGTTTTTGTACGTATTTTCGTTTCAATGGTTTCATTTCCTTCTTTCCCGTGCGGCTCATTAGGTACCTATACCTACTCAGTGTAGGTATATACGTCTTGAACGCTGAAACTTGTTCAAATTCCAAACAGCACAATTATACTGCTGAAATACTGCTCATCAATAAGTCGGTAGCACAATTGAAATTGCTTTTTGTTATACATATTTGGCGAAACTTTTCACCTACCACTGCGCACACGCACGCACTGCAAGAGTTTGGCTTACAAAGATTTCAAAATAATCTCTGCAAACCTGCGTAATTGCTGCAATTGATCCTGTTTGTGTTTGCAACCACCCAGTTAACAGTGGAATTCGTCATTCAAATGCTTTGCGTCACCAAAACACCAGAAGTGGCTGTAGCTAGTCGGAAGTGCACGTCATCGGTTAAATTTACCACGTCTTATGAATTTTATCTAAAAGATTACAAACGAACTAAAACGGATTTGTTCTTCGTCCAGTCAATACACATATACAATCAGATTGCTTAACTCATTGAAATTCGTGTGAGTAATTTGTTTGTTTGAATTTCGCGCGCCACAAAACGATGTGCGGTATGGGCGACGCGACGCTGGAACCGGCTTTGCATTGAATTAAAGTTAATTGATTGGTACTTGGACAGCAAAAAGAAGTGCAAAATAAAATTGAATGCGATCTTTCGTTATTTTAGAGGATACACTCGTAATTAGGTTTCATTTTTAAATTTAACTGCGAAATTTCTAATGCAAACAAAAAAAGAATACGCCTAACTGTATAAATATAGTTGTGTTGGTCTGGCGTGCAGTCGAGCGAGTATAACATAACAAACGTGCCCATTGTTTGGCTTTTATAGCTAAAGTAGTTATATGTTTATGTAAGGTGAACACTCGAATTTGATATTTAAAGAAAGTAATTGGTATGTGTTGTGGGTCTGCGGCTGTCACTTCCCAAGAAGAAGTTAATGTTTGTTTTTATTTTACTGAACCAGAATTCCGGCACGTACAATTCCAACGCGTACTGGATTTTATTTTTGCAACAATGCACCGAGACTTGTTCTTATTTAAGGCACACTTTCCGATGCTGCTGCTAATAGAAAAACCAATATGTAACAGGTTCTACTGTCATGTTCTGCAAAGAATGCCTTCCGGAACTCCTTCCTCTTCTGCAGAGACAGGGTGCGGTTAAATAAATAAATAAATCAACAAGTAAAAGTGTTATCATCGGCCTGGCCGATGATTTGATACCCTCCACTGCATACAAGTCATGCAAAATACCAGAACTTCTTGACCGACATAGCCCATTTTTAATACCAACCTAACGACGATAAAAAAAGTCCTTTCACAAAACTTCATTCACCTAGGTTGCTTCCTTTGGACGCTATCGTGTTTTCAACGGAAATAGGGACACATGGGTCCAATATTCATTTTGTATGGGAGGTACTAGAACTACTTTACCGACATAGCCCATTTTCAATACCAACCTGATGACGATATAAAGAAGTCCTTTCATCAAACATCATTCGCCTAGGTTGTTTCATTTGGACGCTATCGTATATTCAATAGACGGAGAGACACATGGGTCCAATATCGATTTTGTATGGGAGGTAGCAGAACTAGTTGACCGACATAGTGCATTTTCAATACCAACATGACGCCGATAAAAATAAGTTCTTTCACCAAATTTCATTCACCTACGTCGATTACTTTGGGCGCCATCGTGCTTTGAACAGACAGACAGACGGACATGGCTAAATCGATTCACAATATGATCTTGATTCAGAATTTATATACTTTATGAGGTCTCCGGTGACTCCTTATGGGCGTTACAAAAGTATTGGCAAAGTGAATATACCTTCTTGTGGAGGGAATAAAAATGGGGTCAATGCCAATTCTGTTTGGAAAACTGCTAGCTTAAGAAAACTGCCGGGAGAGCTTTATAATTGCTACTCACACAATTCTGATGTAACTATAACTAGAAGTTGAATCGGTAATAACAAACACAACTATAACTAGCCCCTTGGCAAACCTCCTTCATTTGATTATGTATTCCGAACACTAAACGCTTCAATATGTTTCAAGTTAACGACCTGATGAATCTCTTAAGAAGCTATTAAAATTAAAAACAAAAGTAGCCATTGTTAGCATACTCGGATAATTGGTCCTGTCACTGATTGGTATTCGTTCGTCGAGTCGTCGTTTTGTTTGATGGACGTCGAAATAGCTACATTTTCAAAAGTGTTGTTCTTTTAACAATTATTTAATTGGTTCTCTATTTAATTTTATTTTTTCTGTTTCTGTGCCGCGTGTTACACACCCCACTTATAACTTGAAAACTTTTATTTAATAAACCTTGAGATCTTTTGTTTTTCGTTTCAAAAATTGCTATAAATGGGCTCTTCGATTTTTCATTCGAGGGAGTTACTGTCAGTTTATGAAAAGCTTGACACTTGTCATGTTCAAAAACGGCTATATATTTTTCAATCCGGGTGTAAATCAGGTTAAAGTTAATTTTAAACATGATTTAAGTGTCCGCATTTCTTAAAACCGACAACTTGAATCCATATCCATAATATTCATTCAAAAACATGCATTAAACCCGCTGGATTGAGGATTGATCTAAACGCGGATTCCAAACAGCTTCAACCGATTTTAGACCGTTTTAAACCTACGTAATGTGAAATTTTACAAGAAATTACATTTGGCTTTTGTTGTTTGTCACTTGGAAATTGATTTGATTCGTTGTGGGCTCACTTTTGTTTTATGCCGATATTCCTGTCGAATCATCGAAAGTAGCCTCAAAAATGCCTGTTTTCGGAAATCTACCACATCGTAGTCGCCGACGCAAGCCCGTTTGTGCGTTCTATATATTCGACGACGAGGACGACGTTGATTTACCATCAGCTGTTGTTTCAACACCTCTCCGACAAGTTCCTCTTCTGACGACATTTCAGCCATTTCACGAAAGAAAGTAAATTTTTCTTAGCTTTCTTCTAGTTTTTCTATTCCACTTTGCTTATTTCCTGCTGCAGTGAAATATGAATTTTATGAAATTGAGTTTTTTTTTTAACCCGAGTTGAAGTACTTAAACTGGTCTCCGGAGTGCAGTTAAAATTCAATCAGACAAACGCCGCCAAGTTTAAAAAACTGGGTTTATCTTCGGTTTTAACGACTGAATATTATGGATTTGCGTTTAATTTTTGCGTTGAACTTAAGTAAACCTTAAAGTGAGTGAATATGGCGGTAAGACTTGAAAGAAATTCTAAGCCCAGTTTTTAGTTTAAGAATTCTAGCGCATGCGACTAATAAAGACGCCGCTCAGCTCATTAACAAACAATTAAAATTGAAAACATTGTTTATGCAGATATATATAGTTTTTTTTAAAAACATTAACTGCTCGTAACAGTTTAATCAAAATCAAATCACTTTCAACTTAGCAAGTCCAAGACATACTCATCGCACTATGACTGAATAATGTTACGTATAAAAAATAATGATGGTGTGGGATACATTGTTGTACACAATTTACTCCGTGAGAAGTGGGTGTTTGCGGTTGAGATGGCAAGTGGTCATAAGCATACCCACTTACATATTTGCGAAAATAATTTTCTATCGTGAATTTCAAAGAAATCGTCAAACTACGGAACGTCGCTAAATAAGATTCTTTCCAAGATCAAACAAATACCCCTCCAATTTTGATTATGCCAGCGCAATCACCTGAACGTTGCCACACGAGTAGGTAGGTAGGTACCTTTACTCCTTCTTCGTTGAAGCAGAGATCGCAATGAAATTAAAAGTAAATTGGTCTGAAAAATCAAACTATAAACGAAGTAAATCGGTCAGGCGTGACCTACTTCGCACATGGAGTGTTCCATTTGAATGATGGTGTACTATAATGACATACAACTATAACTGCTGGCGTGTGTAATTATGCTTAATTCAAGACTCTGATTAAATTCATTAAAACAAGTTTTGGGCTCATAATTGCAGCGAGATATAATTTGGCGAAAATCTGTTGTTTACACAGCGGTAGCTGTTTTAAAATTCGCAATATTTTTTAAACAAATCTGTCTTAGAAGCCGAAGTACGACAACCTCAATGATTCTGCAAGTCGAAGTAAAAAAACCCATCAAAAGAACAGTCCAACCATCATCACATCACAAAACCGAAAGTTACATACTCTCTGTTACATACTGTTCCCCGGTTCGACCCCCAGCAAGTTTCAACTTGCCTCCCACTTTCATGTTACTTCATCACTGAGGCATTTTGCCTCTTTCATATTACTTCATCACTGGTGCTTATACAGAAACGACAAAAATTGGACACGTTTTCCAGGACATTGCGATTTTTGTCCAACGTTCTTTTAGCAACCACTAAGGCTTTAGAAAAATGCGTAAGGGAACAAAAATACTTTTATTTTTAATCAGATCTAATAATGAGGAAAGACTTAGGTCAGCATTTTCCAAAACTTAACCTCCCAAGGGGCCCAAGACCACCCGTACTCTTTTAGGGGACATTATCAGGGTTTAGATAAATGCGAATTTGAAGTCATTCAAAAGGTGGCGAGCCTCGACTTCAGATTTGTCGTTTTTTTTTTTATGAACTTGTCTCAGTGTAGACATTTGGTCTTTTTGTCGATCTGTCGAGGTAAAGGCCGCACTGTGATGAGATATTCACACCGCAGGTTATGTGAAATCTGATGCATCATTGAGTAGGGATGTAGCTTGATAGTTCTACTGACAGCACCCTTACTTGGTTGATGATTTGATTCATGCGTCCCACCAAGTGGCATCCACATTTTCTGCTGTCAACCTATCAAAACTGTCGTTGCTCAGCCAACTTCAGTGCGATGGCACTCGTTCTCATCTACTCTATTCTCTTTCTGCATAACAGCCTTTAAGCAGCTGCTGGAAATGCTTCTTTAACACATAGACTATTCCATTTTCCATCTTTTGATGACTAGGGCTGGTTTCTTCCTTTGAAAGGGGTGCTTTTCGGCCTTAAAACCAGCAGTCTGTCGCTTGATTTTCTCACCAAACCTCCGGAAGTCATTTCAATAGCCGGAACCTCTCTTCGTCCTCATCGAGTTGGGAACGCTCGATTCTGTTATCTTAGCAAATATTCCACTTCCACACTTGAAATTGACAATAATTTATCAAAAAATACACACCTACTTATCTGAGACACAAATCCCTCCAAATATGTGCAATTGAATTCGCCCTTGACCAATATATTTCCTGCTGTACGTCCGCTATCTACAACCAAAAAATTGTACTGCCAGCAATTGTTAATGATCTCCATTTTATTATCTTGCAGGGTGACTGGTGGCTGGCACGCAGCAAGAAGACCCGTCAAGAAGGTTACATCCCATCAAATTATGTTGCCAAATTGAAGTCAATAGAAGCAGAACCGTAAGTATACCCACAAAAATATTACGTATTTCCTCGCCAGCAGTCGGTTGTTGTATGTGCTAAATATATGGCAATCCCAAAAGTATGCCACGTTTAATTAATGACTCGTGTCTCGTCTATGCAGTCGATATTACAGTTTATCTGGCTGGCGCAGCAAAGCAACGACGAAGAGAGAAAAATGGAAAACCCATAAAAAAAGTGAAATTAGTTTCAAATTGAACCTTTGCCAAATTCAGGAGTAGATTTTCATTAAAAAACAAAAAAACAGCAGACAAATTGGTTGCAACAGCAGTGACCTACTAAAAGAGCCAACCGCAACTAAATTCAATATAAATCGATTGTGTTTTGGGAGCCGACTGTGTACTGCGTAGTGCATCTTGTGGCAGCTTGCACTTTAATGCGGACCAACTCCAATCTGACTTTTGGCATTGAAATTGAAATCAAGTGAAATTGCCGGTGTTATGGTTTCGGGATGAAGTAGGTTTTTTTTTTTAAAAAATCTCCAATTGCATTTGGTCGAGGAAAGTCTTTTTTTTTTATGAATTTAATTGCCGACTTTATTTAATTAATTCGTACGATGGATGACAGTGCGGAATTCTAGATCAGTCAGGTGTGCTGTGTTAAAAAGAAGAACGGTTTCGTAGCAGCCACAACTTTCCCATGACTAGTGACGACTGACAAGTGAGTTCAAAGTTTGCTACTCGCATACTTGGGATTTACCAGAGAGTGATAATTATTACTTTTGGGTGCAGTTGGGGAAAGCATAACCGCAGTCTGCGTTCTAGGGACATTTTGAAATACAGCTGAACTCAGAATCAAGTTGCTGGGTTGTTTTTGCTCTCCTCGATCGATTTGCATTTTATTAAGTCGTCCATCTCCTGGTAACGGTCTTTGGCGCTTGTTCACTCATTCCTGTATTTATTTTGATTTTGACTCACTTCGGTTGATTTTTATTCGGTTTTGTTTTTCATTTTGATTAAATGTGGACTTTTGGAATATTTATCGTAAACCTCAATTTCGAAAGTAAGCGGTTCTATTTTAAGATTTTTTGTATTTAAATTTAGTTGGTTGCTGCATGAGTAATGCATTTCTTGGAGCTCCTGAAGCAGTGGGTTGGTTGGAATAACAACACCTGGAAGCAACGTTAATGATGCAGTTCTGGTCTTTTGAAAGTCGGAGAGTCAATAAAGATTCGGTTCTTATGAATTGAGCTATAAAACGGATGGTAATCGTATTTTTGACGCTGGGTAACTTTCATTTTCTTTCGGAAATGTTATATACATTTATATTCACGTGAAGTTTAATTTAAAGCATGATGGAGTAAATTGGTACAGATGTGGTTTTTGATTTCAATGGGCAATGTAATCGCTGCGCCATCTGTTGGTTTCCTTTTAAATCAAATTATATTTTGATTTGGTTTTTTCGCAGTCTGAAAAGGTGTCAAATATACAGCAGGCTGTAGACGATCCTGCTGCTTTAAACTATGGAAAACAATTTCGGCCTAGTATCATAGGATATGGATCTTTAAAACAAACTTGGTACAGTATTGCCAAGACAGTGCGAATTTTTAAATGAAACTGTGATAAAAAGAAACTCAACCAACCGCCTCATACTGCAAATTTGTTCTTAAGATTGGAACTCTATTTTTCTAACAGATACATATGTTATGCTAACAGATATGTTACGCTAACAGGTGTAATCTACTCTGTTGCGTGTCTGTTTGGTGTAGTTTTTTATGAAGAATATGCCAAAAACTTTATGATCTCTTCGTTGATCACTGCATTGGTATGATAAAAGAGTTTTCTTTTGCCAGAATCTTAAGAATTAGGACTTGCTGAGCTCTGTCTTCAGCAGGTTAGTGGCAAGTGTAACGCTGGCCGCGCGCTTTTGGTCACGTCGTTCGTCCCCGGCTGAGCTGCGGTTTGAAGCCATCAGATTGTTTTAGCCCGCACAAATACGCGACATTTATTTTGGTCGGCCATCTGCTGATGTGAAGTTCTTTATACATATATTTTCATAGAAATGGTATACGAAATCTACTTTACCTATAAAACAAAATGGCTTTCGAATGCGATGAGGACTAAAAGTCCAAAGTGCTCGTTGGCATAACGCGTCAATTACACGCCGACTCCACCAGAGATATATCTCTCCAACTTATTGTCTAACATCTATACCTACTAAGACAGGTTGCTATGCAGTATAAGTTAGGTGAAGTGAAACTTCCTAAGGCTCGTTGTTGGGCAGTAATGTTTTGCATCGAAACAAAAAAAAAGCGATAGGAAACGAGAGAAAGAAGCGAACGTGTTGAGGCAACTCACGCAGAATGAAATGAAGATTTCTTTACCCGTTTCCTGTCGAATTGTCATTTCTTCAAAGGTTAAAACTACAAAATTACAACTTTAAACTTCGACGTAACGAAAAAGCGACAGGAAACGGAAAATGAAAGCATTCACATGTATCACATGTTGTCTAGCCAGACCTCTTTTTTTCGTGGAGCTTTTTTAAGGATTGCTGACTATTGAGCAATATTTTAGACACTTAGCGCCCTATTGGCCGAGTGATTTGTTAAATGAAGATGCAAACCACAATAGCGGACCGAATTGACATACCTGTGGGACACCACTTTAGATCCCAATGATAATAGTACGTCAATATTTTTAAGCAGAATTGGATATTCTGGAAAATCGTGCAAGCTGCTTCCACAAAGTGTTTCCATTCTGCGCTGACACAAACAATTTTAAACTTATAGCTGTTTTTTTCTCGCATGTGTTTATATAAAGACATTCTCCATTTACAACTCTAGATCTAGATTTAAAACAAGTAAAACAAGTACCTAAAGTACCGCATATGCATGTTGCATCAACAAAAATGCTGCACCGCAATTTGTACAAGCTTGACCTAACGCGGCCACAGACCACTACATGCAATCGGATGTATTACAGAAAACGAAAGTGTGCAACTTTGGTAAGCAAATAAATTACCCAAGTTTCCGTTCTGTGGTCTTGCTGAGTTGAAATCAGTTTCACTTCCCGTAAATTGGAGTTGCTGTCTGAAACTCTGAAGCTGAAGGTCTGCGCCATGAAAAATCGAAGTAAGTATGCGTAAGTTTGAACCGCGCTGCTTAAAGTTTGTGTGCATAAATTGTACCCTGACAGGCTTTTCAATTTTACAGAGTGTTTACATTTTTTAGCGTTGTTTCCTCTATGCACCGCAGCCTCCTTGGTTCGTTTAAAGTACCCTCGTGCCTAAGATTTGATTAGATAAATATGGCTGGCGGTCACTTGCGACTGATTTTTTTTGAGGACTGCTTACCTCAGAGTGCCGCTGAGTCTTGCATGTCACTGCTGTACAAGGCGCTAGATTCTTAGGACGCCAATATTAACGTTCCTATGAGCTCCTTATGGCTTTGTTATTAGTCTTCTGAAAGCTGCAGTGATGTTTGTCGCTTCTGTCTTTGAACTTGTTTGGGCATCAATGGACTCGTTTTCCTTTTATCAGGACTACTTTCGTCTTCTCCGCTGCAGAGTTTAAATCGTGTTTTTTCATTCATTTAAGGCGTTGAGTACATTGCTGGATTAGAAGAACTGCCCACGTTTAGGGCTTGCGGAGTACTCCAGGGTTCCATACTTTCGCCCCTGTTCTTGTTGGTATTCATCAACAAAAATGCTTTATTCACCTTCAAATGTGGAAAACCTAGTGAATACTGACGTTGTATGCCTGATTTTCTACAAAATGGTTTAGCTCCTCACCAAATGGTCGAACAAATGTAACAACGAACTCAAGTCCACTCTACCTAGCTCAAAATCAAGTCGATTGTGACACCGAATTGAATTTGAGAAGTCATCTATCAGCAGAAGCACTAAAATTTATTGTGCGAGTATTTTGGCTCGCTCAAGCGATTTAGCAACCACTTCTTTATAGAAAAGGCTTGGGAACCAGGATGAGACTCTGGCCGTATGACTTGGAAGGTAACCGCAACGCTGTCAGTCTTAAGCTGAAAAAAATTATTAACAGGTGTCTGTAAAAGGTATTGATGATGTTTTTGTCGAACTTTTGTCTAAAAGGAAGACGAAAGTTTCGGTTGATAGTCATCGGCGGCTTGAAGACAGCTGCGTTGAAAATACGCCATGCAATGAAATTTACATATTCAAGTATGGCTTAGAGCACTTAAGCTGGAATCTAGAACTTTGTAGATCAGAACTGCATTTTGGTCAGTTGTTGTTGGTGCTTTTTGCACCTTAAGTCATATACGGGAGTCTAACTTACATTCTTTGGTCCGTAGAGGCACCCTAGACCAAGCTTCTTACAACCATTCATCTGAGCGAGTTTTTGTTTTTGTGACAAATTAAAGGGGTCTACAGTTTTATGCCGATCTATATTGAGAAGCTTTCTTAGAAGTTTGGCAGACGATCGCGAGAGGTGGCGCAGTGGAAAAAACATAGAGCCGTAATTTGTTTTCTCCCCTTGCTAAAGACCCCTTACCCATTAGTCCAGGATTCCATTTGAAACGTGTTCTCTATTTTTTTTTAATTACTTCCTGTCTAGCCAACCACTCACGTCACTTGAAATCGAACTGAACCTAATCCGTCGCCCTTTACTGTAGGCTTGACCATCGGTTGTATGCATAAGAAACAAACGCTAATACCCACTGAAAAATGCATGATACATCCACACCCGAGGAAGTATAGAAACTAAAGAAAGAAGAGCACACAAAAGACAGAAACACAACGTACAGTCTGTTTGTGTACGAGTACTAAGAGTTCATTGACTTTTGAAGGCCGTTTCTTAGATACACGTCTCAGTCATCGTCGCAGACCATGTTTGTCATTTTTGCCGGCGAGACGCATTCTTTGTTCCCATCCAATGTATACACACTGGTCCTTCAACGCTGATGACATCCCTTGACTTGCTGCGATTCGTACGCACGTCCTCTGGTTGAATTTGAATAATTTGGCAGTTCTTCACTTCCCATTTGAACTCCGACTTCGAGCAATTTGGCTGTGTGTCTACCAAGGAAACGCAAGTGACCAAAATATTCAAATGGGAAGAACCTCCAAGGTCCGCTCCAACTCCAAGCTCCGTTTCACCCACCCAACGGTTTGATGCGTAATTATCGATTCATTCTGTACATCACTGCGGGGTCAATAGTCCTCCAGTTGAGTTTGTTTTTTTTGAAAACCCCCCGAGTACCTACCTCCAACTACTCCAGCTGCGCCTGTTCTAGCTGTGTAAACATTGTGCAATCGGGGGGGGATTTCCTTTGTCAAACGGTTTGTGCCGACAATCATATAGAACGAACTCTGTATATGTATGCACATGGAGAACTCTACTGAAGGACATCCCACAAACAATAGGTGAGTAGTGGGTGATTGAAATCAATGTTGGCATCATGAGGAGGGTGTTGCTACTGACGGTGTTTGCTAGTCTAACTGGCGACCTCAAGGCAGCGGAAAATTAAGAAAAAAAACCGAAAAACCCCCCACGTTAGGAAGGAAGTGATGTCGCTCGTCGCGCAGCTACACATGTGTTGACGGGCGGTTGGAGAGCATCTTAATTAGGTGCTTTCTGGTATAGATACGTCGCCAATTGCTAATTGAGTGCGCCTGGGTAGAAGCGAGTAAGGCAATTCTGAGCGAGAAGCATTAAAAGTACTGTAATGGCAATGATGTTGGGAATTATTTTGATATTTTATTCATTTTTCGGCTTCCAGGCTGATTAATTACTATGCCGGGCGTGGTGCGCTGGATGTTTGTGTGAATAACTTTCAGTCGAAGGTCGAAGATTCTCGATAGCACATGCAGTTCTTTAATTGTTGTTTTACATTTATGCATGTACGATAACGGAACTCGATAAGCACTTGACCCTTAGGGTTTTTAATGGGCTTCCGTTTTTTTACGATCCTACTGAAGGGTCTCTGGCGAGCTGTGTAGGTTAGCAATGCGAACCTTGTCATGTTCTGTCTTGCGGTCTGTGGAGACGATCTTGAGCGAAGGCATGCGACGTGTTGATTTTGACGTGTTTTGTATAGATGATAGTTGTTTATAGAGAACGGTGAACTTCCGAAATGTGATCTTGACAATTAACTTGTGTGTTTGATCAAAAACAAACAAACACGCAAACCGCTGCAAGGTTTTCATGAGGTATGTTGATACCTACCCTAGATCAGTATTCGGAGGATGATCCGTGATATTTAGTTCTGCTGTTAAGCTTGGGGGATATAGTTTTGCGTGTTCTGAGTCTGATTTTCTGTTGCTTCTATCGTGGTCTTTCGAATGTTTTCTGGATTTTTGCAGACCTCAAAGATTGACGTCGTAGATCCGTTCTATGAGAAAAAAATCCAGCGAAGGTTATTGGTTGGTGTTATTTTTAATAATTTACTGAGAAAATTCAAATTCTGCGGACACAAGTTGAATAGTTTTTTTTTAAGGATTAGGTTCAGTAAACGGGGATAAATTAACTTTGCTATTGTGAAAACATAACCTAAAGACAACTACTTTCGGTATGAGATCTTCGAAACCGTTGCGAAAGCGCTGAAGAAAGTATCAAAGTTCAGTTATTCTTTGGCTTGGTATCCTTCAAAAGTCAAAAGGCATTTACGAAGTCTGAAAGGGCAAGTGCTGTGAAGGAGGTCGAATATAAAAATAAATTGTTGGCGCAACAGGTCCGCGTACTTACCTTAGATCTATCACGTATAGTTCGAAAGATACTGTATTCTTACAAAATTTTTAACTCGATTCGATAATTTTTAGTGTCCAGTCTAAATTCATCAAACTCACAATGGCGAAGTTTTCCATATAAAATTGCATATTGTGACCTACAAAATATTTAGTGCGGAGGTTAAAAATGATTATCAGTAAGGCCCGATATGTTAATGTTAATCAATTCTGACCTAACTATGGTAGAGAGACTCATAAAAGTAAGTCGCAAGACTCTTTCCCTCTGTCTGTCTGTTCTAAAGGGCTTCAGCCTAAATGGTTGCCCGGATTTCGATCAAACTTCGGATTTGAAGTTTGGAGGCCTACAGTTTGTTTGCCGTTTTTTTTGTTTTGCATGGTAACCTCCATATTAATGGTACTTTCTATATACAAAATTTTCATACCAGTTTGATTTGTTCGAAAACGGCTCTAGCGATTTCAACCTAAATTGACATTTAAGCTTAAGTAGGTGAGGTTAACATGACTGCATACTCAGTTTTCTGCTAAAAAAAATCGAATAACTTTACTTTTGAAATTTGAAAATAGTAGATATCTCGAAAACGGTCCAGACGATTGAAACATAAAATTATTTCTAAGGTAATATGGTCATTTCTAACTTAATGTCAAACTCATTTTTTTTTCTTTATTATTGTAAAGGATTTTTTTAAAAATTTCGTTTTCTTTAGTTTATCTGAAAACGGCAAGAACGATTTTGACCAAAATACGAACTTAAAGGAAAATTGATGTTTTCAAAATTATTGCGTCCTCAATTTTCAATTCGTATCACCGAAAACGCTAATTTTAGAAACTGGTCACATCTCGAAAACCCCATTTTGGTTAGGGATAAAACTTTAAAAACCAATCAATGCTTACATCCTGAACAATATCTAATGCTCAGCTGTCAGCAATATATTGAGCTACGATTATTAAAGAGAAATAAACAAATTCGCCTGAATATAGCTTATATTCATTTTAAAATTTCAAATACGATCAACGTCTAAGATATTAAATTGAGAGAGTTTGAAAGGTTTCATTGAAAATCTCGACAACAATTTTTGTCTGTTTGTTATGTGAATTTGTTAACGCATCACGTTCAAACTACTCACGTCACGCGTTTGGAAATCGAAATCGACCACCTCATTCAAAATATATTCGAGTTCAAAGTTTAATTTTTTAAAAGAGGACAGATGTATTTGGTTCGGCTCACATTAACAATTTTTTTATGCTGCTTGCAGTTCAGATATATGCTCACAGGTGTCTCTCATTGGGAAGTGTTTGCCCATGGACGAGTGGTAAACGTGTGTCGCGTTTTCTTCGTTCGTTTGTTGCTAACATTTTTTTGGAGCGGCGCTTGAGTTGCGTAGGGCAGAAATAATAAACAAGACTTTCAGAAGACGTTCTTTGTTTTGAGTCTTGAGTACCTATACGAATTAGGGTTGTCGGCTTGACTGCCCTTAAAAAATATTGAACGTCAATAACCGAAGAATAAAGCGATATATTATCTGGAATAACTCCTGGACTTACGAGTTGCGGGTCTCGGACTTGAGAAGGCTTTCTGTCTGTACTGTCAATTTCCTATACCTGAGACTTAAACGGGCGCAATTTTGACTTCAAAAACGGTCATAAAAAATACATGGGTGAGCTGCGCTGTTTGGTCACCCTGCAACAATAATCACTCATACCTCTTTCATGTCATACATCATACTGAATTAATTCTAAACAAATGTAAAATGCACTCAAAGATCGCTCTATATAAATGAGAAAAAATATATTTAAGACCAGAAGTCAAGTTAAAGTTGAATTAAACTATTGCTATTATTTAAATTCGTTGTTTTAATTGCTGAAACCATATTTCGTTGAATGGTTTCAGAGTGTAGCTTCATTTATTTGAAATTCGTAAAAACTATTACGAATCATGCGCTTTGATTACAAAGTACTTCGAGACTGAGTAGGAACATAGAGGAATTTATGGCACCGTTTGTTTGCTTTGGAGAAGAAAACTTAGCAGCAAATTCTACAAGGCTTACATCAGCATAAACATGGTAGGAATCAGATGTCTAAGACGGCGTGAATTTGTGCAGCAAACGTAGACCGACCATCCGGCCGAAAGAAACTTAGATTCCAACCCAAAGGAACAAGGCTGTGGGGCGAAACTCATTAATTTTAGAATGACATCAGCCAACTTGAAGTGCGCGACAAAAGACAGTTAGCTAAAGATCGCTCCAAGCCCACCTCGGTCGGCAGCTCACGTTATCGCATCCGACTTCCATAAATGTCATCACATCATCATTATCTTTCTTTCTAAGAAAAACTGCATAAAACCTGTCCAGGTGACAAATTTCTGACGCACAAATTTCTAAATGTATCGCTTTTTAAAATGAACACCTTCATCAATCATTTGAACGAGATTTGTTGTAGTGGAAACGTCATAGCAACAATCTCCGACAAGCATTTTCATTTGAATGTTCGAGTGCTAATCGATGGGTAATTTATTTCCACTTGTCGAGGTAATTTATGTAGATCAGTAACTACGGTTTGACGTAAGTGATTTTGAGAAAAAGATGAGGTACGGAAAAACTAAATTACTTCTCGTTCACGGATGAGACGATTCGTCTGGATCTATGATCAAATTGAGTATATTTTCAAAGGGAAATTCAGCAAATTCAGTCTGACCAGCCTTTGGGTCAGAATGTCCAATATAAAAAGTCCAGTGTACCGATGAAAAGCACTCCGCATTGTCCACATGTCCACGACGTATCATTGTTGCCACAGCACTTGTTTACTCGGCAACAGGCAGCGCTCTGCATCTGCACAAACACCTGATTGGAAATTGAACAAGTGCACGGATTTGGCTTCTTCTACTTTTTCCTCGTACAATCTTTGATTTGGTATCTTGTTCCGTAAGCCCATATCCATGGTACCATGGGTATACGTCCAAAAGGGATCCTACCTCGTCGTCGTTCGTCAGCAGAATTTATATCATTCGGCCATCATTTCTTTTTCGTTGTCGTCGTCGTCGGAGTCTTTCTGTGCTGGGCTCTGTGTGTCCAATTGAAGGAGACCATGGCAGCAGCGCCAATGTCAGTGTCTGTCCAAGAACACATATAGAATCCATTATTTGGTTGTTATCCGCAGCCTGTCGCACGTCTCTATACTACTTCGGGCACACACGAGTGGTTTGGTGCTTGGTCTTGCTCTTGCTCTTGGTCTTGGTCTTGGTCTCTGTGCGGTTTTGCGATAAAAGTTCAACGAAACGCTCAAACTTTGTAATTGGCTGCAAGAACATATTCAATAAATCCTTGCAACAACTGGTGGATGTGAATGTGCCTGCCTACCTAGTGTCTGTTGGTCATACCTTATTCTGTCTGCGGTTGGATTCATTTCTTTTCCTTTTTTTTTCCTCTGTTTGCTCGTTGTTGGCCTTTCTTCGTGCAGAGCGAGGATACATCTTTTAAGTCTAAAATATATAAGCGGGAAGTAATTTTGGAAAATCTGTATAATTGGGTTAAGCGCTCGACAAGATGCTCATGCACCGTGTCCTTTTGTGCTCTTCACATTGTGTTGGTGGACGATGTGTAATTAACACGCGTGAGGTTATGACATAAATTTCACAAAATCCAAGATAACCGTCAAACGGACACTTTATCCGTGGGAAGAGAAATGGTTATTAGTTACTGCACCTCGTTTGCGTATACTTTATTCGACTATTCAGTGTCCTGTTGGGTGTACTAAATTTGATTTAATTGCCAGTTTAGCAGGAAGGTGGGTAAACGCCAATAAATGCGATTTGGTACGTGTTTTCCAATAAATATTAAAAAAGGAGTGAGTTGTGTTGTTTAGAAAGCACTTATGAAATTAGTTCCACAGGAAGTTAGGAAATGCCACCTGAACTTGTGCACTTGTTGGGATCGTCGTAATTAAGTCGCTTGTTTCAATTTTACACCGGAATACGATGACGCTGTGCTGCGAACAATTTCAATAATAAATAGTTGAACTTAGATTAGTTTAAGTTAGTTAAGAATTAATTGGGACATTGTAAATTTTTATCAATTTTCATGCTTCAGTGTTCTTTTGAGCTTTTGTTATTTTTTTTGTTGGCGGATATTCAAAATGGTTTTATTCGAGGAAAATCGGTTTTATTCTTGAAGTGCAATCAAAAGTTGTCAAATCGTGCCATGACGGCTGATAACACGATTTGGAAATTTTGTGCGCAAAAGATTGATTGTGGCATGGCGTGCCATCCTGCATAAACCAGAGGTCATTCAAATCCATGTCTTCAATTTCAGTAAAACATAGTCGGTAACGCCCACCGTTGACCGAAAAGTTCTTCCCAACCTCATTTTCAAAGAAAAATGATTCAATGCTGCCACCACTCCACAATTCGCACCAAACTGTCTCTCTCTGTGGATTCATTGGTTTCTCGACAATAACGAGGACCATGAGTATAGTCCACTAGCATTCCAATCTTACAAACTTTTTGCACAAACTTACGTACAGCAGGGTGCTTCATTTCGGCCAAAACTTCTTTAAAAAAAAACGAACTGTCTGGGAGACAGCACTCAGTTTGGGACAAAAGTTTCCAATATTTCCCAACGTTGTTCAAGCGTAAAGCGACTCTTTTCACCCCGCGGAGGTATGATACTGACTTCCTGTCAAGATTTCGACCGGGAAACAGCTGTCAGTGTCAAAATAACCTATGAATTAAAGAGAAACCACCAGATGGGCCCACTCTTTACATAGTTGAAATTAAAGCTCTAAAAAAATATTTCCTTCTACTTCTTACCATTAAATTAAACTTGCTTCCAACTGCTTCAAGAAAAAGAACAAACATCTCCGAAAATATTTCGTGTCATATATTATTCTTGACCGTCTTTATGATAAAGAGCTCCTTCCCATGGGTTGCTCATCATTATTCATTCGCGTTGTGTATTTATGGAATATTTAATGAAAAACAACCTTTTGCAGTTCGGGACTGTGTCTACGTGCCTGTGGCAAAAAATCGTTTTCATAAAATTAAATGTTTGCCGATATTTTCTGTTTTAAATTTATATGTGTCATCAGTGGAATATGTCTCATCTGTCAATCCGTTCACTATATGCCAAGATTCAATCTGGTCTCAGTTGCAATGAGTATAGGTAGACTTATTTTTCTGTAATCATTTGACCTGACATTTGTCACAGAGGCTGCTTCCTCGACCGTCTTAAATGCGTCACTACCTCGTTTCGTCTAAAGTGCAATGCCACTTGTGCCAACTGAATAAATGTTAACAACTCCATAATCAATAATAACATTTGTCTGACGTATCTACGTAACATTTCAGTTTACAACTAACCGCGTGACATTACAAAACCATTTAAAAAAGCCCCTCATCGCACCAATTGTCACTTGTCACATAATCCAAATAGCTAAGCAAACCTCCAATGACTAATCGATAGGCAAACACATCACAATAGCTACTAATCCACTGCAAGATTTAGTGAATATAATAAATAAATTCACAGATGACACATATCCCCGACGGACCAGCATCACTTCATTGATCTGGTCGTCACGTTTCCAACAAACCCATCGATACTCTTTGTGATTCACGTGCATGGCTGCATGCGTGATACAAATTGAATTCCACTCGAAACTGATTAGCATTTGTAGGGTTACCATCAAATGTTGCATCGAAAATTCCGTAAACTTAATTTTTGGGAATTTACGAGACAGCCGAGAATTTAGGTTGCAGGCAAAAGAAAGCCCGATGCGCACAGAAATTGCATCATTTACCAAAGAAATCTCTCAAGACAGTTGACTGGCTATGCAAATGCAACCAGTATAGGTATGGGCTTTCTAATAATTACGAGCGCGGTCCAATAATATACCAAAACAATTTAAATAATATCTCAACTTTCTGCCATAAACAAGCGGAGAAGATGCAGTGGCCGGCGAGATGCGTTCGTGTTTGTTGGTTTGTTTCGTCGCCCGAATGTAGGTCGACTGGGCTGCTACTGCATCATACCACAAAAGTCCATCGACTTCCGAGAAAATTACGTCAGAAAATGTTTTTATTTTTATTGAACTTTTCACGGAAGACCACAACAACGAGATGCGCTTCCCATGGTCGCTCGATGCTGCCTTGCTGGTGGACAAAAACAAAAATCAAAACACGAATCGCTCTGTGATATCGAAACGCTGGGAATTCCAATCCTATATACCCTTCGGATGCAGTGAGTTATTTGCTTCTTTCTCTGCCCACTGTGAGGTATTGACCAAACAGTGGGTCACTGTATGGGAAGACTTTGTCCGATAAAACGCTAAACCAGTTGGACTGGGATCGGATGCTTGCGCTGGTCAATGGGTTCTAAGAATTTTCGACAAGGCACAAGTGGATGGAAAACCCCCGATCGGCGAGTATTTTTCATTTTGAAGGTGGTAACGTGATTCGTCCACGACGACAGGTAATGTCATTTTTACGCTTGTTGTTTGTGCAATTAGTAGTTTAGTTTGGGTGGAGTGGATAATTGCAGCTGTACGATTATCTGGTGACCAGTGACGTGGAAGTGAAACTGGTCGGGAGTGACTCACGTGATTGACAACTCTTATCAGTTTTAGGTGGAAATGCATTTGCATTTGAAAATCAGGCTAAGTGCCTTTCCACGCTTACCCGGAATCGGAATGGTCTGAGAGCTTTTACGCTTTCAATAACTAAATCACATGCAACAGGCACGTGATAAATACTCGTATGTGAAAATCTACAGAAAATGTAAGTCGAAGAGATGTGTCGAATATGCAAAATCGCGTGTAGCCTTTCCACCTATTGCCGCAGAAGAAAGTTAGTTTCATCTCAAGTTTAAGTAGTTTGTCGCTCTTTTGTAATTTTTTATCCTGACGAATGTCGGTTCAACCTAAGGTTCATTTCACACTATTCTGTTTTGATCGGACTGCAAAAAACCGAACGACGATATTTTGTTTGTGACGAAAAAAACGTCCATTAATGTGGAAGTGTCCATAATAAGGATTTTTGCTGTGCGATTTTCTGCTATTTAAACCGAATAGTGTGAAAACAGAACCCAAGGTCTGCGTAAAATTCTAATCTTTCTAAACTCTCTCAGGTTTTTTTACACTATAAGTGCTGTTCAGATTAGTAGGTGGTTTTGATTTGAAAACTATTTGATTTTTCCTGGGGTCAGTTTACTTATTGGGAAGCAGAAGTGTAACGAAAAATGGAAGACGCGATTACACCAACCAAATGTGACAGTGAAGCAGACGGCGCACCGGTACCCTAGACCTAACATCTCACAGTCATTGATTTTGTGTGAGGTTTTTTTTGCGGCGATTGAAAGGGACCTTCAAATTTTTTCCGATTTCGAACGAGTGAATTGTGAAGCTCTTGCGTTTCGTGACATTTCTACTCTCGGATGTTTGCCAGGCCTTCGCGAAAGATGGTGCAGTGTAAAATAAATGTAAGACTTCATTTTTATTATTCGGAGGTCGAACCTGAGACCCCTTGCTCAGTAGCTCAGCACACTTGCGACTGACTCCTATTTTGAATTGACTAAAAGGGGCCATTGGCCAAATAGCGTTTGTACTCTGAAATACTAGTGCATTATGCGTGGAAGGGAAAAAATGCAAAGAGAAAGAGAGAGAGAAGAGAGATAGAGATAAAAAGAGAGTGCGAGAGAAAGACTGCGTGGGGCAATAGAATTAATTTCCCGATTTTATGAAAGTGTGAACATAGGTTTAACTTTTCCTTAGAAAGTTGTCGAAATTTTATCGCAGGGTGTTCGTTGGTTAAACATATTTACATTTACGGAATAATTTTATCGGAATATACAGATTTTTCCTTCGTCGGTCATAGATTTTGAATATCATCTGCACCACTAACGCAAACTGTATTATCGACCACAATGCAATTGCAATGTCATTGCGCCGTACTAACGCTACGATTACACGTGTCATTTTTCCTGGCAAATTTTGCTATGCTGACGTCGCAAAAATTCGGCATTTCGGTGGTCATTCGTAAGAGTGCGCTGCGACAGCCCGCGTCACCGGACGCTAGTGACAAATTTAGGACAAATATTTACATCATAACGTCCTCATGTCAAAACTTGACATGAAAAGTGGCGAGTGTAATCGTAGCTTAATAACAAATTTAAGTCTTGACTTTAAATTTACGCAAGCCCACAATTGCGAAATTGTACAAAAAATATAGCAACTGGGAACGGAACTACTAAAGTTTAGAGTCGAAACTGAAAATGTTAAAATATTTAAAAGTAGAGCGACAGGGACGGCAAACGACGCCGAATTTCTTGCCGCTCTTTTGACATTTCTCTTCAGTAAATTTTGCCATTTCATGATGGAAAGATATACGAGCCAACCACGAGTCGAAATTATTAAAATTTACTACCGAAATTCGGAGTCAGTGGCCACAACGTTAAGAGCGCTACGTCCAATTTATGGTCGTCATAATCGTCCTAGCAGATCAACAATTGAGCGTCTAGTGGAAAAATTTGAATCCACAGGCACAGTACAAAATGTTCCCGTGCCAGTAAGACAAAGAAGTGCCCGTAGTGTCGAGAATATTGCTGCCGCTGAGGCTTCAGTTGAAGAAAGCCCAAATGTGTCTCTCACACGACGTTCTCAAGCGTTGGGCATCTCTGTGACGTCGTTGTGGCGAATTTTGCGAAAAGATCTTGGCCTACATCCTTACAAGATTAAATTGACGCAAGAACTGAAGCCGCTTGACTACCAGAAGCGTCGTATGTTCGTGAATTGGGCTGAGCAACAACTCAATGATTCGGATTTCTGGTTGAATGGCTTCGTCAATAAACAAAATATGTGGTATTGGTCAGGCAGCAATCCACACGTACTCCATGAGTCATCATTGCATCCCGAAAAAATAACGGTTTGGTGTGGTTTATGGGCCGGCGGCGTCATTGGGTCGTACTTCTTCCGTGATGATCAAGACCGGCACGTTACTGTAAATAGGAATCGCTTCCGTTCAATGATAACCGA
Source organism: Cheilosia impressa (assembly GCA_948293265.1). Lineage (NCBI taxonomy): Eukaryota > Metazoa > Arthropoda > Insecta > Diptera > Syrphidae > Cheilosia > Cheilosia impressa. Next base: position 20,313,142 of record OX411883.1, on the reverse strand, counting down.
ATATTTTTGGCCCCAGTTGGATGATATGGACTTGGAGGGCATGTGGTTCCAACAGGACGGCGCCACATTCCGCGCTTCTGATGTAACGTACACAACCGCACAAATGTCACTGTAGAATATGTAACAATTCTTTGTGTTACTTAACCTAACTCACAGTCACAGGTGTTATTAAACTCAATAAACTCGTCATACATACGTACATTCAATTCTCTATCCCCCTCTCAATTACTCAACCCCCGATTCACATCAAAATCAAACTTAATTTGGCTGCTCGTTTGTAACTGTTTTCAATCGCTTGACAGTTCTTTTTTTGTTTTCAGCAGCAGTGAATTTTCATCGCGCATATATTTAAATCGCCAGCAAACTGCACTCAAGCGTATAATAAACCAACAGAATGTGCCATCAACAAAAACTGGAATGACATTCCATTTATAAGGGGCAATGTGTGAGTGGGATTTTGGGTGAACTCTCCCGATGGGTCCGCTCTTTCGCCATTAGTTTTACTTAATAAGTCAAGTTTTTCGTTTTCGTTTTTGTTTTTAAGTTGCTTCGATTCACCGGTCGAGCACAGGCGATGCAATTTTATCGATATGTCAGAAGAGTCGCGGTGCTGGGATTTATATGTCAGATTATTCTTGTTCATTACCAAAGAAGTTCGTTAAGGAAGTACCTTCTGCTGTGTGGTACCAAAAGTTGGTCAATAATAAAAAAATACTACACAAACTTGAGACCCGACTACAAAAATATATATTCATAAATTTGTCAAGTGGAAAGATACTGAATGATTTCCGTTTGCCGTTTAGGTGATATACTTTCTCTGGAATGGAAACTACGAGTATATATATGGATAGTTTGTTATTTAATTGCAAATTGGCGGGTTAAATTGACTTCGAACTGGCTGTGTCTAATTCAATTCCACAAGTGAGGGTAGGTGAACAAATGAAAAGTTCCGAAGGAATCTTCGAGAAAAAAACGTTTTTTTCGACGTCATAACGTAATTGAAGCAATTATCTAAAAATTGCTCCAGTTATGACATTGTGTTGTCGAAGCGATTAATTGTGTAATTTTGTTACGTAGTGTTACATCAACAAGCCGAGAAGTATTGCAAAAGTATCGACACAAGGGCAATAAACAATCTCAGGGTTTCTAGAAACATTGCAGTGGAAGGAAAGAACTGGTCCTGATTCGACATTTAATTGGACATGCTGACAGACAAGCAGAAGCACCTTTCCGAGCGGCTTAGAGATTTTTTAATGGTGTCACACCAAATTTGGATAAGTGGCGGTGGAACAACACTTTTGGTTGTATCATACCACGTATCTTGTTACCCGCAATTGATGGTAAAAGGTGAAAGACAACGATAACATCCATCAATAGAAGCCAAATTCAAGCGCAGGGGTACTGATCGGACTCTCTAGGCTCAAAAAAGCCTCTCCAGACTTGGGGCTCAACCAATAGGCGTTTGTAGATAGCTCGATCAATCTTTTTTAGAACCCATACCAACTGGGCACTCTAACTTATGCTGAATCGTAGATATACGATCTATATGTCTACCATGTGAACCGCTGTACAGTGGGTATAGTTCTCAATTTCTTCAACTCCTGTGATACAAACGAAGCTTACACAGATCATATGTCGCTAAGTTTGTTTTCATCCATTGTTCTGCACCATATTGGAGTATAGGGACAGTGAGAGTCTTTTAAACTAAAGGCTTTGTAACTCAATTGCCTAGTAGTTCTTAGTTTGATTTTTGCAATGATGTCCACCACTATAGATATATATGATGTGATGACAAAAAAGTTGAACCTTCTTCCTTCCGGATAACACAAATTTTCTTTTTATTTTATTCCGCCTTTGCCGTTCTGTCTTCATACTCTCCAAAGTGTCACTGACAGCTCGCGCCCAGTTCTTCCGGATATATCAATGTCGTGAGTACCTGCACGGACATAAGAAAGATTGTAGCTTTCCCGGTGTTGGCTTGTAACCTTTGTGCAAGTCTTTCGAGATTATGGTAGAGAAATTGCATAACAGCGCGTCACCTTTTTCTAGATCTTTTCTAGATCTTTTCAAAACGGTTTGGTGCTGTTCTTACCGATATCATCAACATTATCCTGCACAAATGAACAAGTTGACCAAGATTTCAAATCTAGACACAGCTCTATACACCACAGCTCGTCTCCAAAAACACTATCAGAATGAACCCTTAGATTCCAAAACTGAACACAGCTCTGAACAGCTCGTCTCCAAAGACACTATCAATGGAATCCCCAACATTTGTCAAAATGTGTTGGTTGTTGGTTGTTAAAACCAAACGCCCGATACGGGCTTGTGGCTCCTAAAAGCGGCCTAATTTTATAGAGCCTTCTGACACATGTTGTTCTGTTAGGGCTCGTTCATTTTGTCATTTTTGTTAGGACTTTTAATCATGACCCTTGGGACGTATAGCCCATCTAATCAATAGCAGATGTAGGTACCTATGTTGTTTTGTTCATTTACACTTCCATTGGAATTTTAACTATAACATCACCAGACTCATTTAAGTGATTGTGAACAGTTGAATCGTGAGACGACTATGTAACGACTTATCTTATTTCCAATGTACCTACCTATATGTACTTATTTCCCCTGTTAGACCTTTTAACCTTAGAAAAGATGGGCGGGACAATGGATGAAAGCAAGGTAGCCTTGTTTCGTTTCGTCTTCAATTGATCCAGAGTTTACAGCTTGCGCCAGTTGGGAATAACCTAAAGTTTTCATTTATCAAATATAGCAGATGATTACAATTTTGGATCGTTATTTTAGCTTACAAAATTCGTGCCGGTCTGGTACTTATCTTTCCCTCACAACAATCAAGAAAGTTCCGTGCGACCTAGTCATGCACTTTATCATTTTTGAATCACGAGTTTTCCAAGCTCTGGTAGCACGATTGCGAACAGCAAGTTTTTTGCCATACTGCCAGTATTTGTAGTGTATAAACAAACACTAAATATTGCTGTTTACTGTTGTTGACACATAGATGGCGCAATGAAGATCACATTTTCTTTTACGATTATAAAGAGAAGTGGGACACCGATTCCAATAGTATTACATTTAATTTTTTAGGTTTGTAGCTGTTGGGCGAGTTCAGTATTTCGTAGGCAATTAATTGATTGATGTACTCAATAAAATTAAAATAAATATAGGCGCCCCAGGTCACAACAATTCTTTTGTGCAAGTATTTATTATTAAAACGAACTCACACATGAATTTTATTTTGTTCGATATTTGGTTTTGCTGTTTTTCTTCGCAACTTTTTGTTTCTTTAAAAAATAGCCACCCAAAGGATCGTTTCCAAGTCCCTATCTATTGAACTCTTTTAAAGTTAATACATATCCAATATCCTCTCCACAGAGGTAACAATGTTGACGGTATATCTACATCATTATCCATAATTATTTAAATCACCAGAGAAAACGACAAAAAAATCTACATGAAGTGGAAAAAAAACAATTTGTCTTGAACCTGCATGTCAAGTAATTTATGTGCCATCCCATAAATTAGCTACAACACCAGCAACAAATTTATGAGTTAATTTTATTTTTCTGTTTGATAGCACTACCAACGTGAATTTATTTAATTCATCGCGCAGCTGAGTCCCTATAGTGAAGAAGTCTTTCGCTGGCATTTTTTTTCAATATAATTTGCCTTCGCATTCAACAGGGCTTTTCTAGGCCAGTGGACCTATCCTTTTCACTATTTTTTAGAACGATCTAAAACCCAATTTATGACCTCCATTAGGGATAAGCCCGTGGCCTTTGGATGACCTTTAAAATAGCCACAACATCTTAGCACATTTCCACGAACTTGCTTCCACTTTGGAAATGCAAATTAAATTTCTTCAAGTTTTGAATAATTGTGACATTTCCTCGAAATCAAATTACGTCTGTGGCAGCGAATCATGCTCGAATGGCGTGATCTCTCAAAATAAAGCGGAACTACTGGTCAATTGAGAGGTTGGCTATTTTTTCGCTCACATCAAACACCCAACTTTCCTTGTTAGTATGTAGGCTGGCGGTGCCATTTCCCCGAATGGTAATTGCTAAATCAATTAAACCGTTAAGTATACTAATTTAGTGACAAATTGTATATTTGGTTATCTTGTTTGCATTTCCCGCACCATAAGTACTATCCAGGTGTAGCCGATGGGGCTTTGTGCGTTTCCTTATTAGTTGTTTTTAATTGGAGCACGCAATTCCAAACACTGTGCCACTTTTGCGTATATGTGCTGTTTAAATAGGCAAGAAGGATGTTTAGTTAACGGCAACAATGTTTCGAGTTTTCATTGAAAAATCAGAGACCTTCTACAGAGCTAACATCTGTCAACTGTTGCTGGTAGTAATTAATATCTGAGGGCCTAAAAGGGGAGGGCGTTTGTTACTGATTGGGCTCTCAAAATTTGCATTTACGGTTAGGTATATTTTAAATTTTGAATTATCTTGAGTGACTTAGAATATTGTGACTTGTGTCCCCTTTGCACAGTGGATGCTCTGAACGTCCTTATATAGAAACCTGCTTATAATAGTTGAACGGTATAATGAGCTTCAAACTTGACATAACAGCAGGCAAAAATAAGTAGAAAGTGGTCCAGCATTTTTTTTGAAATATGTACCATCTAAAAGTAAAAGTTGGGAGCTCATTTCTTAGAGGTCCTCAAAGGTCTAAGAAGCGTGGCGCATCTTTGAAAGGCTTGTTTTACAGATCATTTTGTAAAATGTCCTTCAAAGTCCATCCGGAACTTTCTCAGCAAATCGTTGAATACGCATCAAAACGCTTTTAAAACTTGACCGAGCGCTATAGAGTCTGAAAAAAAGCGCCCCCTACATGAGAGGTTACAGTAGCAGAGTACCGGTAAATACCCTCAAAGATCTGTCACATCGGAGACAACTGAAATCTTGCACTGTATATGGTTCGGGTCTGAGCTTGCTTCAACCTACTCACCGACAAAATTAGTACAGCTGCGATTACACATGCCACCTTTCATTATGTCAAACTTTGACATGCCCACGTCATTGTGACGTGACTTCATTTGTCCTAAATTTGTCAATCTGTGTGATCGCCTATCGAGCGTCTGGTCACTCGGCCACACCCATGAAAGACACACGAGTGACCACCGAATGACCATCAAATGGCCGAATTTTTGTGACACCAGAATGGCAAAATGTGCCACGAAAAATGACACGTGCAATCGTAGCTTACCGCCTTGATTTTAGTGAAAAAAAGCGACCAGACTCAAGGCATTCGTTCACACTTAATGGACCTGAAAGGTTTTATTTTATATCACAGCGTATGACTCTTTGAGTGCAGTCCTTGAATTGAAAATGACAGCGCTTTCAAATGCACTAGATCGACTCAAGAGTGGCGGTACCTATGTGCTCGGCTGCTATAATGAGCTCAAAAAATTACACCTCCTAATCGTTGTTTCTATGTATGAGGAAAAGCGAAGAACGAAAGCTTATCTCGGTTAGATTGGCGACTTTGGTTCGAATTATAGCTTTTTCGAACAACGCCACTTTTTCCTTCCTGCTTTTAGTGATTGTTTGAGAAGTTCAATTCTGACTGTCAATTCTCTGTCAGGAAGTGAGCCTTCACTTCGCCGTCAAGTGCGCCACTAGGTCATAAATTATTGTTTCTTGGTGCTCAAAAATCAGTGGAATAGTTGGACTATGTCAAGGTCACAATCACTGATATGTATAAGAACAGTGCTTGTGACCTGAGCGTCACAGGTTCGACCCCTGGTGGGGTACAGTCATACTCTGTATAAGAACTTCCCTACCACTATGTGCTCCAAAAGAGACGAAAAGGGACGCGATATAAGGCGTCTGTCTCGAGCATATCTCAATTTAAAAAGGTTCTGTCCGAAGTGCTATTCAAAGTCCTGCTCTATGACGCAAAACCATAGCCGGGCGTTGAAATGCAAAGTTTCTCGGGTTCTTTTTGGTACCGCTTGCATCGACGGGCTTTAAAGGAAGAAATTTAACAGCGATCAGCAAGCTTAACCGGACCTAATAACTAAATTTTTCAAAAGTCGCTTAAGATAGCAAATGGACCTTGAGTCTTTGACTCTGACCTGAAGGCAGTATTCGTAGACTTATGAACCTCTGGCAAGATGGGGCGTAAAACTAGGGGCTGTTAATCAAAGACCGGACGGTAAGAAAAAACGGATTGGTTAAGTTGATGTGCAGGTCACAAACAAGTGAAAATAAAGGCTCTCCCAAGTGACTGTCTTCATCAGAAATGCATCTTTTTTAAGTAAAGGAGAACGTGGCGCAACTGAAAGATGTCTTTATCCAAACACATCATACCATCAAAACGAACGCTACACCTCCCACCCACCAGTTACCCTCCTTAACGTCACTCAATGTCAAAAATTTGCTCGAATCTTTTCAACGAAAACAATTCTTCTTCGCTGTGCGTCACTGTCCGTGTGATTCCTTCAATTCCACGTAATCCTTCAAATTCGATAGACAGCGATTACAAGTCCGCCAGTGTAAAGCAAGTCCAAAGCACGTCACTGACGGTCGATGCCCTCCGAAGTTACATGTCGCTACAATTCATCGTCCTTGGCTTACAACTGGGAAACCAAAGAAAAAAGAAACCTCATCCCTTCCACACAAAGAAGATGATTAATGGCGTTCGATTAACGTGCAAAATTGTGTAATAAAATTTGCGCGCACATGCTCGTTTAACAGCTGTCACTACGATTATTGTTGGTTAGCGTTGCATGTTTAATACAATCTAGATCAGATTGTACTAACATAAAAAACAAGTTCTTGTTGGTAAGACATTGGCAGGGGGCAAACTTCTTAAACACACACTTGTCGGTAAAAAAAAAAGTTGCATGTTGGCGGTTTTTCCTATTAACACCTATTCCATGGTGCCAGGAATGTACCTCGATGACATTGGGCAATCTGTTCGACAGAACTACTCAGATGTATTGTTTATGAACGTCAGTGTTTTGGGGATTCCACTTGATTAGCATTTTTTTCTATACAATTCACAGAATCGATTTCGCAAGTCGGAAATCATAGACATAGATCTGTGCGTACAAAGCGGCTGTGTCTTGTTGTTTCTATTCGCGACATTGAAACTAGTTTATTCAACTTTGGCGCGGCAGGAGAAATGTGACATTTGAATGCTCGCTCATCCACCGATTGAATAGCAAATGCTGTCTTCATTATGTCTCAATAAATTTAACAAATAGCCAATAATCGCCTGAGACGCACTGTGAAATTTATTTGCAAATAATTTGCATAAATCGGATAACTACGCGTGTTTTATTTCATACAATCAGTTTTATATTTTTTTATTTACTGTCCGTCCGTATGCAATTGGAATTGGAAATCGGGAACAGGAGAACCGCACAAATCACCGAGATACATTCTTCCGGTGCGGAAGAAACAAATTCTGATTTGTACGCCGCCAATTACCATTCAATGTCGTGTTGGTGTTGTGATTGTGAATAGGCATTATTTGGAATTTAATTTTCTATTTGCAACAAACAAAAAAAACACACCATTCACGTGGGAATTCTGTTTGGTCTTTGTGTTGGGGTGATGTTTGAAAAAAAATATTTAAAATACCGAATAGAGATTTTATCGTATTTTCGTTCGCCAAAAACAATTGACAAATGTGTCACGTAGCACTGGCGTAAACAGTGTGAATGTAGCAGCTACTTCTGTGCAACTATAGTCTTGTTAATCTTTGAAAACATGGTGTTAAGCTTGTGCCTTTGGTTGTTTGGATGGTGGCGCCATCTTAACGCGGCACAGAGCAATTTTACCCCGAAAATGACTAATGGCGATTGTTAGTTAAGTTTGCGATAAAGTTAAATGGACCCTATCCACATTGCTTTCTCGCGTGTAATGTATTTTGACATCTTACTGAAGTGATTCGAATTGGAGCACAGCAGGTACGTGTGTGATTGCAACAAAAAACAAACCATATTTAAAAAATGGGCCGAGTCATCGTCTTGTGAAGGCCTGAAATATATGCCAAGCCTAGATTTCCCCATACAAATGAAATCACATGAAACGGCTGCTGCCACCCGACATCTGTTTGATTGTACTTAATGATTTCCGCATCGAAGTGTGTGTCATCCAAAACCAACTTAATCAAAGGACACAATAGTATTACCTACTGGCAGATGAGAACTACTCCGATCTCTCAGAGGTCCATTTATTACAGGGGCAGAAGAAGGTTTTTTTTACCGAATTCCTGTCATATTCATTTTGCTTGCACCTGACTCCGCTAAAGTCTCGCCCTCGATGGCTCTTTTTTACGGAAAAGCCACTTCTCAGTGGACCTTAAGTTTGGGACTCTTGAAGCCTCCTCGGAGTCTTGTCTTGCGAGTTCCCTTTCCCTTTTGATTTTGACTTTTGCCATACAATTTACTACTGCTTACTGTTTCCCTTACCGCCTTGATAATAAAACTAATACCGTTTTTATGTGTCTTTTCTTCTAGGTAAGTCCAAGATTGTAAATAATTTTTAAAAATTTTGTAAGTATATATTTAAGTTGACGATGAAAGACTGTGCTGCAGAAGGCTATACACAGCATGAAGCCTTCATCGTAGGTTTTGATGGTTCAACAAGTACCAATGGAAAATACTAAAATATTTTCAATCAAATTAAACGGCGTTTTGCGTGGCGTAGAACTTCATGCTCACTTCGCAACTCGTACGTGGCGGCAATAAAGAAAAAAAAATCTGTTAAATGACAAAAAACACTATTAATGTCACCCAATATTGATTGCAAGAGTCGCTTTTGAGTATCATTTTTTGTTTACACAGAATTTTATATTTTGCATGAGCTTAGCAAAACTAATGTGTGATATCTTGAACCCTGTAGATTATAATGCCCTCAGATGAGTCTCAGCGCAGGTTCGGCATTCTCATTTCTTAAAATAAAAATCGATGTGGTTGAGTTTTTGTTAACCATTTCGGAGAGTTAGATAAATATTAATTTTCCTATAGTATCGCAGAGTATTATCTATTAAATTAAATTCATAAAATATTATTTTTAGTTTTGTGATAATCAACTGTCATACATTTTAGGCGTGGGGAAATTGAACTCTAATTTTAGAGCATTTTAAACCAATAACTGGGGTAAGTTAGACGAAGGCTTGAATATAGCTTTGACGCTAACAGCTGTCTCTTACCTGACTTGAACACCATTCGTGCGAGTAGTTTGACATATTAAAAACACTTTCGAGGGCTAAAAGTCTCAAATCGGGCTACTTAGTTCCCTTTTTAAAGTAAAGCTTAGGTTTTTAAAACAATGTACCTATGGGCCATTTTAAGAGCTCTTTATTTTTTCTGAAAGATAGAGTGTCGCTCCCGAAACCCCTTTTATAAGCCTTGACATTTTTTTAAATTTGCTTATTTACCAACATTTCATCGGCATTACTGTTTAACCAAATAGACAACTGCTTCTCTGAGGTGTTCCATGTAAATTTGTGTGACACGCCCACTTTTTAGGGGCGTTTTGTTCAACAAGTTATCTTTTCCAGATCTTATTTACATTATCTTTGTCCAGAATTCCGAGTAAAAAGTGAAACAGCAGAGGACAGGGCATTTTGGTAGCTCACGTACTTTCACGTTGTCATGCGTCATATTTGGCTAAATCGCATTTAAGTTTTTTGGCCCTTGCCCAAAAGTTTTTTTTTTCCAAAAACGTCTTTAGTTTACATCCTTTGTAGACTTGATGAAACATTTTCGTAGATGAAAGTCTTAAAAATCTGCATTGACACATTATTTGTCACTTGAATCACTGCAAATGGAATAGAGTAGTGCGATTGCTTTAACTGAAGATATTTTTAAAGACTTTGACTGCATTTTGAATCCAACATTTATATTTATAAATTAAGGCCATCATCAATAGTTGTGACTGTTCAAAGAAGCTAAGTTCACCAATAGTTGTGGGATTGAGGCTAAGTTCAATCGAAGTGTTGTTGGTTTCAATGTCACACAAATTGTTACGTCGAAAATTGACAAAAGTTCTTGTCGTCTGACATTCACTTCTGTCAAGGTATCCGATCGGAACGTATTCCCTTCGAAATATTCGTTCCTATACAACTTTCGGAAAAATTCTCCGATAACATATAGCGCACCTTGTGCATTACGTTTTACCGCGTTTTGTTACTTTTGACATTTTCCCCGAAGCACTCCGACAACCAATTGCTGCAAAATATTTTCATGCCAAATAGCTTTATTTAAATTGTTCCGAAACGGATACTTCGAACGCAACCTGAGTTGCGAACAGATTTGACTTTCGTTTCCTGATTTTTTTCGAAAGGATACCTCGATTGGGGCGATTAGCAAGAAAAGCTGTTCCAATTTTTTGCTGAAATATATTGCTTATTCATTACTAAAAAAATAGAAAGAAAACTAAATCAAAAATATTCCTTGAGTTAAAAAATAAATCTTCTTTCTTGAATAGTTTTTCGTCATAGAATCACTAAAACTTTTAAGACCACGACCGGCATTTAAGTGCGTGGTCATTTTTACTTAGATCGCATTCCTTCCACCTGCCAAATTCACAAAATCCGTCTCAACCAATGACTAAGTACACCTCCATCTGGGTCAATTTAATTTCAGCACTTTGAATGCAAATACTTTCAGCAAAATAATACTTTCTACAATTCCCTCGAAAAATCGATTAATTTATTGTTTACCTACATACACCTGGCAACTCGCTCATCGATCACCACACACGATCACCCAGGTATCCAAAGAGAAAGTCCGACCACCAATCAATCTAAGAGAACTCGCCGTCCCCCCATCATTTGAGTGAGTGTTTCTCTCGGCCAAGTTTCTCTTAAAAGCTTTTACCAGACTAACTGAAAATTTCAACCTTGTTCATTGCACAGATCGGTCGGGTTCTATAAACACCAAGAGTGCAGTTGGCTTAAAGCTACTTCCTAAACAGAATGCATCCACGAGTGGATGAGTGTATCTGGCCAACAAACACATGCGCACTTTGAGCTAAGGTTGCTTAAGCTGAGCTTTTTATTTTTCGACTCTGGGGAGTATGGTCATAGAGCCTGCTGTCTGCTGTGCTGCAGTTTAATTTGCTCTGTGAGGTTTTGCGAGCGCGAACCTCAACTGGTTATAAAAGATACACCTCTACCCACTGCACACATCACATCCACAGTGCGGTTTCGTTTCGTACGGGAAAACTCTTTTATTTTCTCATAGCACAACACGAAAAAAAAACCCCTAGCTACATATTCGGTTAAAAATTTCTTTTGAGTTTCATAAGTACCTCAGTCGACATCGATAGCGCGTTTAAAGCGGACGCGTACAAACTTTCGTCTGCGATTCGAAACTGAAAAACAGAAAAAAAAAACTTTAATCGTCGTCGGCCGGATATTGAAGTTTTTCGCTTTTTGTATCTTAGTGTAAACAAATGGCAACCAAAATGTGAAGAGTGGTAAAAAAAACTTTCAGAAGACAATGCAACTGCGTGTGCAACAGAACGTTAAGCAAAAATTTAATGTTGGAAACGGTTTTTTGTCTCGTTTGCAATTGTAGCCAGAGAAATTGAAAACCTTCAAACAAATGCAAAAGTAAATTCAAATTGAATTAATTAGTAAAACTGAAATTGCTAAGCAGTTAGCGCTCACACCCACTGTCAGCGACGACGACGGCGAACCACCCATTCGATTGTCCACCGAGCGACACCACCGACCGTCCGATTGCGTAAAAAAGTGATTTGATGAAAATTAAAACGACACAATGTGAAATAGTGAATGTGTAGCGAGCGCCATAGTGATGATCTAGTTTCAAATTTGTTTCGCTTTTTTTTTCTCGATTTTATTGTTGCATCTATTTATTTATATTTTGTTTGCTAAATGATTGAGAGTGATTGTTGTATTTTGCATACTTGATCAGTTGTGTTGTTGAATGGTTGCAACAAAAAATAAAAAATAAAGTGCAACTGCACGAGCGCCTCAGTGAAGCGAACGAGAATATAGAGAAACCAACTGTAGCGATCGTCGTGTGCAACTAGGACCGTAGGTAAATATCTTTTTTGCTGTACATATTTTATTTCTCTTTCGCTGTCGTTTTCTTTTTTGACTGTTTATTTTCAAGAACACGGCAGCGGAGGTATGTTCTTTTTTCCCCCAAAAGAACTTTCTATTTTTTGCTTGATTCTTCAGTTTTTTGTTGATTTTTTTTTGTGACCACTCAGTCTAAAGAATTTCAATTTTCGTCGGTGGTTTGATGATGGCATAGTATGCCGAAGGAATAAAGATGCATGTTTGCAGTAGTTTTATTATTTTTTTTTTTGCAAAATCAGTTGAAAGTAATGTTTAATTCATGTTTAGTTTCATTGACCGAGAATAAATTGTGAAATTGAAAACAACAGAAAGTACAATTTATTTTTATCGAACGAGATCACAGCTGATTCAGGGTCAGGTTTGACCTGAAAGGATGTCAATTTCGATTTCACGCATTTGTGGATTTCTTTTTATTGCTGTTTTGATTTAGCGATTCGTTGTTGATTCAACGTGTTCACATACATTTAGGAGAGTGCACCTAATTGGTCTGGTTCCGGTGGCACCTACTTAGAAGTTGGTCATTGGGTTTCAATGGTCTTTGGATTTACCTCAAGTTGGTCGGATGAGTATTTGGTTTTGAGGGTTAATATGAGTGAATATTTTGTCAAACGGCCATGGGATGGTGCTACTTTAGTTGGGTTTATAACTTGGGAAAGAAGCACAGAAAGGGCAATGGATAGACGGCACATTTGAAAATGAGGTATGAGTGCGGATAAATTGACGAATGTCGATAAGCTGCCGAAAAAGACACGTTTCTGAGAAACAATTCAAAACATAATTAATAGCAAAAGCGCCTTGGGCCAATTTCTCACAATCATTCATTTTATGTGAGCCTTGTTTTTGGTACGATTGAATGCAGCATCCTATCAAATACATTTAGACAGCTCAGGGCAGCTGGCAAGAAGGGACACCGTTAAAACACCTCTATGGTGAATTTTGTGTTTCACCGGGTACTAAACCTGAGATCTCTTGCTCGGTTGTTTAGCACACTAACCAAGGAGCCAGTGGGACTGTCAGGATAAAAACGCAGTGGATCTTAAACTGTAATGAGCTCTACGCACGTTTGTAACTAGATCCACATCTGCGTCGTTAGAGAAATAAAAGTGTACTCACTGACTTTAGTGAATTTTGCATGAAAAATAAGCAAAGACTTTTTAAATCCTCTTCAAAGTAGCCATGGCATATTTAGCTTGGACAAAAACCATCAAGTCGATGTAGAAGACCATGCTCTAGATCAAATGTCTCTACGCGAATTTTTAGCGGTTAACTCCGACCGGAGGTCTCTCAGTCTGTCTACGACAGGACACAGTTTAATAATGGGGATAACGGCCAAAAACCTCACTTCATACTTTTAAACAATAGCAACCTATTCGCAATGTCCCTACTAATAATGATTTGTGTCAAAATGTGCGATTCAACCGCGAAAATAAGTGGCAAGATCGTCCCACTTTGATCGTGCATTGATCATCTGAAAATGGAAAAAGAATTATTTTTTCCAAAGTTGTGACATTTAAGATCCCTTTAATATTTGTGGTTGGTCCATGTCTCACAAAAAAAAAAAAAAGCAAAATAATGTAAATGACCAGTGATTAGAAAATTATGCTGCATCTTGATTTGCATTTAAGGTGTCGCATCTTATGACTGATCGCGGTCAGTGAACCAAGTGACAGGGAATCCATTCCTTTAATTCATCATCTTGAGGTCAAAGACAGATGGTGGGCCTGATTTATTTTAATGCAGCTGTAAGTTTAACTTGTGTATGGTTGAAAGTTCGCTGTTGAACCTTTTTAAGCATCTATATAAATAAACTTTCTTACACACGACTTTTCATTTTCAGCCACAAGACAACGTCAATTCAAGACTAAATTTAAGAGAGTCCTCTGTGGCTGTGCCACTTATTGAACTAGTTCGTTCATGTAGTTCAACTAGTTCAGTTTAGTTCTGGTGTTAATGTGGCGCAGTGGTTCAGTGGTTTGAGTATCTTCTGCTGAGCGAGGGGTCTCAAGTTAGACAAATTACATATTCAAGTCTTTTTCACTGCGCCACCGAGAGGATATTATATGTCATCAAAGAGTTTCGCCATTCAGCTGTTCGGAATCGGCATACAATTATATGTTCCTCCCTTTCATTTCAAAAATAGAAACTCACACAAAAGGAATGGCGGCGGGATGCTAGGCGGTACCTACAAGCGCTGGTTACACCGGCTATTTATTTTATTAAGTTCCGATGTCAATGAGCTTTCAATTCTACCTGATTGTGAACACCTCAGCTTGTCCCGTAGACTATCAAAAAATTGATATTCCTCTTCTAATTTTCCAACTCACAGACGATCTGCAAAATCAGAACTTGTCAGTAGACTTCTATACTTTCAATGCCCAAAACAAGTCGAAACACTGTCCTCTAACAGACCTACCATTGACGTTATGTCTACCGCTTGAACAAGTCCAGCTATAAAATAATTTATTTATATTCTTCACTGTTCAGTAAATTTACATTGACGTACAAATCTTGGACGTTCCATGATACAATAATTATCAATACAATTGACAACTAAATGAACTAAAATGTCGATGATGCTGTAGTCAACTCCAGCAACCCACCCATACTTGCAATGAACAGGCGAAAGATTTAAAATTTTCATCATAAAGATGAAAAAAATTTCCATTTCCATTTGGATTTTAGAAAAAAGTGGTTTACCATGCCCTTCTGTGGCGTTCCCTTAACACATGTCTTCAAGTGTCGTTAAAGCCTTTTAAGTTGGCCTTTCTTACGGAAGTATTTTTAGACCTACTAAGGCTTAATATGCAAAACACTTTCGGCCTAGTTGCGTCTTTGTACATAAAAAGCATATTTTGTCGTCGTACACGGATGTTACCAATCTACATATTTCTGTTGCAGTTCTTATAACCAGAAACGTCGTGGCGTTATCGTCAAAACTCTGCACGTCAATAGTGGCAGACGTGCTAACTCAAGAACCTGTACTCAGTTTTGATGTGTGTACACCTAAAAACAAGCTATTTAATGCTTGTTTGGATTTTGATGTATATCTGTTAGTAACAGTAGAACTGGTCTATAAAAACAAACAAGAACATCAAGCTGAACCCATCAAATTCTTCTCCCAGCTTTACAGATTTAATTGAATCTAATGAAGAATTTTGTCAAAGCTATCAACAAAGACAGACAAGCCTTCTTATATCTGCGGAGTAGATTTCCGCGTTGCCAAACTACAGGCCCTCAAAATGTAGATTTAGTTTTACAAGGCTTTCGAAAAGAGGCATGGTTTTTGAATTATGTTATTTTATCCACAATGATCTATATGATCTATTTTCACGGTTTACAACAATAGTACAACATCTAACTGTTGCTGGAAACCATGGAAATCAGTGATCTATCTAAATTTATTGTTCTTGAACTATAAAAACTGTTGCAGAAAATTTATCTTTTATCAACCGTAGGTCTTGAAACGAAATTTGTTGATGAACTAGGCTACTGAGCGACAAGTTACCTACTCTTAACTGGGCTATCCGAACCGCATAAACATTTTTGTTGGTGGATTTTAAAAGCGTTTCGGAAAAACCTTTCTTAAGTTTTTTAGTTACTCAGTTATTGGTCTTTTTTTTAGTAAACGTATATTTTCTGATAAATTGGCCAACCCCATTTGTATAGCTTCTTCATTTCTATACCTAGGGGCAAGTAAATCGAGCGGCCCCCTTAAAGGTCGATCACAAAAATTGGCCTTTACTTTGCCAACTGATCAAATAATAGTTTTCCTTAATTGTTTTGTAACAATTATAAGAAAAACCATAATTCCTTCCTGTTTTGCGGAGCGGGTTAGACGAATGAAAGCGCACAATGTACAGTGAACAATGAACAACGAAAGAATGTTCAATGAGCAAAGTGGCAACTGACAAATGATAAACAAATAAACGGATTTTACAGTAGACACAACCAGCTGTATACGGTGAATATACGAGAGTTCAACTTTGGAAGCACAGTTTACCCATTTTTGGAAAAAAAAATTCCCCCTATATCTCCAAATATAGACAAAAGTGCCTTAATCTTTGGTGTCAGTCAGTAACTAACCTTCTCATATTTAAGACCAAAAGTTTGACAAGAACTTTCATTGATGACTATATTCCCTATGTACCACAACAGTACCTCAGCTTCTGTCAGTCCAGCTGATTCATCAGCAAAGCGTTCGTTTATCCACCAAAAAATGCACTCAGGTTCGATTCTCATTTGAATCTTACATTTGAATAACAATAGGTGTCGAACAGCCTTCTACTACGTGATTTTTTGTCGAATTGCAAACTATACTACTATTTTGTGTGCTAATAGTAGAGATTATCTTATAGTCCAATGAAATACGGTTAACTATTTTGGGACATGACTTTGTTTCAATAAAATGCGCCACTGACACGCGAGAAGTCATTTCTGATCAGTACGATCGTGAATAGATTGAATTTGTCATGCGGATGACCACAGTTGTCGTGGAAGGAATATTGAGTGTCCCAGAAGTGAGTTAATTCCACTAATCGATGTATGATCACTTGGGTCACTCGATCATTGAAAATACCACCGATCTCTACTGAGTGACTAAAATATTTTAAATGATCCTCTGAATCCCTTTCAAATCATCCCTTCAACCGATATATTAATCGTCTGAGGAGAGGACTCCAATGCGCACAAGGAAACATGTCGGAACGTCACAATGCGACCTCGCGTGTCAAGACGTTCTTTAGTATAGAACTGCAACTTCCTTGAAATGCGATCAGGAAGTGATTACCGGAGTTGTTATTTTGTGTCGCGCATGTATATCTCCGATTGAGTTATCTGCTTGTTTTTCCGCTTCTGTGCATATTTTTCCCTGGCAATTTTCTTTCACTTATCACTTGAATTACTTCCCCAAGAGAAACGAGCGAGATCAACAACCAGACAACAGTCAGCGCACATTTATGAATAAATTCTCAACTTATCGGCAACACTGAAACTGAAATTGTTATCTAATAGATATTCGCGTATACAATTCGACATTCCAACGTGATATTTGGACAGAATTTCGAACCAGGAATGCCAATGAGTTATCGAAAAGTTGATGTATTCTTCTTAGCGCTGTTGTCACATTTTCTATGGAAATACGTTAAACTGTTCATCTGATTGTTTTTCATGCGCTGTACTCTAGACCTGTACGGCTTTTTGTAAAGTACAAAAACCTTGGCACGAAAAAGAAAACACAAGCAAAACAAAAATAAAAAAAAGAAAGAAAGAAGAGAAGAGTGTAACAGCCAACGATTGTTGTGCAGCACACATTGGCGTCTTGAAACATGGATTAGCACAGCAGCGTCGGTGGGTTGAGTGGGCTTAAAGGTGTACTAAGCAAAAGCGTTTGTCGAATAATCGGATTCCTGAAAGAAGATACCTAGATAAGACCTACAAAATATTGCAGATACGAACAAGTCTTCCTCACTTGAGCCTGAGGTGTGTGATTTTTTTTTTTTTTTTTTTTGCAATTTTTGTTCATTGACCTAAATTAAAATGATTTTGTATGAGTGTGTCTGTGCCTTTGCCTTTGTTCGTATGTGAGGTTTTAAGCTAGATACTGTAAATAAATGGTCATGTGGAAAATAACTAATAAGTGGCGGGGTGACTTTAACTATTTGCATCTTCTAACCTTTCGCGCACGTGAAGGACGGACAATTTCCTTCGGAGCAAATTACCAATATCGCATAATTCTACAATTAGCCGTTCGGCCGGTGGTGGCGCCTAGCAAATGGCATTGAAGAGGGAATATCTGAATTTGTAAATAAGCTCAGTGGAAATCGCATAGAAAGGTTGCTGCTTTGGGACGAAATTCAGTTTTGCTCCCTCGCACTGAATTGAGTGAAGTTGACAGCAATCTTTTAACAGTTGCGCTTTCTGTCAGCATTAAGATATATCAAATGGCGTTTTGAATGAATTGCATCTGTAACTGCTTTCATAACCGAATTAATATCTTAGTCCAGCTCTTCTCATTGAAATAGTTTTCACAGTACCTTTCTGACGACCTCTTAATCAAATGCCCTGAACAGATGGGAATCTAGTTTTTTTTTCTCTTTCAATCAGCTGTGACTCCCTCTGGTGGATATATGCATTTTTGATGGATCATTCAATGTGGTGATCAGTTATGACCTTCCTTTTGAATGGTAGTGGTCAAGTTGGCTCTAAAAATGGCAAAAGTTCGTCTGATCTTGTGAAACTCATTTGCGCAAACAGATCGTCATACAGCAACTATTAGCGATCTGTAGCTTATTCGATACACTAATGCCCCCAAACCAGTTAACGATCAATATTAGATTTACTCTTGACATTACACATTTATCGCTCGATCGCTAATGCGACAAGTCATCTTCGTGTAGTGTCGAGTAGATTATTGATTTTTGTTTAGCGATCTTCCACAAATATGATTACTTCTCAAAGTTCATGCAAACGATCGCTGATTACACAGCAGTTGTTGTTCAGAAGGTAGATGAATGAAAGATCACTGTGACTATCGTCGCTTTTCAGATACGAGAAGTAAAAACTACAAAAAAGGATTTTCCGAAATTGGAAAGAATTCATAGCAACATCATATTCCATAGGCCTATTGTAAGAATGTAGAACTATTTTTGTAAAATGTAGAAGCCAATAGATCACGTGCAATAAGTCTAGTGATAATCAATTCCAAAATGGAATGACATCGCCAGATATATTTCCCAAAAATGATCGAGATACCAGAGCGACGACTTCTTTTGTATGAGCCAGTTTATGACAACCGAAATAGGTAGCAGTTCGTTTACTACTTTGAAGGGTATTTCTCAATAGTGATCGTGCTATTGATCTTTAGTTCTTTTTATGATAAATTTGAACAATTCTATTTCTGAAGGTATTCGAAAGATTCCCTTTTATCGAACAAATGTTTCATGCGATTCTCTGCAAATATAGTTCGCCAGTGATCCCCGTTCAACCCCAACAACTACTCATATATATCCATCGAAAAGATCAACTATGATTTCTGAGATGTTCTAGCGATTGTGATCGGTACAGTCTAAACCTAATAATCCATCGGAATTTGCAACAGTTCCTATGACGATACACAAATCTTCACACATTGAATAGAAACCAAAGAATCTATAGTCTATGGGAACCGACATGAAGTGCTTGGGGCTTGAAGAAATGATCGTCAAAACCCTTTAATAATGAAAATGCTAAGCAAATATATCAGATAAATATTTTTGTAATTTCTATAGCGATTTATTTTAACGATCGAAATGATCATCGGTGATTTGTGATCATAGATCAATTTTGCGATCACCACTCGGTCGTTTATTTGATCAACGTTCTTTGGTGCCTTCAACCCCACCCAGTTGAAAAAACAAAAACCCATATCATCCAGCTTAGTATGGGAAATCAAAAGCAGGCTATTCCAAAACAGAGCTGCATGGAGGATATTCTTGTTGCTTGGGGATCAGGTCCAAACCGTATGTATGTCTATGATTCGTACATCTACGCAAAAGAACCCAAACGGCAGCTTGTAGTACATCAATTCCTGGGAACCCATTTGACAGCACCCCTTGCTGCGGTAAATCCAGAAGTTAAACAAAGAAAGTGTGTCGATTCGATTACAAATGGCTCATTACCCTCCACATTAAGCTGATAAATGCAAATTTGCATATATATTTCATTCAGAAAATTCAATACCTACCCACCAACCTCCGCCAATGGCACATGCCTGACCTTTGCGGTGTTATGTTATTGCTGCACATCCATATGCACATCTGTAATTGCCATAACTAAATGAGCAAATTAACAGTGTTCAAAACACGAATCCAATTAACATTCAATTCGAATGCAAATGACTCATAAAAGATACAAAAAACAATTAAATATCCGCGCACTCTAAGGCTATCACAAAACAATAAAATCGACTCGACTTCACCTCGCCAGACCTATACAACAGATGATGCAGAGAAGGATCAATATAAAGCCGTCCATCCGTACACCGAGGTGCATAAAGGCAGACAAAAAAATAACACGAGATAGACCTCCCATATGGGGGTACACGCACCTGTTTAATGCTTTGTTTGCAAGTAATCGTAACTAGATATGCGGGCCATAAAAGTCGCACACACATATTTAAAGACCATAACTTGGAATTTTCAAAGAGTCTGCTGGACAACTTGGAAAGGTCTAAATGGAAAAATAAAACCTGCCCACTCAATGTATAGAACTCTCATAATATGCTAATATCAAACGGGACCCTGTGCATATTTATCCAAAAGATACACACAGAGAACTTGAAGTTCAACCTTAAACAAAACACATTTTTGCTGGTGGTGCCCTGTTCTCTCTTGGTACGTCACACTCACTTCGTGTTATATTGAAATTCCGCGTAAGTGCGCGCGCGCAGCAGCAGCCGCCGCAGCGCACCTGGGGAGTATAAGAGTGAAGGTTCAGATACACGATATTACAAAATATCTGAGCAACACGCGAAACATTGCGCTGCAGTACAATAAATAAACAATAAACCGTGATCATGATGGTGATGATAATTATTACAGTGTTCACAATATTTTTTTGTTGTGTGTTGGCCAAAAATACTCACACACTCAGGTTCTAGATACAAGTCCACACTCCACCAGCTAGATAGATACAAGAACAAAATTTGTTTCTTTGTGTGGAGGTAACTTTTGATTTTTACTTCAATAAAAATTCAAATCTTGTGGTTAGGAGGGTGTCTGTACTTGTATATGTCTTGATATTCTGGAGAAGTGGGATAGGTTGATTGACCTGTTTGGCGATGTTGATGACGTCGGCTTTAGACAGACACCCTGCATCCGTTGTGGGGTACTTGAAGTACATTGTTGTTCATAGAGTGGCTGTGCATAGTGTAGGTATACGTACAGTACATGAGCAAGTTCCGACCCACTTTGGACCGGTTTTGCATGATTATAAGTCAAGGGGGAATGTGTTTTTTTCCTCCATTCAACTCTTTTAACAATTGTGTGCGCGATGGCTGTTGGTTCGTGTTATAACTATGCTCTCGGGGGATAGATGTGCACAGAGAGGTAGGTGGTCGTCGTCTATGAGGTAATTTATTTTGTTTGCAAAAGAGATGCTGATGCTCATGCAAAAAGAAAAATAATATTGTCAATGATCTAAGAATTGTTGCGTCACTTTGTTTGGATAGATGGCTGAGATATTCGCACCCCCAGTCTGGTAGATACATATGTTTGCATAGTCTCTTTCCAATTTGCATTAATCACGTACAAAAAAAACAAGTTTGACTGGCAACAAATTCGCTTTGACTCACCTATAGAAAGAGCATGCGAAAAGGGAACCGTTGAGAGTGTGTTTAGGCTATATCCGAAAGGATACCCTCTGGGGCATGATAAATCTACATCGGATAGGCGAATGATCGCATTTTCTAATTTTGAAACGATGATCGCAGGAATGAGTTCTGAGAAAACGACGAGCGGTGGCTGTGATGTGAGATAGAACAGAAAAGGTTGTTGTGGAACATTTTTCCAATCAGATTAGTCTGACTTACACAAATCATAATAATAAGCAGAAATTATAAGTTTTTGTGTAATGCTTGTGGCAAACTGTTTTTTATATGCTAATACTGAGGTGAATTCGGTTGGGTTTTTAATGCCCTTTACTTTTATGGGACTTGAGCAATGATTTCTATGGGTTGCTCTCGAATTGCATTCGGTATTTTACGACTAAAAAAAAACATCATTCACTATTACCTTACTTTCCCGTCATACTGTACAATAAAATAACGGTCTTTACACCGAGCCTGAGCCCAAACTTTAGTTAATATTGGTTAATCATAATACCATACTGATATATAGGAAGAAGACTTTTACAAAGCAATTGAATAAAACAATTTCGGGCAGAAGTCACATTGCGAAATAACCCGGTACGATTATTTAAAAATATGGTATATATATCTGTCTCTTATCATAGAGCAAACGCTGCAAAGAAGCAAGTATAGAATCAGAATTACAATATCATAAGGAGTATGTTACAAAGACAAGCACTAGAATCATACTTGAAAGAAAAATTTCGGTGGATAAGTAGGTATATTTGGTATACAAGAGTTTTGCAAGCATCGATATTTCATGGGATATCACATACACCTTTGTTAACAAATGTGTTAGGAATCTTCGACATAGTTGTCAGGTAACCCTTTCGAAAAAAAAACTCTCAGCATTGAACACTTTTCCATTCGCCCTGGCTCTAAATTTTCGGTATCTCGAATCTTAATTGAAACCTATTCAGTCGCATTCTGAATTGCTTACACCCACAACACTCAATCGAGGAAGCACTCTATCAATAAGTATAAATAAAATTATTAAATATCATTCTTCCATTTCAAACTGGTTTCACAGACCAAAAAGGCTTAACGTGTGTGATATAATTTAAAACTAGTTCCCTACAATATCCATTTACACTTAACCGCTCCATCAGGTACAAAGCTTCCAACCAAGAACCTTGGCTACCAGCACCAGACCAACTAACCTGGCAACTATACTCTCTACATAACTCCCTCAGTCCTCACCACCGCCATTGTCGTTGTCACCCATAACTGAAATAAGTGTCTCTCGCGCAATAAAAAGTTATCACTCGACGTGTGCTCGAATGAATGCGGAAACTCTTTGTTTACTACATTTTGCTGTAGCTGCTGCTGGTGATATTGTCGCCAAGCAAAAGTGTCAACTACAATCCAATAAAATATAAAAGAATCGACTCGCTGACGTTTGTTATTTTTCTGCTGAATTCGCCCCGATAGATGTTCAACATTCAGCAAGACCATCTTTCTATCTCTTCCTATGGAGGACAAGTTGACTTAACCCAGTATCTGGCGATAAATCGCAATTACCGATTCACGACAATATTTATGTCTGCTCTGTAACTCTCTGTCTCTATCGGCATGGGCAAGCAACCCGCATCGCAAATATCCATTGAGGCACACACAATGAAATACAGCTATACACAGATTCTATAGAAAGTTGTTTTGTTTTCGTCCAATTGCCCTAAATGCAACTTTGTTTCTTCTGCGAGTTAGATGTGTTACCAGTATAGTACTGGCATGCCGTAGATACTCTTTGGAGTTGGTCTTTGTGTTGCATTGCCAAATGAAAATTTACATGTTTCTACCACCTTTACCTTGGAAATGAAAAGCCCAGCGGTACTGTCGGAATACATTCTGTGTATTGAATAGTGAAAATGCTAATGTATCTCAATGATTGTTTATAAGTGTTTTTGTCTTGCAGTGAGTGCTCTAGCTATACGACTGTTGAAGAGAGAGTATAAGGAGGTCAAACTGAATGACTTATCTAGTGTTACAGATTGACATACAAGTCATTGGATTGCCAATGCTCATTGCAAGTATTTGCGCACATGTATGTTACTCGTAAGTGATGCCACTTGAAAGCGAAAAAAAAAACAACCACGAAATATTCAACCACTTTCCAAAGGAGGACGTTGTGTTGTACTTGAATGGGTTTTTAACGCATGAATAGATGATGGCGATGCTGCTGGTTGTTATAAACATTATTGAGTCTTAGAATTGGTCATACAAAAAGATAGATTATGTAATCCAAATTGGGAAGGTGCGATGAAACGTTGTCTTCCTATTTGACCGAGTTTAATTAAAGGTAGCAAATTTACTGGCTCTAAGACATTTCTTGATATCGATGGGTGCAGCTGCTGCAAAATAGGTTTCTTACGAGGACACTTTCAGTAAGTACATCCTTTCATTACTCACATAAAAGGCGAACGTATAGACATAAACAGGAACAATTAATACGAATATATCGATGAACAGAATGATTCAACTTGAGAAGTTAAAAAGTTGTACATTCATACGTATTTATTTTTTTTTTTAATGATCTGTGCCAAATCAATATGTTGACAAAAAGAATGGTGTTGGAGCACTCCAGTAGTTTGCTTTTTAAGCGTGAATAAGGAAGCAGAGTCGATTGGCCTCAATCAAACGCCTTAGATAAAAAGATTCGACTATTTTCGGGCAGAACTGGCATTGCCAAATAACCCGGCAAACTTTTTTTTATTACTGCCTGTTTCTAATTACAGAGCACTATTTACAAAACAAACTCCAAATGTCAGCTGAATACCGTTTGCATTGTCTTATAGATGTGGTGTTTTTAAAATTGGATTGGCATAGATAGGCGTGATCGTCTACTAATTGGGCGTGACATTTATCATCTATCAGATTTTGTTTGCCGCCTTTAAGAACAAAACTTTAATGCTCTTGACATCAATCGACCCATAATCACTATTAAAAAAAATCTCTTAAATTTTTAAACAGCCGATTGAGGACGTCCCAAATCACAAGACTTTCGATTTCTCCGACCATATCACAAGTGATCATGGTCAGTCGTATCTTAATAATACCCAATCCCTGTTATTACTTGCTATATTTCAATGCCCTGTCTTAGAAGTTACGAGTTTTTTTTTCGTTGTTTATCCCACGTTACTCTTTCTAAAAAATGCACAAACATATTTATAACGCTTTCTCCGATCGACTATTCTTCCACAAATTTTAAGTTATAAAATTGGAATTTTATTACGAAAGTTTCTGTGGAAATATTAGAAAATCAATTTTAGTTTTATATTACGCCATAAGAAAAATTAATAAAACGTGTTATTCAATATAATTCGAGAATTTTTACTGCATTCCGTTTATAGAAAGAAATTTGTTTTGCTTAAATAATACTTATGCAAATGATGGCGATGATGAAATCAGACAATCACGTGAAATGACAGAGGTTGTCAATTTTTCTTAATGACTTTTGACAGGATTCCAAGTTGGATACAACTTTGACACGAGTCAAAAGTTTAAACGGAACGATCGTGGATAGCAGAAATTTCATCGTTCAAAATGTTCTAACGATCTTCTATATGAACGATCGAACTACGTACACATTATGATGATTGAATTGGAAAAAATTTCCTCTGTAGGACCAATTAATTGAACTACGTTGAAGTTTTAAATAAACCTACGATCAGTAGTGAGCGTCGCATTAAAGTTAATCACACTAAGGACTTGATTGTCATAGCTTGTACGCTCTCTGTGTGAGTCGCTATCAAAATGTTCTATACGATGACCTGATAAACCTCATCGCCCGTCATTAGTTTATAGACTTTTTAAAGAATATTGCAAAATGCAAAAGTTCATTCAACACACTCAGTGAGCCTCCGATTAGTAGTTTATTTATGGTTCACATCATCCGCACCTACTCGAGTGCACACTCGCAAATCGTACGTTCATTTAAATCACATTTCACTGCATGCAGTGCACAAACCTTAGCCTCCAAACTTATTATAGGGTGAATTTGTGTGCTTATACACATTTTCAGCAAATTAGCGATTACGCTCGTCGCTGGCCTAGACACATTTTTTTTACTCGTTTTTAGTTCAAGAACTCCATAATTGTTATGAGCGCTACGAGTGTTTTTGAAAAGACGTTATTAATTCCCTTCGCAAAATTGTATCGAACAAAGCTCATTATCTTTTCACACACTTACAGCAGTCACGGGCGTACAAAACTGATGGTCCTTCGTAGATATTATAACTACTCAGTTATCAAGATCGAATGCATTTTCATTTTCAAAAGTCTCCTGATTCGAAGTCAATGCTCGTTTTTATTACCTCCCATATGGAAGACCACCTCCCACCATCGTCAAGATCAACAGAAATATATTATGCCTACCCGCTGGTACTGCTCGCAAAAGTCATTAGCATCTCTCGGACGTGTGGAAAACCAATACTTTTAATGAAAAGATACTTTTTTTCAATTTTCGATTTAATTTTTTGCATTCAACTTTGCTGCCATGGACGGGCACGCATAAAGGTCGCCATCGTTGCATTGAATGAATGAAATTATAAAACTTTCACGATATACATCGCGAAACGTGAAAATTGAATACAAAAAAAATATATATTAGCGACGCCACCATTTTCGGTTCGTTATCGGTTAATCGCCCATCGAACTGACTATTACACGTCGGCAACTAAGTTATTAAAAAAAAACCCACGAATTGTAATCTAAATGTTATGTTTTCATTTATCATCAGCTTGTGTGTGTGCGTGTATTCAGTCCTTCTTGCGTGCCTTGGATATATATATATCC
This sequence comes from Cheilosia impressa, assembly GCA_948293265.1. NCBI lineage: Eukaryota > Metazoa > Arthropoda > Insecta > Diptera > Syrphidae > Cheilosia > Cheilosia impressa. The sequence goes on along the minus strand of OX411883.1, from coordinate 20,286,867 downwards.
CCAGCAGAAGGTATACTATGTTTATAAAACCCGATACGCTTCGTTAGATCTGCGTGTTTGGCGAATTTTATTTTACTTCCCAAATGTATCTCGATCTTCTTAAAATGCGATATAGCCTGACAGAGAGCGGATAAATTTAAGGAAGAAATATACGCACACGAGCCCCGACATAAGTGCTAATAAACTTTACCCAAACAGATGAGATATGGCCAAAGGAAATCGTATCTTTTTCGCGCTGAGTTGGATACGCCTTAAAGCCAGCGGTGGACTTTGACTTTGCGGGAAAGGAAATCTGGATATACGAGAAGAAGATGAGGAAATGTTGTAAGAGGTGCAACAAATTTGTGTTTTTTCTTCCTCTTCTTCGAGTAAATATGAGGATGGGGAACATAAAACTGCCAGACAGATGTTGACATTGACATTGACCTGGGTTACAGCAGTAAGAAGTGATATTTGTGGATGCGGCTTTAAATAAAGTTGAGACGAGTGCGACATTGGGATGAGCATAAAACGCGGAAATTGTTGTGGGAAGAAGTGAAATAAGTTCTCCAAGCGGGCCAGTTAACCTGAGACATCATATTGAGTGGCTTCCAGTTCCTTAAAAGTCCAATATATACCTCAGAAATCGGGGTCTACGATTCTCTGCTGAATTTTCCTAAAAGTAGTAAAGGACTTGTAGCTTTGTGTTAAGGTATTGTGCTACACCACAAGAAGTTAACTTTTTCTTGCTTTTTAATAAAAGCAACCCCTTTCGTTCTAGAGATCTACTTTGAAGAAATGTTAAGGTCCACAAGTGCGCCTCGATTTTTTATTTAAGTGTAGGAAATCTCAGCATTGAAGTTGTAGCTTTGTGTCACAGAATAATGATGCAGTAGCAAAAACTCACAGCTACAATTGCATATATCTGAAGAGCTAATACCTTATCGTACAAAGGAGCGTAGAAACCTATAGATCCTTAAGCTACTATCCAACGTTTTATTAAGCTTTACATTAAACTTGTAGCTTTGTGTCACAAAGTTATGCTACATTTGTGGAAATTTACGTTTGCAGCAAGTACTGGGAAAAAATATCTGCGAAGATCACCTCTTTCCGGAGTTTTCATAGCTCAGAAGCCAATATATCTATAACTATAGGACTGTCGAACATTTGATTAAGTTGCCATGAGTAGATAGGTGATGTCTAACTTTGAATGGTGAACGGGATATTCTTCGAAATATTTGTCTGTTTTCCCCGGAGTTTAAATTATAATCCCCCTCATTAAAGTGGTCCCAACAAAGCTACAAACATCGATCCAAGACGGCTGCAAACCTGACTTAATATCATTTAAAGATCGCTGCCTACTTACATTTTCCTGATCGAAATACGATCGTTGCTCGAACGCATCGCACATTTTATTTGTGGATTTTCTCTAAAAAGTACAAGCATAAAAACCAGCGTCACAGTTGATAACTATGGACATTAAAACAAATTCGTCCATCACTGATCAGAACACGATCGTTTCTCCTCTACTATGGCAACACTTACATTTTTGTTTGTGTGAATATCTCCTCTTACCTTTGCATTTCTACATTTCGTCTCAGAAGTCGCATACCCCTTGTAAAATGGCAACCGCAACAAAGTATTGACAGCAAACTCCAAGCTCTATGCATCTGCAAAAGGAAACACACACCATCTCCCCATCAGACAGATAAGTTACTTAAAGTCGACAACAAAAAGAGGTTAAGTGGCGACATCCTTTTGCTTCCTATACGACACATGGCCAATAGGATTTTTTTTTTCTGTTTTTATACGTCTTTTCTTTTGCCCCATTCAACTGACGACGGTCTTCCAATCAAAAGAATTGCATTCCCGTATGTGCGTATCTATAACTAGCGCTCTGCATCTTAAGAATTGACACAACATGTTAATGTCAAACTTCATACAGAAACTGCGCACGTCAACAAGACCTAGACCTCGCCATTTCCAATGATGCGCGTCTCTGACACTTTACTGTACACACTACCGCTTTCGTTTCGTTTTCCTGTCAACTCTATATAGTGGTTCTCTCGCCATTGTGTGTATAGATAGTCTGTCTGACAGGAGAACAAATAATCGTTGACCAACAAACTGAAGATTTATGTTGACGGCGCACGCGCGCATGCGCTTTTGATGTTATATCTCCATTTCGAAAGAAGGCCACTTTACATCCGTCTCATCGGGTGTTGAGGTGGCCATTGATTTCCTTTGCTGGATTTGTATTTTTGCGATTGACATTGTCGTCTCAGAGCTTGGCGATCTGTCTAGTTTAACGCCCGCACTCTCTTGCAAAAAAGAGCCCACGCCTTACAGATTTTCACTTTGAAATTGGCCAGTTGTCAATGGACAACCATTTGGATATGCATATTATGCAAATGGCGGCGTGCAGTTGTTCGGCTTTATTCGAGTCCATTATTTCGATGGTCGGCGACGCGTTTGGAACGTTGTCACATTTACTGGTACCACGTGTGAATGAAATGAATTCCGAATCATTTAGCCTAGTTTAAGATAACCACCAGCCAGTGTAAGTACAACTGCAAGGAGACAAGACTAAATGTCACAGCCGAGACGCACAACACAGCGGGTGTGTTAAAAGTAAGAGCAACGCAATACAATTACAAGTGTGGCGTATTATGCAATCCCTACCTTTCTACCGACCAGCTTGTAAACCGCTCAAGAGAAGAAGTCTTTAAGACCGAATTTTCTCGTTGTTGAAGGTTTAACATGTGCAAAACAAAAAGTACTGCGTATGTACGTGAGTTTGACGGCTCGACTGTCAGCTGGCCTGTCACTTTGGATCACACAGTTTTGTAATTGCTCCGGGCGGCGCGCGCGTTAAACTGTTGCCATTTGATGCACGAGTACGCGCACTTATCTGTTAGTGCGAGTGTTCGTGTTTCTGTGTCTGGGCCAATTATATAATCCTCTTGGGCCAATGTTTCATTATTCTGGGTTTTTTTTTCGTCGTTTTTCGCATGTGTTGTGTTTGATCAGTTGTTTGTTGATGTTTGCCGATTGTATGAAGTTTTTGAAAAGTGATCCGCTCAATTTGTATTTGAGAATTGAAATTGGTAAAATATCTAACGTGTCGTGTGGGTGTGTTAAAAAAATGCAATTATGTCAAAGGAGTACAGCTTTTGAGTGGAGATCCACTCAGCTTTGTTTGTGAAAGTTTTCGCACAAATTGACAGTTTGGTGTATTAATTAACTTTGGGCTCGTGCTCAGGAAACAAGCCGCCGTCGTCGCCGCTCTCAAGTGGTAGCGGAGAAATGTTTTGCCTCAAGTGATGCGATTGTGATAATGATGATGACATGTAGCACTTAACTTCTGGTTTTGATTTTATTTCCTTTGTAACTTTTAGAAAAAAATAAAAACAAATAACACGGATGTGACTGAACAAGTAGAAAAACAAAAATTCGTTCGAAGAGTTCATTGGTGTTCAAAGGTGTTAAGTGCCAAAAGGGTCAAGTGACATTTATCTCAGTTGTTGGTCCTTTAAATGTGTGCGGCCAAGCCTTTTGCATGAGGCGGATAACACTTGAGAGGGAGAAAATGCCCAAGTGGAAACGAGGGTCGACACAGTTTTTAGGGACGCACATTGGGGAGTGTCAAGTGAGAATTGAGTAATGAATACAAATGGCATGTAGGACGCGCAACCCTTTTTTAAGAGAAAGTCAGTAGTTGGGCGCGGTGAATTCGGAAAGGGCAATTGACTTCAAATATTTGAATAAACCTTACAACAGGTTATTCAATAGAGGTGTGGATAGAAATCAAGTCGACAATTGTTTATGAAAAATTTCTTTTAAAAGTTCGTTTGCAGTTTTACTGATATTTTGCAAATGGTCGGGAAATAATAACAGCACCATGGACGTGCGTCTCAAGAAGAAAGCTTTCACAAAGAAAGATCTCCATTTATGGACCTAGCAACTAAGTGATAAAGTTACAAGTTTAGAAGCAGCTTCTTAGTTGGAAACAGCATGGAGTTTAGTTTAGTTTTCCCATATTGCCATAAGCCGAGAGTTGAACAATAGTCACCCAGAAAATAAATTATTTCGGTCGTTAAGCCCTCGAAAATCATATCATCCCAACGATCATGATAACGCATAATAAACCCCAGGCCATTCTTCTCTTATAATCTATCTTTCCATTACAAAGACCATTTGATTCTTTCGACTTTGTTCAACCAAAGTACAGTGTAGTACGATAATTTTATAGATGTCCATCGACCGCTTATACATACTCTGAAAGCCGTTCAATAAATAATTCAAATTTTCCTAAACCCCGAAGCCCGACTGTGTTCGTGCTTTTTAAATTGCCCCCACTCTTCGGGGACAACTAACAAAAAACCAATAACTTTATTTCCGCAGTACTAAAATGCAAGTCCGTAAGTTAATTGTTACTGAACGAAATTTTCGGAGGTTACTTAAACACCAATCGAGGTTGCTCAAATAAAACAGGCATAATTTTTTTGAATGACCCCCAAAAAGGGGTCAGTAGATATTCTTGCAAAATAATCTAGCAAACATCCCCAGTTTTTTAAATAATAAAAACGAATGTTTTATTTTAGCAACCCTTTGACGTCGCCTTCAATCAAAATTACTTGGCCCTCACTTTGTCTGATTATTCCGCAAATCCATCTACTGACCCCTCTTTGGGGGTCGTTTAAAAAAAATCTCCCAAGTATTCAAATATTAAAACTATATTATTTCAGAATTGAATATAAAGTCCGCAGTTGTAAAATTCGCGTCTTTAATTTTTTTAGGAAACAATATGAATTAGCCCGACTTTTTTAAGGGAGCAACTTTGAGACAGATATCTGCTTGGAGCGCATTTTCTACTTGTATTATTTTTTGTACCATCCGTCGTTGATGGTCCAACTGCTTAAAAATAAAACTCGCCGAAAAGAATGCTTGTAAGAAGCTGGGCATAAAGTCCCATAAGATCTGAAGGTTTTGTATTCGTGTTTGAACACTCGAGTGAAGGAACAACCCATTTACCCTATTCAAAGACAAATTTTATAGTTGCCAAACTTATGATTAAAATCGGGATTTATGTACATATCTGATGGGGGTTTGTTTTCACCGATCTGGGTAAAAACCAACTCTATACAACCTTTTCATGTTGATCTTAAAGCCATACAACTCATCTGCGGGACAACTGAACCACGCGCCCACCTTTCTTGATTTTAATCTCTTTTTTACGCGTATTTAAAGGCGATTTTGGCGTCCTCTAAATTTAGTCAATTGGGATAAAATTCGTCTCAACACACCCATTAAAATACATCTTATTTCAATACAACTTATCTTCGAGACAACTGAACTACAGTCCTAGCCATCGGAAATCTTTTGTATGAAGCTTTTTAAGTTATTATAAGGTTGTGGCATTTTTCGTCGTGAAAAACTGAAAAATGTTAAAAAGCCCAAAAATATGAAATCTCACCACAAGAAAAAAAGTTTATCAATTTTTTATAAAAAAATGTTGGGGCAATTTTTCATTTTCATTTTAGTGCCATTTTTGAACTTCACCCACGAGAATGAAATGTCCATGGATGTGAATAAAATGTACAGGAAAAGCTGTCATGCATTTAGCAGTGTTTTTATAAAGATTAATGAACGATTAGTAGAGTTTATATATCTCGGTGACGAAGGGCAGGGCTTCGAGATGGCCATGGATGAGTTGTCCCTGAGTAAAATATTGCCACACCTCCTCCTACTCAGTACCTATATACATTATATTGTTTCGCCCACGCCCCAGAGGGCAGACATCAGTCAAATCACTTGACAAATTTGAATCAGAAGCGCTGACTTATCGACTCAATCTTGAGTTTTGCAGAAATTTTTCCGTTCCAACTGGGTAGAGATTAAGCCCACCCAACTGCATGATTCATCTGTGTAACTTCACAACTGGCAACAACTGCGCAGCTTCTCTACCTTTCACAAAAAAAAATGTCAACAAGCTGCCGTACGAAAAAAAAAAACAGACACTTATGTACACACACTTAACCTTTTGCCTGGCAAATGATTCAGTTGGGTTTGACGTCCCTAGATGTCGTTGTACCTACATCAAGCCGGGTAATTAATATTAAATTATTTTCCACTTCTATGCCCCGTGTCACATCGTATCCATGTTTGGATTTCTGTAGATTTTTTTTTGCTTGTTCCTGTCATAACAACCTGCCAGGCTGTCGGCTCTTTTTTTACTTTTACTTTCAGTGACCTTTCTTCGATAAGAAACACCGCTGTTTTGCTTGTGCCATTCTTTTATTATATCACCGTAGAATGCATTCTGAAAACAAAATGGAAACTTCCGCAAAATCAAAAATGGTGTACCTACTAAGCAAAAGTTTACAACTTTCGCGATGCAACTGTTTCTGCAAGTAAATGTGCGAAATCGTAAAAATCCATCTTCATCTTCAGCACGCACTGACAATGACACATCATGTGCAATGCGTTGCGCAGTGATTGGTGAAAATTTATGGGATGTGCGACCGCACTTGTCGCGCATAAAACAAGTGTTGAAATATGTCACATCGCAGATACGCTCGTAGATAGATTTTCGCTTTAAAAGCACCATATACACGGCTAGGAGGTGGAATTTCATCGTGTGACAATTCATCCGTATCGTACATAGGCACCAAACCAACCTATGTACGCGTATGAATGAAAACTAATGAATGGAAATATCTGTGACAGTGAAAGAAAGATAAATAGATACGAAGCAAATAAATATAAATAAACAATACAACCAACACTGCGACGCGAATATGTGTGTTTGACTTCGCTTAATGGAGCTGTATTCCAGTAATCGAGTTACATTCGAACGTGTATCGAAATATTACAGCAATTGCATATAATTTGCTGGAAAATTAACGATTCGAACGAATCACCATCGCGACGTTGCCGATTGGAATTATTGCGAACGTTTAGCCAAAGACTATTTGAACTTTTATTTGGTTGCGGGTTTGTTTTCTGTTTCCATTTTGTGGATAATTTGCTCTTTCACTATTCCCCAGTGTGCATTTTACGAGCTCTTTGTAATGAAAGCAGAAAAAAAATGATTATTGGTATACGGGTATGCTGCGGTACGGCTACCTCCCTTGTACGTGCAACATGCAAACTTTGTACATAATGCACAGATAGTTGACTCGGGCCAAATGTCAACCACCTTTTGGCTGTGAATCCGGACGTACCGATTAGTGGTTTTAATGCGATCCAAATTATCAGATATTAAGTTATGTAAAAGACGAGTTTTTTCGTCGATTAATAAATGTACGACCATCATGATGATGATGATGATGATTTCTTGTCGGTGTGCTGTCGACATTGGGGTTATCGTTCGGGGTTCGTTGGAGCCAAAATTGGAATAAACTCGGGTTTTATAAGTAAAACTGGGTTAAAGATGGATGATTGGATACGAGTGTTCATGTTATTTGTAACACAACCTCTGTTTAATGTACTTAATTCTTTAAGTCGGTCGACAACAACTCAATTTGTTCTTGCTTTCAAAATGGACAAATGGCTTTTCACGTGGCTGACGACGTATGGAACACTGCCTCAACCAAAAAGCCCTTATTAACCAACTGAGATATGTAAAAAATTTGTAACAGAAGCGCCATTGTTTAAACTTATTTTTTTTTATTTAAGAAAGATGCTAAGAAGGAATGGCTTAAAAATTCAACTTCTTTTCATGAGTGAAACTGGGCTAAATTTTAGACAATTTAACTCATTAGTTCATTTAGTTGAGTTAGGTCATCGTCATCACAGCCTTCATTAGAGGATTATCACCGCCCCGTGCTAATAACAAAGTTTAGTCTCGATTTTAAATTTACTGCGAAATTTGTATGGAAAATAAAGCAACTGGGAACGGAACTCCTCAAATTTAGAGCCGAAACTAAAAATGATTATTGATATGGCCCATTAAAAATAGAATCGGCATAGTCACATAGAATTTAATAAGTTCAGTTTGAAACGAGTATTTACCAATCACTTTACTTTAGGAATTCGCTACTCTCAAAATATATTTGCATTTTGTATAAAAGCCTCAGGAAATAAAGCTTTATGATTAATATTGGTAAAACCCTTAAGTGAAACTCTGATCGTTTTATTTCTCGTCGTCGTCTATATTTAAATTAACTCGCCTCCGTTTATCTACCTAGCAAACGCATTAATCCGAACGAACATTTTGGCGCCCAACGTGGGGCCAAACGTACAAGTTCAGAATAGTGGCCGCTGGCCATACCTACATTTATCATCATCATTTTCAATATCCACTGACTCTAAACCACTTGAACGGACGGATTGAGATGTCGGACTTTATCCAACAATTTTGTTCTGGGTTTGACATTGCAAGTTTTAAAAATCAAGCTTGGGACATGCGCTTAACTCGATCAAACCACCGAACCATGGGCCAAAACACAGAATTTCGTTAATCGATCTAAGAGCATGGTTCATGTGCAAGTAATATTATTTATATTGGTGACCTATTGAACCAATAATCTAACTGAACTAAATAAACTGCTAAAAAGAACTCTTCACTTAAGATCGCATTTTTTTAACTTTTCTCATTTGTAAAATTTGTAAAGGTTTTTCAAAACACTTATCAAAAGGTGACGCTATTATTTCTAAGTAAGGTTTTGGGCAAGATCTCGACCACGTTACAGAAGACTGAGTAAGTTTTTGAACAAGATTTCCTCGCGCGGCCCATTATAGAAAACTTTTAAATCTCACGTGGCGTCCTAATCCGTCAATTTGTCTACCTTCGAATTGTGTAAATGTCGTTGGGCGGCCAAATTTTGAAGCAGTATTGAGTGCCATCTACATCACTAAGGGAATGAAGTTCGACTACCTTGGTGATATACTTTTGACTTGCATTAGCACTTTCATACTTCGTTCAGACTGAAGTGGAGTAGTTACATTAGAAATAAATTTTTTCATTTGGGTCTTATCAAATTATATACCTATAAACCTGGCTCTTGAAAATATTTATCAGAATTGGAAGTCATCTATGAACGTTAAACAAATTTGCGGTACTTAAGTGAGTTTGCTATGAACTTTTCCCAGCCTCTGCAAACTTGTTTAAATGAATACCCTTTTATACGAATCAGCCCGCTCTGTTGCTTATTTACTGAATGTAGATAGCACTACAATTTTGGGCTGACCTGAGCTTCAATTACCATGCCTTCCAAGCCATCTTTGAGCTTCCTTTAGTAGCGAAATGTCGACTGAAGTCTTCACGTTGTCCACGATGTCCATCTGAAGTGAAATTACAAATCCGTTTGACCTCGTTGCGACCCTCAAATAGAGAAAAAGAAACATCTTACGACTATCGTTTCGAACCCATTATCCTAGTTTTTACACAAAGGTTTCGAGGCTCTTAGCTTTAAGTTAAAAAAAAATCTTTAAAACTGAGTAAAAAATATCAAAGTTCTTCGAGACCTAAATTTGAAGTTGTTTGAAGAACTGCTCTGCATTGCCATTTGTGGTTCGTATAGGTACCCTGCCTTGCAAACTTCGGATCATTGTGGAAGCACAAAAACCGTGAAGAGGCTCAAAATAAACTTTGAGAAATGATCTTGAGAAACATAAAAGATTTCGATTCGACTTTTTGAAAGCGGCAGCCATTTTCCATTTTCCTTTCGACCCTAACACTCGGATAGAAATGGGAGATTCATATCTTATTAATCCATCTGACACTTTTCGGTCAAAGCTGAATTAGGATTTGGAACTTTTCTAACCTTTTGAGTCGTATATTCCCTGGGGAATTCATTTCATCAGTCTTTCCTTGACTACCTAACGAGTCCGTCATTTTTGGATTTAAAGTGGCCTACGCGGTGACTGCACTAACCTTCGTAACAAGTTTGAAAGTACCAGCTTTATTAGTTTTAGCTCCATTTTGTAACAAACATGCAAACCAAAATTCAATCAATCCAGTTGAAGAATCAAGCAAAAAAAAAGTCCGAAAGTTCACCGCCTCCCAGTTGAACTTCCAAAATTAACGAAATATTCCAATCTTACCTTTCAGAAACGAGACAAAGCAAAATCTTGCCATACAAGTAGCAACACGCAAGTCTAACTGAAACGTTTGCCATATAAATGTCCTCAAGGCGCTGAGAGAAAATCAAACGCCTTCAAAATGACGACAATGCCCGTAGTTTGGTGTACAGACCCAAACTCAGTTAACAACAAGCCGACAGCATTTGCCTTGCACGGCATCCAACTGCAAGGCAATGTAACAGAGAAGCAAGTGCTGGCTCTGCGGGAGCTGGTGAATGCCGCCGCTGAGGGTCGCCTCATCCTGCCCTCCGATGGAACATTCGTCCTGCTCGACAGTGGCATCAGCATTGAAAGTTCCATTGTGAAAACCGCCACGAACAGTGCCAAAGCAGAAACCGAAAGCAATGACAAAGAGAACATTGCCACGACCGTACAGTTGCAGAAGCCTGCATCACCACAAAGACCAAATAAGAACACATACATCCTCATGCCAGTGACAGCGAGCAACAGCAATGTTGAGCAATCAGTGCCCACAAAGGTGTCGAAGCCTCCCGATGGGTATCTCGAACCAAAGTACTCGACTGATGACTGTGGTGGCACGGCGCTACATTCAGATGATATACTCTACGAGTTCCTATGCTGTGCCAAGTGTATGAATGACACCTACTCCAAGTGTCCAGCGTCCTCCAACGCATCCGCGAACAAAATAAACTCCCTGATCCTGCAGAGGTATTTGAAGACTTGCAGCCGATCGTGCAGTCGGCTGATGGCAAAGGGAGATCAGGAGCTCGATCCGATCTACACGATCGCCAACAAGTATTCGAAGCAACGTCATAGGCGCCATTTCAATATCGCCATAGCACGTAACCGTCAGAAATTGATCAAGCATTTGCATCCGAAATTTCCTATTCACAGCGGTAGGGCCTTTCATCATCAGCACAGTAGCAGCAGTGGAAGTAGTGGCAGCACGCTGACAATGGACTTCCCCATTTACGCAACTGTCAACAAGCAGTGTAAGAAAAGCGATCAGCAACACAACCTGCAAACGATCGCCGAAATCGCATGCCAAAGCTGCAACCAAAGCTGTGCGGATAAGATCTTCATAGTTGGCGAGGACGGGCCGATCATGAACGAAAGCATCAGCAGCAACGACGACGGGGAACTAATCTGTGATAACGATGAGACTGTCAATATAATTAGTGTACAACCGGACTTGATCATATTCGACGACGATAATGATGATCACGCGGTGCCAGTGCCGATAGCGATCAGTGAGGAGCACATCCTCTCGGAGAGCATCAATCGGCTGGTGACTATCGATGAAGAAGAAAATCCCACGAAAAGCAACTTCCCGCGCAGCAACGGTTCTAGCCGTAAGACGAGCTTCGATTCAACCTGCACGATCAGTTCCATGGATTCGGGATTCATCGAGATGCAAAACCGCATGGATCAGCAGCAGCAGCAGCAGCAACAACACCCTCCTGTGTCTAGTATCACGTTTGACAACCCAACCAGTGCGGACTCGTCGCATGCGACAGAGAACCACGACGACAAGTGTGAGAAGATCGCCCGACTAAACTACAAAGAGTGCCTGACACAGTCCCGAAACCGCCGGAAGTCCTACGAGGAGTTCAAGGCTATTTTCTCGGCATCACAGGGCACAGCGCCCACGGTGACGGGAAATGAGACCGAAAAGACGGAAAAGCCGATCTCGCGCCGACGATCGTACCAGGAATTCCGATCGATGTTCGCCGTCGATACAACTGCAACCGGTGCAGGATCATCCCTCTCGAAGAACCATCAACTGGAGTCGATTCTGGAGCAAAGCAAATCCCCGATCGCCACAAACTCCAGTTCCGACAAAGAAAACGATCACGATGTGCCAGCATCACCATCCACATCCGTTGGGGAAAAGAGAAATGCGAAAATCTCCAAGGAAACCGAGACCACAATTCTGCGCAAGAATTCCGATTTTCTTTCAAAGATTCTCGATCACAATTTGATATCAAACGACAAAGAGAAGGCACGCATTCGTCGGAAGTCGTATGAGGAATTCAAGAAGCTCGTCAGGGAATGTGAGAACTTTGATGCGACCGGCACAACTGCACAGGCCGCCACCACCGCCGCCGCCAACATTGCAGCAGCTTCCCCGTTCAAAAGGCAAAATTCCCGCCATAGAAAAACCGCATCGTTCCTGATGCGAAGAAACTCATCGAAGGAAATCGAACGCACCACAGATGCGCAACACCTCAAGGCGATCATCTCGAAGATGGACACTGATGCCGAGTCCGCGACTGGAGGCAAACTCTCCAAGTCCGAGTCGTACAAGAGAAATTTTAAGATCTACGACAAACTGGTCTACGGAACGATCTACGACATCATCCAGCGAAAGAATGACATCTACAACTTGACGTATCAAAAATACGACAAGTACATGACCTATGGTACGATCTACGAGATCCTACACCGCAAGACGTCCCAGTCGGACCTGTTCGAGCGCAAGAGTCTAACTGCGATATCGGAGAATGGTGCGCAGAAGAAGAAGGTGTCGGCGGGAATGATCTACGACATCATTCAGATGCACCAGAAGCATCAGCAGGAGGATGAGCTCGATGCCCAGACGACGGCAGAGCCAATTGCAGCCGGCCCAAGTGTCAAGCGGTATGGCACGATCTACGACATCGTCCGAGAGGCCGAGGCAGCCGACAAGCCAGTAAAACCGAACCAGAAACTGCTGAGAAATAGGTTTTCGGTGAGCAAGATCGACGAGTCCAATGACACTTCGGTGACAGCGGCTGACAGCTCTGTGGCGCTTGATGCGGCTGTGCCGCCAAATGACTACTCCGAGCCAAAATCGGTAAAGGCGAAGAAGCCAACAAAGATGAGGAGGTTCTCAAATATTCTTGCCTACAAGTCGTCGTCTCCGTTGGCGTCGATCGCTGCCACCAAGAACGACGCAGTCGTGGAAGAGCCACCCGAAGCCGAGGCCGTCGAGGTCAAGACTGATTTGTTGCCCAGTGTAAACATTCTGCCGCTCGACAGTGACGAACTGTATTCCCGCATCAATAAGGACCGATTCGAGCACACAAGACGAGGACAGATCTTCAAATCCAACTCGCTGGACGCCATCTCTACGTCGGTGACCCTCTCGCCGCCGGGCTCGCCCGCAACGCACAACAAAAACCAGTTGAAGGTGGTACGCCCGCCGCAGAAGAAATTATCGAAAAAGCTGTCCATCGATAACAGTGAAATAAGTCCAATTCATCGGCGACACTATCACCAGCAGCTGAAGCAGCACTACTGTTGCAAGGGGCACGTGCAGTGCCTGCTAAACGATAAACTCTGCGGTGACCCGCAGTTGTCAGTTGACAGCGGCAACGGTACAATGACAGTGAGTGCCAACATTTTGCCACCAACAAAGCAGCAGCAATTTGAAAGCGACTGCGATTGTTCCGTTGTCAAGACGTCAAATTCACTGACAGTACTACCGTCGTCATCATCTGCCACCGTCGTCAACCAGCAACAGATGTTGGGCAACAGCATACCATCAGCAGCACAGCAGCAGCAGCAACAGCCATTCGTATTCAGTGTACATCACCACCATCATCATCATCACAACAATTGTATTGGTAGCAATTGTAACTGTATGACAGTCAGCAATGGTGGCAGCAACAGTAACGTTATGTTAATCGATAACTCCAAGTCATCGGATAAGAAATACAAACAAAGCTCATTTTTGGCCAACGATTCGGCAGCGGTAGCTGGCGGTGGTAATCCTGGGACAGGATCAGTCCCAGCACCACCATGCACGTGTCAATGTACGACGACTGCTATCAATGGTGCCGCGACTACCGCTACCAAAACAACGAAAAAAGGCAAATCGCGAAGACTTTCGGAATTCACGCGAGGTGAATTCTTAAATGAAAAATCGTAAGTGAATCTTTTTTCTTCATCCTACAGCTATATGCAATCTAAGAGAAGTATAGATGTGTGTGAAGGCTTAGAAAATGAATAATAGATGAGGAGGAGGAGGAGAAGGTAGTGTTGTTGCGCCGCCGCACACGATCGTATGCGTACAATGATCTTGTTACCAAAGCAAATGGAATGTGATCGATGATGGTTTTTTTTATTATATTTTTTATTTCAATTTTGCGCATTGGCCTTCTTTGCCATATTTTTGGCTCATCCTTTGTGGTGCGGTCAGAAGCGACGAATGAAGAGAATTTTGTTTGCAAAGAGGAATACATTTTTGTCTGTAAAGGGCTTTTGCATGATGGGAATTCAAATGACATGGTTGCATGTTATCGGTAAGAGGATTACCAACGTATGTTTGATTGATGAGGGATAAGTCTTTACAATTGTTTCAGTGATCAGTGATTTTCCTCCGTTAATATAGAGAGACATACGAGTATATCGATGCATTTAAGGCAGGTCAAACTGGTTGTTTTGCGTCTTGTTCCAGTGATTTAAAGCCATTTTAATCTTGTTTTGTATCAGCGCCATCTTGCAGTCACTAATGGAATTCATTTTTAATTTTTTTTTTTTGCAACGAATTTTCATTAATAGATATGCATAGCTGTAGGAGCTTGTAAAACTAAGTTTTTGTTTCTATGGAAACTAATAAGTTGCCTTTCGATCAATAGAGTAGGTCAGTTTTAGGGCGTCACGGGTAGGATTACCTAGTCCATGCGACATCAAGTTAAAATTGATCCATTCTGATTACCATTGGGCTAAAAATTATGTCCCTTACCCATTTAAATCCCATTTGGAAATAATGCAGTAAATTGCTTAAATTCGAGCTATAAGAGCGCCATCTTGCTGTGAGCAATCGCACGCGATTTTGTTGTCCTACAGATTTCTTTAACAAAAACCGTCAATGTAGGAACTTTTCTACACTTTATAGTTACTTGGAGAACTCTCGCATAGTAAAATTCGACTTTTTTAAACCATTGCACATATTTTAAATATTTTGTTATTGTGTTGGACTGTTAAGCGAGTGGTCTCAGGTTTGAATCCCAAATTCCAGGTGAAGTTTTTTTTCGCTGCGCAACCTTTCGCGAACGTCTAACAAACTTCCGAGAGTATAATTGTCATAAAGGAGCCGTTTGGACTCGGCATAAAATTGAAGATCCCTTCCATTCGTCCCGAAAATGAAAAACCCACACAAATCGAATTGTTGTGAGAAGATAGGCCTAGGGTCCCTACGGACCTGTTGCGCCAATTATTTATTTTTTTATTTTAGGATAAATGCCATCAAATGCTCCAGAAAAATCGCTTTCGTTTCACAATTCATTTGTTTAGATTGGTTGAGTTCGAAAAAGAGTAACATGAAGTTACAGAAATAAGATAAGTAGACTGGATCTTTCCATAATAATGTACACCTTTCCCTCTCATTCTGTAATAGCGCCATCTTGCAGTGAGGGATGTATTTATCTCCTTTTTCCCATTAGTTTTTGTGTAGGTACCTACGAAGTCCGAGAGTTATTGACGATTTTGTTGTATTCCTTTACAGCGCCATCTGGCAGTGACTTACCACATTACCCACATTTTTCTATGAACTCTGCGCTCTATCGAAATAAATCTATTTTAAGGATTTTCTTATAAAGGGTGATTTTTTAAGAGGTTTAGAACTTTTTAAAAAAAAAAACACAAAAAATTCGAAAAAATGAATGAAATATTTATTTGAATCGATAGTTTGAACCTTGCAATTTAATGTTTAAGGATAATTTCATGCAAATGTTGACCGCGGCTGCGTCTCAGGTAGCCCATCCGCTGAGTCCAATTTTGGCATACTCTTTCACACATATCGGCCGGTATCTCACGAATGAATGCATGGATGTTGGCTTCCAGTGCGTCAATCGAAGCGGGCTTGTCCCTATACACATTAGCCTTGGCATACCCCCACAAAAAATAATCTAATGGTGTCAAATCGCACGATCTAGGCGGCCAATTGACCGGCCCGAATATTCTTCCGAATAGACTGCTCAGAAGGTCGAGAATGCCGATCATAAAATGGAAGCAGCGCGCGATGAACATTTCGAACCGAGCACGAATTTTGATAGTAAAATTCAATAATCTGCAAGCGTTGTTCATTTGTAAGACGATCCATGGTTAAATTGCAAACCAAACTGAAGCTGTTTGACAGTGACACAAGGTACTAAACACACGTCAGCTGTCAAAACCAGTGTTGCCAAAACCCAACCAGCTAAGAAATCACCTTTATATTGAGGACGGTCTTTATTTTTTTCTTTAATTTGTATAATACAGAATACAGAATCACTCCGAATATTTTACGGAACAAAAGCCAATTCTCTTCTGTCGCCAGACAGCGCCATCTTGCAGTGAGCAATCCAAATGTAAACATGTTCATATTGACATAATTGGGCACTGTTTTTATTTGCGACTGTTCAACTTCCAGATAATGAATGCACGCAGTAAGATGACTGTCGCTACGATATGAATCATCTGAGTCTTCTTACGTCAGTCATTGCAATATATTTACCTAGTGTAATCTTGTCCAATGTCCATCCATTTTGAATTAGTAGCTGTTTCGTCCTGTTCGTATTTACAAGACCACTCAGTAATAGTTTACCGCGAAATGGACAAAATCCCCCAATTTGATACTGATCCGAATGAAGTTTAATGCTTTAACCTTAAAACAGATTCCCACCCTCTACGCTCACAAAGTCGCCAGACTAGAATAAGCTGTTTCGCTGGAAGACAAAGTTGTCATGTTCAGTTCATGTCAACATCTTTATTGAACCATAAAACAAAATCAAGTATAAATATTGGCGAATTTCAGCGACCTTGACGAAGTGCTCTCTCATTTTGAATCATTTCGTGTATTTTAGCTTCCGTCAGTAGGTACGAGTATCTTTTGTTCTTTTCAACATTTTATCAGTTGTATATGTATTCCGGGAACAGCAATAACATCTGGCAATAAATCATACCAAGAGCTTATTCTTCTCCCGCCGTATAATATCATAAGATGCATAAATCGCTGTATCTGTAAGTGCGGTAGATAAATACCGTTCTGTATTTAAAAAATAAAACTCGTTTTCCACCTTTCCTTTTTACACATCAAGTCTGACATGGCAGCTTGACATTTCATATCTAAATGCTGGGATTTAATGTCGTCGATCATATCAGGTGATTCTACAGCCCGCATGACTCATCGGGAATAATTTATCAAACAAAGGTTGCCACTGCTCTGGTGCGATACAAAAAAGCAAAGAATTTGCTTAAATGTATCCACCAGCACTCCTACACGCGAATGTCGACGTCAGACATGAGCACACATATTGCAATGTCGACGACATTGAAGTCAGGTATTTTTTTTTTTGTAATCCCCCCTACCAGCTGACAGACAGCAACGGTAGAAAGAAACCCAGCAACTGCCTCCTTAAAGACACAATCTACCGCAGATACAGTGTGAGAGCACAAGTGTAAGAGCTGGCCATTTATTTTTACGTAATATGCCTTCGAATGCAATTATTCGAACAAAAGTGCTCACAAAAAATACAAAAAATAAAAAACAAAAAGGTGTTTCTGCTGCTTTAGAAATCGCCTGCGCTGAGCTTCTATTTTATGATTCCTAAAGTTTTCCGCTGAATGCTAAATAGGTACAGTCGACTGTGTCGGACAGACAACCCTAGTCAAATGCGGTCATGTGGTGTCTATGTTTCGTTCGATGGTAGCAAACACATTAGCTGACACGTGCTCTCTTTTTATCGGTAGTAGCAAGTATACATGTTTGAGGCTTCGTTGCAGTTATACACACAGCGTAGATATTTCATAATGCCGATCATAAGTTGGCTCGAATTGATCTTTATTCTGCGATCGGCGGGAGTCGGTTTTTTTTTTGTACTAGATCTGTCGATCATCGAAGCAGAGATTCATAAGAAGTCGACAAAATTGTGCGACCCTTGACACCGGAGGATCGTGCAGATCGTTATGATCGGAATGTTTTTTTTCGTCCCCCAATCAAAGCCATGAAAGAGGCAATTTTAGGTTTGGTTTTATTGTAGTTGTGAGACAATTTAAATTTGAGACAACGTCTTGAATAATAAAAAGGATCGTGATGTAATAACGAAGGCACGTTGAGTTTGGCAAAATTTTATGACGTCTTTACCGATCGTATGATTGAATGGGTTTTCGTTATAAAGCCACTGTTATGTCGCCGGCGCTGTTGGGTACAATTGTCACGATAACCTCCGCCGAACTTGGTTAGATTGAGAGATGCCTTGCTGACTAAGGTTTTGTTTGATTGAACGGAACCGTACTCATGGTCACAAATGGTTTTTATCGTACGCGGAGATAGCCGGCTCGTGTCGGTCGATCGGCAGTGAAAGGTTTCGATTTTTCTTATACTTTTACTGTGACCAAAAATTACAAAATTGACAGAAAGTAGTTCTGGCTTAGGATGCAGTTTTCTATATGGGGGGTCTGTGTGACTTTCCGCTTCCACCAATGCAGTTGCAATGGCTTCAAATGTAAGGTTGTTAAATTTTTGCAACTCTTTGTTACAAGGAACGTTACAGCCTACAGCAAAGATGTTGAAGTAATTTTATTCAAAGCCCTTTGGTAGACGCTCATTAGGATTGTGCTCGATGTTTACTTTTTTAAAAAAAAGTTCTACAAGCGATGATGGGATCAGAAATGATCTTGTAACACTTGCGGAAATTCTCTTATTTCCAAGTACTTTTCCTATGGAGCTCACAACCCCTTCCTGGATTTTTATTTCAGTTTTCCTCTTCAGGGTACTCATTCCGTAACTTTTCAAGTGATTATTGTCTAAACGACAGATCTGCAAAACAAGTTTGTCCCCAGTTTTACCTATGAACCCACTGTCAAGGTTACTCGTCTACAAATGTTATATACCTCTTCGACTAAACAAACCGTTTGTTCACACTATTGAAACTCATTTCGAAATTGATATACGAGGAGTGCTCTAAACGAAGCATTGTTCAGAGTTCAAGACCATCCCGATCCGATCCATGGATTCCTTGTAAAATCTCTATCAAGGGCCGACTAGACACTGTCGATAAACACCGCTTTAGACCAGACACAGCATGCCCTACCTACCGAATCGGACCACCCATCAGTCTCCGTCGTATTACAACATTTATATTTATAGCTCCTCGCCAGCCACATCGTGTTCTGAGAAAGTTCAGAAAACATATCGATTCCACACCGCAAGTGGCATTTTCAAAACTAAACCCCAAACAAGAGGATTTTGTAACTCCATAGCAATACGCCAGCTACAGTATAACCAAAAGTAATCTAATCTTCGTAAAAGATACAAAAGAAAAGAAAAAATCGCATTTCGTTGCTGGAAAATAGAAAAACCCACAGAGCATTACATAAGTATCTATATCCTCATTGCGTTAAGTATTCGCCACCTAACAGAGCCAGACTTCATGACACTTGTGATGCAATTCAATAGAATTATTATTTGCGTGCTCGTACACCAAAATCCAGCCAGAGCGGCATGTAACCAAAGACACAAACGTAAAATTTATAGCCCCAAACGAATTCCCACACCAGAGTCTCGTACTAGTCCGCCGCGCGCCGGCTGGTGTGCGGTTTTTTCGCCGGCAAGTCTTAGATATTTGTTATTCATCTCGTTTTGTTGGTGTATCTTCTACACGTAGCTATGTTGACTTTGTCAGTTCTGTTGTCTATAGCGACCGTTAGTTAGAAGTGGATGGTGGGCACTGGACACGCATTATTTTTCGTACCGTACCGTAACGATTTTCTACACAGACGTAACGAGATACTTCAGAGGCGGCGACCTTGAACTACCTACGAAATTTGAGATGAAAAGTGGAAACAAAATTACGCCAAGCGGTCTGTTTGATCGGGCTGTGCTTTCTCATAATTGGAGGAGAGTCGCAAAAGAAATTCAAACGTCGCAGTCGATACATTTTGGGTCTAAGGAGAGAGTGTTTTACAGAGACACCCATGACAAACCAAATTCGGACAGAGTATTGTAGGCTTACAAATGCGTGTGTGTATACGTTTATGGATTATTATTTTTTTTATAATTGTCGTGCTAAGAATGCTAGCGGATTTTACAATGAAATGTTGTTATTGTGCGTCGTCTATCGATGGCGGGCTCGGGCGCATCATTAATTATTTAGTCACATAGAAGTAGCGCGCTGTTTACGTTTCAACTCGTTAATTCGTTTTAATTATTCAGTGTATAAATTTTGTCATGATACCCATACCCATGATGGGCACGAAGCGGCAGACTGTGGAGCTAGTGGAGACAGATGTCAGTTTGGTTTGTTGAAAATAAATTTCCGATGAATGACTAAGTACATTGCGGGGGGAATTTCGTTTTGCATTTCGTGTAGCTTTCAATGGTAGTGACTATTAAAATGATTGACTATCGGATTGTGTCGGGTTCTGAGAATTATCATGAACTTGGTGCGATATTAGCGATTCTCAACTCAACACTGTGAGGTTGCTATTTGAATGCCATAGTCTATGGGGAATTTGGTTTCGCGTTAATATTTCCATGAGGAATTGACCCACTTTTGCAAATCAGGGGTAGATGTTGCTATTTATAAGTACCTATGGACAATGGATGGGTTTTAGTTGAAATCACAGCGAGGTCCCAAGGAGCATTTTGCGACTTCATGTGTCATGTGTCATGAGCGACGTCTTTAAGACGGTTTTGTTACCAGAAAATATTCCCAATGAGTAACATTTTCGACAAATGCTAGGTAACATTTCCCATTTAGGAATATTCCTATCTAGGGATTTTATGTCTACACAGATTCTTTATTGTGTCAAAATTGTTTCTTCAATGAAACATTATGTCCGCAGCGTGTAAAATGTGTGGAGATGCGTGTTCATGCACACAATTCCTAAAAACTTACTGTCAACACAGATTAAACGCGATTCCCGATTGGGAAGTTTGTGGCACACAGAATAAACACAATTCCCAATAGATTATTTGCTACACAAATAAGAACGAATTCCTAATTGGGAATATTTTGTTAGGTATCCATTTTGCATTCAAAAAAACATGTATATGGAAGATAAGAAAATTTAAATTTACTGTTTTGGTGGATATGGTGTAATTAAATAGGTTAAAATGTTACTATTATGTCTATATACACATCGTAGATTTATTTTATACTGATTTTATAATGCTCCTTATCAGCATTTAAAATACCATAAACAATTTTAAAAGAAAGTTTTCATTAAATACAGCATATTTTGTAAGGATCATCGTTTTTTTCGAAGTACATTAGTAACATTTCAAGGCAAAATGATGTTCCCCATAAAATTTCAGTAGCAGTTTTCTGTTTAATAATGAAATGTTTGATGCAGTCAGAATATTATATTGGTATATAACACAGGTACACAAAATGAATGACGTATTATAGCGTCACAAATTATATGGTATGGCATTCTTCCCAATTTGTGTGTACATAGGATTTGCGTCAAAAATAATTCCTACTTTGTGTTGCGCCACTTCCGAAACCAAATAGGAACTGTTACTTCGTTGTTTCGAAACATATGTTCCTAAATGGGATCACGAATTGACACCAGAACGTCGCCAGGCCTAAAATGTGTATTCGAATGCTACTTGGGGTGCAATATATTTAATGAAAATTTAGTACCCCTAATAGTTTTCATCTTCTTTTTCAAGCGAAATGTTGCTATTTCGTACTTATTTGGGACTTTATCTACCAGATAAAGGCTTGAATAGAGATTTTCTTTTTAATTTATCTGACGTCAAGTTGTATTATAAATAAGATCATGACTTACTTTTTGTTTCTTACGTTGAGAAGTTAATAATTTACTACTTTTAAGCTTATTCAGAACTTTATCTGCCAGATAAAGTAAAGTTTGGGATTGCTTCCACTGATAATGTAGTATACTCAAGGATTACGAATTTTTAGTTTCGGTTTTATAACACGCCATCCAAAGTCGCGGTAACAAACTTCATTTGAATAAAATATATATATATGTTAGTTGCCCATCATACCAAAGATATCCGGGGGGTAACTTCTATACAAAGCTGACGAAAATGTTTGAAGCTTAATTGCCTAGCTCGTTTTAAGGCGAGAAATATTACGTTTCGAATATAGGTCAAAACAAACAATTTTTATTTATCGCATAAGCCTTACATCCGTCGAATAACTTTTATCTGAAGCCAAGCAAATGGTACCTTACTGCAAACGCAGAAGTTCGTCACATAAACTGCTTCTACTCACGTAAAATTGGATTTACCTGCTCTGGATAATATTCTGAGTAAAGAGAAAGATGGGTTGTCACCAAAATCGTCTTACAAAAATACTTTCTGCATCTGACGTAACAATTCACGTGTTTCCGTGCTGTATTTTTAGATCTAGGGCGGATTTATCTATCAGATAAAGTATTTCTGTAATAGAAAAACCATACCTGCTACTAAAGAAAGCAAAACTGTCGGCCATTTGTTTGTTATGTATGTTGAAGAATTGAAATTTTCTCAACTATATAAAGTAAACGCACACAAAATTGTGCGCTAAGAAAACGATTTGAAACATACGCACGTGCGTTTTAGCTTTGGAAAGCCCATGCGTGGGCAGTTGCGATTTTACATCGTTTCATATATACGCACATTTAAGTGCGCATTCAAGTGCGGTACCTCATGTAAGCGCACGACATGATCAGGCACCATTTGAATTGGCCATTGATTTGGTCAACTTGGACATAATATTTGCACTTCTTTGCCTTCAAGTATCTGGGCATACATTTGAATGTGAACCAAATACGTTACGTTGCACTCATGAGTGTAAAGAAGCGATAATTTTTTGTACCTTGAACTACGAAGTTATCTTCTCGCTGCTCTGAGTTGAGATGTTATTTCTAGCGCACATTTGTGTGCGTTACGGCGAGAATCGATTCAAAAAAAATTTAAATACATAAGTCACCTGTTAAAAAAATATTTTCGCAGCTATCGCAGCCAAATTAGTACCAAGTGCGTATTGGTTTTAAAGAATCGTGCATTTTATAGAGAGCTAGGAGCTTCCTATTGCCTATAATTTTCATAACGACTAAGAGGTACATTCGGATGCGAATCGACGAGGAAGGATGTAAAAGCAAATAAAAAACTCTAGTTGACATAACATTCGCACAAGTATTTTATTAACAAATTCAAAGCGCAACAATGTCGCAATGTTGCGCACATCTTATGTGCGTTAACAAAAAATTAGGAAACTATCTTTATACTGCGCTAGTAAAACTTAAATCTTTATTTTGTAGCGCACACCCATGTGCGTTTGAGCGATAACCGAAAAAAGAAGAAATAATTAAGATGAGGAAACTGCTATTGACGGAGGCTAATTTTAAAATAATCCGGCTATGACTCGGGCAAGCATTACTGAAGAACGAAGAACCCGTTATCTAACGATGAGTTTTAGTGAGACTATTGCCCTCAAAACCTCTGCCTTCTAGTCATATCTCATTAAATTCCCTCATTCACAATTTAATTGCTACGTTTCCTGCCTGACCTTCTTCTCTGCACCAATCAGTGCCGATTTCGTAAGTTTCCAGCACCGAAATGTCCATGAATATCTTTTCGAAACTTTGCCATAAAATCGCCAAAAAGTAGGTATCCATATCAAATTCGGTTGTTGCCAATTATGAATGATAGTTCTACTTAAAACGCAATTCAAAGACAGGCTTACTCAATCTAATGAGCTAAAAAATTTCTAGTGCGTGAAACTGTGCTATGACGGAAGCAATTAAAACATTTCACTAAAAAAAAAGAAGAGAAAAACAAAACTTAATGACTAAAACACACCAAGAGGAGGAGAAAACGATTAACCGGGTGTCATTATGTCGTTGCCTGCCAGACAGGATATGTAGAGCACAAAAGCCATTTCAGATTGGCGCCAAATAAAGAAACTAAAAAGAAAACGAATTTAATCAGACTATCGCCTGGAGGTAGAACATAGGAATGGTGCGCTTCCTTCTCCCCGAGTGTGCTTATTTGCCTTTGTTTACACTAAATCTATGATTTAGCTGTAATTAGTATTTCTCCTACGAGATGCGCGTGAGTGACTGGGAAGTTATTAAATTGTCCTGTCCGTTGCCTTCGTAGATCAGGGCGGACTTGTGCCACAAACTGGCAGTTGTTTTGATGCAGATGGCATAACCACAAGTAAAACAGCCGTCAAGCCAAGCCATCATATCCATGCCAAGCGTCATCACAACAACAACAACAACAACAGGGAGAAGGAAAAGCGCGTAGATGATGTTGGCTGTATGGACAATTAACCGAGAGACCTGTTGTGGCCGAACATAGAAATACCTGGTATTTGATTGGAATTTCAATGGAAAAGAAATTTAATTGGTTGTACAGATTCCTGCTGACCATTTGATCGGCTCTCCTCCCATTTCAGCATGAGAAGAGATAAAAATATCGAAGATCGTGTACGAGTATTATACAAGTTCCTCTTGGCTATGGGGATGTGCGGAATATAAATGCGTGTTTGCAGTGTGAAAAATGTATGTTATGGCCTCTGCGTAACTGCTATGAGTCGGGGGGTTTTTTTTTTTATTTTTATGGAAAGGATGCATAATGGTGGATCATGAAGGCACAGATGCGATCGTTAAAATGTCAATGCAGATACGTTTGCTATACACAATGCAATAGATACGAGTGGGAAGGCTATTTTTAGATTATTACAACTTTCAATTCTTGGTATTGCTGGCAGAGTTGATCGACTTATTTAGACTTGGATCGGCTTTTAGGATTGATTGTGTGGTATTTCTGTGATCGGTCATACGAACTTGGTTTGTATTCATGGGGAAAGCCGCGTATAAGGTTTCGGTTTTACATATTATGGCTTTGGCGCAAGGTAACTTTTTTAGTACCGATGAAATGAAGGGAACGATGGACGACAAGTCGGTGTTTATGGAGAACCCCCGGATAGTTAACAAAATTAGCTGTAACACTGACCAAGATTTATCCATGTGACAAACCGCTTTTCATTATTTTTCGGTCCTTTATCTTGTTTGGAGGCTCTTTTTACAAATTCCGTAAAAATCTGACTTGAACTGGATAATTTTATTTCAAGTTTTGAAAGGAAATTCTTAAACTAATTACAAAGTGACCGTTTTGTTCCTGAAAGCGCATCAATCCCCAGATTCAGTCATTTCTTCTTAGAAATAATTGTACGAACAAGTTAAATCAGATTTGTACCGTGGTTTGCAGCCAATGTGATCAGTACTTGTGGTTCGAGTCTGAACTGTAAGACTGGGCTGTTTTGTCAAGCAAAATCCTCAGTATGAAACGTATTCTTAGTATCTGTTACAACCGCAAACAACTTCAAGGCGGCTTAAGTTCTGAAAGCTTGGACGAACGGAAGGGACCTACAATTTTATGCAGAGTCCAAACGGCCAATTGGGAAGCTCTTTCATCACAGTTATACTGTCAGATGTATGTCAGACATTCGCGAGAGGTGACGCAATGGAAAAAACCTTAACTTGGAATTTGGGTTTTTTTCGGGATTCGAACCTGCCCTCGCTTAGTAGTCCAACACACTACTCACTAAGCCACTGCGCCCATGACTTCAGTCGCAAAATTACCACTGAGGTATTTCTAAGCCTTCTCAAAACTCATGTGCCCACAAATATGTGACGAATCTATGAAACAAAATGTGCCATCTGTGGGTGCATCTGTTCTGCACCTTTTTGCAGTGGGAACACACAAAAATATTGAGTTAAAACATCACTCACTCATGAATAAAAAATAAAATTACGGTGCCAGATAGATGGTATTGCATCGTTTTTGCCCAACTCTGCGACTACGAGTACATGTCGCTCCTATTTCTCTATCTGCATGCGTCTTTATAACAAAAACAAAATCAATGCTGTCCTTATTTCTCCTTCATTCGATTTGAGTGATATCTTTATTCTTACATTTGTATTTCGCATCCACCAACAAGGATCAAACACTTCCGATGAATTATAAAAGTTGGACATTAGCAATTTCTTTGACATGTTCATTGACTATCAAGATTCAACGTCTGGACTGGCCAAGAGAAACCTCTGTTATATTTTTTTAGTTCTCTTTCGCCTCGTGTACCTACAAGGAATGCGAACACAACATAGAGAAGTAGAAGAAGGCTCGCTAAAGAACATTGTATCCGGCTGACATAGCTTCTCAGGAGTATGGAATTTTCCCACGTTTTACGAGGCGAGTTTCTAAAAATATCTAAGGATTTGTTTTAGTGCTCTTGCTTGTGTGTTTACCATTTAGGGAGGGAAGTCGGCACACAAACTTATTTTTCGCATGTTTTGTGCTTCGGTAGGTATTCTGTTTATAGATGCAGGAACACAGACGGATTTGTTCTTTTTTTTTCTCTCTGTTTACCTTAAAGGTTAACGATGTTTTCAGTTGAATTTAACAACAGAGTGTGAACAAAGGGAAACAGGCTACGAGCGAAGTGGAAAGGAGCAGAAGACTAGTGCGAAATGGTCCGTAGCGACATCCGGTTCATGGAAATGAGCTTTATAAATCTGAAGAAGTGGTAGCTTTTTTAATTTAGCTTCTAAACAGAATTTATCACCACTGCCAAAATTGGGTATTTCTGTTTTCGAAAAGAGTCAAAAGTAGAGGTACCCTAATTCAACATTGTGGTACTCCATGTTATATTTGAAACTAGACCGGAGGTACGGGTGGTCTTTTCTCTGATTTATAGTAAACTACTCGTCACATATCCAAACGCCTTTATTCGAAAACAGCACCTAGAGGAAATATACTTAAACGTGCACTGTTGCTTTGCCTGCTAAAAATGACAGCAAGCACCATTGCTTAATATATGCAATTAAGTTACATTCTCTTATTGTTAGTACATTTTCCTAAGTTTGTACTTTAAAATTAGAAGCACGCCAAGCTTTAATTATGTTTTCGGTTTCGCGGTTTCGCTCCAACCCAACGATCAACTGTTACCCATGTCGTTTTCGAGCACAGAATTGTTGATTTGTAAATCACTTGAGCACTTCTGACAAGAAAGATAGTAACTATCAGTATAACATTCGTAGAACGCCTTTTAACACTTTAAATAACTATCTTTTCCGAAATTTAAAGAGACAAAATACAACCTTACGTTTCTGTAAAATTGAAACACAAAAAACTTCTCGTCGAGATTTGAAATGCATAAATTAAACTTATTCAAATCAATAACAAATTGAACTTGAGTAAATGAATCTAGAGAGCAATTCGAATGTTGAAACCGATTGTAGTAAGTAAACTACACGCTATCATGAAATGGAGGCATTTCATAAAGTAACGAGTAGCGAGTAATTCTACTTTCGGCGCTTTTTCAAAAAACGTTTTTGTAAGCAACAAATATTAGTGATCACATTATATTTTGTCGTAAAATTATTTATATAGCGAAATAGCTTGTAACGAGAGTAACGAGTATGGTAATATGACAACCACCCCTCTGTATCGTTACAATTTTTGTTACAATCCTATTTTTTACCGCGAACACTTTGGTGGAAAAATTGCCTTCAAATCGCGTTTCACTTTTCGTTACGCTTCTATTTTCCGACATATCAAATCACCCTCCCGCTAAATTTGAAAGTGTCAGTTTCTAACGAATGTTTAAACCCTCAAAGGTGCATCCATTTCGGAATTGCCGCTTAAGGAATTGGGCTTGTAATCCCGTTTCACTTTTCGTTACGTTTTAATTTTAATTAGATAGCTACCCTACAACGACAGGAAATTTAACTTCACAACAAAAACTGGGACACTGAAAACTCTATCCACTCTCAGATTGCTGTTTAAGTGGTATGAGGCCTTCAAAGCTGTTTTACTTTTCGTTAGGTATACTTTCAAAAAAAGCTCTTTATGACTTCCGACTCGGGTCGGGTATAAAAATCTGCGTAGTTCCACTAAAACGCGGAACAAAAATTGCAGTCATATATAAAAATATATGAAGAGCTTATCAAATATTTGAAGATGATTGCAACATTTATCTCCTTGCTAAAGGAAAACAACCTTTCCCATTAAAATCATGCATAATTCATTGACTGAAATTCCTTTTCAAAATTCCCGCATTTTTACATTAATTTACTGAGTCGTACAGTCTGTGTCTGTCTGGTCAAAGTTTTGCCAAATATTTACACAAATCTGTGGTTAAATACTTTTGGTATTAATTATGCACATCTTGTTTGCATAAGTCGCTGTACGTATACGCACAGATATTCGTGTGTTTTTAAAAGTCACTGTAGCGTTAATTTGGTCCCGCTGCCGTGCTTAGAACAACACAAAACCCGATCAGGCTATCGCAATCGTCTATGAAGTAATAAAAAACGCTCGAGCAGTATCATAGTCGGTTGAGCTGCAAACTGGTTCTGTTTTTTTTTTTTTTTGCTAACTACCACGTCTTCCGGGAGATTTTCTTTCAAACTCTCTTCAAAAGGAGTCACACTCGTAGAAATCAATGCGCAAAATACAATTGTAATTCTATATGGTGGTCGTTTATAGACTCATTTTAACACCTACAAGCGATATGAAGTTTTAATCGGATTAGTTGTGATAATTCAGATGATTGCATCTGGATTTATAATGAATATATACCAAAGTGGGGGCTTTGCAAATGCGTGCGTCATAAGTTGAGTGGTTCGAGGGTCTGAGTATGACACCCTAGGTGGTGTTTAGCAAGTCATTCAAATTTGTATTTGCTTATGGAAATTTTGAGATTATTTTTTACCGATAGTCATGGGTAATGGATAATGGAAATAATGTTCGGGTGTTGTTGCGAAAGGCATCCTTTTATGGAGAACGAAAATTGCATAAGCAACAGCTCATTACAAAGATCTTGAAGAAAACTAGCTCCATGTTTTGCGAAACTAAGTCGTGATTACACAAAAGATTGACGGAGCTATGTGCGAGATTGTGTCGGCTACAACCCACCTCGATGCGATGTATTCATGGTCGTTTAATTCCACTATGTCAAATCTGTGGATAACCCTTGCATCATCCTTCATGTTAAGAGACCGAATTTGTCTTTGACAGCTTACCCCCTGCGCACATGGATGAGGTGTCCGTTAAAGAAATGGTGAGTTGGGCTGTGGATGAGATGTCCACCGATGTTGGCATTTCATTCAACTGTTTGTAGATCAGTAATATGAGTACTAAATTGATAAAATGCTGTCACAAAATGCATCTCATTGACGCTGGCGGTTTGTCCCTATAAGCCACGTATGGAAAGGTCTAGACTCGGAAATGACTGAATCAGCATAGGCTTCAAATGAATATATTGTATACCGGTCAAGCTCATATTGCATATTAAAAAAAAGTTAAAAAAAACTGTAAATAACTTATATCGTGTTGACAGCTTGGAAAATGGAGGTGTAACGAAAATTGAAACGGACGAAAATTGCAGCACCACTGAAATAAGTTTAGTGAGTTTTAACGTTGAATGCGAAGTAAAAATTCGTATGTAGCTTAGGTCGGTATGCCGGAAGATGGAGTTATAACGAAAAGTGAAACGCGATAATACGTCATTAATCGTCACTAGAACTAACAGTGAAGTGATTTTAGATTTGCAGGGTTGTAATATTAATAACAAAATTAAACTTCTCGTAAGGAAAGGTGGTATTGTTGGAAACAGTAGCGTAACGAAAAGTGAAACGCAATTGAATGCTCCCGCAATTTTTTGTCTACAACCCTACATCATTGGTCGGAAAGATTTTTTTAAATAGTTTTTGATATACAAACGGTTCATTGAATTTTCGAATGCATTTCAAAACCATTAACCAAGTCGGTCTTCAAAATGGAAAATCTCCATCCATTTGGAAAGTCCAACTGGGCACTAAAACTCCCCTATTGGTCTATAATTCTATAAATAGGGTTTTTAATTGACTCCCAATCGGACTTGACCACTTTCTTAAAATTTTTTATTGCCTACCTTAAACTCTCGGTCATCATTCGACATCAACTCTCTGATCTCGTTTATTTGTTGTCTTTGTCTCAACAAACTCGTTTCAAACTGAAATAGTCTCCTTTTTTTTAATTTAGCAATTTATATATATGTGTTTTTTTCCTCAGTTTCTTTGACTTTAACGATCGCCAACAGTCACAGATACCCTATCGGGCTGCACTGTAGCGTGCAGTGGAAATAAAAATAGATTTTCTGCATAAGAGCCAATGATAATGACTATTTCTACGACACACACGTTGACTTTTATTGCAATCCACTCTCGAAACCACAAACAGTCATTAAATGTTTGTTGCAACAATTATTGGGCAGCTCTGTAGAGGAACTTCCTTTTCGGTGGTGGCAGCAAATGAGGCTCAACTTGTTTAAAAATAGAAACCGTCATACAAAATCAGTATATTGCAACTCACGCTAGTTAAGCATGGAGCGCAATGCACTTTTGGAGTCACATAGCTTGTCTGAAATTGGTCAAGACCAGTATATTCTTGACGGTTTCCAAATACATATATAATTAATTGGACACAATATAACATTAAAGTGAGATGCAGCTGGATGGCCCGATGTGCACAAGACCGACATTGAGGCGCCGTCACACCGTCGACACTAAATTAGAGTGAAAGTTTTAATATGCGAATTGATTTTATGATGAGATCGTTTTTTTTTTTTTCTTTTTGAAATTCCTTTGGACTTTGATATCGATTTTATTTGAATACGAAAACGAATAAATTCAAAAAGGGCAATAAACATTGAACTATATATACATAGGGGAGTGGAGTGGGTCTTGAACAGGTGTGGGCAGTACATACGTTCGCTGCAAATACAATTTCAATGTCAGACTAGTAAACGGGCAGGTTTATAACATTTGCAACCGAAAGTTGACTGGTCAAACAATAGGAAGTAGGGGTGGGTCTCCTTAATTTGAAATAATCTTGACACCAAATTGGGTTTGTTTGTTTTTATTTTCTCTGGTAATTGCTTACAAAAGTAAAATTCGATTAAGCCAAGAAGTTTGCTTTTTAAGTTCCATCCACTGAGTTGTAATGCGAAAGCGGTGATGGTGGCTTCAATATTACCTGCACAGGTGGCAGCACACAATTTCTGTGCACAAAATTGGGAAATGACATCGAATCCGATGGTAAATTTTGTAGAGAAAACGGCTCCGTTTTGTCGAATTGGTGTTCACATAGTTATCCAAAGTAAAGAGAACGTTGGCTTAAGCTTGCTTAATCACTTGTTATTAAATGGGGACTCACGCTTAAGTCGTTCAACGCACTTCTATCTGATGTTATCATGCGATTTTCGTGCAAATGCTGAAATAGTTGATGTTAAAGAAGTTACACGATAGTGCGTCACCTTGTCTTAAACCTTTTTAAACGGTTATTGGTTCGGTAATGTTCTGCATTTCCATATCGCCATCCCACAGGGATGAACGAATTTGTCAGGAATGCCAAAACTATGTCAAGATTTTTATAATTCGATTGGCCGAAGTCTTAAAATTCGGGCAATTATTGGCTTTCCGGTCCTTGAACAAGATAAACAAAATAGCCGCTTATTGGCAGGTGTTAGAAACGTCAAGTCAGTAAAGCCACAAAGATCTAATTCGGGGAAACTTATTCATCTGTATACGATGTTATAGTCTTCTTGACA
This sequence comes from Cheilosia impressa, assembly GCA_948293265.1. Taxonomy (NCBI): domain Eukaryota; kingdom Metazoa; phylum Arthropoda; class Insecta; order Diptera; family Syrphidae; genus Cheilosia; species Cheilosia impressa. The sequence continues at coordinate 20,255,254 of OX411883.1, read as the reverse complement.
CGATGCTGAAGTTCCATTCATCAGGCATACTTTTACTTCTTTTGCTCCTGACCAAGTCAGGTCCTGCTGTTTTGAAAAGCTCAACTTCTGCCCGATTATTCATTAGACATCTCTGGCCAAATTCTAGTTGCAACCCTAAACCGAGTTGTAACCGATAGGCTCATGTATTTTTCTGCCCAAAACCCATCATTTAAGTTGAAGACAATTGCGAATGATTTTCTCAATTGTTGTGGCCGTGGGTGAGACCCATCCATATACGTTTTTTATTGCGAATACAAATGGTTTTAAATTTGTCTCCTCTCAACTATCTAATTAAACAGTGATTAATCAGATCGTTTGTCAGTGTCAATAAGCCAATTTGCTTTTATATTTATTCATTGAATAAATGATTAATTTTTTTTTAGTCGCATCATATTATCATTAGATATAACCTTAAAAACAAATTGTATTGAATGTCATTAGAAAATGATTTTGAGGAAGTTTTGCCAAGGCCTTTCGGGTGAGAAATGGCGATAAATCATTATCAGTCTGCATTTGTATTTAAATCGGAATTTTAGTGTTGCAAATTCACAGCTACATGATCAAACGAAACTTGGATCATCAGTCAATCTTTTCTTGTGAAATATTGTTCTCTAAACACACTCTACTGACATAAAGTGGGTCAAAAAGACCGTAGCCAGGTACCACTGCCAATTTGTTTATTTCTTCTTCTTTTTTTGTTGCGGAAGCTATCTGATAGATTAATTTTTGTTGAACTCCCCTGCACCATAATTGACTGCATTTCATTAATTATCACCACTACCATCTCATAAATTCAAATCGCTGCCAATTTCTGAGTCAGTTCAGAGTTTTTTTTTCGCTCTTCGCTAAACACATGAACAAAAATGAATTGATGAGTTTTTGGCCATCACATCGATATTGTTTTGACTGACACAGTTTGGCCTTTGGTTTCGTGTGTTACAGTTTTTATATTTTATTGTGTGCCGATGTAAGAGAAAAACGTAAGAAAAAAAAAACAAATGTAGGTTACTAAGAGCACGTTGGTCGCGCCGGCAAAAATCGTTTATTGACACGACGTTATATAATATTTGTATTTATCTTTTGTTTGGATTTATAACGTCTGGTGGGCAATTGATAAAATGAAAAAAAAAAGGAAAATAAATAAAAATTCACCTCAAACAAGTTTGGTGATTTTTTGTTTTACTTTTTTGTTTCCTCGGTTTGGCTTTTTTATTTTTATTGTGTTTGCTTTGGGTTATGATTCTGGCGAAAGTTAATTGCATCGGCTATTTGGAAAAAATATAAAAGTAACCATATTTCTTGTATTGTATACAGTAAGCATGACATCTCTTAGCGGGGGAAATAGAGGGTTAAATCAATCAAGGCAACTAATCTACTATCGTTTGAGGAGGTGAAAAGGTCCATAGGTCCGTAAAAGAGTTCAAAGCGAGGTTATGGCCTAAATTGTTCATAGACCATATTGAGTTGAAAATGTATTTAAAAAAAAAGCTTTAATTTGGGTCCGTTTATTAACAAAATCATGAGGTATCATCGGTTTTGATTTAACGATATCGCTACCACCCTCACAAATACTTATAATGGGAAGCAAACGGCCAAAGTACGAAACAAAAGTCAAAACCTGGTCTTCCTTAATTTGCCCGACTGGTTTATTTTAAATAAAACAAACCGATTTAATTTAATCAGATTAAAATTTATTTTTATAATCATATATTTGGCTTTTGTGCTGTTTGATCTTGTTAAGGCTATTGTCTGATGCTAAGCAGTGGCAAAACGTGATATATTGTAAACGAGATCAATTTGGCAATTTACTCTTTTAACTTTCATATAGTACATATATTGTTTCGTACAAAATTTCGAACTCGAGATCGAGATTTTTATCAATTCTGACGTTGCGATGAGAAAGTCAACAATGTGGATCCCGGAATGCTATCCGTGTCTCCCTCGGCTCTTGAGGTCTAAAGCCTAAACGGCTGGACTGATTTGTTTCAAACTCACGGTCACGGTCTGAAAGAAGTTTGACGGCTCCAACGATTTGAACCAAAATTGATAATTGAGCTTATGAAGGTGTGGTCAACCAGCACACCTAGTTTTTCGCTAAAAATCGATCGTTCTTTTGAGAATCGAACATATCTCAAAAACGGTAACAAAAATGCATTCCTAAGGTTAGATGGTCACTTATAACTTGATAGCAAAATCAGTTTTTCTCAAAATTATCGTACAATAAGTTTTTGAAAAAAAGGCATTCGACAGTATACTAAGGAGGACATAAACTCAACAAACTTGTTTCACAGCTCAATAATTATTTGACCGAAAAAGCCGAATAAGAGACAACTGTCCTTCAATCATATGATTTATTTTGCACATAACAAATCGTCCTCGAACCACAGTTGCTAGTTGCCATTTGAATAAAATTAAGTCACCATGATCCAAAACTATTTCAAATTGTACCCGTATCTAAACTGACTGTATTTCATACCCCTTAATATCCCATTAAAGGCTCATCGACCCTGCACATATCAGCCGACTTGGGTAATTAATTTAATATTGCCAGCTCAAATGGTGGATAAAAAGTGTTTGATTTGGAAACTGGCGTTTGTTTATTTAAATTCAATTATCGATGTTATCTTTCTAAACAAACAACAACTCGGTGAGCAATATACTCGTATGTAAATTTGTATACAGCTCTCAGAAATCACCTGTGGTTTTCGCAGATTTTGTGGCTTTTCGATTGGATCGTTAAAATCATCATCACATGCATAATTTGCAATTTATATTAAGCGATTGCAGTTGGCATTTGTGTGCACGCTTTATGTTTTATTATCTTAAATAGTTATACACACCCACCAGTTCTAAAAATTTAATGAACATAAATTGAGTTTGAAGCTGATTGACTTGTTTTCGAAGCAGAAAATTTTATCTAACTTGAAAATGATTGTAGCATTGCACAGGTTTGTGGTTAAAATTATTATCGATGGATTTGAAAGCAAACTTTTGGGATTTGTTATAAATTAATGGCGATTTTTTGTACCGAGAAAAGCTTCCATTATTTGAAAGTGAAAACTTTAAAAAATTCCAAATTTAAACATAAAAAAAGACTTTTTGAAATTTTATTTATTGGATTTTAAAAATCATTACAAGGCATTTTTGTAATAACTAAATTTGGTACAATCGTATAATGTGTTTAGGATTTTCATTTTGAATGGAATGAAGAAAACTTTTAGCACAGACCTTAACACACGAACCAAGGTCTTTGTTAATTAATTGCTAGAATTTTTTGCACTCATCTTTAGGAAAAAACAAGGCTCCACAAGAAATACCCTTTGAAACGTTATATAAATATATTTGTTTCTCATGAACAAGGACGCATATTTTCGGTTTAACTCCCTAGATTTTAGTACCCCAAACCGTTGATTTTTTCGTTATTGTTGAAAAATATTTTCCCTTTCAAGGTCTATTCGGGATACGTTCAAAAACTGCGTCAAAAGTGCATCCGCTCTCGCCGACAGAACACTTTTCACAGCGTCACTGATAGCCATTAGAAAAAGTAGGAGTCATTGCGCAACCTTGTGGCGTACCACTTTTGATGCAAAATAGACGTCAAAAAGCGGACTTATAACGCTTCAACGTTAACACAAACCCGGTGCGCTGTTGCAGTCAATAATTACTCCTTCAGCTTAGTGGTGCTGAAACTGTCTTGAGACAGCTTCTTAATTCAGACCTTCGAATACGAATGGTCCCTGTTAAATCTGGACAAAATTAAAAAGTGTGGCGATTGACTTCAAGAACTGCTCACTGATATGGAGGGGTAGCTGCAGTAGCTTTAGTTGGTGGAATTGTAGTTTCTTTTACCTGGCCACGTTTTGATTAATATTTCTTTCATCTAGGTTGAACACACGACTGTGCAGTCGGTTATACCAAACGATGGCAATATCCCTGCCACGTTAACCTACAAATTCATCATCCTTGAAACCAGATAACATGTGTTTTCCATTTCTCACTTAATTTCCATTCAAAATCGCGCAACACTTGAAAGAACCAAAATTCACTACCAACTAAGTGAAGCCAAGCCATCCGCGGCCTATTACCGAAGATATCGCTTGAAAATAACTCAAGCGGTAATGGCAAACTTTTACTTTTCACATGCAACCATTGCGCGCTGTCTCTATATACTCGAAGCGTTAACGTTCCCCCTAACCTCGCATAATAATTTTCGTACAGACATAATTTTCCTTGCATTAACGAGTTCATTTACGTAACAGTTTTAAGCCGCGCGATTACATCTACCACCGAGTTTGAAGAATGCGATTATTTAACATCATCTTTGCGAAAATACACAATTGCGCGGCTTCGCTCTAGAAATTACCTCTTGCCGAACCCATCGTTGGATCCTTTTTCATGGCTCGCGATTATACCCTCATGGGCGCATTCTACAATCGACTTGTTCTGCTAAAAACAACTGAACTAGATTTCTAAAATAGATTCAGATCCTAGAGTCTCGGGAGAAAACAGAACCTGCGGCTCCATCATCATCATCAACATGATTGGTTTCAGTTGAGTTACCTCCATAATACGAGCACAGCCTGGAGGAAGCAGCCGCAACGCTCCAGGCAATAACTCGTTTGAAACTCACACATGTCCTTCTGCTGACTAATTTTCTCACCGGAGAAGGAGGTGATTTGCGTCTAAAAATAGCCGATGTATGCCCAAATGCCCACCCAATCTAATTGCTAATCAATCATCTGAAAGCATCGCTTCGCTGTACAAAACTGAACAAATTATTTGGATTTAATTGACCGCCTATAGATGGGGTATGGATGCTGCCTATTTTTCTCTAGCCCCATGCGAACCAAAGGCGCCTTAATTTTTTTGCCCACAGATTAAAGTCTATTTTTAGAGCGGGCTCTACCCCAATAACAGGCGCAACCTGAACTAGATAGATTCCAATGAGTATGAGTATGAGTACGTGTACCAATCCATAGACGACTACGACGAAGATGACGAGGATGGTGATGTTGGTTGGCCGCTCTCAAGTTGTTGCAATTTCTTGAGGCACCGTCATCGTCGTTATCGATTATAGCGTCTTGTAATTGATGTCGTTTGTGCGTGAGTTCGTCATCATCCGACTGGTGTACGTTTTCCTATGCGACGCCGCTGGGTGTGGATGCCACCGTGTGGTACAGGAAGCCAGGAGTCAAGTATTTTGGTCAGATGCATCAATCAAATAGTGTGATGGCTAATGCGCGCGACGTTTTAGCTAAAAATCTAAACAACATGCGGATTGTGGATACCTGTTTGGTGGTAAATTTAGCTCAAATTAGATTGTGTAAATTTCATTTTCGCATAACGCAGCAGGAGCTGCTCACACACACACGCTTTGTTCGGCTGACTTTTTTTATGAAATTTATGCGCCAAATTGATTGGATGGGTGAGTAGCGTTTTGTCGAATCTTGATTACACTTAAATGGTGTTATCGATTAGCCGACGATGGGAATTTGTGAATCATGAGCGGGGAGGGTTTTTTTTTTGCCCGACAAAAGGAGAGAAGCTGTAGCGTTGGTCACACTACAGCTCTTAGAGTTTGCTCGTAGTTTAGCTCAGATATGAACCACTGTTACATGATTTTTTGGCGGAGACAATTTGGTCTCTCGGAAGACAAGATTCTTAGCTAATTTTATCAGTTTGGTATGATATAGTCTGAAGTTTACATCTTAACAGTTCTCATTTTTAGCCGATGCACAAACCTATGTCGGAGTCAGACACTATCACAGACAGTGCAATGGCAGAAGCTTGTCAAAGAGAGTATACAAATCAGAATTAAGATAGACTGTTGATAGTGGAACTAATTTTTAGGTGAATATTGAAGAACTGAATCTTTTTGAGGGGTAGGCTATATATTCTGTACAAGGTTTGTCTAACAAATAGTATTTTTGGGAACTTCTGAACGAATGGTTGGTGTCTTATCATATCCGGCAAACTATGCTTTTATGGTTTGCCTAGCCTAGCCTAAAACTAGAGGCTATTTTAGAGGAGAGAATTATATATACTTGGAAGAGCAGCACAATTTTAATTTTAAAAATAACTGCCGTGACCCTTTTCGTTGAACCAAATTCTCAACTGATCACATATTTTGTAAGTGGTAAGCGGGGTATATTTTTATCCACTATAGGTTAAGCGTTAATGATTTCCAAGTTCAGACACAAACCTGTGCCAGAGAGTTATAAGTTATAAATTGAGTTATATTTTTTTTAAATATTTAAAACCTTGTACAGCTGTAATAGTTATTCACAGTGGGACTTACTAATAACTACTTTTAACCTTTACACTAAATATTTTGTAGGTCACAATATGCAATTTTGTATGGAAAATTTCGCCATTTTGAGTTCGAAAAATTTAGCCTGGACACTAAAAATGATAATTCGTACCGCGGAGTGATCATAGGTTAAATTTTCTGATATTATTCATCTGAGATTACCTACTGTGGCCTAGAAACTATTTAAGGTGAAGATTCTTAAACTATTTATTGGGGCCCCTTATATTTCGAATCAGAAAGAAAGCTCCTATTGACAAATTCACTGTTGAAAGAATCAAAGAAGTTAACTCTCGTAGAAGTCGTAACTTACTTTACGTTATAACGAAGCGGATCATTCCTGAATGAATGACGATATGCGTGGTGTTACTGAAACCATCGCTAAAGGTTTAAGTTGGCATGTATACAGCCATGATTTTCGAAGTTACACCACCACTCTTGCTTGGTTTAGCGTGGAAATACACCTTTCTCTTCCTAAAAGAAACCAATTTAACCACAGAAATAACTTCGAAATAAGTTTCAATCAGCGGTTTGATTTTTTTAATACAGAGTCTTAAACGGTCTTAAATGGAACAAAGTCACACATTTTTAGCTGTTTTAAATTTGTCCCCAAATCACTTCAAAATAAGTGAAGAGCTGCGAAACGGTGCCTATGATAAATGAGCCTTTTCGTTCCAATATTTCCCCTGGTTTAGCATAAATACAACTGCAATCCAAGTGTCTACTACATAACAGGACATGTTTCTGTTCATTTTCTCTACCTAAAAAACGCTAGGCGGCTGATTTATACTTCACATAACCAAGTGTGAATTATAATAATTTGAAATAAAACGAAAGCTAAATAAAAATAAAAGTATTATTGTCTCTTATTGAATTGCTAATGTTGTGAAATAATGCTTGGAACGTAAATAAATATATAGCGACCGGAAGGTATACTAAGCAGTCTCAATAGTAAGGACACAAACCCGGTGATCGCACTAAAATAAATATCTTCAAAATAAATTCTACGGCTACATCGCTTTCCTCGCCAAATTCGTTATAATCATATCAAATGCTTAAATCCTCTTGGCACAATACTGCTTATCTAGCCAAGACACACACCTAACTAACTATTCTTCTAATTCTGCTTTAGAAAAAAAAGGCTGTCTTTATACTGTTCACTAGCTGGTACAACGGTTAACACAAAACCACGATTCGGTAAAAAAATCGATCAGCAAAATATATGTCACTCTATCCCTAGATGAATGTAAACACCACATGAAGAAGCAGTTAGCTGTACATCTGACAACAGAGTCAGAGGAAAAAGAAAAGAAAATGCTAAAGAAACCCCACAACAATCCATCAAAGTGCAGTTAAAAACGGTGTCCACCAAACGACAGAGACGACACTGCATTCCAAAATATTGGTTAAAACTAGTTTCGATTTGATCAATTAATACTCAAAGGTGCACACAAATGATGATGGGTACCAGTCGGCTGCTAATGCGACACCACGTCCAAAGTATCTCTCGCTCTCTCTCTTTCTGTATAGGGTACAAACCGCCTGCATCAACTAATGAATGAACGACTCTCTGCTGGCTGGACAAGTGTGAATTTTCGAGATTAATTCGAACGTATCGTTGAAACGATTTGTGTCACTAAACTTCGCGCTGGCGACGATAACATACGCCGTTAAGCTAATTTTAAACACGAAATCCTTCTTCTTCTTGTAGTTGCGATTTGTAATCGACTCAAGTTGGATGGCCAGTCCAAAGCGAGGTTTTGTGTGGGGAAATAAAACCATATATCGTATCAATGAGAAGCCGAAGACCAGACGATAGACTGACCATGGCGCCAATAGACAACCTGGTACGGCGACTTACGCACGCACACGTTTTTTCAGTCCGTTTCCATTTTTGTGCTCTTGCATTTTTGCATGGACATGATGAATGCACCATCGTCTGTGGAAATATCGAGAAACCGATATCAGGTTTGAGGTGATTTTGTTTCTACTCTTCGCTTCTTTTCTTCACACAATTACTGTTAATCGGTGAACATGGTCAAGTTGGGCAGTCTTTTTTTTCCCTCTACGACAAGTATGGGGTGGCCACACTGGCCACACTTTAAACGGGTGTCTTTATAGTGTTAGATCAAAGTACAAACGCAGTATGTAAACGGGCAATGTTTATTTTCGTTCGATGGCTAAAAATAGCTGAATGGGGGTTTTGCCATTAGAACGGGTTTGTGGAGTAACTTTGGGTTGGTTGCACTAGGAGGACAAGTGAATGGGCCTGTGACCTTAGTTGTGCTGGTTATCGATCTCAGTGTTGACAGACGAAATGTTGCAACATTTTATTTTGAAGATAAGTGAATGGACACCAATGGTTTTGGGTCTATTTTTCTCGACTCGTAGTGAGAGTCCTTGTTCCGAACTCCATCGGCCAGTGACTGCTTTGCTTGCCCAGCTGCCTTCGATATGACGGAAGGCTTATGTCTCAAATCAATGTCCGCTTTGGATTTTGATCGCGAGAAGTTCTTACTTAAAAATTTTGCAGAAACATCTGACTACGACAAAAAATCGGTACTCGTTCTTTGGTTTAAAACTTTCTCCACCAAATCACAATCTTGGAGCTTCAGTTCGCAAAGATCAACAAGCTTCGGGTGAGCCAGTCGTGAACATATTCATTTCATCGTTCTGTTTTTTTTTTCTCCTTTTGGAATAACGATTTTGAAGGTCTATTGTAGGTGCCCCCTTCCTTAAAAATTAACAACAGCATACAAATTTCTAAGTGTTCGTAGTAGCATCTGACAATCAACCGTCTGACTAACGCTCAACTCAGATATGGCCAGCAGCCTTAAATGTGACAACTACCCTGATGTCACTGATATTTTTCAGCAGTTTTTCACTGATCACAGTCCCCACCCTAATACGTGTCGAAAACCCTAAACAGTTCTTAACGAGTTCCACCGAACGCAGCCAATATTCTGCTTGATCCAATCCACCAACCGAAGCCAATTGGCAAGTAACTTATGAGTCTATATACATTTCCCACCACCCACGCGCACCGCCCTCAGGCTCTCATTTTATTAGCAATCGTTAAACCGTATAAGGGCTAGCTCTCTACCTCCACGGCTTGCCTGGAATTATTGATGACACCAAGTACGGCTGTCAAAACACATTCCAGGCAATCATACGCTGTGCAAGTGGTAATCGATGTAATTGAAAATTATCGGAAAAATTTTCAGTAATAGAACAATTGAAAAAAGAAACACACACACGTATCGATCGGTAATAAGAAAACAACAATAGCATAACTTAATACGGAAGGAATGTTACACCAGTGATTCATTGCGGTCTCGAGGCAAAGATAAACCTAATTGTAAACAGTTGCCAGTTTATCGAATGGCGAAATGGGCAGAGTGATGTTATCGAAGAGATAAACTAATCACGGAAAGGAAATAGAATCGATTTTGTAATAGCAAGGGAATCAAATAATTGCAGGGCAATTAGTTTAATGATGATATTTATCTAATGAGGTGATAATTGTCATGGAAAGTTGTCGAGAGTAGTCGGCTACCGTTTGGTAGATGGAAATTTATTACTCTTTAAGTTCAGCAGTTGAATGTGGTTACATTCAGTGACGAGAAATGCTAGAAAATCACACTGTACTTGTAATAAATGGTTTAAAGAACGTTAAATATCTAGTTTTGAAGTAAATCTTCTTGTCAAGAGTGATTTTCAATATTCTTTTCGGAGTCTTACTTTCTTATGAAGTAGTGTAACGAAATGTGAAACGCGGTTGACCGCCTCAATTGCAAAAGAAACTCATCGGTAGGGGGAGTTATTATATTGGGGAAATAGGGAAGTATCGAAGTATGGGGCGCCTTTTAATACCTTTCTCAGCCGATTGACTTGAATGAGTTTCAATATTCGTTATGAATTGGAAGCTTTTTGCCGTGGAATGCAATTGAATGCAATTGAAAGCCTCACTCACTCAGAAGCCCAGCATTGGAGTGAGTTAAACCTGCCAGAACATTCTATCGGTGCATGAAATTTCTTATGTACTAACGTAACGAAATGTCAGTTAACCTTGACCGCCATAATCACGCAGAAATCCAGCAGTAGGATGAGTTATTTTTTTTTTGGGAAACAAATTGGACGCCATTAAATGTCCCGCTTCTCATTCAGCAGTAGATTTAGCTCAATGCGTTTTGATATTTTGTAACGAAGTAAAAGTTGTTCCGCGATACCAATAGTCATTTATAGTGTCCAGGCTAAATTTTTCAATTTTACAATTGCGAAATTTTCCCATTCAAAATTTCATATTGTGTGAAGGTTAAAAATGGTTATTTGTAAGGCCCGTTTTGTGGTTGAGTGAGTCAGCTTGTTGGGAAATAGGATCGTAACGAAAAGTAAAACTTATTAAGCAGTAAATAAACATTGGATGGAAACTAGCAAGTTTCAATATTCTCACACTAAGCTTTGCTTACACTTGGTCACTGTTCGAATAGGAGGTAGATTTATATTCTTAGAGTGTCAGAAATGATCTTACTCAAGGTCCCGAATGTTGATCCTCACGATTGGTTATTTTTCTTTTTCTTTTTTAAAGCAATATTTTAATTCTTTGTTGAGCAAGACTGATATTGTCAATCGGGCATACTCACGACCCAATTTAAAAGCAGCAGACATCGAAAAATCTGAAAATCTTAATTCTAGAAAATAGTCTTAGTTTGAGAAAAACAGAAAATCCAAAAAATCTAAATTTAAACAAAGAAAGTCATAAAAATTAAGAAAGAAATTTAATACAATATTTGTCTCAGTTGTCAATTTCTCAACCAGGTGGGCTTTTCTAAACTTAACCTTAGACCCCCAGTCTTTTGAAACTTTTTGCAAACCCCAATTGTCCAGTTCAGCCTAAAATCCTACATACCGAAAGTGTCGCCATGCAATGATCAGATGTCGCCTCAAATCCCTTCCAGTTTTTCTCTAAATGGTTTTAGACTCTCCCGATTGTTCCGTGGTTGTTATCAAGTCTTTTGTGAATGACAATCTCCTTTCACAAAATTTTCTTTTCTGTAAAAAATCGGTCAATCGATTCAGCTCGTACCGCAAAGTAATCAGCGAATCAAGTAGCTGATCTAATTAATGACCAAATATAATTATTTCAAGACGGGCATTGTACTGCTGTCGCTGTGACCTTAATGACTAGTGGAAAGTTTGAACACTACTGCCAAAAGCGTACAAATTGACTTACCACTTAAAATGCTGTCTCTTGCAACAAGTTCACAGTTTAACAACCTTCTCTTTAGGTAGACAAAAAAAAACTATATTCGCATAGTCACCGACAAGGGACACTGGCCAATAAATTGATCTAAATAAAGTTACGTCACTTTGACAACAATCGATATACTCATACAGTGAACTGCATTGAACCCAACTTACTTAAATTTGTATAGTGTCATTTAAAAAGATTTGTCAACATGTCAGCCAAAATAGATAATAATTTGTTCTTCTACACACTGCCACTGAATTTGTTCAGCTAATCGCTCTTAGTACGAATATCTCGCATGGGGTTATCGATACACTTGCGCGCATAGTTTGTTTGCTCACAATTGAGATATTGTCAAGGTGATTTCCCTTTCAACGAAAACGGGCTTGACGAATTTCGTGCACCAGAAAGTAAGAGTTTATTGACGTTTTTCATTATTTATACAATATTTGTTGGCTTATGGAATTTTTTGGTCCACTTGTTGCCTTTATTGCCAAATAATTGCACATCGCAATTGGTCGGTTGTTTAACTGAACTAAAAAATAAATAAATAAGTTAATTGATTATGTGTCTTAAACTAATAGCAAATTTAAATTTATTTCATTACAGATGGTATTTCCGGAAAATAAAACGTATCGAGGCTGAGAAGAAACTTTTGCTACCCGAGAATGAGCATGGCGCGTTCTTGATCAGAGACTCAGAGAGTCGACACAACGATTACTCGCTATCAGGTTAGTTCAAATAGAGCACATTTATAAAAGCAATAGTTAAGGCCGGAACCATGGTTACTAATATAGGTCTAACTATGTGAAGCTTTCGAGGGAATTGACAAGCTGCATTCAAATATATTCATTCATTTTTTTGAGCTCTCATTTTGTGGGACATACATCGACTTAGGCGGTAACCATAAAAGATTTCTTTGGGAGTAATTCAGCTTAAGCTAAAGAGCGATTACATAGATGCTGTGTGTCGGGACATCATCGTAATAGGATTACTGACCTAATGATTACTCTCAACTCTCAACTGAATTTAAGTAAATATTCGTCCATTTTTGACACTAGCTTAAGCTCACAATAACCTACTACGGTAAACTTTCAAGTATTAAGTCGGCCATACATAAAATGGGGAGGCAATTCGAAATAATGTTCGAAGCGCTGCAGTAGTTCAGTAGTTGACAAACATCCGGGAGTAGGCTTCTCAATTAGACACACAATTTCAGATTCCTGATTCTTCATAAGTTTTCATTTCTCATCACTGCACGATACTTGTATCATGTCAGGCTAGATTTTAAGAACTTAGAACAGCGAAATTTTCCAAATGAAATTACCCATTGTGACCTCCTGTAAAATATTTATTCTGAATATTTATGTAAGGCCCACTGAGTTTACGTATGACAAGCCTTAATACCGGCTTAAAACTAAAAAAAAATAGCCACTGCACAAACCTCCTATCCTCCGCTCTCTTATTTTAGCTTTTCTCTGAACCAACTTAAGTCTGGGCAACATAATTTACAAATATAGAATATTTCAAGTTGTTTTTATACCCTCCACAGGAAGGTATATTCACTTTGCCCATACATTTGTAACGCCAAGAAGGAGTCACCGGAGACCTCATAAAGTATATATATTATGAATCAGGATAACATTCTGAATCGATTTAGCCATGTCCGTCTGTCTGTCTGTCTGTCTGTCTGTCTGTTGAAAGCACGATAGCGCCCAAAGTAATCTACGTAGGTGAATGAAATTTGGTGAAAGGACTTCTTTTTATCGGCGTCAGGTTGGTATTGAAAATGGGCTATGTCGGTCAAGTAGTTCTGGTACCTCCCATACAAAACCAATATTGGATCCATGTGCCTCTCTGTCTGTTGAAAGCACGATAGCGCCCAAAGTAATTGACGTAGGTGAATGAAATTTGGTGAAAGGACTTCTTTTAATCGTCGTCAGGCTGGTACTGAAAATGGGCTATGTCGGTCAAGTAGTTCTGGTACCTCCCATACAAAACCAATATTGGATCCATGTGCCTCTCTGTCTGTTGAAAGCACGATAGCGCCAAAAGTAATTGACGTAGGTGAATGAAATTTGGTTAGAGCACTTATGTTTATCAGCATCAGGTTGGTATTGAAAATGATGTATGTCGGTCAAGTAGTTCTGGTACCTCCCATACAAAACCAATATTAGATCCATGTGTCCCTCTTTCCGTTGAAAACACTATAGCGTCCAAAGGAATCAACCTAGGTGAATGAAGTTTTGTGAAAGGACTTCTTTTATCGTCGTTATGTTGGTATTAAAAATGGGGCTATGTCGGTCAAGTAGTTCTGGCATTTTGCATGACTTGTATGCAGTGGAGGGTATAAAAGCATCGGCCTGGCCTAGGTGAATGAAGTTTTGTGAAAGGACTTCTTTTATCGTCGTTATGTTGGTATTAAAAATGGGGCTATGTCGGTCAAGTAGTTCTGGCATTTTGCATGACTTGTATGCAGTGGAGGGTATAAAAGCATCGGCCAGGCCGATGATAACACTTTTACTTGTTTTTTTAAATGTTGTATACCATACCAATTTGCACCCTCTCGACAAGTTTTTAACGTTCTAAAAGCTCGCTATTGTTGATTCAATTAAATAAAGTTGATGATAAATACTACAAATATATTTTCCCATAAAAAAAGGTTGCCAAACTTTCAGACAAACAATTGTGTTTCAGTCTGGCCTTGGGTAAACAAACTAATTTCGATGATCATTTGTGAAGGCTCATTTAATTTCGAGTGCCCTTCTGTTCCGAATTGTAGAGACAAATTCCATTATACCTGTAGCCAGTTGCTATAATCGATAGATAAATTCTGTCGTGATCTGACCCACAGATGTCAGTAGTTATTGTATTCTCAATTGCCATTAATAACATCTAATTATTTTTTTTTTTAAATCCCCTCTTCTTAATTTAAGGTATACTTATATTCTAACCCCCTTATTAATAAACGCTGCGTAAAAGTTATCAACTCGTTATTCAGAAGTTACGTCAAATTTTTGTATGCTATCTGATGTCTACTAGCTAACTAACTTGTGCACATTTGTTTATTAATACGGGGGTAATTGTTTATTTAGTCAAGTTAGTTGACAATACAAGTATAAATTAAAAAACATGATTATTTTATGGAAAACTACCCAACTCAACACAATGACTGATGCCTGTATTATTCCCCTTTTAGTGCGAGATGGTGACACAGTGAAGCATTACCGCATCAGGCAATTAGATGAGGGCGGATTCTTTATTGCACGCCGAACGACATTCAGGTAATGACACTTTTTTGTTTGTTAAATCGACACAGAGTTGTCTTATGTGACGTGAGTGTGGAAGGAGAATATTGCATGTTAGAGCACAGAGTGAGGTTGACGTGTTTAAGACAGTCACAGGTGAGCGGTCTCAAATGATATGCACGCGTAACTATGTTGCGAGGAGGAATTGATTCACAAGATGGGAATCACCTTTGGTCGGCATGTGAAGTGATATTTAGTGGAGGCAACTGTACGAAGAGTGAAACAGGCGTGACGAGTTGTGTCTTCGCTATTTGAGAATCGATCAACTTGCTGTGTTGCCGCATTGTAAGAATCACGTTGTTTATAACGCTGCCTAGGTATGCTATGTGATGAAACGTGTAAACAATTACAGGACAAATAAGCAGCAAAACAAAATTGTCATCGATTAGCACGGATCCTAACCATGTTGCTGACATTCCATTGAATTGCGTATCAAGTACACCAACCCGTCGACTGCAATATCGATTCCCCTACCGACTGCTATTTTAAATGGTAAGATAAGTTAGTTGGGAACACAAACTGCTATTGGACATTTTCGTACACGCACTACATTGCCGACATATGGACCAATAGTTCCTCATGAAAATAGTCATCGAATAGTTTTTATTCACGACCTTCCATTTGGATTACTGCTGCCACTCGACTCTCTTATACAAAAATACAACCCACTCCTGACTGCATAAAATCCCATTCAAGTCACAGTTATTGTTCCCAACCTCGCTCTATTTGTAACGAAATTTCCATTCCTATTTTTTTTTTTCTAGAACACTTCAAGAACTCGTCGAACACTACTCAAAGGATTCCGATGGATTGTGTGTTAATCTATGCAAACCATGTGTACAGGTAGGTCAACAGTTGTTCCTAGCAATAGTTGCGTTTATTTATTATTCACACCTTTACACATTTTCAATTTTAATTTTTCATCGTGAAAACAGTTAACAAAAAAATTATTTCACACTTTGATTCCCCATTGAATTTTGTTTGGCATTATTTTTACAATTTGACAATAATTTTTCTCAGTTCTCTGCATTTCTCATTTGTTTTGGGTTAAGAGTTTTTTTTTTATTTAACTTATTCATGACACAATACAAAAAAAAAAAAAATAAGAAAATCATAACAATGAAGATGATTCTTATTATGTAATTTTCTTGTTTTTCCTTCTCTTTTTTCTCTCCGAATTTTTGATTTAAATATTTTTTATTTATAATTTGCGTTATAGTCTAACCAATTCGTGGGTATATTTGAGGTAGGATTTATCAACATATTCTTTTATAACTGCCAAAAAAATAAAAACATTATCTACAATAAAATACCTTCCACTATCGATTTTTTTTTTTTTTAAATTTATTTAAATTTTGTTTTTCTTGAATATTTTGTGTCGTAAAATAGAGTTTTGTTTATTTGATGATTGGAAACATTTTTCCATATCGAAATTGACTTTCTGTGTGCTTTAGTTAACCATTGCTAGAGATGCCTATAGTTTGAACAAAATTTATAGTTGTTACTTAGAGCGGAGTATTGTTCGGTTAGGACTTAAATCAAGTGTAGTTTGTCCACAGAGTATCAACATTTAGAGAGTAATTTGTGTATAATTAGCCTGAAGGTTTGCATTGATTTCTGATAAAGTGGTGTAAACTATTATATTTTTTGTACCTACTATTTTATTTGTGCCTCCGATTATTACAAAATAACCTTTTGAACATCCCAATCACATATGTGTCAAAAAGGATGTATTTCTTTTGCGCATTGAATATTTTATTTCAATGAGAAGAATGTTTATCACAAAAGATCTAAGAATATTGTGAAAGACGTCTTGAGTAGGGGAACGAAAACTCATAGCTTAAAGGCGTTTAAACTTTTTTGCGTAAAGACAAAGTCTGTTTAAAGAAAAACCTAAAAATCGGCAGTATCCGACTCAGTTAATTTAATGGTGACTGCGACAAACTTGGCCAGCACAATGACAAGTGATTCTAGAAGCTACCAGCTCGACACCCTTTATCTTCTGCACTTCGAATTTTATTCTCAAAACGAGTGTCTGAATTTTTCCGACACCTGGTAAAATGGGAAAGTGTGCTATTCACTTACAAAGACCACAATTAAAATCAGACGTCATCTTCTAAGGTACATAGGTACCTTACTGAGATCATGATCATGAGTTACCTAAGCCTATCGCCAATGAAAAAGCCTTGGAATCTATGGTGTCAGCACGTAACTTTATACAATCGAGTTCAGTCGATACAATCGATCTCTGGCAGCACCTAAATGGTCTCAATCGATTATCCTCGATTGATTATCCTCGATTGAGACAAATTAGGTGCTGCCAGAGCTCGGTTGTATCGACTGAACTCGATTGTATCAAGTTACATGCTAACACCCCCAGTATTTGGGTCGTTCTAAAATATATACCCTATAGCTTGCGCAAATTTTACCATATCGCACTATTAAGTTTAACTGTGTTTACGCTACAAAATTTGTATTCTACATAAGTGTACTATAAAACTACCCCAAATCACGTTTTCTGCATCAGCCCGAAAGTCTGCAATCATTTATGATAAAATGCCATAAGCTCATATATTTGGTAAATATCTTCTGCATTCAAATGGCGGCATAAAGCCACTGAAACCTTGCCAAACCGATCGCCAAAAATCAACAGTCACAGTGATTATCGCCTTAACTCTGACAGAAGGTGCAATAATTGTAAATATAAACAAGTTTAGTTTTTATTGACCAATGCGCGGTACCAATAATTATTTTTGGTGTCGCGTCGTTTTTTTTTAAGAAACTCACAACACAATATTTTCTTAACCAAGTTAAGTTTTGTTAAGTTTCTTGGCACTTTTCTCACTTCATCTTGACTTTAAAACGGATTAAAATATAATTGATGTCACACTGTGTAATAACCGCGTTTGCAGTCACATCTTCTGTGAAAAGAAAGCTTAAAATGCACAGCGGGCATTGTTTAAGCTTTCGCAATTACGAAAGCGATGAATTAAGTGAGTTGCAGTGTTTGTCGTACATCGTTTACAGTTTAAATTTAAATTCAAATCCGTGAGAAATACCTTTCGATAGAAACTATACTAAATTTTTAGCGACATTGTTTTTTCAAGAATCCCAGAACGCCTGGAACAGTATCGACCGTGAACGATCATCACGCGACGAAATTTGTTTTTGTTTCGTGATCGTTTTTTTTTTTTTAATTTCTACAACATTATCAACTGTTGCTGTTACCTAATAAGTGAAGAAAATCCCCATAGTATTAGATGCGAGGTCATAAAGGACATACGAAAACAAACGATCAATTAAATGCACAAGACTCATTTTATATATTTATATTTCTTCAATTTTTGCTTTTTGGAAGTGCACCACTGCCCTTGTGGCGCCGGTACATGCTGCGACTCCTAATCCGCCGGGGAAGATCATCTTGCAAGCCGCTGCCATATCCAACTGAGACAGTGTTCTCCGCCGTGAAACCGTCTTGAAATGGAGCGCCTGTTCCACCAGGCGAGTAAAAATATCGTTCAACAAAGAATTAAGTACTAGGACCGAGTTTTTTGTTAGACCCAAGTTGGGATGCACGTTCTTGAGGACTTTCTTTATCGATGATTTGTAATTATTATCCAATCGATGAAGGCTAAATTTTCTTCGTTTCTTACGCTCCGCATTTTTCGGTTTTGATTTACTAACAATTTTGATAGTTTCCGCTTGATTTGGTGGTGAAATTTCCTCATCCTGCGATGATGGTGGTGTAGTCCTTTGAACACTGGTTGAAGAATTACGAATCAATGAAAAACGACTGGCTAGAGATTTCATTTTGACTGAGCTTGTTTATACAAAAATTGATATGAGACAAAAAAGTAAACAATACTTTCTTTTTGATAACAATTGGCTCGCTCACTTGATGTAGAAAACTAGAGCAAGTATCCCAACCCAAGTTGTTTAGGTGGTGTGGACAGACCTAGAAGTGAATGGTTGTTTACGGTGTGTCCAAAGGAAGTACTTGAGTCGTTTTTTGTCTTTATGTTTGTAACACCGGCATCATTGACGAATCCACTGCCAATCAATAGAAATAACACCGATCACCACCAGTCTGACACTTTTCGACTGCAAGAAATGCCATCTACATCTTCTAGCTCTACCCTTACTCAAATAAAACTTACTATACGGACGACTTTCGGTTGTCGTAAATGAGAAAAAAAAACAACAGCTCTTCTCAGGAAAATGTTTGAGCAATCAATTAGCTCACCGATGCCAGTGTGTTTTGTGTTTTCCCATCGATTTTAGTGAATCATTGTGCGTTGCCCTGAAGAGCATTTTCAAGTACCAGATCATACCATCATTGACCCACTGCTCCACACACAGCAACCAGTTTTTTTTTTCCTTTATTTTACACCATACCCAAGTCGACTTTGAAGGTCGGAGTTATTTAGGGTGTCACTGAACCTTAAGTTGTTGTTTCTCTCTTTCCATTGCATGGTACTTAAAAGCCAGTTACCAAGCGTTTTACTGTACCAGCAACCCACTCGTCTATCAGATCCAGATATTGCATTTCAAAAGTGCAATTGAGTAAGTTGGGGGGAAATGTCCAAAACACTGCCATTGTCGGCTAAAAGTTTTGTAATTGAGTCGTTAGACTGTAGCTAATCTGATTTGGAAATCATTTGACAAATGATTCCGTTGACATTGAAATAATTAATTCGATTGCATTGCATGCACACTGGAATTGGAATGTGTGTACTTGCATTAGACATACATACAACAAACCATACCAAAGTGAGACAAACAAAAAACTAATTTCCACATATATATGCCCGTGTTAAATACAACCAAACGCAGGTGGCTAAAACTGTATGCAAATAGAAAAAGAAAGAGAGAAATGTAAGCCCTGGCTTGAGTGGAAATCACGAAATCGCGTTGCTTTCCGGAAATGGGAATAATGGGTATAAGCACAGACAAATGAAAGTGACACCCAGATTCACTGCAAGTACTGTTTAATACTGACTCATGCCTAGACCGCAAATGAGTCGAAATCGAATGTAAATAGGGATACGAGAGACATTGGTAATGCAGCGATATGGGTTTAGGTATAGTGTTTGCACAGTTAATCCCTCCCAAGTGGGCTTGGGTCAAATATTTGAAACTCATTACAAAAAAAAGTAAGTGGACAGTAGGTATTAAGAAACTCAAGGGAATTTAGCTGGTACCATTGGACTGGGAATATTTCTGTCATATGCACGACATGAGATTGGGCCTTAAGATGGAAACTGTCATGCGCCGACATACAGGATTGTCATATCAAAATGAAGGAAAACGACACAAAAGCTTATTTGTCCAACACTCGTAGGGGCGTTTAGCATGATCACTCACGACCACACTGTTTTTTTCCAAGCGAAATGGCACTGATATCTCGCTGATCGAAAATAAACTATCTCAATATTTAAACATTTTTTCCCCTAAATAATGGGTGGCGCAAAACATGGCCAAACACAGTACGTGGTCCACGCATTTTTAGTTAAGCTTTGGCTCCTGGCCGTTGGTTATATGTTAGCACTTTTACTAAAGATGGTTTAAATAAGTATGGTCTTTTCTAGAACCCGCAACGACTTAACCTAAAATTGGTATATGAATCTAAATGGACATGATCAACATAAAAAGCTTTTCGCGAATGATTGTTCTTTCAAAAATGTTTTAAAGCGATTTTAACAAAAACTCAAAGTTACCTTACATGATCATTTGCAACTTAGGAACCAGTTATAGCTAACAGAAAATTGCATACGTAAAAAAAACCAAAGAGAACTAAGACATTTTACGGAAAGAGCCTAAATAATAAATCGATTACAAGAAACATTTTAACAGGTTGTAAACCATTTTCTGACAGATGGAACAGTTTAAAAATGAAACAATTTAGTGAAACATTTTGTTCCGCTTTTGTAAATTGACTGATAAGATGAAGAGAAAAAGTAATCCGTTCGTCAAAATCCTAAAGTTCTTTTTCCGGAAAAATGTTTAATGAACTTACGTTCATTATTAACACACTCGCTGTCATACACTTCCATTTCAGTCAAGTTAAGTTCAGGGCCCTAATCAACTAGCTTCTGAGACGACCATCGTCTAAATGATAGACGTCCAAAACTAGCAACTGAGTGCAAAAATTACGGGTTGGAGAGCTTTATCTAGTTCTTTTCGAATGTATTGAAAACTTACGATAATCAAAAATAAATCGGCTTAAAAACAACATATTGTGGTCATAAAAGCTTCCGGCTTAAGATTTATATTAAAACAACAGGTCCAATTTGGACCCTTGCTTCTCGGTGTCATTGAAAGCTTTCTGTGTTAAAGAATAAACGAAGTTTAGTGCAATAGCCTGCTAATTGGGTAAATACCGTATGAAGTATTGTTAAAAATATTCAATCGATGTGGTGTTCCAAAAGGTTGTACTCTTTGGCCGATATTGTTTCAATTACGCGCAATCTAACTAACTAAAAACTGTCACCACACTATTCGTTTCTAAAAAGTGTTTCCAAAATAATAGCAGGAAATAAATTCAACCCACAAATTTTGTATAATAACACAAGTTGATCGCATATTTAAAAAAAAAAAAGATCACAATGACTTTGATGTAAGTCGGGTACAAACAACTACTAACAGCTCTAAAGACTAGAAAGATAGATGAGATAAAGTTGTGTCCTTATGTAGCAGTAACCTCACAGTTTTTGAAGGCGCGAGGGACCTTTTTTTTCCAGCTGCGCTAATTAATTTTCGTTCTTCTACGGAGAACAACAAGATGGCTCCACTCGAGCTCAGTGGCCGAGTGTGTCCATAAGGTGAAGTACGAAAAATCCGTTTTCAACATAAATAATATATCCGGAGCTCGGAAAATGAATGTGTTCCCATTCATGTCATTACAAACTTACACATAACGTAAAATGCATATTAAAGTGATTTGGAACACCATCCATAAAAGATGGCAAGCCCTCGTTATACCGACACTTAAAGTGTGACAATAAACGGAAAGCTTTATTTGACGTATTTTCACAAGAGATTTACAAAAACACTTTGGCGGGAGTCGTGGCTATTTCAAATTCCATAACTTATTCATAAACAGACTTCTTTAAGGGATTCCCTAAACAAATTGTTTAACTCTTACAGACATTTCTTACCATAAATGACGTTTTTGTTCTTGCACTGCCAGAAAGTGAACCTTATACTATGCTGTCAATTGAATAAGCGCAAACCTCTACCACGGAGATACTCGTATGTTGGTCTCCAAATTTCTGGTGACAACCGCAAGCATTTTGTTGTTGTTTTAAAAAAGTGTTTTGTTTTCCGTTCTTCTTTCTTGAAAGTTGAACGTTTTAATTTCTTTTAATCTTCGGTCCGAACCACAAAAATTTGTGCTTTTGTAGTACAACGAACTAAGATTCTCAGTATTATTTTGGCGCTGCTGTTCACAATTCCGTCCAAAAAATAAAAATCACACAAGGGCCTAGGGTTCTATCTCGACTTGTTGTTCCAATTATCTGTAATTTACCGACAGACCTTCAATTAGTTCATTACCATGAAATCCCTGCAAGATAACTTACCATGGAACCTTCACAGAGGTATTTCGAGTCGATTTATGACTGCACTAATTGTCGGCACTGTACAGTGTACACCAACAATCAAGTCGCCTAATCGAGAAATGGTCATAAAAGCGAATTTAAAATTTTCGATGGAAGCGCCAATACGTCCTGCTCATGCCGTCGCTAATTATTCGCAATGAAATCTGAATGGCAATACAAACAAGCAAAATAACTCAAGAGTTCACATGTTTAGTTCAGAGTTCAATGCCACTATATTAATATCATTGTCGAACGTTATGATTTGCGAATCGTGATAGTACAAACTTCTTTCAACATAATGACTAGTGAAACCCATCTGTCAGTTTCTGACTTTCACAAATTAAAAACGTTTAATTGATGAGTGTCCCGCTGATAATAGAACACTAAAAAATTAATGCCGATGCGCGGAGCTTAGAAGTTGTTAACAAATTACTTTGTCACACCTTAATCGATTTACGAACCGGTAAGCAGAACGTTCGTTGAACGAACTTCTCTAAAGTGCAAGCAGGAAACACCAAATTGTCGTCAGTGTGTAGGTCTATTGCGATTTCAAAGCCTTTTTTTCTTTTAGAGGACGCAATAGCTTCCACATCCCATCCAAATATTTGCAAATGCAGGTCAATTTCTGCCGATGAGTGGCTTAAATAACTGCCAAACGGAAAAGAGTGACCGCACCTTGAAGTTTCCACATAAACATAATCTAAAACCACCTTGCTATTAAAACTTCAGACAATTTATTACCATCCAAGCGTCTGAGAGGTTAAGCAACTCGTGTTCATGTCGTAACACATTCCTTGTCTAACAGGGGAAAAGAGTACCTACAAATAAACACTATAAAACCGACGACTCACTTTATCTGACTCAGAGAGAAACCCCTAAACACATCAAGCAGTTCCATTGATGATTGTCTTTAGAGCATTCCATTTCAGTTTATAGACAATTACGTGCGAAATTTCCTGTTGTTTCCCTAGCCAATTAGATTGAAGTCAAATCGGTCAGAGACAGAGTGTGAAAACTAGCGTCTAGTGCTTTAAATTAATTGGCATAAATTGATTAGCGGAGCGTCTACTGTCTGCCCGAAAAAGTCAAATATTTATATAAGTAAATTTACACTGTCCATCGCTGGTGACAACAAACAACAGTTGTTTATTTAAAAGATATATACATGCGAGCGGTGACTTAGGTGGAGCAAACAAATTTGGAAAATTTTCCAAAATTGTTGTCCTAGGGTAAGTCATGTTTAACTTATTAAGAAGTTTACGAGGTAACTATATCTAAAACACTCGGTATTAATCGTATATAAAATTGCAAAAGACACAATATAAGACAAGCTTGAAGTTGCAGCGTATTTGCCCAAAAATTTGTCCAAAATTTGCAATACTTTGCAGAAAATACTCGTAAATTGAAAGATCAAAGCTATCAAGACAAGGTTACATTTAATGAAGCTGTAGGCAACAGAATGAAATAGGTTTTTAATGTAAGTACATCTAGGTATCTAGATCCGTCATCCAATCGCACCAAACCCTACCAAGACTTAAAAGTCCACCAGACTAGACCTAGGCATAGCTAGTATCCATTGTAACTGACAGTTTTGCACACAAAACCCATCTCTGTTTGCATTGTTACTGTATATCTCTGCCAGATACTTCCTTCTATGTGTTCCCACGAATCAGAATTAAGAATATCAAGAAAGGAAAGCAAAAATTGTATTGCTGTAAATTTGAGCCTTTTTTTAAAGCCCCACCTTGTAAAACAGAAAAGAATTATTGTTCTGCACCACATTTTTTGTCTAGTACCTTTGTACCCTCCTCAAGCACAAGCAAACACAAAGTAACCCACCCCCGCCCACACCCAACACTCGATTATCTTCTTATTTGTTTATTTTTTTTTTATGTAAATGTCGTTAAACTGGAATAACAACAAAGCCTATCTATTTAAACCAATTTTGAAATATTTGTCCACAGATTGAAAAACCCGTCACCGAAGGCTTATCCCATCGAACACGCGATCAATGGGAAATCGATAGAACCTCCTTGAAGTTCGTGCGCAAACTTGGCTCCGGACAATTCGGTGAGGTATGGGAAGGTTTATGGAACAACACCACACCGGTGGCTATCAAGACATTGAAATCCGGTACGTGTAGCTGGCAGAGCGATGCTCTCGAACTTTAGATAGAACTTATCCCAATTATGTTTGTGGTTATTATTTGCAGGCACAATGGACCCTAAAGACTTTTTGGCTGAAGCTCAAATTATGAAGAAATTACGTCATAATAAATTGATTCAACTGTATGCTGTATGTACAGTGGAGGAGCCAATTTACATTATAACCGAACTTATGAAGCATGGATCTCTATTGGAATACTTGCAAGGTAAACCTATTGAAATAATGTGGAGCACATCGTTGCTATTAAGTGGATTTGTTCTCATTTCACAGGCAAAGGACGGAGCTTAAAGATGCCAACTCTAATCGATATGGCAGCACAAATAGCAGCCGGTATGGCATATTTGGAATCACAGAACTATATTCATCGTGATTTGGCCGCCCGAAATGTGTTAGTGGGTGATAATAATATTGTGAAGATTGCTGATTTCGGTTTGGCGCGGTAAGTGTTCCATGTCCCATTCTTTCAGGGGAGTTTTTTCTTCGCAATGACTGTGAGATGTAGTTGTAGTTCAAGAAAGATGAATAAGCGAAGCTATAAATACTTTTATTCGTCGACCATGGCGTAAATGTGGAGTTGTGGAAAGTATAGCTGCTCAAGACACTCCTTCGTTTATAGAAAAGGAGTTCGATCGTCTTCTACATCCACTACAACTTAAACGATTTTGCTCAGTGGTTTAATGTGAGACTGCTCGCAAGCCTTACAGGTGCACAACGCTACGGGTCTGGATTCGCCAGATTCTACTTCGATAAGTTGGTTACAGTGATAAATTTTACATCAGGATAGCACCGTTCGCCCAAAGTAGAGTGTTGTTCTCGAAAAGCAAACATTTTTACATCTGAACCCCTGCGTTAAAGGTTTAGAGACCTCTCGCGGAGTACAATATAGGCAACTTTTGCAATATGCTCACTACAATCTATTCAGTCATTGCTAAAAATTTGTGTGACTCTTTCCTGTTCTAATAAACAATTTGTGTTTCTCCTTTTTACAGGCTAATCAAAGAAGATGAATATGAAGCCCGTGTTGGTGCCCGTTTCCCAATCAAATGGACTGCCCCCGAAGCGGCCAACTACAGTAAATTCTCAATTAAATCCGACGTGTGGAGTTTTGGCATTCTACTAACTGAACTAGTTACTTATGGACGTATTCCATATCCAGGTAAATACACCCTTTTGCCCCTCTCTACTCTCCGTTTAATCAAAATCTGTATTTTCCTCCACACAGGTATGACAAATGCTGAAGTATTAACTCAAGTCGAGCATGGCTATCGAATGCCAATTCCACCAAATTGCGA
Organism: Cheilosia impressa; assembly: GCA_948293265.1. Classification (NCBI taxonomy): domain Eukaryota; kingdom Metazoa; phylum Arthropoda; class Insecta; order Diptera; family Syrphidae; genus Cheilosia; species Cheilosia impressa. Next base: position 20,229,314 of record OX411883.1, on the reverse strand, counting down.
ATCACGTCTGTACGAGATTATGCTCGAATGCTGGCACAAAGATCCAATGCGACGGCCCACCTTCGAAACACTTCAATGGAAACTGGAAGATTTCTATACCTTGGATCAGAGTGATTACAAAGAAGCTCAGGCTTACTGATAAGAACTTTCAAATGCAATTTCAAACACAATGTACACACACATATTTTTGTTATTTTTTTTTGTCTCTTATTTCCATATACAAAACAAGCATATATACATATATATTTTTCTCTTAAATTAGTTTCTTCTCCGCGCAATTCCGTAGTAGAAATCCAACCAAAATGTTAAAAAAAAAAAACAAACGAAAAAGATAGAAACAAGAAAAGATTTATTAATATTCTAGTTAAATACAAATTGATTGCACACATACATCCCACGATATATAGAATATTTATTGCAAACAGAATTTATGAACAAAACAATATTTCCAATATATAAGTACGATTAAGAAAACATAGAAAATATCAAACAAGAATCCATAAAAAAGGTATAGTTGTTGATTATTCGCGGTTTCTTCTTCTTCTGCAACACTATAAACAAATTGGTACATGTAAACAATATTTTCCCACATAAGGAAGCTGGCTATTTATATTTATTTCGAATAAATTTGAATCTTCCTAACAAATCGGTGTAAAACAGAAGTAGAAAGAACTTTCTTTTTTTATTTTTGCACAAATGACAATACTTTATGCATAATTGTAGTTTATTGTGAAAACTGTTGATTGTAAATTTAAAACGAAACGAAAAAGAAAAACCTCTGTATACACACGGAATGTCTTCAGTTATTGTTTAATATTTTTATCCTGGAAATGATTTTGTTGCAACGATACAGAAAATAGTACGCACCAATGTAAAACAGTATTAATTTTTTTATTACAAGAAATATCTCTTTTTTTTCACTATACTATGTGTAAATAAGCAGCAGTCGGACTGCATCTAATCAGCTGCTTTATTGCTAGAAAGAAAATCTTAAACACAAACTTCACTGCCATTTTATCAATCTTGTCTCGGTTTAGAACAGAAATAAGGGTTTCAATTTGAAGAACAAATCGAGGTGCTTTCACTTGGAAACGCAGTGGAGAAAGACGTAGATATCAGCTCTGGGGTCGAATCGTGTCTTCCGTGAACGACAATACGTGACGGAATTTGTTTTAGTTTCGTCTGTTAGACCGGCATAATTCCGTGAACGTATAGCTCGTTCATGGATGTGTCCATTCGACCCCTGACTTTGTTTTCGAGTGAAATCCGCGGAGATTGATAACCATTTTAAGGGCGCTGTATTACTTGGGAGTCGGCCGTGTTTCTTACGAATAATTTTCTTACTACGTGCCGTAGGGAGCTCTAAAGTGAGATCGGAAATTGGTTTCATCGAACGTTTACACTTGGCGTGATAGTGGTGACGTTGTTCCCACATTGACATTGGGATGGAAAAACGTACACTTTGGTTTATACAAACGAGGACACATCTGCAGTTGATCAATTCAGCTCGGAAAATCCCCGTTTGTGAGGAAACAAAGTATTCGTTCAAAGAAGTTCATTCTTACAACACGGTTTCCTTTCCGAATCACTCGGTTTCAAACGTCTTCCGACTAATGGTCACAAAAACAGTTGGTTAGCATTTTGCAACATTTTATACACTTCAGAGGACAACTTAGCAAACGTCAAAGACTACATCAGCGTCCTTTTATAAAGAAATCTCCTTTTTTTTTAAACCTTTTCCCCACTGGTTTCAAGAAAGCTCTTGCTGGTCGACTTCAATTGCTTGTCTTGTAAAAAGTACAGAAAATGCTCTTTGAAATCAAAACGAAATTCTCTAAACGAATCGTCAGAAGGTTATTTCTATTCCCGTGGAACTTTTTCAGATGATGATCTTCCATCATCTTTTTCCGCCACCCACAATTTCTCTATTCTATTTATAGAGGGCAAAAGAACGTCAACAAGCTTTTTAGGGGAAAAAAAGATTGCATATTGCAAGACACTTAGTGATCGCTTGGAAGCAGTTTTCCTTTAAACAAACCTATGGAAGTGCCTTACCACAGTTTTGAAAACCGCAGTAGTTTACTCCTCAATCTCGCTTGAAGCTGCGGCAGTTTCTTCGAGTTATGCTTCGCCCTATGGGTAAGTTTTAGACGGAAACTCAGATTTACACAAAACCTAGAAATATTCCGCTCAACTTCAATTGTTATTCAAAAAATTGTTCAGCATAAGTTTCTTAATTAAGTACAAAGATGCAGTCTCCGATTGAGGTGTTGTTGCCCCCAACTCCTTCTATAAGTAAAACAGCGCCCATGTCTAAAAACCGTCAACCAGCTCAACACCAATCAAATACAAAAAAAAAAGTTAAGCAATTTTTGAGCACATGCCTGCTTTCTAAAAAAACACACGAAGTATACTGTCCGAAAGTACACCACCAACCACCAGTAAATGCATTTCTAGAAACGCTGGTGATTTGCTTTTATCACTATTCTTTTTACACAACCAAACGCACGCTATAATCAACTCCAACTATTCCAAGTGATTTCCTATCTTTTCTTATTTCTTCCTTTACAAGAAAAACGATTTTAATTTATTATAGTTTCGTCTACTTCTCTTTGTGTATTATTTAAATCAATGGCTAAGGCTGATTTTTAGGTATCTGTATAGGATAACTTAAAAAAACAAACAAATTAAATGTATCTATGTTTAAATACAAATCAACGTAGGAATGCATAATCAATTGTACTACAAAAATTAAAAACAAACAAAAAAAAAACGTCTTTAGCAAACGCGCACATTATAATAAAACAATACAAACAATTTAGGCGACGATTTTAAGGATAATTTTGCTAATAAATATATTTTTAGTACGTAAAAACAATAAAACAAAAAATTATTTCTAACATCGATTGTTTTGTGCAAATTGTATTTTGTTCGTTTAAAGTAATAGTAGAACTTCGTATGTATAGTGTACAAATTGCACAAAGCATTCAAAGCAAACGACATGTAATAACATATTTAACTCAATTTATATATATAGTTTCCTTTCGTCTACTTTACTAAAAAAAAAACAAAAACACAACCAATCGTATAAATATTGTGTAAAAGAACTTATTTTATTATTTAAATGAAGAACATAAAAATGAATATATATATATATAGGATTAAACAACAAATGCATATAGAAAGATAAATAAATTAGATTTAATAATATTATTACCAAGTTAAGTTTGACTGCATTTCCTTTTATTTTCTGTTTCTTTACTGTATTTGTCTCTCTTTTGTGAGCTTAGGATTTTCGGGAAGAGAGCTATAGGGATTAGTTTCGATATAAATAAATTATTCTGTTCATCTTGCTCTTGATTTTTATTTTGTATTCGAAAATGTATTTAGTGAATGTTGATGAGAGAAGGAGGAAGAAAAGATGATGCCTTTTTTTATGTTATTACATGATAAGATGAAAGCAATTATTTATAAGAAAAAACGTGCAGAATAATAATAAAAATGATAATCGATGGGTTAGTTTTTTTTTTTATTTTACTTGAATTGAATTTATTTGTTTCGTTTTCTTCATATTGGTGGCATACACACCTGCTACGATATATGGATACAAAATTATTTACCAAATTTATAAAAGAAATGAAACAAATAGAAAGGAGATACACTTATTAATATTATTATTATTATTATCGATAATTTAAAACAGAAACAAAAAGCATACGTATTATGTAAGATCCATTATAGTATATATTGTAATCTTTTAAATACTTATATATTTTCATTTTGCATTTTTTAATTAAATAAAACGTAAATTTATCAAATATCAGCTGTTGGGTTTGTGTGATTTTCTTGGTTGCGATGTACAAATGCAGCCGTTCCGGGTGACGGAAAGTTCTCCATCTCGTGTGGCAGATGGTCTGAAACTGGATCTTTTATTTCAATCAGGAGTACGAAGTCAGTCCTGCTATTGTTTGTTTGGTTACATTTGTCGAACGCGAAAAAATGACTCCATCGACAAGGACACCTCGTCACGATAGACAAACAGTGATGAACCAACCACATTTTCAATGATAAAAGCGCCGGTGAAAGTCAATGGATCTTGCGTCATCTGCAAACAGTTTCTATGCTACGTGCGAAATGTCGCGATGTAAGTAAGTTTCTACGACACTACCTAAAGCACTGTCTGACAATAATCCGAAACTGTGCTGAGAAAGCTTCTTCAAAAGGCCGCTCGTATTCGGCATTCATTTTATTTTATTCATCTCAAAAGCTACGTCAAATCCGGTTTTTTTTTTCGAGTGAATCAAAACGGAAACGGTGACGATCGCACGACTTGATTACTTCATAAACCGTTGAAAGTGATAGCGGTGTTTAAAACTAACGGTCTGGAACCAGCAAGTGCCGGTTCAAGCCCCGACAGCGGCGAGACATTTACAACATAAAAAGGAAATTGAATGCCAACTAAGGTTGCTAGCATTATCTGTAGTTAGTTTATTTGTTAAATTGTATGTTTAATATTGGCAAAATCCTGGAGTTTAAGTGAAATACAGGGTGCGGCAAGAAAACTTGCTGATTTTCAAAGGAAATAAAACCAAAATTAGTGGACATACCGTTACGAAAATTGTTTATTCTTGTTACACACGATCTGAATTTTTCATTACATGGTTTTAAAGATGATATCGGACAAGTGATGGCATCCGTTTGAAGACCGAACCTCCGTTTCAAAGACCAAGCCATCGCGGATGCCAGAGCGCAGCGTGCCCGGTATCGCAGAGGATGGAAGGCTACACTATCTCAGGCAGAGACTCTCCACGGGTCGGGATCCCGTTAAGTAAGTAAGTAGATGGCATCCATTTCCGATACACTGAGATACCCGATTTTCGAAGCTCCTCTGAACTCTTTGAAGCATATCGATGGGTATGTTCGCTATTGCTTCACGAATGTTGTCCTTCAGATGATTTAACGTTCGAGGCCGATCGGTGTAAACGATAGATTTAAGGTAACCCCATAAAAAAAATCGCACGGAGCCAAATCAGGTGAGCGCACCGGCCACCTAAGGTCGCCCCTCAAGGAGATTAGACGATCGGGGAAATGTTCCCTCAGAAGGTACATCGATGCTCGTGCCCCATCTTGTTGAAACCACACATCACCAAGGTCCAGTTCATCGAGCTTTGGGATGAAAAATTCTTCAATCATATCTATGTAGCGAGCTGCATTCACCGTAACAGTGCGTTCGTTTTCTTCGGAAAAGTAAGGACCAATTATCCCTACTCTCGATACAGCACACCATACGGTGACACGTTCACAATGCAGTGGCGTGTGATGAATTTCACGTCGATTGTGATCACTCCAATATCGCCTGCGGGATGGATGTTGAAGCGAGTACGGAAATCACGTTGAGTGGAAATCATGGAACGACCGTTGGAAAAGTAATGTCGTTTTCCATTGGACAAAAAGAAGCGTCCGGGAGAGTCCGGATCCGGAATCGAAAAAATGCTGTTCCATTGGCAAAAATACTCTTCTGGTGATTCTGAGAAGAGAATTTCGCTTCTCGATTTGAAGTCAGAATCCACTCAAGAAGCACTCACACAAGTGCAATTTATGTATTTATTACAAGTTAGCTGACAGCAGCCGTAGATTATTTTTTGGCATTTCACCAATACTTTTGTGGATTCTGTCAGAAGCAGTTTTGCTGTTCCATTGGATTTCCGAATGAGTGGATCCCCGAGTGAAACCAATGGAAAACGACATTACAATTAAAAGCTGATTTGAAATCTGTTGTCCTACTTGACATATGAGTGCATTTGTTTTGATTTCTTGCGTATTAAAATGCTATCAACAGGCTGGAAAATGAAATTGATTGTTCTCCTTAGATTCTTTTTGCAAATCGCGACGAAACTCTTCCTTGCTGTAAAAAGCAAATTTGTAAATTTGTAAATGCCCTTTCGCTTTTTCCTCTTCTCTAATGCTTGTGGTTCAATCAGTTCAAACTTTTCCATTGTACTCGGATTCATGAAGAAAAAGATCGATTAATTTCGAATCACTTTCATCGCTAGGTAGATAAATCAACAACTTTTGTTCGTAAATTAGATTAGCAAATTCTTCGAGTTTATACGATATTTTAACGACTTTTCGTAGGTACAATTTTTTTGAATTTTTTTAATTATGTATTTGCCATTTTCATAAATTACTACAAAAGCGTTCCCTAACTTTTTCGTGAGTGTCTCTCTCTCTGTGAGAGAGTGACAGTATTTTCCAATCTTACTACAAAAGTAAAGGAACAGACCCATTATCTTCTTCGGCTTCATTGTAATCTTAATAAAGAATTTTCCAATAAGAGGTGTTATTTTTATATTCAAAGAAAAATGATCGGGTGTTTATTTCATAATAAAGAGGAAGGTATGCCGTTAATAATGAAAAGCAACATCAGTCAAATGACCTCCACGAGCACGCATACAGGACCATATCCTTTTCATGAAATTTTCGATAACCAAATCGCAAAGTGGCTGCCCTCGATAGCCTCACGAATTCTATCTTTGAGGTCTTGAATCGGCTGTTGGCGTAGACCTTATCTTTCACGTGGCCCCAAAGGAAGAAGTCGCAAGGTGTTAACTCACAAGATCTCGGTGGCCAATTGTGATCACCTCTTCGAGAGATAACACGGTCCGGAAACTTTTCCCGTAAAAGATCAATGGTTTCGTTGCTTATGTGGCACGTAGTGCCGTCTTCTGGAAAGTAAACGTTGTCCAGATCAATACCATGCAAAATACGGTGTAATGACGTTTGTGGAATGCCCAATTCCAAAGAACGACGCGGAATGGACAAACCAGGGTTTTCTTCAACACTTTGGGCTACAACAGCAATATTCTCAGTTGTTCTTGAGCGACGTGCACGGGTTTTATTCTGCACATCACTAACTTGTCCCAACAGCTCGAATTTTTCCACCAATTTCTGTATTACGTTCCGAAAAGGTGATTCACGACGACCAAAAAATGCTTTAGTTTTGCGAACTGTACTGCAAGATTTTCACCATTTTTGTAGTGAATTTTAATAATTTCAATGCGTTGTTGAAGCGTGTATCGTTCCATTTTTAGTAATGGCGCAGTTTCAAAAGTGCCAGCTACCGAAATAGCAGGTCATTCACAATAACACCTCTTATTGGAAAACCGTATACCACGAATCACCAAAATTAGTCCACTTTTATCTACAACAGGGGAAACATTTTTCAAGACGATATTCATATTTTTGATTTTTCCAAAAACGTATGCAATTTGAACAGCTGATATTTATTATTGCTGTCAAATAACGCACTAATTTATTTACAAAAGCAGATTAATATCGTAGCATGTTCCATGAGCCGCGCAAAATCTGAGATCTGATCTAGTGGTTCCAATGGAAAACGACATTTAAGTCGGCTTCGACCAACCAGCAGGTAATTGGCAAATCTGGCTCATAAATGTTTTTTGTATGTTTTGTGATTTTTGGGACAGTGCTTTGCGATGTTTTCAAATCTCTAATATGAACCATAGTACGTACTTCTGAAATAAAAACGAAATAAATTTTAGCTATAATTTAGCATACACGAATATTATATTGTTGTCGACACTTGACAGCATACTTCTTATCAGCTCTAGCCAGGGGCGGATCCAGGATTTATTTCTGGGAGGGGCACAAAGGCCAGATAGGTGAAGATTGTATTGCATTGCAATTTATCTCTGGGATCCATTCTTTATCAATGACATACAAAAATAACTATCAAAAATACTTTTTATAAAGGTTTAGTAATACAAAATTACATGTTTAATAGGTAATGACAGTTTTCTTGTATGTCGTTAATTTCATTTGAACTTAATTATTCGCAAAATTCATGGAGTGTTCGTCTACCGTAAGACTATAACTTCTACAACATTCAAAAAATAACGGGTTTTTTTGTGGGTCTCCAACACTATTGTTTCACTCACAAAAAATAAATAGATAATAAATCTGTTGAGCACCTCTCAGTTTACCTCAGAGAACTAAATCCAAAATAAGTTTCTGTGTTGGTGTAGTCTATATAACTTCGCATCTAAATCCCATAAAAAAGTGACACAACGAATGTCCTTTTCGTTTTGCAGTACGCTGCTGCTGCGAAATGATGACGAAAAGTGGGTAATTGTAGCAGATTGCTTGGTACAATTATCTACTCGCTTTTCGCACATATTTATTGTCCGCGACATTATTTGCTTGAGAAAATTTTACATTTGTAATGCGTTAGCAGTTTTTATAACAGGAATGGAGACACATTTGAAAAATCTTGGAGCCAAAGATAAACAAACTGAAAGATCAAAACTGCGCATTTTTTCCCAGTTTTTTAGGGTTACTTATTCTGATTACATTGCTTTTTAAAGACGACAATATTAAATTAAAATAAACACACTCAAAATTGAGAGACCTTTTTAGTTTCCATTTTCCAGTGTTAACAAAATAAAAACGTCCAAGGAAACAAGTTTTCATATCAAATATGTTCGAAATTGGTTGGTATAAATGTGTGAAAATCAATTACAATAGATTTCCAGTGTACATGAAAAACAAGTGTTTTTCGCGGCCAACTCAATATACAAAAGAACCAGTACAAATCGGATTTAATGTTTGGCAGCAAAAATCTGAAATGCCCAATCGAAAACGACATAACCTTTTAGAAAGTTTTAGTCACCTATACGAAAAGAGTACGTTCGCAATAGAAGTATGAATTTTTTTTACAAGTTCCTAAGCCGGCTAAAAATCGCTAAACTTCGGAGTGAATAGCATAAATTTGGATAAATCCCAAATGACAATAATTTTAAGGAACCAGTGAAAAGTTCGAGTAGCCAAATCAAAGATAAATAGCCAGCGCTGCTTACACTGCTATTTGTGTATCAGCTGATGGGATTCTCCACAAATTCAGCCTTATTGTGAGTTTCGCCCGAACAATATTCCACCCGAAAAAAATTACATTTCAGAACAGAAATCTGTTTTTTTCGGGTGGAATATTGTTCGGGCGAAACTCACAATAAGGCTGATTATTTTCCGCTGCCTTTTCGCAGATTTTTCGCAGATTTCGTTCCGAAACAGGTCCGTATTAGGCTTAAATCTAGAAATCATGTGTATATGTGCATATTTCACGCATGCGTTTACGCGCTTGATTCTGCATGAGGAGATACGTGCACATAAATTTCACACACGCCAAGATTCACATTCTAGCATATGCAGACATAGATTTGGGTCATTTTTCGTCTTGGTTATCATCATTTGTTGGAAAAGCTATTTTTATTTTTGCCTATAGGCGAAGTGTCTGTTATGTTTTCATTATGGAATGAGGAAGCAGTAATAATGCAGTTGGTATATAATTGTTAGTGCTTTTTTTTCGACTGGCCTGTGTCTGGGGGGGGCACGTGCCCCTGTGCCCCCCCCCCCCCCTGGATCCGCCCTTGGCTCTAGCTCATTGAAGCAGCCAGTCGACGCTTATAACCCACAATATTACTTCTCTTCGACTTGTACTAATAGAGAGCGATGTAGCAAAAGCAATACCTAACCTACTGAGGATCTGTTTATTGAGTGAATAACTTGAGTGACAACAGCTAATGGCCAAGTACATTTTCATTCCACTTCGTGGGATCAGTTCGATATTCATTGCTGCAGTGTCAACAGACAGACTCGTCGTTTTATGTTTTACGAGGAATTATTATCAAAGGTTGTATCAAGATGTCAAAAATAGCTCGTAGCCTCCTAGTGTTATCGCGAAGTGCGTCTTCAAATGCGGTGGCAGCCGAGAAAACGGCTCTGTACAATTTTCACGTGGACCAGGGTGGCAAGGTTGTGAATTTCGGTGGATATTTGTTGCCGGTTCAGTATGCCGATCAAGGCATCGCAGCATCTCATGTCCACACCCGGAAAAGCGCATCCATATTCGACGTCTCCCACATGTTGCAGACCTTTGTGCGTGGCAAGGATGCTGTGGCATGTTTCGAATCGATTTGCACAGCAGATATACGCGGGCTGGCCGCCAATGCCGGCACGCTGACAGTGTTCACAAATGAAGATGGAAACATTCTCGACGATTTGATTGTGTCCAAGATCACAGATAACCTCTTGTATGTGGTGTCGAACGCGGCAATGAAGACGCAAGACATGGAAATAATGAAATCAGCAGTTGTACGTGAGAAAACATGCAATTTCGTAAAGGAATTCATCGATTTTACTTAATATTTTGACAGAACAAATACACAGCCGATAAGCGAGATGTTTCAATCGAGTTCTTATCATCTGGCGATCGTTCACTTATCGCTCTACAAGGCCCCAGCAGCGCGGCTGCTCTGAAAACACTAGCAACAGTTGACTTGGACAAGTTGTACTTTATGACGACAACAGTCGCTGAGGTGGCAGGGGTCGATGGATGCCGGATAACGAGATGTGGCTACACTGGGGAGGATGGTTTCGAGATATCAGTGCCGTCGGAGAAAGTCCGGCATTTGACAGAGAGTCTGTTGGGGGTAGACGGCGTACGGATGGCGGGTCTCGGCGCAAGGGATTCTTTGAGGTATAGGTTTGAAGTGATAGGTTATCAGTTTTGTTATGGTAGCAAATTCAACATTTCAGATTAGAAGCCGGTCTCTGTCTATATGGGTCCGATATTGATGCGAAAACTTCACCGGTTGAAGCTGCCCTGTCGTGGTTAGTATGTAAGTTTGAAATGATTTATGCGATTCGGATTTGCTAAGGGTTTTCTCTTCTGTTTCAGCAAAGCGTCGTCGGGCCGAAGCTAACTTCCCGGGGGTGCACCGAGTCAATGATCAATTGAAAAATGGGGTGACTCGTCGTCGAATTGGCGTCAAGATGACCAACGGGCCACCAGCTCGGGCTGGTGTTGAAATTTACCACAACGATGCGTTGGTAGGAAAGATAACAAGCGGTTGTCCCAGCCCCAGTTTGGGGGGAAACGTCGCAATGGGTTACATCGATGAGACCTTGAAAAAGTCTGGCAACACGGTGCAATTGAAAATTCGAGACAAATTGTACCCAGCCGAAGTGACGAAGATGCCATTCGTTCCAACACACTACTATACTAAGCCCAGAATTTAAATTACTCAATAAAACGTTTGACTTGACAAGACATGTTTTGAGTTTGATTTGAAAAGTATTACATGGGGGTAGGTTTTGGTACAGTTTAAGCCTTCAAATTTGAGAACAAACAAAATCGTATTTGCAAAAGTTAGAAACTGCTACTCCTTTCCGACTGCAATGTGTTTGTCGGAGAGGATTTAAAAAGTACCTGCTGCACAAAATTGACTCCTGTTTTCATAGTTATATTACAAAATGCAGCATAGCTCAAAGAATTAGAAGAGAATCGAGGAGGTTTCCTGCTCAAAATCTTGACAGAAACTCATATCGTTTTCCCTTGCTTTCATTCGGGGATCCACTCATTCTGAAATCCAATGGAACAACAAATCAGCTTCTGAAAGAATCCTCAAAAGTACTGGTGAAATGCCAAAAAATAATTTACGGCTGATGTCAGTTGACTTGTATAAAATACACAAATTACACTTGTGTGAGGGCTTCTTGAGTGGATCCTGACTTCAAATCGAGAAGCAAAATTATTTTCTCAGAACACCATAATAGTATTTCCTGTGCCAATGGAACGGTTTCAGAAGGAATTTCTTAATCCGGACTCTCCCGGACGCTTCTTTTTGCCCTATAGAAAACGACGCTTTACGCTTGCCCAACGGTTGGAAATATTTAAAACTTATTTTAAAAGTGAGTGCTGTGTAGCCCAAACAATGCATTTTTGGAAAAGAAAAGATTTTGGGCGAAAAATTATCTTTTCTGACGAGTCGCATTTTCATCTTCGGCGGTTACGTTAACAAACAAAATTGCCGCATCTGGGGCTCGGAAAATCCGCACGTTACTATCGAAAAGCCAATGCTTCCACAGAGAGTGGGGACGTTCAAGTATATATTTAGTTTAGTAAGTCTGACAGCTCTCTGATGTATCTCGGTTTTGATTGGGGAAATCGATCAAATGAGCAACTGTTTCAGTTGACGTTTATGGAGGGGTAGCTGACGAATCTAGTCAAGAAATTCGTGACTGAGTACTCATATGAAGCTGACGCAGAAAAAGTGACGTTCCCAACCAATCTAGTTTTTACCTTCAAGTTACATCTCATCCAGACCAATCTAGTCGACTTAAGATAACAAGATTCTTGAAGGCGGCCAGTGACAGTTTGGTGCGGATTGTGGAGTGGTGGCATCATTGGACCATTTTTCTTCGAAAATGAGGCTGGGAACAACGTTTCGGTCAACGGTTGTTGGTTTTATTAAAAAGAAACTTGTATTTGGCCCACCCTGTGCTTGTAGCTAAAAATTTAATATTCTTTTGCTAAAAGTGCCAGCAGTGCTTTGTGATTAAGGTAAATGAAATTCAATGAGTGGAGCGTGGAGGTGTTTTTCCATAGCGTCTACCCTTCCGTGCGTCTATTTGTATGAGTGCGCTAATCTCGAGAACGCATAGTATCAGAATGGAGCTTAAAATTCGCCTGTGAAACAGAAAACTATTGTAGAAATGATATGAATGATATGATTTTACCATAGACAAGTCATACTGAGACCACCAACTCGCAATCCTCTTGCCGCTGGCCCCATCAACATTTTTTTCAAATTCCACCATTTTTTTTCCTGTTGGTGGTACGTCAATTAGAATTCGTCTGATATGCAAAAACATACAACAAATACAAGAAAAAACTGCTGCCAACCGTGGGGAATGTGACAGTGTTCGGGAATACCGCATTATAACATTAGCTAATGCTATTGGTTAGTTATTATGTATTTTTAGAAGGCTGTTTGGTTAATAAAACTATCTAAATAAGGACCGTGACATCCCGTAAAAATATAGATTGTACTACCGGAAAATCGGCCCTTTTCTACGACCTTCTAAACAATTCAGTTATATTTTCTTGTCGTCGACCGAAAAATTCATTTGGAATCGAAGCCGCGACAAGTTGGAGGCAACATTGCCCCATAGAATGTGTAAAGATCGAGGATCTTCGATGCATGCTTCAAATCTGTGCCTGTGTAGAGTAGGAGCCTGAGCCTTGAAATGCTTGTTATCGACGTGTTATGAGATGCTTCAAAATCGAGGTTAGCAGTTCTTTCGTTTCGTTGATCTTTTACTTACCAACTCACCCTTCGATTATGTTTGCCTTTCTTACTTTGTCATTGAAGGAGACCCAGTATAAAACTAGACATCGTGCTCCTCATGAGCTATGTAGGCATAGTTCAAGAGGTAAACTCCTCCGTGATATATTCTCTATCTCTATTTGCACAACCCGGGTCTATGTTCTCAGATGTAGTATTGATGCAGATCACACGTCCAAGAGACCACTGGCTTGCAGTCAATAGCTTCTTTTTAAAGGCAAGTTTCCAATAAGTATCAAGTGCTCCGTGAATCGTGATAGCTAATGCACTGAGTATTCATTGACAGTTGTAATGAATATCGCTTGTGTTTTCATTAGTTTATTTTTTTTTATTGAAAGCTCACGGTAATGAGGTTATGAATACCCTTCTAAAGTAGTGAAAAGAACACAGCGCTGGCACTAGAACTGATCTTTACCAACGAAAATTATGCACATTGAGTTCCCAGTGAATTCAAACTCAACGTCATTGCATTGCAAATTAATTCCACTTTTGAAAAACAGTGCCTAGTTTAGTATATTACGTCTGACAGCTGGGTGACTTGATGTTTCTCAGTTTTGATTAGCCTAGATCGGTCACATAACCATTTTTTTCAGTTGACCTCAATGGAGGGGTAGATGACGAATATAGTCAAAAATTTCGTGACTCAGTACTAAGTTGACAGTTCGCATTATATGGCTGACATAGGAAAAGCTACGTTATACCGATCAATCTTGTTTTTGCGTTCAGGGTACATCTAGTCCAAACTAAACCTCGAAAATAACTCTCAACCTTTATTTATTTATTTTTCTCTCTGAGAAATATTACATTTTTCACTGACTTTTAGGTCTTGCTCCGAGATTATATTAACATTATTATGTATATTGAAGCTGTCGGTCTTTGTTTAAGTGTTATTTTCTAATTTCAAGTGTGTCACGCCAATGACCTTTTTTATGAAAAATTAACGTACTTGAGTGATTAACGTAAAACCTAAAAATCTGCATAGGTACAGTGAAATAAATTGTCTATTTTGTTTAACATTTATACTTATTATAACATTTTATACCTTTGGTATATAGTTTAGGAGAATATATTAAATAGTTTCAAAATATTTTCGGAATCAGTTAAAATAAAAGGGAACAAGAAATTGTTCTGTACCTTTTGAAATTAATGCCCCTATTATCGTTAGCGAGTCGAGCAAAAAATAAAGGGAATGTGACTTATTTGTATTATGGTTAGCGAATTGAACAAAATTCATTCGCCTGAACTGTCGAAACGCTGGCGAATTTAAAGTCGCCTTATTGCGGTTTGCGAATTTATGAAATATCATTCGCCTAAAACTTCCAATTTTGGCGAACAAAACTAAGTATTAGGTGAAACCTGAGGCGAATGAATGAAAATTCAAGAAAAAAGTATAAAACCCATTCAATTCATATTTCTACATCCATATACAACAAAACCCAGCTATAGCCAAAGGGTTGGTACAATTTGGAGCTTCAAAAAAATTCAATAAAGAATATTTTATATTTAAGGCACACAAATTCGAATTGTCGTTTTGGTGCTGTCATTTTCGTTTTTATTATATAGGTAGCCTTTGATTTCTGGGCGAATGAATTAATTCGCCGACTATAATCGTACAAGGCGAATGTTTCGACAACTGACTCGATTTACGCGAATAATTCGACTCGCTAACGATAATAGGCCTATAAAATATAAAACCCGGAGTTGAAAAAGTTATTTCGAGAACTAGAACAATAAATAAACCTTTCTCTCCGATCGAGATCGAAAAAAGTACACCGATACAAAGTGGGTTATTCAGTGATGTACTTGAAAATCTCAACAGCTGACAATAAATTGAAAACCTCTCAAAAGGTTGAGACATAGTTTCAACCTCTGGTCGAAACCAATCTTGTCGACTAACTAGGTTTTTAACTAGGTTTTGAATGTGCAAATATTCTTTCTAAAAAAAAACGCCAACCAGAATTGAAAAACAACCGCTTATGATAAAAATGTTTTGTTTTATTTTCAATGCAATTACATTTTACAACATTAATTTTGTTCTTGTGTTCCACATATATTTGCCCTAAGATATTTGCATTTTTGATCATTATTTTTCTTTATTGAGCATTTTCTATATAATATGTCCTTTTTATACATAAAACATATACTTGTTTCATATTTTTGTAATTTATTTTCATTTCAATCTGAAATTAAACATTCGATGCAAACTCTACTAGTATTATACAATAAACATTTCATCTCCTAACAAATACAACAATGGCAATTGATCCTTGTTTTGTTTCTCTTTTGTAAAATACTTGTGTTTAGTTTTATAACAAATAATTTTATCTAAGATCTATTCTAAAACAATGATACATGGTACACATTTGTTTGCATATGTTTTTCTTTATTCATCTATATATGTTTTGTTTTGTGTCAATACAAAATGTTTTGTGTATACGTATAATAACAACATTTAATCATCTTCTTTGTATATAAATCTCTGCTTGATATAAACAAATGAAAATACATCGAATCGACTGCGTTGTGAGATTTATCTTACAGATCTTACTTTTGTATGTAGTTGTTGTAGTGGTGGGAAAGGGATTTTTGTTTTTCTTTGAATGGGATTTTCTAGTTAGATATGTATAAATAGGAGTTCTGTTTTGTGTCAAGTTATACAACACAGTACAGTTGTGGAAGGAAGTCTCTTAGACGTAGAATTATTACTAAACTATAATAAATGTATAGGTTTGCTTAAAATAAAACTCGCAAAAAGGATACATAATTAGCGTACAGCGATTTCATAGCACTCGATAATGTAGTAGAAGAACACAGATGTAAACGGAAAAATAAAACAATGCAACACTTTTTATATTGCTTCTCTATAAATACTCTAATTTGTTTTTAAAATAATGCTTCGTATTGTCAAAAATTATCATCATCATAATTTGTGTTCATTTTTGTTAATAACAACGGGAATACGTTGCAATTAATTTAACGCTTGTATATTGTTGTTTGCTATACATGTATCTAGGTTTATTTTATTTCGTTTTGGCTTTGGATTAGATTCAAAAATATAACAATCAAGCGGAGTAGGTATTTTGTGCTTTCTTAAGTACTATATTTAGATACATATGGAGATAGAACTGTTTAATTAACAGTTTACTGAGTATGACAATGCTAGTAAACAAATTAGGAAGTACTTATGCGGTTAGACTGAGGAGCGTTTTTAGTTGGCAATAGTTGTTTTTTTGAGCTTCAATGGCAGGTTTAATTATCTGTTTAAAAAAGAATAAGAAGTGGATTACCGAAGCGAGACTCTAAGGATACAGAATCTAAACTCCGTGCAAAAAATAAATTCAATTTCAATACAACTGATGCCAAAGGAACGGAACTGTCCAAGTGAAATGAATATTTCGCAATAAATTGCTCCCGAAACTAGGAATAGGAAACACAACTTAATGTCGGCTATTAAAATAGGTAGTTTCAAGAAAGGTCGTCTCTTTTTGGGCACAAGGTAAATTCCCAAAAGGTTTTGCCTCAATTATAATGTCACTACCCATGCATTTTCGAAAATGTTTTTAATAAATTAAACGAAATCTATAACAATTAG
The DNA here is from genome assembly GCA_948293265.1 of Cheilosia impressa. Taxonomy (NCBI): domain Eukaryota; kingdom Metazoa; phylum Arthropoda; class Insecta; order Diptera; family Syrphidae; genus Cheilosia; species Cheilosia impressa. Next base: position 20,212,520 of record OX411883.1, on the reverse strand, counting down.
TAAACTAATAGTGTTTATCCGGATAGAAATGTTAAATGTTTTGTTTCTTCTCCGTTCAGTTTCATTGTTCCTTTGGAATAGGGGGTCAGCTCGCTTTATCTGTTACCGAATCTAGTTCCATGAACTCTTTTGTTTTGAATGCAGCCCGGGTTTACAACGATTTGGAATTAAAAATCTACATTGAAACCATAACCGGCTGGCCTAATCAAATGCCCTGAATGGTAACTTTCTCAAGTCAAAACTCTGCACACCAAATTTACTATTGCGACGTATAAAGTATTCAAAACAAATGCTAAATTAAAATAGTTCTTGCATCTAATCTAAAATAGAGTTATTTAGAAATATTAACAAAGATTTGCAACAGCAAAATATAATCAAAAGAAAAAAGGATGTAAATAAAATACAACAAAGAGCTTAGCCCAGTACAGTAGTTCCTTAAATTCTATATACAAACAATAACCAAAGACAATATTTGGTACACCAACACTTAACAAAAGCACAATCAATCAATTTAACAGCGGTTTACACAACAGACACCTTACGTATGCAAAATACAAAGCAAACAGACCACTTAACTATTCAGGTCATCAAGTTTGTCATTTTCCCATCGTAAGCACCATGTTTATGATTTAAAAATCTCTGTCTTAAAAAATATAATTAACCTAGTTCACATTTTTTTTGTTTATTTTCTTTCGTAAATATAAGAATTTGTTTAAGCAGATTTATGAAAATATATATCAACAGTTCTGAAAGTGTGTACACGCCGATATGTAGTAGAATAAATAGTTGCTCTAGGTAGCTTAAATGAATTTTTATGACCAGAATTTGGTTATTGGAACAGGGGTAATTGTGAGGAACAGGCGAACCTGGGCAATGTAAGAAGTTGATTAATGCATAAGAATCGCAATATGTTGCCAGCTTAGTACTAGATTTTGGTCCATCTATAGACAGACTTGTCCATGAATTTCTGAATTAATGTAAGTCGTTCAGAATGAGGTTAAATTTTTATTAAAGACCAATTTTATTTAATAACAAGGACTGTAAATCTTTCAATAACAAAATTTAAAAACGACTTTTCGTATGCAGGCACGGTCACTTTAGCTTGAAACTCGACTTCGAAAAGTTCTGGCAAATCAAAGACAGAGATAAGTTTTTATTGCATTTTTGCCAATTGTCGATTTATCTGTCTAAAAAGTTGCCAACACTATACCCGACACAAGCTGAGAAGAATTAAAGAAAAACGGATCGTGTATGTCTTTTCTTGGGCTTTTTGGTCGATTCTTCTCAAAACGCGAATATTAAAACTAAGCCCAAGAAAAGACATACACAAAATTGTACTTGGTCAACAAAATAATCTTATTAAAAGAGTGGATCGTTTTCAACCTGAGCGTCAATGACTTCTCCGCAAATTCAATGGTTTTTTAAGGTATCCAAGTGCTCACTTCTTGGAACCATTATTTTGAAATAACTGATATCTACTTTGTCATTTCAAACCTAACAATATATAAAGTACTAGTACATCTCTGTGTACTTCACAACAAAATATGTGTTTCTCTGAATCATCAACTTGCACTGCTAGGCCCAACCGATCCTAGTTTCTCCCATCTACCCATCTTAGGTTGTAATTAAATGTTTAACAAAAAACCTTGTTTTAGTACTTAGCCTAGTTCTATATCATAAGTAACAAATGTGTGACATTCATCTTTGGACTGATTGCGGTCCCTATATGCAATGTAAAAAAAAAGAAGACCGAAACACTCACTCCACCGAAATGAAACAAGTCTTATATACAATTCTACAAATCACTTTTGACTTATTGTGGCATACACAGCTGGTTGCACCGAATAACAATAATAATCAGCACATTGTCTCGTTGTAAGGCGGATCCTTTTCTGATTCCGTACTGCTTTTGATGTTCGACGACAACTTGGCAATCTCGTCCTGCACCAAATTGGTACTTATCGTTGGAATCGACACCTGGGCATCCGACTGATGCTCGTCCTTTGATTCCTCTGTGCTGGAGCTGCTCTCCTTTAGGATATTCATACCGAGTTTTGAGGTTGTTGGTGGTTTGAGTGAACTTTTTCCCGCAATTACAGTCTTTTGGGTGGGTTCACCGGCTGCCGCCTGTCCAACACTGCCACTCGTCGAAGAGGCTGACATTTGAGCCGGGTCGCCGGTCTTGTCGGATTCCGAAACCGTTCGATGGGGTGAACTTTTCCCTTGGTCCATGCTGAATTGTTTCTGCAGCATCACTGAACGTGGCGGTGGCAGCGGATAATCTGCGGAACCTTGTTTGGCCTTTGTATAGTCGGCCGCACCCATTGACGCTGTTCGCATGGGTTGATATCGACCCAGTTCAGTTGTTGCCGTGGCGGTGGCCGGGATTTGCTGGAAATCACCAGCATCCAAGGATAGCTCGTTAGCTAACGATGGAGTGTCGATGTTGTATGATCCCGTCATTGAGGTGGTGGTATCGTTCGAACTTTGTTTGATAAATTTGTACGGATGAATTGAGTAGTCGGTGTCGGTGCTGGAGTTCTTCTGCAGACTTTCGCTGGACTTTTTGAAAAGACGTGCTCCGCCGCCACTAATTGCACCACCGCCACCGCCACCAAAGCTGTCGTATGGTGGATTTAGGTAGTCACGAGAGCCGGGCACTCCCGACGATGATTGATATGTTGATGAGTTTCTAACCCACATGCCACGTTCGTTTTTTACCAGAAAACCAGCGCCACCGATAGTTGGGCCACTTCCAGTGGCAATATTACCACCACCACCAGCAGTACCGCCGCCGCCAGCTGCTTTAGAGGGTGATAGCTCGATGGCAGTCTCACGCCGTAAAGGATGTCGATGGCTGTAGTCCATGGGCATTCCCTTGACGAAGCAGGAAGAAGAGAAAAATAGATTAGTCATCGGAGAGATTAAATTTACGATTAATTCTATGCAACGCAACCAACCCGTCAAGATACATAGATGGCGGGCAGTGTACACACGGTTCGAATGTATTTGGGGGATATAAATCGATTTTGATTGTATGCACGAGGAGAAACAAAACCAAATCCGCATGACTTGCATTCGCAATGAAATGAAAGACCTTTTTGGTTTTTAATTAAGAGCTGTTGTGTGTTAACCGAAAAAAAAATCATTTTTGTTGACGCGCTGTAGGGGTGCCAATATTCAGAGTCAAATCTGTTGAAGCATATGAAAAAGTCGATTGATTAGACTGGAAAAGAACATAATCAAATCACCTGGACATCCCCTCAGAGGTTGAGAGCAAGTTCAGTTCAGTTCTACACAAGCACCGGAGACTAGCGACAGCATTCAAGTGCACAACTGTATCCACTTTACACTTGCAGACAAAATAAGAAATAGTTGGTTAAAGAAGTTCATGCAGCTTCTCACAGAACTATTTTTAGAAGTGAGCTGAACTTTTATGACAAATGGACCCACAGTTTCAGAAACATTAGTGTGCACAAGTAAATGCCTGGTTGGTCAAAGCGTGCCGTTTGTGAAAAGGTCTCTCTGCACCCAAATGGGGGCCTCCTAACATGAACAGGAAAATAACTCTGCAGAGTTGCCGCCGGCCGTCAGAGAGGTGAAATGTATTAACCCTGTGAATGAACAATTGCTGCGAACGGCGGGCTATAACCAAATAAGACCTCAAGCTCAACAAGACCTCCGGACGTGATGGCATAAAGTATAAACTATTCAAAGCGGCTGAAGACAATTTGGCAAGAGTCATCTACTCTTTTGCATATGATCCAGAACATACCCGACTATTTGAAACTACGGACAGTCAGTAAAACCGCCATACCTCAGCCTCCGCAGATGTCTTATTTGTCTGAACAGTGTTAGTTTGCCTAGGAAATTGCCTCGTTCAATGTCAATTCCTGGAATGGAACTCTTTCGAATAAACTATTCCCAAAGTGGCTCAGACTCACTGATAAACTGCGTTTTCTTTTCGTCGGATTTCACAATAACTTAGCCATGACTTCCTAACCCTAAAGTTTCCTGCTTCTGCTTCTCACCTAACTTAGCTTAGGAGTACTTTTCTTACAGAGTCCACTTATATGACACGATGTGGACAATCAATGGCAGAAGTAACCATCGCAGTCAAAGAGTCAATGTGAACCTTCGACGTTGACTCGATAATTATTCCCATTTGATCTTGGTAGCAGTGGAATCGATAAAACTCTTAGATTTACCGATAGAAGCCTACAAGTTTGTGTCCCGAAGTGATTTCTCATCGAAGTCCATTTTAACATCTAAACAAGGTGAAAACCAACACAAGTACAACACAATCCATGAAATTCTATGTGTTATCGATTTTGTTGTCTACTTTCCTGTTTGCTTGTCGCTCTTGGTGCGTTCATCAAATAAATTGGTGGTGTCATAAAACAAGTCGTAGACTTACGCGTTTCTCTAGAAATCATTTAAGTCATTTTCATTTTCGCTTTTGATCGCAGTACTTAACCAAATACAGTTCAATTTAAATGGTTGCCCACTCTGGCGTATACGTACTATAATTTCAATTCCAATCTCTTTTGAGTATTTTACGATCAATCTACGATTTTTGACTTGAAAACCTATTTCAGAAGTACTCTCTCAGTAACATTTCAAATTCAAGTCTTAAAAATAATTGAAATTCCACACAAAACCACAGACATATCTGCGCACACCTCACACTCCACTACCTCATGTAATAATCACAGCGCAAAAAGTTATTAAATTTCATCTCTCTCCATTAGAGTTGGTAAATAAACCCACGGATACCTGATTACATCTGCATATGCTTTGCCATTTTCGTATTGAAAAGAAACCCTAAAGTAAAGTGGGCTGGGTGTCACCGTCAATACCCAGCCCAGCAAAGACAAACACTACAGTTACTCTTATTTCGTTTCGTGTCGTTTACGCACGACTAATGTCATCTCTGTGTGCAGAAATAATTTATTCATCAATTCAATTACTGAAAGTAGACAGAATTCGCTTCAATTTCGATTTGAGTTGCTTTTCGGTTTGCTCACCTCTGTGGAATCATCGGTGTCGTCGACAGACGCCCGCGCTTGAAATAGTCCCTCCAACATTCTGTAATCATTCTCTTCGCACTCCTTCAAGTGTTGTTTCTCTAGGAGGGCGGCGAATTCTGCCTTCGACATGTCGTTTTTGGGCCGTTCCGGTTGACCTGCACAGAAAAAAAACAGTGAACAGTGGATATACATTGAAATTTGGATAGATTCTTACCTTTGCCAGGAAGTGATACTGTCGGAGATGTCATCAAGTGGCAAACACTTTCCAGCTCGTCCGTAATCGATGTGTATTCCGTATGCAGTTTGAGCAGGATATTTCTGGTTGGTTTGCCATGCAAAATCGGTTTTCCTAACAAAAACGAATGTTGTGGATGAAGCTCTGTCGCTTTGGGAAATAATTTATCTTCACTTACCGGCCAGTTCCTTTTCGCTGTCGGGCTCTGATTGAGTCAGACTCTGCTGTCGCCTTGACATTGGTATCTGATTGAGGCTTATGTGAGAACGATTTAGTTGGTCGTAGGCGGAGGTAGTTTCCGAGTTGCGACGACATAGGGACACTGTTCGCTGACGCATGGCACGATGTTTGGCAGCTTGAAAGAAATAAACAAATACAAAACTGTTAGCACTATGCAAAGAGGAGGTAAGAAAACTTGTTCTAAAATCGTAAAATCGAGACCTTAATTCACACAAGGATGACATTTGAAATTTGAAATTATGCAATTGGTACAAAAGTGATTGTGGTGACATAGTACTTTGAGACCGTGGTCCACTTCGGACTGTAAGCGCCAAAAAAAAGTAAGTACTACATAGCCGGCGTTTCTATTGAATTAGACGTGTTTTTTTTACATTGTGTTTAACGAGTCGCTTCGCTATTGACATGACTACCGCGTGAATGCAGGCTTTTTTAAAATTGCGAATGAAATGCAATAGTTCTTAACCTCTTTACAGCGAAGTCGGCATTCCAATTCCTCTAATTGAACAAGTGCCACTGACACGGACTAAGCTAAGCACGAACATGTGATTTACAGCAGTAAAAAGTAGAAATTCTAAACTGGATAAGCGTAGATGACAGCTTGACACCTAACAATTGCAATTGCAACGCTTTTACATTGAAAGTAAACCGTGCGACAAATTCGTCCCTACATTTATTGAGTGACTCGTCGCCGATATAGAATCTTAATCAAAGCAGTTCCTACAATTGTGTTCTGAATTTTTAATCAGGATTGCACGTAAGACAATCGATTTGGAACCAACATATGTCAATTGTAGTACAATCTGTAATGAGGAGTCGTGTCGACTGATTCTCTTTGATCCGAAATTACAAAGGAGGAGGAGAAAACCACCGACTGATTGAAGGGAAGTCATCTTCTAAGCAGTAATTGGTTGGTGTCAATTTTGTCAGATAATGTCCCTCCTATGGTCTATACAATCCCTACCTTCGAAGGTCAACTCGGGAGCAGTTTCATCAGAGTCACCAATCAAAGTGTGATCGTCATCATTGCCCAACGGTGTGAGCGTGTCCTTACTCTCTGTGCTGGCACCAGTGTCTTGCCGCACCGTAACGTAAGGCGTACGTTTTACAGTCTCACACGTCGATGGTCGTTGCGATAGGGCCGTGGGATAAATATCCGAATCTTCCGACTGTACCGAAGCCTTCCGCACCACATTCTCGTTGAGTGCTTCCCTCGACTTCACCACCTCGTCCGGCTCCTCTGGCAGCGGAACCACTTCGAAATGCGTCCCATCATCAAATATATATGCATCCGGTCGCACTTCCGTCAGCGACCTGTTGAACTTTCTCCGATTTATCACCTAAAACAAGGACAAATGGAATTATACTGACACGAAACTGATATAACGCAATGCATACCTGTAAATTATTCATGTTTTCAGTTTCGGAAACCGCACGCAGTCGAGCCATTTCACCGGGACCAACACCAACGGCAACAGCGATGTTTCCATTCGAGCTGTGTAGTTCGTCTTGGGTTATCGTGTGCGTGGACATAAATCGATGGATAACCGCCAAGTGCGAAAGGATTTGTTCGGTTGACTCCTCCATTTTTCGTAGCCGAAATTCAATGTTCTGTGGGGGCAGATATGATTTTAAATTAAACAAATTTATTATTGAAACGTGAATTAGGTGAGATGATACTCGCTTGTTTGGGTTCTGTGCTGGGTGGCTTCCCTTTAAAGTTAAAATTTGACGGTGCTCTGTGTATCTGGAAAGTCACACGCGTCTCTGCCTACTACCCACCCACTCGCAGGGGAGTTGTTTTGAAAGGGGTTTCCCAATTTTTGGGTAAATAATTTACTTTGTGCAGTTGCTGTTTGTTTTCGTCTTAGAATCTTTTTTATATGGGGGCTTTTAAAATTATTAAATTTGCTTGGCAAAAGTTATGGAAATTAATTTTAAATGAGTCCTTTCGAGGAAAGATATGTTTCGGTTGCGTATTTGTCATGAATAAACGAGGTCCTACTAATAGCTCGTGGCTGTTATAAATTTGAATGTGATTTAAGGCTTTGGATGATTTTTAATGAAGTTTCCAAGTGGGCAGATGAGTTGGGAAGGAATAAGCAAGTAACATTCTTCCCCAAAATAGATTGTTGTTCCCTATGGAGTGAATACTTCTATGTCAATTTTACAGTTGACAATATTAAATTATTAAGAGCTGGTGTTTAAAAACTGAGACTCGTACTGTCTGTCATACTTGAGAGAACTTCAAGACACATACTTTCAAGGTTAGGTTCGATCAGCAAAGCTCTACAACAGAAAACTGAACTGTTAAACAAACACAACTGCTGGGTAGTAGCAGCTGCTTCCCCAGATTGATACCCACCCTATTTCCCCATGGCAGTAGTTAAAAACTCAATTTAGAGAGAGCTTCAACTAAAATCAACCACAACACCCGCGAGCTATATGTGCAGCAAGTCATAACTGAAAATACACAAACTTAAAGCTGAAACTTCTCTCAGAGCAAAAACAACGACGCCTTACTCGTGTGCATCTACGAACGTAATTCCTTTCATAGCCTCAGTATCAAACATTAATTAGCAAAATTGTTACGAGTATACGGGAAATGTTGTTCGAAAACAGATATTTTTCAATAATTCCCACAGAGGAGCACACACAAAAGGCACTGAAATGCAAATTCGAAAATTGCATCCACAACGCACATGCATTTCAGGCGAAGAGTTACATTTCAGAGCTCATTGGTCACAGCAAACAATTGGAGCTTTGCAGCTCCACAAAGGCCACAGTGGATGTTACTATAGTAACACAAATTATCGAATTGCTGTGTTTGTAATAATTGGGTGCTTGGAAATGAGAAATAATTCCAAGAAATATAGGATAACTAGGAATCAGAGATTCCTAGCACAATTTGAAATGGGTACCAATGGAGGAAGATCTAACAAAGGGTGGAGATTCTTCTTGGCTATAAAACGTTGTATACATAATGGGGATGGAGGTGATTTTTAAGGAATTCAAAAGGACATTGTTATATGATTTTGATACCCACTTAGGACACAGAAGACTACTCCGTCGAATTTTTAGAATTAAAACCCTCAATCTCTCTCAAAAAGTCTGTCAAGTCACTTAGAGATAAAGTAGAGTGACATAAATTTTATTAATATTAAAACAAAAAAGAGGAACTGAATAGCGCACAACAAATGCAACTGGTAAGGTGTTGGCTTGAATTTTGGATTTTCGCGTTCTCGCCCATAGCACGAAATGTTTCGTATCAACAAAGTAAATAATAAGTTCGGAGGAAGCTTAGCTGTTAGAATGTAACTTTGACTTTGTAAGAAAAAGTGGTTATAAAATAACAAAACTAATTAAAGAGAAATGTCCTAAACATATTGGGGCGCCCCCAGTGGCGACCAATTTATTACACTTTTCCGGGTATAAGAGAAACGATTCTACTTTTGCGTAAAACAAAACAAAACACGATAAAAATTGCAGCCGCCGCTGCGCCGATGGGTTGAAAGTCGCTAATGAGTATGGGTAGGGAAATGTCAAATCGTCGATGCAATTCGCCGGTGGTATGTATATGGCGGGGAAAAGTGCAACAGGTAGCCGGTTGAATGCTACTGCCTCGGTCGCTCAGCTGGGGTGGGTTCAGGGCTTTAACAGCTAAATTTAAATTATGGGAATAAAACGAAATGGGTACTTAACCTTTCTTTGAGATGATGAATATAATCGTTGATTCGATTACAGTGGGCGCCACACAATCTTTTTAGAAGGAATTGTGAAACCTTACCAGAAAAAAACTTCCCGATGATAGATTTGCGAAACGAACTTGAAAAATTGAGAAAATAAATAAGAAGAATGGGTTTTCACTTCGTTATAAAACTCCGTGAGGAGAAAAGGCGTTTTATTTAGCGAATTGGTTGGGTAATGAAACAGGAAAATGGCCGCCGATGAAATGGCCCACTATCGCTACTTCCCGAATTTCTTACGGTTGTAGGAACGGGTCGCGTGTCCCGCTTTTCAGGGATTTTTAACGGAACGAAAGCCAACGTAGTGATGTTTATATGATAATTATGTTTCCTAACTAACACGGATCTATATGCTATAAAATATTATCTAACAAGTGCACATAAAAACACTGTACTTATCTGGCTTCCTTTGTCCCCAAAACCTGTCCTGGTAGGTAACTTCCTGTCTGTCCTGCCGCTTGTATTTTCCTCTTTCCTCGCCTGCTCTTCTCCTTCCTTTCACCCTTTTTTTATCACTTCCTAACACTTCAATTCTGCTATTCTACTAATAGCACTTGTAACAATTAAATTCGGCTATTCAACGGCCTTAATTAAAGACGAAATGAAGCTTCACAATGAATCGCACCAATTCTCGACCCATCTCGTTCTTACTCGCTCAATCGACTCTAGGAAATGGGCAATAATGACCCAACCAAGGGGATCTAGGATCTTGGATCCTAGCCGAAAAGTAAGGCCAGACCCTCTTTAGAAAAAAAAACCAAGAGCAACCTTTCGAAGCGAGTTGTCGCCGCATTTACGTGTTTTTGTGTCACTTTTGTAAAGAGAAGCGGACTTATAACAACAAAATATGTAAACAACCCGCACCCTGTTAGCATTCGACTTATAATTTAAATTTTCCCGCCGCATGATGATCTTCTACTATTATCTTCCCACATCCACATAGAAATTTTATCCCTTTCTCTACCTCTTACCTGAATTTAAATTCATTCAATTGTAACTATTAAAATCGAGTCTTATTAAAAATAAAGTGAAATTGAAACCAGCTTGTTGTTAACTTAAAAAAACCAACAAAGATCGGCACAGAGGGGTTTAAACATACCAATCCAAACAAAAAAATACTCACCTGAACTGTGACAGTCTGCAAGTTCTCCTTCTGGTTGATGTCCTCGATTTTTTGCGACATTGTTTCCACTCGATCTGTGGTACACTTGACACGTTCATCAGTCGACTGATTCAGTATGATTTCCTGTTCATGGAAGAATCCCTCGACGCACTCCTCCTCAAAGTCATACAGCCGTTCTAGGTCGTCCTTTTCCAAAAACAATTTCAACCCATTGTCTCTCTGCACCTCCAGACCTGAAATAGTTCACCCAACTCAATTACCATTTCCGACGAAAATTTCACACCAAGTGCCAAACGCATACCCTTCGCTTTGCGGACGCAATACTTTAACAGCGAGTAAAAGTGACAGGACGCTATGAATGGCGGCGGCAATACCGGCTTCTGTTGGTACTCCATGACCACAGTGAACCGTTGGAACATCCAAACCTAGCACAAGGACCATTCAAATTAAATATCTCAAAAAAAAAGAAAAACAAAACTCACCTGATGCGAAACAGAGTTCACTTCATTGAAGATATTGTTGAACACAGCTATTAATAAATTGATGAGCAAAATGTTGGCAATCAGCAGGTACATTGACATCGTAATCGGGGTCACCCAGTGTCCTTTTTTTTTTTTTTTAAAGATGGCAGCGTTGAAAAGTACCGATAATTAAAATTAATGGATACTTCACTTAAATGGTAATTAATCGAGATGGCTGGGTGTTCGATAGGAAAACTTTGCAACAAGGTGACATAAATTACCGTAATGAAGAGCGAAAATGAGGAAAGAAAGCGCATGATAAACGTATTAATAGACTTTGGGATAACCTACCTGTGACACAGGCCGGCTGATGAGGGTCTTCTCCGCATGGTGGATCAATATCGTCGGCAAAAACTTCACCATACAACATAAAGTAGGGCTGATAGTACACCTGTCAATAAGAGAAGTTCTCAGTGAGCGATGGTCTTGTGAAATGAGAAATGTCAGTTAAATTGAATTTCGTATCTTTATGTATCGATCAGAGGGTAGTCCTTTGTAATTACAGATGAATGGGGTTGCGTTCCGTAATGTGATTTATAGAACACTGTAGCTCAGATGTTAGGTTCATCGCGTTGGTGATGGGTTATTATAATCCTCGAGAACATACAGTCACTAAAGTTAAACTTAAAATCATGCACTACCCCCATTGAGTTATAGCAGAAAGGGAAACGGTTTTTTTAGGAGAACAAAAATATACTTCATATGCGCTCCCTAAGATAACAGAAATCCTCAAAGTATTCTATGATTTGTAAGTGACAGCTTACAATTAGTTAACAATACATTTGACAGTTCGTCGTTTGAACAACCAATCCAAACATTAAGATTGTTAGCAAAACGCCATTTAACAGATCTGTCATCAATTCCGAGTGTGGATAGGAAACGAAAACCAGAGTTCGACTGAAAAAATGATGTCTTCTAACTCCTCTTCGATTGCTGATGGGAGCCTTTTTTTACAAAAGTACTTTAGGCCTATCCAATATCCATGCATTCGCGGACAGAATATGACTTATTAAATTTCCAACTTCGAAATATTGATCGAAAACAATATCTTCTTCTTCGAAATTAAGGAAAACCCCACAAATGTGTTTGGCCATTGCTAATAGCTGTCAAAAGAAAACAATTTTTGCCAATTTTAACAAACGCTGAGCACACATCTTGATTCGATGGAAATATAAAACGAACATTGAAATGGCAATTCGAAAACATTCGACACCCGTACAAGTTGAAGTTTGGCCGAAACGATGACAGAAAATATAACCATAAACGACATTTGACGACCTGGAACAATTAATACTTTTGATTTTTGTGGATTTATAAAATAAACGGGTCCAGTTTTTCAAAAAAGGAGTACTGAAAAATACATTACACTGAAAAAATGTAGTAAATATGCTTTCGGAACGGAAAATGTACTAGAACAAATGGCTTTTCGGAAATAATAGAAACGGTCGCTTCCCTAGTTTACCAATCTTGATATTAGACTAACAATCGGATGGGCGTTTTGATTTTGCCCGCTTTCCATTGACCACAAGACGTCTACCACATAAATGTCCTAAGTCCAGATATATATGGCAAGGGCCCAAACCCTACCGGAACAAACATTGCAATCAATTTTGGTTACATTATTTTAGTTTATTCTGAACTTTATCAACTTTAATTCTACATTAGTTGGTTTTATGAAATATTTCTGACATTGACAGAACTTTTTTGTTTTCTTCTGCTCAAGTGTCAAGTCTGTCGGGTAATCCACTAAATCGAGAATATTGTCCACTTCAGTTGATATATGTCAGTCGGCGGTATTTTTGTTTATTGATAGTGTTTCACCTAACACTTAAGGGTGAATAAAAATGCAGACGCTTTCGATAAAAAAAATGCACTATTTCTGAAAAATTTGGTTGGTTTAGAGTGTATTCAGTTTTGACAGATCGGTGGTTTCAATTCTGGTACAGCATTTTCGAAGTGTCAGAGTATCATAAATAATAATAGTAAGTAAAATCAATAGCACATTATTAAAGCAAACGAAGAAATCATCTAAGATGGTTAAACTGACATAAAGAGACAGAACTGCAAATTATTCAAAAATGTATGACACATATTTTAGTCCGTTGGTTGTGATACAAAGTATGGGGAGCTCAGTATTGCAAAAAAGTTCTGAACCTTTTTAAAAAATTTGGCCCAGAGTACTGTAAGTGACATTTACATACTCGTATTTGACATATAAATATTAGACTGTTGTCAAAGTTGTTGGCATTTATTTGAACACCACAAATCGCAGTGCGTCAAATAGTTTTCAGTCAAAGCGCATTGAAATAAATACTGACAACTATAGTTTCTAAAAACATATTTACCGTATAATAAAGCTTAAGTTTAAATTTAAAGATATTTGAACTTGGATACACAGAGACAGAATAGTGGGGAAGAGAAAGTGGAACGGGTTACATCGATTCGTCATGCAGATCGCCTAGTTTAAAACACATACATCCATATGTAGAGTTCTTTTTAGCCATTTTTTGCATGCAGTCCTTTGAAAATATCTTAACACGAAATAAGGCGGAGAAGGAGAAAATAATAATTATAAAAGCAGTATACAAGAGTACACACACTAATGATACATGCATAACTAGATATTGTTTTGTTGGTCTTTCTTTTTTCAATAATTAAAAAAAAAAAAAAACAGAAACATCGATTTAACGCTTTGTATATATTTATTGTACACAACATCAACTTGCTCTTGCTCTTTTATAGGTGGACACAGAATTTTTTGTTTTTTTTTCTTTGAATAAATTTATATCAAACCAGTTTACATTGTGATTTGCATTTCCGGGATATCGATTGTATGGATCGATTCGACCGTAACTACCAGAGCGGTGTAAGCCACCCTGTAAGCCAGTATTTCTGGTGTTATGGGTAGATCTTGTGTTCATAGTGATTGCGCCAAGAAATCCGGATGCTACAATTGAACCAGACAAAAGCTGGAGACAGAAGAAGAAAAAACACATACAAGACTATTGTGAATAATCTACGCAAAAAAATATTTACATCATGTATTATTTAATGTATGTACTCTTATATAGTAATGAAGAACCTTATACATAAATTTTTAAATTTAGATGAGTTTTCGAAATTTGTCCCTAAAATTTTATATACAAACGAACAATATTTTGCACTACATACTTACGAGTTGTGACAGGTCGCTTAAATAAATTGATTCCATAAAATTTATCATTAATTGCAAGTTTTTATATTTACATATTACAAAGGTTGTTCGAAAAATGACACTAGAGCTTCACTTAAAAAAATTGAATTCCAGCTTTCGGCTTTGGTGGTTCTAATTTAATTTTATATACCTAAATTTTGTTTAAGATCAACAAAAATAGTAAAAGTAGGAAATAAAAAAAATAAATTAGGTTCTAATTAAAAAAATTAAAGTATATTTGCTGCCTTGAAATATCGAAAAATTAAAAGTTTATTTAGTATTTTTTTAAATGACGAAAAGTTTTTACATATTTCGAAAATGTTAACAATAAACGTCGCAACAAGAGAGTGAACATCCCCGGTTTTTGTATAAGTACACATATTATATTTACAGACATTATACACGGACAATACACTGTATTTACAAAGATTATCATGCTTTTACAATATCGATGAAAGTACGCACTTGAAACTAACTTCAGACTGTTTTTTTTTTTAAGATACAATGTTTTTGAGCACCGGAGACTAAAATTTGAACCGTGTATAAACACATTAGAGCTGCCAAATTCAAAGAAAAGAAAAAAAAAACCAAACCCGCGAATAGCGATTTAAACTATTTTCATTCTGATTATTTATGTAATATTTGGGACGCGGTTTCAAAAGTGATTGCAGCCGACGACATGGAACCGATTATGATTTAAGAAAACTCATTAGGCATTTAAAACAGTAAAGTAAACTTATGTATTCTTAGTTTACATTTTTCGTATTCACCTTTTACCCTGAGTCCACAAAATTTATGTACAAAATTGAAAACAAATCAAGTTGTTTAGGTTGTATGCATCGGAAGTAGATGTGCTAAATTTTGATGTAATTTTCTTGATGTTCCCCTTTCATCTTTTTTCAGAATTATATTTAGGCTTCGAAAACTTTAATGTTAAACTTACTAAAAAAGATAAAAATAAAAAAAAACGCATTTGTAGCTGCTTCAAAAAATTCAAGTAACAGCCACTTAAAAAAGCCCTCGAAAGTGCTCGAAATTCTGACCGAATACTTCTTACAACATATTTATAAAAAAAAAAACATATAACGTAAAACGGTCAGAAAGAATACGACCCACACGCAAAATAGTTGGTCCACCCACTTTTGCACTTGGAAGCTTCTATGTTATTAGTTTGTCATATATACGCATTTATTTTTTTACAAAATTATCATAGACAATATGCTTTTTAATTGAATTAATGACAAAAATAAGCAAAATTACAACGAGTACCGTTAAAACTGTATGCTTTCTCATTTGTTAATGAGTGCAAAATAGTTGGTCTACGTCATTCGTGATGCAAAAGAGTTGGTCTACTCCACATAATCGTATGATTAAGTTAACCGTTAGCAAAAATTAAGCAAAAACAAACGTACTCTTGCTTTGTCAGCTTATTAGTGTACTTGTGCAATTAGTTCTAGTTCAGTTGTTGGTTGATCATGGCGCGTGGTGTTCCCCTATCTAAAGATCTCAGAGAATCGATTGTAAAAGCATTTGAAAATGGTTTTTCAAGCTACAAAATTGCCAAAAATTTTAATCTCGCCGTTCATCGGTACAAAATATCATTTCGCTCTTCAATAAGATGGGTAAAATTAAAACCCGGAAGAAAACTGGGCGGCCGCCAATAACAACAGCCCGCGATTGTAGGGTATTAAAAAAAATAATTAAGGAAAATCGTCGTCAAACTGCTGCTGGGGTAACTGTAGAGTGGAAAAGCCGCATCAAAAAAGAAATGTCTGTCGACACTTGTAAACGCAACATGAACAAAATGGGTTATAAATTTTACAAGAATCCAAAGAAGCGTTCCATAAAGACTTTCTGAAACGAACAATCAAGTTTCCATCATCACAAATGATATGGGGGTGCATGTCTGGGCGTGGTGTTGGTAGTTTATGTTTTGTTGACGGCCTTGTAAATTCAGTAAAGTATCGCGACATCTTGCAAGAGCATCTGCTTCCATCAATAACACAGCTTCAGTCAACCGAGGGGGCTTACGTATTTCAGCAAGACGGTGCATCTTGTCATACGGCAAAGTCAACTCTAGCCTGGTTATCTACTGAAGCCATTCCATTAATGGAATGGCCATCCAGTAGCCCTGATCTTTCGCCCATCGAAACTCTATGGCACAAAATGAAGCAAAAGTTAAGACAGCAACCAGCAAGGACTCGCAAAGATCTACGACAAACAATTAATGATATTTGGCAATCGTTTACAACCGATGAATGCCAAAAATTCGTGGATACAATGCCACAGCGAATTCAAGCAGTCATATCCAAGAAAGGTGATGTGACGCAGTGGTAAAAAGTAATTTTTAAATCTTAGACCAACTATTTTGCGCTCAAACGAAAGAGGACCAAATATTTTATTCAGTAATAACTTCAAATGCTTACAACTTGTTCATTAAACTTTCTTTTTAATTGTAGCAGAAATATAAATACATATTTATTTTCATTAACAAAACTTTTTATTTGAAGAAACAAAACAAGTTTGAATTTCTCAACAGAATTTATTCGTAATCAAATAGCATAGACCAACTATTTTGCGTTTGGGCTCGTATGTATTTACGACGCACTTTATTTATTTTCAGATTCAAGAGGAAACATACGAAAATGGTTGCGGGAAGCTGCCAGACATTGATAGGAAAATTCCCGCATTTATAGTCCAAATTTACCTTAAGAAGGAGAAATTCCTGTTACCAATTTTGGCCTTAGACACTAATAAATTATTTTCGATCATCATGCTCTATGGTTATGGCCCACCCTATTTCTTCGTCGGCGCAGTGGCTTAGTGGTTAGTGTGTGGGACTACTAAGCGAGGGGTCCCAGGTTTGAATCCCGAGAAAACCCAAATTTCAACTCAAGGTTTTTTTTCCACTGCGCCACCTCTCGCGAACGTCTGACAAACATCCGAGAGTATAACTGCCATGAAGAAGCTTCTCAATTAGCCGTTTGGACTCGGCATAAAATTGTAGATCCCTTCCATTCGTCCCAAAAATAAAAAACTCACACAAAACGAATGGTTGCGAGAAGCTAGGCCCAGGGTCCCTACCGACCTGTAGCGCCAACTATTTATTAATTTTTTTATTTGGTAACTTTTATTTTACCTTTACAACTAAAAAGCCGAAAAAAATACAAAATTTATTCATTAATTTATAAATTTTGGCCTCGACTTTAAATTTACGGAAGCTCACAATTGCGAAATTTGTATGAAAAATAAGCCAATGTGTACTGCTAAAATTTATAGTCGAAACTTAAAAAGGTTTTTTTGTAAGGCTCTTAGTGTTTTGTTTGGGGGATTTGTGAAACCTTTTCCGGGAAAAGGCGAAACCGGGTTTAAAATCTGCCGCCAAACGCATATCTCCCAATACAAACAATAGTTTAAATAACTTTTAAAAAATATATATAATATAGTTTTTTTTCAGCAGTTTTGTCTATATCTATCATTGAAGCTTCGATTTCCACAGTAGGATTCATGGAACAGTTTCGTTTAAAATACGAGTAGTTAACATTTCAGCGATTACCGATGGAAGAATCGATGGCGACTCGTAAAAACCTACGCGGAAGAACAAAATGCTGACTTTTTTCTAGACGAATTAAATGCGAATGCATGGATGAAGATTATGCGAACTTTTGGGGGGCACGCTGTGAGTTCTACATGCTGCCAGAAAAAAACACAGGGTGGCTGATAAATCGCGTTAAAATAAATCTGTTTATATAAAAAATCGGCTCACTTTTTACAAGTCTTTATATTTAACCAAACTTAGCGAATGGGATTTTAAAGTGGCGCTTATGAATATAACCAAACCAATAAAGGAGCGACACTCCTCCGATCAGATAGATACTGCGAGTGCTATGGCTGATAAGCATTTTCAATGAACATGGAACACCTATAGAACCAACTGATACTGTATACACAAGTTTTTTGTTCCACAAGCCCCAAAAGATGATGTTGTCAATTGTCTGCAAATGGAAATAGCAACTGACAGATAGAGTTAGGGTTAATTCATCTCCCGATCACAAATACAGCACCACAAATACAGCAGAAACATTTTATCATAATTGATTCTACGTGTAATCGATGTTTAAATGGACGAATGATTCGGTTTTAGCTGCAGGACATAAAGTGCGTCATTCAACATAATGTATGCATAAAACATTGCTGAGCAAAATCGGGCAGGAGGTTCTTCGTTTTATCAATCTGACAAGTAAACGTTATAATAAAACGAGTCTTGAATTCCATTACCGAATAACAAAGCCGACTTAGTCCTTCAATTACACCTCAAGATGTGATCCACAATTAAATAGAATCTCATCTAATAAAAAATGCGCCCAAGTGTATAAAAATACGCTTTATCGTCTTACTTAAAGAACACAAACAAAAATCCTGGTACCTGTACGATAGCCATGTCCCCATTAACCCGCACTCATAAAATGGAGCAACGACATTTACTTTCCATTTACAACACTGCCGCAGTGGGTATCCCATAAATCCCATCATAAAATTCATAATTCATCAAAGGTGAACCACACCCATTCCAGCAGCATCCGAATGTAGAGGTAGACGCCGTCAACACCACCATCGATTAATAAATATATTAACCAACGTGGTAATTCAACTGCTCTAACCTATTTATTAAACTCAATCCGCCGCATGCACACAAGTCTGTTAAAATAAACATTTTTAATAAATCCGATGGTTGGCCTTCTTAATGGATTCGCACATAAGCCTGACTGGATGTGTATATCCCGATTATTATCTGTCGAACGGATGCTGAGAGGCGGCGTATGAATCTATTGATTTTACTTATTGACTGTGTTGGAGCGGAATCATCCGAATTTACTCATGTGCACGAGGACGGCAGAAGGCGTATTAATCAATTATTATCATACCCAGGGAGTGCATCCTTTACGCACACTATAAGCTTACCTCTTTAATTAAGCGCCATGTAGGCTCATTATTCGGGTACAGGATCGCTTGTCGACTAACGCCGAAACTCATTAACACAACGGCCAGCAGGACTACGAAATAAATCATGTTCTTCACCATTTTGCCCATCATTGTTACCAGTGGTCCTGTGAAAGAGAGAAGACAAAAAAAAAACGTGTTAGAGAAATGATAACACACATGACAGAGTGCTGTAATCAATATTTCATTCAAGTCAACAGGTTGAACGAGGGAAAAGCATGTTCGAGCCTTTAATGGGCTTCCAACGGGGAGAAGAGGAAACATGAAAAAGCTCTTTTGAGAATGTTTAAATTGATGACTTTGGCATTTCAATCAACTTCCGCCCGAAATAATTGCATGTCATTTGCAGGACGCAAACTGAAATTATTATCTTTTACGAATTCTCCCAGATTCCGAGGTGAGCGTAAATCTAATGAGGAGGTTTTGTGGGGAGGGACTATTCTGTTGACAAAGATATGGGTTTTGCTCAGAGCAAATCAAATAACACCGAAAACGGGGATGCTGTTTCAAATTAAAGTGCTGTACTTTGGTATATTTAACAGTGAAGAACAAATGAAAAACTCACACAAAATTAATGGTTATGCGAATCTAGGCCTAGGGATCCTAGGACCAAATATTTATTTTCTTTTTATAACTCACGAACCGTGTAAGGTTAAAACTTTGCATGTTGATGTAGCAATTAAAGCATTGAAGTGTTTTCCCGTTTTTCAAAACGACCCCTTTGCCCCTCTTTGAAGGGGCAACATACTCAAATTTCATAAAAGGCCATAACTTTTAACTGCTTACGATAGCGGTATGTAATTTGTAACTATAACTGAGAGCAGTAAATAGTTGGATACGCCTTTTATGACATTTTGCAACGACTATTTATTAAACAATTTATTTTGTCGGATAAGTAATAGCGATAGAAATAAATATAGTGATGAGAATGACGAACCACTTAGCTTAGCATTTTACAAAATCAAACCCCATTTGAGCACCTTAAAATTTAAGACAACATTTTTATGGTTTGTTGTTGGTCTAAATATGTTTTGTTGTGTGTACGAATTTGATTGTAATGAGACGACTTTTAGAAGGAGTTACCTCGTAGGTAATGAAACAGAATTTCTGAATCTAAACATGAATCCAAATTTTAACCTTTCAAAAAAAAAAAAATACTTCTCAGCCCATGGCCGGGGTGCAAAGAAATTTTGCAGCTGATTCCGATTGGCGATGGATGTATACTGTACAGGCCTAGGTACAAAATAGAAGGCTGATATTGTAGCATGATCTGAATTGCCGAGGGGACTATACCATTTTATACTATTATCTCGCGCTGTTGTCAGAAAAGTTTCGGAAGTGTTTGCTAAATTCTATAGATTGCCTAAAACTGAGGAGCTAGGTTTGGGGCCCCTTACGGACCTGTAGCGATAACTATTTTTTTTTTATTCCACAAAAGTTTGGTAACTGGTCAACAAGTTAGGTGAAAGCAGAGTATTTTTTATCGAGTATAGTACCTACACCTTTTCGGGTCAACTTCAGTATGATACTATCTAAACGTTCTATTGTATTGGCAGTTGTACTGTTGGAGGCTTTTGTGTTTAAAAAAATTGGCCTCTTCCTTTCTATACCTCAAATGCATAAACGCAACTAAAGCTGTAAGTTTATTGTATGTTTTTCCGTAAATTGCAAATGGCTGCGGATACTTCTTTTGCTTTTTTTCGGATTTATTTTCGCCGGGCAACAACTTATTCCTTTCCCTTCCTAATTTATAGAAAGGCGAGTGGAATTCGGCACATCGGAAATTTGAAAATGATACCAACTAAAAATTCAAACGAACTCAATTTCAAACAAAAACACTAGCAGCGAGCACTAGCTGAGCCAGTTACCCCCCGTTGAATCAGACATTTCTTAATAGTATCTTCTTCTATAAGTGTTTGGATTAACTGTTTGATAAAATATTGCAAATGCGGAACAAGCAGCCCTTTCAAAATATATGTAGGTGGTTTTCAGTTGTTCAAGCTCTTTTTTAGAAGACTACCCAGGGTACCTACAACAAGCACTCCCAAGCGCATTATTTTATTTTAACGAGAAACTCTCCTTCCATTTCAGATGAAACACCAAATGCGATTTTAAAACACAACAGTTCAACGGCAAAGATAAAACCGTTCTGCTTCCATAACAAGGATTCTCCTTTTATTCTTACTATCCTACGACAACATCTTGCACAGAAATTAATGCAAATTTCCATACACTCGAACAAAATGAGCTTGTTTCCAATAAAAGTTCAAATATACATTCAAGCACTACTCACCCAAGTACTTGTTAACGCCTAAAATATTGAGGATCCTCAAATACCAGTAAATGCTGTCAACACAATAAATAACTCGACCAATGTCCATTGTGTTCGGACGGAAACGCAATGAAAGTCCAATGAGAAATAATATGATGGCCGCTCCGTCGCAGGGGTTCCACATGTTCCATGCCCAGACGGAAAATTTATGACTGCACCGGGACGTGTTGGCAACACCATCAAATATATGGAACAAAAAGGAGAAACATCATCAGTCACAGGCATGTGGCATTAAATCATATATTCGGCCGACAAATATTATTGCGGAGATAGATATGAAACTTACGTGATAGCTACAGGTTCGGATGAGATGATTTCCCTAATCTTTTCAAAGCCCAGCGTTGTTATGTACGCTATCGAGTAGACCTCCTGCCATCGGGGAGTGGCGTCCATTTTCACGAGCACTGTAAATGTGAACATCACCAGGAAGAACATGTAAGCTATCTGAAAGAGGGATTGAATAAATGAGAATAGAAATGCGTCGGCGAGGGGGTCCTTCTTCCTTACTGAATCGGCCCAGAACTTGGTAATGGGTGCTGTGTAAAATTCGTAAAACTTCTTCCGCAGCCGCAGGGGTTGGTGTTGCTTTATCTCATAGTCCGCCATCGGAAGGAACTCACGGAACTGTGATGGATCCGAGTCCGACAGCGATACCTGGAACGTGTTCAATTTTATGTGTGTAAAGTTAGTGAAATTGATTGGTGGATGGAACGTTCAGCTGACACATCTAGATATGTGAAACTAGCAAAAATAATAATCAACCACTCAACCAAATTGAGGAAGAGATGTGCGGTTGGTGGGCAATATACTTTAGCGGGCAATGCAAGTGAAGGATAGAAAAATGCTTAGCTTTATTGCAAATAAAAATGACACTTTTAGTGAAAGGATATACAAGTGAGCCATGCTATCATCTCAGTGAAATAGATAGTAATAAGTTTGCTGATGCTTTGCTTACATATCGAACAGTGTTTTTGAAAAACCGAATACAAGTGTTGACATACTGTCTAATATGTCCTTTAAAAGTATACAGCTTGGCAAACAAAAGTTTAATGTACACAACGTCATTTGCTTCAAGTTTTCTTATATTTTAATTCAGTGCCAAAATAGTTGATTTGGGGAAATAATGAAATAAAATCTTGGGAAATTTTCATGAACACTCCAAGTTATTCATTATATAATATTTAGACCCGATTGGTCAAATGATGATGATGATGAAAAATAAAATCTACCTCCTTTCACAGATTTTTAAATGAGTCTAAAAAAGATGGCCGATTGGCATGAAATAAAAACTTAATGCTGTTCCATAAAGTAAGGCTTGTCATGCCCGGGAAATATCTACAAAGGCCTGGATAAGTAGTCTAAATGTGATGCGTTAACAAATCCACAAACATATAGAAATCTCATTTTATTATATGTGGAGATTTTTCCAAGTACCAACAAATTAATAAAAACTGCTGGCGCAATAGGTCGATAGAGAACCACAGGCAGTGATGCCAAACCGGATCAAAGTTTCTATGCCTAAACCCGAAAAATGATGCCCTTTTCAAAAAGATATGGCTTTTGGAAAAAATTTGTTGACCGAATATTGGTCGATACATAGGTAAATAAACCTTTTTTGATCTCTGTTATCGAAGGTATGGGTTTGATGAGTAAGCCAAGTCGAGAATGGGAAAATAAGCATGACGCACAGTTGTAAATGGAAATTATTGATGCGACTTTTATCGAAGAATATATCAGATTTATCAAATTCAAATTGTATTTGCATACATTAATTGTAAAAAAGAATTCATTAAAAAATTATGTCCTTTTTTTTAAATTATTCCTCAATAGCTCAAGCATCGCATTTAAGCCTAAAACGTATAATTATGCCTTAATTGGCATCACTGGCCACAGGCCAAGTTTCTGCTTCTTCTATACCAGAAATTGCCACAGCCGATCACTTCGAATTTCTGCGAGTCTCAACTTTGTGGGAAGTATTTTATCTGTCCTTCAAAAAGGACGACTTTATTTTAGGCAATAAACCGCATGATGCGTCAGCTTTTAATTTGCAACCAAGATTGATTTCAATTTCTATAAAGGTCTCCTATTTTTCTGAAACAGTACGCATTTAATCGGGAAAAGTTCTGTTCACTTCTTATTGAATGCCTTATTTGCTCAGTTTTTGGATGAATTAAACGAGGAACGCAATTGAGCGAGGGTCACTTATCCGGGGATCACTGAATGGTAGATTTGGGAGACTTATTAGTTCTGGGATAGAGCCACAAAACTTTGAAAGAGAGCACCAAAATTGGACCGATGGAATGAGGTTCCTTAGACACACACGAAGCGTAAATCAATTCATGCAATCTTGTTCAAAACATTTCGATATGAACCATTCTTCAATATCTTAATGGTTTAAAAAAAAAAACTAGATTCACTTCCATTCGCAGCTTTTTAAGAACTTAATTTATGTAGCTCGTAAAAATCACACTTTACGTAGGTGTACTGAACTTCACAACTCTAGCTAACAACTCGAGGAACACATCGCCTTAGGTGCTTCCTAGCAAAACACCAACCTCAACTAGAAGCTGTAAGCTTAGCACTGGGGCATAGTGGGGCTTAATAGCTAAGGTCTTGTCTTACTTAAAATAATAAGAAGTTGATATAAGGTTGAGGTACTGCGTTCTTATCCATTTTTTAAGTATATGAAAAGTGTGCATGGCTCAGTTGTTGTTCTGCTGAATTACTGAGCAAAGACCGAGGTGTCTTAGGTTCGAAAATAACATAAGACTACGAAGATTACGATTTTTCCATTATGCCACCTCTTACAAACGTCTGACAAACATTTGAGAGTAGAACTGTCATGAAAGAGCTTCTCAATTCAGCCGCTTGGACTCGGCATAAAATAGTAGGTCCCTTCCATTCACCCTTCAAATAAAAACTCATACAAACGAGTGGTTTTGAGAAGCTACGCCCAGATTAGCCTTATTTTTGTATGGGAGGTGCCACGCCCTTCGAATTGTCTCTATGACATTATTTTCAGAACACCCACGGATGTACGTGTACGACGCTCCATGATCGTAAGATCCGATTAGAATGCCAAAACGAATACCGGACTAACTGACCGACAGACGTGTTTTGAGACAAATGTTTATATGGACATAAATTTAAACGATGCAGGTGAAGAAATTCATTTATTTTTAGTAAGACCTCTACAACCAGATTCTACAAAATTCCAAAGTTAGAAACTAAGTTCCAAAAAATGTTGTACAAACATTTAATAAATATTAAAAAAAGAAAAAAAATGTCACAAAATTTTCTTCAAAATTCAAAATATTATATATTTAGTAAAAAAGCAACCACCATAAATAGCAAAAAAAACTCTAATTAAATTGTTATGTATATTGTGTAATTTAAAACAATATTTTACGATTCACTTAGGAAAAATAACACCAGCACTAAAATAAAAATAATAGTAAGATTAAATTCCGCAGACCAAATGGAGCAATGTAGTTTTAAAGAAAAAAAGAAAGCAAATAGCAAAATTGATAAAGCACACGACACCATCTAAATATCATCTACAATATATGTCCTTAATTAATCAATTTTAATTAATTAATTTTGTAGAATATTATAAAAGAAGACACAAGTGAACAAAACTAACTTTTGCGGGTTCGTCCGCTCCCGTGAGATCGACCTTTGTGTGGGCATTATAATAATGAATAATGAAAATTGGAAAAGCGATTTCAAGTGTGAAAAAAATGTCACAAATACAGAAAAATTAAAAAAAAATATTCAATTAATTACAATGAGTGGAGGTATTTATATTTATAATGTAATTTACTTATTTTGATTTTATTTAAAATTTTAAAATCTCTTTACACTAATATACTACAAATGAGACGAAATTGAAAATGAAAACAAAAGAAAAACGAAAAATACCCGTTTCCCTTAATAACAAAAAAAAAAAAATAGAAAACAATTTTTTCTGTACTCACTTTTCCATTTTCTTGTACTTTGGTTTCACGAAGGGAATAAGTGTCTGCCAAAAGAGCCTGAAATTTTTACGGGATTTTCTTCGTTTTATTCTCAGCAACATTATTTAGACTTTTGATTAGAGCTAACTAGTTTTGTTTAAGTTTATGTTACATTTATAGAAGTGCGTCTATTTATACACAAACAAATACACAAGTAAATTGTAAGGCAGACAGTAGTAGTTGTTATATGGTTGTGCCTTGTCGTTTGTTTTCTGTTTCGTTTGCACAGGCGAATTTTTGTAACTATCCTTGTACATTTAATTAAGCGAAAAATGTTAATGTTCTGTTGCCATGGTGTGTGTGTGTGTGTGAAAGTGTGTATATTTACATGCATATCACTTCGGTTTTTAATTGTAGAACGTGAGCTCCTTTTTTTCTGCCTATAAGAATCGGAGAGACCCTTTTCTTCAGCACTGTAGCATGCTCCTAAGAACGACACGTTGCGTGCCCCCAAATTAGAATTGAATTTATTCCGAACAATGATTTCGCTTTGATGAGGCATACCAGAGGAGGAGGAAGGACCGTGTGTTGAATGGACTTAAATCAAGAACAAACAAAAGGAATCTTCGCCAGTCCTCCGACGCAAATCGTTCGCATTCCACTTCCCTTCTCGCTATTGTTGGTTGAGCATTTCTGCTGAACGAGCGATGGTTTAAGAAGCCTATTTCAATCGAGGAGAAACCCATCGCGATGGTATAATCATAGTATAATCCCTATTCAAGGGGGTAAACCTCCTTATACATGGGACACGACCCTGTGGGATTGAGTGGTGGGCTACGAAGATTATTCCATAAGTTGTTGTTGATTAATGTGGAAGAAATGGGAATTTTTCGATGGGAATTTTAAAATGCCAGCAATTCGAGCTGAGTCAACTCAATTGAATCATTTTCGAAAAGGGGTCTGCGGCTGATTTTAAATCCAATCAAATTCAGGGACTGCCTTCAATCTGTCAGAGAATTGGCATTAACAAGCAGGTTTCACAAATAGAATGTTTCTAGATCGATGTGTTGGAAATAATTTGCTTGAGTAGCGGCGGGCTTATGCCACAAAAGATGACGGTTTTCCTTTGTTGTTTAAGCGCCTTGAGTTTGAAGAGGGACATGTATATTTGGAATGTTGTTGTGCACAGAGGAGAGGGAGGATATTATTAGTTGAGAAATGGCGAAAAACAAGAAACTCTGTTCGACTGACCACGAGTCATGCAGCATTTGGAACCAAAGAGCAACATTGGGCACTTGCCATTTTTAACTTATTTTCTCACAAAATGTTAATCAATTCAGGCAGTACTAATAAAAATTCTGTCAGCTGAATGCTGCCTTTTTGTAAAGAGGGTCGAACGCAGCGAATAAGCTGTCAAATGGGTTAGGAGAGAGCGGGAGAGAAAAATCTTCTAGTAAGCCTATTGCATTTTTTGAATAAAATTGATAAAAACGTTTCAAAGAAAAGTCGGACAATTCTTTTATTTAAATTTTGAAGAAGTGGCTCGTCAAGTGGGTCTCACAATTCTGAGAAATCCTTGAACACAGAGGAGTGGGGCCATATTCTTAAACATATTTGTAGGTCTTCTCATTTCTTAAAAACTATAATTTTAGTTCGGAGACTTATTTACATATATCTACGAAATCGGTTTGGAAAGATCACTTAAAGCTACAAAGTGGAACAGCAGCTAATCATCTCCTTATTGTGGTTATTCGGTTCTTACTGCTATTTTATGTTGTATTTTTCTCTATTCTTATATATTTCATGATCGGGATATTTTATTTTGTATCGGTTTAGAACTTTTAGGCTCCTACCTATCTAATGAAATAAAAGAAAAATAAACTGGTCATGAGCGAGAAAGTTTCATGCAACTCAGTTGTGATTTTTTTAAATTTATTTTTCACAACACCTAGTAGATGATAGTTTCATTTACATTTAATTATTTTAATCACAATTTGCCTTAGCAATAAATATTTTTAGTCTCGACTCTAAATTTTCGTAGTTCACTGTGGCTTTATTTTTCATACAAATTTTACAATTGTGAGCTTTTGCAAGTTTAAAGTCGAGACTAAAAATGTTTATTGCTAAGGCCCAATGCTTTTTCTGAAAATCGGAACCATCTTTGTGACAGTTAAACATGATACTCGTAGTCAAATAAATTTAAAGAAGCAGATTTTTTAAGAGGGAGCACCGCAAAATCTTCGTATAGCTATAACAGTCGACCGATGTTGAAAATTCATATTCGGTTTTGTTTAAAAACGCAACGGAAAATTCTGTGGGCATAATCGCTTAACTCGAGTTAGGACAAAATAAAGTTATAGGCATAATATTATTCAGCATTTAAATCCAATTCCATTTCCACTTAATTTTTGATGACCATATCTAAAACAGAAGATATTCCAAGGAAAAAAATATGGTTACAAACAAATATTCCTGATTTGTAGTTATACCTTTGATTTGTTCTCCTGAAAAGTATGAAAAAAAAATTAGGCGTTTATGCCTTGTGGCCACAGAATTTAGCGTCGTAAATGTGATTCAAATTTGACTCCAGTTGATGAATAATGGAAGTCCTGATTTTAAACAGCAAATTATTCCTCCAAGCTTCACACCAATAAATTTTGAAAGATGCTATCCAATATTTCAACTCTCTTCGTCATTTTTTTTACTGTTGGGGTTATGTAATATGAAAAAAATTATAGGACAGTGAGGTTTTTGAACGCGCTTTAAGATGTTTTACAAATTTAAGAGAAATGACTGAAGGACTCGTATGAAACACAAAGAGCTTTGCCACTAAGGAAATCATTTTTGTCTCTTAAGAGCTGTATAGTGTTAAGGGCTTAAAAAACCCCAAAGAAATATGTCCAATGATCTGGACGAGCAATTCTAATAAACAAAACTAAAAATTACACGACCGAAGAATAACTTATTGAATTTTTTCTCGAGATGTATCGTCTTGTTAAAACCACATGCTGTGTATATCTACATTTTGCAATTAAGACACAAACAAATTGATGATCACAGCGTTTAAAATTAACTGTTATTGCTTAAACAGTTTTAAAGAAGATGATGCCTCTAGTTAAAGATCTAATAATTTGTTGCTCACCAATCACTCGTAGAATTGAAGAACCAAAATTCGACAAATTTGGCAGGGCCGTCAAGTTTAAAATTAATCTCATCGATGAAGTAGGAAAATTGCAAAATTGTAGTTTTTAGATCTTAATTCCTTTTAACAATGACAGCAAGTCGTTCTTATGTACATCACTTCATTTTAAACAACCCCAAACTGTCAGTTGTCCAGCTTTTGGGTCTCACTGCCAGCACCTTGCAGCATATATGATACAATATTCTTGCGTGAAAGGCTTTCAAATTTCATTAATTTAAGGTTGTTTCTTAAAGAGCATATCTCTTTAAGGTAAAAATAATCCATTTCGGAAAAGTT
Source organism: Cheilosia impressa (assembly GCA_948293265.1). Lineage (NCBI taxonomy): Eukaryota > Metazoa > Arthropoda > Insecta > Diptera > Syrphidae > Cheilosia > Cheilosia impressa. The sequence goes on along the minus strand of OX411883.1, from coordinate 20,183,668 downwards.
TGACAAAAATTAAGCAAATTCATACAAAGAAAACCGAACTATATGATATAATTCTTTCCATTGTTCAAAGGATCTTATTACTTAATTTTAATTCTATGCAACAAATCGAGCACTTATTTGATTTTTTTTATTCTTTTTTACCAATTAATTTCACAGAAAAATATCAAAATCGATGTTAAGGAAGATTCGCTGGCGAACTACCAAAATCAATGCGGAAGAACTAAATGAGAATATCAAGGGAAAGTATTTGCGACTGCATATAAATAGAAACGATATGCAAATTTGCGGGAGTGGTATATGCAAATGAAAAGAGAGACAAAAGAATAATTGATATGAAAAGCATGTGCCACTAATATTTTGACGTAAGGATTTAATCGAGAGATTTAAATATACACAAAAATGGGATAACCAACCAAATCTGCAAACATTAGTATGAGGGAAATCATTAATCAGTTATGCATTTCCCTCAAATGAATATTTTCGTATTTAAATTAACAGGAGAAGATGTTTCCATGCTTTATTTCCATTTAATTTTGTCAAAAAGAATTATTTCCCTTAACGTTTCATTTCAGGAACCGCACCGTTAGCCTGTGTAAGTCGAGCCACAATGTTGGAAAGGATTTGTCGTAATAATTAATTTCTCTTGAAGTAAATTTGTCCAAACGATTTTGAAAGAACGTCTATTACGTTTCCTTTGGTCCAAATTAAGTTCAACATGTTTTGTCAACTAGTGGCCGATTAAAGAAAACACAAAGACCACCTCTCTACAATTTTCATTTTTTAATTAAATTCAGTTACCTTTTCGAAATATTCCTCCAATGGAACGCGTTCGTCCAGCTGTGGGTAGTACCAACAAAGGGGGGATTGTCTTTGCCATAGACGTTCGCTTTGTGTTTTAATTTATTTTGCATGGTTATAGTTCTCTGAGTCATTTAATGGAACCCCACGGACAGAGTCTTTATCACTTTCAATTGGAAACGCTTATAAGGATTTTTTTTTTTGTTAAAAATATAACAATAAATTGAAGTTTGATTTTAAATTGGGTTGCTTCCATGGTACTTAACTTATTAAAATAAAACCAAGGGTAGTGACTGGTGTGGACGTAACTAAATAGAAAATTGAAACAGTCGACTAAGGCAATTCTTAAATTAAATTAAAAAATAAAGCCCCAAAGATCTACAGTTGAAGTGTCCTTAAAATAACATTAGCGAAGACAATCAAGAAAAAAATTCAACCAATAAAAAGATCAATGGTGGATGGTGCTAGCAACTTTATAAGTTGGATGGAAGATTATGTCTATAGGCGCTTTGAAGACTGTACCCCCAACCTAACACAAGAATAGGTTAAGAAAACAACTCCATGTCAAGCACATAAGAACTTCGTTCAAACGCTCGAATATATTTTGCTTTTTGAAAGTCCCCACCAGAGCTAGGTAAATGAAGTAGGTAAGTAAAAATAGCAATTATAAATAGCCCTTCGCTAATTAAATTCCTCCTCTGGGTTTTGCGTTTTTCTTTTTCATCAGGCGCACACAAATAAATCCCTCATCAAAAACACCCTCTTTAGATTCAAGTGAAGAACCATCCCCCTGATACAACTTGCAGCCTTTGAACATAGTACGAGTATATTTACAACATCAACTACGAGTAAATAAAACATCGGTAAGTACACACAAAGATGCTCGTTAGCTTTGCTTACAAGGCACATTCGAACGCAAAATGTACAACATTCTGTTTTATTTTACAACACATAAAATTATTTATTAGCAACGCTTAAGACTAACATCAAGCTTAAAACAAAAAAAAAAGAAAATATGAATACAAACGAAATACATTTAAGGGGTTGTTTTCTTTTTTGTCATTTGGGGATACAAGTTACAGGTACACATACATAGAATAGAATTAGTATGCAGATAATCAAGATATAGACATTCGTTTTGTAATATTTACATCGTCTACTACCTGGGCCGCGTTACTTCCCATCCTATACTTAAGTGAAATGGATCTTTTCGCTTTAGTGAGCGCGTTCTACGGGGAAATTTGGTTCAAGATTATTTTTTGTTAAGATTTTGTTAAGATTTTTATAAGAGAAAGAAAGAATTAAGCAAACAGACAACTTCACGGACACTAAATAGTTTGCTCAGTTCGTTTAGTTTTAAGTTAAGTTGTAAAGTCTTGTTTAATGGGCGGAGATTTGTATAAATATTTTTTATAATCAAAGAATTATACACACCTCAGCATCTGGATGGGATCTATCGGAGTCGTCGTAGTCCAGATTTTGATTTTCCAAATGTTCCTCCTCGGTCTGTGGCATCTGTTGGAGTTCCTCTTTTGATTTGAAGTCGAGGCGTCGAATGTAAACGGGGCAAACTAGACCCAAGATAACCTGCAAAGGAAATTCAAGTTAAATGCTGTACAAGTCGACGGGGTTTTTTTTATAAAGAGTAATGAGCACATCTGCGGAAGGACTATGTCACGGCGGGTTAAGCGAAGCGGGGCTTCAGTTGGTGCACTTTTATCGAGTCCTATTTGTAAAATATGTCGCTGTGGTCGCGATGCCGACTGCATTTAAGCTCTGCTGCGAAACGAGATTATGTATTAAAAAATTGCAATTGGTTGGAAACAAAGTGACAGTTTTATCAACCAAGTACCAGGTGAAAGTAGCAATATTTCCAACCAAAAGAGTTTGTTTAAAAAAACTTGTATTCTTCCAAAAATAGTAAGAGTAGTGAAAACGTTTCCGACGGGTGATGAAGTGTCAAAAAGTCGACACATATAACACCAACCAATTGTAGAAATTGTATGGCAAAAGCATAAGTTCCTGAAAATCATTTTCGATTCTCCCAAAAATAAATCAAACTGCAAAATAAATTCTTTTTTTTGTCGATTTTCTAGAAAACGCACTGGCAAAAGTACGTATTCTCTGCACCGAATTCTGCAACAGAGCAGAGTGCAAATAAATTCCCAAGGCCAATATCAGACCATCAACTATTGAGAAAGAAAAACAGGTCCCCCAACATTCGCACTCAAACAAAAGAACGTCGTGATATCTTCCTCGTCGAATGCTCATCTCTTCTTTAAAACAAAAAAACTCTAGACATAAATTGAAACTCCTCTAAGGACGAAACTTTCTTCAAGTGCAATTCATAATCAACTGTCAAACGAATTCCAAATGAAGAAAACTCCAGAGAAATTCCATCATCGCATTCTACACCACCGCCACGTAGCAGGCTTACCTTCAAATTTGTATTCTTTCTCGTCCTCAAGCCACCCATCCACAAATCAGCTAATATAACTTGACTACAAGGATGCGCCAAAAGAGCTCGATGATTAGCTGCCACAGCTAATGACAAACAACTTTGATTTGACCATGAATGTAATTCGCATGTGAGTAATCGTTGAGCTTTTTCAGCATCTTGCCGATAGCTAAAATCTAACAACTTAATACCTACACACACGCATAAAAGAAAAGAAAAATTAAACCAAATTTAAAATCAAAATCAAAATCAAATCATAGAGAATCAAAATAAATGAAATGCACATTTACAAGACTAACCCTTGCTTTCGAACTCCTTGGCGTACGCCCGCAACTCGTCATAGATTTCCGTGTCCAAATCATCCTCGGCCGCCTCGTGGGCCATGGCCTTGTACAGCTTACACGCGACCAGTGATTTGGCCAAGGCCTCCTCGCCATGGGTCCACATTAGCAGCGACATTTGCTGTCGTTTGGTGAGAACGGCCCAAATCTATACACAGACCAAACTCAAGTCAAATAAAATCGGACATCAAAATTCAATAAAACAAAAAAACAAAAAAAACCTGACCCACAGTGTATTCAATGTGATATGTATCTGTTTGCACATCATGCCTCCACTCCGCCATCGAAGCGTGGGGCTTTAATGTTGGAAATTATTTACCCGAAAGTGAACTTACCAGCAATTCGTTGAAAGGAAACTCAAAAAGCGCCATTTCCGATGTGAAGGGCAGGAGTCCGGTGACCAAACTCAGTGAGTTCGCCCCAGCAAAGCGCTGGAAGGTAGATGATTTTCTATGGGCATTTGCATAGCTATTCATCACTTTTGCATAAATTGGCCGGAATTTTCGACGCGTATAATACGATCTGTAAGTAGATAGAGAACAAAAAAAAAATGCTAAAGAGGGCGAATGTAAACGAATTTTTCCCTCTAAATGGGGACCAGGATGTTGCACTGTGTAAATACACTCGTGAGTGAAAATTACATTTAAATACTGGTGAAGAGCACACTCGGCTGTGGAAATGCGAAATAATGAAGACAGCAAACGATTTTTCTAGATATGCTTTAATGAACAAATTTTGCCAATAGGGACGATATGAGGCTTTAATGGGATGCTTAAAATATTTTTTTTTTCAAGTCGCATTTATTGATTTTTAAGGACCAAGAAAGGGAAAAATTGCCAGCAACTAAGTGTCGGTCCAATGACGAACTCAAATTGATTTCTCTTTAAAAATAAATAGTTGATGCAATAAGGCCGTAGGGACCCTTCCCTTTCTCGTTTTTGGGACGAATGGAAGGGATCTACAATTTTATGCCGAGTCCAAACGGCTACCTATGACAGGGATACTCTCGGATGTTTGTCACACGTTCGCGGGAGGTGGCGCAGTAGAAAAAACCTTAAGACGGTATATTTTTTTGGGAATCGTACCTGGGACCCCTCGCTTAGTAGTCCAACACACAAAAATATCACTGCCACTACGCCTACATTTATGGATATCGTACAATATCGCTCTGAGCGAAGCATGTGTTTTAAAATTTTAAAAGCATTTAAGACTAGTAAGCATTTCAGGGGGTTTTATAGTTCGAATGCAGTGTTTGCAAAATTATAGCGACGAAGTTTGAAGTTTGCCCAACACCAAACTACACTAAAAATTTAGAATCCAGCAGTGTCCAGTTGAAATGGATTAACTCCACAAACACGGGTCCATCGCGATTGTGTGTATGGCTCTTCCTCGACGACAATGTCGTTACAGAATCTAGACAAGTCCGTGTCAGGAAGTCCCAGTCTTTCGGCATGCATCTTGAGAAGACAGAGCCCAGGCAGGATTCCTATCATCAAGTTTGTCCTGCTAATTTTAAAGATTTCCCTCGTAAACTTGTGGTTCATTTCCGGCCACAAAGCCTTGCATACTCGATGGCCGGTTGTGTTTGCCCACTACGGGCTGCTTGTTCTTGTATGCTACTTTTGATAATTTTCTTGATGGTACTCAAGGGTGGGTTCACCACAACTTGTTGACTTCTCTTCATTTCTTCACCCTTTTTAGCCAGTTAGTCGGCGCATTCGTTCCCTTATGATTTGCACTGACCTATAAGCTGACTTGGTTCTGTACGTATAATGCCTAAAGCATTGTGTGGTAATTCATGCATGACTATTGTCGATTTGATGTGGTTTGATTCTAGTGGCATGCAAACGACGATACGCTTTTCGGATATCGATTGCATCTCTAGTAGTTCGAGTAAAAGACACTTCAACCATCCGGCAGTGTCTTATTGACGTTTGCCGGTTTCCATTTGCTGAATTAATTAACAACAGAGCCTGTTTGCTTTGCTCCATCCGTACAGATTGCCGGCTGATTTGGTTTTACTACTGCGTCTCTGTGTCAATAATCTCTCTCTGGATACGATCTACTGTATGGTTTATCGAAGTCCAGCAAAGGGCCGATTTCATCCGTTGTTATTGGATTGTCATTGAAAAATTCGACCTTGGTTATCCCATATTGCTCTAATGAAAGGAGCCTGAGCTCGTGAGCGCACTCTTTTCAGCTATTAGCTAAGCCTGTGGATCAAGCAGTAAGTTGGGAAGGTGTCCAATGTCCATAGCAGCCGTGGATATTGTACATCAGTCCAAACGCGCCTTTGGTTGGTTTCTATTGGTTCCATATTACCACAAAAGCGTTCTAAGTTTGTCCCTGACAATAAAAGTATGTATTTAAAAAATAAAAGAATAAAAATACAAATCGGTGGCGTATACGTAACTTTTTTTTTCAAATTTGAATTTATCGACCTGGCTTTTGTTTCTTTGATATTTAACTACTTAATAATGACTCCAGTTAAGATTTGAATTAATTTATTAACATTTTTTACAAATTGTTAAAATGCAACGTTGACATGTTGACATACTTGTGGTCGCCAGTCATAGTTGAGCATGTTAATTTATCTCATGTCAACCACAAATAGCTACGTACTAATCAATGGTGGCTTGACCGCAAAGGGTCAGGCAGACCTTTTGGGTAGCAAATGTGTCTAGGACGTTATTTGAATGTGAAAAGGAAACAGAGACAGAAACATTTGTTTAATCGTTTTGAAGATTTTTTATGATTTCTATTTCAACAACGATGAATATAGTACTAGTTTCGTTTGTGGTCGAAAATCGACCCTCCCTTTTATAAGTGCAGAATACTAAAACTTGTTCAACAATTTTCGGTATTTATGTTGTTTATTTTATACGCGAAAAAGCGACATCTAGATATCAAACAAGTAAAAGTGTTATCATCGGCCTGGCCGATGCTTTGATACCCTCCACGGCATACAAGTCATGCAAAATACCAGAACTACTTGACCGACATAGCCCATTTTGAATACCAACCTAACGACGATAAAAGAAGTCCTTTCACAAAACTTCATTCACCTAGGTTGATTCCTTTGGACGCTATCGTGTTTTCAACGGAAAGAGGGACACATGGGTCTAATATTGGTTTTGTATGGGAGGTACCAGAACTACTTGACCGACATACCCCGTTTTCAATATCAACCTGACGCTGATAAAAATAAGTGCTCTCACCAAATTTCATTCACCTACGTCAATTACTTTGAGCGCTATCGTGCTTTCAACAGACAGACAGACAGACAGACAGACGGACATGGCTAAATCGATTCAGAATGTGATCCTGATTCAGAATATATATACTTTATAAGGTCTCCGGTGACTCCTTCTTGGCGTTACAAATGTATTGGCAAAGTGAATATACCTTCCTCTGGAGGGTATAAAAATATGAATTTGAAAATAAGTTTTACTTATATACCAACGATTTTTTGTTTGTGTTTTGTTTTCCTCATTTCATAATAAATACTTAAAAGGTGTACGGAAACTTTGGGTGTTCACGTTTTAATATAATAATTTTAGCAAAGTGTTTAGAAAACCTACACCCATGTCGAATTTCATCCTTCTTGTAGCTCGGAATGGTCGCAAAAGAGAACGTTCTACACCTTTAACCCGCACAGGAGCAATATTTTGTATTAAACATGTAGGAAACCATACCGCTCATAAGTAAAGCAATCTACAGAGATTTGGATCTTTTTAGAACGAGGTCAAATAGTAACGCTTCCTTTGAAAAATGTGTGACCCGGAAGACAGTAAAAGGAGTACATTTAAAAATGCTGCCACTACATGTGATACTATGTCCCAAAGTAACCATTCAAACTCATCAAGTTAATTCATTATTTCACTCATTCAACTTGTTTAATTCGACACAAGCATCCCAATCCCCTTGTTGTGCGTCATTCACCGACATTAGTGCTCATTTTCAGGTCAACCTCTTCCGATGAATGAAACCATCAAAATCAATAGTCAATAACTAAAAATAAGAGTCGAACTTGGAAGCCTAATCTTGATGGTATTTCTGTCAATTGTTTGGATCACCCTGGCGACCAAAAGAATAAAAATCACTGATGCGTTAAAATATTATTTCTGCCGAAACCGCACACAGTCGAACTTATTTTTTGTAACGCTTCCATAAAACAGCTCAGTGAGTCGAAAGTGAATTCATTATTAGCAATTGTTTGCGGTACGCTGTCATTTGCTAAGCTTGTCGAATAAAAACGCTTTACTAGGAGGGAGTACAGCGTTGTTTTTATGTAGTCGTAAAGATGTCCTCTTTGAAAATGTTGTTGTTGTTATTGGGGGGAGGGGGATTGCAGTTTTTTTTTATGGAATGCTGCTTCGTTTATTTGTATGAATTAAGATGGGACATGTAAAAAAGAAAGGACGATGGGAGCCGTTAACGTACCCTCCATCTTGGAAAGTTGAAAATGAAAATATCCCTGGTTTGAGTAAATGAAGGCCGTTGACCAAGTCCATCAAAACTGTTTAGGGCAACTATGGTGTATTGTGAAATATGAGAGATCGCTCTTAAGGAAGCAAATTCGTTACATGGCAGCATTGTTCATCTACATCAACAACTATTAAGGTTAGCTGCATCGAATCATCCACTGCTACCGCCTTTGCGAGTATCTTATATATAAGTAGGTGAAGGAAAATAGTTAAGAACCACTTTTAGTGCCTTAAACACAATATATTCCCTTGATTTTTTTGGAAAGGTTGTGAAGAGATGCAGCGCTATGTGCAATTGGTAAATTTGTTGTGTAAAAGCCGGGTCAGTTTAATGGTAGAATATCTACCACTGGGCGAACTCTAGTTATCTTTTACTTTCTCAACTTGTTTTTTAAACCAACAATATGCACTGCAATCATTAAAAAGACAAGGAGGAAACCGGGGTCTAGACCTAGCAACAGGAAAAGAACACTGCTCCCGATGTGCAGTCATAAAAACTTTTGCGAAAGCATGTAAATAAATGTGGGTGGAGGACTAAAAGTGCTTCAATAAAGTAAGATGTCTTGCCATCGAAGGTAGGTTTGTCTTTTTTTGCAATTTGCCTTTTTCTAGAAGTCAAAAATATACTCGAATTAAATCTCGCAAAGAAAATTTCCCTGACTTTGATTTTGTTGCTTCAAAATGTTCTTAGAAATTGCTAAACCTTTTAGTTAGGCAGTTGAATTTTCACATTTTTTAATGTTAAGTAGCATTAAAAACTACTAATATGTCATTCATAAGTGGGAATGTACCCGTAGATTAAAATAAAAACTCAACATCACCTTGAGTTCCACTTGCATTCCTTTTTGCATTCATTATAGTTTCAGTTGTTCCACGAAAGCAAAAGGTCAGTGAATTCCTTTTCTCTGGTCGATTTAAGTTTTTGCTGTGGCTTCGCATTTTATGTGGCCCATTTGTTACCGACTTTTAGGGAAATTTATTTTCAAATCGAAATAAATATTTAACATTTGTCAAATTCACAGGTCACTTTGCCATGTGAAACTTATAGGAGCGACCGAAAAAGTATCATGCAGGTTTGTAACAATATTGGACGTGTTTAAATCCAAAACAAACAAACGAAACGTAAAAATAAATAAATTAAAAGTCAAGCGGAAGCTGTGCGCAATATTCGGCGGAAATAAATTGTTTACCCATTTGGTTGCATGTAAGCTGGGAAAAATGTTTTATTATTTTTTTGCACAGATGAGTGGACATTTAACGAAAATATTATTTTCCAAAAGAAAGTTGTGGGATTGGTCAATCTAGTTTTTTGCTATAAATTCCATGTTTCAGGCAATTTTGGTAGGGTCATGACCTAAATTAAGGTGCTTTGTGCAGACGAATGTTTGTTTGCTTCCGAGTTTCTACGAAGTAAGTATATAACAGTTCGTCAAAAAAAGAAGAAAAAATGCAGAGTTATAGGGATATACCTATTGCTAAATTTTTTTTTTGTTTTAAGACGCAGGTTCGATTCCCAAAAAAAAAAACGAATTCCATTCTAAGGTCTTTTTTCCACTGGGCCACCTCCGTCTGACAAACATCGGTCTATCGGAAGCAAAAATGTTATGCAAGCCGTTCGGACTCGGCATAAAATTTGAGATCCCTTCCATTCGTCCCAAAAATTAAAAATTCACGCAAAACGAATGGTTGTGAGAAGCTAGAGTCCCCATTTATTTACAATTTAACTGCTCCTTAACGTGAAATATACCTTGTTGGACAGAGCACCGATAATAAACGAACCTTTGCAAGTATAGAGGGGGTACCAACTGTCAACAAATAGTGGACTCTACTTTTCGTCCCCAGTTTAATGAGTTTTATAATCCAATTTACTCATATTTAAAATCTGTTTCAGTAAGATTAGATCATGCATATGTGCAGATCGATTTAGTGAAGTTTCCATGTCGACGGTCATGGGCGCTTTGTCAAAATTTGTGACTCTGTAACAGGTGTTTGATGCCCGATTTCGTTACGAATAATAAACAAGACGTTGTAGTCATAATGTCTTATGACCGATGAACATTCCACCTTGGATGACAGAGACACAGGGTTTGGCATATTCAATTTAGTCACAATGACTACGCTTTGGACAGAAAATTTAAGGATTGGCCTCTGTTCAAGTGCAGTAAAGTATAAGCTTCGACGTTGTATGTTAGCTGTCCGATAAACCGCAAACATAGAGAATCACTTCAATAATATGGGTCCCCTTATATTTAAATGCGCTTGAAAACTCCATCTCGCTGTATAGTCTTCTGCGAAACCTTCGCTCTAGACAATACCTCCAGATAAGCTTCTATTTGGGATAGTTACGAAAGCCCTCTATGATTTTGCAATTTATTTTTGGACCTAGGACATTTAAAATAATAAGGACTGTCAATCAATGGTAATGTCTGCAGAGGAATTTCAACTTTTTGTTACAGGAAAGAGGTTCGACTTTGTAGAAATTTGCTTTGAAGACTTTCCAAGTAAGCTCGAACTTTCTTTACTAGAACTATATTTCTGTCCAGCTTTTCAATGTACCTTTTCCGCCAGTTCCAAATGGACCAAACTGTAGCGTAGACCAAACAAGACTTCTTGAGATATTCAGGGAAAAGCGATTGTCGAAGGTTTTGGCAGTTTCTTGTGATCACAGCCGTTCGAGGTCGGACTTTCCAATAGTGTCGCCTCGCTGCCTGTCTATTGAGTATATTCATGAGTACCTTAGGGTTGGGCTCAAAATTGTGGAAGGATCAAAATGCTTTCTACAAGATTCTGCTTTCAAAATTCAGTTTTTACAAATTTCGTTTTTTGAAATTCTGTTCTGCAAAATTTTCCAAGCAATAAAAAAAGGGTGGGAAAATGTTCAAAAGCGAGTAACTTCTCGTTTTTAACAAAATCGTACCCAATGCAAACATCCACTTACCCGTGGATCTGCGCAAACTTGACTGCAAACGAACTCCGGCAAAAATGCGAAAACCAAAGTTACACCTTAAAGCGAGCGTTTCGCTACAAAGTTTTGATTCCATCTTGTAATCACAACATCCATCATTTTGCAGAATCGCAACTTGAAGCAGCTACAGTAAGTTTCATTACTTTCCAGCCACACACGTCGCTGGCTGCCACTCACGAACTACACACTGTTCTCCCCAAAAACTAATACCATTTAACATTCTTAAGTTTGCCTTTCAGCTTGGTAATTTTTTTTTTCATTTTACAAAGATCAGCTTTCTTCCTTTTTGTTTAATTTGAAAACTTCGCCAAAGGGACGCAACTTTCACCGGCAGGCATCCGCGTAGAAAACTCCAATGAATGCACAATTTCTGCAGTGCTGTAATATTGCAAGTAAAGACAGGCTAGAGGGGTGATTCTTCATCATGAACTATTTACATACGTACGAGCAGTAGCACCGCATATCAATTTTTCCCTTTTGTTTCTCATTATGAAAATGATTTCCGTCAAGCTTATACACCTTGTTTAACAAGTTAATTGCAGATTTTCCCCCACAACACAGGGTGGTCTTGTTCGTGACACTGCACGAAATTTGTTTCATTAATATTCATAGCCAGCAGACGGACAGACAGACGAGCCATCTGCCCGCCTTTGAAAGTCGAAATTAGTTTCAAATTCATGGGGCGGAATCAAATCGCAGACACATTCAAAGCAAATCGCCCAGTGGCGAAGTAATTTTTGTCAAATTAATTAAAACGGCATTTGTGACACCCTCCCGTTGTTAAATAAAAATATTTGGCTTCTTCTCTGTCGGCGTACCTACGAATTTAATTAGATAACAAAATAAAGTCGACTGGTGCCATGAATGGAAAGGTTTGACGACCGGAGCAGGATAGGCGCCCAAAACAGAACACGCAGCAACTACCCATGTCCCTCACCAACCTTATCATGATCTGAGCTCATTTAAGAGCATTTTCTGTGTATCTGTCTCATGGATCCCGACAAATAATTGGCCGGCAGGATATCGTTTCCATTCCAGCAGGTTTAGAATGATAAATTGAATCAGGATAACTGCGACTGCCAATCGTAGTACTCGTTATTATTGCTTTGTTCAGTGTGATGGTTCGGAAGGCATCGATTGTGTATCGAACAAAGGATACCGATATGTTGGAGTTGGAATTCCCTCGTGCATACGTTCTGCACCGACATATGTTAATTTCGCGGGGCCTAAAGAAGGGTACTTTGTAATTCTCTAAAGTGTTTGTGGTTCTAACGATTAGATGTGGTCTCCTTGGGAGGGACAGCTTTTTGTTTCCATTATGGGATGTTAAGTTGATGGTGGGCTTGGGTATAAATACATAGCCAGGTCTTGAGAATTTGCAAATTTTACTTTTGGAATAAATTTAGGCAGAAGATATGAGTAGACTGGCGGATTTTCTCAACAGGCCTCCAGTAACATGTACTATGGTAATTTCGATGGGGTAAATAGGTTGTTCCAGTTGGCAGCTTAGTGTTTTTGATTCCCTCCTGGAATTTATTGTGGTAGGTCTTTGCATTTACAAAAGGCTGTAGGTATTTCATTCCCTGTCAGTGAACTGAACTCCGGGGGCAAATAAATTTAAAAGTAATTTAGAAAACGCTATACCCGAAGGCATCGGACTTGGAGCCTGGTTTACGAAACGATTTGGGAGGTAGGGAGAATTTTCTGTTTTGAGGTGAAAGTTCTTTCGTATTGAAAAGTGAGCAGCGATTTAACGCTCAACTTTCTCACGCAACAACCTAAAAGCGCAGTGACTTTATAGCGTTTCAATTTTCGTTACGAAGTGAGTCTTTTCTTCTTTATTCTTTTAACTCTTTTATTCCTTCAATTGATTGTATTGGAAAGTAAATTGCTATTGGCCGAGCTGCAACTCATTCGTAGAGTAAGTTGAGCGTGTTTCAAAATTCGTTACGAAGCAACAATTCAGAAAATGCTGGAGGAGAAGTTAGCATTTAAGAAATGTTTTGCGTACCAAAAAATTAAACACTTTTGAACACACCTTTCCTTATGCAACATTCCCACTTTAGAGAAGGACTAGTGTGTTTCAATTTTCGTTACGAAGTGGAATTTCTAATGTCTCTGAAGGGTAAATTTGCATTTTATGAAGCAGAAGCTTGAAGAAAAGGAAAACGCGATTAAACGCACTATTCAACATGCAGAAACTTAATTTGGTAGTGAGTTAGGTGAGTTTTTGTTACAAAGTGAATCTTCTAACATCGCAGTAGTTTAACACGGCGATTAAAATTTTAGGAGCGTAGCGCAAACAGAAACGCGATCAACACCCGATTTGTCGTGAAGCAATCCAATAGTGTAGCGAGTAATGTGCGGTTCAATATTTGTTACAAAATAAAATTTCAAGTGTGAATCAAGAGTAAGTTGTCAGGGTTGCTGGAAAATGAAAGCGTAGCGAAGGAAAAATCCGCTGAACGTCCTACTCCTAACACAGCCACTCGACTGTGTAGAGACTTCAACAACATGTTGCAGTTTTCGTTACGAAGTAAAACTTATATCGCAGTGAGGTAATTAAATAAAGGGTCTTTCATTAGCGATTTGATAACCTCGAAAATTTTGTGTGAACGCACCCTTGAACCGATTTCCGAACTGTCGATGTCAAAATATTCACTAAAATCAACATTTTCATCATGGTTAAGTAAATGAAGGAACAATGTTTACCAATAATTAAAATTTACTACCGAAATTCCGAGTCGGTTGTCGCAACTTTAAGAGCGATAACGCCAATTTTCGGCCGTAATTCTTATCCCAGTAGACAAGCAATTCATAGTCTTGTGGTAAAATGTGAGTTATCAAGTTAAGGACGTTATAACATAAAATATAACCGTAACAAAAAGTTAAGCGCGCATTTGAACGTCATTCATTCCCCGACGAAGCAATCCAATAGTAGAGAGGGTTGAGAGTGTTTCAATATTCGTTACGAAGGGGAAATTCGAATGCCTCGGTAGGATAAATTGCCATTTAATGAAACTGGAGCTCAAAGAAAACCGAAACGCGTTGGAACACTTCTTTCTTTATCCAGCAACTCAATGTCGTGGAATCGTTAAGTGCGTTTCAAAATGCGCTACGAACCGAAAATTCTCATACCGAGGAAGCAAGTTAGTTGGCATTTAATAGATGTGGAGCGTACCGGAAAATAAACCGCCATTCGTCGCAAAACAAAAACAATCTAATTTTAAAGAAGGTTTGGCATGTTTCAAAATTCGTTACTAAGTGCAATAAACTCTTGGGACAGATTCCGCACATCAACGATCGTCGAAACGATATGTTTTTTGAGACTTTGATCACCAAAATAAGTCATATTCTGCTGGAATTTTTTTGACGAACGTCAGCTTTCCAGCTTAATCCAGTTCATTTTCCACAAATAAAGGGTTTTCCAATAACAGGTGTTAAAAGCTTCAAAAGTGACAGCTACCGGAATAGCGCGTCATTCACAATAACACCTCTCATTGGAAAACCCTTTATTTGTGGAAAATGGACTGGATTAAGCTCTCAAACTTGTAATTATATTTTTGGAGGTCTATCGTTTCGACGATACTCGTCTAAAAAGTTACGCAATGAGTACCCTTCTTTCCCATTATCATAAAATTTGACGATCCTATTATATTTATTATAATACCAAGTCCCAGAAATGGTAGTTTTAATAAAACTTGCTACAGCAACAGTCAAAAGCGAGCCAAATCAAGTAAAACTACGAAAATTTGACATCGCATTCTGGGCAAAGGAAAACTAAAACGCCAATTTCTCAGTTAATAAGACGGAAGAGCTTCTGTAGCACCCCTAAAAGTACACATTGCATATAGTTTTCAATATCAAAGAGCAACTAAAGTGCATGCACTTTATTGGTGGTTAGCTCAATTCAATTTCATGCAAGAGCTCCCACTGGTTGCGTCGGCAACCCACCCTCCAGCTTTAATCCACTCTGCCATAAAATATCCTTTCAATCACACTAAACTGTATTTTTATTTTCAATGCAGCAGGCAGCTTTTATTGAGTGCATGGATGTGCACCGAACAAACCATTGATTTATTGACTGATTTGATGTCTACGATGAGGAAAAAGAAATTCAATCAATCATATTTGCTGGCGACAATGGCGCACACAACCTTTGTGCGTACGGACTGTGTTCATCTTTCCGCGCTAGTACTTGTGCGCTGAGGTTATGAGCCGACAATTGTGCTGGTGGCAAATTAATATAGATCATGCTCCCATGACAGTCTGAGTAGACACTAATCGTAGTCAATCTTTGTGGCGAACGATAACGACCCCATAAAGCTCATGTCTTATCAACAAGTCCTTTGTCTAAGCAGTCTGTTTTAAATGAGGGCGTACCTCCATATCTGTGGAGTCGTTAAAATAACCCACACATCCATCCAGCACTTACCTATATGCGCCACCCATCAATTTGTTAATAACTAATCCTATATCGTGTAGTGTGTAAATATATCCTTTCGGGATATGTGGTCGCACGTCTCTCAGAATGTACCTGTAAAGAAAAAAAAAGAAGAAGAATAACAACAAACACTCACACAGCTGCATTTATGTTTTCAACGAGTATCTTTCTTGGCTAAGACACACGGCCAAGCACTTACCCCAACGTGTTCGCCGGACCGTGTTTGGTGTTGTAGAGCTCCTCGAGGCGCGGTATTGTCAAGAACTTTTTCATCGAAACACCATTCTCTAGCAGAAGTTTCACAAAATCGATTCGGTCATGTTCCAGCGCCTGCATCATGGCCTCATCCAGAGCACCTGTGGGTGAATGGTGAAGAATGAAATGAAAGGAAAAATATCCTCGTCGCCTCACTCACCCGTTGGCCATTCTTGTCCGTAGACAAATATTTCACTGCGTGCTATATCCACACGATTCCATGTCAGAGCTAAGCTTAATTGCTCGGGCGGACTGAGATGTTGCGATTTGAAGAGGGCTGTGAGGATTGTTTGATCCAGTTCCTGGGCTTCGCCTTCCGGTTTCTCTTGGATTCGAAAAACAGTTATCTGGAAATCGAATTCTCTCGGTTTTATGTACATTTGAGGCAAGTGTAATTAATTACAGCGGAAAATGCTGATCTAAGGGTGGAGAACCCCATAATGATTTTAATACACACAAGAGGAATAGTTTACCCTTGGACGGTGGGTACTTGGTACATAGCTGGTGATTAACGTAAAAAGGAAAAGGCGAATAGATTAGTGTCAATTGCGATTTACCTTTGCTAGGGACGGAGAGAATGTTTTTTTTTTCTTTTTGCTGGTCAAAGTTAACAGAGTATCAGGGCGATAATTAACAGAAATTTCCCATGAGACATAGACAAGAACTGAGTCTTTCATGACGCAGCACTGTGGTCCAAAATGACTTTTTGCAAAATTCATATCTTTTGAACGCATAAAGATATCGCTGCAATTTTTATTTTCTATAAAAATAGTGATTTTTAGGAAAATTGCTTCACAGGGTGTTGCTAAATCTTAGGCTGAGGTAGGATTTTCCACATAAAAGGGGCTAACAGAGATACGAATTAATAAAACTAAAAAAACGGATAAAATTTTACGAGGTCTGCGACTATTTAATTGTTCGTCGGGTGATCCAAAATATATTTTTTTTACACCAGTGAATGCATAAAATTAACGAAGCAATTTTTTATGTTTTTAGCAAGTATGTAAATGGTTTTCCAATAAGAGGTGTTATTTTGGTATTCAAAGAAAAATGCCATTTTTTGAGATAAATGATCGGATGTTTATTTCATAATAAAGAGGAAGGTATGCCGTTAATGAAAAACAACGTCAGCCAAATGGCCACCACGAGCACGCATACAGGACCATATTATCCTTTTCATGAAATTTTCCATAACCAAATCGCAAAGTGGCTGCTCGATAGCCTCACGAATTTGATCTTTGACGTCTTGAATCGACGCTGGGCTGTTGATGATCGGCCGGCTTGAGTTCTTGTGTTAACTGAACTTTATAAGCCTTAAGACCCAAGTCTTTATGCAAAATACGGTGCCACACAAAATGACGTTTGTGGAATGCCCAATTCGAAAGAACGACGAGGAATGGACAAAACTGGGTTTTCTTCAACACTTTCGGCTACAGCAGCAATATTCTCAGTTGTTCTTGAGCGACGTGCATGGGTTTTATTCTTCACATCACTAACTTGTCCCAACAGCTCGAATTTTTCCACCAATTTCTCTATTGCGGTCCAACAAGGTGCTTCACGACGACCAAAAAATACTTTAGTTTTGCGAACTGTACTACAAGATTTTCACCATTTTTGTAGTGAATTTTAATAATTTCAATGCGTTGTTGAAGCGTGTATCGTTCCATTTTTAGTAATGGCGTAATTTCTACTTGTCAAATGTCAAAGAATAAAAGCTTCAAAAGTGACAGCTACCGAAATAGCGGGTCATTCACAATAACACCTCTCATTGGAAAACCCTTTATTTAAACAGTATTTTTTTCATTTTGTGGCGCATTAGTATATCCTAAAAACTGTTTGAGTGAAGGAAAAAAGTAAACGGACGAAAAAATTTATAAAATAAAATCAAATGGAATACAAAATGTTTATAAAATAAAATAGAATACATAATACGTACATATAGGTACATCTTTTTTTACAATTACTATAGATCTTAATTTTCCGAAAAAGAATTCATTGCCATCATCGTTTTCAAAATTTAAAAGACTTATTAGTTCGGGGCAATAACTTTTTTCAGCTCTTTTTGGGATCTAACGTGTCTTAAAGATTTAACAAGTGGATCTGATGATATAGCTAGCATATTGAAATCTTGCATGTATTTGAGTATCGATATCTCTTGTATTTTTTATTCCTTGATTCCTGTGCTGCTTCTGAAAGTTCCCCTATTGGCAAAATTTGATGTCTTATAAGTTGCCCACCATCACAGAATTTTTTAAAGTCTTGGAGTCAGGTTTTTGTATCCGTATTTGGCTTTTAAAAGATCCGAAGTGGGTTTCGTATACTCGTTGAATCTACATTAATGGATTCCTTAGATGACAGTGCATTTAAAACAACTTTCAGTTTCTTTATAAGTTCTTTGTCTACTCGGGTTACAGCTGACGTTACTTCTGGATTTTTGAAAAATCTTCTTGAAGTGTTTCCATCATTTGTATTACCAAATCCTTGTTTTGACATATTAATAATTAACCCGAGTTGCTCCCCCAACTCCTTTTGTATATCCATACATCTAGCGTGTAATTTCTCTCATCTGCTTCGGCTGAATCGGTTTCTCTTTGAAAGTTGTTTTGTGTCCTTTTGCAAATTGGACATGATAATGTTGATTTTGAGTCAGTTAATTCATTGTCAGAAAGAATTCATGTCGAACCATCGCATTTTGTTCCTCAGTAGCAGTAACTCAGTTTAGGAGGAGATTATTGAAAAAGAGTCGTTAAAGTGGGCGGATTACAAACACCAATTGGCATTTATATAAAAAAGGGGCGTAGAAGTGGGTAGATTTTTTAACGATCAAATTAATAACAAAACTATTTTTAATTGATATAAGAAGAACATTTCACGCTCTCAGCTCTTTTAATTAACAAAATAGTTGAAATATTCCTCAGGGAAATCTGCTTTTAAGGCCAAAATGTCAGGACTGACAAATGGCAATTTCACCGAACATTGCAAATAGTTGTAGCTACAATTTTGCATATGGTTTAACAAAATGTTAGTTCCGCTGGAATTTGTTTCGTAGCTCTGCTCAAACCAAAAAAAAGTGCTATGAAAAAGTTTTTTTGTTTTATTTATCAAGATTTCTGTCTAAGACGGGTCGGCCTCCAGTCTTTGGCTTGAAACGCTATTTACTGTAGCAGTCGATAGCTAATCCGCTCGCTTAGGACGGCAACAGAGAAACTACCCCAATCAGAAAATCATGAGTTCAGATCGCTCGCGATTATAGAAGAAACCACTTACTGGCCAAGTGCCGATGTGTCCCAGAAGAATAACTACGATAAGACGGTCAGTACTCAGTAGGTCAGTACACATTTGTAGTTCTCGGTGTGAGTCATAAGGTAATTGGAATAAACTCTCCGACTGCAAGCGCCTATACCCATTCCCATGCCACCATTCTCCTTGTCAAAAGGTCGACAGAATAAATTCGTCCATCTATACAGTGTGCATAAGAGACTTATCGATTTCATTGAAAACAGACACCCTCCCCGGGTCCACCGTCCAATAAAAGTCCATGAATTTACTGCCGCAACCAGACACCATCTAATTACGCCAATGGGAATTCAATTACAATTTCCTGCAAAGGCATCGAATAAAATAATCTCAAGAACGCAATAAAAGATAAAGTTCATACAACATTCTGTTTGCGAAAAATTGAGATCCTTGTTACACGTATCCTCCCCCGCAAATGCCAATGCCATTTGAAAATGCCAAAGCGAGGGCGATATCTCCCTTCCCTACCGATAAGACTTGTCTTTCAAATAACATTTACGTCTCATTAACCTGTCCCACTCCTCACAGCCTACAGCCTACACCCGCCAGCATGTATTCCACAAGTTCGAACCCACCACCTGTCAGTGTGTACACCGTCAGGATGCCGACGAATACACAAAATCAAACCTATCCAATGGCACGAGCCCTAAATACGACGATAAATATAAATTCGAGCCAAATCGGCAGGACATCTGCAAGTACAATACACTTACCAGGTTCTTATTGCGCGTACACTCCAGAAGTTCGTGGTAGAGCTTCTCCGACTGCTCCAGTCCGACTTCGAAAGTTTTCTGAATCGTTCCAATCAAATACTCCCTCATCGATTCCAGGACAGGCTGTTCATCTCCATCTGACGCATATCTACAAGGATAACAAAGAAAGTTAGCGTGTGTTCCTTCCCCGTGCCGCAACCTCGACTGCGACTTGGCATTGTTCGTGTTTGGTGTTTGCCTTCGCAATCAGGGAATTTGTGTGACCGCTTGTCCCTCGCTCGAACGGAAATCGAAACTCATAATCAAAGTCGCCATTTGGTTGTAATGGTCAACAGGATATTGGCCGATGGGATAATCCAGCTGGCCAAACCCCACAAACAACTTGCAAGTCGCAAACGTGCGGCTCGGCGAGACTTACTTATGCACGAACGCTATTAAATCGGCTGCACGACCGGATCCGTCGCATACCACAACCGGAACTGGTGGTGTATCTGTCACATATTCAAGAACTGCACGTATCGTGTTCGTTCCACCCTCGATGACGAGGCAGACCACTGGCGTGCTGGAATGTGTAACTGCAATAGAAAATTTAAATACCCCATTTAGATTCAGGCAGACGAGTTATATGCATGCGGTACTCCTATACCGAGATACTGAGTGCGGGTGGAGGGGCGGATACAATTTGCTCAGCCGGTGTCAATTGTTTGCAGTAATTAGCCACTTATGTGGAAGTTGGTTTGCTTTATGGTAAATATTGTTCCGGCTGTAATGGGGTGGACTTTTAATCGAGTTAATTTGGAATATATCGAACGATATCCAATTTCACAATTTCATGAGCAATTTACCGCATTATCGATTGCATAATTCGCGGCCATGAGTCAAGGACAACGGATCAACTGGATAATTATGGTAATTGTATTAAAACAGAATTGAGGAATAACCAGCGAGTGGATATCGACGAGAGGGAGAGTTCCAGAGATACTTCTGTCAATTAGGTTTAGCAGGCTTTGGAGAAGCTTCTCAGGAAGAGTGCTTTGTGCTTGGCTGGTTTTAGTCAACATTTAGAATTTTGTTTTAATTGTGAAAATGAAACGGAATGCCCTTCTCCGAATCTCTCGAAGAAAATTTATTAAATAAAAGTCGATTTGGACCGTTTTTTTTTTGTCGGTAACCTCAACCGAAGCGTGACCGTTGAGCGACTAAAGTTGCAATTTGGCACTTTTTTTGCGAGAGCCTACCACCAATTTTTTCCACTATAAAGACCTCTGTTTACAATGTTCAGAGACGAATTCACTCTGCTGTTATATAATCCCAGTGGATCCAATTGAGTCACGGAATTTGTATCGATGCATGTCCTCATTTGATCACGTATCGTACTGTTCGGCATCTGAAGTATTCACAAAGTTAACTGAAACGCACATTCTATGTCCACTATATGTTGCATATACTATGTGCACTAGCTGTTTTCACTATCTGTATGAAAGGGGGTGGACATTTTTATGTCGACAATAGAAGCAGTGTCACTGAAAATTATTGATGCATTTTTTCTGATGTGCCCAAGAAAACAAACTCGTTTGCATGGAGCTCCTTCAGTGCACTGCAAATATTTGCAAAACACTTTTATGTGCCAACACACAAGATTGTCATTTTCCCCGGAAGGCTTCACAATAGATCCTGGTAAAGGTAATCATATGCAATGCACGTTTTACTCTTGCTAAGGGAATTTTAACTGTGGAAGCAGGCATTTTTTTTAGCATTTCAAAAGAGTTGAAATGTAGGAAACAAGTCATGTAAACTAGATGTAAGGAGAAGATATCTTTTCTGACACACCTCCTATTTGTGTTGGATGTAGGGAAATAACTGTCATGGCGACCTCATTGAAATTAAGTTCCATCAAAATGAAGGCTTTTGCTTGGAGGTAGGACGTTTGTTTTTTTTCGAATTTTTTGGAAGTGTAGTTGAAGATATTTTTCAAACTTTATTATTAAAAAATGAATGGTTTTGGCAGCATTGCTGGCAGACGCCATTTTTTTGGTTGAAGTTTAATGTCAAAGTTATTCCGCAATACCTACTAATAATCATTTTTAGTGTCCAGGTTACATTTTTCGAAATCACAATGGCGAAATTTTCAATAAAAAATTGCGTATTGTGACTTAGCAAATATTTAGTGTGAGGTTTGAGATTATTAGTTAGGCGCATTGTCAACTGAAAAAGACAGTTTTACCGGTAAAAATATCCACTATTTAAGCGATATTTAGAACAAGGAGTAGTTTTTTAACTTCCATTCGAAAGATTGAGTAAAATCTTCGAGTGTAAGTGCTTCGAATTTATACAGGGACTGCTATCAAATCTTTAGTCGAAGGAGTACTTTTTAGAACTCGACTATAATTTTGGTAAGTATTAATAGCCAGAACATCACAACTTAAAAAACACTCCGCTGTGGCAGTTTAACACTGCATGTTTTATGTCAACATAGTTTTTCAAGTCAATTAAGTGGTAGAAGGACTCGCAATAGTTCATGTGCATAAATAAAACATTCCTGGATGCAAAGGGAAAGAGAAATCTGCTTCATACTACCGATGGAGTCATAAAATCCTGGCGGTCCATGCATAGTGTACGAATTTTATGCGGTTCGGTTAATGATTCATAAACGTGCACTTGCACAGGACAGGACACTCTTCCGCAATAAAAACAAATTAAGAACATTGAACATGAGAGGTTAACTCAAATATTCAGACGTGAACTAAAATATGTTGTTCTCACTTGAACACTTCCTAATTATATTGGGAATCAAAAAAAGTCTTGGAAAAAATTTTAAATATTTTCCACACACTTCGGCCCGATTATGAAAATAGGTCCATGTGTCTCCTTCAACACATCACACAAACAATTGATGGAATCAGTGACGCGTATAATGTGCAATGGGAAATCACTGGGTAGGGTTTCCTTATAACGAAGGACTGTTCTTTAAGCTAAAAGATGTGACACATCACTACACACACTCTGTAGTGTAGGATTTGTAAGGCAAAACTGAAACTTCGAATTGGCCTTCTCAATCGTAATAAGTGGCAAGTTATTTAGACCAATAAATGAGATTTAATGAGACTGGCAAGATACGTTTTGTTTGCTCGTGAGGGTTTCTGTTTTGATAACTTTGAGAGCAAATGTCTGTGCACTTCCCAGGATGAAATAGGAAGTAAGTACAATCAAAAAACAAGTCAACGAGATTGGTACCGACTAAATTTACCCGGAACTCAAAAACTAGTATAGAATTATGTAATAGGAGAAATTTAAAGGTTAAACTCTCTTATCGTTCGATCTATGTTCTTATTGCACATTATTTCACACAATATACTCTAAGTTACCAAGCCAGCATGTTAAGAGCATGGACTTGAAAAGATAAGGTGATGAGTGCATTGCTTTAAGATCGCATAATTATTAGCGTAATGCAATTTAGGTTGAATTGACTTCTTACACTAGTTTGGTGGGTAACCTCACTTTTCTTACGTCAGTAACGTTTAAGAAATTCTTGATTAAATTTATTGGCTACCCCTTCATAAAATAAAATGTCCACGAAACAAAATAAAAATAATCGCTGCCAATATAACAAAAACACATCAAACTAGATTCTCGAACGCGTTGAGACGTCCAACAAGCATAATGCTGATATTCATTCATTTTGATGGCGCTTACAGGCCGCGGTAGGACCTGATATATCCTGGTAAAAAAATGGACACTTCCATTTAAAAACCCCTTTACAAACCCTGATTATCTTAAACAATGTATGACTTCTTAATAATTTATAATTTTGTACTGCTTTTAAGTAAGTACCACCCGATCCGTTTTTCTAGCTTTGCATTCACAATGCTCCCCAATTGACCTACAAACAAAATTTATGAATTCAGGCGGCTGTAGCAGCGGACATTTTTTCTTAATTTCTCCGCTTGTTAAATGGTTGAGGTATGTATTTTCGATTGATTTATGTTTTTGGCGCTAGAAGTTGACCAAATGTCTTGACTGTGCTCCTTATGGAGTAAAAGTGCCCAAGCACATTTTTAAAACCGATTTCAGTGCAAATTAAGAACCACAAAAACAATACCCACGTCATAAAAGCGTTTTAAATTTTACAAATCCCATTTCGTTCGCTTTAAGTTCGCCAAAAAAGAATGCATTCGCCAGCGAGTTCATCTGAGAATCCTAATCAGTAAATGCTTTGTGCAAAATTGTTGACGTTGCGGTAAATGTCGAAGGAACAGTCGATTGCGATTCGCCAAAACACACGTGGAAGAACTAAATACGAACATTTAGAGGAAGCTTCACATTTTGAATGAAGAACTCTGTCGGCAGGCATGTTCAAGATGCTCCTTTGAATTGAAATGTTGAATTTTGCTGAAGTTAGTATGAGAATATCGGGCTTTTATATTTCGGTCACATGAGGAGTACCATTAACATCCACTCAGAATAAAAAAAAGATTATCAAGCGAGGAATATTGATCAAAAATTCGAAGCTAAAACTTTTTGCTTGAACTATGATTTTTTATGACAAGAACTTTTAAGAACCATTCAGCGTAAGAATAATAAACTCTGCATAAATATTTTCTTACATCATTGCC
This sequence comes from Cheilosia impressa, assembly GCA_948293265.1. Taxonomy (NCBI): domain Eukaryota; kingdom Metazoa; phylum Arthropoda; class Insecta; order Diptera; family Syrphidae; genus Cheilosia; species Cheilosia impressa. Next base: position 20,159,297 of record OX411883.1, on the reverse strand, counting down.
AACAATTGCATTCAAAATAAAAAACTGTTAATATTTGGGTTCATTTTAACCAACGAAAATTGTTGGCATTAAAATGTCTTTTTAAGAGTGTTTTAAAAAAGTGATTAAAAAAAAACGAACGCAAAACTCACAAATCAACTGTCAAATTGGATTTCGCTGGAAAAAGAGTTGCTAATGCGAAAAATAAACCACTTAAAAAAAAAACTCCCTTTAAGGTACCTAATAAATTGGGATCCATTGGTCACGGAAATTTGCCTGCTCTTGCAAACATCGTTGGGCCGCTTTCTTACTCTCGATACAAGTATAACAACCAAACAGTTGTTACTTTTTATTTACTAAACATCGTACTTCTTCCTTTTGTTAGAAGTTAGTGTTTCTTCGGGAAGACCCCGCTGAGAAAAACCAAAAGCTGTAGCGGACCAAAGTGCTTATTTCACAAAGGCAGTGATGCCAGATCGTGGGTATTTACCCATTCTGTGGGTACTCAAGCTTATGGTTGTGGTTCTGCCTTAAAATCCATTTGGAAAGTGCTTAAGATAAGGATATTCGTTTTAGGGATTAAAAATTCAAGCTTTCCTATTAAACCCGTTTCTGAGCTCTGACACACAGTGAATTATTTGACGTAACATCCACCTTGACTAAAAATGTCCAACGTAGCCAGTTCTGCACGTTTAAATGGGCTGCCGTTAATGACGACGAATTGCCCGACTCGTGTGCCTCTCCACATATTTCTAGCGCAAGTTGCATTCAACAGACCAATTAGACCCGTAGGTCTGCTTTCAAGAGTCTTTCTCTTTTTTAATCCGAATGCATAAAAATCACAAATCATATATTTTATTATTCCCGTCACAAACAAAGGCATACTCGTACATGTCACAGGACAACAAAAATAAAATATCCATTTGTACCCGCTTTTATTATGCGGATGGTACTCACTGTCTCTTTTGATTGGTCTTGATATAAAATGGATAAAAAATCCCTGCTCCTCTGTGAAGTATTTCCGAGGGCAACGCAAATTAAAGTTTCATACGAAAAACAATAATAAACTCGCTGACGATTGTTCTCACTTACTTTTGCGAATTTGTCTTTGATGAGTGCACAGTGTGGAGTGGTGCGGACCCTGTACCCTCAAATTGAAGTGAAAAGTTATCGAAAAAAACAGAGGGTAGGGGGCAGGGACAAAAACTTTTTCCTTCAATTGATTTTTTTTCCCCACTTGAGTGTAAAACAAAATGAAAATAAATAAATATAAAAACAAACCCCAAACTCAATCGAAACGGAACGGAAGCTCTTATTTGAAGAACAACCCAACGGTACCCAGAAATCACAATAAATAGTAAATCGACCAACAAATGGAGCAACCTCCGCAGTCCGCACTCGCAATTGAGAGGGGAGAACTTTGAAAATTTTAAAAACTTTGATATCGCTTTTCGTTGTTTCAGGTTCGTATACCTACATATATACACTTACATGGGTGTAGTTTGAGATTTGAAATGAACTTCTCCAGTTTGCGTCGCAGGATCAGCTCCGCACCGTATTTAGCCTGAGTGCCATTGTCGACGAGCAGAAAGTATGCGTGACGATTGTTGAGCACAGCCAATTTGGACCTGTAACGAGATGGGGAAGTGTGAACATAAATCTGCACAATAACTATAAAAGCCTTACCTTGGTGAGCTGATGCTGTGGCAGGGCACTTCACGATTATGTCCCAAAAGTTCGTGATTTCGCTCCACAATGCCCCAGGGAGCGATGCCGATGCTAACGACACGACCGGTCCGCTGTTGTCCCTCCAGTAATAGAGCGTCGCCTACTTGCTTTGTGACACCTAAAAAGAGGACGAAAGTTGAATTAAGTCAAATCCTACCAGCGCGCCGGCAACTCATCAGGAGGACTTAGACGGGTATATGGATTCCAAGGAAATAAGAGTCGTGTTTTCCGTCTATACACTGACTCGACACGGTACTTGGAGTCGTTGCGTTGGGTGCTCTAATGCAGAGTACCGATGCGATGTATTCACGATACGTCTCATGCTCGGTCCAGTCGATGATGCTGGCCAGAAGGTGTCGGGTGCGGTTCGGGCTTAATTAAATTATTCCCCCCGATCGAGGAGTGTGTTTGCGCTCTGTTACTGAGGGCTTGTGCAAAGGATGTGATTTGGCGAAACAAATGTCCTCATTTGAGGCAGGATTTCGCAGGTAAAAGGGTAGAACACACGGTTTTTTTGGAGACGTGTCAGATGGCAAATGCGATTGATATTGTACGGACGTGGAAACGGAAATTGACGAACAATTTGTTTGTTGAGCTAAATTGCGGGGCTTTGTGTCGACACAGAAATACATTAGGGGTTGTTACTTCTACTATTTATAAACACATTTGCAGACTTCTTCAATCTATAAATAATGAGGGTACGTGTAGGCGGGTTGATTTGGATCTGAATTTGGTTGGCGTTAGGCTTGGGGTTTGCGTAATTGCATTTGCGTGAGCAAAGGTCTCGGGCAATTTTTCATTTAGGAAGATGAAGGATTAGCCCGCTGAAACTGGTTCGCAAAAACAATTTTCTGGATTAGTCGGCGAATGAAATGGAAGGAGTGTTGGTTGAAGGGAATAGTCCAGGAGGAGATAAGAAACTTGCTGGGGCACCTCTTCTACAAATTTAAAGTGGGATACCCACTGAATTAAATGAACTGGCAACGGACTTTTACGCAACATAAAGCGGGGTTCTGTCAGAATTTGTGTATATTTAAAAATTCAGTTTACAAGCAGCGCCAAGCTTAAATAAGTTTGTAATTTTGTGAATAACTCACGGCGCGGCGCCTCTCTTTGCTTTCAACGGCGCACACTTTGGGAACCCCTGGCTCAGACACTAAGTGAACTACATGAGAAAATTGTGAAGCATTCATCTGTAGGCTAGATCAAGTGGTAAATTTATTTCCTATCTTTTCTTTGCTGCCCATAGGTGTCTTGAAAAGCGTTTCTTGGAGAACTTTGTATGCCATATCCTCGGCTGGATGTGCTCACAAGCATTCATTTGAAGTAAAGGCTTTTCAATTGTGGTAGCCCCGCTGAGCGCATCGCAGGCAGCACTTGTAATGGCTTCAAGCCAATGCTGCCGCTAGTCTTCTATCACTTTCATACTTGAATATGACGGTGCGGCATTTTCGGAGAACTTAAAACGCAATCGGTAAAGGTCCGGGCAGTCGCATGGAAATTTTTAACAGCACTCTCAAGTTCACAAAATATTTCCAAGTCTATCGTTGCCACTAACAAGTCCGAACGAACGTCCGAATGCCCGAACGTCTGAAAAAAGTTCTCAGTTGATCAGTGGGCCTGTTCAACTGAACACCCATCTCTGCAAAGTCCAGTAGATGCTCAATAAAACACAAAAGCCACTCTTTCCCCCTTTTGTGCCTTTTCAGATGTGCTGCTGTGGAGCAGAGCATACTGACGGTCGTTTTCCATTTACCACGGAATAGAAGTGCGATACAGGTCGCCTTGTAAAACGTGCCAACTTTGGCATTGAATAAGAACTTGTCCGCGAATTTAAGATACCATACCAAGCGTTGAAGATTCACATTTTGATTAAGAACTCCATCTCACCTGTGTTTGTGCCGCCGGTGAAAATCCATGCTCCAGTGGTTTTGGCCGCCTTTAGTAAGCCCTTCCTGATCTCCTGCAAGACAAAGAAACATACACCACCTGTCAGTGCCTCTTCGTGTTAAGTGATTCATTAAGTGCTACATCACACCGACATTACACCCCAACCAAGACCATTTCCAATCCAATCGAAATGGAGAAGTTCGATGCGTGAACACAACTTGGCAATCAAGGATTTAACCATCAATCGACCCACCCACAACTACAACATGAGACCCATCAGTCTCTCTTACCTTCTTGAGCTTCGGCTGCAGTTCAAAGTTCGCCTTGCCACCCTGCACCGTGATCAGCAACTTGGGCAGCTCCAAATTCCACTCCTTGTTGAAGAGCTGCACCAGCAGCTCGGGTCGGGTGTCAAACGACAGTCGTACATACTGCATGCATGTAAGTTTTTCAATTACAAAAGTGTTTGCAAATTTAATTTCCAATTGTGTCGCACGTCAGTTGGTGTGAGCACACCGCACTTACCTGGGCCTTTGTGGGATGCGCACCACCCTGGAACTCGATTGTGCCATATGCATCGGTGGGTTGAGCTCGTGTGTGCTTGTAGGGCAGCCACACATCACCGGGGGAGCCGCTTTCGATGCCGGGTATGACTTGATGCGTTTGCCGGGCCTGTCCACAGCAGCACCTAAGAAAACAATAGAGATAGGTTTTTACAACTTAATGGTAATAAAATCATCTAGGGAGAAGCATTCGGTTTTATGCCAGAGAACTTGTTCGGAAGAATTTCTCGTCCTCGGCAGGGGGAAATTGGATTTTAAAGTGGATTTTGGAATGTTTGCCCGAAATAGCGAGGAAATTGTTTAATTTTCCACCCGACTCCGGGTGAATTTATCTGAAGAACGTCACTCGTAATGGAGAGCGTCCATCATTCCCTGTCATAATGACACATCATAGCTTGTCTGACGGGAGCGAAAAAAATGGTTTCAAAGTATTTGACGCCCAGGAACTCGTCTTAACATATTCTTCACGATTTGTCAAGTTTGACGTGGGTTTCTTGGAGGCGTATGATGATGTATCCCTTTATTGTCCTCATGTGACCTTGGCCTTTTGGAATGCCATACTGCTTTCGATTCACTTGTGCTAATGGGTTTAGGGACAGATTTGCTGCCTGCGAAAGTTAATTGTGTTTGCTCACGCAAACCGAAGTTGGCCTGAGTGCGGTCAAGTTGTAGAATGATTGTCGGTCAGGACTTAGCATGGAAACAACAGGTATTGGACAGGTGGTTTGTGGTGATGGTCCGTTGAGTTCGGTTGGCAGTTTTTGTATTACAATGCCAGGAATAAGTGAATTGTAGATGTGAATGGAGAGGTATTCATCAAAAGGGATGCGGCTCTCATTTAAAAACCGTATAATGAGGTTTGGTTGTTGTTTAACCGGAATTGTATCATCTCTGTGGGACCTTTCTGACGACACAGTCTGGCTGCAGTGCACAGCACATGTGGGCTAAGCAATTGGGACACGCTACTTTTCTGTACTCGACAAAGGACATCTGGACTGCGGTGGGGAAGAAGTCGACAAGTCTTCTTTTCTAGTTCGTTTTTGTGTCGCTAGTTAAATGATTTCATTCACCAGAGTGAGAGACCGAAGCTAAAACGAGCCTGTACTTCTCGAACCCGACCGGGCAACTTCCGCACTGGAGGAGATACGCTTCTGGCCAAAACGTTGACTATACATCAACCTCATTAGCTCTGAGAGACAATTCGAGGGATATTTATTGCTCCACCGAAGTTAATTCTTTAGCTCTCTGCAGGAGGTCACCTATCTTTGAAGGCGGAGATATTATAGTGCTTTTGGAAACGACCCCCTTTCGGAACTAACTTAGTTACACGGAAGCTTATCGACTACAGCTATTTTCAAAGAGGCTTGCGGCGAGAATGCCTTCTCAGCGATCCCCCTTTCTTCAGAAAAAGTACCGAAATGGTACATCGGTTTCAGAAGGTTTTCATCTCATGATCTGATCACACACCTATTCTTTAATACTCAAAAGTCATAAGTATCTACTAAATGTCGCGCTCTGATCTTTTGCTATGATAGAATGGATCCATTATATATTAAGACGTCGAAAAGCAACTTTTCATCTTTGAAGTGGTACACCAATACCGTCGACACCAACCAATACTAGTGTGCGAAACTGTCTTGCGGCTCTTATAGCCTCAGGTAAGCCCTGAGATAAGTACTGCAGTTAGCTGTTCAATTAATAGTGACGCTCGAAAAGTGGTGACGAATATTTACTTCCACGAATGAATACGGTGTACCCCATAAAATCACCTCCAACGTCGACCAAGTAACCCTTAGATATGTTGTAAAAGAAGTTTGGTTTCTGATTCGTGCTAAGTGAGACCACTTATTATTTATATACAGCAGGGCTATGCTTGGGATAAGTTTTTTAAATAAATTGAATAAATAAAAGCGAAAATTTGAGGTATGAGGAAAGAGTTTCAAAAATGATCATTCACAGACAAAAATCTGATTGAAAGCTCTCGATCATCAGCGGTCTAGGACTGAGTACTCGTTGCCCTCTAAGTGGCGCCCAACGAAAAGTCGAAACGATATTTTCCTTCAATTATCATCCGTTTGTGTAGTTTTTTTTATAAATTATTATATTCCAACGTCGGCGCAGTGGCTCAGTTGTTAGTGTGTTGGACTACTAAGCGAGGGCTCCCAGTTTCGCCACCTCTCGTGAACGTCTGACAAACATCTGAGAGTATAATGGTCATGAAAGAGCTTCTCAGTTGGCCGTTTGGACTCGGCATAAAATTGTAGATCCCTTCCATTCGTCCCAAAAATGAAAAACTCACACAAGACGAATGGTTGTGAGAAGCTAGGCCTAGGGTCCCTACGGGCCTGTTGCGCCAACTATTTATTTTTTTTTTATATTGCAAAGCACATCGAATACGTCTCTTCACACATTGCTTTCGATTTGAGCCCATCATCCCAAAGCAGAACCACCACGATTTAGAACAATTGATGTTGCTGATATTTTTCGATTTATTGAAAGATCATGTTAGATTTTCGTCTGTAACTAACCTTTAAGAAGAAGCTTAAAGCTGCCTGAAAACTTAAAAGACTTCAGAAAGTGTTGGCTCTCTTTACATTATTTTTTTTTTTTTTGTTTAAACAGAATATGAATTATTGGAGCGAAGACAATTAAGTTTAAAGTTACATGATGGTCAAAAACGCCCACAAAAAGTAGGCGTGATAATGAAAGACATAGCCTATAGACTGACGGGAGCCTTAAGAAACATTTCACCAGAAGTTTCATTAAAAACTGTTCAGCAGTTCTCAAGTCAACCCATAACAGACAGAAAACCCCCTCAACAGTTTTCTGTTATGTGCAAAGAAATATGCGCGCCTTGTACGCTCAACCAGTATGAAAGCTACAAGATCTCAAACTAACATGAGCCGTTTGCTCTCACAGTGTCATGCAGAAGATTTCCATGTTCAAATTGAAAGACACTCTTAATATACGGTATTTCAAATCAAAAACGAAGGCCATTTATTACCACAACCTTTGCAGCGACTTTGCCTTCCAAAAGCGTAACCAATTTGGTGCACGATAGGAACCAAAGGACAGCGTGCAGAACAACGGCACTACTGGATGATGAAACGCATGGTAGGATGTTGAGAGACCTTTGGGAATCATTCTCGTGTCAGTCTCCAACCCTCCGGCTTTGTTAAATAATTATCAAGATAATCACGCACAAGAAAGTTAAACAATCGACGAAGTCCTTTAGAGACCGAAGAGCGTCACCCATTTCCCCCCCCACGAAACACATCACTCAAGCAGCTCCTCGATCCCAAGCACTCAGCCACAACTGATCGATGCCAGCAATAAAGCAATAACACTCATTCATTCAGTCAGACCGGAGAGAAATATTTTCAGTATCCCCCATCCGAGAGATTGATAAAAATCTACCGGTCAAATACTTTTTGTTGAAGGAACAACAAAAAACTTTTATAAGCCTCCAAAATCAATTATTTGCTCTTGTGCGTGGCAACAAGTGTTAAATGTATTTCCCTTCTTTTATTTGGCAATGAAAATCGTTTTCATTCCCCCATAAGCGCACAAGTGATGATTCTTTATGCCGCCGGCTTACCCACCCGGTGTACGAACATCTTTATGCGAAATAAATGTAATTCCGCAAATTCCCACGAACCTTTTCGCCCACGCCATACTTGTCCCTTCGAATGGTCTTCCTATAACCCCAAATTGAATTACTAAAAGAGCCTCACATTGAAGGGGGGCGAAGCTGCCAAACAGGCATATCCTTTTACGTCTTTCAGCAGAGAATCGAGATTCAGATATTCAATTGCATTTATCCAGCATTAGGGTTCGTCCTTTATTGTTTTACAGCTTTTTGTTCGAAACTAAATGAATCCCATTGCAGCGTCGTAAATTGAGGAGCAAATCTTTGAGTTTTCTTTTTCATCTTTGATTGTGTGCATAAAATTCCGGAACAGGGAAGAAAAAAATAACAAAACTAATAATTATGAAAGGACTTTCTTGGTACGAGAATTTCCTCGCGTTACATGTGTCACAGGGAGGAACTTGAAAATTAAATACGCCATTCTGACACAGCCACCACCCCGCCATTCATTCGACATTTAACTAGGTTCCTCAAGTTGGAGACTGGGCCGCAACGTTGCAAGGAATAATTAATTGCATGAGCTGTAAAGAGTTTTTGAAGAAAATAAAGTCTAGGCAAATAATTTCCGCTTTCCTTTATGCCGGGTCCTATGTACACGGGAATGTGGTGCAAAATTTCCCGAGAAAAGAGAAGAGCTTTGGCGAATGTAGTATATTCCATTCAATTTTAATTGAAAGGGTTTTAGGGAAGAGCGCCCTCCAAAGGCAGTCGGATGTGACCTTATTTCCAGCAAACCGAGTGTCGTGGGGCACGCCTTCTCGGGGTTAATAGTTAAAGCCAAATAATGTGGAACTCTGTTATCTGCATCTTGGGGGTAGTGAGAAATGGTTTCAATTAAACCCTTGCAGTGGTCGGTCAATTGCGGCGCGAGCGATAAAACAGGGAAGGGGTGTTTTTAAAAGGGCTGTTGGCCAACACCGTTTAGCCTCAGGTGTGCGTCCGATACAAGCGTTTACGATCTACTGTTTAAAGGCCATTACAGGCAACATTTTAAGGTACCTCTTTGTGTGTGTGCTTCGTTTCCACTAGCGTCACGAGGAAATAATCATTCCAACCAACTGCCTCGAGCTACTCGTAAGAAAGCAATTTTCTAATAAAACCATAAGAGAGGGTAATTGAAGTCAAACGCGTCCTTGTGTGTTGTGTGTCGCATATCGCAGGGGGAGGCTGCCCGACAACATACCTATAATGCAACGTACAGAGGGATAAGCCCACTCCACTGGCTGTGGTGCTGAAAAATTAGAGCCACAACTGCAGGCGAGCAATTAAAATGTTTCAACTTGTGGAATTGTCTGGCATTTTGTATGCGATTTAAGTTGCGGAGCGTTTTTTTTTTTTGGAAATTTGATCAGTGGTAAATGCAAAGTGGGGGGTCGTCTGTTTATACACTTATGGGCGGTTGAAGCTTTAGATTTGATTCGATCCCACAAAAGTTGGATAACGTATGCATGCCTCTAACAGGCACCAGCAGATTTAGACAAGTCTGAAACTTTGCTTCAGTGAATGACTTCAACCTCTGTACCATTGGCAATTTTATAAGCAAGCCCAAACTTCTTTTTAATTTTTTGGGGGGCCATGAATGTCCTTAAAATGAAGTGCGAACAGTTTTAAGCTAGCGTAAACAGGTGCAGGAGCACCTAAAAAATAGTTATAAGCCAGCGGGTTCAGTCTTTTTAATTTATTATCTGTTTCTTATTTAATAACCCCGCAAACGTTGTTTTGCCATATGAATTATTTCAGGAGTATGAAAATATATCTTATTTATTGTACCTAAGTGTGTATGCGGTATATTAGTGGAAGAGGCATGGAGCGCTGTGAACGTTGACAGAATGTGAAAACAACAGCACACCAAATACTATTTTTTTTTTAATTTATTGCAACTTTTTTTATACCCTCCAGAGGAAGGTATATTCACTTTGCCAATACATTTGTAACGACAAGAAGGAGTCACCGGAGACCTCATAAAGTATATATATTCATATTCTGAATCAGAATCACATTCTGAATCGATTTGGCCATGTCCGTCTGTCTGTCTGTCTGTCTGTCTGTCTGTCTGTCTCTCTGTCTGTTGAAAGCACGATAGCGCCCAAAGTAATTGACGTAGGTGAACGAAATTTTGTGAAAGGACTTCATTTTATCGGCGTCAGGTTGGTATTCAAAATTTGCTATGTCGGGCAAGTAGTTCTGGTCCCTCTCATACAAAACCAATATTAGAAAACATATTATGTTAAAAACACGATAGCGTCGAAAAGAATCTACCTAGACAAGTGAAATTTTGTGAGAAAACTTATTTTTATTGTCGTCAAGTTAGTATTAAAAATGGGCTATGTCGGTCAAGTAGTTCTGGTACCTCCCTCACAAAACCCATTTTGCATGACTTGTATGCAGTGGAGGGTATCAAAGCATCGGCCAGGCCGATGATAACACTTTTACTTGTTTTTAATTATAAATACAACGAATAGCGATTTGCCTAGGAACATGCGCATAGATGTTTTAGCCCCATTATTTGAAGAGAATATTAAGTTTTGAAGAATGAATTTGGAAATCAGAAATATGTAAACAATGAGTATAAAGCGTCAAACTGAAATCAAATATCAAACTCAAATCAAATGACAACCACGATGTTGAAGTTAAAAGCGTTTCTAACAACCGTACGCAAAAAATAGCCGCTGTAAACAACTCTGTCCAAAACTTAAGGAAAGTTCTCATGTGCCGAGTGAAACTGCATGAATAGCCCTCTTCTGCCAGAGACATATTATGAATACAAGATTAGTTTTCAGAATACTTAGTTATAATCTTGCAGGCTTGAAAAAAAAATAATATTTGCTGATTTTTGTAACTACATTAAGCAGTTTGATATATTTTTGTTACACGAAACTCACGTTTTAGAAGGAGAAGAAAGTAGATTTACAAGTAAGTTTATTCGCTACCAATGATCTGAAGTGGATTTATGCTGTAAAACAACACACACATGGGAGAGGAAGTGGTGGCGAATGATTCAAATTGAAAATTAAGGACGAAATCATTTTGAAGACATCAATTTTACTCTAAGTTTGCATTTTGGTCAAAGTCGTTATTATCATTTTCAGGTAAAGTAAAGAAAACAAATTTTTTAAAAATTTAAAAAAAATACTTTTTCCAAAAATACCTTTTACGATAGTACAGAGAAGATTTGGATTAGGCGTTCAGTTAGAAATGACCATATTACATTCGAAATGAATTTTTGTTTCAATCGCATTTACCGTTTTCGAGATACAGTGGAATAAGTTTAAAACGATTTCGTTTATAACGACCAACCGTTTTTAGCGACGTAGACACTGCAACTTGTTAGGTTTGCATACTAATTGTATGAACGAACATCCGTTTAGAGCGACTCCGGTTTGAGCGACTAGCCGCTTTGAAGGACGTAATTTACCGAAAAATCGTTCGGTTACAGCGACTATTGGTCGTTCTTTAACAAAAAAAACAGTAATAGTATGCCACTCATTTTTATTCTTCTCTTCTCTGTACAAAAGCAATTGGTTCAATATCATACAATATCGTTCTCGTACTACGTAATCAAGAAAGTTAAAAAGCTTCATCGTAGCTAATGCGCTGCAAATACAGTCACCTAGAGTTTTCTTAAACGTTTTATTTTTATGAATGGCATTTAAGTTTCCTTGCCCTGAATGCATCCAGGATCAATCGATTGCATTAGAATACATTCAGTTCATTATTGCAAGTTGGGGTCTTCGTTGCCTACTTCCATATTTTAGTACTTTGGACAGGCTTCATTCGGGGGCCCGATTCTGGCAAACCTCACTGTGATACCTTACAAGTCACAAAGTAAAGTTTAATTTCTCAGGATTTCGTGTTGTACAGTGTGTACTGCTAGACACTCACAACTTATGAGGTTCACAAAAACAATCGAAATTGTGATCGCCTATGGAGCAGGTCACAAAATTCAAAACCAGTCATTAGCTCACAAGTGACAATATTTTTGTATTTGATGATCCTGGTTCCACACACTTAATGACCCGAATATGAAATTTTATGCTTTGTTTATAACAATTCGTAGGAAAAAAATATATATTTGTATATACAAAAACTAAAACTTCCTTCAGTTCTCCAAACAATTCCTTGTTAATATTTTGCGTGTTTTGCCCAAACAAATATTAGTTTATAAATTTTTACTAATTTCGTGTACGAGTTTGGACTTTTACAAATAAATATCGTGACAAATTTGGAAATAACTATGCTGTGGTGAATTTTTTGTGAGCATTATCGGAGACCTTGTGACTCGTAAGGGCTCACAACGGCAGAATCGGGCCATTTATTTTTATTAGAATTTATTTTCATTAGTCATCAGTCAGCTCCACCCTTAACCACAATTCAATTTATTCCTATAACTCTTCCTATAAATTTGGCCAGCTTCTCAAAAGTTCTTATCTTACTATATACGATTTGTAAGACCATTCCTCAGAATACAGATGAGATTAATTTGTTTCCAGTTCACCCAAGCACAATAAACACGAGTCATTCCATCCAAATCCGACACAAACACCGACTCACCACGAAAATCCATTCCCCCAACAAACAATTGAATCATATTACACAAAGCAACCACCATCGCTTCGTTGTCAAAGCATCAATGGTTATGTTCACAGTATCAACACAATATGCCTAAAAGCATCAGAAAAAAAAGGTTACGTATACGCCACCGTATCTGCAAAAACACAGCACATATTCCATAAAATATTTTTCCACCCCGTTGCGCGGATCAAATTGTTGATGAAGTGCAAACATACCAGCAAAGCGTACGTCAGTAACGCACAAAGTAACAAGTTGGAGAGTTAGTGAGTAACTCTTTCTGTTTTATATAAGTAAACACTTCATATTATGTAGTTTCATTTGCAGATCTCCGCTGCGAAGCTGCTAACATTTTTGTTTTATGTCAGTAAATACGTTCGTGTCAAATATTTGCTCAGACAATGCTTGGATTTTAGCTACTGTATTATTTTAGCAATTTGCCTGCATGTATTGTACACATTTAGAATGAACCTGTCACATTACACAGGTGAGTGTTAATAGTTACATTCTAATTTTGTTGTGATGCGGAGAGGCAGTGGTGTGCCAATTTTGATCACATGTTTGCCGAGATCATCATGCAGAAGAAAAGTTGTAAGGGACGCTGAAATTAACGGTAGGAAAAGACTTCTTTAAAACGCGCCTCACAAAAATAGATGGTGGTACAAAAATATTAAAAGGCTTTCAATTTGAACAGCTCAAAAGAAATGGCGGCCTAGTTCCAGCTATTTTTTTATGCTGTTACTGAAATACTTGGTTTGGTGGCGCTTTAGTAGAGTTGGGACTTGAACCAGCATATCCAGTAAGAGCGGTCTTTGTGCACTCCCAGTTGGTTGATATTCCCCCCTCTTCTTCAAGGAATTACTCACATCGTTACGTCGTTACATAACGTCTTTCTCTATACGGGTTTTAAATCAGACCTGGCAAACAAAAATGATCGTGACCCGGGTCGGCATTCTGTAAGGCGAAAAGTTGAAAGTTTTCGTGTGCACGAACGATTTACTTCTGCAACTTAGAGCCAATCATTCGTGCACAAGGAAACCTTTTAACGTTTACGCCTTACTGAATCTGACCCCTGACTTTTTTTTTATATAAATAAGGTCCATTCATATCTAATCTAGTTTGTGGTCCGGGTTAGAATCAGGCCAAACCGTATGTGTCCATTTGCTCTATATGCGCAAGACATGTCTGTCAATACAGGTCCGCCTTCAAAACCGATCAACTTTAAAAAAAGCGCCGGAAAACACTTAAAGAGTTTCCACTCAAGTTCAAATCTTCGCTAAAGTCGATGATTCTGCGGCCTAGATCAGGGCTTAAAAGACGAGGGTCTTATGTAGAGCCTCCATATGTTGTTTCTCGACAAAGATTTCCTACTCCATATCTTTCTAAGGCCCAAGAACCTCCAATTGGCAGGCGTAATTTCTCGCTTGATCTCTGTTGCGATGTCATATAAGTCATATAAGCTTAGGTAGATAAAGTCCCTAACCGCCTTAAAGCTTTGCCTATTATAAAGTTTCGCCCGATTTTCCGATATTGAGTGACTCTTCTTCTTTACCGCTTAAATACTCGCAGCCAGCATATGTAACTTCTCGCTCTGATGTCATTTAAGTTCATTTACAAGCTTAAACCTAGCCTAAGGTAAATAAAGTCCCCAACGACTTTCTCTTTTGATGTTTTACACTAGTCCTCGATGTTAAGTGATTCTTCTTCCTTACCGCTTATGCCTGGTTTAGCTCTTATTCCCGATTAAACTCATTTCAGGAGAAAATGCCTCAATATTTTGCAATGGCAGTTCTACGAATTTTCAAAAATATTCAATTACCAATTTCGCAAAACTAAGTTGCCATAGCAAACCAACTCAAATCCTTTCCAAATCATTCTAATGATATCGTAGCTTCTCAGGCCGACTCCTTCTGTACCTATCAGAGGTTTCACCAAAAAAAAAAACATTTTATTCCTTGCAGCTTAATCAGAATGTTGAAATTATTTCAGAGGCGGCAATAAGCCACAAAATAAACTAATATTATCAGAATGAGTATAATACCGCCGCACATCATCGTGCCGGATCAACTTTTGCACACTGCATGTGCCAGAGCCCGCCATCCGTAATCTGAAATTAATTTCGCACAGCGACGCCTCAACTTCATCCAGTGCTCAGTGCATCGCCAACACATTCAGGCAACGCATCGAAAAGCATTCAATCTGCCCTCGCCCCGATCCCTTTGGGAAGTCCTTCGTGGATATAGCTCATTAGTTGCTTCACACATTCCCTCTCCAACGCGCATAGAAAAAAGTTAGAAAAATCCAAAAAAAAAAAAAATCAAACAAAAAAACATCCTCAACTTTACGGATCCAATTATTTCCACCAAACAATTTGAATACAGATAGAAACTTGTAAGGTATAATTTAAGGCAAATTTAAATTCGCATTAACTCAGTTTGTATACTCACTTGTCTTCGTCCTTGGGGCAGGGTATGAATTTGATACATTCTCGTTTTTGAAAATTTGTCTCAATCCAGCTGCGTGGTTGGTGCTGCAATGAAGTTATTTAATTAATAAACAATTGGCTCTGCAACTGAATTTAACAACAAAATTAGCTCGTTTTGCCTCTGTTAATAGAATTTTCAAACAGAACAACAAATCAAATTCAACACAAAATGTTACAACAAAAATTTGAAATGAAATACAAAACCAAACGCAAGAAAGTGATACTAGATTTTTTGTAAGAACTAAAAGTACTGAGAACGAGGGGGGAAAAGGAAGACACCAAACATGTCATTCATGTGCACGACACAATGATATTGCCGGGCAATATTTTCACTTGGGTTTTTGGAAAACGTTTAACGAGAACAGATAGTTGTGCGAAGATTTTTATACAGAAAAACAAAAACAAGGGGAGCAAAGAGGATAGTACAGATAGATGGATAGATAGGGGAGAGAGCAACACAACAACGAAAACAAGAGTAAAACGTAGGAAACTAACGATACATATTTTTTTTTAAGTTTATTTTTGGGTTTGCAACATTATATATCGTGAAGGGATTTTTTATAGGCAGTACGCAAGGAGCAGCACTTAGTGGACAATGGCAGCAAGAAGGCATAGGTTTGGAAATTTCAGCAGTAAATTGCGGAACATATTTAGTTGGCTTAAGTAAAAAAAGAACTGAGTTGAAAATAATAAAGATTTACGTTGTAGGCGCCCAATGATAAAGAGGGCAGTTCCACGCGGAAGTCTTAAAATAAAACCAACTTTCAATTTTTACAGGACGCATGAAGATGCAATCAAATAAAGGTAGGCGATAGAAGAGTAAATAAATGCAGCGCGATAATAGGTGAGTCCATTTTTAAGCAAGCGGTCAAGCTCTGTATGCCTTACACGACTTCGCATTCAAATATAGTTACACATTATTTGTTTATATCATCAACTATTGCGACACACTGATGACACGTGCAGTCGGAGCTCTGCAAAAAATCTGTCGCCTTGTCGTTCCTCTCCCTTTTCTCCTCTTGGCCGAGTTCTATCAAAGCACTCCCGTTTTTAGTCGCTTTTCCATTCCATCGTAGTTCGGAATTACTGTCTAACGAGGCATATATTCTGTCAAGATGCTCTGACACTCGTGCTAACATCTCTGGTTTTCTGTCGGTTTTTCTTTCCACCGGAGTTCGAAATTACTGCCCAGCGAGAATAGAGTCTGCCAAGCAGCCCTGACACTCGTGCTCCCATCTCAGGTCTTCTGTCGCTCTTTCGTTTCATCGGGGTTTGAAGTTACAACACAATGAGGCTAGGATTCTGCCAAGCAGCCTACTGCCCTGACACTCATGCTCCCATCTCAGGTCTCCTGTCGCTTTTTCGTTTCATCTGAGTTCTGAATTTCTTTGGAAGAAGTTTCACAACAAAATGGGCGCCTGCCGTTTACAACTAACGCTTATAATCTCAAGATGTACGAGTTAGTGCTTGCCACAAATCCTTTCCCCAGGTTACAACTCCGTAGGCAGCTTTTGCCTCTAAGCTGGCGAATATCGTTGTATGTTCAGTCGGTCTGGCAGCAGAAGACTGCAATTGAAGCCCGTGGCATTATAAAAATGGGGTTAATCCTTGATGAAAAATGATCAGCTACCGGGATCTGTTTTAATTTCGAGGCCGTCCACTATAATAGGTAGGCGGTTTTATAAAAAGAAGGTAGATTCTATGAAGTAATCGGACGAACAATGATTACCCCTTTAAGAAGGTCAGTGTTGACTTCAGTGCGTCATCAACTCTCGGTCATTATGGGAATGTAGCCAGCTGTGGTAATGTGTGCATGAAGAACCATTGGGGTAGTTGTAACTGCGATTGCTCCGAAAACGAATGACTACGTAAAAGCAGTGCGAAGTGGTCTTTGCCCTCTTAGAAGCTTCGATTAGCAAAACCGAATTGAGCCTATATACAACATCATATAAATAATAATCTTTAAGACTCTTGACGACTTTTGGCTTTTCAACCCGGACTGGAATGAAGGAACGCTTCTCTACTTGGGGAGCAATAGGTCCTACTAACCCAAAAAATTCCATAAGCACCTGTCGCCAATGTGTAACACTTTTTTAAATACTGACTAAAGTCGGTTGAAACTTACTTCCACAGACCCTCCCTAAATACGGATTATTAAGTGTGTGCTGCCTCAATGCAAGCTCTTGTAAGGTTTGCCAAATCAGGGATGAAGGCACACCCTATTTATGTGACAGTTTTGAAGGGCGAAATAGAAGCCGACATTTTTTAAACAAGGTGTCAAATAAAAAACCCGACAATAAAGCGCTGCTTGGAAGACAAAATTTCGACAAATTTTACTTCTGCCGCCAACAGTTCCTTCAGTACATTCTACAAAATGTACTCGCTCTCCGAAAATCCTCGTATATAAAAAGTAACCAAACTTTTAACCTCAAACTAAAAAAATTGTAACTATAACGTGCCAACTGAAATTCACTAATTGCTCTGACGAAGAAAAGTTTCCAAGTGAATAGAATGCCAAAAATCACGAACATTTTTCACATGAACAGTCCCTTACTGACTCATCGCGTTCAAACTTCACCCGTATATGACTACACACCATATCCACTCCTTGCTGTTGATGTCCACTCAAATACCTTATCAACTACAATTCATTACAAAAAAAAATGTAATTTAAACAAAAAATTTAGAAAATGCTACCTCATCGTTGTCGGGATCCTGTTGGGGGTCTGGTGCTTTCAACAAATCTCTAACATTCAAAATTAAAACTTTTGTCAAGGTCGACGATACGGACGAACGTTTGCGTGCATTCTTAACACCATCGGGTACTTTGGAACGTTTTGTATTCGATTTTGACATAATCACAAAAACACACAAAGAATTGTAACAACAAAATAAACACTGAGATTTAAGGAGTACAAATTTAATAAAACTTCTACGAGGCGTTACTTCGTCTCAACAACACTTGTGAACAAAGCTATTTAAAAAAAATAAAACGGAGCAGCTAAACTGCTCTACATACTTTGTAATTACAACACAGTAACACTTTTGCACAAAATAATAATAAAACTAGAACTAATAACAATACAGAAAAAAAAATTGTACAGAAAAACTTTTAGTTGCGATTTATATCAAAGTCAACGACGCGACGACGCTAACGCCTGCCACAGGTACCTCGTCAAAATGGGAGAATTATTTCTGAAGCAAAGATCCGATTAAAAAAAATAATAAATCTCACATACACTCGCAAGGTTTGTTTAAATAAATAAATAAATATTTTCTTTCCAAAAAAAACAAATCTAAGTATTTCCTTTTTTCCCCGTATACGACGGGAGTAAGTCGGACAAATAAATCGTAAATAATATGCGAGAACACCTAACCTCAGAGAGAGAAAGAGCGACTACTTGCGCAACATAAATTAAAATGTTAATTTGTTGATAAACTTTGTTGCTATTTACCTTTGCTAATAAGGTTGTGTAATTTGTTTGCAACGCGCCCAATGGAATGCAGTTAATGGGGTGATGGAAGGAACTTGACGAAGAACTTATTAACAAATTAGCAGAGCTTCTTTGATGTGCTAGAATTAAGATGAGTTAGGTTGATCTAATTAGCATTTTACAACCCTCATTTGGGGTTGAACTGAAGGTGAGTCTGCTTGGCGTTTACTTTCACCGGGACATCAACGCGTGCCTGTTATGTGAAGTTTTTAAGCAATCATGTCTTAAATGTGGGTGGTTTAGGGATGGGATACATTCTGCTAATTATGACCAAATTTAGGTATTCACGGGCAACCTGAAACGGTAATTATTACCATCGAATCGGAAGTAATAGTGCAGTACCCTAAGAAAGACAGAAAGGGAGTACCTTATCCATGCTTCGAATATTATTTGTTTGTTTATATCCACATAACAAACTCATCGCGTGGGTCTTTCGGGTACAATTATCGAATAGTTATTCTTAGCATAGCGATTCTCAAAGACGAATTCAGCTTTAACCTATAATTTCAAGTTAAATAAAATATATTGAAACGACTCTTTCCAGACGGTTATTTGTGGGTGTCACTGGTTGCAATGCCGTTTTTAAACAAATCCTCAACTTCTTCGGAGGAAGATCTTTTGTCACCAGCGAGTTCATCTAAGAATCTCCGACGATATTTGTTTTGTCAGCAATGGTTGACTTCGCTGCGAATATCGATAGAAGAATCGAATACGATTCGAAACAACGTTAAAACCACAAAATGCGAGCAAACAAATACGCGAATGCATAGAGGAAGATTTTGTAAACTTCTAGGGGAGCTTTTTTTCAGGGTGAAAAATGTGTCACAACTTTATTTCTCCAATTCCAATTTTTGATGTTGGAATAGATTCTTTATTTACCAAAACGTGACACAATTTTTGTTTTGTTAAATAAGAAGATTATAAATTTCATTAACAATTTTGTTCTCCTTTTCGCAGAATTTGGTGCACTTGTTAAAACCTGCAGTTAAAAAAGTAAAATATAAACTAGCATGCACTTTAGGTCTTCTGTCTCAAAGAATCGTGTTTAGCTTGAACTTGGACCGAGCCGGGTGTTGTTCTTATCTTTACACAGCAACATCTTGTCATGACAGAGAATATGCCGAAATTTAGTCAAATTATATAGAATTACAAATGAAGTAAGTAGCGTATGGCATTTTATTAGAAAATGTTTCATCCTTCAGGCTGCCGGTTTATAAAATTAAAAATACTTTTGACGTCTGCTTTATCAGAACTTTAATTTAAGTCACTAATATTTACAAAGAACGTTGTTTCATATAATGACAACATTTCGGTGGCTGGCTTGTAAATTTTCAAGACTAGAAATGGTCAACTTTGTGTATCGTTTCCGGCGACCTCCAAAACTCTAAAATTTCAGTGCGTACTATTGGAAAGTGTTCCTTGGATAGCTATCACACTCTTTGACTTAGCATGGAAAGACCGACGCTAACTAACCTCAGAGAGGTCACCTCACTATGCATGCGCCTATTAATTAAGTTCCACAGAGTACCAAAAGTGGGCGAATTGGGTGTGTTTTGATAATTGTGCTGGTCTACTGAGCGGGGGATCTCGGGTTCAATAACTGGTAAAGGTCGAATTAAGTCTAAAGGTGTTTTCCACTGTGCCACCTCTCGCCAAAGTCTGACAATTAATTACCTATCGATCAACCAACCTTTTTTTAGTAAATTTTAATCACCTTTCGTTGTTGGCATATTTTTTTTTAAATGCATAACTTTCTTTGCGTTTAGGCATAAAAACTTTGATTCGATTTGGCATCACTGATTGTAAATAACTTTTACTAATACAGAAGCTAATTTTCGTCGGCTTACTTTCTTACATAGCTAAAAGAGTTAAAGCCCACAAGTCAGTTGACGAAAATGTTTTTTAGAAAAATGTTGTGTCAATAAAGACCTGTCCTACAATTCGGCCATAGAAGCTTTAAACTCATTTCCAATCTAGCAGATGTGTCTACGATACGGAAAGCTTTCCAGCAAAAAGAAAATGCTCTAACAAATTTATAAAATCTCCTCTTCTGTGGCAGTGTTTAAAAATCGTTGATACTCAGTCGCGTTTGCTTTTACGAGACCAGGGAGACACTGACTTACGTTGAGCCTATAAAATGTGTAGGGTAACAAAGGCATATCTAAAAGCATACACCGACAGTCAGATTGGCGCGGCATCTGGACCTTCTTACAACCTAAGTCCTTAAAGCGAATGCGTTCAAATGCAATGCTATGGCTACACCCACTAACCAGGGTCTTGCAACTGCATCAACCGAGCGCTTGGGAGGTGTGCTCATGGAAACTTCTGAGGTACAACAATTTTGAAGACGGACGAGAGTGTTGCGAAATATTTTCTTCGATGCACACAATACTCAGCAGGACTTGAATGGACTTAAATGATTTTTGGTCAGGTGTACCTAAGGTCTGTCGAAACTCAAAGGCGCGCATTAAAACTGACAAAACTTTTTCGAAAATACTCGCGTTCTATGGACTCCAGGTACCTAAGAGCCCGCTTCGACTCGAAGGTTACTCACCTAACTACAATCCACAATTACCTATTTCCGTTCCTTATTTATCCTCTACAACCGCCCCACACCGGAATAAACATCCCTTGCCCTTCTCACCTCTTGGTCATCACAATCTTCTGTCCATTTCATTGACTTTACATCAACTACAAGTAAATCACAACTCAGGGTGATTTCTTAACTTTTCCTCTCATTATGACAAAACTTCCTCGACTACCAGTTATGCAAAGTGCTCAACCTGAGAGTAATTGGTTTAATTAGCTATCCTCATGCACTATGACATTATTTTTGTTCTAATTACTTTGCCATTGACTGCACGTCTTACCGTCATCGTCCTCATTAACACTGAAAATGATTTTCATTTCGATTGCGCACTGTCGCTTAGTCGGAACCAATTTGTGCTGTTGCCTCTGCGTTGCTTTATTGAGCTTTAATGAACCCCTTTAAGCATGGACGAGTCCTCGCACAGGCATTGAGGTGAAAACTTATTTTTAATGTTGTGTATGCGATTGGAATGTATTCCTGCGTAGCACGATGGCGGTGTTTTTTTTTACGACGCATTAAGTACACGGTTGATTTCACTCATTGGATATATCGAATTGTTGTCGTCCTTCCTGCGCGAGATTGAATGGAATGTTTAATGCACCTGATTGGAGGAGGAAGGGGACATTCAATCGATGAATTGGAATGCATTCCCCAGTTGAACAAATGAGATGAGCAATCATGACAGCAGGGCCCGTGGGCGGGACAATGCTTTTTGAGCTTGAACAAACTGAGATTAATTCACAAATGCAGCGAGCCAATTTTGTGAGACTAAAGTCCTCTGGGATTGTGTCAACCTCAGTCGTCCAACAAACAATTTAAGAAATCCTTTAAAAATATCTCAAATCTGTTAAATTTTAAGGACCTCCAGTGCCATATTAAATTACACATATTCATTTTATGGAATTGCATCGAAGCGAGTTAAAGTGAATATAAAATCACAATTTGTTTGGAAAATGCATTGTTGAACAAAAAAAAAACAACTTTTAACGAGGAAGCTCTTTCATTATTCACCACTTGCCAGGACATTTCTGTTCTGACAACCTCGCTCACAATAAGAAATGAAAATTTCAGATTTGCTGCTGTATGATGATGAATGGCGCTGTGAGCTTGTGATATCCTTTCCGGAAATATCACAACACAAAATAATAAGAATGTGTTCACGCATATTACCAGAATACGAGTATCTACAAATTGAAGTAGTAGTCTTGTAGTTTTTTTTTTTTTTTTTTAATAAGGTCCAAGGTAGATTAAAGTAGAGAATATTATTTGGGTATGATTGCTGTTTGTCCTTGCGATCTTTTTTAATCGAAATCTAAAAAAAAACTGTTGATGCAATTTAGTCCTTTCTGCTGGTAGGTATGTCAAAGGATTACTTATGCGAGGTAGGTATGCGTATGACGTCCATTCGTGTTTCTGCTTTGGAAAATGCTCCAAATATATTCGGATAGAAGGTCTTTTTTAGCCAAAAATTGCGTCTGCCGACGGAACTCCCATACAACAGATGGGGCACAGAAATGCCTTCAGATGGAATGATGGGTGATACCTGTTTAATATAAATGGGCTCAGTGGGAGCTAGGGGTCATAAAAACACAAACTACATCCTTTTTACTGTCCCATTTTTCTCTAACGTCTGACAAACATCCGATGGTATAGAAGTCTTTCATGAGCTTCTCAAGTTACCCGGTCGAACTCGGCGTAAAATTGCAGGTCCCTTCCATTTGTCCCAAAAATAAAAACAAAACAAGCACAAAATGAATGGTTGTAAGAAGCTAGGTCCAGGGTACCTATACAGACTTGTTGCTCTAACTATTTATTTATTTTATTCAAACACTTCTGGGCGCCAGTTAAGCTCACCAAAGTTGTGACGAACATTTGAAGCGATCCTCTATTGGAGTGTCATTTTGGTACCATTGCAAGTCTGATCTAAGTCTTTTAAAGTTTTCACGGCCAAGTATTAAAATAACCTTGAAAGTGACAAATTCGTTTTCGAAAGAAGTGATGGAGTCGTTAAACTGACTTTTTAGCGCTTTAAGTCGTAGAACCCTGGACGGGAAGTCGCAATATATGGGCCATATTTCGGGGGTTTAAGAGTTAAGACTGGTACATGGATGACATTCTTTCTCATAGACGGTTCTCATCAACGGTGTAGTCGTAGTCTATAGTTCCAGTCAGTTTGTAGTCTCATCACAAAAAGAGCTGCTTTGATATGGCAAATTGTTGCTCAAAGGTTTTACGTAGGGAAAGGTATCTTGAACTTTCTCGAATTTAGCTCAACTTTACCCAGTATTCGCCAGCATAAATTGACGTAGGTACCATTGCGATCGCCTTATTTCTTGCACTCCATTGAAAATAGTTAATGGCGCCTCAACATGACAAACAAAATGCGAAACCAAAAGTAATATTTATTTAAAACCAAAAAAATAACAAAAACTCAAAAAAGGTCCACGTGTATTTGTTCAGAACATTTTTTTTTAAATAATCGTATACAATAAAAAATAAGTACAAATATAAATTAACAATACAAAAATGATTTCACCCTTCACTGCTACACACAACAGGCGGCTATTGGAAACATTTAACAATTGTTTATGGAATTCAAACATTTATTTTATATATTCGCGCATGCATAACACGGGTCAAACACCCACACACATTCTGCAGACCTTTGCTTGTCCGAGAGGGTTATCTACCTTCCAGCTTTAAACAATTTACACACAACGATTAAACAAATTTCATATAACCGAAGCAATTAACATTTTTCTTCACTGCTTCTGTGCTCAAAAACGAAACAACAAAAACAAATAACACAAAAAGCAAACAGTAAACAATATGTACACAAACAGCAAAACAAAGATTTTAAGTAAAACCTATAACAATTCATTGAAAATAATAAACAATTTAAACAAACACTTTAAGAAACATAAAAACAAAATTCAACATAAACTCAATAAAACTATAAAAAAAAAATTAAATATTTAGCTTACCCTCGGCACAGTAATATGTATCAGCCCCCAACAGATTTTTTTCAGGCCCCATGGTATCTTTATTCGAAACAAGGATAGATACATTTTGATACATTTTGTATATTTCATGTTCATTTGGTTTTTTGGATTTTGTATTTTTTTTTATTTCATTTATTTAAATCAAATCAACATAGAAAGAGAGAAGAGAAAAAAGAAGAAAAAAAACATAAAAATTAGATTTGACCTCACCCAAGACGAATGAAACACGCGCGCACGCACACACCATTTAAAGCTAGATTTAAGGGAAAGAGATTCTAAAAACATTTTTTTTACTAATTAATTCTACTATATGAATCTACTACAAATTAAAATCAAATACAAAACTACTCGAAGGAGTCAACCAACTACAAGGAAGCGATACAATTTGGTTGCGAATTAGAGGTAACTTTGGAAAAAAAACATGGCGCTTCTATTTTGGAGTGCAGGAAATTATTTAAAAAAGAAAAAAGCCTTTGGCTTTTGAAATAGTGCTGGGTCTGTTTTAATAAATGAGAAAAGCGAAAAAAAAACCGTGCATCGGGATAGACTGTAATAGAGATGCAACGTTGTGGACAAAACGAATATATCCATTCCACCGTCCTTACAATAATAGTCATGGCAGATGGTGGAAGTTTAAGGTCGACAAACAAAACTCGGAAAACCTCAACTTCAAACAAATACAGGAAGTAATTATTAAACCGACCAGTTTGCGCCCTTTCTGTTACACAAAACTGCATACCATTTTGCAGTGAAATGTAGGCAACTGAGAGAAGAAGCGTTCATTAGTATGATACCGACAGAAAGAAGGGGTCGATCCACTAGCATTTGAGGTGTTGCACAGCCTTCAACGAATTTGGCGCTGTTGCGTTTAAGAACTCCGATAAAAACGCATACAGACTTTGTGGCGTTCGACTCAAACAGTTGGTGGTTGAAAAAATCTTTTTGTACAAGGCAAGAGGGCAAATACTCGTTACTCGTTACTTTATGAGCTCCCCCCTTTTTATGGAAACCTGTATGAACTTTGCGTGGTTCGACTCAAATCAAGTACACCAATGTAAAAAAAATCTCTGAGTTCTATGAAATCAATTGGAAACTACTCGTTGCTCGTTATTTTATTATTACCTTTTCTATTTCCTCTTTTGATGAAAACGTGTATAGACTTTGTGGCGTTCGTTCGATTCAAACAGTAAAACCTGGACAAAATATGCTTTGCTTTATAGAGACGAGGGGAAATATTCATTGCTCGTTACTTTGTGCGATTTCTACCACTA
Organism: Cheilosia impressa; assembly: GCA_948293265.1. Taxonomy (NCBI): domain Eukaryota; kingdom Metazoa; phylum Arthropoda; class Insecta; order Diptera; family Syrphidae; genus Cheilosia; species Cheilosia impressa. The sequence continues at coordinate 20,134,077 of OX411883.1, read as the reverse complement.
CGATTATGTAATTCGACTAAAAGCAAGTACGCGGTGTACACGAAAGTACCTTTAGCAGTACAAGATGCAAAATAAGACGTTTTAAACTTTATAAGGTCATGGGAGAATTACTCGTTGCTTGTTAGAGAAATTTGTCTATTTAATAACTTTTTAATAAAAACATGTATCTCTGTTTGAATCAAACTATACACATTGAAAGAAAAATCTCAGCCTTATTGGGACAAAAGGGGAGTATTACTCGTTACTTGTTATTTTGTGAGTTCTTTATTTTGCTGTAAATTTGTATGAGACTGTTCAACCCGATTACCCGAATGTATTTTTGTCAGTCCAAGGCGAAGAGAAATTCCTATAACATATAAGCTCTATAACAATTACTCGGTACTTCTTAGTATTTGAATTATAGCTTTTTCTGCCATTTGTGATGAAAATGTGCATAGACTTAGTGACTCTCGATTTAAACTATACAGGTAGGGAAAAAATCTGCGATCGTAAAAGAGACGATAGGAAAAATATACTTATTACTCGGTATTTTGTGAGTGCTCTTATTTTTTTTAAGGAGATTGCTTTATGTGAATCGATTCTTGTACAGACAAATACGCGGATGTATCTTTATCAGTAAAGGCCGAAGAAAACCCTCTGAGCTTATAAGACCAGGAATGGCATTACTCGTTTCTTTGTGACTTATTTCATTTTTTTACCCGACTGTTTTATTTTTTCTTTAAACGAGTATAGATCTGTATTAAACAGCACAAACTGAGAAAAAGTTTCTAAGTCGCATCGAGATAGTAAATACTCGTTACGTCGTGTTAATTGCAACTTACTGAGATTATTGACATTTTCAATTATTTACTATCTTCTAGAGCAAAACATAGATTTGTTTAGTTACTTTAAAGTTTGTTTAAAAATACGTTAGTTACCATTATACTACAAGTTGGGTGTCCTCAAAAATATATTATTGTAGATGTAGCTGTACGAATACTTATTTTAAATTTAATTTAAAAAAAAAATAAATTGAACGTTTAACGCATACTTCTGGGAGCGAATATGTTCTTATACTAGTTGATAGTTACGTCACTTTGTATTTCGAATTGAATTGATTTGTTTATAAATTATTGAACCACGTGTTAATATTTCTAGAGAACCACCGAAAGTAGCATATCTGCAGGAAGAAGTGTAATAGTTTCGATTTCTTTCGAGGAAAGTATCTAAAAAAAAACTGAAATAATAATTGGGGCAGCTGCATTTCGCACCATAGACAACTTTTTCGTAAATCACTGTTGGTTGAGTTAACCTGCTCAATGGGGACATAAGTCGAATGTTCCTATTCTGCATGTAAAAGGACCTAACTTTCTTTTGGAGCAGTAAAAACATGATTGAAATGGTTTATGTATATTGCTAACCAGCGACAAAAAAATGCACTTTGGTAGACCTGTCTTAAAATCACAACCCTATCCTTGGAATCAAAAATAATATTCAAATATTCCCCTTATCCTTTTCCATTGCTGATGTAGTACAGTGATACCTTACATAATCAGGCATATCCCCACAACTCCATTTGGTTAACAAATGCAATTATGTACATAAATTCCTTGGTGCTGAAAAAAATTGCAAATATCCTCAGAAAATTATCCATTTTTCCCACAGATCTCTTTGACTAAAATTCCTCGTGGCAAATAATACAAAAAAAAAATTGTTTCAGGAAACAATTCAAGACCACCACTTAAGCAGAAGCAACATGACTTATTGAATCGAAACTAATGTCAAACAGCATGAGCATTATTTTTTTATTTTGACACACGAAATAAGAGCACACATTAAAATTGAATGAATTACGTTTCGCAGTTCGGGAATGCCACTTCAACCACAACGATTTGAATAGTTTATGACTTCAGGGTAATATATATATTTCCCGTTGCTGTTGGCGGAATGATTGGATATCAAGCGAACTAAAACAGGAGCGCCAAGCAACCACTGCGTTGGTTTCAAGGGATTCGAGGTATTTATTTCTCAGCTTCTAATTCCGGCTCTATCCAATCTGACTTGCAACAGTTTAGAGACAGATTGCCATTGCTGTTGAAACTTTGTTTTTATTTGTGCCATGAGCATTAGAAGGCGATAGTATCCCACAGGATGGAAATAGCTTACCTTCTGCTTGGGATTATATCAGTTCCTTGTCAATTAGAACATACACTTCTCGAGCATATAATCCAACACGTGCACCTGATACTCACAGTTTAGCAGAAGGGATGTAAGCGAATATCCCCAAGGACTGTTACACACATGATAAATACTTGATGAACATGGACAGGGTCTAGAGTGTAAATATCGAACGTTCCCAGCTGGTTGGGGTACTTTGTCTCTGACTGCCTTGTTGGAATGAACTTGATAAAGTTACATAAAAGTTTTCCACTCAAAGGAGATACTTTTTAGGATATGCAATCAAGTTGGAGATGAGATGTGAAAAATTACTTCAAACTCGAGGAGAGATCCAAACAAAGTCATGAACAGGATATTGCGACTTGCATGTTGTAAGCCTGGCAGGAATTATATAATTACGAGATGGAGTTCCTCGTCGGCGATTCGTCATTAGATTTATGAAAGTTAAACGTAAAGACGAAGTACGAGTAATATATAAAAATATCGTATTGGGTAAGCTCGCAGGATTTGTCGTAGTGCGAATTTTTGGTCGGTTGCGGACCGGGCCTAAGACCCCACTGAGAGCAGACAATCAATGTAGAAATTAAAGAAAAGAACACAATTCAGGTAAAGGGAATTCGTTTCGGAATTAAGTCGACTTTACATACCTACATAACGAAAACAACTTCCGTCGCATGTTGCTTGTTCAAGAATAACGCGATTCGACCTTAGAATTTATTTATAAAAAGCAAATGACAAATTTTAGTAAATTGCATAAATGTCAGTCTACCATCAAATATTCATCAAATGTTCAAGTTTATCTGTCAATGTCAGCGTTGTCGTGTGTGGTCCGAAATGTCAGAACATTGGCATGCAGTCTAATCTAACCTAAATCTCTTCTGCCACTTTAATAATCTAAAGAAATATTAGGCAACTTGCATGTAAGTAACAAATGAATGCGTGGATTTTTTTTATTTACTAATTCCTGTATCAGATTTCCACACGCAACAGTACTAACGGTTCCGCATACGTACGAGAACCAGTACATGTAAAACGAGTGTTAACATTTCGTCAATTATCTTACAGTTTTGTGAATAAATTAGAATGAATTGAGTAAAAAAAAATACCTCAGAAATGCCAACATAGGAAATATTTTCAAACAAATGCTTTCAACGACAGGGAGAACAGAGTTTTTATTTCATATACAGGAATTAGGTTAACATTTCTAACAGGACGAGTTTTGTCAGTCACACTTAGACCTGACATTTCCTAGAACTCTAGTAAAGCAAATTATTTAAATATAAAAATGTGGTCGAATGGAAATACAAAAATTCAAATCCGCCATCAAAAGCGTATAGCCGCGCATTTGGGAATAACCCCCCAGAAGCTGCAATGGAGGGTTATTCGTTTCGAGGTTCTGATTTGAATACACTTGGGGATCTGGTAAATTATCAAGATGAAATTTTTCGGATAAAATCTTTCTTTGCAATGAGATCCATTTCTTGCTAAGCAACAACGCGAATATTCAAAAAAAAGGTCTGACGCTCGAATTATTTTCTGAAAAACGTTTGTACTACTCCAATAGTTGCGGATCTAGCACTAAACTTGAAATTTTGTTACAAAAAATAATTAGAGAAAAATTTCCTACAGAAAATGGGAAACCGTTTTTTTTTTTAATAAATACGAGACAATACTTCCAAAAGGCAGAATAAAGAAAATCTTAATCCAAAATAGTCAGACCAAGGAAAAACTGTTTTCTTTTTACTTTTGGTTAGAAACTTAACTAAAATTGATTCAAATAATTGTATAAAAGCCAAGAAAATGGAAAATACAAAATTCCTTCTTTGGATTTCGACTTAAAAAATTCGTATATGAAAGAGCGTTGTAGAACTTTTGGGGATTTTTTAAGAAATCGAAAAAGAACTTATCAATACTCACCTGGACTACAATCTGGATTTTTTTATTTCTGTCAAACATACAAATTTTTAGTTGATTTCGTCGAGTACTTCTCAGAACTTTAATTAGAAAGAACTCATTCGTGCTCCATGAAAAATTAAAAGTTCTAACTGAAATGAGCTGCCGTGAAATTATATCACAGCACCCTTTTTAAATGGTAAAGATTCGCACAGTTGACATAACTTTCAAATCTGTGTTTAGGAAACTCTAGATGTACTAAATATTTTTAAAAATGGTCGCGTTGTAGACTTAACCTGACATATTATGGTATAGTTCGCAAACTGTCTGAACTATCGAAATCGTATCGAGTATTTAATCCTCGGTAGATATAACATGCAATACAGATCTGCGTCTAAAATAACATTAACAGGTCTTAAATCGATAAGAACATGTATATCGTCTTTCAAAGCTGATTAGCCAGGCTTGCAATTAAATATCTTAAAATTACTTAAGAACTAGTCATTGAACTCTCTAAATTCTCTACCTCAGACCCTGTTGTCTGAGGTTGTGTCCCGAAATTCACATTAGGTGGACTTGAAGCAAAACAAAAAAAGCAGACGAACTAGAAGGATCTGCATTACGAATTATGACCAATTACTTTTTTTTAGTGCTCGTTAATGAGCCACGAAACCAATTTACACTAAAAATGCTACCAAAACTGAGGTCGAATCGCCTCATCAGCGAACAAGCTATACGTGATGGAAAGTATTTTATTTGTTGTGTGTTAATTGACGCTCTTTTTACCATTTTTTGGGTGAGTTTTCTGCACTCGTTTTGACGTTCGTGGGCTGCTTTCTTGACGAGTTTTTTGCCGCGCTTTAACAATTTTTTCGACTCTTTTTGCATCATTTTTTGACGCCCACTAGTTTTTTGGTCGGTGACGTGAAATAAAACCAAACCAAATTTGAAATTTCCCCTTCCAAAGTGAAATAAAATAAATAAAATAAATTTGGCTTTATTTCGCTATAAAACAAAATATGAAATGCCAAATTTAAATAAGTTTCATTTTCAGGAACGAAATAAAGCCAAAGAAAAATTAGTTTTGGATGCGTTTTTGGACGAGTTTTTCGGTTGTTTTTTGGTCACGATTTTTTTAGACACGCTTATAAGTTTCTCGAGCCTCGGTGCGTTTTTTGACGCATTTTTCAACATGTTTCTTATCCGATTTTGGACGTGAGTAGCCTTTCTTGATCATGTTATGGGAGGCCTTTTTGACCTTTCTGGATAGTTTTTGGTTGCGTTTTTGAAGCATTTTTAGTACTTTGACAAGTTTGGGACGCATTTTTCTTTTTTAACCAGTTTGAAACAAATTTGTAATTTAATGCTGCAGGATAACTTCGAGTGTGATTCGTGTCTTAAATTCGTTCATACACATTTTAACTTTACTAGAGTTTGCCCAGTGGTGGAACTCCACCATTGTAGCAACCTTGCTTACACAGTAAATGTTGGAAAAAAAAAATTACAAAAAGCATTTCAACTATGCACAATCTTATCAGCAATTTTGGAATTTACACCGGATAAACACCCTTCCTTCGGAAAAGAGTTACAATTTCTGTGCCCTGCGACGTGGCTTAGACAGAGAGAATGCTCTCATCCTAGCCAAATCCGCCCCCAAAGACAAGCCGATCTCTAAACGAGTTAGGTCGGAAGACAACACTCCACCAGCATCGGCTGCCAAGAAAGTTAGGAGAGGTCCCTTGCCTGAGGTCCCCACTTTTAGTCAGGTGGCGAACCTAGTCAGGTTGGGTATCGTTCCGACCGACTTGGTCAATCAACCCCTCTCTTCTGAGCAAATGGCTCTCGTTCAGGAGGCGGTCATTGACACCTCGATCGAACTGACGAACAGTGGCGTATGGCCCAAGTTCTCTGGGTCGGTTCCTAAATCGGGGTGGGTAATGTTTATTTGCACAGATGGTGCTACCGCGGGATGGATGCGCTCAAATTTTGAGAGTATCAGAGCAAAATGTGGTCTGGAACTGACGTTGGTGGAAGAGGATTCTTTTCCAAAGCCACACATCGTTCGGGGTTTCTTTCCGCATAGCCTGGAACTTTCAAATGAAAAAGTGCTTGCCACCCTGACGGCTCAAAATGCCGCTTTAAAGGCAACTACCTGGAGGGTCGTCAAGAGGGTTAAGGATGGTGCATTCCTTCACCTAGTGCTGTCAATTGACGATGCTTCCATGGCCGTGCTACTCCAGTTGAAGGGGAAAGTCTCCTACCGCTTTGGACAGATTAAGTTGATTCTTAAGAGCACCGACAAGAATCCTACGTCTGACAGCGGTACCCCCTCGGCAGGAGTAGAAGCCAGCTCGGAGTCGGCACCGTTCACTGGAATCGTGCCCTCCCAACAGGTACCTGCAGTCATGAGCAGTGCCACTATGCCGTCAAACATAATTGACGGTAGTAGCGGTATGGTGAAGGCATCGAGCGTTGCCGTGGGCCGCACCCAAGAATTGGGCAGTGGTAATGCTGTTGGGCACTCCACTCCTAGTGGTTCTGGGTGTGGTACAGGGACAGCGAGCGGTGCTTCATCTATAACCCGCCCCTTCTTCCAACCAAAGGGCAACACGACCCACAAAATCAGTGGTAAATCCGGCCACTCGAAGTGTAGCGCAGCCTCTGGGCGCGTTACACTCAACAAGAACGACGAGTCTGACAGGTTCAGAAAATCAGGTCGTCCTGATCAGGCTGCTTGCCGCAGAGGAAAAGGCCCCAAAAAGGCCCAATTACTCAGGCAAGCCGGTTCCTTCAAAAAGGACCAATGAACACCTTCAAGGTGTTACAGGCGAATCTCCATCATGCTAAGGGCGCGTCCGCTACCCTTACCAAAAGATTCGCCGATGAGAAGATAGCCCTTGGCCTCATCCAAGAACCATGGGTTATCAGCGGACTAATAAAGGGTCTTGGAAATAAAGCAGGTGAGCTTATTTACAAAAGAGACGAGCCAGTGCCACGTGCGGCCTGCTTAATCGACAAAAATATCAACTTTCTTCCTATTCCAGATTTCATCACAAAAGACCTGACGGCCCTCCTAGTAGAAGTACCAACTGAACGGGGCACACAAAACATCGTATGTGCCTCAGCGTACTTCCCCGGCGACGACACCAATATTCCGCCCATCGAGGTCCAGAGACTTGTCAGCTACTGCAAGAACAACAACCTGCATTACATCATCGGGTGTGATGCTAATGCGCATAATACGACATGGGGCAGCAGCAACAATAATAAGAGAGGTGAGTGTCTTTTAGAATTTCTGGTTAGTAATAATGTTGATATATTAAACAAAGGTTCTAAACCAACCTTTATAAATGCGATACGCGAAGAGGTACTTGATCTCACGCTTGCCAGTCCATTTATGTCTAACTTCATTGTAAATTGGCACGTGTCGGACGAAGCCTCGTTATCTGATCACCAACATATTAGGTTTGATATACCTGGTCAATCCGCACTTGCACAAAACAGATACGATCCCAAGTCGACGGACTGGAATTTGTATCGAGAGCTTGTAATCTCAAACACAAACATGCTTGTCTCTCCAATTGAATCCATATGGGACCTGGATGAGGCTGCTTACCAGCTCAAAAATACGTTGATAACCTCCTATCATGGTAGCTGTGTCAGTAAAACCAGTTTGAGTAAACGTAAGGTTCCCTGGTGGAATGACCAACTTGCCAAACTCAGAAGGAAGGTTAGAAAACTCTTCAATCGAGCTAAAAGAAACAAAATGTGGGACGAATATAGATCCGCTCTCACAGAATACAATTTAGAATTGAGACGATCTAAAAGAGCCTCATGGAGAAAATGCTGTGAAGACATATCTAATATGCCAATGGCAGCTCGTATCCACAAAGCTCTAAGGAAAGATCACTCTAACCGTGTAGGCCTACTTAAGAAAGCTGATGGAACATACACTAAGGACCAAACGGAAACAATCAAAACCTTATTGCAGGTTCACTTCCCTGGTTCGATCATCCGTGAATCGCACGGAAACTCAAACGATTTTGATCACATGATCGCTACTCCTAGGCGAGCTAATAGTCTATCTGGGAAGATTTTCAGTCCAGATAAGGTTAGATGGGCAGTTGGCTCTTTCAAACCTTTCAAAACCCCTGGTGGAGACGGCATCTTTCCAGCCCTTCTTCAGAGGGTTATTGACGTCATACTTCCGACAATTATAACTATTTTTAGAGCTAGTTACAACTGGGGATATATTCCGACCACTTGGAGACAGGTGAACGTAATATTTATTCCTAAAAATGGCAATAGGCCAAGTGAACTACCTAAATCATATAGACCTATCAGTCTAACATCATTTGTTCTTAAAATAATGGAAAGACTAATTGATGTTCACATTAGAGGCTATATATTAATATCTAACCCTCTACACTCAAGTCAGTTTGCGTACAGAAAGGGCAAGTCCACTGAGGGTGCTCTTCACCATATTGTCAAAAAGGTAGAAGACGCCTTTCGCCACAAGAAAATTGCCTTGGGCGCATTCCTAGATGTTGAGGGTGCTTTCGACAATACCGGATACGACTCGATTGCTAGGGCAATCAGAAGTAAAGGTATCGAAGACTCGACCAACCGATGGATTCGAGCCATGCTGGAAAGTCGGGTTATCTCATCCTCGTCAGGGGGAGTGGCAGTGTCAGTGACAGCAGTCAAAGGCTGCCCCCAAGGGGGCGTGCTCTCCCCTCTGCTGTGGTCACTCGTCATAGACAGCCTACTAGTCAGTCTGCATAATCTTGGTTACGACGCCATCGGTTATGCCGATGATTTGGCAATTGTCGTTAGTGGAAAGCTCTGTGCTACCATTACTAGTAGAATGAGAAATGCTCTACTGCATGTTCTGGAATGGTGCAACACGGAAGGTTTATCCATCAATCCGAACAAAACTATACTTGTTCCTTTTACCAGAAGGAGACTAGTCATGTTAGAACCCATTATCCTGAATGGAACTTCATTAAACTACTCCAACGAAGTAAAATATCTCGGAATCATCCTTGATAAAAAACTAAATTGGAACTCACACATCAAGTCCGCCACAGAGCGTGCCTCTAGGGCCATGTGGGCCTGTAGGTGCCTGTACGGCAGAACTTGGGGTCTTAATCCCAGAATGATATATTGGCTATATACTATGATGGTAAGACCCATTATCTCGTACGCGGCAATCGTCTGGTGGCCGAAAGTACTAGAACGGACTACTGCAAACAAGCTTCAGAAGCTTCAAAGAATAGCCTGTCTCGGCATCACAGGTGCTATGCGCACTTGTCCAACAACAGCAATTGAGGCCATTGTTGGGCTCTCACCACTGCAGTTCTTCATTATGAAGAGTGCAGCTAGATGCGCCATTAAGTTACAGACAGAAAATAGATTTAATTCAGTTGATCATGTGGGTCATCTGCAGATACTTAACAGTATACCGAACTTGGACATGTTCCGCTCAGTCCCGGACATTATGGTTAGGGAGTACAGTTTCGGTAAACTATATGAGGTAGAACTGCTTGAACGCTCTAGTTGGGCCAATGGAGTTCCGACAATGGACCCAAAAAGCCTAGTATGGTACACCGATGGATCGAAAATGGATTCCGGAGTTGGAGCTGGTGTCTTTGGACCCAACACCAAAGTCTCGATACCCATGGGGATGTGCCCCACGGTTTTTCAAGCGGAAATCCATGCGATCGAAACTTGCGCTGATCTTATCTCCAAAAAAGGTATGAAGGGCGCAACCATTCAAATTTTTTCAGACAGTCAGGCAGCCTTACAAGCATTGGCATCCAATACAATGGACTCTAAAACAGTTAAGTGCTGTCACAATGCTCTGCAAACTCTCGCCAAACACAACAAGGTTAGGCTTGGCTGGGTACCAGGCCATCAAGGCATTGCAGGCAATGAACATGCAGACAAACTAGCTAGGGATGGTTCAGAATCCCTTCTCTGTGGACCAGAACCCTACTGCTCAGTCAATTGGACTACTGCACTAAGGCAAATTAACGATTGGGAAAAACAACTTCGTCTTGATCATTGGGAACATGTCCCTGGTCTAAGACAATCCAAACGATTAATTAAGCCTTACTCCTACAAGGAAATCCTTAGGCTCAGTAAGGATAACATAAGAAAGCTAACGGGCTTCCTCACAGGCCATTGTGGCCTTAGATATCACCTCAACAAAATGAACCTTTGTCCGGAAACAGAATGCAGATTCTGTCTGGAGGATGTTGAGTCCTCAGAACACATTTTATGTGACTGTCCGGCTTTTCATTGGTTAAGAAAACGCGTCTTTAATAGAGAGACTCGTACGCCAGCAGATATAGCGCTCTCTGCTACTAAAGACTTATTGGCCTTCGTTAGGTAGGTCGAAAGTCTCTTAGACTAACTTTTCCCATTGATACAACAGATCTTACAGGTCGCAGTGTCAGCCAGCTGGGCATGGGTTTAAAAAAAAAAAAAAAAAAAAATACAATTTCTGTTGTATTTGGCAGCATCACTCGACTTGCCGTGAGGAGTCTCTGCCTGAGACACTGTAGCCTCAGGCAGAGACTCTTCACGGGTCGGGAGCCCGTTAAGTTAGTAAGTAACTCGACTTGCTATAGTCATCAATTTTGAGTTGTTACCGTTTTTTTTTTTTTGTTCTGAGATGTCATTTCGCGCAGACTCGTGCTGGCTAGGCTAGACGCTAGACTTATGAATAACATTAAGAAATAAATATTAGCTGTGAAGGTAGAGAGCAGAATTTATTTGAATTAAGCGCTGACAAGTTCCCGCACGCATATAAAATATGTAAATATATTTTTTCGGTCCGAAGAGGGGGTGTTGCGATTATTGAGGGAAATTTGTTCAGAATTTTTTTTTTCTTAATTTTCTTAACCCTTTAAAAGCAACCCCTTGTACTCATTAAACTCCTCCTAAGATTGAGTGTAAATTGTTCCCAATTCCAATTTGTTTCCCATGCTAAATCTTCATAAAATCCATACGAGTATGTACGAGGTCGCATCCCCTTTTGAGACGCGGAAATGTCTCTCTCCAGTCTCTTAGCATGTTTGACGACAACACATACTTAAACAGCACTGAAGCGGAAATTAAGTCATCTGAATGTACTTGGGTTTTTAATATGAGCCATTTCGCGAAAAGACAAAGCACACATGTTTTCCAAAATAATTACCCAGCCGCATCGAATTACCTTTGTCGTTGGAAAATGTTCGACACAGGGAAATTATCCAGCGGAAAGGATCTTCAAATCAAATTTCGAAACACTTGAGCAATTTCACGCATCATTCTTTGGCTGTTCTCGTTTTTGCGGAGGCACGGAGTTGTGTATCTAAATACGAACCACCCACCCCCACCCGAATGAGCACAAAGGGATTCTCACTATACGGCTTGGCTTTGGGCTCGTGTTAACTTTCCGAGTAAATTGCTTCGTACCGCTGTTAGTGTGAACATTTGTTCTACCCATCCATGTACTTGCCGTGGTATCCTTTCGCATATACGAGTATGAAAGGTTGACTGTGGAAAGGCGAATCCCACTCACTCCCGACGCACGGCAAGGCTGTGCGAACTTTTGAATGGCATTAACCCTTTCAGCAGATGTCCCTTCTTGCTCTGTCCGTTTCCGACACACGCCTTCGCACACCGGTACGGAGGTAGCATGGGTTCGACTTTAGTGCTGTTACTTTTTGTTCCTGTACTTTTAGGACCCAGACCAATTCATGCAGAATGAGTGTAAGTTCGATTATGATATGGGAAGGCATCGAGGAGTCATTAATGTAATTCCGGATACGGCTATATCTGTACGGGGACAAGTTAATCAAGTCGAAACAAATTGCCAGCAATTTCAGTTAGTTTTCTATTTCTGGACACACTGTGACACACTTTGGTTTTAGTTGGCAGAGGCAGTTGGCACTTTTGGCCGCCAGGACTACGCAAAAGTAATTATTGTCAGACCAACTACCGCTTGGGGCATGCGGCTGCTCAGCCTATTTATGGATAGGGTATTTCAGACTGGCTTGTAGGCCTGCAGTGTGTAATTTAAACGGGCCATTGTGGAGGGAGTTTGTCAAATGTGAGGGTATTTTTAAATGTGACTAGACTGATGTAGGTAGTCTGTGGGAAGGGTTAGGGGTCAGTTAATGAGCTGAATTGTTGTCATGGGGAGGAGAGAATATACTGGCCGATTTATGTGGTGTTTACAATTTAGTATAATAGGCTCGAAAGGTTAAAAAGATGATAATCTTAAGTAGCTTTATATAGCCACTCGAGAGGCACAACTACACTTCACTTAGTTGGAAAAGTCCTATCTGATTTGAGGCAGTCCTCTTCGGGATATGATTCTCAAGACCACGTGCAGGCATGCAAAGCGTAAATGTGCCCATTGAGTACATTTGCAGAGAACCCCTCCCCAACAGAAGTTATTGCCTTACCTTTGTTTAATACACACACACGAGTATTTGGTAAAAAGTCAAAACAATGCCATGACGTTGCCACTAAGATTAAATGATCACACAGCCCGAAAGATGCCTCCAAGTTATAGACGTTGTTTGCTACAAAAGTTCAAACATTACCAACGCACTCGTAGGTGCACCGGCATACTCGTACATTTGACAAGATAACAAACCTTGTGCCCCACGTTCATTTGATGTCATAAAACTTTTCATTATGTTTACAGGAATTTTTAGCTCCAGAAAACAACTTTTATCTGTTTTTTGTTTTTTGTCCCCGGATCCGCAACCATATAAATCAAATCTGCTTGAAGATGCTTCTTTAAAATTTAAAAAGGAAACAATTTCGCAGTCGCTTTTGCTGACACTTACTGCGAGTCACCGCTAAGAGGATATCCTTGTAGGCCAAATCAAGTGGGCGGTCTTCCATGGCATTCTCAGAAACATGCGATTTTCCACGAAAAATAAGCCTGCCACTGACGTTAAGTATGAGCCCACCGACACCATTTCTTTTCTCAATACGTATGGATAAAACGTACTGATGGCAAGTTCCGCTTCTCTGCGTGATGCCAGTGCACATGGAACCGATTCAAGGATGTGTGTCTGGAATCCTCGTGACTCTCCGTGGGTACTCGGTATCTAGGTTTTAAGCCTCAATCGAATTGATAGCATTATCAGAACGGGTGTATCAAAGCTTTGCAAGAATATCCTTTTAAGGACTTCATTTCGCTTCAGAGTGGAATGTGTTTTAGACATTTTCATTTCACAATTTTTGAAACGCTTCCAAGAATTATTGTACTTGGCTGCACATGGAATGGGATTTTTTTTTTCTGTATGTATGAGGACATTTTTTATCATGCCACTTATAAAAGGATGCTCAGGGTTTTTTCTACGTTGTAATTCTTTGGTACGAGTACCTTCAAGGGTTTTAACGTGTCAATTGGTATGTTGCTTCATACGAAAGCGGTTTATCACGCGGTGAGGTCGTTTAAATTGTTCCAACTAAAAGTCTTTCGACAGCAGCAAACTGTTGGTCGTTGTGATAAATATGTATGTCTATTAATAGAGTGAGAGAGGAACTTTTGTTGGCCGTTTTTTGAAGTGGATCGGAGTGGGAGACAAGTTTGTGTGACTCTGTGATGTTTTATAAAGGTTCTGTCGGATTTTGGAAAAATTTATCTGTCAATGGGGGTATTATGCAGAAAATTTTAAATTTTCAGGAGAATTCGAAGAGAAATACAATTTAATGTGGAATACAAACATCTGGATTGGGAAGCTTTCTCAGCCCGTGACAAGTTAGAAAAAAACCTTGAATTGCGATTTATGGTTTTGGGAGGGATTGAACCTTCGATCCCTCGCTCAGTAGTTATGCTGAGTATTGCTGACTCCACTTCGCATTCGATACAGGTAATCATGGTGGTAAAAGATTCGCTTGTTGACGGAAAGGAGTTCAAGTTAAAAAAAAAAAAAACGAACAATAATCTCCATTGACTTTGCCTAGAAATATCTGCTTAAATCATAAACAGTGCTTCCTTTTTTTTTAAGTGAAAACATAAATACGTACCGTATCAAATTCTCTCACAAACCTCTCTACCTTTCCTAAGCTTGTATTTAAACTGCTGACGATTGAGTTTAACTAACTTAGAATACCGCTCGTGCTAAAATATTTAAAATTTTGTCGGTGATTTAAACATTTTTTTCCATATAACAGGGGTTTTTTTTGTACAGATATAACCTGCGGGGTTAAGTGGGGAATTTTTAAACAGGCCTTAGTAATAATCAAATTTAACCTCAAGCTCTGACAATTTTGTAGGTCAAAATAGCTAATTTTTGTATGGAAATCTTGGTCATTATGAATTATTTAAATTTAGCTTGGACACTATTAGTACCGTACAATGAAATTATTAACTTTCGCATTTAAAAAAACGAAAAATATTAAATGCGAAAGCGAAAATGTGCTTCGTGTAAATTCTTTCGTTTTTTCTGTTCGAAATGAAGAACGTTAGTGAAAAGGCTGTCGTTGTTTTCCTTTCGCACGAAACGAAAAATGCCTTTCGTTTTTAGGGTTACACAGAGCAAAACGAAAACGTTAATGAAATAGCTTCTTTTCGTTTTCAATGTTACAACATCAAGGGTGATAAATATTAAATCACACACCAAAAAAAGCTGGTGGTCAGTGTTTGACTGAAATGCGAAGTCTGTTTACAAATCGCTTTTTATGAAAGCGAACGAAGTAATGGAAATTACATAAGGAACGACTTAAGAACGTGAATGGTGTTGGTTTTGAGTCGGCGGGTAGCTCGCTTCGCTCCCGTTAACAGCTGTAAACTAAAGTACATAATTTTTCAACACAATCTTCTAGGACTAGCACCCAGAATCTTTTTTAGTCACGACAAAGTGAGATTCCATTTCGGGTCTTTTTGTGAAACCGGGCTTATATTTTTCATTATCTGAAAAGGGACGGCTGTAAGTCTATTTTATGGGCCCAGGTGTGTTACTGAAGAGCGAATCAAATCACATGGATTTGCACAACTTCTACCTGGGGTATGGGGGTGGTAGAAAAAGGTGATCAAACTTTTGCATCTAAGAAGTGATCCAACGAATGCTATTGAAATAAATTTCGTGACACTCCAATAAAGCGGGTTTCTTGTAGACCTCTTTTCAGAGAACTTAAACCTATTTGCAAAAATCTAGATCTCTTTTGAAGCCTTTTATGCTTGCTTTAATTTAACCAAAAATTGCCCTTGGGGTTAAATTTTCTAGCCTGATGCTGTTGGTTGACATTGACTCTGATTTGAGCTATTCTATAAAATATGTTGATTTAAATTTGGGTAAACTGCTGGTTTTTTTAACCAAACGAAACTGGTTGTCTTGCACAAACGAAACAAGGACAAGAACGAGTTTGTTAGCCGGAAGAATAATTTGAAAGTAAAACGATTATGTTGGGTTTTTGGTTGAAAATAAATAAATAAATAGTTATCGCAACGGTTACTTAGGGACCATAGGCTAGCTTCTTACAACCATTCGTGTGCCTATATCCATACACATGTTTGTATGGATATAGACACATGTAAATTCTGCACTCACCACAGCACTGCAACATGTCTCTAAATTTGCTGCAAAATTCAAGCGTACCACAACACAAAAGAAAATAAATCGCAATTTCAAGTATTTGGCATCATCGGCTTTTGACATTTGCTGATCGTGTTTGTTTTTGCTGCTTAGTCGGCGAATGACAGTAGCCATATTAGCCGATGCAATGCATGTCAAACAATTTTCTGCACATCTGTTTTACTTGCAGCACTGCATTCTGTGCTGTGTCCAGAATTTTTGCGCATGCGATTTGGGCATTATACTCTCGGATGTTTCTTAGACGTTCGGGAGAGGTGGAAAAAACAATGTTAAAAATTAGACAAATTTAGTCTTGGTTAAGACTGTTTTTAAATTTAGTGTCCGATAAACTTGGCAGCATTTATCGATTTGTTTTGTGTGAATTTTTCAGTGTTTAGTTGTGACACAAGTTCAAATGTTAGCACACGAGGTCAAGGTGTTATTTTTTTTAATGGGACTTTAATGCCTGGACTTGAAAACTAGTCCAATGAAAAGGCAATGTGATTGTTCGTTCCTTTTTATGATTCATTGTCGTTACCCGCATGGGATAGAACTTAAATGCAGCACAAGTTTAGTGCTCTGTTTTAAATGCCACAAGTTTGTGGTCTCCATGTTTAAATCTACAAATCATTTCTTGTATAACTAAATTAACTTTTCATGATATTAAAAACACACTTCTTCAAAAGTTGAGCATACAGTTCTGGCAAGAAACAAACGAAAGACGACGAAGGAAAATATTTTCTCCTCCTAATGCGACCTTCCAAAACTATAGTTCAAAGACCTCGAAGTAGTTTTACTGATGCCTGCCTAATGCAAACGAGATTTTTATCCTGTGCGTAAAAATGTGCACAGATAATCCCATCGACGAGCGACCAACGACCAGCGACCAACGACCAACTTCTCAATTCGATATTCTGTCTTGGCAAACTTGTGTCCTCATTGGATGCACACTTTTGCTCCATCTTATGGAAAACTTTGATCATCATTTTAGTTACCCAGATTTAAACTAGTTTGCAGTTGGCTCGAGGAGTTTTTGGGGTTCGAGATGAATAGCTGCCCCAAAACTGCACTTTCGAAATGACTACTCGCTACATCGAGCACGGATATATTTCTCCAACCGCACATATGGACGTTGGGTGTAGGTTTACCAAAAGTTTGGTTGAATTTTATAAGACCTTCCATCGATTTGCGCCTCAGAGTTGTGAAAAGTCAGACTAACCAATTATAAGAAGAAGCGCGAAATTCATGGAATTAATTTGTTGGAACTCAACTTGCAGTAAGTCACTATGTGAAGTCCTTGCGATTTGCATATCGCATGGGGTGTAAAAAATGTAGCCCACTGGAAAACGGGAATAAACTGCATACAATGGTGGGAATTATACAGATGTTATGTTCACAGACAGGCACGATTTATGCAAATGAAAGCGTTTATCGAGGATAGTTGGAGCTGTGTTGTGGGGTAGTTCACGCATGGGTTTATGCAAATGGAATAAATGGGCATTTTTTTTATGAAATAATGCAAGTAAAAGGACTACAGCGAGGATTCACCATGCAAATACCATTACCCCTTCATTATATCAAAGACAATGACTCGGCGGCAGACATAGGTATGCCGTCAAATCTTCACACATAACCCCACTTTTTAGCACTTTTCGAAACCGAATCCCATGTGACGCAAACTGAGTTTTTATTTAATGACTGCCAGAAGGTCAGATATAAAGGTAGATATATTGCAATTGTTGATCAGCAGGGATACACTCATTCGGTGTGTAT
Organism: Cheilosia impressa; assembly: GCA_948293265.1. Taxonomy (NCBI): domain Eukaryota; kingdom Metazoa; phylum Arthropoda; class Insecta; order Diptera; family Syrphidae; genus Cheilosia; species Cheilosia impressa. Next base: position 20,116,666 of record OX411883.1, on the reverse strand, counting down.
TTATTTTCACAAACACACAATTAAAGCAGCGAAAGCTAATAAAAATAAGAAATGTTCAATAAATTGCGCGCATAAATTAGAAAATAATCGACAGAACGTCAATAACCCCAAACAATATAAATCACAGAATAATTGGACCGCGGATAGTTGTCTGTTCGCCTCCCAAACATAAACAAAATCGAGTATAGAGCGTAGCGCCAGCCAAAATCCAGTTCAACTCATCGCTATTTGTCGTAAGATTTATTCTAGATAAAACTACTTAATCCAGACTCGAAGCGGTTCCCTCCCGACGGCAATTAGTCGCCTAATGGCTCGAAATACAGACACAGCTCTTAATTAGAAATACTCATCGGCAGCATCACACAGTTGGCTCTGTCTGATTAATCAGAATAAAAGTATACTCGGTTCGAAAAGTACCATTTGAATTTCATTGATCAATTAAAATGTTGCTGAAGTCAGAAATACAATATTCACGGGTCAACGGAAAGCAAAAACCAAACTTATGTGTTTACAAATATTTTGCTAAGAGTAAAACTGAAATGTTAACCGGTGGAACGCCAAAACATTGCGAACACGAAATGCTCGCATTAAGGCGAAAATGTAAACAAACTCAGTCAGGCACATACAGATGCAGTACACAAAAGTTATCGGTGTGTGTGTGTATTAATTGCTGTCAGTGACAGAATCACTGCTGCATTGATGACGGCATTCACATTGTGACGGCACTTGTTTTCACAGAGGCTCGAAGCACTTAATCTTTCGTTGAAAATACTTACAAACACCCATTCGGTATGATAGTACATTTCTTCTTCTTTTCTTTTGTGTGTTAAGTGAGTTGAAAGTTAACGAAAATTCCGACAAAAAAAAATTAATAGCGACTGCCGCTCCAACTGACTCACAGATACACCGAGTATTTATTACGCATTTGGGGATACACTCTTGTAAGTTCACAATTCCATACGGTCTGTCATCGGTAGGTAGGCTGACTAAATTCAAACTTCACACGGATCAGTGTCGGTGCCGTATGCGGGTTTTTTCTTTCTTTTTGACAGAAAAATTTTATAGAAAACCAATAAATAGTAATACACAACAACAATGTCGCCAGCACATTTACGAGCAATAAAAAAGAGACTGCACAAGTGAGTCGTTCTCTTAACAGCTTGCCAGACACCACAACCACACACCAGCCACCAACCGGTGTGGTGTTTGGTCGAACGCGATAAGAACATTTTCAAGATAACAACAATCAAAAAATTAGGGTAAGCATGTGAAAAAAAATAAACAATAGTTTATACAAAACGAACAGAAGTAGTGCCTTTCTTTTGTGCGTGATAAGGAACTTAAGAGAAACGCGTCTACGGAGGTATTCCCCCTTTCTCTGCTTTTGCTCTGTGAAAATGTGCATCGACATTAAGTCACACTTTGGATGAAAAGTTTTCGCACGCATCTACAGATGTGTTCATAAAAATTGTTGGTAAAGTTGGAAGACATCAGTAAAATTCTGACATCTGATATCTTTAAAATTTTCTGATATTTGACAAGTTTCGCAAGCTCATCCTTTAATTAGGAGATGGACATAAAAAAATGTCATTTAAGACGTCAAACTTCATTTTCACATTTGACTTTTGATTCTACGTTGAAAAATGACGTTACGTTTTTTAGGAGTATATTTAGAGAGTGTTTTTTATAGAATTTCTGTTTTGAATTGAAAACACTTTTTTCCAGTGACAACTAATTTGACAGTTGACAGTTGATTTGTGTCAATTTCGGTAAGCACAACTATAAATTTGTTTTTTTATTGAATACATATAGCAAGTTATGCAAGAAGAAGTACCAACGGTACGATTAGACTGTCCAATGTTTGACATAAATTTACAGAATTCAGCGCAAGTCATATGGTATTTTTGTAACACTGCTATATTGCACTTGCTGATGTCATTCAGATGCTTAACTGATGTAGGTATCTGTCAAATATCGAGAGAAATACGGGCTGCTCCATTTTGTATGTCGGTATGTAAACATTGAATAACTTTGAACATTTACCAACCGATTCATATGAGTAGACATGTTTTCGAAACGTCAATTCAGTACAAATTTAACAAAGAATTGCGAAAAAAAACTCCCCGGAATAGTCGCGCTGTACATTGAAAATAGTCGTTCAGTTGTGTTAACTCAATATGCACATCGTCAAAAATATCGTAGCGGACAAGTGTCATCTGAATACACTGTTTGGGTGTCAAAATCTGTTGAGCACGGGACAGTGGAAGATCGTCGACTTGCTGTTCATCAATGCCCAAGACGTCCCAATAAACTGGTTGAAGCGGCAAGAGAAAGTGTTGCAACAAAAATCCTGGACGTGTGCTGTCAAAAAATCAATATTCATATAGAGTTTGATTCTATTTAAATTTTCGCCCTTAAACTGTAAATTTCATAGTTAATTTAATTACCAATGGCGGAACATGAAATTCAGCTCAAATTACACTGGCTGACAAAATGGCAATTTTAATTTGCAGTCAGGCGCCGTCAAACAACCAATTGTCAAATGAAGTGTCAATTAGGTCCAGTTTTGTCAAACGATTAAATCGTGTAGCTTAAGACCTGCTTATTGGAGCGCTTGATGAACTAAATATGCATTCACTGCCCAAATTATTTTCAAATATATTCTCTAACAAAACAAGAGAACCGAAAGGTAGGTGTGAGTTCTGCAGTAAAACTGTTGTAAGTTTTCGGCGTGTACAAACTTGTCGCTAGTTACAAAGTTTCATCAGAATTAAACCACTGATTTACACTACGTTGGACACAACTAATGATCACTCTAAATAAATTGTGTCAAACATAGTGTAAACCGGAAATAATCTCCAGAAACAGTGTCAATTCTGACTGGTTCTCTTGATTTAACTGATGCGATTGCCGATTTGTTCCTTTGGGAAAGATATGATTGCATAGGTAAAATTGTTTCAAAAGAAATGTTTTATTAAGGCTGTCGACTCATATGTAAATAGATAGTGACGCAGTTTTTTTTCCTAAAATACAAATGGCGGCCATCTAACAGACATCACACTTATTTACTAAGGCCGCAATCACAATGAAAGCAATTTGAAGAAAATTAAAAAACCTAAATCAAAAAGATGCATGCGACACCTCTTGCAAAGAATTTTCCCTAGCTCTTGTCTGACAATTGGAAGACAATAAGAAAACATTTATATACGAAATGTTTTCCATTCATAACTCAAACTGTACGGTTTTGTAATTATGCGAATAAATTTGAATGGTGTGAGTAGAAAATATATGCGAATGAATGGGGACGATTTAAAGAAATTGCAAAAAGTGCAGAATACAGATTGGCTAATTCACAACCGAAAATATCACTTAACAGCTGGTTGCGCAGCTTAAACTAATAAAACGTCACATCCCGGACGTTAACTTCCAGAGCCATCTGTTGGGAAGAGTATGTGTCAACTATTTTGAGTATGCGTCGGTTTATCAAGGACTGCGAAATGCTAAAGCTCGGAGCATTTTGAGCATCTAAAAAATGTAGTTTGACACAAATGAAGCCGAAGTAACTGTCACTTTTTGCATTGATTTACTTTTAGCAAACTTTCTAGGTAATACAAAGAGCATCTCGCTTCAGCAAAAAAGCTTCCCAATAAAAATGTTATGGCCTCTACAAATTATAGAAAAAACAAACGTCAAAAGTGAAGAAAAACCAAAGACACTGTACAAACTAATCTACTCTACCGTCTACCCTCACTAAAATAGCTTTAATCGTGTGCAGTGCGAGCGCCAAAATCATTTAAAAAAAAACCGTAACTTAGAATAATAAAAACAAAAATTTCAACTTGAACCAAACATTACTCAGTTATTCTAAATATGGGGCGGAGTAAACAAATACTCCCATTTCCAAGGGCGACCTTACCGGTTTGGCTTTCGGCTTCTGTTTCGACTGACGTTTTTGCTTCAACATATTCCACCGGACGCCCGCTTTAGTTTTTTCCACTGCCGCCTTTGTCGTCGCCTCAATGTTGATGCGACTTGGTGTCGACGTTGTATCGTTGATGGGACGGTGCTGCGACGACGTCTTTGTGACGAGAATACCCTTTAGCGGCTTCAGCTTGCCTCCTAAATTATTTTTCACCTTTGACACAAATTGAAATCAAGTTGCCAAACGGAGAGTGTAAAGAGATGTGTAAATGTCTAACGCACACGCACAGGTTGTCGCGCGTTCACATCATCGGAGTCAATAAGCTCGTCATATTTTCTGGGATTTATGATGCGATGATGGTTATGATGGTGATGGTGAGATGTGTGTTTATTTGTCGAAGAAGGATTGGGTCCTCCACCTGAGGATAGCCGACACAATATACCAACAATAAGAGCGAAAAGAATGAGGACAACTTGGATCACAAATGGCAGTGACACTGACACCTTCTTCGTAGCGTGCTACTTCCTCTGTGCGGAAAAGTAATGAGATCCACTTTTGTTACCTTTTGAAAGCGTCCTTTCGGCTGAAGGTGGCGTGGGTTACAGCAACAGCAGCACTGGGACAGCGCTAGTTTCCCCAACATGGGTGCGTTGGCTTTTTGGTTGCTCCGTTTCTTTTGTGCGGATTACTTTAGCGATGATTAATAATTTTTGCCACGGCAGTTGGCTGATGATTGAAGGTCCTTTGAGGGGTTTCTTTATGGTCTGAAATGAGAAGGAAAAAAATCGAATGAGTGTCTGCATTTAAAGTCGACCAATTAAGAAATATATTTTGGGTCGCCTTTGACAAGATGGGGCGACCCCCGGACCCCCATTTGAACCCTTCTTTTAAACTGTGCCAAATTTATTTAATGGCCTATTAGGGGAAACCTTGTCGCACATCAGATAGAAATATTTATATGCGTGTGTGGCGAATGTCTGCTTATTTGGAAAACTTGCAACAAATCCGCTTATATGACTACGCTTATGGATTTACCTTCAGTTGGCGTGGGATTACTATGCCCAGAGAAAGGACGAGCACATCCAACTGGGAAGTCACATGAAAAAAGAGCGCACCAGGCGAGCTCTTTCGAAAGATATTCTTCCATTTTTTCCATTTTTCCGGATTTAACGACTACAACTGGCAGGATGTGTGCCTCTTCTTCAATCAAAGAAATTAATAGGACAGCTTTGTGACATTTGCTCAACTTCAAGTTTGAGAGAGTGCAGATTGATTGTAGAATTTTCAGTGCAGCTGCGTTGAAGCCTAATACAGTGGGGTGGCCTTAAACGAACAAAGGGACGAGGTTTTGAATCAAAGCGAAATCAATCCGGATTTGGTTCCCCCTTTCAAAGCAGAAAAAGTACAAAGAACGTGAGATCTTACAAGCTCTTGCCTGACTTCGTTTTATCCTACACCTCAACTTACACTTCATCCCCTTCAAAGTAAAACAGCCGCGCCCTTCATATTTGAATATTTTCAATTGGCAAAAGAGCAACCTTTTTCCCAAACACAAGACTGGTTTCAATAGACGCATGGCGATGACCCTGCTTCATCTCAAACTTAATGACACACCTCTCCAACTGCTTGTTGTGAAAAATATCAAACGTACTCGTATCCGCAGCACAAATCAACGATAAAAAATTACCACTGCGTGTACAGCAGAGGCTTACGCAACCAGACAACCTCTAATGACAAAGCCTAATCCGTCCTTCATTCGGAACATGCACTCGCTGTGTCGGTCGGGCGGAAAACACCGAAAACATGGAGTATTCACCTTCAAGGTGAACCGAAATATGTAACTCACAATGACCCGCCACTTAATGGCCACTGAACACAGCGGTACAGTCAAACAAGAGTGCTGTGATATTATCGCGTCAAATGTTAATCGGCCAGAGGACAGTGCAGGCCGCAAAAGCAAATGAAGTATAAAAGTGACTGCCGCCGGTGGAGTTGGCATCAGTCAGCTGTTAAAACGCTCACAAGCAACAAATAACAAAAAAAAAACCTCAAAATATGTTCAAATTCGTAAGTAAAAAAAATTAACCATTCAATAGTTGGTGTTGGTAATAACTCCTTCTCTACTCTAAGGTTTTCATCCTTGCCGTTGCTGCTGTGGCTGTCGCTAAGCCAGGCCATCTCAGCACCCACTCGATCGTGGAACCAGTCGTTGTTGGAGCCACCATTCATTCGGCACCCAGCGCCATTTCCCACCAGAGCCATACTCAGTACCACAGCAAGACCATCGTGACGCCAGTTTTGGCTCCAGTTGTCAAGTCGTATGTAGCCGCTCCAGTTCTACATGCTGCACCTGTCGTCCATGCAGCTCCGGTGGTGTCGCATGTTCATCACGCCTTGCCAGTACTTAAGACCGTGCATGCTGCTCCAGTGGTCCATACCGCTCAGGTTTTGCATGCCGCTCCTCTGGTCCACTCAGTGCATTCGCCAATTACTTACGGGCTCCATCATTAAACTCGATTCGGTGGTTTTTCAAATAAATGAGAGGAAAGTACTCGTAGTTCGGAGAAGTTTTGTTTTGAATTTCGTTGAAAAAAACTTTCAAGTTTTGCATGAAAAGCAAAAATAAACCGACTTAAGTTTCTAGTGGATTCGGTCTTAAAATTGTATCAAGGAAAGATTGCCCGTCGAACGTCGATATCTTAAGGATATTCCCGATACACGGAACACCGAACCGAAACCAATATTGCTTGCAAATTTATGTCAAAAGCAACTCATGAATTTAAATCCATCTGCAGTAGCTAAAAACATCCACACAGCAAACAAATAAGTCGATGGTATTATTTTTACAGAGTGAGTTAGATGTAACGTCAACAACGTTCGGTATAACTGGTTTCCTTAGCCATGATAGGGCACACAAGAGAATGGGGTAAAACGGTCAGTTAGGTTAAGTTCGGTGGTTGTCTTGGAAAGGTTGAGACACACCAACGAATATGAATAGTGGGCAGATTTAGAGACAGATGTCACCAAAACTGCACTTCGAATGATAGAGCGATGGTGACTGAGACAAAGCCGAAAAGGCGGATTGAAATCTTCAAAGGAAATATGTACGACTTCAACGTAAAGTGAACGGAATCTAAGCAACATCAGTGGCTTTTTTTAATTCTTTCTGACATCTGACAGTCCGATACGCTCTGATAAAGCAAGCAACAGGTAAACTAATAAACAAATAATCGTTTTCAACCTTCACACTAAATATTTTGAAGGTCACAATACGAATTTTCTGTGGAAAATTTCGAGTTCGAAAAATGTAGTCTGGCCAGTAAAAATGATTATTAGTGTCGCGGAAAAACGTCAACAGCAACTTTAGGCGAGCATATTCAGATCGATCTAGTTTGCTTATGAAACACAACAGATCACTAGCTGTCATACGCCTACAAAAATTCACTTCAAATTGTGAATAGAAGTGCTCAGATTTTTACTCAGACTGCTCAGTCAGTTTATTCTAAGCTGATGGAGTGTGCTCTGATTAAGCGAAATGGAAACACAAATTCGGGGCTCTAAACTAAAAAGATACCAGAAAAATGTTTTTGACAGTTCAAGCACTGCCTTTCGACTATAGGAACAACATCGGCAGCAGAGGTTGTATTATCTGGGCATATTTCTTTATCAACTTCAACTTTATCTGTTTGGATGAGATTTTCTCTTTATTAAGAACTAGATTGGTCGGCAATGTCACAATTGAAGTGTCAAGTTAGAACTCCATTCAAAAATGCGTGACAAGATTTTTCGGTTGCACATAGATTAACCACAACTAAAAAAAACAATTTACATAACCTTTGCCAACATCAAGTCGGCCAAACAAACCGACGGCTAGGGCCTGTCGGCTGTCAGATCTATTAACTAGATTTTTGAACGTTCCCATATATTGTAAACAAAGTAGGCAAACTTTTTTATAAGTGGAAAAAATGAATTATTAGTTGACTGCAATATATTGATATCGTATGAGATGCCCAAAACGAATCTGGAAATTAAGGTATAATGTGGTTTTAATGTTGCTGCGGCGATGTGTCAAAATCGCACATAGGTAAGCAACCTGTTGTCAACAGAGGTTTTTTTCCTTTTTTGACAGCGCAAGCTATAATCAATTGACAAATGGGGATAATTTTAATTCAATTTCACAAATTTTCAGATTACATTGAACGTATATAGTTCTTTTCAATAAAGCATAGATGTATTTATATTTTCTTTAATAAATATCACAAGTAATAAAAAAATCCATAAAACTTCTTTCTTTCTTCTGGTTCACAATACATTTGTAACGCCAAGAAGGAGTCACCGGAGACCTCATAAAGTATATATATTCTGAATCAGGATCACATTCTGAATCGATTTAGCCATGTCCGTCTGTCTGTCTGTCTGTCTGTCTGTCTGTTGAAAGCACGATAGCGCCCAAAGTAATTGACGTAGCTGAATGAAATTTGGTGAAAGGACTTCTTTTTATCGTCGTGAGGTTGGTATTAAAAATGGGCTATGTCGGTCAAGTAGTTCTGGTATTTTGCATGACTTGTATGCAGTGGAGGGTATCAAAGCATCGGCCAGGCCGATGATAACACTTTTTTTTTTGTTTATTATTTCGATTCCGCTTAGTTTTATTTTAGTTACATTGACGGATGACAGGTGGTTGTTCTATCCCACTTTTTCTGAGTCTAAATAAGACGCATTCCTTCAAGGAAAATTTTATTGTTTGTGTCAGAGTTTTTCGCATGACAAACTTTTATTACTGGAAAAAACAACCAAACAAAAGATGGCGTCCGTATTAACAATTTTGTGGATACATATGTCAAGCGACTTAAAAATTAAATTGAAATTGAAATTGAAAAATGCAATAAATTAAAGAAATACCCTTTATACAAAAGATATTAATCTTCTTAGAAACTGCCGTGTAACGGGTATCTCTTTAAATTATGTCGATAAAAGTCAAGCGTCTACACACAATTTAATTTCGCTTAAATACCCTTAAAACAGCATTTAATAAAATAAAGTTAACTCAAATTAACTTAAAAACGCTCAGCCATGTCCCGCATAAATAAACTCAAAAAGACCGTCATTTAATTTGCCCAACTTTAGCTCATGTCGCTTATAATTTTACGTGAGCCTCTTGACATTTGGAACGGCAGCTATCGTAGCGCTCCAAATTGGTACTAATTGAACCCAATTACTGTGAATTATCCTTTTCGGAACAAGCATGGTTTTATTTTATCTCTATAGTAGTAAATCAATCGACATGCTAAGTCGATGTCAAATGTCAAATGTTTCACTTTCAAAGAAGTCCGCACTAATCCAATGTCCAAACAAGCGGTCAACACTCCAGAAAATTTCCCTTTAATCATTTACACACCACTTTTAAAATTAAATACATCGTTTTTCCCTTCTTTTATCACTTCGTCCATTGTTCCTTTGCAAAGCAACAGTTCGGACGGTGTGTATCCTTGGAGTTTAACATTTTTCTTTCGATTTAGACATCGCCGACCAGAACTTTGCGTGTCTCGTAAATGCCTATCTCCTCGGTCTCATCGTTGTCTGACTTGTTGGTTTCGTGCTTTTATTACTTTCGCATCTGCGAACCACAGCAGCGATTTAGTGTTTTTCTTTTTCCTTCTTTCGTAGTGTTTAACGTAATTTCCTTATGACACCGACGAGTGGACATAAAAGCGAAATCCAATCTTTTATCGCTTTTAATTGCACGCTTTCGTTCATTTACACTTTCTGGACGTTTCTCGACGTTTCATCTGTTTCGCTCATTCGCTGATGGCATTTATGAGTTTATGTCGTTTGTGTGCTTTATGGTTTGACAGTGGCAGATGGTATCTTTTGATTACAATTTCTATAGAGATATTAATTATTGAATATAACTACTGCGGATTGAATGTCTTTCCAATGGTCCTTTGGAAAATTGCGTTTTCTTGGTTTTACTGTGGTGAAGTTTTGTTGAAAATTTACGGTGATCTTTTTAGAATATTGACAGGTGACTTTTAAGTTCGTATTCTAATTACATATGAGCGGTGTCGAAAGCGCATTTCTTTGCATTTCCAGATATTGTCGCAAATAACTGAAAAAAAATTACAAATTTATGTCCATAGTAGGAATTGGAAAACAGCTGTCAAATGTCTGACAGTTGACAAATGATTTGAAATTCGTTTTTATTTTGTGTTATATTTTTTCCTTCGATATTTAAGAGCCTTTTGTTTACCATTGCAAATAATGTGCAAAAAAAACTCTGTCATCTAAAAATCTACTACTTTTTAGTACAAAGGCGTTCTCTGTCTTTTTTGTAAGTGACTCCGCGTCAGAATTTATCCACAAATTTGGGAGTGAAAAATTTGTTCAGTACCTATTTTAAAACATAAGAAACGTACATATTGTTTGACAGAGAAAACAAATGTCACTCGCATCTGTGACAGATAAAATGTGTGCATCCGAATACAATCGAACATGGTCTTACTGAACTTTCACATTTGAACTTTTGAAAACAGCAATAATAATAAATCAAACAAACACAAACTTCTGTGTGTAAACAAACGTCTCCTTTATAAGAATGTACACAAACTTCACTTCTGTTGATTGCGAATGACACGCGATATGCGTGCTTGGTCGTTTATTAAATAAATTATATTTTATGCCACATATTTCCAGGTGCGAATTGTGGATCTAGGAAAAAAACTGAAGATATATAAAATGAGATACATGAATTATTTCCTTGCTGATAAAAATTCCATTGAGCTCTTGCAAACTGGTGTGCTTTTGCGGAATGCGGACATGTCCTAGCTGTGGCCGTTTCTTAAATGGTAAAAAATTATCTTTATATAACTATTTCGTATGCACTGCACACTTTATAAAGCAAACACCCATCCAACATTTGTTGATTCACATGGCATTTATTCAATTTGTTTGACATCGATGCATGAACATGCCCCAACTGCATTCGCGTGATTGTATATGCAGCCAAGCAGAGTAAATTAATTCATTCGACAAAATTATTTAAAAAAACAGATTCCATAGAAAATAAGGCCGCTGATTCGCATATATCAATCAATAAATAGGAGGGAATAAAAAAAACGAATGCGCTCGACTGTAATGAAATAATTCTATTGTAATATTCACTAAACAAATCCTAGTTTCATAAACATTTGATATACCAACTTGAACCTGTTTGCTTTTACTGAGCGCAATTTGCAAATGAAACCTATTTATCGTTAATTAAATCCTTTCCGCTACATCCTACATGCCGATGCACAATTTATAAGAGTTATTAAATTCGGCGTTTAATTTGCATTTTCGCCTGGCAACGATACGAATTTGGTTCGTTTTCCGAATTGAACTTTCCAATCAAATCAGCAAATAGAAACGGGGCACCTACTCCCCCATGTTTTGTCATTAAGTCAACGGTCGGTTTTAGTTCCAACGTATCCTTTAAAGTAAAAAATCAACTCGCTGTATGAAAATAAAAAAAAAAAACAAAGTTCATACTCCGTATAATGGAAAATTGATCCGAGTTTAAATTCCCATCAAATATTAATCCACCCCGCTAAAGCGGTAATATTAAAGACAATCGAGTAAGCAAGTTCTCGACCTGGGTCGGGAATTTAAATTTAAAAACACCCAGCACCTTACGCAACCATATGTTCGGGTGGATTTTAATAAATTGCAGCGTACATATGATCCTGGCCAGGCATCACAGTAATCCGGCCCACGTCTGACATGGTACAGTACAATGCTATTAATCCACAAACAAGTAGTTCCCTCGTTTGAGTGCTGCGGACAGGCTTGTGGTGGGTAGGCGGTCGATATGCTGTGCCTCTTTATGTCCGTAATCCGTTCGGATGGCATCGCATCGACAAGACTGCAGGATGCATTTTTAATGGTTGTTGTATGCAAGGATGATTTTTGTATTCATTCCCGTACGAGAACAAAACTATTGTGGGAAATATTAATTACGTTCAACAATGAACACTTCATTGTGCATTCGTCCAGGTTAAACTGTCAAACAATGCATATCCAAATAAGTTGCAATTTCTCACTTCAAATTGTCGATGAAAATGTTGTGGCAGATACAACTTAACCACAGACGGAGTGAGCAACGCTGCAAGCGAAAAGAAGGTGCTACAATTTGCAAGCAAAAAGTGACCACAGCGACCTCTTTTGTGAGAAATCCGTTGGGCCAGGTTTTTCCTAATCAGATTAAACGTCAGTAGATGATTTTTTACCCCAACCGAATGGTAAGTAGATTATGAATAGTTTGTTCGATTGGGTGAACAATTGGGGGCGATCCATGGGCCGCTAGATGACTAGAGAGTTGTCAAACCCCAAATAAAAAAATCTGAAATTTAAAAACAGTCCTTAATATTTTTCGTCAAATCCCTTCTTTTTTATAAGGAGATTGAAGAGCCTGATTCTTCGCTTGATTTCGAAAGTGATACCGTTTCGGAATTCATCGACGGAGGTCACTATTACGTTTTGTCCGACTCGTCAATGTTCCGTCAGTATAGACTTAGTTTTGCCCTCATCAGGGCATCGGCGAAAATTCAACGTTCCCAAATAGATTGCAAAAAATCCACCATACCTTTTCAACTGTATTTTTTGATTGTGTTTTTATTTTTTACTTAAAATATTATTGTTTCCATTGTTTACGCTGTTCAAGAGAAACAAAGCTGAAGGGGTTTTGACTTTGTTTTCATTTGCAAATAACAACAAAAGGGTCATTTGCCAATGTAAACACTAATTTCATTTTGATTAAATATTTAAGGATATCCTTAGATAAATGTTGGGTCCTGCAAAGTAATATTTATTTGGGTGATCCATTCTGGCGGGCAAGGGACATCATTCTTTGGTTGTGGATATTTATTCCTATAATTGGATGACTTATTGTCGGGGGAGGCAAAGGTGCCTGATGCCTGTTGATTTTAATGATGATTTGTGGGAAATTCAGGTGGCGGGAGCGCCTTTGGTAGACATATGTTTCGAACTCTTTAGCCGTTTATTTTAGGAACACTAATGTCATGTTGTCACTTGGAACAGTGCTGGCTACCTTCTTCCAAAAGTGAGTGATGAATTAATTGAAATAAATGGAAAAATGGATGATGAAGGGGAGTTTTTATTTCTACTGTATTTTTTACAGAAAAAGCTTTGCTACTTGACAGTTGGTGAGGTGGTTGTGTGCAAAAGGTATATGCAACTTCGCATCAATCAGATCAGACAAGCAATCGAATAGAATAATAAATTCCGGGCGGTTTTTATTATGTAATTTGTGATATTTGTTTCCAGTTTGTTAGAAAGAAATATTCCAGTTAATTTAGAAAGAAATATTTTACTTTGCAGGGTCCACAATTATTAATTTATCAAATTCAGAGCCTGAACGAGCGATCCCTTGTTCACTTCGTCTGCTGACTTTAAAAACGAATACAAGTCAATTTTATTTCAAGCTGCCCTTTCGTATCCAGAGTTCTTACGGTAAAATCTACATTCAGTTCTTTATTTTCTTTTATCATCTTTTTCGTTTAATTCTCTGTATGCAGAAGACTTACCTGCAATTGCGTCATTCTAGCACTTTTAAGAGTTTATGCAAAAATGTGCTTCGATAGAATTCAAGTGTGAAGTTAGGCCGGAATGATGAAACCACCTGTCAATGGGACAGACTTGACAGTTACAAATAGAAAATTTGTTTTCTTCCCCCACTAAGTCCAGAGTGCACATTTTGTTCTTTATGCCCCATTTACACGCTCACACAGCCGTGTGACTGAAAGGGACGGCATTACTTAACACATTACTTAAAAAATGTGACACGTTTTTTGGTCGGCCATTTTGTTTACTTGGTATGAATTGTGGGAAAGCTATTCATGTTGATATTTTTATAGCGATGGCTTACGAAATTTCGCTATCCTATCAAACAAAATGGCTTCCGGAAGTGATGAACGGACAATGATTTATTTATTTCGTATAACTGATTGATGAATTTCTGGTTTAATTTACTGAAACTAATTACCATTCTTGTTTCACATGTTTTAAATCAGAAATAGAAATGTTTTCAAGTGATTGTAGAGATGTTGTTCGCCGGAACTTGTGTTTGTTTCCGTTTTACGTGACTAAATTTATGGGTATCTCATTCTTACGCCTTTATTAGCATTGGCTGCGGACAAACGGATCTCTCTGTTCCGTCTCGTGCAAAAATGCGCGTGCGTGATGGTGTAAAATGCATGTTCAAAAGGATAGCGTAGATATTTATTTGATATTTGACCAAACTTCATGAACTACAAAAAAGCTGTTGATGTTTTTTAAACAGCATATCCTATTCTAGATCTCCTAATCGTCCTCCCCATTTGTATGCATGGCGATTTAGTTAATCTACCATTTAAATCTTTTGTTCACTATTCAACCAACCTGTCGCCTTCTCTTATGTCAATCAGTAGCTCTACAATACATTCTTCCAAAACTACCGCTGAGGCTCCTTAGGAATTTTTAAGAAAATCGTTTCCTATCTTATGCGATCAAAAGCGTAATGTCAAGGCAAATCCGCACATCATCCACTCTCCGATGGGAGCCAATTTAGATTTAACAAAAGGTGCAAAGTCTGACGCGAGTGCATCATTTCGTTGTCATACATACCCGCACGTGCCATCGTCGTCGCCTAACTCTGTAGGTAGCCAGAGAGAATGAAAAGCGTCCTTGAACTTGAACACACTTTTCACTCGCTCTTTTATTTAAACAAAATAGACATCTCATCACGGAAAATAATAAAACAGCTTTTGTTAGATAATTTGTTCGTGTATTTTCTAACGGCGAAGCCTGTTGAATTTTCGCACTGCATACGTATTTTTCTTTTATAATATTAATTTCCATGAAAGGCGTGTTTTTATATGAACATCATAAGTTCAAGTTCAAACATTATCAAAAAAAAAATTTAAATAAATTCATGCTACCTTCTAACAAGACAGACACAAAAAATTACTTTAAAGGCAACAAAACAAAAAAACGCTGAAAGCAAAAACTAAATTTAACACTCTATCGTTTCCAGGGACGTCACGGAAATTACTCCTAGTCACGAACACAAAGTTGACTCACACAAAGGGCAGACAAGTGAGGTTAGTTGTTACTTGCACAGTAGGTGATGAAAGTGGTATCACTTGGAAATTTTAAAATGGCAACATCAAATCAAATAAAATTAACCACAACCTCGTGGGACTCCATTTCCCTATGTTTCTATTTCCAGAGCCCTTGTATCAAGTTCAATTTATTCTGTGTGCCGTCCAACATTAAGGAGCAAAATGTAAAAGGACATCGTCCAGAAACAGATTAAGGCAATCGAAAAGAACATAAAACGGGGAATCAAGTGTTTTCGAGATTTGATGTCAATAAAGTTTTGCATAACTCCACGAAGCTATAAAAGGTGACACTCCCGTTGATTGAGGATTAAAACATCCAACTTCATTATTCTAAACTAACAAAGAAAAAAAGACACCTAGAGGCTTAAAAGAAGAACGCAGCTACTGTTGCCCCCTTTAATTGGAATGACATACGATTTTTTGTTTATGCAAGAGCTGCCATTTTGGTTAACTGTTTCTGTTCTACGAACTACAGAAAAGTAGTTGATAGTTAATTTAAATATGTTCACAGTTAAGTTTAAAGTAAGGATCATAGTTAGAAATGAGGTCCGGCTGTCAAATTAAGAAAGGCGAACATAAACACCTCCCACAGTTTAAAAGTCTCAATTTAAAAAAAAAAAAGCGACGTTTCGAAAATCTTTTAATTCCTAAAGAATGTCACAACATCGCTCGCCGTCAAAACTCGTCAAGATCATTACAAATTACATGTGATCGACAAGCCCTTTCAGTGGTTTGTAAACGCGGTACATAAATGGGTTAAGCTGTTTAGCTGGGTAAAAAAAATTACTGCAATAAAATGAAAATGATACACGATCGTATAAGTGTATAAACATTACACCGAAACTTAAGGATTAGCAAAAAATAATGTCACTTCACAAACTAAGGGCACGTTCGCATAATTTGATTATGTAGTTCGTCAACTGATTCCTCTCGCATAAACTTGACTTGTCAACTAGATTTCAACTTGATTGTCAACTAGATCAGCGTTCCAAGTTGTTTAAAATTAGCTGGAAGACCAATAACAGTTTATTCAGTTCCACGCTGTTTATACTTACGCGACACTTTATGCGCATTTTGCAATTTGGATGTTAGGTAGTGTTCCGCTAGCGCCGAGATGAAATTCCAAATGTCAACTGAGAATTTAGGCAGAACTTTTTTGACAAATGCAGTAAGAAACCTGTCAGAGTCAGACTTACTTATATCGTTTTCCATTGGGCAAAAAAAAGCGTCCGGGAGAGTCCGGAATCGAAAAAATCACTTTCCAAACCGTTCCATTGGCACAAAAAATACTCTTCAGAGAAGAGAATTTCGCTTCTCGATTTGAAGTCTGACAGAATCCACTCAAGAAGCACTCACACAAGTGTAATTTATGTATTTTATACAAGTCAGCTGGCAGCAGCCGTAGATTTTTTTTTGGCATTTCACCAAACCTTTTTTGTTTTTTTTAGAAGCAGTTTTGCTGTTCAATTGGATTTCAGAATGAGTGGATCCCCGAGTGAAGCCAATGGAAAACGACATTAAAAATCCCAAAGACCGCTAAGCGACAATGCTGCCAATTCTTTGTGAAATTCACCATCTGTATTTTTTTAAGTTACTGGGTTTACATAGACGTTGATTTTTTTAGCTCGTGTTTTTTATCCGCCATTGCGTGACCACATTTATTTTGCCATTATTAAGCTTTCGAAATCGAAAATAATTTTTATATTTACGTATGCCATTTGTGGATGAATACATCAACCGATTAGAATTTGGGAGTAAGCCTTCGAGTATTCAAACTTGAAAATAATCCATCTGCCATCTGTAGAGACATGTAGGTCGACGATTTTAAGATGTGATCTTAAGAAATGTGACTGCATGAGTATGGCAGGAGCGGTTCCGTTCAAGTGTTGCAATCTTGACATATTCTCTTTGACTTTCGATAAAAATTTGTTCGCGATGAGCAGGTGCGAAGGTAGACCACCATCAACCCATCTCCGAGTCCCAACTCACTCGTGTAGACGATAAATATTGGAAACTCCTTTAAAATCAGGTCGGCAATAAATCGGGTTTTTCACGAACACCACTGTATATTAAGCCGAACATACACGTATATTTCACACGGAAGTCCCAAAATATCCTATAAAGCACAAGTTTAGCGATAATTCCAGTAATTACGGTTGTGGTAGACCTTCAGAAATATTTCCTGCTTCATGGCAAATCTGATTATGACACAAACTTTAGGTCCTGACCAGCGTAATGAATTTTTCACCCTTAGTAAGCAGCAGCGATTTTCGTTTTCTGTTTGTCTCTTTCCTTTTGCCATGCAAAGCCGTAACTAATGAAATAAATTGCAATTATCTTGGAGTCTAATTATTTACCTCTAGATTCAACTAGCAGGAAACTATCCTTTGCAGCGCTCGTCCTCTGTGTCCCTTGTGGGTATGTGTTGTTTTGCGTCGAAAGCCGAACTCCAAGGGCATAATGGAAATGAAGTAACTTCGGGCGCACAAACACACACGTGCATATCTAAATCTACGTGAATATTTCAGTAATATCATTCTTCCGCTTGCGAAAAAGCACGTCCTTCGAGACTATTCCGCTTGCATTATGTGACATTCGGCCTAACAATGCCGACCCTGAACTGTGGGGAGTCGACAGTCGACATGTTCCCTCCCACTTTGTTTTTCGATATAATATTTTTTTTACAACGACAGTGACACTGACAGTGTGTTCTGACACTGACAGTGAACATCGATAGTACAGCAAATACTCGGCTAACACGTTAGCATTGGCTTGTACTTTTGTTAATTTAAGTTGGGCTGGATATATCACTAGCACCATTGTCGGCAGTGCCTTGAATTTTAATTGATTTTATTGATTGTGTTGGCATGCCGGCAATTATGCATTTGGTGCAACACATGTCAAATAGGGCGCATCCTTTTGAGAGCCATAAATAACAAAAAAACAAAACAAAATTCCGAACTCGAACCAGTTAACGACCGGGCGGAAGCCCACATGGCGAACAATGTCCTTGCTACTTTTGCTGATGATATGGGTGGCGTACTGTATACGTCATCCAAAGCGCACCACATTGCATGGGCAAAAGTCTCGCAAGGAACTAGGTCAATTTGTCGATTGGCCTTTATTATTGTGAGTTTGCGAGTGTGTGAGTTTGGTCAGCACAAATTTATGGAAAACAGCAGGACAAAGTGCACCTTTGATAACAACATGTATGCGGATAGGTTTTTGCCTGCTCCAGTGAAATATTTAAATGTGTGGCGGCGGCGGCGAGCTCCAAGGTACTGGTGTCAGTTTGGCATTAACGCAGTGATTCATATTTGTTGCAGTTCGCTTTTGTTCGACTATTTTTATTCCTTTCAATGGCTGAAATTGCTGAAGGAGTATTTATAGCCGCAACAACTCGAAGGGCAGACAGTGTCGGAAGGCATTAATTAGCGGTGGAAAGTGGAGCAACAATGAGCGACATTGTTCGACGGTGGGTATGAGGTTACTTTTGTTTACAATTTGCGGGTTTATATAAATAAGGCGAAGAAGGCGAAAATTACAGTGGTTTGGCATGACTTTTTTTTATAAATGATGAAGTGCCATTGTGCTGACGGTAGTTTTGTGGTTGTTGGAGAGATATTTCGGGAGTGCTGAGAAAGCTATATATTTTCTTGGTACTTTTGCAGACGTGCCTGTCAGTGTTAGTGATGTATTTGTTTGGGCTCTGGCTGCTGCCACTGAAAGGTAAATTGTTGGTGCGTGATTTTAGCTGGCGTGTTTTAGTGGAACTATTTATTTTTTTACGGTTAAAACAGCACGATGGTCAAAAAGTTAACCGAGCATAATTGTTTTACGCAATTGGCGCACAAAGTCCTTGCAAACTATAAAATAATCATAACAAAAGACCCCAATGCGACTCGCATTTCATTCGTCCGGTATAGCCCGTTTAGAAGATTGCGTTCCCCAACAAGTTCATCTAAGAATCGCAGGCGATAAATAACAGAACGTCACTGAGCGAACGCTTTCTTCTGCCTTTAAAAACATCGCCAATAGCATACTATTTTGAAGGGTCTTTTAGAAACAGTGATAGGCTTTCCATTTTTAGTAAAACAACAAACACCGTGACACATTTATTTTGCTTTTGATTTTATTTTGCAGCTTGGCCAATGCGGTCATGTTTGGAAGAAGATATCAATCAGAAGACTCAATCATCTGCTCCACTTTTTGACTTCTATTCAACTCAGTTCTAACTTTGGAAATATATATTTTTTTAATTTTGTAAGCCTGCATGTTAAAACTGCAAATAAATCAACTTTTAGGGACACCGATATCTCTGTTGAAGAAAATGATTGGGAGACCTTTTTAACCAAATAGAGAGAGACAAAATTTGATCATTGCGTTTTTGTAACCTGTCGTCATCCTCTTCATATTTTCGAAATGATTGCGACACAAACACAGTAGATTTTCATGCACTTCCTCTTGGTGTTCGCATTTTGTTCTATTGTGTGGGTTATGGCGATTCTTCTACCAACATAATTTTCCCGTTAACCGTTTCAAACGAAACATTTTTCGCCTGGGATCCTCCGAAGAACTCACTGGCAAATCGATGCGAACGAAATGCAAATCACCTGGTTTGGTGGATATTTTGTGGTAAATGACTGAACCGCTTCCAATGTCGATGGAAGAATCTGCCGCGATTCGCTTAATCTACGCGGAGAAACAAAGCGCGAACATGTAGAAAAAGTTATTGTAAAAGTGAATGTATACAGGAATATTTTGCAAGCTACCTAGGGAACTTTATGCGAGCACATTTGAAAAGAACATCAAACAGAGATTTACACATATTTTGAAAGGATTTTTGGTGTTGTTAATTTTTCTTTCTATTTCCTTTACTTATTTCTAAGAAGCATTCGATAAGAGTCTGCCGGCTGCTATTACAATCTTACAATGCTGACTTTAAGGTTAGCAAAAAATTTCCTCCGTTGACAAAAGAGGTCATCATTTCCCATTGAAAGATGGAAAGTAAACCTCTCAAAAAGCAACAACCCTTTGAAAAAGTATTCAATTGTGTTGCCCCGGCGGGATACTCGTATCCTTATCACTTCATCAAATTATTTAAACATCTCTTGGTCCTTCTGCCAACAGAAAGCGCTAATGCGAAAACTGCCTGTCCTCTTATCGATTTCTTGTCCATATTAAATTTTGAAAAGGGTATACATCCAAATTCATATTCATTTCGGATCGCTTTATTTTCGAATAAAAGTCCTTGTTATCCCAGCACTTGTCAATCAAATTAACATTCTGCACATTACTCATTTGTCTGGGCGCAATAATGGATATCTCCCTTGGCGGCAGTATAAAGTTTTGTTTATGTAGAAACAGCAAATATACTCCTACAAAAGCTTACAGAACGCCCACTTATCTAGTTGAACTGCTTTTAAAAATGCATCCCTTTCCACTTTGGCAATTGTTTTAAAGATCACAGGTACTCCATTTGTCACCATTACGTCTCGAGTAAAGATAACACTTCTAAGGGGTCGCCCCTCGGGTACTTGCTCTTGTTGAAAAAGTTGTATGTGTCCTTGAAACATTTCTTTCCTCGCTGAAGGTGCGGATTTCCATAAACTAAGGATTAGTCAATGTGCCGTGAAGGATATTGGGCGTAGTGCGAAAGAGTTCACTATAATCATCATCGTCACAATCACAATTCACAACCACTGCCTGCGGCATTTCATCCTCGGGAAGAGGATTTTTTTTTTCGGAAGTTTTTATATTCTCCGAGATATTCTCAACCCATGAGTCGATTAAGGCAGCCCACCCCCCACAGTTCAATCAATTTCGGTTTTATTGTTCTTCAAGTTAGGAAAGTCGGTTTACCCCGAAAATAGGGAGTAGGCAGCAACTGCGCGCGTTAGGAGATAAGAAGTTTTATCCTGAAGTTGCTTAAGCGTGTAAAAGGGATAAATTTTCCTTCCAATAAATTCGACTTGAATGAAGTTCGGCAGCTCGGTGTGTGTGGGAGTGATTTTTTTTCTTATATATATTTACAGTCATCTGTTGCGCGTTCTTAATAATGCGGTGTCCGCGTTTTTCTTCTTTCGTTTGCCTCTGCACAGCGGTAACTATGTGAACGAGTGTGTGTCCAAGGCTGCCGGGTAGTCTGGAAAATGAATTTGTGCAAGGTTAAGAGTACAGTAAATCTTGCCCCCTTGTGTATATATGTATATTGTTGTTAGACGGTGGTAAGAAGGAAACAGTCTTTTGAGTGTGTTTTTGCGGAAATGGGAGACTTTATGTTTGTTTTAGATAAGTTCTACAACAGGACGACATCTCTTGACATTCGCTGGGAAAAGACTAATGCCAACTTAAGTTTATTTGTAAGGAAAGGATTTATATCTCGTTAGTTTCACAGTGAGTGGGGGCCTTGGGCGAAACACTGAGGACAGAGTGTCATAATGAGATAAATAAAGTGCAGTGTAAGCCAAGTGGTGGATACATTTGTGAAGCAGACATTTGTAGTTGAACAATGTAAAGTTGGGTGTTGTTTTATAATTTTTTTTTCGTTTCTTTTCTTTTATAATCATCCGGCGGTTGTCATTTTTGCATCGTTGGCGTTTAAAGGACCCGCCAACTATGGAGGTGTTTATAAACGTGCGCAAAAACACTACTAGACTGAGGAAATTGTGTGATTTATGTTTGCGATGATTTTGCATCACTTTGGGCCGAGTTTTTAGCCCAAATTTAGGTGGTTCAGATTTCAGAGCGATTTCAATTTAATTCTGGTTGAGTTTTTAAGCATGTGTTTCGGCGTTTTACTGTCAATCTTTGTTCCAAAAAAAAAGTCGTTCACTTCAAAAGTTCGGTCGTTAAAGTGAGAATTGGAGTATTTTACGGTTTTTTTCTACCTTTTTTCAACAAATTTTCGGATCATTTTTGCAGGGTCCTTAGAAGTGAGTTTATAAAGCACTTAAGTCGCTGTTTGAAAAGCCTAAAAGGTTAAAAAAAAAACTTTTAGGCTTTGGATATTTGTAATGATTTGTGTGATCAACAATTTGGTACATATATTCATCGGGTGATTATTGAGAGTAATTTTAGGAAGAATTTATTCGATTTTATAAATTATTTTTATTTTACCCGTAATTGGTCAATTTTAGTTTTTTTTTTTTAGTTTTGTGGTGCTTTTCAACCTTTTTTGGATAATTTTTTCAACCTTTTTTTGGATTTTTTCAGTGCTTGTAGGCCCCGTTTTTAGGACGAGCTGTAGCAAGTCTAAGAAAAACCACAACTGAGATTTGGAAAAAAGTGTTTCCATTGTCAATTTTCTGAGCAATTTTTTAGGCAGTTTCTAGAACGAACCAAGGTAAAAGGGACTTTACAATTCTAAGGTATTAAATTATTATTTTTTGTCGATTTTAGTGCAGACTTTGACACGCTTCTTGGGGGATATAGTCTCCACTTTCCAGAAATGTTTTATGTGCTTCGATTTTTGTGGCGTTTTGATGACCAGCTTCTGTGTGTTGAGCCCTTTGATAAAGATGTCGAAAAATAATCGTCCAATGACAATTCTTGGTTGAACGATTTTTTTATCTGTTTTTCCTGCGACTGTAGATCCAAAATTCATAGAGACTATTTATGGAGACTCTTTTGGTTGATTTTTCGGTTCAATTAAGGCTTTGGCTGACATTTTCGAACAAATGTCTACCAATTTTTTGACCGAATTGAATGAGAGTTTGCTGGCTGATGATTTAAGAAAAGATTCTCAGAGCTGTACTGCGAACGTTATGACGAATTTTATTGAGTGGTTTCGAGTAATTTTTTGGACAATATTTTACTATTTTTGGTACATTTTACATTCGACTTCAGATGCACTTTCAAAAATGATTTAGGTTTGCTAATTCTTGGTGCTAATTTTACGCTTATTTCTTATTCCTAATTTTAAAATCATTCAGGGGCAATTTTGGGTCAACTTGGATAAAAGTGGGCAGTAATTTTGAGTGTGTTTTGAATCGACGATGGAACATATTTTTGTCACTTTTTGGTGAGTCCTTTTTGGCTAAATTTTTATTTTTGAAGTGGCATACCCAAAGATCTTTGAGTAAATTGTAAGCCTTGTTTTTGTGTCCGGTTTATCCGATTGTTATTTAAGGAGGCAACTTAGGAGATGTTTATGTCGAGATTAGAGCGAGTTTTTATGGCAATTTTTGGGAAAATCGTGACACGAATTTTAGCGATTTCACGGAGCTATTTTTATACTTAAAAAAAATGTTTGGTGGAGTTTCAGAGAGATTTTCGGCCTTCTAAATATTTTCTGGGTCCAATAAAATTAATTTTAGAACCCCATCTATTGGAAGCAACATACCAACCACGTTCACCCATTAAGGAATGACTTACTAAACTGTTATTCCATATACAAATAAATTGGTTTATGAAACCCACAAGCTTCCCCTCAAACAGCTTTCAGATCGAACTCAATTTACACATTTTCTTTGGAGCAATCCGCAATAATTACTTAGATTCAGTCAGTTCACGGAAACCAACACCAAAACCGAAAACCACTTTCCCACAGAACCCCTCCCGCAAAGCCATTGCCAGCTATTGCTCTTTAATGACTTTCAAGCGTGATACGCGTAGGTACCTCATTAAGCGCACTAAACTATTCATTACGTGAAAGCACGTCTGCCAACAATCGATCCGATTGCTGTGTGTGTTTACTTTCAAACACAGGGGCACCATATCCTTGGTGAAAAACGCACCACGCTCCAAGTCGGTGCGGGGGGATGTCGGATAAGACGGCGACACCGTATAACTATGTAATCACTTGAAAACGCAGGTTTTTCTATCTGCAACAACTGTGTCCGACCACGGCCATGAGCTGGCAGGAATAATTCCGAATTCCATTTGAGGAAAAACTATGATTTCACTTGAATGGAGACATTAACATTTTTATTTGACATACATAACTTTGGCAGTGCAAATCAGCCCCGGGTAGCGATGCGAATGTACACAAGACAGAAAGTGGGAGTGGGAGTGGGGGTGACTTGACGTGACCTTGGAATAAATTTATTGATCTAGATGCATGACGACATTAATTTGTTCCGTTTCTGGGAAGTGCATTGCTTTAATGGGTCACATGTGTGTTTCTGTCATGCGAATGGTTCATTTTAATTTTAATGAGTTTTGTAAGCTGGGGTTGTTGGTGATTTGTGCATTCGCAAATGATGTCAATTGATTTGCAGGGGTTTTAGTGGGTTTATTATAGTGGCCCGATTAAAAGTCGTATTACCTTGGTGATTGCGAGGTTGTGAGCACATGCAGCAGAAGAACTCACCAACAGGAATGTTTTAAAGAAAAAAGATTCAAACAAAGATCTGTGGATATGATGGTGATGGCGATGGCGATGGCGATGGTGATGGTGATGGTGATAGTGATAGTGATAGTGATAGTGATAGAGATAGAGATAGTCATAGTGATAGAGATAGTGATAGTGATAGTGATAGTGATAGTGATAGTGATAGTGATAGTGATAGTGATAGTGATAGTGATAGTGATAGTGATAGTGATAGTGATAGTGATAGTGATAGTGATAGTGATAGTGATAGTGATAGTGATAGTGATAGTGATAGTGATAGTGATAGTGATAGTGATAGTGATAGTGATAGTGATAGTGATAGTGATAGAGATAGTCATAGTGATAGTGATAGTGATAGTGATAGTGATAGTGATAGTGATAGTGATAGTGATAGTGATAGTGATAGTGATAGTGATAGTGATAGTTATAGTGATAGTGATAGTGATAGTGATAGTGATAGTGATAGTGATAGAGATAGAAATAGGGCGAGCAATTACGGAAGTTAATTACTTTAACGTTGCACTGAAAAGGCATTCAATCGAACGGACAAGTTTGAGTCCTAAATTCGAAAGCCAATCAGCGTCAGTCGTTGCCGACAGCCTGGCAAATTTGGTTTGAGCGACCAACCGATTTAAACGACGTAATTTTCCAATAAATCGTTCGGTTACAGTGACGAGTGGTTGTTGTTTAAAAAATATGAAGCAATCGTAGTATGCCACTCTTTGAATTTTCTCTATGCAATGGCAGTAGGTAGCAGAATTAGTGCGACAGGCGACAGTTTTTACGCAACAGAGTTACGCGACGGTGCAGTTTTTATATAAATACATATGTACATATGTATTTAATTAAATATATTAAAATATTGTTTTTCTTGTAATTGGCATGTACTAATAGCTATTCTGAGTGAAATTAAAAGAAAAATGTTTCTGATTTAAAGGTTTATTTGGTTTTCATTGACGTTACTTCCTTACATACAGATGTGTTAATATTTACATATAAAATTTTCAGTTCGTTTTGTGCGTCGTCCGGTTAGAACGACCTAATGTCGCCGGTCCCTTGACCGTCGCTATATCCGGATTCCACTGTAAATACTTAAAAAAAAAATTTAACTTGACCAGGAATTTTGTATTGCATTTCCACTGTAGGTGCATTTATTTAAGCAGCTGCATCAGCACCAACATATTCTCCAGTTTACCACGGCGCCATTCAAAATTTGCATATACACTCACATGTAATCAAATGCATTTGCCAACCGATTTATTTATCAGCAGTTTTTGGAGAATTTTCAGATTTTATTACCTGCAGTTTTAATTATTCTCGCTGCGAAAACACATTTACAAACCGTTTGGCGCTCTGCAAATTACAAAGAAACCACATTTTCCAGTAAACATGCTACTAAATCATTTTTACTGCTTCACAAATCCGCTTTCATATGCTCATAATCGTCTGCGATTTTACTATGCATTTTTCAATATTGCGAATTGCAACGTCTATTGCTGATAAACCAAGTCAAACACGTTTCAAGGCACGTGTCCATTTGTTTGTGCACTCGGAATAAATGTATTTCGATCCAACTATAAACAATAATATTGAACGAACGTGATTAGATTTGATTCACTTACAGACAGACACACGCAGGCGGGTGCCAAATCAGTTTGGAAACTTCTCTGCCAGCCTGTCGGTTTCCAGGTTATTGACACTCTGCAACTTGAGACTGAGACGCGATTCTTTTTCCAGAGACTCACAAACTACAAACGTTCTTGCAGGGGTTTATTTATTTTGCAATCAATTCGATCTCCAATCGTATTATGTGTGCAAGCCAACCGAAGTGGGTTTCTATTTACTGAACGTGTGCATTACAGTCGAATGCCACCAATCAGCGTGAAACTTAAACTTGTTATCTTGAGACTGGTTTATTCTCTTTATTTCCGAACAATCAAATTGGTAATCGAAGACGATGAGTTAGTGGGTGGGTGGACAAAGTCGATCCACACAGTTATAAGTTGCGAATGAGTTCGTAATGATGCCCGGGATAATATTGTCGTCTACAATTATCTTGTTAATTAGTCTCAATGTGTTTGTTAATACTTGGCAATTAAATGTGGGTGGCGACTGCTGAGAAAATGTCGCCGAGATAACTAACTGGAAGACCGAATTCGCAACACTGGGGTGCAAAAAAAAACTTTTTTCCTTGGAAAAATCATAAATTCTGAGCGAATGAAGTTATCGGGACATTATCTTTTCCACATTACAAAAAAACGTCATAGCTTTATAAGAAAAAAAGGAAATTTTCGAAAAAAAATATCTACAGGGTGTTTTAGAGTCTTTTGCCGAAAGAGAATTTTCTCAGAAAATTTTAAGCGAATAAAGAAATCGGCACATTATTTTTCCACATTAAAAAGAAGTAAATTTTCCAAAATATTCTCTACAGGGTGTTTCAGAGACTTTTGCCGAAAGAGAATTTTATCAGAAAAAGGTAGTGCAACAGATTGTTTTACCTTAAAAACAGTCCCAGCTCCTGCTGGTCTTTTAAAAAACAAAGAAAATTACAATTTCAGTATAAACAGGGTGTTCCGTAAAACTGATCCCAACAGTGCATGGATAAAGTGTTCGAAACAATTTTTAAAATGTTTTTAGCAAGTAGTTTTTTTATCGTGATATTTCTTATTTAAACGGTTTTAGTGCTACGGTTTACGACAAACAGTGTAGGAAAATTGTAAACAGATGAATGTCGTTGGGAAAAACAAATCAGTAAGTTTTCGTGCCGCACCCTGTAGCATTAAAGAAAAATATTTTTTTTAATAAACATGTAAGCGAAAAGAAAATATGAAGGTTCGATTTTCTTAACTCTAGAACAATATTGCCCAACTTTGAAGAGCTGTATAAATCAAACGAAATTTTAGACAATTTTTTTTGTTGAATGTTTTTGAAGCTCTAAATACTACAAAGTGCGCCAAATATAAAGTTTCATTTTAAAAATGTAATAAAGTAACAAATGGTCTAATGATCCCACCACTCCACAAGCCGCAACTGTTATTCTCTGTGGACTCATTGGCTTCTGGACAATAACGTGCAGGTTTTCCGAGCCCTAGATGTGTGTCAACGTGGCCGCCGAGATAAAAATGCGGTGGACGATTCATTTCGACCAAAATTTCTTTTCAAAAATCGCACCGTTTTGGGGTACACAGCACTCACTTTGGAAATAAGTTTTCAATATTTCCCAACGTTTTTCAAGCGTAATGCGACTCATTTCGTTCCGTGGAGGTATGACACTGACTTTGCGTCAATATTTCGAGCGGGATACAGCTGTCAGTGGCAAAATAACCTTTTATTTAAAAGTAAATGGCCCACCCTTTATCCTTCTACAAATCAAAAAAGGTCTGAGTTTTATTTTTTCCGTAAATGATTTTTAACATTAAGTACTACACTGTGGTGGTTTGCCTTTTGCATATCAGAAGCTTTCAAAGACTTCATCGAGCATTTGAGACACTTCCCAAATGATAGTGTAAATAAAACATCTCATGCTTTGCCCTCACTTTCAAATTCATTTTGGCCCCACTAAATTTTTGCCTTCAATATTTCCATGCAATCCAATAAATCCTTCTACTACTAAGTTTCAAACTCACTCGCAACCGCAATAATTTATCCAAATCCTTGCAATGGAAACACCCCAGTACATCAGTGGCAGCATCCCACTTTCCAAATACAATATACCAGTGTCCCTGGATAATGTTTCACCATAAATTTTGCGCCTCGACGCAATTTTAAAATTCAGACAAAAATATCTACTACTCCTTCCGATATGTTCACTACATTTACCCCCAACTTGGATGAAGAAAATTACTTTCCCTCTCATTAATTCAGAAAAAGGGTTAACTACCTATATAGAGGTTTAGAGTTTCATTTGATCTTAGTGTGGAATCCGTCCTGGGAAAATATAACAACGGCGAATGCCTATACACAAGAAGCAATTCCCTAATCATCTTTTAAATTAGAAATTGTTTCAACTTTTATCGGTTTTCGATGCTGCTGCCGGTGGCTGGGGATGAAACTTGTCCGAAACTTATTTCCGACATTCCGTGCGAACTTGTCGTGGCTTCCTAATTGAATGGAAAACTCGTGAAACCGTCCCTTTACGGTCGTGTCCAATGTAATTTAGATATTTCTTCTCATTAACATTAAACAATTTTGTTTCTCTTTCGTAACGCTATACAAGGTGGATGTAAGATGCGATATTGTTTGTAAGTCAATGAATCAATTATGCCCGCCCACCTCCTTGTTGTCGTCATTATAGTAATTGTAATGAACACAGAACACAGGCTGGGGGAGGGGTGCGGAGTGAGGTAGTCTGCAGGAGATGGTTAATTATTACTGGCAGTTAAGATGTTGGCGGCTTATATTGGTATTATGGTTAGGACAACGAAACTTTGCCCCTGTGACCCAGGCAGAGGCGTGTGAATGTGTATACACCTATGGTACGGTATGGAACTTGTGTAATTGAGCTTCATAGTTGCTAGCAATAAATTTGCATCTTCTGCCGCAAAGTGAACAAAATTTGTGGCTCCATTGTGGGACTTTTCATCTGCATGCACACATTTTTACAGAACCTAGAAGGTTACGTATAAAAGTATGAACGCAGGATTACGACGAAAGAGGATCTCGTTTAAAGTATTCAGTAAAACATCGTTACGAGTTTTAAGTAAAATCGATTTTGCTGAAAAGTTTCGAACTGGGAAACTTTAACAGTGAAATCTTTTCAAAAGCGGTGCATTTTTTATTCTATAAATAAAATATTAGGCATTTGCACGCAAAGAAAGCGAGCATAAGATAGGTTTAAGTATATAGAAGGTAAGAGTGCTTGTAATATCTTAGACAGGCGTTTTCCGTCGCTTAAAAAGATTGTCCCAAAAAAAAGTCGAAAACACGCAGCTTTGATTGTGACTATATATAAATATTTACGCTTCTTAGACGTCCCAATCAGTTGGATTATAGGGTCCTTTATAAGCGATAGGGTTTAAGCCTCTACGTGTGATGAAATCGTTTGTCTATTTTGATTTGTTACGGCATCACTTTGAAACTTCTCATCTAATACTTCTTTTCAAACGTAATGAAGAATTTAATGGTGTAACGTTTAATTTTTTGTTTCATCCCAAACGGCCAACATCGACGAGTCATCTGCTTCCAGAGTGCGTGCACGCTGAGGTGACATTCGATATCAGAACAGATAAAAAAATAAAACTTTGCGGAGAAAAGGTATACACTAGACCAGCACTGTAAACAAAAATCCTGTTCTCGGTCCTTTGCGAAATTTTCTTTAGATTGTCTTAAAAATATCGGCGCGAAGCAAACCATTTCGCCGCATTTTCAGGCCCCTATTTGAAAACCTCTGGATAAGACCAGAACGCAGAAATTTTCATCATCCAGTAAGCTATAATCATATACTAAAAATCCAAAATTTCAAGTCTGTAGATCATTTAGTTCCGAAGTTAAGCGAAAGCAATGTACCTTGAAGGGTACAAAACCAGATGCTCCATGACACCATTGCATCAATCTGTCGCCAGAACCGCTACCCATTGACGATGGAAAATTGCCACTTGAAAAACGTTGATGTTCAACGTATACGCAGTAAGGAACCTTAGACATGGCACGACTTTGTCTAGATTTCATTACATTTTAGAGATAAAAACAAGCAGCTCCATCGAGACTTGGCTAGTTTCTTACAGAATGTTTTTAGTGCGGGATTCCCATTTTGCAATTCTTCGATGTTTTATAACATTTTTCTTCGGACTAATTGGCAGTGATGGTCGGAAAAGGTATCTTTGCTATGGAAATAATATTTGAAGGTATGCCCATGAGAGAACTTTCACGCGATATTTTGTTGAAGAATATTCAAAGTTCACAATTTGCAATTCGTTGGTGCTAACAAATTCATGTTCTTGTGGCACTGCATTTTTTAAGATTGGTTGAAGCCGCAAAAAGAAGGTTTATTACCCTGAAAGAACTATCGCGAGATTTTTCTACTTCTCAAATAACATTGTGACGTTTATATTCGCCAAATCATTCTTCGCCTTTCTGCCCTTTTCGGTGTTTCATTTCATTTCAGATTGGGTCTGCTTGAATAGTGAAAGCCGCAAAAGAGAAAAAGGCTTTAAAAAGATCCGAGAACTCTCATGAGTTTTTTTAAACAAATCATCAATATTGGCATTACACCTTAAGACTGAAAAAGCGACACAATCTTAAAAAAAATCCTGAACTTGCATTGTTTGACCACATTCCAATGTCAATTTGAGTAAACAACAAGCACCATGTTCCATGTAATCGTTAACCCCGGCTTGTCAATAAAGTGGAACAGTTCAAACAAATGTTGCTGTTTTCTCCGACAGTAAACAATTTACTTCGTGGATTATTTCGGATCGTTTTGCAAATCGGAAACCAAAATCAACTGTTTAACCAATTATTCCAGTTGTGATTTTCTTTTTAAGTGGCATCTGTTCTGTTCATTAATTTGTTTGACTTACTTTGTATACGTACAATGTACACGTATACAATTGTTTTGTTGTCCGTCTGTTTTAAGTGCTGATAACTTGTTTGCGCGTGTATAACTAACGTGCAATCCTGCCCTGTCACTTGTGCTGTCAAGTCCTTTTCATTCTGGTTAATTAACCAACACTGATGGCGATGGGTTCTATGACAATGTAACACAACTGCAAATTTTATTGGATGTTGAGTAGCATATTTACAAATATTCACTTTGAAATGTGTAACCAGCAAATGCCAAACTTTTTATAGTATAAAAAAAAACAAACAAACTTTATGCAGGCGAACAAATTCAGTTTCCTGTTGAGAAAAGTTGTCGTTTGATTGTCCCACTGACAATCCAGGACAAATATTTGAAAAGCAAATACCAAGGATAGCACTCAAGTCTCGTTGCGCATTAGGCAGCACTTGAATTAGAGCCCACTCATGCAAAATATGAAATCCTAATTGGGAAATGAAATCTATGAAACGACTGCCGATTTCACTGAAATATGGTTGGACACAAATTGTTAAAAGTGTCCTGTTAAATAAAATAGGAAACTTTCTTATTCATTGTGATTTTATGTTGTTTTCTAATTTAGTTTTAGACAATAAATTTGTGAGTTTATAAAATTTGCAAGTTCAGTTCCAGAGCGAACGAAAACGGTCCCACTATTTTGAGAAAAGAAAATGTCCGATTGTCAAGATGGCCGCCAGTTGAGAGGACGACTACATTTTTACAAGAGTTGCAGAACAAAACAATTGAAGTGGAAATTGAAACAATTACTTAAGCCACACAGTAAAAAATAATGGAAAGTACTTATGTCGGGAAGCAGGCATGCATTTGTGTAGTGAAGGATGACAATTAGCACACCCAATGTACGAACAAATTAATGAGCTAAATTTTAATTTCAATTTGTAATAACTTCATAATTAGAAAGTTATTTCACTCACAGTTACAATTTGAAAAGCGACTGCATGCTCAAACTTTTGCATCCTGTCAACCAACAACAAATAAATGTCAAACACCTGAACCTGCACAAGTTGTCAGCAAACTAGCGCAGAGTTGAAAATGAAAACTCCTTAAACAATATCGCATTATTTAAAAATGATTCCCTTACCCATTGGCGTATACAAATATTAAAAACATTATTCCTTCAAAATTATGTAGATTAATTTTGCGACTGCACAATGTAAACACTGTCAATAATAAAAATTGAACCAATGATTTCGGTTTCGGCACACAATAGCCCCTCGACAGAGGAAATATTTAGAATTCCGTGAACACAAAGGTCAAGGACATTTGAAATGAAAGTAAGCAAAGTCTAATGGTTTCTAAGAATAGAACAAACAAACAAAAACTCCCATTTCCGATTTTTATGAGATGATTTTGAGCTGCAACCGACTCGAACAATTTCAAAAGAATTTTCATGTGATTGGAAAAAAATTAAATGTACGTTTACGATCACTATACAGTAGCACGGTAAAAATAGCTTTCTCTGTTGGAGTTGTGGGCGGTAAATCGATTTTACGAGCAGCGGTTGTCAAATTGTTCATTGCAATGTTTGGTCATTAATTTTCTATCACTAAATTTAATTTAGAAAAGGCATTCTGGCTGCAATTTGAAAGTATGTAGTTCCTCCGAGCTATTCCAAACATGCACCGGATTTCGGCAAGGAGACGCACTATCATGTGATCTTCTTCTTCTGTGATGTATCTTCAATCTCGTGTTAAAGCAGGGCAGGTGTCAATACGGAAGGCACTATCATCAACAAATCCGTCCAGCTACTGGGGTATGCAGACGATATTGACAGCATCGGTCGCTCCCAGCGTGCCGTGATAGAGGATTTTACGGCGATTGAAGAACAGGCGAAATTCGTTGGTCTTGTAGTAAATGAGGACAAGACTAAGTACATGCTATCAACAAACAAACGAGCATCTGTGCACCGCCTCGGACAGAACGTCACTATTGATAGCAACAATATCGAGGTTGTTAAGGAGTTTATCTACCTCGGAGTAAACATGAATTCCACAAATGACATCCTAGTGGAGATCCAGCGAAGAATTACCCTAGGAAACCGCTGCTACTTCGGTTTGGCAAAGCAATTGGGTTCAAAACTCCTAACTCGAAGCACAAAATGTATGCTATACAGAACCCTTATCTTGTTAGTGTAGACTTTACCTTTGACGTATTCTTATAAAAAAAAAAACCCCCAATGGCGGTTAAGTCAGGTCTACAAGCTGTTCGCGGACGCGAAGTCGTTTGATGTGAAGGAATAAATGCCCGGTTAAACTAAATGAACCTTAGAGTTTCTGCGACAGGACTTTTGTGGGGAAGGTGAGTTTGAAACTTGCAGTGCCTAAGAAATTCAGCATGAATTTTGCAATTCGTTTTGGCATGAGCTTAGTAGTTGGAGTCAGGTTCAGGAGATCAGCTTTAAAAACCGCTGTAATATTTTGAAAGCGCTTAACAGAGCGGTTATGTTTTTTTTTTATTAAATAGGGCTCCGCTGATTTATTAATAACCAACAAATATTGTTTAGAATTGCCCGTCAAAGTGAGTACTCAAAAGACATTTTTGGTGTCAAAGTTTTTAAGTAAAATATTTGATGTAGTTTCATGCAGTTTCCGATCGGACATTTCAGATTGTTATCTAAGATTTTTGTTTCCATTAGACCCTAAAACAAATTGCTTTTTGGAAGTTCGTATAAAACTGTTTTATAATTTTTCACTTTCACTAATATTCCCCTAAGTTTACGCCACCTAGGTACATATTTAAACGAGGACATTTTTGAAATCATTGAAATAAAATCTTTTCTCCATTATGCAGTGACACAGCTATTGAAGTTTAAATCACTCATTGGTTACAATAAATTCCACAGGCGTCAGCAGTAAATCTTTCAAGAAAATCTAGATTTTCAAATATTAATCTAGATTAGAAAAAAATTGTTTATTGATTTTTTGCACTCCAAAACCATATTATTAAAAAAAATAATTATATTAATAGCGTTGTTTTGTGTTGCAAAATAGTTTTCTTAAGTTTCTGGTTGTCTGTTAAACTCACCAAACTAGATATTCGTATTTCCACATTTTCCCTAAATAGTTTCAACAAGCAAAAGGGCATACAAAAGAGAAAAAAACACTACACACAAATAGTAAATTTTTAAGCATTTTGCAGAAAATCTCATGAGCTACCTTAAATTAAGTTAAAAGCACTGCACATTCTCTCATTGGATTAAAGCTGATTAATTAACGGAAGAGTGCCTACGCAGCCAATGTACTGCGGTTTTCTCCAATCGTATTGATTTATGTTAGCACCTGGTACTTACTCTAACCCTAAAGTGATGAACAAACGAACTGTCAGAGTACCAAAATAAGGTGATTTTGTTCCCGATTAAAAGGCAGACTCTTTTTAAACAATAAAGACAACATACACACACAATTCAAAAATAAATATATTGATGGATGCGTTCTTTAACTGTGTAAATTGTTTACAGCGATTTTTATCTAGAGTAGAATAAATTCTGAAATTTCTTAGTTCCTGTTTTAACTGACTTCATTAACTTTGAAAATGAAAGACTGAGTAGGTATCCAGGGAATATATATAAAAAAAAAAACGGAAGTTTAACACTTTATTGACACTGGGCACAATCGAAAATCTAGTTATCTTGAGTCGCAAAGACTTGTCTGCACTAGATGTATTTACAATGAACGCAAAAAACTGATTTTTAACGTCGCTTTTCCTACTTCAGCCACATAAACCAAATACCAACGTAGTACTACTCAGTCACGAAATTTCAGACTAGATTTGTCGGCTACCCGTCCATAAGAGGTTGTCAACTAAACAACCTATTCACGTGACCATTTGGGCCAATAAAAACTGAAGCGCATTAAGTTAGGCAGCTGTCAGACTTTAAAAAAATAAATACTCGAAAGTCCCCACTGTTTCTTCGGTAATGTTGCGCTTTATGACATCAACGTGCTAGTTTGATCGGTTTCTGGATGAATTCCCCTAACCCCAGACCAGGGATCTTAGATTTAAAACGCTTATTTAAGTTTAATTTTAACATTTTATATTTTATTTAAATATCTTAGAATTAAGCACACAAAAAAATAATAGGAACGCATTAATTTCAGTCAGTATTATGAAAAAATAATAAAAAACCAAAGATGTCGATATGACATATGAAACGCCAAACGCCAAATTATGAAGGCATTCAACATGAAACAAAGTTGTAAGTGAGACGTTATGTGAGATTATGATCACTGAATGAGTCCTAAAAATAGTGTAGTCTTTCGAAGACTTTATTAAATAAAATTTAAAATGTTTTTTTCCAATTTTTAGATTGTGTTCCCCCAAAAAAATCCCTTCCCTCTTTTTTCCCCTTTTGTAAGAAAAAATCGACAAAATTGCCGACTTTCCCCAAAATCTGGGATCACTGCCCCACGCCTCCATTGACACATGAATTATGTAGTAAATCTGAATGATTACTGTTCTTTCGTACCTACATTATTGATTTACGATGTGTACTTAACACTCACTGCCTTAATTTTATATACAATGGAGCAGTCGGAATCACCATTTCACCATAAAATTTAAGAAATATTCCTTTTACTTTAAACAACGAAACGGAGCGAGGTTGAACAAGAACCTCACACTGAAGTTAGTCATCGGTCAAGATCTTTATGTTTATAGGTACAAAGGGCAGTTAAATCACTGTCCACTTAACACCGCTATGTGACATTTTTTTTCCTTTTTCCAACAACTGGAATCATGTTATTATTCATGTTTTGTTGAAGGCTACTTGTGATAAATGCAGTTCCTACACATTTTTGTAGTAGAAGGGAATTTCTAAATAAAAATAATTTATATTGCCACGAAGTAAAAATCTATATGGGTTGTTTTCCAAAATGTTGCAATAATGTACTTTTTTTTTTTTTTTTTAATATGAATCTCAATGTTGCAATAAAACAATTTTTTTTTTTTATCAATGAACTAACAAGTAAATTCTGTTACCTGCAGTTTAGTTTTCCTAATATTTTGGATGATATAACTTAAAATGTCGCCCAAACTCTGAAATTTTGTCATTTTCGTAACGGACTTAATGATTGAAAAAAACATCGAAAAAACATATATTTTTATTGTGATTTTTTACATACTCTCTTTATCAGATAAAATGCAACTTGAATATATTTAAATTTGGATATATTTTAAATAATTTCTAAATTTCTTACTGAAATTAATGTCATTTTCGTCACGAAAACCAATTTAGAGCATTATATTTTTTGAAAAATTGCTAGTTAAAGAATGTGTTGGGCCTTACCGTTATTTCCACCTAAACGAATTTCATTATCAAGTCGATTCGTAACTTCAAGAAAAACAGATAATTTTGTAGTTAAAAGCAAAATCAAGTACTTTGTTTTTTTTGGGGGGGACAAAGTGTGATGAAAATGACAAAAAAGTGACGCAGTGGACAATATTTGCCAAAATTAATTTATTTAGCAATAAAAACGTAAAGGAGATTTATTAAAACATATGAATTTATTTGAAAAAAGATTAAAAAAACGAAAAGCATTCAAAAACGAACATAAAATGTCTAAACTTAATTTTTTTCACAAACATTTATAGCTTTTGGAAAAACATAGAAAACCCGACTTCCTTTCATTTTGATATTGGGATTTGGAAGCTTTTCAATGATGTCCTTACACTTTACATCAACTACGTCATTATTGTCAATTTTATATGAGGTTTTTGTACTGTCAGTGGACTTGAGGAACATAACTTTGATTTCATCTTCGTTGTCGACTTCTGATTGCGCTACTGCAACGTAGCGATAATTCGTCAGATTTTTCTTTTGGTGGGATGCGATATTTATTAAAATGTGGTTCCCGCATACAATTTTGTCATTTGGCATATTGATGTTGGGGTCGTCTTCATCGTCCGTTGTGTTTGGGGAATAAATAAGGTTGTATAGACTTAGTTTTCCATCCAAAGCCGTTGTTGAATAAATTTTTGGGCTCAAACATTTGCAGAATCCCATTCCAAGCGAACTAAATCCATCGCAAAAACAGCTGACATCACGATACTCCAAAATGCCCCTTTCTCTAAGGATTAATTGATGCAGCTTCATGGTTCCTGTAAGAACCGGAATGTTGTCAGATAGCTTTTTTTTCATTTCATCAATTTCCTCGGAAGAAACCATGAAAAGTTTCACACTCGTTTCCGTCTCAACCAAATTAACGAATGTTTCAGCATTGGGAATATCTCTTCCATGTGATACTAGGCGGTCTGCAGTTCGTTTTAAGACACCTCCAATTCCATCCGCTGCTCCCTTACCATGACCAGATTCAAAAAATGACCAAGTTGCTTGCTTTATCCCGTACTCAAAAATTTGATTGCTGAAGAAGTAAAAATTTTGTTTCTGACGATATTGGGTAGCTGGACCGTCAGAAAAAAAGTGAACAGTTTTTGTGTATGGTTTTTTTTCTTTGAGCAACAAGAAAATGGGGTTCAAATGAGCCCAAATTGCAGCAGGACCATGCTCGTTGTTCGATGAAATGGTCGCAAATGAAATGGGATCCTCACCGGCAAGATACAAGACACCTGTATGAATCGTTATTTGGTTTCTAGCACCCCCGAAATGATGGGCTTGAATTTCTTCAGCGAATTTGCAGTTATAATTTTCACTGAAATCTATGTGCAATACAGCGGAATCTTTAGATACATGATCAACGCAGGTCCTATAGGCACGATACTGTTTTTTAATATTGAATATGTGTCTTTTTGCAGCAATCATTTCAACTCTAAGTTTTTGAACAAAAACGTTAGTGCTCTCTGATAATTTAACTTTTGTGGCTTTAAATGTTCTTATCATTTTCCCATTCCTCTCGTAGCTTTCTTCTTTTCTAATCCACTCGTACCATTCCATGATTTTGCAGTCCGTTCGCATTCTTAGAAGTAGTGGTTTATCTTTACATGTAATGCATTCGTTATACATACATTTCTTTTCTTCGAAATCACACACGATTGACCTTACAAGTTCTACTATATCAATTGTAGACACCGCATGAATTTGTTGTAAGGCCTCAATTTTTAATTTAATGTTGCAGTGTATTTTGCATGCACAAGTTTCACGAGCTGAGATCGATGGGTTAATGACATAGAACGGCCGGTTTCGTGTAAAATAAGAGTAGGAGCAATTACCACCCTCAGCAGTATATTTCTTATACAAGGATAGTTGTGTGTCCATCAAATATCTTCTCTGCACTTTATTTTTATACTTAGTCACAGTTTCTTTCTTACCTGCAGTAGCTCTGCTTACATCATCCCGAAGAAAAAACGTCTTGATCGCCTCCCTCATTTTTATATATTTTTCTGTCTTTTTAATGGACTGTCTCAAACGCGGAATAGATTTCAATCCTAAAAAATCGGATCCTGCTGATAAGGACATTCTGTACTTTTTTAGGATGTTTTGTAGGCAAATGGATTTAATTTCTTGTTGTGATGATCGTTTAGTGCGAGCTTTATATTTCTGTTTCACTGCATCTGTCAATGCAAAGTATTTTAGTAATGTCGGTCTTAGACGTTTAGCTCCTGATGATGTGAGCGACTTAAAACAAGTACTGAGCAATGAATCGGTTTTCTTTTGTACTGGGTCTGCGCATATAGTTTTTTTTTAAGCCTTTGAAAACGTTTTTTATATTTTTCTACTTTAGTTTCCAACGATTTAATTTTTTCTCCCAAAGCCAAGTTTTCCCTGTAAGCTTTTGTTCTGTCACGACGGATTCTCTTGCGGCCACGGGCTGAACTCGGTCCCGCTTCTGGAGTCTGCGGAAAGTTGACCGGAGATGATGGTGGCGTGTCACTTAAAAGAGCAGATAATCTCTTATTTTTTTGTCTTGAGTTAGATTGGAGCTTTCTCCAGTTTTTCCTAGTAAGTCTTTGTTCCCTTTTGGTTTGCTCATGAATCGGGCGTTTCGTTTTATGGTAACGCTCCCGGGCCTTTTGTTTTTGTAAAGCTGCCTTTTCCGGATCAGCTTTTAGCCGCTGTCGATACAGTTTGGCTCTTTCTGCCTGCGTTAATGGCATTTTATCTGAAACGTTTAGTCAAAATAATATAATACACTACAGAGAACAAGAAAACAAAGTTTATGTTGTACTTTGCAACCACAATGTCATTTTCGTCACTATCACGTCATTCGCGTCACTTTTAAAATGTGACGCTGATGACTTGTGACGATAATGACAATTCACACTGATCACAGTAATAACTTATTGGTAATACAATATATACACTCAATTATTTATTGATTAGCATACCGTTCACTGTTTCCTTCTTTCTGAAATATTTGTAAACTTATTTTTTACTGATTAACTTTAAAAGACGTCGTGACACTAATGAGCTCCAATAAACACACAGAGCATACTCATGCAACAGCTTTGATGAAACTGACGGTTTTTCCCCGTTCTAGTTTTTTCGCTACGCCTACTGCGTGAAAAATTTTCTGAGAAATATAGAGCAGTTACCATTTGAAAAATAATGGGAATTTCAAATTCAAATTTTAACGGAAAGCAGTTGCGTGACGCGAATGACGAAATATGGGGACACGTTTTTCTTGAATAAAAAAAAATACAAGATAATATAATTCTTAAATATTAATTAGTATTATTATTAAAGAACACATAAATCTTGTTTATTAGCTGTGCAAGTGTTGTTAAGCTCACCCAGGAGCTACTGATATTTAATCGGGAAATTCAAATTACTGCGTTGGGGACAAATGCCATTTAGTACGAAACTATTTGTAGTGCTGAACGATATTTCAAAAATTTTAAAATTGAAGTAAAATAAATATATTTCAAGCTATGCTAATTTATTGCCATTAAATACAGGTTCTAAGTAGTATTTCAGACATAAAAAATGTTAAGTATATGTGGTTTTATAAAGCAAATAAACTTAGGGGACAGCTTATTGCAACATTTTAAAAAACGGCCCATATATATAAAAATTGAGCCTAAAATTGTGTTGGTTTGTCGCCGATTCACGCCTCAACGCTTTTACCGATTTTAACCAAACTTTCACACATTTCTGGTATTGGTCTATATATCATTTTTGTGAAGTTTGCTTAAAATTGGAAAACGTATGCGTGTGTTGTGCGTGCTTGGAAAAACACATGAATTTCAGTACATTTTGATTTTTGACTGATTTTTTTTAGTGATTTGACATCTCAAGATGTCGTTCGAGAAGCTGAAGACTACTAATTGGAAGATTATGACAATTTTTTTTACCAAAACCGGAGCAAAAAATGTGTTTGTACTGTAAAATAGGATTTTTGTTTTTGGAGGAATCAATTTTTATTTTGTCAAAATACTTTTTCGAGTTTTCAATCAGGTTTTTCATGTTTTCCCAACATTTTGAAAAAGTTTAGTTCTGCGCTTCCTACGATGGTACCTTTAACTTATTTTCAAGATTGAAGATAAGATAAATTGATTTCTTATAATTTAATTTTTTCTTTCAGTTTGTATCAAAAATGCTACCTTAGCGAAGAAGTGATATTGGAAGTCGGTG
Source organism: Cheilosia impressa (assembly GCA_948293265.1). Lineage (NCBI taxonomy): Eukaryota > Metazoa > Arthropoda > Insecta > Diptera > Syrphidae > Cheilosia > Cheilosia impressa. Next base: position 20,076,172 of record OX411883.1, on the reverse strand, counting down.
GTGTAGAATGCAAAATAGATCAAATGAAAGGCAAAATCAATCAACAAAGACAACAACGAGCTGAACAAATCAATGATAATGTTGTTTTAAATGGTGCTGGATTTCGATATAATAGTGCCATTGATTATAGTTTGCACAAATTTGTGGTTATTGGCGCAATGAACAAGCTATATCAATATTGTTATGCATTAAAATTTTTAAATAAAACTTCTGGAATGTGTTGTGCTTCTGGGAAAGTTCTATTACCAGAATTACAATATCCACCTGAACCATTACGATCATTACTTTCTGGCACAACACCAGAATCAAAACATTTTTTGGGTATCATTCAAATGTACAATTCATGCTTCCAAATAACATTTCGGATTCAGGCATTTCAAATGAAACATTGAATTGATCGAATTACATGAAGCAGTATGTCGGCGCAGTGGCTTAGTGGTAAGCGTGTTGGACTACTAAGCGAAGGGTTCCAGGTTCGAATTCCGAAAAAAAAAGAAATTCCAAATAACAATTTTTCTTTCTACTGCTCCACATCTCGCCAATGTCTGACAAACATCCGAGAGTATAATTGTCGTGAAAAAGCTTCTTAATTGGCCGTTTGGACTCGGTATAAAATTGTTCTTCCCTTCCATCCGTCCCAAAAATAAAAAAAAAAACTCACAAAACTAATAGTTGTGAGAAACTAGGCCTTGGGTCCCTACGGATCTGTTGCGCCAATAGTTATTTATAGTTTGTGCGTTCTCGGAATTATTTCATGCTTATTTTGAGATTCGATTCTTTCGAAAGTGTGTCGAATTTGACGAATCTGTATTTTGACTTTCGAACAGATAGGAAGTTGATTCAATCAATCGAAAGTTAATTTTACATTCCAATGTTGAGTATATTTTCACTTTCTAATCGTTCGCAACAATTGTCATTTTTTTATTCGTCTGTATTTTCCTAACGCTAAACAGTGATAAGTATTTGTTGTTTTTCCATATTTTCTTGAGGGATTTTTTTTTCGGAAATGGATTTGAGGCATCCTCCTGTATCAATTGTTTTCTTCTTTCATCCATAAACAAAACAATCGCCATGTCTGCTGGTATTTGTCACCGATTGTTTACAGAAAAACTGTATCAAAAAAAAATTTGTTTTGTACAATAACCATATTTAAGAGGTAGGTAGTGTGACCAGAATTGAGTTGAATAAATAACTTAAAAACTTGAGGTTCAATATAACATAATACCTTCTTTTTTCATTCTTTACTTCAACAATATGGCTTCGCAATTTTATAACAAAATTTGAAACCTATTTTAGATAAGCTCATATTTAAACTTCAGACTTTAGCATGTCAAAATATTACTAATACACATTTTATTATTCTTAAGCCCATTTCAGAAAAGACTTCTACTTTACATTTTTGTAGATCGTAGCATGTATTTCTCAATAAGTAGTTAATATTTTAAATATTTATATAGTTTTATTAAAACAATGAAAAAGAGCCTCTATAAAAAAAAAAAAAGTATGCTCACTCCATATAAAATAAAAATGTGCAACCGCTGATTTCGAAAGTTGAATTCATTTTATGACATTCTCGATAGTGAATATTATTCGTTCGAATCTGAAAATAAGCATGATTATATTAATTTTATTAACGAATTTGGGCGAAACGAAGTTCGCCGGGTCAGCTAGTTACGATATAAATGTTCAAGGTAGGCAGAATAACTAGCCATACTTATGCCTACCTAGCAAGTAAACCAAATAAAAACAAGTAAAAGTGTTATCATCGGCCTGGCCGATGCTTTGATACCCTCCACTGCATACAAGTCATTTAAAATTGGTTTTGTATGGGAGGTACTAGAACTACTTGACCGAGATAGCCCATTTTTAATACCAACCTAACGAAGATAAAAAGAAGTTCTTTCACCAAACTTCATTCGCCTAGGTTGTTTCCTTTGGACGCTATCGTATTTTCAATAGACGGAGAGACACATGGGTGCAATATTGATTTTTTATGGGAGGTACCGGAACTACTTGACCGACATAGCCCATTTTCAATACCAACCTGACGCCGATAAAAAAAAGTCCTTTCACCAAATTTCATTCACCTACGTCAATTACTTTGGGCGCTATCGTGCTCTCAACAGACAGACAGACAGACATGGCTAAATCGATTCAGAATGTGATCCTGATTCAGAATATATATACTTTATGAGGTCTCCGGTGGCTTCTTCTTTGCGTTACAAATGTAATGACAAAGTGAATATACCTTCCTGCGGAGGGTATAAAAAATAAACTGCCTCAATTAGCAAGATATTTGATTCGCATTTTTACCGGGCCATTAACTTTGCGTACAATAACCGTTTTTTCGCTGTTGAGGAAAACATTTTTATTTTGCACAATTTATTATTATTTTTTTTGCCAATTAATGTGTGCTGGGTGATGGCAATTTTAAAGCGAAAACAACGAAACAACAAACTTTTTCCAAGGCGAGCAATTAGACTTTAGAATATGAACTCATAGTAGCCCCCCCGGGATAGCGGATACCTACCCTGCTCTAGCCTACCCATACCCGTACGTACCTTGCTCAAGTCCACTGTAGGCGCACATGTATTGAAAGTGTTTTCTGTTTTATTACAGCAATGAATGTTGGATATTTGCACATTCCAGACAAAACACATACGGCGCGCTACTCTGCCCGAGTGGTGTTAATTTTGCTTGGCGTAAATTCCTTCACAGCCTCGCGGAACATTTTCTCCTCTTCTTTGCTGGTTATTTGAATTTTTGACATGACCCAAAAAAATGGAAAACTGGACACTATCCAGAGATAAGATCTTATTCAAATCTGGAGTAAAGATTTAACACTCACGGCACATAGGCAGGGACAAAACAATCTTCGCAACCAATAGGTCCCCACTTGCACCACTTCACATAGGATTGCGGTCGGTCTGTGCTAATAGAATTTGAATTGAATCAACAATTTCCAAAACTAGTACCGAATAGCTCTCAAAATGCGGAAATATTGACACATATTCTGTGATGGAAATTATTCAACTCCGAAGGTTAGGAAGAGATCAGCAGACACTCAAGTGTGGCTCAGGGACAATAACACATCACCAGCGTTGCACTTAGAAAACACACCGACACCGTTCACAAATATTTTTTTGCAATTTTCTTTTATAGCAAGCACTTGAAAAATATTTGCTTTTCCTTTTTTTTTTTTTGATTTTACTAACGAAATCAAATTGCGCACACTGCGACTGCAGTACGACCGAAGAGAACAAAAAAAAAACACAGACACAGCTTTTATTTGACAGCAATTTTCGGATGCATTTTCTTTATGTGAATTCGAAATGTAAATAAACACGATAAACACTGGAGTCGGATACTAGAGACGAGTAGTGGGCAGGAAAAACGCGCTAAACAAAAAAGAATTGACAGTGACACATAACGTAACGACGACGATCAACTACGACGACGACGGCGGATGACAAACAACAAAGAAGAAAAAATCTAGTTTCCCACTTGACAGCTGACAGGCAGAATGAGTAACTTTTGTTCGCCCGTGTTTATGTTTTTCTTGTTTTTTGCACAAGTGTGACAGAGGAAGGTAGTGTGGTGGTTAAAAGTGAGTGAGAGAATTTGAGATTGAATGAGTTTTGAAAAACGCACGTGAAAGAGACGCGAGTTTATCAACACACGGACACGACCGCCATGTGAAAAGAACTCGATGCAACTGAGTGGCGATGTTCGCTTTTGATTTGAACGAGGGTGAACCAGGGATGAAAAATGAACTGTGTGGACTGTAACTAAATCTTAGTTCCGATTGTATTTTTTTGGGCTCAATTGTATTTTTTACTTTCTCGTATACAAGTAGGAGTAAGATATCGTTTTCGTACAAAATTTTGAATGATTTCGAGTGGTTTTTAATTATATATGTAATGTAACGCATTTTCGTCCCTTTGTCTGTCTGTCTATCGGCTTTTGTGGCTTACAGCTGAACGGATTTGTTTCAAACATCGTTTTTAAAGTTTGTGGGCTTAAAGTTCGCAGCCATTTTTTTGCCAATAATTTTAAACTTTAGATTTTTCTCGAAAACGGTATATATCAAATACATATATGTATATAATTTTTTTTGTGTGGAATATTTTTCGGGCGAAACTCACAATAAGGCTGATTAACAAAACTATGTTTTAAATGTAATATGATGATTTTTAACTTAATTGCAATCAACGCTCTGTTTTTCTAAAGCATCGTATAATGTATAATCTAAATTATTTGGTTTGTTTTCTATAGGCTACATGAAAACACACATTTTATCCAAAATGCATGTAAAGTTTCCAAATTTTTTTTTTAAATGATTGCATTTTTCATTTCCCCCACGAATTTAACAATAACGGTACTTTAAGCAACGACTCGTATTTCGAACAACATATTTTCGATTTTGATAAAAATTAATTGGAAGGCGAGGTTTGCATTTTCAACAATACTCTTTACTTAAAATTTCAACAAGTGTAAATGCAAGTAATACCTCCCACATTATTTGCGATCACACACTTTCATTCCTATATTTCTTATTACAGCTTAAAGTATGAATATTTTATCAACGGAAACACTTAATTTCATATCGGAATTGAAAGAAACCCCTGGATTCAGAATAGTGAATATTCAAATAAATTTGCTGTTCCTTAATTTTATCAAACGGTTATTTTCGTTTATGTGAGTATTTGAAACTGCTATATACAAATCTCAAAGAAAACAAATTGAAAGTTCGCTAAAACCCCTGAAGTTGACTTTTAGCTTTTGTCATAGATACCTGTTTATCTTAATAATGAACTAACAAGTAAAAGTGTTATCATCGGCCTGGCCGATGCTTTAATACCCTCCACTGCATACAAGTCATACAAAATTGGTTTTGTATGGGAGGTACTAGACCCACTTGTCCGACATAGCCCATTTTCAATACCAACTTGACGACGATAAAAAGAAGTCCTTTCACCAAATTTCATTCGCTTATGTCAATTTCTGTGGTCGCTATCGTGCTTTCAACAGACAGACGGACATGGCTAAATTGATTCAGAATGTGATCCTGATTCAGAATATATATACTTTATGGGTCTCCGGTAACTCCTCCTTGGCGTTACAAATGTAATAACAAAGTGAATATAATCTATTCAATATGTATATATTATATATATATATATACATAAAAACGTTCGTAAGTAAAGGGTTTTCCAATAAAAGGTGTTATTGTGAATGACCCGCTATTTCGGTAGCTGTCACTTTTAAAGCTTTTATTCTTTGACATTTGACAAGTTGAAACTACGCCATTAATAAAAATAGAACGATACATGATCCAACAACGCATTGAAATTATTAAAATTCACTACAAAAATGGTAAAAATCTTGAAGTCACAGTTCGCAAAACTAAAGCAAGTGTTTTAGAAAACACAGGTTTGTCCAATCCTCGTCGTTCTTTTGCATTACACCGTAGTCTTTGGTCTTAAGGCTTATAAAGTTCAGTTAACACAAGAACTCAAGCCGGCCCATCGTCAACAACGTCGTATTGTTGAGAAGCCTTTCCATCCTCAACGTGAGGCTATCGAGGACATAGGGCCACTTTGCGATTTGGTTATAGAAAATTTCATGAAAAGGATATGGTCCTGTATGCGTGCTCGTGGTGGCAATTTGGCTGCTGTTGTTTTTCATTATTAACGGCATACCTTCCTCTTTATTATGAAATAAACATCCGATCATTTTTATCAAAAAATTACATTTTTCTTTTAATACCAAAACAACACCTCTTTATAGAAATTGTGGATAAACGAATACAAAAAATTGTAATAAGTTATTGTTATTATATTAATGCAATTTTTCAAAATAAAAAAAATACTCTTTGAGTGTAACTTTTTCGGAGCGATTGTATTTTGTATTTTTTCAAAGCCCATTGTAACTTAAAAGTTACGATCGTAACACGTTTGTCAACCCTGGGGTGAACGTAAATGGTGAAGCGATTTTGTGAATGCGTACTTTTGTTGTATACTTCGAATTAGCGGAGAAAATATTCCGGCATAGTTTTAGGGGTAGCGAGTGAATTTTCGTTTGTCGCTGCGCAGATTCATCTGAATTGGTGAATGAATTAATTTGGCAGTTAGTTCATTTTGCCCAGTATTTTCGAAATTCCAACTGAAATTGTCTTTCATGAATATTATTTTACCAGTTTGCAGTTAAAATGTGCATGAATCCAGTGTAAATTAATTGATTTGTGGATATATTACAATTTCGCAATATATAAATTGACAGATAGCAGTAGTCGGAACAGTATAGTAAAGAAATGTTTTTATGAACAACCCAAGGAGCATTTTGCGACTTCATGTGTCATATGTCATGAGCGACGGCGTTAAGACGGTTTTGTTACCAGAAAATATTCCCAATGAGTAACATTTTCGACACATGCTAGGTAAAATTTCCCATTTAGGAATATTCCTATCGAGGGATTTTATGTCTACACAGGTTCTTTATTGTGTCAAAATTGTTTCTTCATGAAACAGCGTGTAAAATGTGTGGCGATGTGTGTTCATGCACACAATTCCTAAAAACTTACTGTCAACACAGATTAAACACGATTCCCGATTGGGAAGTTTGTGGCACACAGAATAAACACAATTCCCAATAGATTATTTACTACACAAATAAGAACGAATTCCTAATTGGGAATATCTTGTTGGGCATCCATTTTGCATTGAAAAAAAAATGTATGTGGAGCATAAGAAATTTTAAATTTACTAAGGGTATTCACTTAATCTCATAATTTTATGCAGCTCGAACATTTATAAATTTCTGCGGTGCTTTAAGTGAACGCCCCTCGGAAATATCACTGCGTAAATCGCGTAAATCGACTGTCAAGTCGGTGCGTTTGAATTTATTTTTTTCGTTTTGCTGCAAACCATAAACATTTTTACTCAAAATTATTTTTTTTACTTGAATTCTTACCATTTTCCTGAAAAGAATCTCTGGAAACAAACAAACAGCAGCCGACTGTCTGTCAAAGTTCGACATTTGTGATTTGCGCAACTTTCTGCGGTTGGTTTCCGAGCCTAAATCGTCGCGGAAAATTATGAGATCTGCGTAAACTATTTTCCAAACAAAATCTGACAGTTCGTTTACGAGGTGGTAAATTTCTGCAGTTTACGCAGTTTATGAGGCTTTTATGCGTTTAAGTGAATACCCTTACTGATTTGGTGGATATGGTGTAATTAATTATTTTAAAATGTCACTATTATGTATATACATATAGACATCGTAGATTTATTTTATACTGATTTTATAATGCTCCTTATCAGCATTTAAAATACCACAAATAATTACAAGAGATTTTTCAGACAGAATATTATTTTGGTACATAACACAGGTATACAAAATGAATGACGTATCATAATGTCACAAATTATATGGTATGGCATTCTTCCCAATTTGTTTTTGTGTAGGATTTGCGTCAAAAACAATTCCTACTTTGTGTTGCGCCACTTCCGAAACAAAAAAGGAACTGGATCACGAATTGACACCAGAACGTCGCCAGGCCTAAAATGTGTATTCGAATGCTACTTGGGAACTATGTATTTATATCAACAAATTAAACTTAAGTAGAATCGTAAGTATAATTAAAAGTTACTTGACAGCAGCAGTTCTTGTAGACCTTTCTGGTGAACCGTTTTCAGTGCCATTTATTTTGAGCGAAAGAAAACCTGGTGAACCTGATGAGCGTTAAATCAACTGTTTTCTACGTTTCCGCGAATGGTGCTTTCTTTATATATGTTATAATCTACACGAAATTCTTCACTAATTTTGTTTCAAAAATACGATATCAAAAAGCTGTACTAGGTCAAACACTTTTATTTCCAAAAAAGAAGCATTCGGAAGAGTACGGATGGAAATTACTTCTGCAACTGTTTCTTTGATTCTGAGAAGAAAATTTCGCATCTGTACTTGAAGTAGAATCCACTCAAGAAGCACTTACACAAGTGCAACTTATGTATTTTATTAAAGCCAGCAGGCAGCAGCCGAAGACTATGTTGTGACACTTCAGTAATACATTTGTGGATTCAACTAACAGTTTTTTTTATTCCATTTGATTTAAGAAGGACTAACTACATTAATTGGCCGTGTACATCAGGTTAACAATTTTTTTTTAAGTTTATTGAGTTTGATATACCACGACAACACCTTCCTTATACCCCTTTGTTCATAGCAAAAGGCCTGTTACTTTTACAATGAAAATAACTTTAGCGAGCAGATTCTAAGAACGTGACAATCACATATTATATATATATGCAATGGCTATACTTTGGGTCATGTTCTTGCCTTTCATCCGCAAGTAACTCGGTGACAATATCTCTTTTCGATTTATTTTTCTGTAGTAATTTGTTTGAAGGTGTAGGATGTAGGTCCACCCCACTATGTATACGATCCACTTCGCCTTATCATAGAAAGCAGAAGATTTGAAAAGTGATTCCCTTTGTCCTGTGTCATGTCATTCAGTTTCGAATTTATTGGAACAGCCTTTGTGGATGGGGATATACTTCAATTATATACTGCACTGTACTCGTACAAGTACCCTGAATCCCCTTTCGCTCCTAATGGCACCACTTTCTCCTTTTGTTGTGCTGAATAATGTCCCCAGAGGAGCTATCGTCTCCGAGTTCTGTGGTGGTTGCAGGAAATGGCTTAGCAGCGCCTATTTTATAGCATGGGTAAGAACGTACATATTTCAATAGTCCTTCAAGCATGGGATTTGTGTCCGCCTTTAAAGTCCGCTTGTATTTCCGTTCCTCCGATGCGGCCCCAACGAATGAAGGACCTGAAATGATAATAAACGATGAAAAGATGAGAATGAGGGAAATTCCTTTACGAATTCCACTATTAATATTCTGTGAGCAGGTGGTTATTGGGGTGAGTGTCGGTTTTACTTTGATGTCTTTTGGGTTTTGGTCCATTTGCAAAAAAATTCCTTGCAAGAAATTCCTCTGACTCTTGAGACACGTTTTATTCCACGCGGAACTTTCAATGGTACATGTAACTGAGGATATAGTTCGAATATTTCGCTTCGGCATATTAATTGACTGACGATTTCCAAAAATTTGTTATTGGTGTGGCCTCAGTTGCATATCCTAGCATAAGAGCTACCTAAGTATTAAAGAATGCGCGTCTTCAAAAATCTCTTGACTAAATTGCTCTGGACATTATATACTTTTCCTTCACTAGCCACATTATTATGTACAGGAAACGTCAACTAAGTATTTGGCAATTCATTCATAAATGTCAAATAAAAAAAAAATATTCATATGAATATAATACCAATAAAAACTGAAACAGATCATCGGTCAGCCAGCTGTCAGACTTACAAAATTAGTTTCTTGAACGTCCCCATTGTATGACCAATATCTCAAACCTAAGAGTATGCAACATTTCAATATGACATAACATTGTGATTGCAAAATCTTTGTGGATACTTTAGGGCGCTTTGAAAACATTTGAAAATGCATCTAATTAATTTTTGATAATTTTTAAGGGAACCGTAATACACAGACAGTTCTGCCAAAAATAATTAAAAATCTAATGACAACCATAGTAGAATTTGACGTAACTGCAGTCGATTATCGGTACACATATACTCTCAAGGATATTTTTTAATGATAGGGATAATGTCTTCTTCAAATAGGCAAAAGTTAGGCGATGCGCTTATACCTATAACCTTCTCATCCTTTTGATGTCCTCCTCCGCGCAGTAGATATTTTCTATTTAGAACAAGCACTATTATTATAAGGAACACTTCTTTGAAGATATAACCCCGTATAACTAAATGTGTTATGATTATTATGCATTTCGTGAGAGTTCACTTACAAAAAAATTCATCACAAAATGAACCCAAGGGGAAACACCGTTGCATTGCGAAATATTGAGTCAAACTCCAAAACGAGCACATGGCATAGTGATAAACACGTGTGTTTCTGTTCTGAGTGTCGAAAAATGACAAATCGTGACCTACCTCAACGTGGACATCATGGACTCTCTCTTTTGCATGAAAGAGGTCATTTCGAAAAACTGTGTCACCTCAATCTGGTGCAGTATTCTGGTGTGCATTTTAAACTCCATCTTTTTTTCAAGAAGGAAATGTTATTTTACATGAAGTTCTTTTAGCAAATCGATTCCAGAAAGTAGTTTATATGCAGCCAGGCACAATAATGGACATTGCGCAGGATTCAAATTCACTCTCTTTTATATATTCGAACTCGAATCCAATTTTATAATTTTTTAGCGCAACAGACGTGTGCTGTGTGTGTGCGCAGTATTTATTTTTGTCGTAGGTAAAGGAAGAAGTCCGCTGAGGAAATAGTTTACGGAAGGTCTACTTATTCGCTGTGCTGATTCATGTCCTTCGAAACAGTATCATGTCTAGACAATCAAGCCTGTGAGGTAAATATACGGTCAACGGACTACAAAGGTTATAGAGTGGTAGGCATACTCAGCGGCTTTTGTCTTTTCTAAATAATAAAGTGATGGTTAAGAAGTTGTAAAGATATAGAAAGCATTTATATTTATTGAATGTTTTTGTTTAGTTCTGAGATTTCACAAACTCATGGACACTAGACACCTATTTAGAAAAGAGGGAGTTTTTTTTTAGAGCATTCGAGTATTTTTGGACGTGTCGCTTGTCAATTAGCCGTCAAGGTAATGCGGCCACAGAATGACAGTATAAACTTTTAAAAGGCATTTGCAAAGTTATATCGAAATTTGTTTTCTTTTTTCGTATGTAAACAAGTGCGTGAAGTTTATTTATTGTGTGTCAAAATTCCATTTTAATTTCAAATATAAAAATGTAATGCACCTTTAAGCTATAAGATCTGGTCACACTATATGCAATCAACATTGCTTTGTAACGATGTAGGTACCTAAAGTTGGTCATACTGCGACATACCTACTCCTACCCATCACTTTCGTCATTGATCTAGTTTTCAAACTTCGATTCTTATCATACGAGGGCCTTCCACAATTAGAATTCACAATTGTCATACATATTGGAGTTATTAAGTGCTAAAATACTAGAAGACCTTGACCTCTTTTAAAACCCACAAATTTATCGCTTTCTATACCATTCATAATCTATTCGACAATTAAACTAATTGCTTTCAGTAAAACAATATGCATAACCCATTAAATTCGATATTCGATATTTATTTTTAAAATGAAATAAATATCACCAGTCCCAAAAATACCTAGTTAGTTCTAAGTTGATTCTATTCCAAGCAACACAAGTAGGTACCTACCTTAACATTTGCATTAAAACAACTGCTGTCAAAGGTTCGTTTGTCATTTCCAACCTTAAATTTATTAACAATAACTTGTTTCCTGTCAAATTTTTTTTTTTTTTGATATTGAGCGAATTGAACACGCAGCTGATTGTACCCCGCTCTAGATTTAAGTTGCACACCTTCAACTCAACATTTCCTCAAACCAACCGCAGTGACAGACCGTAAAAAGAAAGTTAAACGAAGAGCGAAAACAATAATACCTAAAACCTGATAGTTGATAGCAACGACAGATACGAGATTGTATACATATTTTTTCTTATTTGTTCTTCTGTCGTAATTTCTCTCGGAGTTTTGCACTAAAGCCAGCGTTCGGCTTCGGCTTGATGCTTGATCAATGCGATTGTAGAGTATTTTTGCAATCAGTCCATCGACGTTATTCACTGGATGAACTGTTACCGAACAGAGCTCCTCACGCAGTTAAGAAATTGATGCAGTACGTACCAGGAAGTTGAGTTAATGTTGATATTTTTTGTAACGTTGTGCGCCGCCGGTTGTTAAATTGCAAATTACTTTAACTAAGTTTAAACCGCATAATAAACTTGGAAATTATATTCCAAGTTTCCTGTCAATTTGAATTCAGTCTTACATTTCAATCGGTTTGTGTTTTAAATTGTGTGGCAAAATGAATGATCAGTTCGGCAAGGTAAGATACCAAACGAAACCATCTTCTGTTAAGTTTGTTGTTTTGATATACTTTTACTGTCGCGCTTTCACAATTTATGTACCTACCCATAATACATATATGCAGGTACCTATTGGTTGGACGTGGGTATAGTGGGTTACATGAGTTGGAGAGTTTATTGAACTTTTATGTGCATTTTACACGAATATGCGTTTCTTTTACTAAGCAAACTATTACTTATGATTATGATAAATACAGTATCTAATTCTAGTCGATTGCATTGTGCGCGTCAGCTCATTCGATTTAAAAGTTTCTGTTTTTTCGAACTCGAATTGTACACCTGTCACTTGTTGCCATAAGTGTTTGCATACTCATTTCGATTAACAGTTTTTGCATGTTTTAACCGTCAGACTTTTATTTCCTGTGATTATATAACTTGTATTATAACAATTTAAAGACAATAACTATTCACCATTGAGTATATGGGAAATGAAATCGCCATTTATTTATTGCAATCGCTTCGAGACTCAGGTACTATGTGTTTCATTTTGTTGCACAATTTGGTGAGTAAGTGCATCTCTTTATATTTCGAAAAATGAAAGTTTGACATTTATACATGCATTTTGTAATAAAACATATTATATCATTAAGCAAATACTTGTCACAAGGTCGTTGCAGATTTAGTAGGAATGGGTAAACGATTCGATTCTTTTTCGGTTATTTTGAAATCAAATATTGGTATATTTACAACTGACAGTTGACAAATGATAATCTAATAATTGATTTGTTTGCCTCAGTAAATCAACAGCATTGTTTAGTAAATCAACTGACAGTGACAGCGCAATGGCATCATGACATCACAGATGGACTAACACTTAAGCAGTTACCCGCAGCCAGTTGCAATTGCTATGTGACGCTTGTCTTTATTCGATACCATTTCATTTTACCCGTGTATTAATCGCATTTTTTTGGATTTACAAACAAGCTCCAAGCGCAATTTCTTTCTTTCTTTATATAAAAATAAAACATCTCAAACCTCAATGGCCATCTCTGTTCAAAGATAAGCAGTTTTACGGTATCGCAGAAGATTTCAATGCTCAAGGTTTTTTCCGGTGTGAATACAATTTGGGTTACTCGGTCTGAAACCTTAGGCATAATTATTTACATGAAATTTGTACATAGATACGCGGAATAAACCGAAATTTGGCATGAGGTCATTCAACTATACTATAGTGCAGTAGCTATGAAACATGAGTGTTTGATAGTTTATTGTGTCTCTTTCTTGATGAGTACATATACACAGCACGCTCTTTTTTAAAGCCGGTTGACTTTAAACTTGAACTAGAAACAAACGCATGGTCACTCCGATAGCAACGTCATTGACGAGAGCACGAAATGACTTTCAGATTGTTAATTCACTGTCTTCATTTTTACGTAGATGGGGTCAATGCGTCTGTTATTATGTTTTTTAATATAGAATGAGTTGTTCTTTATTTCCTATAAGGGAATATGTAGTAGAGGAGTTTCTGACAACATCAGCGTCAATTAGAAGAATGAAAAACCAAGCGGCAGATTTAGGATTAGTGATTAGGGTCGTGCACTTCTCGTTGGAGTGCTTTGACGTTTTTGACGTTTAAAAGAAAATGATAGTTCCAATGTGAAAGGGTGGGCTTTGCGAAATGCTCAAATTATGGGTGTAAACAAATTTGTTTTGAGTTGCTGCTGTAACTGTTTTGTAAATTGTTTACAGTGAACTGGATTACAACAGAGGTGGTGCATAACTTTATTTTGTAATAATAAATATCACATTAACATTTAAAACTCTGACACGATTCACACTCCCGCCCAAGACTAGGCCTATTGTAACGCTCATTTTTCTTAGTAAAGCTAAATAAAGCAGATTATTTAGCACGCAATGACAAAAACTGCGCTCTACTTGACGCTTCCAAGTTGCGAGTTCGTGTTGACACCTTTTTGTTGATCTATCTAGCCATTTCTCTATCTATCTATCAGCGCCATTTACTTTAAGAAGGGCGTGAATTCTACGTTTCCCAAATGTCACTTTGGCAGTTTTATTGAAAAATCGTGATCGTCAACTTCTTTTTGCGCTGTATTTTTGTTTTTGCTGAAATAGGTGTTCAAAAAACCTTCCATTGTAGGTTCGAGAATACCTCATCTACTCATAACCGTCAATGAATTTATAAAGTTTAGCATAATTACATGCTTTGAATTAATTTAAATCTATGACGCATTGAAAAGGTTCTGTGAATCATAATAATATTTTAAGAAATAAAAGCGAATTCAAAAGAACTAAATTAGCGTCACAAAAATATTCAGCCGGTTTGTTATACTTCCTTTCTTACGGGAATAGTGAGTCAGATGTTCCTACTTAATACAAATTGCCTTCATTTTGAAATGCAAATTTTAAATTTATTGTTTTGCAGGCTGCTGTTGGTAATAAAAGTCATTGACCGGTTTCAAATACTCGAATTATTGGAATGAGAACGGAAAACGTAAAAGTGTTTATAGATAGAAGAATAATTATCTTTGCAAAACTGACGTGTCGACTTAAATAATTTATTTCTAATCGGATGTCTAAAATATACGCCGCAATAAAAAATATTATATAGGTCATCTGCATTATGAAGTTCGCACTTAATTCTCCAATTTGAATTTTGAGCTTCGATCTCAGCAAAGCAAAGTAAAGTAGGATTTTCAGCACGCAATTACAACAACTACGCTCTACTTGACACTTCGAGACTCGCAGTAGTTGTTGTAATAAGTGTGCTGAAAACTCTACTTTACTTTGCTTTGCTGAGATCGAAGCTCAAAAAAACACGCCTATTATTGTTTCCACAATACTAAAATAAATTAGTCCTTAAACCACATGAAAAGCAGGAAGTACTTAGTACTTTAAAAAATAAAAGCTTCACAAAAGATTTGTCTCGCATTATGAAATAACCGAAAACGAATTACCATATTGAAACAAACGCTGAATATGTTTATTAAACATACGACCAGCTACACATTTTTCCTATGAATCACAATTCACAAAACTACAGTGAAATTCGACTATACCGCCTCGATTGTAACGAACATGCGGATAATACGACGCAAATTCCTTAGTCCCTTGATTCAACACCATAATTTTTCAAACAAATTCACAGCGACTTTGTATACAACAACGATTCTGCAGGTATATTATACTGTCTGTGTTTTTTTTTTTGCTAAAATTTAAATGTTTCTTCCGGATATAGCGAGTTAATAAAAGAAATCATCTAGTTGCCTGTGCAGAAAAGTTATCGTTGGTTTCTTTTTAATTCCGTCTGAATAATAAAACATGTGTATGCACCTATCTAGATCTACTAGGAAAGAATGAGTCTTTTCTTATCTTGTCTGACCTTCGGATATACCTAGCGACATTCGGCTATACCGACCATATAAGCCCGGTCCCTTCACGGTCGTTATATCCGGAGTTCATTGTATTTACATAATCAACAAAAAAATACATTTTAATCCAAACTATTGTTTGTTTTTGATTCGCTTACATCATACATGTGCGAAAAATTTCACTTTCTTTTGAGGAATGAATGTTAAAGACAGTCCGGCATTCAGTATTCAATTGACATAAGATTGAATTATTAATTAGCATGCCACTATGGAAAACTCTATATCTGCGGCTAGGTATGTTCTTGTCACTACTCGCATGCGAATTCATACAAATTGACAAGTGCTTCCTTATATGGAAATAAAAAAACGAAAATAATAAAATAAGTATTAGAGTAGATTTATCGTTGTTACGGTATAGATTGGAATTTGTAACGTCAATTCGTAACAATATTAACCTTTGTTGAAAACTGCGCGCACTTCTCAAATTGTCTAATTGACTTAAGAGATATCTACGGTAGGTTTTAAGTCGATATTTAAGATATTTGTAAATCAATACAGAATTATTTAAAAAAAACAGCAATACATATAAAGCAAACAAATGTGACACTTATTTTAGGCGGCCATATTGTTTGCTTGAAAGATATTATCGACGGGAAAGATCAGGGGTCAAATTCTGTAAGACGAAAACGTTGAAACATTTTCGTGTGCACTAACGATTTGCTCTAAGTTGCGTCAGTAAATCGTTCGTGCACACGAAAACGTTTGAATGTTCCACCTTACAGAATGCCGACCCAGGGTTGAGATCCAAATTGGCCTTTAGTTAATGTCGTTTTCCATTGGTTTCACTCGGGGATCCACTCATTCTGAAATCCAATGGAACAGCAAAACTGCTTCTGACAGAATCCACAAAAGTATTGGTGAAATGCCAAAAAATAATCTACGGCTGCTGTCAGCTGACTTGTAATAAATACATAAATTGCACTTGTATGAGTGCTTCTTGAGTGGATTCTGACTTCAAATCGAGAAGCGAAATTCTCTTCTCAGAATCACCAGAAGAGTGTTTTTGTGCCAATGGAACGGAATTTTTTCGATTCCGGACTCTCCCGGACGCTTCTTTTTGTCCAATGGAAAACGACATAACTAAACTATAGTCGGCCTTACTAATAATCAAACACTAATGTCGACGATTAGCTGGTTGCCAGCTTTAGTAAAAATGTACAGCATTAGTGAAACGGTACCAATAAACAATTAGACCTCCACATTTGCTAGTGCGACAACTTTCTTAGAAACTATTACATTTTTTGTCATCGCAGAATTCAAATTTCATAATTTGTTTTCGTGAAAAACAAGGTCAATGGTTTATTTCACAACGAGGACTTTATTCTAAAAAAAGGAATATTTAAATTGCAAATTAATTTGCCCAACAGATTTCTTTTAAAGGCTTTTTGAAGCTTATTATAAGCAAAAAACAAAACAGAAAATAGGAAATGCACAAAATATCCGCTGATCTGTCAAATATCGTATGCAAATCAGTAATGCCCTATTGTTCGATCGGACACAATTTTCGGTACTTTTTATAGTACGCTTTCCTTTGTTTTCTAATACGTCACGATTGATTTATGAGTGAATTTGTGTCGTAATAAGGTCTCTTTTAAATTATTCAATAAACGGAACACAGTTTATTAGAATGCTTTGATTTATTCGTTGGCTGATAATGCAAATCAAAACTTATTGGAAGCCTTAAGATCACATTTAGATCGTTAGCAAGTGAATATTTTCGAAAGAAATATTAACCTGCTTATTCATTTCCGTTTGCAAAACAGAACTTGCAAAAGTATATGGAGGTGTGAAAATAAATACAATTTGATCTTTTAAAAATTATATATATATGACTTATATTACTTAATTCGGGGAAAAAACATAAAGCCGTGGACATTCTTCTACATAATACATAAACCGTCATGTTTTCTCCTAGATGAATTCTCACCAAGTAATACAGAACTTTGTATATCTTAAATTCGCATATAATACCTGATATTCCTCTAGCAGTTCCCAAATTTATTATTTCGCGTGGATTTTGCTGAATGCTGACAATTCTTTTATCTATATTTTCCGCGAAGTCAACCTTTTCACAACAACCATTTCCACACCAATATTTGAGACCTTCATCCAAAATCTACCTGCCGCCTAAGGTACTGAGAATTGTAAAAAAATAGTATTCAGGTATGAGCTATCCAATATTAAATGAACAGATATTTTATTCTCTTAGTGACTGCTCTCAAGAAATTCTTGGAAAGATCCGAAACTGATATCAAATTTCTTTTTTACTCAGCATGCATTCGTTACAAACTAAAATGAAAATCAATCATAAAGCAAGCACTATCGGTTAAACAAGGTAAAGCAGAGAAAAGCACTAACCATTTCTTTTAACCAAAATATTGGAAGTACATATTTTAACCTAAATATTAATAAACGCTGCGTAAAAGTTATTAACTCGTTATTCAGCAGTTATGTCAAATTTTTGTATGCTATCTGATGCCTACTAACTAACTTACTTGCGCACATTTTTGTTTATTAATACTGGGGTAAGTGTTTAGAAATAAAACAAAAAATTATATTTCAATTTTGTGCATACATTTGTACAAATTTGTGTTTGCTGGACTTGAAAACCACTTGCATTGTTGTATTCCAACGAATAAAATCAGAAAACATTAAGTATTTACTAAAATTTGTTTATAATTATAAACGGTCAGGCTGAACAACAGCGTATGTAAATTTGCTCCTATTACGAAATTCCATACCATCATTTAGGATAGTTGGGCAACACTCCTCTTCAAAATGACATTTCGGGAGGATTTATTTATGTCGTTTTCCATTGGGACAAAAAATCAATCTTTTTTTTGATCTAAATCACTTTTCGCGTTCCATTGGGAAAAAAAATCAATCTTTTTTTCGATTCGGAGCACTTTTTGCAGATCTCGATAATTTTTCAGATTTACACATACTGCCACAAATACCCACAGCTGTTTCACGTCATTGAAAGAAGTTTGCTTTGAAAACAAATGCGCAAAGTTTGGTGAAAAGCAAAATAAAGAAATACATAAAAAGCAATTGATATAATGTTGGAGGAATTATTATCTTTATTGTCTTCCTCATCATGTGGAAACTACGATTCACCGAAACTACTCCATTTGTGTCTACAACAGGGGAAACATTTTTCAAGTCGATATCCATTGCAGATTTTTGCAAAAGCGAATGCAATTTGAACAGCTGATTTTGTTGTCAAATAAAGCACTAATCCATTCACAAAAGCAGATCAATTTCGTTGCATGTTCCATGAGCCGCGATAAATCTGAGATCTGAAAAAGATTTTTGGTGGTCCCAATGGAAAACGACATTAGCTAATGCCCCAGATAAACATGGGTTTCTGAACATTAACATTTAACCCTACAGTTAGCGATATTCTGGCAACTATATTTGTTTATTGGTAAAGGGATTTTGGAAAGTGTGGAGTCTAAGCGTAAACTTCCAGACTAAAGTTGATTATTGGTAAGGCCGAATGCCACTCAAATTTGACAGTTTGAGAAAAGTTACTTTCAGAAAACCAATACAACGTTTGTGTGTTAGATTACTTTTCGTTGTTGTGCTGAAAAGAGAACTAACTCAAAGGCAACAATTTGTCGGTACGGTAACATTTTTTGAAACCAATTATTTTTTTATATCATAATATTTTAAATAAATTGAGGAAATACTTTCAGTTGATTGCAAACAGGTTTTTGTATTTGCTTCCATTTTATCTGTTCATAATTATTTATGGTTGGTAAGCGTTATTTTTAGTTTGCAAATCGTTCCATCTGGTTTGACCCAGGATGAGATGGTTCGATCAATTTCGAAATATTTCCCCTGAAAACTACACCACAGGAAGATCGAGTTAAATAATAGCAATAAATATTATCTGTCATTGAAAATGATAACAAACCAGTTGCTGTAAAGGAGGACTTCTACACCCAACCCAAATTCCTACTTAAGTTTTTTTTTTTCACTCTGTCTGACAAATATAACTGTCATTAAACAGCTTCACAATAAGCTGTTTGGACCCGACATTAAATTGTAAATTGTAGATTTTCAGTTTAATATTCCTTTACAAATTTTGGTGAATCGCTGGCGATTCTTTCAACTACGTTCGCCGGTAAATTATTTTTCATGAGAACGAGCAAATTCTTTGCGGCAGTGTAATGCTGCTCGTCTATTGAAACTTCGAACGTCATGATCACTGACCAAACATAAAAGTAGCCTGCGGCTATTATTCGCCTATTTATACAGATTGTTAATAAAGTGGATATGTCAACTACCTCATCACGTATGAGCTTATTATAACTTGGTAAAGTGAATAGCAATTAAATATTTTGTTCTTCCTTTTATAAAATGTTGCCTCGTGTCGTAATAACACCAACCAAAAATGGGCTCGAAATAAAATCTATGTATAGCACCTATAATTAATTTAAGCTCTATTATGCAAAAATTTCGTGATCAACATCATACCCGAGTGCAACCAAGATTCTATGTGGTTAGTTATCATAATTAATTAATCTTCATTACATTTAGACCCGGAAACAAATCGGTTTGAATGCTGTCAGAATGGATTCTTTAAATGAATATTCAAGCAGTCATTCATATAACCCAACTTTCAGTCTAAGCTAGCCCCAACCTAATCGGACTGGCTGAAGGTAAATATTCTGACTAAATAGCCGATGTTTTTAGGACTGCTTTTGTACATGCAGTACAAGTTCCATATCAGTCATTGTCTAGAGAACAAGTGTTTAAAACACTTTTATACTGAGCACCATATGGCAAACATACCTCTTTCTCAAGTACCGGGTAATTCAAAGTTTTTTGTTAGAGTAGGCTCGGTTCTCTTCGAAGGAGTGTCTTTGTCTTACAAATATTTTCGAAAGTGTTAAATTTGGTGTACATACAAAATAATGTCGTACAATGACGTAAAAGTTTGTCTTTCGTTTTTTTTTTCATCAACTTATTTCAATTTCTTTTCAGTTCCTTATAACCGCAATGGATCGCTTTGTTTGGTTTATTTTGTTGATCGTAATGTCACATCTGGTTACGGAATTTACTAAAACTAACGGCTATACGCGAGGCGATCGTTCGAACTTAATTCCAATCAATGAGGTGGACTTATAAAATATTTTCTAAAATACGACGTTTGCCAAATATACAAATGTTTCTATTTCAGTCGTATTTTATCAAAGCTTTTGAGGTGCCGAATTTATTACAGTACCCAAATCACAACTTAGACCTGATGCAAGAATCGAATAATGAAGCTACCTCTGGAAACAGCGAAGAAAAAACATTCAGCCTACGGCCGCTGATAGATAGTATTTTTGACGTAAGAATATTTTTTTGAACCTGCATGTTTTAGTTTTATAATAATAGGTGGTTCTTCTTTTACAGATTCCAGTGTCCGCTTTAAATGCAGTGAATCGCCTTGTGCAACGGTTGACCGGAAGTTATTACGCCCGCCCAACAAGCTCATTTCCTGAAAAATCAACACTAAAAGAAAAACAGGCTTAAAATAAGATTGGACTGAGAACTAACTAATGAAACTTGTTTTAGAGTTACACGATGATATTGTTATATTCTAGTTTAAGGTTGATTGATTTAATGTTTTAAAGTGTTTTGTTTTTACCTTTTAGTGTGATATTATTTATATGTTATTTATCGTAATTATTCTACAATAACTTTATTAAAGAAACATGCAAAAAATATTTGGAAGACTGTTTAAAATGAAGAGGGTTACATGAAATGATATATCACGAAATAATATGATCGAAATAGTGGAGGAGGTATTTGGACGTAGTAGGATTTTCTTCACGCAATTACAACAAATACTGTGATTCCTCAAAGTGTTAAGTACAGCTTAGTTGATGTATTTGCGTGCTGAAAATCAAACTTTGTTTTGCTGTGTTTTGCAACGAAGCTCAAAAATACAGCAATTATATATCACGAAAAGTATATAGCGAGATATCTCATGCCCATTGAATGTTAAGATATTTTCTGTAGTTCTGGCATCACTAGCGTAGATTTAACCCTTCAAATATTCCTTTATGTCAAAATTATAAACAACAACAACGAACTCCACAGCTGTTTATTGTCCGCCGTAAAACATAAACAAATTTTAACACAATTTGCAAAACAAATGGCAAAATTAAATTCCAATTAGGAAATGCTTTGCATATTGTGTCTGACTTTTTCGGAGCAAGTTATTCACTTGTTTGAAGATCAAGGAATTAATCTTGATGTCAGCCGGATTATTGTCAAGCATTTTTGGTTACAGGTAAGAACAGATTTATAAAGCTTTTGACAGATTGCAAAAGATGGTCCACTCTTCCATTCCATAAGCCAAATCTGGAGGATGCGAACGCGAAAATTATTTGCTGTTCCTGCTGGAATGTGCTGGATGCATTTCACAAATTCTACGAAAAGGTCCAAACAGCTCACCTTAATTTACTTACTCATAAAGCTTCAGCTACCCTCGAAGGGAATCTTAAAGAGGAAGATGAATCGGACAGAGATACCTCAGACAGATGCAATGATATCTTATCCACAGGTTTGTAAAACAGTGTTATCCTTGTTAAGGAAAATGTCAACTCTCATTTGTAGCAGACGTTAAAGTGGAACTTAAGGAAGATGCTCTGCCCCTAGATGATCCCCTTACAGTGGGAAATAGAGAATATTTCCAGAAAGATTTCCTAACTGCAAATATAGACTCCGATTCTGATTCGGAAATTCCTCTCGCTACGCTGGCTAACCGGGGAAAATCTGCCACAGATGTGATTTCAGCTAATCGTCGAACAATTGAAAGCTCGGAACCTCAGTCCGATGATCCCTTCAATAATGACGATGGTGTCTCTAACGACTACGAAACTAATAAAAAGAAGGTCAAAACAAAAGATGCTTCAATCGATATTAGGGACTACGAAGCCTCCAAGCCGAGGGCTCGTTCAAGAAAAGTTAGAAAAACTAGAAAATCTCAACAAAATATCAATTCCAGTGATAAGCGAACTCGAACAAAACGGAAGACTATCGATCCAACTAAGAAGCGTGAGTTATCCAAGGAGTTCGACGAAGTTATCGAGAAGAATATGAAACTATCGTGCAGTATCTGTCATGTACCATTAGGCAATTTCTTCCTTCTCAGAAAGCACTACTATTCTGTTCACAACGAACGCGGCTATGCTGCTTGTTGTGGAAGGAAATTCCGGAAACGCGGTGTCCTTGTTGATCACATCTATTTACACCTAAATCCCGAGTACTTTAAGTGCGACAAATGTGAACGTATTTTGTCAGACCGCAGGAGTTTAGAAGTGCACATGAACACACATGACACCAGCAAACAGCGCATCTATCAATGCGAAGAATGCAACAAGAGTTTCTATCGAAAGTTACTCCTTGATCGTCATATGTACACACACATTCCCGATCGGAAGTTCAACTGTGAGGATTGCCAAAAGTTGTGAGTCTCCTATTTGCACATTTTCTGATACAGTTTTACTAATTCCTTTCAACGTCCTTAGATTCTCGTCAAGCTACACTCTGCGTCAACACATAAATAACGTCCACAACAGTGCTTATAATAAAATTTGCGATCAGTGTGGCAAGTCGATTCGAGGCCTAGAGGCATTTCGTCGACATCAGTTGGAACACGCTGGTGTGGCAGTACCATTAGTGCAGTGCGAAAAGTGCGGCGTTAAACTTACAAATAAATACGGACTCAAGCGGCACATGAACTCAATGCATCCGGAAACAAAGATATTACACGAGTGCAAGGAGTGCGGGAAGATTGCTCCAAGTCTGGCGGTACTGCAGCGACATACTTCATATATGCACAAATGTGAAAGGAATCACAAGTGCCCGATGTGCGACAAGGCTTTCAAGAAACCTGGCGGCCTAAGGGTGAGCGATTTGAATTTCTTATAAATTTAGTTTTAAGCGACGCTATCCTGTCTGAACTGAACTCGTCTTACCATTTACCAAGCACTACCGACATTTATTGAACCTGTAGCACAAAATAGTATTTTTTGTTGTATACAAGCTGTGTAGTTTACACTACATTCCGAGTTGTCATAACCTCTTTACCGGTCTATTATAAGAAAATTTGCGTTTACGTTTACTAAAATAGAATTTTACTTCTAAGATCGGTAATAACCTTTGAATACCTGAGTAAGATTTGTTTGTGGAATTAAAGTGAGGTGTGAATGCTCTTAGAAAGATCATGCAAATTTAATAGGGCGCTGTTGCAGTGTTGTCTCTAAGGATTTACTGGATGACTCCTACATTTTCATACAGTTTCCCAATTATTTTATTTCCATTCGCCGCAACATTAATCACCCATCTTACATGATCGTGTGGGATTCGCAGATGAGCTCGTCGGTAAACGAGAACTTCTTCCGGGGCTTAATAAATCTGGCATCACTGCGTTCCTAATCCTTCAACAGGTCCTGCAAAGCGCATGTTCCAAACTGAAATTAAAAAAATCAATAAAAGTCACCACCGCCACTGTCACTGGTTGCCCAACTTTGCTTGTGTACAATTGTAAACAAAAATAATACCCACCGAAAATGCTCTGCATTTTATGTCTAACACCATCGAATCAAGTAATTCACATCTTCGAAGAGGAAGGTTTAAGTCTCAACATCTGCACTATAATTGTGCAACATTTCTCGCTTCAGGTACAGAAAAATCACAAACCAAAACAATGACTGTATACCTACAAATAAAATTCTTTTTTAAGCCGAGCAATGAAAACGCCAACAACAAGGTGATCTGTGCATCCTGTTGGAAAGAGTTGGATTCCTTTCACAAGTTCTACCAGAAAGTGGAGGCAGCTCATTCTAAATTAATAAGCACCTGGTCAGCTGCAACTGTTGAGTGTACCGACATTTTATCAGCTGCCATTCGCAATGCAGGTATCAAACAAGACGATTCAGATGACATGGAAACTCTCAGGTCCAGCGAGGACGACAACGAGAGCGAATACGATGAGTTTGATGAAGGTGATGGTATAAGACAGACACTTGCCACGGACGTAGACCATGTTATAAAGCAACACATAAAATTGTCATGCAACATCTGTCAGAAGCCAATGAGGAACTTCTACGAACTGAAAAGGCACTTTAGAACCGCCCACAACGTAAGCGGATACGTGATATGCTGCAAATTAAAATTTAAAAAACGCAGCACTTTGGTAAATCATATTTATTTGGATCATCATCTAGTAGATTTATGCCAAAAATGCGGACAAGTTACGGCTGAATGTAGAGATCTGAACCTGCACAAAGCCTGTCATGCAACCAATTGTGTGTCGACGACAAATGTTACCAGCGCGGTTACATTGCGATTCGAACAGACTGTCCAAACGAGCACAGACTCCTTTTACCAGTGAAGTGAATATTGACCTTATGGCTGTATCTTTCCTATTTGTTGTTTCTTTTTATTGTATAACAAGTCTGGTGCTGTGCACAATAAGTAATGTGACTGCTGTAATGGAATTACAGGGAAAACATTCTAAATTTACGAAATAAGCTATGTAACCGTATACTTTTGTGTGTATAAGTAAATATAGATATTATATTGTTTTTCAATGGACAAACGCGTACTTGTTTTGTACTAAAAACTTTGAGGTTAGGTGAACCATTCTGCGTCTTTATAAGTTTTATTTATTCTATAGCTAAACCATGTTTTAAGACAAGCTATAGTCTGTTTTTTTTTCAATTCAAATCTTTAGCAAAGTTTAGCAGAAGTTTTGAGATATTTTGGTAAAAAAAACTCTCATTATTTTTCGTAAAAGTTGGGTTTGGTATCACTTGGCCTGAAATGATTTGAAATGAAAACAAAAAGTCAAAAGTGTCAACAAACAACAAAAATTGTTTCACTTTAGATTTTGGTGCCTATTGTGTTGTATTAAAATTTAAATATGTTATGCATTTTGTGCTTGAAAGCTAAGGATGAAATAGTAAATATGTTCGATGCTCACGGACTCAGCCTTAATGTCTGCAATATTGTTACCACACATTTTTGGCTGCAGGTAAGAAAGTAAACTGAAATGTTCACTCACAAACTAATCCAAGTTCTGATTAGCCGAATGAGGATAATCCCAACGCCAAAGTTATCTGCTCCATTTGTTGGAATGCTTTAGAATCGTTTCACAAATTCTATAAGGAAGTCGAGGAGGCCCATGTCGCGCTATTTGCAGTACGTCCTGTGGAAAATCTATTGACAATCGGAACCTCCCCATCACCGAATATTCTAAAAACAGATCCTGATTTGTTTACCGCAAGTATAAACGCATTGTAAAACCGTTTAACCAGAGTCATATTCATAGAAGGGACTTCACTATTTCAGGCACAAAGGTAGAGATTAGTGATGATTGCAAAGTGGCTTTGACGGAATACGATGTTGAAAAGTGTGATAAGGATAACCCACTTAAAGCCGTTGATACTTTTGATGATAAAGTACAAGACATAAAATATGAGTCAGAGTCAGAGATTCCTCTGTCCAATTTCATTAAATCTAGGAAATCGCCGAGCGTTATAGAGAACATTATAAATAGAAACCGCAGCTTCAAGAAAAAGAAACCAAAAAAGGAAATAGCGACAGACGATGAGGAAACTGATGAAGAATCATTTAAACAATGGCCAGCGTCGAATTATGCGGCAGAAACCGATCACAAAATAGACTATAAGCATCTTGATGCAGTTATCGAATCAACTTTGAAGTTATCTTGCAACATTTGCAATGTTCCGCTGTCGGGGTATACTGCCCTCAGGGATCACTATCGCGCAGCTCACAATGAATTCGGTTACATTGCGTGTTGTGACAAGAAATTCGATAAACGCGTCGCATTAGTTGATCACCTTCTGTTTCATAAGAATCCCGAGTACTTCAAATGTGAAATATGCGATCGCAACTTTGCGAATCGCAAAAACCTAAAGGCACACCTGAAAGGACACGACAAAAAGTTCATATTTCATTGTGATAGCTGTCCGAAGAGCTTCCACCAAAAGCTGCTGCTCGATCGGCACAAGGATATACACATTCTGGATCGTACCTTCAAGTGTGACGAATGTGGCAAGCTGTAAGTTTGTTTTTTATATGTACGCTTCCTCATTACAGCTCATGGTTGAATTCGACTTACAGCTATGCCTCAAAGTTTACCCTGGGACAACACGTCTACGGAGTGCACAAGGGTGGCTATACCAAAGTGTGTGACCAATGTGGGAAAGTGTTTCGTGACCTGGAAACCTTTCGCCGGCATAAGGTGGTCCATACAGACGAGCCAAGACCGTTTGTTAGTTGTGAAAAATGTGGTACCAAACTCGCAAATAGATCCGTCCTTTTAAAGCACATGAAGTATAAACACGCGGAAACGAATGTCACACAGGTGTGCAATATTTGCGGCAACATATCTTCAAATATATTTGCTCTAAAGCGCCACATAACGTACATGCATAAATACGAACGAAAGTTCAAGTGCTCCATGTGCGACAAGGGGTTCAAAACAGCCATCGTACTTAAGGTAAGCAATTTCATTTTGTATAATTTGTAGTTCAATATTTTTTGAACTGTATATAGTTCTTAACAAAACCCAGATACTTGTATCTACTAGGATTCCTTGCCTGTAGTTCGTTTGAGCAAATCATGCCAATAGTCATAAACAAAAACAGTGGCATTTGTATCGTATAATATTGCTCATGCAAAACCTATGTAAATCCGGTATTTGAGCCCTGTTTTTTTGAGCTTCGATCTCAGCAAAGCAAAGTAAAGTAGGATTTTCAGCACACATTTTACAACAACTACTGCGAGTCTCGAAGTGTCAAGTAGAGCGTAGTTGTTGTAATTGCGTGCTAAAAATCCTACTGTACTTTGCTTTGCTGAGATCGAAGCTCAAAAAAACAGGGCTTTGATAAACTTGATTGAAAAGAAACAAAAATACATATACATATTTCGAGTAGTTTATAAGCAAACTAAATATTTTAAAGAGATTTTCGTTCGTCTCTTCATCTACTGTTTATTATTATTATTAACAATGGAATTTGTTAAGTAATAGATTTTGCAGTGAAAGGTTTCGTACAGACTAGCGCGGAAACTATGAAATTTTTACTTAGGTTTTTGTTTGTTTATACAACTAAACCAAACGAAATTTAGCAAAGGTGACATCTGAAATAGACGAACAATTTTTTTATAAATTTCTACTGGTATCCCTGTGCTAAAAAATTGCGTATAAAATTCCACGGGATCTCTATTTTATTAGTAGGTATGGTACATACTAAACAAAAGTGCGATTTGGCACCACTACAGTGGTTCTTTGTTTTGTGTCATTTGTACATGTGACAAATGCAAATGTCAGCGACACGAAAAAAACATCAACAAGGAATTTGTGAAACAAATTTCCATCGTCTGCCGTTTTAAAACAATACAAATTAAACATTTAAAATGCTTTGCATGCTGTGCCTAACGGCATCGGATAAAAAACTGAATATATTTGATGTGGAAGGAATCCGGCTCAACATCAGCACAATTATCACTAAACACTTCTGGCTGCAGGTAAATAAAACGATCGGTGACCGTACATTACGAAAACACGAATATATGTTTTAAACTTCATTTAGCCAAGTATAGAAGACTTCAATAAGAGCACAATCTGCTGTTCCTGCTGGCAGGTATTATATTCATTCCACGAGTTCTACCAAAAAGTGGAGAAAGCCCATGATAAGTTTTCAAATGCAAAATTTCCAATTGACTACGATCTGGCGAAAACCAATGATTTTGATGCATGTTCTGAGTTGTGTGCCGAAGGTAATCGTTAGGATTTGTTGATTCTCGATCAAAATGTTAACTTTCAAGCCGTTCCGGTTGCAGATATCAAAGTGGAGTCGTGTGGGGAACCCAAGGTTGATCTCACAAAAGTTGAAGTACAACTATTTTTCGCTGATGAGAGTATGGAAAAACAAGCCCAAATAAAATCCGGCTCCGAATCGGATGTGCCTTTAGGTAAATTGAATGCACTTCAAAATCCATCAAAGCGGAGTGAACCCGTGTCGGACACTGATGATGATTATAATAATGAAGGTGATACCGACGAAGACGACGACGAGGAAAATGATACCGACTATAAAGTACCTGAAAACAAGGAGACAGAGGATAATGCCACCGCCAAGAGGGAGTACAATAAGAACCGAATTCCCTGTAAACAATTCGATGAGATTATCAAACAGAACATGAAGCTGTCGTGTAACGTTTGTCACATTCCTTTGGAAAGTTTTTTTACTCTGAAGGAACACTATAGATCTGCTCACAACAAAACCGGCTACGTAACCTGTTGTGAGAAGAAATTCAACAGCCGTCATGCCCTGGTTCATCATATTCTTATGCACAAAGATCCAGAGACATTCAAGTGTATGAAATGCGGTCGCGTTCTAGCCGACCGCAGAGGCTTGAAGCGACACATGAAAACGACACATGTAAATGAAGACCGTATCCATCAGTGTCAGAAGTGTAAAAAGGGTTTTCGGCGGAAAGAACTGCTAGAGAAGCACGAAAAAACACATGTGAGACCTGAGGTCATATGCGAACAGTGTGGCAAGGTAGTACGCGGCAGGCAGTATCTCAAACAACATCAGTTGCGGGAGCATTCGGGAATACCAAAACAACGTCAACAGTGCCCTAAGTGTGGCGTTTATCTTGCGGATAATTCGACTCTATCCACTCATATGAAGTATCAGCATCCTGTTGTTAAAGTTGTACACGAGTGTCATATCTGTGGAAAAATATCTGCCACTGGTTACGGCCTAAAGCGTCACATAGAATACATGCATACACGGGGACGGCCGCATAAGTGCACACTGTGCGAAAAGGCTTTCAAGACGCTAAAGTGTCTGCGGGTGAGTGATTTTATCTTGTGATTATTTGTATTTGAAGGAAACTGATGTCATCAGTCTGCAATGAACTTGTTTTCGGTAATGGCGTTGACATGTCGCTGCAACATGGCTCTCAATGCCGAGCAGATTCTTCTCCGAACAGGAAGGTCTAATGCGTGACATCACTTGGGAGTCATATTGACTTCTTTTGCTGTCCCTTCATGAAAACATTTGATGTTAGAAAAGTATTGTCAATCGGAATCACAAGTGCATAGCAGTTCGGTTCCGAGCAGGGGTGTCAACACGTAACTTGATACAATCGAGTTCAGTCGATACAATCGAGCTCCGGCAGCACCTAATTAGTCTCAATCGATCATCCTCCATTGATTATCCTCGATTGAGACAGATTAGGTGCTGCAAGAGCTCGATTGTATCGACTGAACTCTATTGGATCAAGTTACGCGCTGACACCCCAGGTCTTTTTATTGGGGACTCTCTAAAACCAAAAACCATTGGTACCTACCTGACTTACTTTGAGTAAATATCGATATTTTTAGTTTGCGCCTACGCAATGGAGTACCACCCACCGTTTTTATTTATTTGCTCTTCAATGTTAAAAATTCAATACGACACATCTTAAATAGGGAGCAATACCTTTCCTCTGTCGAAATAGTTTTATTTAGGTACCTACTTTACTGGTTCTATTTCACTTGTAACAAACTTGGCAGCATTGAATCACAGCTGTTTAAATGTCAACAAAACAACACATCAACGAATGATTTGTCGCACAGTCCACAATAATAATATCCAAAATTCATTTAAAAACTAAAATGCTTTGCATATTGTGCGTTGTTCCATCGGATCAAACAATAAATATATTTGATGAAGACGGCCAAGGTTTGAACATGAAAGAAGTTATTACTAAGCATTTCTGGATGCAGGTAAACCAAATAGAGCAGACAACGCTCTGTTGAAAATGCAAATTAATATGCCTAGTAATGGATCTTTAATTAGCCAAAAGCCGACGATCCTAAATCGAAAGCAATCTGTTGGCCTTGTTGGAGTGCTTTACATTCATTCCACAAATTCTACCAAAGAGTGCAGGAAGCTCATGTTAAGTTGGCCAGCGAAGATGACGCATCTGCAAATGAATGTGACACATATCCTGAGCGCACAGGTTTGAATTCGCTTAACTAGAACAGAATTTGTTTTATTTTACCACTGTTGCAGACATTAAGCTTGAAACCAATGATGAACCCGAAACAGATTTGGCAAAGTTCAATACTGTGAAACAAATCGGAAGTACATCGTACTCTAGCTCTGACTCTGAACTTTCTCTAGCTAAACTAAGTAAACGCAGACAAAAGGCAAAAAACAACATAGAAACTGACAATAATTGTGAATACAAGCCATCTAAAACGAAGCGGAAAATCAAAGACAATTCCAACCAGCACATTCCGAATGTATACAGTCAGAGTTTATCCCGTCAGGACTTCGATGACGTTATCGAAGAAACTATGAAACTTTCCTGTGAAATTTGCCAAGTTCCACTGTCCACTTTCTTTGTGCTCCAGCAGCACTATCGCTCTGTTCACAATAGAGCGGGCCAAGTGACCTGTTGCGACAAAAAGTTCGATAGTCGCTACAAACTAGTCACACACATTTTGTTGCATAAAAACCCAGAGTACTTCAAATGCCAACTTTGCTACAAAGTCATGGCCAGCCGGAAGAGTTTGAATAATCATATGAACGTCCACGCAGGCGGCGGTGAGTCTGGTGCATATGATTGCAATAAGTGCCATAAGAGTTTCTCACGAAAGGGGAGGCTTGATCGGCATTTGCTGACACATGAGGCAATTGGACAAATTTGTGAGCTTTGCGGCAAATTGTGTCGTGACAAAAACTCTCTCCGGCTCCATCAGCACCTAAAGCATAACGATGAGCCACGACCTCGTGTTAATTGTAAAAAATGCGGTTTGGATTTCGCGTCAAGGGCAAATGTTAAATTTCACATGAAGCATCATCATCTAGAATCTTCGACAACGAACCGGTGTACTATTTGCGGAAAGGTTTCGTCTAATGCTAACGGCCTAAAACGACATATAATGTACATGCACAAGTTTGAACGGCGGCACAAGTGTACCATGTGCGAGAAGGCGTTTAAAACGCATCAGGGGCTTAGGGTGAGTCTTTGGTTGATTTTTGTCTGTATTTATTACATTTCGGCTTGTTTGGCTAGTTGTGTATTTACTGAAAATCTTCTCCAAGTCGTCCATTTGAGATTTATGAGTTCAACTGGCAACTGAATGCGATACAACTTGGTAGACGTAAATTGAATTTGTTCATAATCTATTACAAATTGCACGATTTCCATACAAAATCTGCTTAAATTTTCCCAATTTATGAGGTTTACCACTTCACAAAGTTTGGATTAAGCTATTTAAATTTAGAAATAGGGTTATAAACTTTATGTTTCATTAGTATACATAAAAAAAAACAATCTTGAATCCCGATTACTTTTGCAACGAAACACAGATTGGGGTAGATTTATTTCTGTTGCTTATGAGATGTTTATAAATCAATTTGGGAGCACATTTCTAATATTAAAATATACAATTTAACCAGCAACAAGAAAATATATAAATAATTAAAATAGGTAACAAATTTGTATGTTCTGTAATCAAGTCTCAATTTTAAGAAAACTTGGCATCACTCAGCAATAAATGTTCTCCGCAACCACCAAAAGGTGGCGTCGTCTGCCGCCTGTCACTGCCCCAAGAAAAGTCAAATGTTAAACAACAAAATCGGCACTTTTGTTGAAACAAATTAAAAAAATATCTCAAAGATATTTCGAAATTCAATATATTTCATGTTGTACATGAGAAAATGCTGTGTATATTATGCGTTCAAACATCCGCAGACTATATACACATATTCCAAGATGAGGGAAATGGCCTAAACATCAAAGAAATCATCATAAAGCACTTTTGGTTGCAGGTAAACAAATCAATTAAAAGGAAAAGCCTGCAAACTGTATTTGAATAACCCGTTGTTCGCCATTCTCAGCCAAATGAAAACGATGTAAATTCAAATGTTATATGTCATTCCTGTTGGGGGAATCTGGAGTCCTTTCATAAATTCTATATGCGAGTTGAAGATGCCCATGTTCGATTACAAAACACCAATCCCATCGACGAGGATGACTTGAAACTGGAAGCAGGTATGGAATAGTGGAGAAGTTATTAGACAACATTTCAATGGAATCCTTGACTAAATTTAGACTGCATTTGTGTTGATTTAGTGCAATTTTGTTAAAATGTTGTCTCCGCCAACAGTTTACGTGAAACATAATTTACAAACATTGTTTCACTTAAAACAGACGTGAAAGTGGAAGTTAAAGAAGATACCGACGCAGCCGTGCCACCGACCATTCTTCCAGTTGATAGTGGAAAAGATGTTGCATCTCAAATCGGTTCTACTTGTGAAAGAAGGATCTCCACAGATTCTGGAAACACAGTACAGAATCAAACTCCACCCGCGTGCTCTACAAGAAGTCGTACTTCTGTTGAAAAGCCTTACGCCGAAAGCGACTCCTCCAGTGACAATAAAATTGACAGCGACGACACAACTGAGATGCAGACCACATCATCAGACTGGCTGGATCTAGACTCAGACATGGACGACGACAATGATGACAGTGACTATGAGGCCATCAGCTCAACGACATCAAAATCGAAATCAAAAAAACAGAAGGCGCCTCGAAAAACAACGACAAAACGTAAGTGTAAGAAAAACGAAGACGAGCCACAAAAGAAGAAGCGTACATCAGAGCGGGTAACCAAAAAAATGGAACGCATGAAGGAGTACGATGAAATAATTGCCAATAGCATGAAGCTATCGTGTGATATCTGTGCGGAATTATTCGCAAACTTTGCCATTATGAAGCGTCACTTTCGGTCTGTTCACAAAGAATGCGGCTATATTGCTTGCTGTGGCAAAAAGTTTCGTAAACGCGGCGTTCTCGTCGACCATATTTGTACCCATCAAAATCCCGAGTACTTCAAGTGTGAGAAATGTGGGAGGATCCTAGCCAGTCGTAAAGGTCTCGACAGTCACATGCTAACCCATGACACGGAAAAGCAGCGCATCTATCAGTGTGATCAGTGTCCAATGAGTTTCTATACGAAGCCACTGTTGTCACGCCATTTGCAAACGCATCTTTCCGAACGCAATATAAAGTGTCCCGAATGCGATAAGCGGTAAGGATTTTCACATAAAGTGGGCTCGCCTTGTAAGATGGCAGTTGGTGTTGCTTTCTCATTGCAGCTTCTCGACGCAAGACATCTTACGTACACACATAAACAATGTTCACAATGCAGCGTACACCAGAATTTGTGATCAGTGTGGAAAGTCGTTCCGTCGGCCGGACGCCTTCCGCAGGCATCAATTGGAGCACGATGGCGTAACACGGCCACTTGTTCCGTGTGAAAAATGCAGCGTGAAACTGACCAGCAAATATGGCCTGAAGCGGCACATGCAGTCGATGCATCCCGAAACGGATATGAAACATGTGTGCGACGATTGCGGAAAGATCGCACCCAGTGCGGCGGCCTTACAGCGTCACATATCGTACATGCACAAAATGGAACGGAAATACAAGTGTCCCATGTGCGATAAGGCGTTCAAGAAGACCGGCGGACTTAAGGTAGGTGCTTTTGCATGCCCTTACATTTGATTGGCTAAAAATATCGAAGTTTATAATCGGGCGTTGGATTTTGAACATCAACTTAATGTAGGTTTCGTTTGGTTAACCACAGTGAAATGGTAGACACTATGCCATTGTTTTTGAATTGTGTTACATGCCGTCCGGTGTCTCAACTGTCTTACCCGGTTTTGATCAGTTTCGTGGTGCATCTAAGCACCGTATGGCTTAAAAATATTAAAAAATCGGTGTCTGCCGGGAGAGTGATGTGGGAAAGGGGCCGGTTGAAGAAGTCATTTATACCGCCTAAAACATTAGCTAGTGCAAATATCTTCTTAAAGCTATACATAAATATAGTACAGAAGATTGTATTGATTCAGGAAATAAAAAATTAGCCTTTCCGAGACTCGATTTCACTCTACAATTTTAGGTTATGCTGTAAGGAGATATTTCATAGACTACCTACCAAGAGAGATTTCTTGGTAGCATTTTTGTGGGATTTTTCATTTTTCGATTCGATTATTGACATGATCTTCGGGTAGGTACATGAACAATGAACTTGTTAAATGTTCGTAAGATTTTGTTAAATGGCCCTCATTTTTAACTGTAAACTTTAAAACATGTTTGTAAGAAAGAACACCTCTTCTTTAAATGAAAAAATAACGAAGCGAATGCTTTTTTCATTTTCTACATTGCATTTGAATGATCATTTCGTTGTAGATTAGATCTATTTTATGCAGCAGCAATAGACTTTCAAATTATTTTAGTTATAACCTTGACAAACGCGTGAATTGGCACCACTGAATTATGACTTCATCTTATCGCTGAAAGATGTCGCTCCTCTGCTGCACGTCATACGGAGCTTGTTCATGTCAAACTAAAAACAATTTAACTTTGTTGATTTGTTAAATGATTTCCGGCGAGCATTCTAAAAGTCCCAACTATTTCCAATAGTTACCTAAAAAATGTTGTGCATATTATGTGTCCAACACTGTGAACAGTTTATACATATTTTCCGGAAAGAGGGAATCGCTCTAAACATTCGCGACATCATTGCAAATCATTTCTGGATCCAGGTAAACAAAACTAATGCAAGGCAAATAATTTGTCGAGTGGTTACTGAATAACTGCTTTAATTCCGTAGCCGGTTGCAAATGATGGTAGTGCAAATGTTATATGCCCGTCCTGTTGGAGTGCGTTGAGTTCATTTCACAAGTTTTATCTAAAAGTCGAAGAAGCTTATGAGAGTCTGGAAGAGGCTAATGTAATAGCAGCAATAGATTCGAAATTGGAACTAGAAATGGACGAAGATGAAGAAATTATTCCAAAGACCGAGATAAAGATTGAGGCGGAAGAAGTTTTCGAACAAACAATGCCATCGGTCACAGTATTCGACTCACAAGGGGATACCGAACCATCTGCCAGTTGTATAGGAGGACGTACTAACTCTGCCGAAGGCAATGTTTGCATCGTTAAGACCGAGAGTGACAATGGAAGCTGCCAAAATTCGGATTTCGATGACAGTAGCTGGGAAAGCAGCTCATCAAAACAAACGAAACCGAGAAGAAGAAAGCAGAAATCCTGTGACGACAGAAACACAAGGCAGCGAACACCAAGGAGTATAAAAATGAATGAAAGCGATGAACTTATTGCAAATACTGTGACACTATCATGTGATATTTGCGATTTGATATTTCCGAGTTTCACTGTTCTAAAAAAACATTATCGTTTAGCGCATAAACAAAATGGTTATGCCACCTGCTGTGGCATACGATTGTTTAAACGTTGCATTCTTGTTGACCACATCAACAGACATAAGAACCCACAGTATTTCAAGTGTGCCGAATGTGGACGAGTTCTTTCTACTCGCAAAAACCTAAAACGCCACATGCTAATGCACAATTTGGATCAACGCACCCGAAACTACCATTGCGATAAGTGTGAGATGAGTTTCTATACAAGTAATCTGCTTAGTCGCCACATGCATACGCACATTTCCGGCAACAATATAAAGTGCACACATTGTAACAAATTGTAAGCGTTTGCCTTAGATACTGCTTCTCATTGGATGACTATTTGTCTTTTACTTTCTTATTACAGCTTCTCGACGGAATTTCTTGCCCGTAGACACATGCACGGTGCTCATAGTAGTAAATTTAAAATCTGCGATCAATGTGGAATGTCTTTTCGTACGGTTAACGCCCTCAGGCAACACCAATTGGAACATAACGAAATATACCAAAACCACAAAGAAGAAACAAAAAAAAATCTCGAATCGATTAAACCAGAAAATGTACATTTGTAGTGAACAAATAAACCTCAGTGGAAAGAACATTTTGCTTGCAAACTCGGCATGTGTGTTGGTACAAGGATGATTGTAGTACTCAATTTTGAGCAGATAATTTTCCAAACAAAACGGTCTGTGCTTCAGTTACATTGAGCACTCGTCAACAACCAGACTTTTCATACTTGGCATTACGCCCCAGGATGGGATAGTTTGACCGAGCCCTCTTCTACCAGTTAACAATTGTTTCTGAATACTAGAGTCGTGGGGGAAGATCGATAGCGACAATACTTGATACTAATAATCATACTTATGTCGTTTTCCATTGGGACCACTAAAAATCTTTTTCAGATCTCAGATTTATCGCGGTTCATGGAACGTGCAACGAAATTGATCTGCTTTTGTGAATGGATTAGTGCGTATTTGACAGCAAAATCAGCTGTTCAAATTGCATTTGCTTTTGCAAAAATCAGCTATGTATATCGACTTGAAAAATGTTTCCCCTGTTGTAGACACAAATGGAATAGTTTCGGTGATTCGTAGTTTCCAGATGATGAGGAAGATAATAAAGATAATAATTCCTCCAACATTATATGAATTGCTTTTTATGTATTTCTTTATTTTGCTTTTCACGAAACTTTGCGCATTTGTTTTCAAAGCAAACTTCTTGCAATGACGTGAAACAGCTGTGGGTATTTGTGGCAGTATGTGTAGATCTGAAAAATTATCGAGATCTGCAAAAAGTGCTCCGAATCGAAAAAAAGATTGATTTTTTTTCCCAATGGAACGCGAAAAGTGATTTAGATCAAAAAAAAGATTGATTTTTTGTCCCAATGGAAAACGACATTAGTTTTCAGGCTAGGTCTTAAGAACTCATTCATAATACCCATTCCGCGATACTAAAAAAAAATATGATTTTTAGTAAAATTGCATATTGTAACCTATAAAGTATTTAGTTTGAAGGTTAAAAACGATTATTGGCACCTAAGGCCCGCATAATTTATTATATACCTATTATTAGGTATTGTAAATATACGCTTCAGTTTTAAAAGTGTTTCGTCTGCAGCTTGTAAAGAACAAGCCAAGATTTTTTTATGAAAAATTAACTTGGCATCACTTTTCTCACACATTTCACAAATGAAATGTCAACTGGGTGACAATCAACAAAGTCTTCATTACAAATGTCTAAAAAAAAATAGAAATTTTATAAATCGTCGCGGTAAAGTTTGCTAAAATCATTAAAATTAAGCAGCTTACACAGCGGAAATGCTCTGTATTTTGTGCGTAAATCTTCCCGACCAACTAATAGACATATTTAGCCGGGAGGGACTTCATTTAAATGCAGCCAGTGTAATTGTCAAGCATTTTTGGATTCAGGTAAACACTGCACGGAAAAGTGAAATATCTTGCAACTGCAATTAAAATGCTAAAAAAAAACCTATTCCTCTGCTATCCCAAGCCAAATGAAAATGACGAAGATGCACGGTTTATTTGCACCTCTTGCTGGAGTGCGTTGGATTCGTTTCACAAATTTTACGTAAAAGTTGAAGAGGCTCACATTAGTTTGGTCAAAACGAGTACCAACGTACAAGACGCTTTGAAACAGGAGAATGAACAAATTGCCATTCAGGCGGAAGATCAGCATGTCGAGAAACTCGTTCCCAGTACGAATGCGGAATTTTTGAATGCAGGTAGGGCGGAAATGAATAGTCTCTTCAGGGTTGTGTTTGGAAATGCGGAAGTAAACACAATTCTTGAGGGGTATACGTTAATTCATTCCAAATTAATATTACAGACGTAAAGGAGGAGGTAAAGGAAGATGCAGACGCCAACTTACTGCAAAGCGAATCGCTTCCTGAAAATGATTCAAATATCTCTGTTTCCAAGACAAAATCAGCGCCAGCGTCAACGCATTCAAGCGACTCTGAGGACTCTGAATCTGAAATTCCGCTTGCCAGCCTAGCCAAGACACGGTCGAAGATGAAAGTCACAACAAAAGCAGAGTCTTCGGACAACGATGATATGGCCTCTGTAGCCGACTGGCAAGACCATCACGACGTTGACGAAGATGATGAAGATGATAACGAAGACGACGACGAGGAAGATAACGAGAGCGAATTTGAAGTGAAGAAAGAGTTGCCAAAACGAAAAGTGATAACAAAAACTGGTAAGAAACGGGGTCGACCATGCAAAAATGCCCCCAAAGATTTGACTCCTAAAAAAACTACAAAAGAACAAATCAAGAAGCGAGAACTCTCACAGGAATACGATGATATAATCATGAAGAACATGAAGTTAACCTGCAACATTTGCCTTCTACCGCTGGTCAACTTTTTCTCGTTGAAAAAGCACTACCGGTCCAAGCACAATGAACGAGGGTTCGCCTCATGTTGTGGCAAGAAATTCCTGAAGCGTGGTATTCTGGTCGACCACATATACACTCATCTCAACCCCGAACACTTCAAGTGCGACAAATGTGATAAAGTTCTGGCCGATCGTCGATGCCTCGAGGTGCATATGAATACGCACGTGACCGAAAAACAGCGCATCTACCAGTGCGACCAATGCTGCAAGAGTTTCTTCAAGAAACCACTGCTTACGCGTCATCTTTACACTCACATTCCCGAGGAGGATCGTAAATTCCCCTGCGAGGAATGCAATAAATTGTATGCGCGTGCCAGTATGGTCAATCATTAAACTAATTTCGTTTTCCTTGTAGCTTTCCATCGGGTTATACTCTGCGAGCGCACATCAACAACGTGCACCAAAATGTGTATGCGAAAATCTGCGATCAGTGCGGCAAATCGATACGCGGACGGGAGGCATTCCAACGGCATTTGCTGGAGCATGCCGGTGTGCCATTGCCCAGTGTGCAGTGCGACAAGTGTGGTGCGAAACTAAAGAACAAATACGGCCTTAAGAGGCACATGAACTCGATGCATGCCGAATCGAGTGTGCCTCATGTGTGCAATATCTGCGGCAAGGTGGCGCCCAATCCGGCCGCGCTACAGCGTCACTATTCGTATGTGCATAAATGCGAGCGAAAACACAAGTGTCCCATGTGCGATAAGGCCTTTAAGAAAGCCGGTGGACTCAAGGTAAGTCATTTGCAGTGCTATGTCGTGGATCTTTTCAGTTGGGAAGTTGTACCTTTTTCTTCTTTGCCACGTCCCCATACTTTCACAGTTGCATTGTACTATTCTTCGCCTTATATGTGGATCTAATATTTGAACAAAATAGCCGTTCATTACCTTGCAATAACATTGTTTATTTATTTCTTTACTTTAAGGAGCACATGTCAACCCATACCGGAGAAGTGCTTTACACGTGTCCCCATTGCCCGAAAACGTTCAACTCCAATGCCAATATGCATTCGCATCGAAAGAAAATGCATCGAAAGGAATGGGAGGAGAACAGACGGCATCCGCACATGGGAGCCGTGGCAAACGCCGAATAGAATTAGTAATCAAAAACAAATACAACCTAATTTAATTTTAATCCCTAGACATAAGTACATATCCGTGTGTATTTAACAAGTTAAGACTATTTGGATGCTTTGGCTGCGTCAGTTAATAATTCCTGCGTAGAAATGGAAAACGAGAAATTATTTCTTTTATTTAAGTAAAAGATTGTGAAAGCGGGTGGATCTGGGAATGTACAGGTGAGCAAGATAAGAAATTCATGGCGTGGCGACTGACTGAATTCTGATCCTTATCCTGATAAAAGTGATTCAGCAGTGTCACGTATATTTGCATGGCCTATGGAAGAAAGTAATGCTGCAAAGAACATGAGAAATAAAGTCTGAATCTCATTGAAGCAAATTGTTTATAAAAGTAGTTTAACCGTTTTCTACCTACCACTGGATCCGCCAATTTCCAGCATTTATGAAACCACGCAATCCTTGGACATAATTAGCAGGACGTGTTTAATCTCATCCGGGGCTCTACTAAACAGAGTCTCCAAATGTACGTCGCCATTATGGTTAAATTCTTGGAAAAGGCAATTCATGTAGGACAAGAGCTTCATCATCATGTATCTCACCCTCGCTGAATTGCTTAATTGCCTCTGCAATAATTTTTTTTATGATAGGTTGGTGTTACTGGATTATGTGAAGCTGTGATGCGACGAGCATTTTTCCTTTTCACTCGCCGTTTATTCGCAAGTGTCCGTTGTCGTTTTTCGTAATATTCTTATTATGCAGTTAATATGGTTGTCTCTTAGGGCCGTTTGCTGATACAACTCATAGCGAACTAAGTTCCATATGAGTATTTAAGTAGAACTTAAATCGTTAAGAGTCGTATGAGCAAACGGCCCTTAGTCCCTTACCTTCTCTGACGCCAGTTTGTTGTCTGCATTCAACTACAATTGGTTTTACCATGGTCAGAAAGGAACCATGCAATAAAAAAAATCGTGAAGCGTGGGTGGATTTTGGAAAAAAAAGGCCCAGTGAATGTAAAATACAAAGAGAACCGCTCACGTTTGTGCTGGGAACTCACCTCGTCGTCACGGTGTGGTCCTCGACCGAGAAGAATTCCGGAAAGCCCGCAAACCAGTATTAGAAAAAACCAAAAGATTTTCATTTTGTTTGCAGTTGTTCCTTGGTTTCAGTTGTTTTTTATCGAAACGGAGAGAATCTCAGCGAATGTAGTCAAATGTTTCTAGCCCCATATTTTCTCGCTATATTTTGTCAGCTGTACGCATATGCAAAGTTGCAACCAGAGACAAATCATGTCTCTGATTGCAACATCAGGTTGCTATTATCGTCAGTTTAGCTCAGCATCGACGTATATAATAAATTGATATGTACTGGCGGATATACACGCATATTGCATTCGTAAAGACAGGTTAACTCTTAATGACAAGTTTTATTCATAAATCGATACTAAAATTAAATGATTGGAAGTTAACACTGAACACATCTAGATACGATACAATCATCTCAAATGCGGTTGTAACGAGTGGCTAGGAGCATGCAGATTGGTTAGTGAGCTGACACGCATACGGCAGATGCTGTCATTCCTCATTACAATTATACTCTAAAAATATTTGTACTGAAAATGTACATCCATTAAATTTATTTACAATCTTAATCCAAACACTTAAACAAAATGGAATTCCCTGCTATTTATTGTCCTGTGGAATGTCAATCGACAGAGTCATGTATGGCTCCTTGTGCGTAGCGGCCCATCGCTGCGGCAGCCTTACATCAATTGATTTGCGGAAAACCATACACGTTATGTGTGGCAACTTCTCAAACTTGATTCGATTGAAGCCAAGCATCGCTAATGTATACCTCCAATTCTTCATTATTGTTGCATTTTTTCCAACATGCTGCGAATCTGGTGTGATGATGATTAAAATTCCCTCAAACTTTAGCAGTTCATAGGCCTTCTGACAACAAATCATCCGTTGCTCCGACGACGGCATGTACTCCAGGAGCAGACTAAATATAACACAGTTGAAGTAACTACTTGGAAGACTGTGTATTTTGCCGT
Organism: Cheilosia impressa; assembly: GCA_948293265.1. NCBI lineage: Eukaryota > Metazoa > Arthropoda > Insecta > Diptera > Syrphidae > Cheilosia > Cheilosia impressa. The sequence continues at coordinate 20,034,400 of OX411883.1, read as the reverse complement.
TTTCTGGTGAAATTTCATTATTGTCGGCTACATTTATCTTGAGGAAATCACCCTCGAACACACTGTCTGTTGCTGGGCATAGATCAATGGCAGTGACGTCGAAGAACTTCATGTTTTTAAACGGATTAAAGCAGCTGCCGACATCTAGGACGCGCAGCTTGTCGCTTTTGTTGTCGTATTGGCACATGGAGGTATCACATTCTAGAGATTCGAGCAGTCTTTCTTCTCTAGAGCGTTTCGCTAAGAGGATCTTATCTGTTAAATAGTAGGATATACAATAGTCTGTGGTCCACTTGACTCTGCTCTGGGCTAGTAGGTCGGAATTCGTAGAGTTATCCTCCCAAATACTGGCCAACTTTCGCATTGCTTCGGCGTACTCTTGTAAACGTTCGGTGTTTTGGACATGTTGCTCCCAGGCATCGGTGGGCCCCTTTTCTTTGCTCAGCAAACGGAGGGATTCGTGCACGTCCTTGATTATTGAGGCTAGTTTTTTGTGCTCCTCTGTAGCCATGATTTGTTAGGTAAGGATATTTATCAAAAACTATTTACTTATCGCAGAAAATACTGCGGTGACAAGCATGCAGCAAAGACCCGCACCAAATTTTCCTTCATGATTTGTAAATATCAAACATGACTAACTTCACTCATCATTTACTGTCATAATTTTCAGAGAAGCGGAAACCGAAATGAAATCCAAATTCATACTACCAAATTTGTTTTGGAAACTATCTTTTTTATTCTCTTCACAACATTATACAAATTAAGTAAAAAAACGAAAAGGAAATGTAAATCAATTTACACAAACTAAATATGTTCAGGAATGTTTAAGGTTTTTCGGCTTTTTGTGAAGCCGCTTTCTGTTGGGCCTTTATGAATTCTGGATAGTCGATGTATCCGTCACGGCCGGTGTCATCCATTGCGAGGATAGGATCAATCAATGCGACTAGTTCTTCATCGGAGAATATTTTTTCCTGATGCGGTGCATGTGCACCGTCGTCGTGGTGATCTGCATCTTTGGTAGTCTTTTCGTGCCAATGAATTAGGGATTTTATAAGTTCACAACCGTCTAGCTTGTTGTTGTGATCGGAATCGTGCATTTTGAAATAGTGAAACTGGAGTTCTTGCTCGGACATCTTGCTTGTGTCAATGGGAACATCCATATGCTCTTGGATATGTGCTTTTTCGCCTTGAAGATTTGCCGTATCCAGCACATGATTAGAGTGCATTGGGTGTTGTGGAACGCCAGCCATTTGGTGCTGCTGTTGGATTTGCTGTGGATGTTGCTGTTGCTGCTGCTGTTGCATCGTATTGGGATGCTGCTGTTGTTGAATTGGCTGTTGATGAATTGGTTGCTGGTGGATCTGTTGTTGATGTATCGGCTGCTGGGCATGTTGGATAGGCTGCTGATGCATAGGCTGGCCAGGTTGGACATACTGCATTTGTGGCACTTGCTGGTAGTGTTGCTGTTGATTAGGATCGATATAGTGCTGCGGAGGCACCCCTGGCGCTACTTTTTGGGCAAAGGCGATCGACAGTGCACTCATAAGTACAACTAGGCATTGCTGGTGTTTCATTATAAGCTAAATATTGAAGTTAATTGACTACTAGTGAACACCGCTCGAGAAAAATCACAACAGCACAATACGTGTCAATAAAAAAAGATTGCTAATTAACTGACATGTGAAAGCTGATATGTCAGATTTGGTGATGATTTGGATTTGAATATGGATTTGCGATGGTCTAGTATGCACTTGAAATCCACTCACACAAGAATATTTTGTTTGGATACCAAGCGAAGTAAGCCCTGGTTGAAATTTCGTACTGGAGTCGTTCATTTATGTGGTATTCGATTGGGCGCTCTCAGATCACTTTTTTGATCTCAGAGCAATTTTTATGTTCGTTTGGTACAAAAACAGCAATCTTTTTCAGATTTCAGAGCACTTTTGCGAATCTGGATTTTTTCTCAGATTTGATTCAGATTTACCAATCCAAGTACGTTTGAGTTTGACAACTAATGGGGTTTGTTTTCGTTTTCGAGAAATTTTTCAACTGCAAAGAAACGCATTGCATTTGCATCGGGTGCATCTATTTTTATTAATTATTTATATAGAAATGTTTAGAAGTCGAACTGGGCGATAATTTTGAATGTTTTCATGTAAAATTTAACCAGTGAATGGAAAACGCTTAGATATGTGTCGCAGGCTACACATATTGCAGTCGCACAAATATCAACAAAAAAAAAGATCAAGTGACGTTTTTATGTTCGATTAGACACAAGAAATCTGAAATCTGAGAGCGAATCTGAAGAAGCCCAATCGAATACCACATTAAAGTTTTGTCTGCATTCTCATCCAGTACATTATTCCATCTCCATAGAAGAAAGTAATAGAATTGTTTACGAAATCGGGAAATCTATCTTCGACATGAACCCAACTTTTAGTTATTTTTTTGTGGTGCATTGCTCATTTGTCATTAAACATATGTTTTTAATTTTATAATGCAGTTGTACGGATATTGTTGATAAGAATTTTATAACGTTCTTATTACGTTATAATAATCTGTATTTCATGAGTTTGATCCATTGAAATAAAGTTCCTCACCATGGGCGATACAAGTAAAGTGGACAAAAACGTTGATAAGAATGGCAAGAACATGGGAATCATCAGTAGGTAAGTTTAATGCTTTATTTTTTCAACCTTTGATCCGATTACTAATACCCTATTTATTTTTAGACCAAACGCGTCGCCTGGCTATTGGCTGTGTTGCCTTTTGCCGGCGGCTCTGATAGCAACCAGCAACCGACAAAGCTCCAGTGGCGATGTCCATTACCGCATCCTAACAATATCTGCTATTGGAATGTTAATGCAATCCACGAATTTTTTCATTTGCTTAGCTATTGGCGCTGGACGATATTCAAAATTGTTTTTTGCTTTATCACCTGGGGTTGTTACACACCTCCTGTTTCAGTATTGCACGGAACAGTCGAATGGAATATGTGTTGCCTTAGGGTATGGTGTCACTCTGGGATATCAGTATGCATATGTGAGAGTTGTTAGAGGATTCCCAAAGAGTTGTACTCTGGGTGAGGCCTCCATACTGGTGCAAGGAGTAGTTCTATTCATCATAAATGGGATCTTAAAGCTGCCACGGCTTTATAACTCGCCGCCAATTGATGAATTCGGAGAAATGAGTGCTATCATGATGGTATGTTATAAATTATGACGGATGTGACGTTTTCGTAGTGATGCGATTTTTGTTTTATTTTAAACCCTGATACGTCTCAAGAATCTTATGCTGAATTCGCATGAAAACCGCATCACTTGTGCCGGAGAGCATTTAACCATAAAAAATATATATAATATGTTTTTTTTTTGTCCAGGGAGCACTGTTCTGCCTTATGGTGACATCCTGGCTTCTAGCAAACGTTGCAACACTTCGAAGTCCTGCTCTGTTCTACCCCACTATGTTTGCCTTGGTGGTGGCTGTGTGCACCATTCCAGTTACTAAGGATTTACCCATTATCGCAGTCATTAAATTTATTTACTCCGACCTAAGAAGGGTACATTTACAAATTTACCGACCCCAATGTGAAATGAACTCTAATTCAAATTAAATTTAGGTCTACATTGTGATATTTTACCTGGCAATGGCTATTGCTACTGCATGTGCCGTTCGATGGCAGCTGGGAAGTTCGGAACAAGCATCTACAAGGGTGCGCAAAATATTCCACGTCCTTATCGTACTAGTCTACATTCCGGGCTTACTATTCCAATGCACATTCCTGTACTTAGCAACTGGAGTTGCTCTGGCAGTTTTCTCCGTCCTGGATTTGGTTCGAACGTTTAAAATACCTCCGATTGCAAGTGTGTTAGAAGACGCATTTTCTACACTCCACGATGAGAAGGATGCTGGGAACATAGCCCTGACACCATTCTGCCTTTTAATCGGTTGCTCTCTGCCGTTATGGATAAGTCCGTGTCCTTGTTCGGCGGCTGACAGTGCTGCTGGAGAGAATTTGATACCGATGCTGGCAGGAATACTCTCAGTGGGTATTGGTGATACCGCTGCCTCTGTGATAGGTTCGAAATTCGGCAAACATAAATGGGGAAGTAAGTCGTAAAACGTTATTCACCACTTTGAGGGGATTTTTTTTTGACTGTGTGTTGTTACAGATTCAAATCGATCGATAGAAGGAAGCCTGGCATTTGTTTTGTCACAAGTATTCGTGATTGTGCCGCTCTATTTCTGTAACGTTGCACCTCTGAGTGGATACAATATATTTGCCACCTTATCGGCTGTCGTGCTTACTGCTGCAGTTGAAGCATTTACCGATCAAATTGATAATTTAGTCTTGCCTTTGGTATTTTATATTGTTGTAAGTGCTAGCTAGCATTTTTAAATAATAAGCAAACTATTTTGGTTAATATGGCTGTGTTTAATTGAATTGTTAAATTTAAATGTGATCGCACTTTACAACTTTTCAGAAACAGCTGTCACTTGTTTTCTTGAACAGAAAAGCTCAGCTTTTCCGCGATATAGCTGCCATTTTATAGATGTTACGTCCATATTACAACAAGGATTCGATACAAATCTGGGTTTATTCTGGAGGCACGCGTAGACGTAGGTTCCAGCTCACTAGAAAATGACGTTGGTGTAAATAAATGGATTAGGTCTGCGACCGGCCATAGAGGTGAATAATGCGCGCGAGCATCCCGACATTCATTTCTAACTTCAACGACTAACAACGCTAGATTTTGTCGCAGGTACCCTGAGTACCTAGCTCTAGACTGTCAATAAAGACGGCACGCGCCACCATCCATTTCTTCCAAAATCATCCAATTACTGAAATAAAACTCGGATATTTTGTATTTTTAAACAATTTTATTTTGTTTTACTTTATAACATGTTTGTTGATTTGGGTTTTCTCAAATATTCTTATTTTTACGAATGGGAAATAAATTACATACACGTAAAAAAAATGTTATATTACTCCTAGCAGGTTTAACTATAGTTTTCGTTTCGTTTCCTTTTTGTTTTGAAATTGTTATTTATCTGTAAATTTTAATCATCGTACGTATTTAATTTTTAGCTTATTTGTATATATATAAATATAAAAAAAGTCTTAGCACTTATATAGTATTGATTTACTTTATTGTTTCCTGTTGGATGTGTTAGCTTATTGTTTTTGAAGCTCTTGCAATGTAAGTCTTTCTATTTTTTGTGATTTCCTAATGATATTTATCATGAATTGGCTTTTCGCTTTTATGTGTTTATGTGATGTAGGTGAAGAAAATAGATAACAACAATTTTAATGAATAAAAGAGAAAGGAACCTGATAGAAAAAGGCAGATTTAAATACTTCGTCCATTAATCGCTCAGTTTGGCGTCCAATCTCCGTAAAAGGAAGTTTTATTATGAATATAAATCCGCCGCCGAATGCATTTAGAGTTGGTAGATGGTAGTTAATCGGCCCTAGCGAGGTATTTCTCACAACGGAAAATTCTCCGCCGCTCATACTCTGTCGGAGGCACCTCAAAATACATTCCTTTTCACAGCAAAATAATGGAAATGCGATGACGCATTGATTTCACATCCTTGTTGGTGCTTGTTTTTTGCTTGATTTTACATTGGAAATACAAATATGTACATACAAATAAATGCGTTGCTATATTGTTCTTTCTTTCTATTGCTCACATTTATTAGCACTTTACTGCGAATGATTGTTGTCGGAGGATATCGGTAGCAGTAATTCTTATGAAGCTGTCAAAAATGTCACTCAAAAACCAACTTGATCGCAATGCAATGCAAAACGCTGCAGTGCGTAACATTTTATATCGGAACAATTCTCCGAACAGCTATTCCGAAAAATACCTCGCATAAAATCGGCGAATTTTTACGTTCGCACGGATAAATCGCTAAGGCCAGGTATAAACCATAACGTCGGCTTACAAACAAAACTGGGGTGTCAGCACGTAGCTTGATACAATCGAGTTCAGTCGATACAATCGAGCTTTGGCAGCGCCTAATTTGTCTCAATCGATTATCCTCCATTGATTATCCTCGATTGCGACAAATTAGGTGCTGCCAGAGCTCGATCGTATCGACTGAACTCGATTGTATCAAGTTACGTGATGCACCCCTGACCAACTGCCGAAAATTCGATTTTGTATTATTGATGGCAAGTATAAAAGAAAATCATGTAGAAAATTCTGCCAAAACTGCCTATCTGATATTTGTCCTAGAAATATGCAAAGCATTTAAAATTGTTGGTTGACTATCTGCCTTTATGCACCAGAAATTCAGAAAACAAAAAACTTGTTTTGCGTTTTCCCACAAACTACCTACGTTTATGCAGTTGGTCAGTTTTGCTTGTAAGCCGACGACAATTCCTCTGTCTTAAATCGTTACTTTAGCAAAATGTCTAGGAAATTCGACCTTAAAAATATTGTTGGTGTGAGTATCTACTGTTGCACAGCACGAATCATGTCAAATGCTTGCCTGATATGAATTTCAAGTAGAATCTCTTTATGATTTCGGATTTAACCAATCAAATTAGCTCATACTTGACGTGAATCTTAACCCTACTGCGTTTTGTTGCCGTACTATTTTCGATACAACGCTGAGCAATACGATTTGTATATAAAAATTGCCGCATGATATTTGCAACAAACTGTTAAAGAATTCCTGATATGAATAATTTTTATTATCGTCAGTATAGAGAAACTCTGAAACTTTGCAGCAATTTATGAGGAACTAGGCTCAACCCAAAGAGGACAACAAGCAAATGATAATAAATAAAACAAAATGTGAATTTGTATCAAAAATGTTTATGTTTATTAAAATAATAATAATAAAGAATAATAATTATTTTATTTATAATAAAGTAAATAATAGGAGTTAAAACAAAAATGACAAAAGAAAAATGTATTAAAAAACAAAACGTAAGTACTCATGCGATTGAAGCATTAATTTTTTTTTCTCTGATTTTCTTCTTCTTTTTTCGATCACCATTCGTTAAAAATTAAACACGTGTGTAAATATTGGTTTCTTCTTACTTTCGAACGAAATGTATTACTAGACGATGGCTCTGCAAATGATGGGTGGCTTTTAATTATATATTTCCTTCGTGTACTTTTAAATAGCGTTTAGCGTTTTTCTCTTTTATTTTTAGAAGTTAACATAATTTAGTTGTGTTAAGAAATTAATCGTATTCATTAATATAATATATTACAATAAGACAAAAGGTAAAAAAAGAACATTTTATTTGTTTATTTAAAAGGCGGAGATGACAACGACACAACATAAAAATAATAACTGAACAAAAATAAACTAAAAGCATTGGATTTATTTTTTTGCTCTTTTATATTTATAAAAAAAAAATAGAATACAAAAATTAACATTACGCATTAAAGGATGGAGGGTTTCTCTTTCTTTTTCTTAACAAAAACAAAACAAAACTATTCTCAATCCATAGGGTTTATTGTTTAGTTCTTAATATTTTTTTTAGCAAACACAAAAGCGCGGTTTTGCTATGTCCATCTTCTTCGATTTATAACAGATGTGTGAAGAGGCGAGAGTGAGGTGTTATTTAAAAAAGATTGTCAGCAAAAATTCATTCATCTTCATCATAGTTGATCTATCTACATTACTTTGTAAGAAAATGATAAACATAAGCACAAGGAGGACAACTGAGAGTATAACCGTTTCTTTTTCCTTGTGTTCGGAAAGCTGATACTGGTGATTTATTTTATCTGTTCTATTATTATTTTTTGTTTTGTTTTATTTCTGGAAGAAGCAGAAGCTAACTGTGAGGAGGGTGGCAGGGAAAAATGGCACTTATACAGAGAATGTTGTTTTTTTCTTTATTATATTGAAAACAGAGAAGAAAATGATTTTCATTATAAGGCTAAGGGAATGAGAGGATAACAGATAGAGAGATAATAATAATAATAATAATTTTGAAATTTCTTTTAATTCTAATTTACATAAAAAATATTATTAGATAATACTTAAAAATTAATGTATACATAGGCTTTGTATATATACTTTCTTCTTGTTATTTAAGTGTAGAAAAGAAAAGGAAAATTAAGAAAGTTTAAACGTTATCCCAGAAACACCATTTCGCACGTACAGTCTACGTGATTCTTTTCCTTGCATGCGAGTTTTATAGCGCAGAATTGTGGATGCAATCGCGAAACAAAATTTATCCTTTGAAACAGAAGAAAGCCATGATGGTGTGTGTTTGTTTATGTGGAGGCAAAGGGAATAGGAAGCTATTCGATATTATAATGTTTTTCTTGTTATTTTTTTGTGTAATACTAAAGTTTTCCTTTTTTTTTTTTTTCTTTTTTGTATAAATGCATACGATTTTAGTGTTAGTGTGTGTGTGTTTTTCCCTCTTGTTTTTTTTTTTTTGTATATAATATTTATAAAACGTTATACATACTATATAATTTTGTTTTCCTTCATAGTTCCTATGTTTTGCTTACTTCTTGTTGTAGCATTTTTAAACTTATCTTAAAATTGTTTTATAAAGTTATTTTAAGATTGATTTTTCTTGTTTTAGGAATTACACTGTTTCCCTTTCCTTAAAAATGTTTTTTTTTTTCTTTTTTTTGTGTTTTATGTATATATTTATAATATTAATAAAGATCCCGTTTTGAATATTTATTTTGTCAATTGCCTGAATCTTCGCCATCTATTGACTCATCTTGAACAGAAGAACTATCGTCCGCACGTTTTGATGATGTGGTGCCAGTGAGTCGGGATGAACTCAAACCGATACCGCCGGTGCGCCTGTAAAGAGACAAATTATTAAATTATCGCGTAATCGAGTGAAAGTGGTAAAAAAAAACATGCACATATTCGTAACACGGTATGCAAAAGTAGGTTAATAGGTCGGAGTGGAAATATCGTCTTGAGAGATTTTTTGTTCTATTATCGGGGAAGGTGGGTTTTAAATTTGGTGCGAGATTATAAACGCAGAAAGTTCGTCGATGAGCTTCCATATAGTCGTCGTTAATTCGGAAGTCTTAATCGCGGCCTGGCTCTTGCCGAATCCCAACTCCAGCTGTTGTTAAAAGTGCTGCTTAATGCCTAAAGGCGTATTGAAGAACGAAAATAACTTAGATCAAAGCTATGGATGAAAAGAAGATGAGAAAATTTCAGCTTGCGTGCGGTACGAAAAATGCAACCACATCGAAAGGTTGACTTTACGGAATCCACAAAGGCAGTCAACATGGGTGACAGTAGAACCGTTTATATAATCAAGAAGGAGAGTTAAATGGTTATTTCGGCTGTTAAGAGATGGAAGGCAACATTCACCCAAGTCGGATGTTGAGCAGTTAGCGATAGCAAATGCGCTACAGAACGAACACAAAAACTATCGCCCGCGGAGTACCTATGGCTTGCTAGACACTCGGTACAGAGATGAGTTACCAAGATCTTGGGAGTGAATGCGAGCAGCATATTGTTGAATCGTCGAAGCTGTGGTATGTTGTCCCAATGAAGCAGCACTTGGAAGTGACCACTATTTGGTGCAAGTTGTTACTACGCCAACAATTTAACCAATAAATTTGAAACCTGAAAGTTTCTCCCCTTATTGTACCAATTTTAATAGCAAAACTCAACTCATTTAATTTCGACAAAATCCATAAAAATCGAGCTTTCGAACAGTAAAGCATAGAGTTAGAAACCAACCTGTGAGATCTTCTTGTTTTCAAACAACATTATTCGTCTGTGTCATCAACGCTAAAGGATCTATTGGGGACAAGTTTTAAAAAAGATTTAGTACATACAACACATAAATGGATAGATAAGAAAGATTGCACCGTTTTGTTGACATTACAGGAAAGCGTCGATAAGCATTTTATATTTGTTTTACATAGACAAGACACTTAACATAGAAAACACTGAATGGAAGAATGAATGGACTAACAGTTCATTTGAAAGATGCATGGAATTATTTCGTATTTTTGTTGCAACATAACGTTTTCTGGAAATTTAAAAGATATGTCAGCGAAAAGGACATCATTGGTCCATTTTTGCAGACAATTTGTAGATTCAGAAAAGACCAGTAGGCTGATAAATATCTTAATCATGCTCTGTCGCTTATCGAAGTGTTTTGTGTGCTAAGACGTGCGAGAAGATGAAACAGATCCGAAGCGCCGGCTGAATCTTAAAAGTCCAGTCGGATACTAAAATAGAATGGATTACCGCAGAGCTGTGAACTCAATATACCAATTTCTCGACCTAAAATCACTATTATTCTACCGTGTGAAGGGTAAAGAAAAGACTAGTAGAAAAGGAGGAATATGGATAAACACAGGACTATGTAAGGTCTATGTCGTTTCGGTTCTCAATGTTAGGACAAGGGTGTACAAAATTCATCACAACATAATTTAAAAAGCGATGAAGACAGAAATATTTAAAATGATGACAGGTGACAGGACACTCGACAATTATTGTGTGTGGGGGATATTCCTTTTTTAGTGCAACAAAGACGGGATAGAACGTGAAAAGGATTCGATTTTGAAATGGGTTACAATTTGTTTGTTAACTCTACATCAAGGAATTGGCATGCGTTGTGTAAATATCCTCTCGGCAATTTCTAGACAGTGTGTTTTCTTTTATTTTCGATTTTTGGGGAATATCAACTTGTGTTTGCATGATGTGTGTAAGGAACGGGGTAGGCCACGCAACAAACTTACTCATTGTAGACCCTCACAATTCATAATCAGAGTGGCATCCTTTTTCGGCGAATACGCCTTAGCTTGTTCAGTTTGAGTAAGTTGAATATTTCTTAATATACAATGAAACGAAACACATTTAATGCTGTGATGATGATCTAAAGCCCTACACTGCGTTGAATTTGTTAACAGTCATAACAACTACTCACCTTAGCTTCGTCTTAAGCGAATTGACTTCGCGTGTCATTGCTTCATGACTCTCGAGCATATCTTCGCATTCTCGTTGTGCCTTTCGTTTTTGTGTCTTTTCTTTTTGCAGTTCTTCCTCGGTTTCGTCTAGATTTCGCTTCAGCATCTTCATGCGGCTATTGAGCTGTAAACAAACACAAACATTAAATTAATTAAAAAGTTCATACACCGTACACCAAGAGGCTTACTTTATCGATTTGCTCTTTGTACTGATCCGCATGCCTTCGTTCATCTTCGATGTTCATTGTAAGCTCCTTGATCTTCTTGTCCAGTTTGCGATTTGATTTCTGTTGCAGCAATCGCTCCTTGGCTTCGTTTTCTAATTGCTCCTCGAGGTTGGCGATCTTACCTTCTAGACCAGCGATTGTGGCTTTCACCTTAGTCCTCTGCGTTGTTTCGATTTCGGCTAGCTTGGCTTTTAATTCTTTGTTCTGTCGCTCGAGCAGGGCACGGGTGTTCTCGTTCTTCTGCGAATTCGACTTCTCAGTTGCCAGTTCGGTTGAGATTTGTTCAATGTTTAGCTGAGCCTTGCGGTTCCTATCGAGCAGAACTTCCGAGTTAGATTGTTCCTCTTCCAGTTCTTCCTCAAGTGTGGCTATTCTGGCTTCGAGGCGTCTCTTCTCATCGACCATTAGGGCGCCCTTGTTGGCATTGGCGTTAATCTCTTCGGCGAGTTCATCACGTTCAGTTTCGGCGGCTCGTCGTGCTCTCTCCGAACTGGCGAGATCCTCGGTCAGTTGCATAACTTCTGCCTCGAGAGTTTTAACCTTGCGTTCGGCCTCTTTGCTGGCGGCGGCCAATTCTTCCTTGGCTGCCTTTGCATCTTCGGCGTCGCGGAGGGCATCTTTCACCTGTGCCTGCAGTTTCTTGGCGTGCTTGAGGGCATCCTCTTTCACCTTGTTGTGCATCTCCATTGTGGTCTCGATTTCTTTTAGGTCGCCCTCGAGCTTCTTCTTGGCAGCCACGGCAGCGGTACGTTGCTTACGCTCCTCATCAAGCTCGGCTTCGAGATCACGCAGTTGCTTAACCAGACCACGACGTTTCTCTTCCGCTTGTTCTTCCTTAGCTTGAATATCACGTTCAAATTGAGAGCGCAACGCCTGCATGTTTACTTCTAAACGCAACTTGGCGTCCTCCGTCAGCTGAAGGTCATCTTCGAGTTCTTCGTTTTGTGCTTTCAATTCGGCTAATTGACTCTCAAGGGCCCGCTTTGCCTTCTCTAGCTCGTGAACGTTCTTATCGGCAGTGCCTTGGCTGTTGGCCAAGTCGTCTAGTTCATTTTGCAGGATCTTCCGTTTGCTTTCTAGGTCGTCGATCTTGTCGTACGCCTCGTCCAACTCACGGGTGAGTGATAATACTTTAGTTTCTTTCTCGCGTGCCTCTCGTTCGGCGGTGTCGCGTTCCTGGGCAGTTTGGTCACTGATCGCCTTCTCTTCGGCAAGGATTTTGTCAAAGTTCTTCTGTTTCTTCTCGAGGTCGAGGACTTTAGTACGCTGTGTTTCCAATTCGATAGTGGTGTCTTCCAATTCGGATTGAATTTTCTTTTTGCTCTTGTCCAGGCGATCGTTCTGTGCTTGCAACTCCTTGACCTGCCGCTCCAGAGCTTCCAATTCCTTGTTGACGCGTTTTTTACTCTCCTCTAGCTCCTTTACAACATCAGCGTCTTCTTCGGCCTTCTTTTTGATTTCTTGCATTTGCAGGCTCAGCTCAGACAATTTGCGTTCGTAGTTCTTTTTGGCCTCCTCGTCTTCTTCGAGTTGTTCTTGTAGTACATCCTTCTCGGATTCAATTTGGCGCAGTTTCGAACTTAGCGAAAGTTTCTGGCGGGTTTCCTCCTCAAGCAATTGCTGAGCTTCGGTAAGTTGACTCTCCATATTGCTGGCGGATTTTACAGCGGCAGATGCCTTCAGTTCGGCTTCTTCGAGTTGGCTGGTAATATTTTCGGATTCTTGCTGCAGTTTGGTGCACTTTTCCTGCAGTTCTGATCGTGCGCGTTCGATTTCAGCCAGCTTAACCTGTTGCATTCGATTGGAAATTGAAGAAAGCAAACAAAATTGTTATAGGAAGCAGAATTGAGTAGAATTCTCAATGCAAAACCGCAAACCAAAGGTAAGTTGTGGTCGACAAACGTTTATTCTACTGTAAGGTTGCACAGTAGAGAAGAAAAACTGACTTACGAGCAGATGTAATCCGAAGCAGTGCTTGCATGTGATGCAGTTACAGAGTATTAATTCAAAGTGATTCGAAATTTTATAATTAATGCGACCGAAAAACCCCTTTTTGACTGGAAGTGTATTTCTTGGTTTGCAGCGGCTTTAACAGAGAAGTAAACCGAGCAACCCAGAATGGCATTAAGAAAGAAGCAGCAAAATGCAAGGCTAGAACTCATGCAAGGAACTCATGCAATCCGACTATTTGTTTGCCACCCGGATGGTGATCGACATTTCTCGTGTGGTGGTCATTTTGCATAAGACGTTAGCACACAGATAAGCCCATGTCACTGAACTAAGAAATGCGTTCTCATAATCAGTTGTACTGTATAATGTGTGCCATTTATCAAGGCGAACTAAACAGTTGGAAAACATTTCAGTAAACAACGGTTTTGCAGGAGAAAGAAACAAGAACAAAAATGTATCATTTGACTCACCTGCAATTCAGCGATCTGTGACTCGGCTTGCTTGCGGCGACGGTCGTTCTCTTGTCTTGAACTATTCACACTTCGTAGCTCGGTGGCCAAGTCGGCGTTCTCTGCCTCCAGAGTACCCTTAGATTTCTCTAGTACCGTCTTTGCTTTGCGCAAGTTCTCCAGTTGGTCGTTGATCACATTCAGCTCCTGCGAATGTTTATGACGCATCTCGGCGAGTAATCCCTCATGATTGACTGTCTCATCCTCGAGACTTTTCTTCAGAGTGGCTAGCTCCTGCTCACGCTTTGAACGCAGTTCTTGTTGAGCTAAAATTGAAAGCAAACGATTTAAGCATCCTTTTATGCACAGATTCTCTAAGCAAAATACTTACCAGCAGTTGTGTCCAACGAATCCAACAGTTCGTTCTTTAGAGCCTCCAGTTCCTCGCCCAAGTCACGGCGGATTTTCTCTGCTTTCGCGCGGGCGGCTTTTTCAGCTTCAAGGTCTTCTTGGATTTCAGCCAATTGAGACTCGAGCTCACGTTGAGCCTTTTGTGCGGTGGCTTTGCTGGCGGACTCCTCGTCGATGCGCATCAGAGTCTGGGTGAGTTCTTCTTCACGTTTAGACAGCTGCGTTTGGAACTCCTCGATTTGAACGCGACGTTCGTTTAGTTGTTCCTTCAGGTCAGCAACTTCAGTTTCAATCTTTCTTTTCGAACGGTCCGATTCCTGGCGTTGCTGTTGGTCCTTAATCAGGCGTTCTTCCAGCTCGATAATGGTCGCTTCATGTTTTGCTTTCAGCTTGGCCAAATGCTTGGCTTTCTCCTCCTCTTCGGCAAGAGTCTGGGACAAATCGTTGGCCCGTTCCTCGAGTAATTTCTTCTCCTTGAGCAGTTTTTGATTTTGATCATCGGTCAGTGCCAGATCTTCTTCGTACTTCTTGATCTTGCCGTCCAGTTGAACCTTTTCAAGTTGTAACTTTTGGCGAGCGGCCTCTTCCTCTTCGAGTTGCTCTTCCAAGTCTTGAATGTTCAGTTCGAGTTTCTTCTTGTCGTTTCCAAGGGCCAACGCACGTTCTTCCTCTTCTTCAATTCGTGTTTCAAGCTCTTGCATCATGTCCTCGAGCTCCTGCTTGCGAGCCATCAACCTAGAACGACCCTCCTCTGCCTCGGCACACAACTCGATTTCGGCTTGCAATTGCTCAGCCAAAGCGGTTTTCTCCTCCATCGCCTGCTGGTACTTCTTCTCGTATTCCTGGGTGCTTTTGTTAAGATTTTCAAGTTTCTCGCGAACCTGCTTCAACTCGTCCTCCTTCTGGACGAGTTTCTCCTCCTGCTTGGTCACCTCGAGCAGTGGTTTCACTTTCGTGTACAGACGCCACCACTGCCAGTTGCGCAGCTTCAAGTAAGCCGCACAATTGCGCTGGATAATCCGAATTGCATTTAGCTGCTGAAGTCGCTTCTGATAGTTTCTGCGCGCAAGGAATCCTCTGCAGAACGCTTGGAAATTTACAATCAAATCGGTGATCTTGTAATCACGTTCCTCTTCCAGATGGGCGAGCACTCCTGCTCTGAAGAAAATCTTCGATTGTCCCACGCGGAACAGGTTCGAATCGAGCTCCAGCGCCTGAATCATCTTCTCACACGCCTTTTTGCCGTCCATGAAGCCCTTTGGAATTACGTTTGGTGTCAGCAATTCGTAACGCTGACGGAACTCCTGGAAGGGAATACGATTGGGGAAGCCCTGGCGACAGATACGAATACCCTCAAGCACACCATTGCAACGCAGTTGGTCTAACACAAGTGGAGCATCAATTTTTCCAGCACGCTTTTCATGGTTGGGGATTATGCACCGAACAAAGTTGGGATTGGTGTTTCGTAGCGTGTCCATCAGCTTGGCTAGCTGTTCCTTGTACAAATGCGACACGGTACGGAACATACCCTTGCGAGTTCTTGCACCGAACTGAGTGTCGGTCAATGCCTGTTGGGCCATGCCAACAATCTCAGCATCCTTCCAAATCTGCACAACAAACGGATCCTGCGAGTTCTGCAACAGCGACACAATGTTCTCGTTCAACGGGTCCATGTTCTTCATCAACCACTTGGCCGCTGAGTAGTCAACCTTGCCGGCGTAGTGAACAATAGCAAAATCGGCGACTCCACGGAAGTCGGTCTTCATGAATTTCGGGTGCATCGAGTGAGCCGACACCAACTTTTCGACGAATGTCTTGTCGGTAGCCTTAGGGAACCAACACTCCTCGTCGAGCAGAGCCATAATACCACCTGGCTTGTCAATCAGATCAATAGTCGGCTGCAAATCCAAACCGAAATCAATGAATTTCCATTCAATACCCTCGCGCTGATACTCCTCCTGTTCCAGGATGAACATGGTGTGATTGAACAACTGCTGCAGTTTCTCGTTTGTATAATTGATACACAACTGCTCGAAGGAGTTCAGTTCGAAGATTTCGAAACCTGCCATATCGAGAATGCCTATAAAGGAAGCACCCTGACGCTTTGTCCTGTCCAGCGAACGATTGATACGATTCACCAACCACTTGAACATACGCTCATAGCACGCCTTCGCAATCGCTTCTACGGCGAACTCCACCTGCTCCTTGGTTTGAGCTTTGGTCACAAAATCGCGACCCACCTTGATGCGCGGTGTCAAGAATGCTCTCGTCATATCGGTTACATTCAGACCCAACAAATGGGCTATCTTCTGGGCCACCGTATTGTCGGGCAGTGTTGCCTGATCATTGTTACGCTCCTGACGGAATTTCATGCAACCGAACAACAGCACTGAACTCACAATGCGGAATATCGAATTGAAGTCATCATTGGTCATGCCCATGATGTTCATACTCTTTACGGTCGCTTGGAATTCGGCATAGTCATCCACACCGGGCACTGGTAGCGTGCCGTTCGACAGGAATGGATAAGTCTTGATATCGTCTAAAATGAATTTCTCTCGTTGCTCGGGCGAAGCACCGGCTAACAGTTGATAGAAAATATGGAATGTTCGTTCGTCCTTAGCTTGACGAATGGCACGGGATTTCTCCAATAGATATGTTTCGATGTTAGCTCCAGAGATGTAGCCAGACGCATCAAAATTAATGCGAATGAATTTACCCTACGAATTAAGAAAATACCATGAGTATGAAAAATTTATGAATTTTTAATCGAAATTCAGTCGCCAAAACAACAGGCATCGCAATTATTACTGAGCAATAGACGGGCGAATCTTTATAGCCATCGAGTTCAACGATCAAGATGTCTTAAAAGACATTTTTCTGTTTACGATATTTTTTAGTGTGATGTGATTTTATTTGATTGTTATATTTTCATTTCAATAATCGTTAAATGAATTTCAAGAAAATTGGCACTCCAACGGCGAATTGCTGCGCAAATCACGTAAATGCTACTCACTTAGAAGTGTGAAAACGCTTTAGACGTGAGGTCTCGACTGATTTACACCACCATAAACGTGATTATCGGCGTTTATGCTGGACTGCACTGAACTTAATTGTCGAGTAGATCAAGCCCGTGCTTTTGCTGCAAAAACGCAGCTTAACAAGTCGTAGTATTTAAAAATATATAGTTTACGCTGTTGCAGACGTTTGCTCCAACAAAACACAAAAATTATGGAAAGCTTGGACATGCAAGTCCCATAACCATAGTTAACTTAGTTTCGAAGCCAACTTCACTTGGTTTAATATGTTCCACTTACATATTTATTTATTTTATGTATTTAAAACAAAATCATAAAGAATACTTACAAAACGAGATGAGTTGTCGTTCTTGACCGTTTTGGCATTACCGAATGCTTCAAGGATGGGATTCGCTTGCAATAGTTGTTGTTCCAATTCACCCTGCAAAATTTAAAGATTAAATTAGATACATAATTCATACATAAGAAGGAAACAAAAACAAGACAAATGAGTATAAACAAACAAAAGTCATGCTGTTGATAATTTTGTATCAAATGTTGTGTTTAAAAATTTATTCAACATTCCATCCAACATGCAATAATAAATCAGTGTACATTATAATGTGTGTGTGTTTGAAGGGTTAGTGTCATTTGTTAAATAAAAAACATGCATACATCTGAAATAATAATGTTGACAAACTAATTGAAGCCGCAGGCGATGGTTCCGAATTGAAATTGAAGTCATACAAAAGTGCTTAATTCTTGCCAATATATAGGTCGTTGAGATCGGAGAAGAAAACTGCGTTAGCAGTCTGTAAGGCGAAACGTTCAAACATTTTTGTTTGCACAAACTATTTACTTCTGTAACTTAGAGTAAATCATTCGTGCGCTCGAAAACGTTTCGCCTACAGAATCTGACCCCTGGTTTCTATTAAATACTTTAAACTAAACTGAGATGAATATATAAGGAACTGAAATTTGTATGAGTTTTTAAGGATTTTTTAAATGGAAGGCGAAGGCTTATCTTGAAAACCTATTTTGATTCCTCGTAAGCTCCTTTTTGAGGAAATCTTCAAATTTGAAAGATGCAAATTAAGTAGAGCAAAGAGCTTCAGTGTAGCGATCAAAATGATCCAGCTTTATTTTTTATGAATTCGTACATACATAAAGTTTGTATATATGTATATAATATATAGAATATCAGCGGGAGTTTAGGAAACGGCATAAGATACACATTTTTACATTCGAACAGATATGTTAATAACTAAACAAACCGTGTACGTTACGTTGACAGTTGAGGTGAAGACCAGGCTTAAATTTGCTAGGCGAAATTGAAATTTTGATGTTGAGTCTTGAGTGTTTAATACGCCACGCCCTATCAAACTGTCCACCTCCAACTATTTAGTACAAACAATAGTCGTCAACACAACGACAACAAATGTAATTTATTTTATGTAGAAAAATACGATTTGACGGCAAACGCTTTTAGATGTGAAAGGCATTTCCTATTAACGATTGTCTTAAAAAATCTGCCCAACCGTTTCTTTCTCTACAGTAAATATAAATATATAAAAAGTTTCATTTATCTATCTGAGTAGAAGTTCAAATATTTGCAAAATCTGTCCCCTACAAAGTAAAGGCGGTTAACGCAACTTATTCATCTGTTCAAACTATTCGCGTACTCAATTTAAATCGAACATAAATTGATTGCGATTTCTCAAAGTATATACAAGTTCTCATTAAAAGTGACAGAAAAGGACAAAAATAGCAATTTACCGAGAAACTAGTATTTTTTTTTTCCTAACTTAAATTTTTATCGAATTATTGTATTAAATGTCTAAAGCTGTGTCGGTACTTAAACGTCAAACTGCACTTAAGAAGTTTTTTTTTCACGTTTATAAATACCACAATTCGTAATCTGACAATAGGACCAACAATTTTCCTGTAAAGGAATGATAAGCTGACTACTCGTATAATTGTCAAATAAAAACATAAATTTTAGTTTTGACAGCATACATATTTATTTCCGTGCCGACATATTTCTCTCTCTGTGACAAAAATTTGCAGACGTACAACAAGTTGTAACCCAGGTTTGAAACAAAATAATAAAATCTATTCGAATAACAATAGTACATATTTAAAATTGTGTTGAACAATTCATTCCTTTTTTTGTTTTGACAATATAAATATATGCAACGAAGTACCTTTCTGAAACCCTTAAAATCGCTCGCACTTTCTTCATAACACATGTCATTTCTTGTACACACTTTTGGAAAATTGTTTTCTCTCGATGGAATACTACGTAAATTATATTGAATTTTGAGAGTTTCTCTCTTGCTAACTTGAAGGTTCTGAAAATGCAAATTATGGTTTCTCTAAGGATTGAAGAAATTTTTACAAATTTAGATCAAGTTTTCTATTGGTATTAAACCTAAAATGTATTAAAAAGTTAAAACAAATCAAAAAACAAGTGCTTCAAACATGTGCACGCATATCCAAACATCAACTAATTTTAAAACATGTACTTATGAGTTTGTTTGATAGTAATATTTACCGCAAAAGTTTCAGCATTATGACTCTAAATGCGTTTTTTTTTTAAATTAATTTTTACATTTTAAAGATGTTTCGTTGGATTTTCATTAATATTTTACAAATAGCCAGATTTTGTTTTTGTTTTAGTAGAATAGCAGAGATATTAGTACAAAGAAATACATTTTATTTTTAATTAGATATTTGTTAGAAAACAGGTTAAATATTATTAATGTTTTAATTTTATTATATTTTTTGTACATATTAAATATATGAAAGGTGGTACTTACAATAATTAAAGCCGGATGTGGTCCCTGTGATTGTCAGCCAAATTATTTAAATATAAATAATACACAACGATTTTTAAAGTGTATGTGTGACGATGTTATATGAAAATAAAGAGATTTCAATGTTAAAATGAGAAACAAAAATAATAGGGTTGATTAAATAAATGTCTAAATGTGTAATCCTTACAGCTAAACTATTTCTATAAGTGATGTTAATGTTTTAAAACTCTAAAGTGAATAGTTTAGGTTATGTAAAACAAATAAAATGTCCTACTAATTACATCCACAAAGGACAAAGGCAAAATTGTGTTTAAGTCGAGTGTAGCTTAATATTATCTACCTATGAATTTGAATTCGTGTGCTGTGCTGCGTTGCAACCAACAAAACATTTTCAGTTGATTTATGTATTGCCCTAGCACTCTGAAGTTAGCTGCAGTTGATAAAAATAATTTGCAAAGGTCGTCTACACACGGTCGTATAACCTGAATTCAGTGGTTTGGAAACGGAAAAGGTTGCACAGAAGTTGTGTGAAGGGTAGCTCTCAGCTATTGATTGATACTGGCCCGACCAAGTTGGGCGCCATTTAATAAAGACGACATTATTAAAGAATTTGTAGTCTTGATCTTGGGCTAAGGAGAGGCTTTTGAAAAAAAAAAACTTATTTACTTCAATTCTATAGCACCATGTTTGCATAGGTAAAACTTAAAACCCACAAGTAATGGTAGCAATCCCATGCACGCTTCAAGCACCTTTAGTGTGTCACCCCATTGATTTAGCTCCAATTAAGCAAACAAACCCGAGAACAAAATTCGTCCTTCATTAGGCTGTCATTAGGTTGACAGCACATGTTACGCGGGTATACATCAATTCGGATTTACACTTTGTATACCGCTGTATCTGCCAGCATAATGACTTTATTATCCTTGAAATGAAAAAAAAAACCGCATACAAAAAATAAGTCACAACTTCTCTATTCAATTAAATTGAAGAACTCAACGTCTCGCGACCAGCTTCCATACACATCGCCCATGGGAACAATTCCAATGGCTACTCTGCAGTCTCTCCAAAACACTGTATTTGGTATGAATTTACACCACAACCTGTTCTGGGGCACGATATGCCATTTTAAACCGCTACAGACCAACATATTCATCGTCGTTTATTAATTGCTTAATTCAGCACACACAACAAGTCGGCAGTTGGCTTCTGACACGACACGATTGCACGCTCTTCACCTGCTGCAGCTGCTGTCATCCGAACAACAAATCTGACCGATTTGGAAATCGATTGAAAACCGTGAAAAACCCAGAATTCTTATGGGCATTCATATTGGTGAGGTTTTTTTTTTTGTTTGTTTGTTTTTTCATTGTCGCCGAACTGTTAGTGTACAGAACAGACAGTCTCTCAGTATTTAATAACAAATTACATTTGGACAAGATGCCATCTAAGGCAAGGACTTTTTGCACGCATGGAAAGTGTGTCACACAACATGCAAACTCCTAAAACAAAACAAAAAAAAATAAAAAACTGATATTTTTCCAAATATGGTTGTAGTTTAGTTTTTCGGAGAACACCACACACCCGGCCTAATCGAAGTCTCTTTGGCCATATGGTACTCACCAAGCGCAGTGTGTGATTTTTCAATTAATAATCCTAAAATGTACATTTACCCACGAAATGATTGTCAAAAAAATACCGAACAAAAAATTGGAACGACAAACTTAAAAAAAAAGTTATATTTCTACCACTGACGGGGTTTGGAAAACATAAATACACACACATCGATAAAAAATAAATAATATAAATTGGAAATTGATTGCTTCCTTTAGCTTTGGACTCTGATAAGTGTTGCTTTGTGATGAAAATGCTCGTGGTGTTGGACTTTAAAAATAACCTCTTATGGAATAGCTACTATCGTGGTGAGTCACGGTGGTAAACACTTTGTATAAACAAACAAAAAACAGTCTGCTTATCGATATCAATGAGTTATTATTATAATTTACAATTTTAAGTTCTTTTAGATAAGATATGGTCGCTGAAAGCTTTACATGTCAATAACAGATAAACGACAAAATTGACTATGTTTTCTCACCGCGTAATGTTTAACGAAGTCTAAAGGGAATGGTGATGTATGCGAGTTGGAAATAAGTCGGTGACAGATGTCAAGTGTTATTGATGAATGTACTTGTAAGTCGTGTAAGCCGATGGCTGTCCTACTACTCTGAACTGTAATGCGACGAATTTCATCTCATAATTGAAAAAAAATTATCCATTGGTACACACCAACATTAAGCGTTTGGGAAGTGAGCAACTCGTGTCCTTGTTTGTGGGAAAAACTTAGAAACTTTTACATCTACCAACTTTTTAAACCAAGCAAAAAGTTTTTTTTTCTGTAAAATCTGGGGTGGAATCGGCTAAGGGGATAGTTGATAGTTGACAATCAAAATCATCGCTTCACGTCCACGTAAGGTGATTATCAAATTGACAATCGCTTTTTTGTAATCAATTTCATGTGTCGCTTTCATACATTTATGTCATTTTCATAGATATGCACATCGGCTTGAACTCCAAATAAATGAAATACTTTAGAGAAAAAGTTTACTTCATAAACGTTAAAAGGATCCGTATTTGCTCTCAAGCAAATAGCAAACAAACAAATTTATTGTAATTTGTTAACATTTTAGTATTCGAAATTCACTTACATTTTTCACAATAGAAACACTTCGCATATAATTGCACCTATCAGCTGCTCGGAATGGCAGCGTCGGCAAGGAAGTGACGTTCTAAAATCCAAGTGCTGCCAATAATCAATCAGTTTGTTGTGATCGCTTTACGCAGAGCAAAGAAGAGTTGATAATCAAAAACGACTATCGAAAAAGCGACAATCAACTATCACCTTAGCCGATTCCACCCCTGATTTAAATCTAAAGTGACAGTCGAATGTGACCAACAGAGATATTCAAAGATTTGACGTTCAATACCGAAAATAGTAGTAGTAGGAAGGTAGGTAATTGTAAAATTTACATTATCAATGAACATTATACTGGCCTGTACTCTGAAATGCGTCAGAAAAAAGTATGCATTCTTTCGGAGCATTAACATCTAAACATGCCTTCCACACATTTCAAACACGAATAGCAGAACTTCTTTCGCTTACACTAATAAGCTCAAAAAGTTAATTGGCGTCGGAAGAGATAAGATATAACGATTTCTTTGTTTTTTCAATCTCTTTTTTTTCGCCACACAAGTCATGGGTTTAAGTATGACAATACATTCTGCAGCCATTCAGTTAAACTGCAACCAACTTCAGGGCGAGTTCAAAGTGGCAGTCTTGGGATTTATTTTCCACTACAATTTCTACCATAAAAATCGAATGGGCAAATTCATAAATCTAGTAATCTTAAATCGGGCTGGATGTCAACGCAAAAACTAGATTGGTCGGTAACATTGCTTTTCGTACGTCAGCTACATATTATACAAACTGTCAACTATGTACTCAGTCACGAATCCTCGACTAGATTTATCGAAATGTCAACTGAAAAAGGGATTGGCTACTCCTCCATAAATGTCAACTGAAAAAGCTGTTCATGTGACCGATCAAGGCCAATCAAAACTAAGACACATCAAGCCTGACTTGCTATCAGACTTACTAAACTGATGCTTGAACGTCCCCAATCGCACGTGTGGTTTACCATCATCTGGAGTCAAGCGAAAGTTAATTTGACAGTAACGCTAAAAACGAGCGTCAGGAATGAAGGAACTACCTCGATCAAAAAACAACAGAGTGACACGAAAATGTATCATCCCCTAAAATTTTAAAGTCCCAATATGCCGTGAGAACTTCTATATTTAGTGAAGCGTAAATTGGTCCCACAATGAATTCGGATTAGCACAAGATCACAAAATGGCATACCTAACTCCAAGTAAATTGTTAAGGTCACATTTAAACAAAAAAGCCGACCAGTTTCCACTTCATTTTGAATAACCCTATTCCTTGACGAACGCACAATGAACGACTATACCTACACAGCGCCAGCGGTTTAAGGTAATCATACGTACACATTCATTTGTTGTCAATATATATACCGCCTTTTGTTTTTCTCTGCTCCAATTAAACAACTGTGCCCCTGCCTATATATCTAGTTCACAAACTCACTCCAGATCGATCAGCTCGTGCATTCTGTTCGATAATTTGCTTTCTATGTAACCCTCAAAAGGCGCACTACTCGCGTTCTCGCATTCGTTTAAATTGCGGTGCGTCGTTCAGTGCATTATGTGCCACAAAATCATTACATTGGCTTCTGAGCGATTTTGAAACATGTTGTGGCAAGCGCTGCCAGCAAATAATTTAATGATAGAAAAAAAAACATATTTTGTAACCGATTCATGTTTTGGGCCTGTTCCATTTATGTCTCCTAAATATGATCTCGAAGTCATAACTTTTGGAGTAGGTACCAAAAATAAAACCACTTGTCGCGTGAGAACATAAATATCTTTTGGAGATCCAAGCGCCAATTTTTTGTTTGTACCTATGCGGCGGTGGATGTATGTACAAGTTTCATGAGATAGAGTTTCTCGTATTATGTCGCAATATCAATTGATACCTTGAACGGAGCAGAATTGTGTTGTCTTTTTGAGGTTGCTGTATTGTATACTTCCTTAAATGGTGCGTGGGCATGATTCATCTATAATAGATGTGGCAATCAAAATAGGCATTCCACGTTTTTTTTTTTGTACTGCAGACCGAAGCATTTAAATGCACATTTATATTGTTTAATATCTTTGAAATTGGTTTTGCTTTTTTAATTGCATTCAAATTGAAGATTGCTATCTTTCGCAATGCCAATTTGTTACGCATAAATTTGTATTCTCTCTTCGTTTGAATGATTTATTGATCAAAGTTTTTGATCGGCACATATGTTAAGTGAACTTGATGTGGGTTGGCATATAAAAAATGTAAGTGAGGAAATTTCAGTTTATTTTTTTTTTTATTGAAAGAGGTTGCTATTTGACGTTTCGTATCAAGTTGGACTGTTTGTCGTGGCTCAGGGTGAAATAGTTGATCTACATGCGATAGGGAGTGAAACGCACTTTGATTTATAGATAGTGAATTTATATTCATTTGGAGTCTATATTATCTGGAAAGAATCTGTCCTGCCGCTGGCATGGGATCTGCACGTATCAATGTAGTTGATTGACAAATGCTTTTTTACTTGTGGTCTATTCATTTGATGCAGCAAGGACAGTCTTTTCTCAAGAATCGTGTTCCACAGGGTTCTTTTTGTTATCCCTTGCTTTTTGCTGATGTTTGTGTTCAGAGGGCGCATCATATGTGCTTTAGCTGGTTTGCTGAATAACAAAAAGATTTTCTAAATTTTTCAAAGTCAAAAGTTGATGGTGTTTTACTTAATTGAAGATTTTTCACAATCAGCAGAAACGATCTGTACAGAAGTTGTAGCGACGAAGAAGTGCACGAGGATACTCCACACATTTGTGACCAGCACTTTCGCTACCAGAAGTAAAATCTTTTGAAGATGTCTGTAGTGATAAAATAATTGTATGCACCATAACCCCTAGGGCATCACAATCGATCTACAGAGATCTGAGTGTCGAGCCCACGAGATAATTGTCGCATAAGCCATTCTAACTAGAAAACTCTTCACAGACAGACGTCAAGTTTTTGACATTAGGTGCATTTACGATTCTAAGCTGTTTTTCTTACAATTGCTGCATATTTTGTTGCCACTGCTCACAGAATATGTTCAGCGATAGTAGCCAATTGATGTATCGGAGTTTTTGAGGAAGATTTTCTTTGAGCTCTTCTTCACAAAAAAAAACTTGATTCTGATAACTTCCTTATTTTATTGCGTGTCTTACATTTTTCAATAATTGAACAATTTTTTTTTACTTATCCTACTAAACAATCACTGCAAAGATCACCAAATTTGTTTACTTTTATTTTTAATGTCTGTTATTGTGAACACAACTTTGGCAGTGATGCCAAATCCACAAAGTTCACATATGCGACTAGTACGAACTACTTTAAATTTATCTCTGTTCACTTAGGTCTTTATCGCATCAGTCACATGCCTAACGAAGCCTATTTTATTACAAATAAATGGTAAAAGAAAAAATAAAACTTACCGCTCCTGAGCCTTTGGGCTTTGATGCGGCCACATAGGCCAAATACTGAATGACTTTTTTTGTATTCTCGGTTTTACCAGCACCGGATTCTCCCGTACACAGGATCGATTGATCTTCACGATCTGTAAGTAAACAAAATTGCATACATCCAATTAAATATAGTGTTATCATTGATGGTTATTAGCTGGCTCTTCCCCAAAATTGATTTAATCTAAAAATATATCGATTTAAGGCAAACTATGAGTCACCATTGCTTGAAAGCGCACGAAATTTGCATATCCATCTGTCTTATTTGACTAAAGAGTACACATTTGCATTTAATTGATAAGACAACGAACCGATGACAATCGACGACGACGATGAAAAATCATCAAATATGGAAAAAAGGCGAACGTGAACATTAATCGCTGGCACGACATTTATGGACTGGCCATTAGCAACGATGACTTCGGCACAGTAATAATACTACCGAGCGACGACATACAATAAACTTCTGTCTTTGTGTCTATGGATAAAATTTTGATGTGATTATACAAATTATTAACTTTATAAACTACAGACACTCTATGGTAGTAAATAAAAGTAAAAGCAATTCGGAACCGAAGACTTGCGGTGCGGGTAATCGGAGACATGTAGTCGTACTTGTGGTTTGTTTCAAAAAAGACACAGCCACATGATGGAGGAAAATCTATATTTGATTACGCATTCAATTTGAAATAATAATTTATTGCGCAAGTTTATAATTTATGAAAAAGAAAACAAAAACCGCACATAATTTTCTTTTGTCATTTTTGGAGTTTGCGCTGATAGCGCAAAAATTACAGTAGGAAAACACCCAGCTAAGCTAGATCAAATTGAATTGAATTCTTTTGTCAAGAATTCAGGTACCACGTTGAAGTGAGTTGCAGCAACGACCCAGTGACCTCAATATTTGCACAAACGCAGATGGTTTTAGTTATTGATGTGGAAATGTGCAGCTCATTGCAAATTACTGACTGTTTACGCAGATGTTGCAGACGATGGCAAACATGTATTTAAAATTTAGTCAGGAAAGCAAATTTCAATACATCTAGGCAACAATATATACTCGAGGTTTGCAAGGGCATGATTTATATTGAAATCAATTTTTGAGTTTTAGTACACGAACGAATTAATTCGACTTTACTCATTAACTCCAAGGCTCCATTCAAATCTACAATGCAGCTGTCAAAATTAAGCGCATAATAATGATAACAATAGGTCTGTTCCTTGACTTTTAAATCTTACCAATTTTTACTTAACAAATTGAATTGAAAAAGCTGTCAGTCATCTTACAATTAACAGCTGATTTGAAATTTGTTGTCCTATTTGACATATGAGTGCTTTTGTTTTGGATTTTTCTTGCCTATTAAAATGGTATCAACAGGCGTAAAAATAAAAATTTAACGTTCTCCTTAGGTTCCTTTAAAAAGTGACGACGAAATTCTTCCTCGCTGTAATGAGTAAGAAAGGGCATGTAAGAAGTAAGGAAGAGCAATCTCCTCCATGTAAATTTAAAGGCCATGTCGCTTTTTTCCTTCCCGAATACTTGTAGTTCAATCAGTACAAACTCTTTCATATGCTCGGATTCATGAAGAAGAAGTTCGATTAATTGCGGATCACATCGTTAGGTAGAGGAATCAACTAATTTTGTTTTTAAATTAGCAAATTCTTCGAGTTTATACGACATTTTAACGACTTTTCGTAAAACTTTTCTGAATTTTTTAATTCTGTATCTGTCAGTTTCATAGATTAGGTACTACAAAAGCATTCTCCCTGTGACAGAATTTATACCCACCACTGCCGTTTTATCATTTTTTCCTATTCTTACTACAAAAGTAAAGGAACAGACCCAATATGGCAGCTAAATTTTGACAGTTCCACAACAGATGTGTAGCTAAGCAAGAATCAAAGGAGTTCTATCGGCAGTTTCTATATGAGGTTACATTTGACGTTTAAATTTCGACAGATAGCTTCGTTTTTATGTGTGTTTCTAAATAAATGTCAGCTAAAGTTAAGAAGGGTTTTAAAGTCAATTTTGAAACAAAAACGTTCATATTTCAGAAAAAAAAGAGCCCTGCACAAAGAACTGTAGAAGCGTCAGCGCAGTGCGCAGCTAATAGCCATAAAACATAAATTTATAGTAATTTTGGTCAACATTTTGGCCTGGAACCCTTGGCATTATCACTGGACAGTTTTTATTTCGTTCAACCGACAATCATCTTAGAAGTTGCCTGACTAATCCTCCGAACTAAGACGTCGTCGAAACAGTTCAAAGAGCACATAGAGACGAAGGGTCTTTGTGAGGTGTATCTAGAGCAGGTTGAGAGCATAAGCCTGCGAACGCCCAGTTAGCTGTTAAACCAACTTTTAGAACCTACGGCACTTTGAATGGGGGTTATCACTGCTCGTCTTTCACTGGACACCGCCCAGTTTGAAAAGTCATCTTCATTTACCCATTGTACAAGTTTGTTCACTCGGCAAGTTTAAGCACTTGGGTCGCAGTGTATGGGTCGCTTTAATCATTTTGGTCATTGGCGAACGATCGTACATATTTTTGCAAATAGGATGTTGGTCACATGATTAATGCAACCGACGAAAGGGTTAACAAATTTTATTTAATGACTCTTCGCGAAGTAAACGTGTTTTTTCCTTATGTGCCTATGAATAATTATTTTACCCTGACTCAACAAGCAGCAACTATTTCGACTAATTAGCAGGCATACCATTCACCTCAGTATATCTAAAAGCATTTCAATGTTTCAATTTGTTCGCAACCTGTAGTGATGCATGAGCAACCCACCTGTAGGCAGATAGCTACTCGATGAAGGTGAATCAATTTAGAAATTGCAGAAAGTTATAGGTTATGTGCTGACAAATGTTCAGCAGAAGAAATTGCTGGCTTCCTCGAGCTGGAGTGGTACCAAGAAATCAATTTGTTTATATAAAATCTATTCCACAACTTGTGCACGCCTGTTTGATGATTCATCTGTGGCATGTATGTATGAAAAAAAAAACAGACTCTCTTCTTGCTGATAAAAGAAAAAAAAAACGGAAAGCGAAAATATTTAATGTGAATGAATACGATACGGTTGCGCAGCAGTTGTGATTCATGAATTAATCACTTGGACGCAGAGATTTTTAAACGATTTTAATTAAATCAAGTATGGAGCAACCGCAACGACCCAAGGAGATAAGGCGCATGCATTTCTGATTCGACTTCTGACGCCTGCAATTGCAAATACTATGTCCCATTAATGACAATGAGAAAATATAGAACAAGTATCTCATATGGTTGCGCAATCTTATCTTGAACAAATCACACAGCAGCAGCAGCAGCAACTATTACAGCCAAGTCCATCTATGGTAATGCTTTTCAATAAGGTCAGCAACATCAACTGGCTTTTTTGTCTTTATACGTTACAAACGATCTCGGGCTTGATGCTGGTTTGTTTTTCTCTCTATTAGGGTTACACATTGGCGTCTTCAGTCTTTGGCTAAATAGGCATATGTATCTGTATCTATTTCTTTCTCAATCGACAGCCGTTAAATTGTGAGTTGTAGGCATTTGACTTGACTATGTTTGCGAGACGTTTATAATTTCTGAAAACTTCAAAAGGGAATAAATTTGTTTACACCATTAGGTGTGACAGACAGTTTAATGTGTGTGTCGCTCTTTTATTTATCCGAAAAATATTGACAAACCTCAGTCGTTAAATTCATCATGCTCCGCCTAAAAATTAAGTGAATGACTAACTCCCGACGGCATTTAAACGTTATCAACTTCAGGTGAGAGGTGTGCTTCTTTTTTATTCTCAAAGAACACTAAAACTCAAGTGTAAACTTGAGATAAAAATAAATCAAAGGAGTATGTGTACCTCACTTTGTTTTACAGCCGGAATTATTGTGAATATAAAAGACGACAAGTCCAGAGATGACCACAGGCTACATACTACCTACATACATACCTACGTGACAACTGTGTAAAATTCAAAATCAAATATTTGAGCATACAGAAAGAGAAGAATAAAATGGAATGACTCAGTTCGAAATTGGTTTTTGCATAAAAGACGTTAAACTTATTTCAAACTTGCCGGTGAGTCATCGCTAGTTTTGGGAACCGAAAGCAAAGAAATCAGCGTCGTTGTACCTTTCATTGGAAAGTTTATATGTATTTGTTATTTGTATATCACCAGTTTAGCCGGTGACAAATGATTTCGTTCACGATAATTACAAAAAGATATGACTTGGTCTTGATTGATGGGCATGCAAACTGTCCGGAGGACAATGCAATTCCTTATAGGCAAAGGCGTAACAATCACACTTGTGTTTTTGGGTGTGGTGGACAAACCTACCATTGAGCTATTAGGCGCTGAAGGCAGTTGTACTGATGAGTGTTTAAAAGAGATGTGGTGCCTGATGCTGTTGCCCACAAAGATAAAGTGTCCCGGATTGCGCTTTTATTATTACGAAAAGCATTACACACGCAAAAAGAAGATAAAGCGCGTGGCTGGACTTAGACCACACGTCAACATTCAAGTGTGACAGCTCAATCAAAAGGCATTAAAAAGTACTGCAACTACTTGTTGGTTGGTGCTGCTGTTTAACATGGGGTTGTGTCTGAACTACGAGCCGCCGCAGAGATATCGCAGAAAATGCCATCTAGTGACGAAGAACAGAAACAGAATTCAGTCCAATTCGCAACCAGAATTGCATTTAGTGTCTGTTCTTTGATAGTTCGCCTTCGCATCCTTGGTGTGAACATACTTTTTACGTCGCGAGAAACATAATAGAAAACCTTAGAAGTAATCCAAGTCCAAGACCCTTCCGACAATAGTTTGGTTTAGTCTTATCGCTACCCCCAAAAGAAGTCATCCGATGTTGTTTGGCTCTGATTTTTTTTTCTAAATGAAAAACTTCGATTCTGTTTTTGGATTATGTTTATTTGGACCTTTAGAATTTTATTGGTCAAGTCGAGAAGATGATATCGGCCAAATGGGAGCCGTCACAATTGATTGCCATTGATTGCCATCGTTGGTAGGTGTATTGGCTTGACTATGCCAAGACAGCAACCTAACCTAACACTGAAATTGCATGTTATAATTTTTCTCCATTTTGTTACATAAGCTTAAGCCAGCTTAATCATATTAAAGATGAATGTTTATAGTTCTCGACTTCACTTTCTTTTTGTAAGACTTCTACTTACTCGGTTTGAGTAGGTGCATGCCGCTTCAGATGGAAGAGGGGGATACTCGGGCTAATTCGACTTATCCTTGAACACGATTTGTATTTGTTTAAAATTGAAAATAGGAAAATAGGCATGATTCCCCATGATTCCCGAAGCATCACGGATTCAGATACAGATACGGATTTAGTACAGAAAATTCAAGTAATAACCTGTGTATGCATCTAAGGCTAAGCTTGTCCGAGTTTATTTAGTTAAAACAAAACTACCCTACAAAAATGCTGTTCCTTTTTCTATACATAACTCATTTTCATTCCATTCCATCAAAATCAACGATAATCCCGGTTCAAGTTTTATCAAAAGTCGTTTCGTTAATGAAAACTGTTATGATGTTTCTTTGTTTGAGCTTCCTGTCAAGATACAAGAAAAACAGATAAGCAATAGCTAGAATCATTAAACTTTCGTGGAATACCGTATTATGTCACTAGTACATTTTGTAGCTGTAATCTCTGTCCAAACACAGAAGAGAAAGAAAAAAAAAACTCCCCTACTACGAGTAATATGCAAAAGGTGTGGCTGAGGCTCGTGCCGTTTTCTTATCACTTCTCCAATATAGTTTCTTATCTTAAGTCAAATATTTTCTGTCACCGAATGAATATCGCATTCACCCACCACACTACTCAAGATATGGGTAAGCATTGAAAATATCGAACACCGAATATTAGTATATTCATCACAAATCACAAATCGGAAAGAACGAACTCACCTTGGAGCATAGATCTGTAGGCAGTATCTGTTATTGCAAATACGTGTGGAGGCACTTCGTGTCGCTTTATACCCTTATATCGTTCCATGATTTTTTCCGTATAAATTGGAAGCTTTTTATACGGATTCACAACTACACAGAAAAGGCCGGAATATGTCTGAAAAGAGAAAAATAAATTTTTGTTTTTTTTTAGCTACAAAAACATATTTTTCATGAATATTTATTTTAGGTTATGCAGCATGCATGTATATTTGTGTAGGTATACATCGCAAAGGCGTGCACTCAATGTTAAGGAGGGTACGTGTCGTGTGATATCTCTGCTCCCTTGGACATAATATTTACACTTCAAAAGAGCTCGATAAAATAGCTGGCGCAAAAAAAAACCGAAACAAATCTGCCAGTGCTTCGGAGGGCATGTCTACCAAGAAATCAATGGGGGTCATATTATACAAAAATTTATCCTGAAAAAGACGCCAACAACGTTGTAGTCATCGTCGCGCCCCAACAAACATCTAGTAGACACCATATCGCACAATGAAGCTATTCAGCGTGGTATGCTGAAGTAGCAGCAGCTGACACGTTGTTCATGTGCATGTGCATGCCATGACTCATGGCACATGCATTCGCTTTCGACTAGTGTGTGGCATGCATGATGTACGATTACAAATAAGCGCCCCGCCAGAGTAAGTAATTAGATGCGCGAAAAGATATTAAACCACCACGCGGTGTTAATAGTGTTTTCTTGGGAAAAGCAAAATCGACAAGTGTTGACGATGATGAGTAGGCAAATTGTTGAGATTTTGCTGAAAACTGCAAACGCGGTACGGTAGCCATTCAGGGTGAATTCCTAAAATGGACGTGAGTCGAGTTTGTTTAGAAATAAAAGTCCAAATGATTGGTGGTAGAAGAATCTGTCTTTCGTTAAGTGCTGGTTGTCAATTAAACGGTCAATTTGCTGTCACTGAGCTGTCAGTTTGCAGGAATTCTTTTCTGATGGATTACATCAGCAAACACCGCAAAACTTTCCTCAGTACTAGTAGCCATTTTCAGTGTCCATGTGTAAAGTCACAATAGAGACATTTTTTATACCTAAACATACTTAGTTAGATATCTTTTGCGACGATCTACAATATATAGGGTTTTCCAATAAGAGGTATTATTGTGAATGACCCGCTATTTCGGTAGCTGTCACTTTTCAAGCTTTTATTCTTTGACATTTGCAAGTAGAAACTACGCCATTACTAAAAATGGAACGATACACGCTTCGATAACGCATTAAGATTATTAAAATTCACTACAAAAATGGTGAAAAAACGTCGTGGCTTTGCTGATTGGGTCCTTGAAATGCATGAAAATGATCCGGAATTCCATCGAAAAATCATCTTGACTGATGAGGCCCAATTCCACCTCGGTGGCTACGTCAACAAGCAAAATTGTCGCATCTGGGGCTCGGAAAACCCAAGAGTTATTGTTGAGAAGCCTCTCCATCCGCAACGTGAGGCTATCGAGGACACAGGGCAGCCACTTTGCGATTTGGTTATGGAAAATTTCATGAAAAGGATATGGTCCTGTATGCGTGCTCGTGGTGGCCATTTGGCTGATGTTGTTTTTCATTATTAACGGCATACCTTTCTCTTTATTATGAAATAAACATCCGATCATTTATTTAAAAAAATTACATTTATCTTTGAATGCCAAAATAACACCTCTTATTTGAAAACCCTTTATATTTAAGTGGGAGTTACAAAAACTCATCGCGCCTTACTTATAACAAATTTTAGTCTTGACTTTTAATTTACGGAAACTCACAAAAGCGCAATTTTTATAGAAAATATAGCCAATGCGAACTACAAAAAAAACTAAAAATATCTATTGGCGAGGCCTATTGTGTTTCACAATCATTTTCAATCTTCGTTTACTCTTTTGTAGGTCACAATGAACAGTTTGATATGGAAAATGTAACCATCCCAAATTCGTTGTTCATTTGCAAACATGTGTACCACGTTATACTCATTGCAGTAAATCCAAAAAAATGTCAAACGTTCCAAACCGAGGTTCAATTCACCGCTTCGTCACTAGCGCCTCATACAATGGAACGCGACCATTGTAGCTAAATTGTCTTTCTTATTACGCCTACATATTGTGCTTTACTCATAAGAAAAACCTATTTCTAGTTCCGAGTGTAAATTGAGGTAGTTTACATTAAATTGTTTTTTTAAATAATTTAAACAAATATAATAAATATTTTAAACAACATGACTAATTTCTCATAATCATTCATTTTGCGTGAGTTGTCTCATTTTTTGCAATTGTGAACTTCCGCAAATTAAAAGTAATTTATGTTATAATTTAATTTAATTTAATTTATGTTATCATTAAGGCGAATTTTTTCTGGAAGAGAGAAAATGTTTACTAACTGTCGCACCTCAAAACCATCCTCCTGCCCTTGTGATATACGAGAACTTGCTACGATGTGACTATCCCTTAAGAACTCTGTCGTCTGTCCCATTTGTCATGCAGTTCAGTTAACATTTTGCGTTACATTGTTGTGGGACCCTTTCCATAACAAAAAAAATCCCCAGTCACATGTGTTAGAAAAAAAGGTAAATGCCGTGACATTTTATAATTTCAAATGAAAGTAGAACAACAATATTATACTTAGACGTCATGTCATAAATACAGGAGACGTTGTTCTGGCTAGAATGTGACTGAAACAAGAATATGAACTCAAATGTGTAGGTACACCCAAAGGTGAATACCTACATGCAATATGCTAATTCAGTAAAAGTGATAACAGCGTTACAATTTTGTAAACTTTCAAATCAAATGTATATACTTCCATCGTAAGCATTCTAGAAAATGCGGAAATCCATTTCACTTGTCAATAACACCGCCCGTCATTGCATGCTATCATCTATAATCGATTCTAAATATTACAATTAAAGTAAGATTAGAAAAACAACAACGCTCCTTTTTCCCCCTTGGCATTTTTCTCACAGACAGATAGTGCGAAAATGTTGGTTCGCACTTTTGAAGCAATAAAACCGAGCGCTACCACATCTACTCGTACTTAAGCGCCCTCTCTATCTGCCGGTCTCCCTCGCGTCTGAAAGATGAAATCGTTGCACACTTCGGCCATTTACTGATCGTATAGAAAAGCAACAACAACAACAAAAAAAAGCATATTGTTGTGGCGGTTACGGCAAAGCCGCTAGATAAAGCGCTGTCGGTGAACACTAAATTATGTAATTATTATTAGAGCGCTTTATTATCTGACAGATGTGATTTTGTAATTGACTATTAGAGTGTGCGAGCGCACGCGAGATGATACAAAATTACAAATACAGGGTGGTGGCAGTGGATCGTGATTTGACTTGGTAATACTGGTTTTTGCTTTGCCTATGGAACATCACTGACGTCTGTCATCACAGGGCTCTGTTGATTTTTTACCAAAAAATTGTTTTTTTTTTTTTTTAAATTTCTGACAGCTTTTGTAACTAACTTCAGAGTTAAAATGCACAGCCATTTGAATGGAAATAATAATTCGCGGTAAAAAGCCAACTGTCAGCTTTGACAGCAACACCGAAAACGCTTTGTTTCGTTAAGGGCAAACCAGAAAGGCAACGATTTCGCTGCATCATTTCAGGCCAAAACTGTTGCCCCACCCGACGTGACGCTCGTTAAAAGTAGGCCAACTTGCGCGAATGCTGTCAAAATGTTCATCAAAAGCTTGTCCACTTGCAATGTTTTTGCAGCCCTTAATTTTGAAAAATCGACAGATTCCATTTTGGATCTCAAGTTGCTTAAATTGTTCGCTCTTCTAAATGTTGCATTTATCAATGTCACAGTGAAAATGGCACCCTGTAATGTGCCGACTCGTGTGAATCGCATTCGATAGAGCTCCTTCCAGTCACAATAGCCATATCTAATTTTTAGCAAATTAAACAGCTACCCATACACCAAACGACGCGACGGTTCACTCAGCTAGTTTATTACTTCGTGGGGCATTTCTTGGTTGATTGTACAATATAAAATGCGCACACCGCCACTTCCAATATGTACAATATAAATTAATTAAAAACCAATTCGAAACGGAATTAGAGCTGAAAATTAATTTCACATAAATTTTCCAATGAAAAGCGAAAATAAAACGCAAAAGGCTGTGCGCGCACCACATCATGCATGCGCCGCCCAATATACTCGTAATGGAAGAAGCTATATGTGACTGACTCCCTATACGACCGGATGCATGCGGATGTACAAAGTATGGCTAACCTAGGGGCTTTTCCTGGGCTTGCCATTGCCATTGCATTCGGGTATATGGAATGCTCTGCTTCGTCAGATACTTCGGGGAAGTATAGATGGCCCCATTTTGGAATTCCAGCAGTCGCAGCACGAATTATTGAAACGCGCGCTCCAAAAGGTGATGACTCACCTGCTTTGAGTCTTTTTGATGTTTCCCTGGTTTATCGGTTAACGTTCGGAGTAAATACAGCATACGGGGTAAATACCTAAACAAAGGTATTCACTGTATAGTGTGTACTGTGTGAGTGCTGTTGTGTTGTAATAAGACAAAACTCATCGTGGTTTCTTCTTTTGCCTGACGGTGATGGTGGTGGTGCGGACAATGACGAATAATTTTGGGATTTCGTATATATTCATATGCTCCGGTGAAGCAGTTTCTTTTTAATTTTCTTTTTTAGGTCAACAACAATGATGACTTATCCGTACCGTCGTCGTGGCCGTCGCCGCGCCATGCCAATGTCAACATCCTTTGAGGAATGTTTATAATTCTCTTAGAGATGCGATTTGTATGCTGCACACGGTATGCCCGGCAGGTTCTCGAGTTGTACAATTAATCAGCCCGCCTCGAGGACATTATGTGCGGATTAAAGTGGACAGCGGTGTATTTGGTTTGCAAAGACCACACCTTGCTATTGAAAATGTATCATATCGAAACGTTCGCATTCAAATCGCTGATAACCCCTACGCACACAAAATCGGATACACACTATATGAAGTAAATTGAACGCTGCTCGGTTGCTGCACGTTTGCCTCTTAATCATGCCTTTACATTCAAATCGACATTAGATGAAATATGTTTCCGCCATATATGGAATATTCCTCATTGTGTAAGCTAAAGGCGACCAGATTATAAATTACCAGCAACACGCTTTCCGTTCCCGCAGAATACACTGCCGCGTATATATGGCTACTATGCGAGTACTGTGGCGGCACGTCGGCAAACTTCTAATGGATATAGAGATAGTTTTGAGACAGAAATTCAAGATGATATCATCATTCCGAGTTCTGAATGGTATTTTCATTTGTTTGTAATTTCTCTTTTTGTATTTACGAAAATGGTAATTGTTTAACTGAAAGTGAATAAACACAAATGTGTAACACATTCTGATGAATAGTTTTCCACCTTTTTATGGGCAACAGCAACGGCCTTGCTCAGGCAATACGATCTATTTTGTGATGCAGTTAAATGTGAAGAGGAGTTGTGTCGAAAGTTCTCATAAACACTTTTTGTTTTGTTGGAATTTGGTGTCTTCTTGTTGGATAACTAACACCGAAAAACTAGGCGTATACTTATGCATTTCTGTCTCTGCTTATCGGTCCCCATTTTTGACAAGCAATTATAAATGCTTTCAAACGTGCTCTGCATGAATTGAAATATCACCTCTGTAAACGCTCAATTATTTCCATCAAATGCTCTCTCGATAAGTATTCGGAAGAAGGGAGATTCGCATTTTATTCGCCGGCGAGCTCTTCTAAGAATCCCGGAAAAGCACTTATCGAATAAAATGGTTCACGTCGCTGAGAATGTCGATGGAAGAATCGGTGCAGGGAAATAAGTCCCCGGGAACTAAGTCCACTGAGGGACGTAGTTCCCACCTAGTGGGAAATAAAATCACTTTCGTAAAGTGGACTTAGTTCCCATGCAAGATGGGAACTGAGTCCACTTTCTTATGGGAACTTAGTACACATTCAAAAATAAGAAGGGGGAACTTACTTCCAACATTTAGGATTGGACAACAAACTTTAAAGTGCAGTTAGTTATCACATTCTTCTAACAAAATCTTAAGCTTATCTCGGATAAGTGCAGTCAATACGATTCATTATCAGTAAAAACAGTTTGAAGTGAACTTTATTTTCAGAGTCTTGCAAACTGAACTGCATTTTTTAATTTTTGTTCTGTTTGACAAAATACTCCCTTCAAAATTCAGTTTGCAAGACTCTGAAAATAATCAAAAAAAAATCGCGCGATTAAATTAAAAAATGCAGTTCAGTTTGCAAGACTCTGACAATTTTTTAAGTTATTGATTTTTTTTTTCCGCTTCTTATTGGTTGCATTACATTTATGTTATATATGTATTTATTTAGTTATATGTATATCTTTAAATCGAAATTTTGAAAATTTTGTTAACTCAGTTTGGTATATATTACTCTGACGTAGTGAACAAATAATTTCATTTTTGTTTATAAAAATTGCAAAGTTCCTACTTGACTCTTTATTTTTACTTTGTTCTTAGTCGACAGTGAGAATATACTTCACATTAAAAGGGAAATAAAACCACTCTGAGTTTTCGGAACTTATTTCCCATCTTACATGGGAACTAAGTCCACTTTACGAAAGTGATTTTATTTCCCACTAGGTGGGAACTAAGTTCCTCAGTGGACTTAGTTCCCGGGGACTTATTTCCCTGCACCGGAAGAATCGCCGGCGATTCGCCGAAACCATCCCAAAAGAACGAAATGCGAACACTTTTAGGAATTTGTTCCTATTCTTCGAAAAAAAAATTGGAACACGAAACAGTTCTCGTTTCGGTAATCGTATTTTTGTATTTTTCTGAGCAGCAGCCCTAAACAAATGCTTTTACATTTATGGTTTGAATAAAATCAAAAATAAAAAAATATTAATGTTTACAATTTACTTCTGAAATCGTGTTTTCTTAACAATTCGATACGGTAGTTGAAGTTTAACAAACGAACATACCTAATGAAAAGGCAATCCAAAAAGAAGAGTTTTTTTGGGCGTTTGTTATTTCAATACTTGTTCAAGGTAGGTATGTATATGTTTGTAAAACTCGAATAGAAACTAAAAGCCGCCACATAAATTTCCAGATATTGCTTCATATGACAAACAAAGATTTTCCATTGAATTGTCTGGCAACCGCCATTTTTTTTGTAAGTTTCTGTAAAAAACGAAGAACATTTTGCTTCCTCAATCACTGACCACAGTGCCGGCTTTAGTTCCTCAACAAGCTGGGGCACCTAGTTTGGAGAGACTCATTCATCCAGAACCAGCCGTTCCACTGCAAATTCGAAACGTGAAATTATCTGTTCTGTTCACGAGCTCCAAGCAGACGAAGATTTGTTTCTCGGCTGTGAGCACTTATAAACCAACACACCATCTGCATAGAGGGCGCTGAAGAAAACCTCAAAAAGGGGCGACCGAATGGCAAGACCGCCGCTGGCCAAAATTTTAGTCTTTCATCAGTCATATTTGTACAGCCATCTGTTGCGACAGTCCAATTGATAAGAAGGTTTACGACTTTTAAGACAAACACCAATCAATGCTTATTTTATAGTGGTACCACATCATCTGAAAATCAGTTATGAACTCGCGATGATCTCAATGTTGTCAGCCATCACCTAAAACAATTTATTTTTTTATTACCCAAAACATTCCTATCAGCAGTCATCACATGCTCTGTCGAAAAAGCGTAGCAAATTGTGAAAAACAAAAATCACTCAATTTATCTATTCCCTAATTCCGACTATGAAACAATATCGTGCGTTCTCGACAATCAGTTTCAGCAATTCAGCGCCCATTAAACGAACACTGGGTTAATTAATAACGCACTTTGTTTTGAGCTAATGTGCATTTGTTCACTTGTTCAACAAGTGCCAACAATCTCATAGGACTGTCCAATTAAAAAATAAACTAAACCCCCTTCAATAAAATCCAAGAATTTAAATTCGAATTTCATGTGTGTATTGTTTATTTGTTTTTGTTGTTAATTTAAAATAGAAATAACGCCAAATATATATATGTCTCGATTAATAATTATTATCTTTGCCTACAACGGTCAGAAGTGTCGCCAAATTAAGCGCTCCTGTCTGTTTGAGAACAGGGCAATAAATAATTGTATCAGCTCTTTGACTGACGTTTTATTAGCATAAATCGACTCTCGCCGGCAACCCTCACATTCTTTCGCTTTTTGTATAATTTTTTGCACTTTGCTTTATTTGTTTCGCTGTCGTAATCCAATAACCAATTTGGATAGAACTCAAATTCTAATGACTGTCCTAACAAGATGCACCTCCACTTGAATGCTAAAACTGCAGAAAGTCCTTATAAATTGCGGGAAAAGCGTGTGCCCGACATTCTCCATTAATAATGACAGCCATGTGCAACGGGGGGCAATTGATAAATGTGATGTGGTATTTGTCTTGTTCGTCCCACCACAGTGTGCACAAATTGTACGCCCGAATTAAATGTAACGCCAAGTGCAACAGCCGCCCAAGCCCTTGGTAATC
The DNA here is from genome assembly GCA_948293265.1 of Cheilosia impressa. NCBI lineage: Eukaryota > Metazoa > Arthropoda > Insecta > Diptera > Syrphidae > Cheilosia > Cheilosia impressa. The sequence continues at coordinate 19,993,930 of OX411883.1, read as the reverse complement.
GCGCGATAAGCGTGCTCAGCCACCGCAACAGCACTCATGCTGTAATCGCCGTCGCCGTCGTCGTCAACGCCAGTTGATTGAAGGCTGTCTTGCTGGTGTAGTGGAACTCTTCTAATATACCCGATGCGACGACTGTCAGTGGATAAATTATTTAGTAGTTTGGAAAACAAACAAGAAGCGAATACCGATTAGCATGCAAATGAAGAGCTTACGGCGAATAGTATGACGGCATAGTGCACGTTTTTATTTTTTGCTTCGTCAAATTTAATAATTGTCGCTCAATTATACCTATGCCGATGCGTAGGTGGTGGGTGGACCTGCCACTTCTGAGTACGAACATAAATTGGGGCTGTAACCACGTGTTGAATGTGAATGGATTTGGATTGTTTTCCTGCGAAATATCTGTGTGCGATTTGTGGAAAACAACACTTGAAGGACGAAAATACAAAAACTGGACGAACGTCTCTTCTTACCGAAGGAATGCGATGCTATATGGGAACATTCATAGTTGAGTTGACAGGAGAATAAAAACAACGAAGCAGGGGATATTCGAACACTTACCCAAACTCAATCTTATTTGTGATCTAGCAGCCTTAAAAAAGTGACACTAAAACTAACAGTACGAACAGTTTTTTTTTTGTCTGTCAGTCAAGAAGACCAAACGTTGTATAAAAGCCAAATTTTTACAAAGTCTGCCATCTTTGCATCTGCCAGCGACTGACACAAACAAATTTGCCAAGCACTGGCCGCATTCAAGAATCTAGTTATCTTAAGTCGACTAGATTGGTCTGGATGAGATGCAACCTGAACGCAAAAACTAAATTTGACGGGAACGTCACGTTTTCTACGTCAGCCACATATGAGAACTGTCAACTTAGTACTCAGCTACGAATTTCTTGACTAGATTCGTCGGCTACCCCTCCATAAACGTCAACTGAAACAGCTGCTCTCAGGACCGATTTCGACCAATCAAAACCGAGACTCACTTAGTGAGAGAGCTGTCAGACTTACTAAACTAGATACTTGAACGTCCCCACTGCAATCGAATAATAATTACATATCGGTTAGAATCTGTCATATTGACATATCGGTAAAAAAAATATATGTACTCGTATATTAAGTCCGAGTTTTAATTGTTTATTGTTATCATCCTACACTGGATCATAAAGAAAAAATAAGACAGACAGCTGTCATCGACGATCAACAAAATGACAAGTATAGTAGAGTGTTTAGAAGTAACTGACATATGTTCCTGTTCTTGTGTCAAAACGTCACAAAGCTGAGGGAAACAAGTTTTTCTTCATCAAAGTGTTATGCGACCTGCAGCTAGTGCACTTTGATCGATATAAATTATAAATCGAGAACTGTCTGCTGAATAATTCGTGTAGCGAATTACAAAGTTTTATACATATGCAATTACAAAAAAAACGTGATTCGTCACCCTGGTCTGTCAGTTTGATGCTGTGTATTGCGTCGATAAATATCTGATAGGATTTTACCATTTTTTTTGTTGCGTATGTGTTGTTGCTAGAAGTGCTGCATTCAAATGTTGGAACCTCTAGTTTGGCCATTACAAGCACGCGTAAATTCAATTGTTTTAAAAGCTGTTAGATGTCAAAACTGGGAAAAGAAAGATGCACTAGTTTTTATGCCCGCAAAAAAGGAAATCAAACAAGAACAATGCAATCGCCAGGCAGGCTTAAGCGAATGCCACCAATTGAGTTAGGTCAAGTGCTTGAAATGTGTCGCATTCTGATATTGCAAGGCCTACAATTCCAATGTAGTCGCACAATGGCTTTAGCAGGAGTACTTTTATGCAAAAAATTTATGGTTCTCCCTTGACGTGTGCCTTGTCAAGTCCAAAACGGATTTGCACATCATTATTTTCAGCGATAACAGCAGATGGCGTTAATTGGAATTGCAGAAGTTAATTGTATACAAATCGCGTGATCAATTTCTTCCTTTCAATTGAAATTAATTTTAAAATCCACATCATTTGAAAGACCCATCATCTTTAAATTCAAAATTTAGTAAGTCATCGCCAAAACTGTCAACGGATAAAAAAAAATCTTGTACCCAAATGTGCGTCACGTGTTCTATTTACTTTACTAACGCGTAGGTATCGCAAACATGACATCTGGCGAAGATGAACCAAAACGTCATCTGTCAAAAAAACCGATCCGACGCTCAAATTTCAATCTCAAGCTAACATAATCCAGACTGCAATCGTTGCCATGTGCAACTTTATGTAGACAACTATAGGTAAATAAATTATTGCATCAAAAATGATTGGCAAACGTAATTTAAAGTATCGAAATGCAATTCAAAGGTATACATAATGCACCAGCACACAGCATACGTGCAATTCTTATAAGTAAGAAACATTTGTCAAAATCCTCTGTAGGTACGTGCAATTAATTGGCCAACTCAAGTGACACCGTCGCCATCGCCTCAGACAAATAACGCCATCGTCGTAGTCATAGTCGGCGTCGGTCGCTGCGTTTGACTACACTACATTGAGTCACAGTCTAATAAACTCTTAGTCCGCACACATAACATTGCTTACATAGACGCAGCGCAAACACTATATGCATAGACGAGTACAAATCATTTTGCAGTTTATAAATGTGGTTGATTTATGTTTCAATTCGCCGCCAGCGTTTCCTTTTTGCAAAAAACCCGCCCAATGTCTAAAAATACAACTTCAGTTTCAATTCATTCGATGATCATCATCATCCGTTGTCGTAGTGGACGCCGCGCATAGTTGTCGTAAGAACAAACAATAACAAAACAAACAGCAATAAATAGACCGATCGAGCTCTATACATAAAGAGGAAGAGGAAACGCAAAGATTTGCGAGATGCCCGGCTCTATAGTTAGATTCATACGCCAAGTGCAAGTATTTTTAGCCAGCGTGAGCAAGCGTGCACATTTTTAAGATTTAATCCGTAATTGTTGGCTGTCATGTTGCTGCTGTAGTTGCGTGTACACTTACATATAATATATACGTTCAGTTAATCTTTGGCCAATTTGACCAAAAATTTGCGGCAAATTCGATCAGCTAGCACTAGGTATTGCTTCCAAATTGTTTTACGATCAACTAACGTGACAAGAGACCTTGATTACATGTGCGATTGCACAAAACAAATATCGAACAAAACTTTCACTTCAATTTGACGATGGACTTCTTTTTTGTTGTATCTATTTTTAAGACCTTTTTGCTGATGTGTCAAGCTTTGTGAAAATTTCAAATTCAGGTGCTGATCAGAGATAAGTGGACACTTTGAGATTGGAATGTCTCGCGGATTACCGATTGAAAAGAGTATGAAAGTGGGAGTAGTAAGCAAACGATAAAAAAAAACAAAAAAAGTGCGAAACGCTTATTGGTAAATGCACTTGAAAATTATGCCTACAAGCCTACAACGACGATCGAGTAGTAGGTACTAGCTGCGCTAAAATAATTCTATGCCGACTTTTCAGCAACTACACATGTCAGTGAACTACTCCGTTACTGTCAAAGACATCAGATAAAAAATTTAATAAACCTGTGAAACTTACCTATTATTTGTAAACATAAAGAAATTCACTAACAGGAGGCGATCTTTGTTCAATGGGAAAAGTCAAGTATCTACTTTAGTAAGTCTGACAGCTGTCTGACTAGATGTATCTCGGTTTTGATTGGCTGACATCGTCATATGAGCAGCTGTTTCAGTTGACGTTTATGGAGGGGTAGCCGACGAATCTAGTCAAGAAATTCGTGACTGAGTACTAAGTTGACAGTTCGCATATGTGGCTGACGTAAAAAAAAAGTGACGTTCCCGATCAATTTAGTTTTTGCGTTCAGGTGACAGCTTATTTAATTTCAGAACTTTTCTCAATGGCCGACAACGAAAACATCTGCGTGTTGACAGAACCACACAAAATTTGTTTGCTAATAAAAGTTAAAGTCCACTGATTTGTGTTTCGCTATTTGACAAACATATCTAGACAGTTGGTCTGGCTATTTGTGAGTTCATCACCAAGCGAAGGTGTCAAAAAACGACTAATCCTCTTAAAGTAGTCAATTTCAAGAACTAAAAATGCAATCCATGTAACAAGAGCGTCTCAAGCGAGACAGATTTGCATATAAGTAGAAATGTTGAACTGCAAGATCCTTTTAAAATGTTATAGAACGTGCCAGGTCTTCAGATGGATAAGCACAACAAAGCCAACCAATTTGATTTGTTTCAACATAATCGGTTGTTACCAATTCACCTTAAACTTGCAAAATTCGGTAAATGACCCAATTTGCTACCTACCATCAATAACTTACGAGTACCTAATTCCGAGATGACAATGATGTACATTGTTCAAGTGACATTTGTGCACAATTAATTTTTTTTTTTTTTTTAATAAATTGTCTGAATTTTCATTTTCAACCTAACGACCAAAAACACACCTCCCTGTTCCAATTTATATCATATTCGCACATAAATATAGTTAGTTATATGCTAGAGCTGTCATAATATTAGACAACAAAAAAAAGAGGTGTGTAGGTATATACATTTTTCCTTTTCATCATTTCCCCTACTTACACAAAGTTACTTGAGATTATCTTTTATAATTAAATAGTAGGCGGCGCCATGTTCGATTCATGTAGCGCTTTCGCTTCGTTTTTCTTGCCATTCAATATTCACGTCAGGTTTTTATGTCATGTGTTCACTTGACACTCGAGTTTGGTACTGTATATACATTTGGGCAACCGCCACACAAGCATAATATATGCCTCGAAAAAGTTTCATCTCTTTAATGTAAGCTTTCTTCATTGAATACGAATGGTACTTAAACATTTTTACAGACTTCTCGGAATGAGCAGATACGTACGTTGAGCGCTCTGTCTGTCTTATGATCGTAATAATCGAATAAGATTTCAACTAAAAGCCCATTTAATCGATGAGCGCAAGTGAATGAAAGAAAAACAAGTAAAAAATACTTAACGAAATGTGAAAGGGAGCAGAAGGGAACAGAGAAAAAATAACAGACGTTTTATTTTTATGTATGTGTATAATAACTATAATGTACTTACGTATATGAGACCAGAATAGTATCTGTCTTTGATGTTATGTAAGACGGAAGCTTCATTGAGGCAAGTCAATTCGGCCATATCTTCGACTTTGTCGAATTTAGGCGGATTCATTTTTTGTATGTCATCGCGAAGGACCATCACACGTTTGCCAGTTTCGGCAAGATCAACTTCAACCTCATCGCCTTGTTCGCGTTTGATGCTCGCTGCAACAAAGCCCTGCAAATAAAACAAACAAACAATTTTAATAATAAGAACAAATTTTGTATTAAATTTAAAAATGACAGTAAATGCAATGAACAGAAAATGATATAGATAAACAGATTAAACACAGTCAAGGAGCACTTGACGTAAATTGTATTACAATTCGCTAAACGTCACAAAAAAACTGACAACTCAGACTTATACTCTGACAAATCGCCACAGCCAGCAGTAGGTAAGACTTTTCAATTCGGCCATGTTCTACAGACAATTTTTTCCCGTAAAATGGCATTTATTAAATCTGGTACAGAACTGTACTATAGCAGCATTCCCATTGACAGCTAGACGTCTACTATCAAAAACTTTGTGAAATATAATAATTGAAAAGAGAAATGAAAAACTTCAAAAATATACCACGCAATCTACTACAATTTTTCTGTCATTATTCTTCATTGGCTTGAGCGTTACTGATCGAAATAACTGCCAAAACAAGTATATCAAAGGTAGCCACTGGCAGACAAAAAACAAAAAGAATTGAACGTAATAAATGAATTCTTCTTTTATAACAATGTGTGGCGGAGTTTATTTTTATGACAGAATAAATTCAAGTGCTTAGCAGGTGAAGGTTGAATTTTGTAGCCCAGTACATAATTTCCCAAGCACGTAGTAATGGAGAGTGGTCAGTGTATTTAAAAAATAACTAGTATTTATCATCAATCTGACATTTAGCAATCAAACCCCAATTTGACAGTTCATATTGACGTACATACATCAGTGCGCTGGCTAGACCATCTGCTTTTGTTGACTCGAAAGATGCCAACCAGGATTAAATCAATCAATGCAGTTAGTAGCAAATAAAATAATAATATAAAATTCTCAACGACAGACAGTTGATTGAGCTCTTCTCGTTTCGAATGACAATGGCAAATATGTCACTTTTGCTGGAAGTATTTACATAAATACAAACGGAAAATTCATACCACTATTTTGGACCAGGCAATTTGTATGCAATGTTATGCTTTATGTAAATGACACATTCAGTGATTAAATAATCTGATAAAAGGTGGCGCTGTCAGCTTGCGGATCTTATTCGTGGTTTACATTATTTTAATGACATGCAAGTAAATTTAAGCTCTTTACTTTAGTTGCAAGTTTTGGAGGTTAAAATTTTCGTCGTCCGAAAAGTTATGTTATGAGGAACCTAAACTTTGAGTAAGAATAACGATGTTCAGAGACTAATTGTGGCAGAATATTGCGGAGGTTTATATCCAAGGATCATTTTTGGAGTATGTATGCAGGTGTCAAAAATCCTTGACGAGTGGTATATCCTGTTACAAATTTTGTAGACTTCATGCGTTGATGATCAATTTGCACAAAACGAACACCGTGAAGAAATGGAATTGTGGACGTTATCAAACCAACAGTCGCCTGCGAGCAAAATTTATATACGCTTGTCATGACTACATTTTGGCTTTCATTTCATTACTCACTTCATCGAATGGACGGCATACATCGTAAATAAGAAATTCAAATCCCACAACGAAACTTTCTGCACAACCAACGTGCCGGCGACACCGCACTATAAATTAAAGTATCACAAATAACTTGTGTAGATTTTGTTTATAAAATCAGCCTTTAATGGGTGTGCGTCTGAGTGTGGCTGACAAACGTCATGTGTGCCGCCGCACCCTTCCTGTCATATATTTTCAAGGTGAAAAGCACACAAAAATAAATCGCACTTATCATGCCTGCCGGGCTAAGCGCGGGTCTGCTGAATTTGATTTGAATGCCGCGCTGTTTTGAACGCTCTCGCCTTTCGGAGGTGATTACTTAGACTACAAGAAAAATTGTGACAGACAAAAGGGTCCACCATAACTCTTTTACGTACCGTTTTATACAGGACTGTCTTAAATTTAGTCCTAAATAGATGGGTTCGACTCCATCCTGTCATAAATAACCCACTTCAAATCCGTGACCGCGCTCCTTTACCTTTCTCATTTTTTTAAGATAATCCCTGTCTATGAAAGAATTTCATTCAAGAGCCTTGAACTTGCAACCAATGCTGGCACATTGAATGCTGCACTGCAAAGATAGCATATCTAATCCCATTTTCTCTCGAGTTATGTTCCAACAAGCACACACACACACATAGATAAATACCGGCTGATTCTTGGCAGCCGCCTATTCCCAAACGCACATATGTACGACTGTATCCGTGTAAAAACAAAGAACTACATTCTTTTTGAATGCGCATTCAACGCTTCTGATAAAAATAGTCGCGACGCGTCTCCAACCGCTCCGCGCTCTGGTTGTTCGTACGAGTATCTTTGATGCACTTAACCAACGGAACGCAATGCAGAAGGCAAAACACGGAATTATGCATAAATAGAGAGTGCGAGTAAGAGGGCGAGAGTGTTAAATAAGAAAAAGAACAACCCTGATGGACGGGTTAAAAACGAACCAGAGAAAAGCAGCAGAAATAAGACACAGAACAGACGCCCGATAAAAAAGCTATAACCAAGCCGGAGCAGACCAGAAAAGGAAGGCAGCAATTGCGGTTCGTTAACTAGAAAGGAATGTGTGCACGTTGCTGCGTGGTAATTGTCTTCAATTTGAATTTTCACTTTCGATGCACTTGATTACGTACAACAACAAATAGCGCACCATTGACGGGCTTTGATATTAATTTGATTCTAGTTGTTGGCGGTGTTGTTTTCTGTTGGTATCGTGTCCGCTTTGTCTGAGAAATTGATTACGGGGTTGAGTCACTTTTGAGATTATGTTTTAGTCACCACCTGTCTGGCAAAAAGGATTTTGCAAAAGCAGCCTCAGTTTGAAAGTTGTCCGTTGATTTAATATATGTAGTAGGTATACTCTTAGCACAACGAAAACGCACACTTGATTTCGCACATCATTTCTGACAAGTGGGAGTGGTGAGATTTTCAGAACCCATGTGCGTTTGAGTAGGAGATACTATTCCGCCTTATCCGCACACTAGTGGTATTTTATTTGCTTTTGTATTCCCTTTAGAGGAGTTCTGTAGCTCTTTTACTATTTGCTACATCTTTGTAAGAATGTACTAGAGTGAAGTGTAATAAAATATGAAATCGGTAAATACAATTCGCAAGTAAAAAAATGCAAGAACCTTAGGAAGAAGGATTATTAAGAAGCATTGAAACGCACATCGATTGCGCACATCCTTTCCGGGTGGTGCAATTTTAGAAACCCATGTGCGTTTACGAAGTTGGTTCTATTTTATCTCATCCGCACACAAGTAGTTCATTTAAGTTGCTTAAATATATGAGTTGCACGTTTATATGTATGAGAGATCTTGCTACCTAAATACTTAAACGTTTGCCATAATTTTCTACTAAAGTGACAAAACAAATCAGGTCGGCAGCACCTTTTGTGCGGGACAAAAACATAATAACCCCTATCGGGAATAAAATTTCCCTGGGAATGTTTACTATTCAGCAATCTGATTTACATTGCTGACAAGGGAAACATTTCCATTGAAATTTATTCGCGATAACCCTGAATAATAATTTTAAATGTCAACCAAAATTTAACTCACAATGCCGATAATTTCCACAAAAAATGTATTATTGTGACCTACATTATATTTATATTAGTACAAAATTACAGGTTCTTCCGTTTGTAGTGACGGTTGAAAATACTCGCTAAATCGGAGCCTTCCTCCATCTTTCGATATCAGTTACGAAACAAACGTCAAAAAACTCAACACAAATCGGATGTGATTCAATAATGGGAACTGAATTTAACTGTAAACGGTTGGTTTATCAATTACGGAGAAGTCAAGTTGAGACATGGATATGTGAATATTTATATTTAAAATTAGCACCTCATTCCCATAAATTAGTAACAGTATGTGTCAGTCGTTAACCTCTTCATATGACTCACCTCTTTATAAGTTACACACAACCGATAGTTTTTGCGAGAAAAGTCATAAAATTTTTCGGAAATTTGATTAAAAAAAACCCACTCGGTTAACCATTTAAAACGTCACTGCAGACGTTAAGAAACCGGTTACAAAGTGAAGACTTCTGCTGTTGTTCGTCTTGTAAGCGTTGCTGTGTTAAGGTGTTTCCGCATTCAATTTAAAACGCACGACATTCGTCCCAAAAAAATCAAAGCTCTCACAACCGAATCGCTGCGAGAAGCTAGTCCTTGGTCCAATTTCGATTTTAAGCATTCCAAATGTCATTGTCATAATATTTGACATTTTCATTGTATAACACTGAGGGGAAACATTTTGTTCCCTTTTGTCATCGTTCTATATTTATTAACGCTTTGTTATTAAGTTTTTATTTTACTGCCACACATTCCATTCTATTTACGGTAAATTAGAGTAGATAGCAAATTTGCACGAAAATGTCCCAGATACCTATGGAGATAACATTCCATCCTGGTGAATGTGACTGCATATTTACACACCACTTGCGTTGTCGCAAATATCACACAAAGTGAGTGACTAGAAACAATAGGCGCTAAGCAAACACATTCTAAGTCTGCTGGATACTGCAGAATAATAAAACAAGCACTTCGTAGAGAAAACACATGATGCAGGTGGTTAGCGGCGGCGGCGGCGGCTGTGTTAGTTAATGTGTCTGATAGCTGCTGCTCCATCATCAACATGAGTTATTGAGTTATCAATGCCGGTGCAGTTTTTTTTTATATCAATTTTTTCCGATAAATAGGATCAATTTGAAATTAAAATCCAAAGCATGCTCCATCGGGTAGGTTGGTTTTGCATGTGAATTATGTTTGGCATTGTTCGGAAAACAATCCTAGTGGAAGTCACTTTACTCGATAATAAATCCATATGATTTTGTTTGTTCATCACACCGACTCTCTGTTTTGTGAAAGGGAAGTAAAGTTTGCGAAGCAATGACAGAGATAGTTTATTTTCATCACTAGAATATAGAAACAGCGATGGTTGCTTCTCATGACATATTTGTAGACGTCATTTCTACAGCGGTAGTCATTATGTCAAAGAATCTATGAAAAGTCCATCACAAGTAATCGAACTTCTATTTTTCGTTAGGTCATAGAAAAAAGTCATGGAAGAACATTTTACAGCGTACCAATGTGGTACCCACCTAACGAACAAAAAGTTGCTCTTTTACCAAACAACACACGTCGCGACATTATTTCCTAAATATTTAAACAATTTAAGTGTGAAAACATAAAACGCCTCACTCTCGCTTTTGTGTTTCATTCTCATTGGTTTTACAACTGACAGTGACAGATGACATCTTGTTTCTGTCCCATTCCAGTATTCCCGTCCTTCTACCTTATGAGGGCAGAAAATCCAATTCGCTCTGTCTATGAGTAGGTATTTTATTCTACATTTTTAGTTTCTTTTGCTCTTTTTATTTTGTCTTGTACTTGTACCTCTTTGCTGAACCGATACCTTTTTTTTTTAAATACTTTGCATACTCGAGGCTCACATTATGAAGTTGGTTGACTTTGCTGGTTGTCATGTCTCCCCTCTATTCCACGCTGTAGGTATTATGTTTTACTATTTATTTATTTTTTATAAATTATAATTTCCAATGCAAAGAGCCATGGATTGCTATATTGACTGTGGTGGAGTGAGTGAGGAAGTGGAACGCGCCCACATGCTCTACATTTGAGTTGTCGTCGTCTTTTTTTTTTTTCCTCTCACTTCCAACTTTATTTTACATTTAAGCTACCATTTTGGTTGAGATATACTACATACATTGGTGGTGGTGGTCGGTTATGTGTCGATGGACATAAACGTTACCATTTTTAGTTTTTTTTTATTTGGTTGATGTTGGGCTTTGAAGTTCGTTGTCAGACTAATTCGCGGTTCAGTTGAGATGAGACAAAGAAAAAAGAAAAGAGGGTGACACAAATTGCAAGAGAGCAGGTACAAAGTTCAAAAGGTGATAGGAGCAGTGATGGGACTTGAGAAACGCGAAGTGGTGGTAGATAGCCTTAAAAAAGGTGGTAGAAAAGTGGTAGAAAACAAAATCGTCTTCTTATGAATCTGATGATGTATTCACAACTGTTTTCCTTGCCTTCGGCACATGAGAAGATGATGATGAAGAGGGAGCAGTTGCTCTAAAATAATGCAAGCAAATTGGAGAAAGCACAATTGAAAAAAACATTTAATTTACATTTTACTTGTTGAAGGAACCAAGAATTTATGCATTTTCACTTTCTTTAGCTCCGGATATTTTTTTTTAAAATTCAAAGTTTTTGAGGTAAACGCATCAATATAAAAAAGAACTACAGAAAAAACGCCATAACAAAACTTCAACTCATCAAAAAACACAAAAATTTAAAACATAGCGAAACACAATCTCAGAAATACAGTCGAAATATTAGCGCAGTAAATGGAGTACTGGACTGGAAGTTTTGATGCAATTCTCAGAGAAAAGTATACTGATAGCTGAGTGTGGATGGGTAAAAGTAAGCACAATTTATTACAATGATGGGAAAGAAATTTTACAATCGAAAAGTGATAAGTAAAAGGTGGTAGATTTCGAGTTCAGGTTGGTAGATCAATTTCTGAAAGTGTAAAAAGTGGTAGAAATACCACTTAAGTGGTAGAAGTCCCATCACTGGATAGGAGATTGCCTCAAGTTAATTGCAAAATGCTGTCTTTTACTGGTGGAGGGCTGGTTTTGTTTGTGGAATTTTGCACTTTGAATCCGAACAACAACGTAGTGAGTAATAACATAGTGGGTAACAACATTTATCGTTAACGCAACAACAGGGTGATAGACTGTCGGTTGTAACTGTAGGTGTTTCCCGCAACTTTTAGGATTTAATGGAGTCAAGTCTGAAGAGGGATTTTCAAAGCCTCCTTTGCAGAATGTTAAGTGTAGTTCTAATTTTTTTCAGAGATACACTTTCAAGTGTGTTCGATCATCATAGAACAACAACTTACACAGTGGAATGCCCATTGATAAACAGTTGTTCTGTAGTTTAACCGCTTTATAAGTAAGCTGTAGGAATAGAGATTGCAGCGCAGCCATCATCCAAACTTCAATTTGATAAATAGAACACACCCGGCTGACAAAACTTAAACAAAACAATCTCGTTTCCTTTATTCATCGTATTTCCATTGTAAAACTCCTCATTCCGCAACCTTAACTCCATTCATGGATCTCGACATTTTTAGGTTAATTGGCGGAGTTGATTAAACTCCACCACAATTCCATAGAAAACTCTATTCTCTACTTCTCTAGAACTTTACAATGTTTGCCCTTCCGTTTGAAAAGGGATTTACCAAAATCGTAAAGAAAAAAACTACGTCAGCCCCTCCTGCCAGAGATGACTTGGATTGTTGGATTGCTGCCAAAATTCCTACTACTTATAAAGAAATCACTGCTGCCCAAGTTACACAAAACGGTGGAGAGCCTAAAGGCGGTTGCTCCTCTTTCGCAGCAACAAAAGCTTACTATATTCGAACATTGCCGTCGCCGCCATCATCATCATCATTATAATCATTGTCGTTGTACAATATTGAAAAGTGGAAGAAGTTTTGACGGTCGTATACCTATAGCCGAAAAGTCATTGAACCCGTGCACAACAGCAGCATCCGCTGCTATCACCCACCCAAAACGTACAGTAAGAACGAGAACCGAAGCAAACTGAACCAAACCTCCAACTCCTTGCTGTATATGTCACATTCATTTCATACACTGACTGTTTATCCAACTGCCATGTATGCTTATTGGGTGCTTGACAAGCTCCTTGCCTTGCAGCAGGCAGCCAGTCAGGCAGCACCACCACCAGCACCCGGTGTAAGGTTTTGCCTGCGTACATACTGCATATGCACACATGTGCGCGTTCGGTATGCCATGCATATTATCTTTCTTTTCACGGAAAAATTTGCAAATTAAACAACTTTTTCTTTTGTTTTTATTTTTTTGTTCCCTATTTTTTTTTAAATTGTTGTTGATTTCATTCTTTTATTTGCTGCCTGTAATCCACAAGTGCCAAGCCTAGCTGGTTGCATTTGATAAGCAAATGGTGCCTGTTGTTCTAATTTAAAGCAGTTTTACATTCCTTCCGAATCGGGCTAACAGGCACCCACCCTACGGCAGCACCATGCGCACGGGAAGTTCCAATTGTGGTGCTTTAAGCAATTCCAGATAACACTCGCTAAGCATGCCAGCGGAAGACTGGCTTATCGCATAACACTCATTCAACGAAATGTGTCTTTGAAATGAAAAAATGAACTCGAACGTTTTTGACATGTGGAACCGGTATTGGGAGAAACGCAAAAATACCTCAAAACAAAACAGACGTAACAAAGGTAACTCGTTTAATATTTCTGTGTGTTCTGTTCGCTTTTTTAAAGTATTTATCGCACCTTTGCATGGGGCTTTGAACTTTAATTGTTTTCTGACACCACTGTTGGTTTCCTGTGAAAAGCCTCCAAAACAAAAAAGGAACAGACACACACACACAGGTCAACCGCTGAGGATTAACAAGTTCGTGGTGCTCTCTTTTCCGATTATATGTCACTGCAAGTATTCATCGCCCCCATAAGACATTTTCCTCATTTTGGGTTGGTCCGTTCGGTTTTGGTGTTCTACCCCCAAAATGGGACATGGGCGTGTTAAAATTGTTGTCTTGGTTTTACACATTTGTTTGCGTAAACAAAAAAGTATAAAAACAAATTCCACAGGGCAAGCGGAGCAGAACGGATAGTTCATTTTAAACGATCAGGTATGCTGAAATTAACAAACAAACAAAACCGCAATGTTATCGGAATTTTGACACTTTGCACTTAGTAGGCAAGAAAAAGTTAGGTGCGGTTTGGATTGCAAACAAAAGGTATCTTTAGTCATTCCCGAGAATTAAAATGTGTCAGGTACAGGTTGTAACCAACATTATACGGCGGCTGGAAGTCAGTTTTCACCCTGTTTAAAGTTAAAGGCCTTTGAAGTGTAACACCTTTGATTTTGAAGTGTCAATACTTAAAATACAATAGCTTCTAAACGATACTTAATATAACGTGTACAGTTTGGAGAGTGTACATTTTTGAAGAGCCAATTTAATAGCAACATTTATACGAACAAATTTGTGTGACTTGCTATATAGGTACCCAAAAAAAATAAAAAAAAATGAATGCTGCATCTTATAGTAAAAGCTGTATTTTATTTTAAATAAACTGTTTTCTAAGCCAACGTTTATAGTGGCTCAGTTGTTAGTGCTCTAAGCGAGACCTCCAGGGAAAGCTTTTCTATTTAGTCGCTGCATAGACGAGGTTACTCGCTACAATGCCACTTAGCCAAGATCAGAACTCAGGAGCACCAATTTTAAAAAAGGAACCGTTCAAGTACCTGAATAATGCTGATTATCTTTACAATGTTGGGGGGAACTTGACACCTGTCAGTGGCGCGTTTGCAAGTATTTCAACTGAGCCGGCGAAGATGGGTCTGTAGGTTAACGATGGCGGCTTATTTTCTCTCAATCCGATTTGAGAGAACATCTTATTGTGTCAACCACTTGATTTAGGAAATTATGAATACTGCAACTCTCGTAAGCTTGTACAATCTTCTTAACCCTTAACCCAAATCATATATCGAATAGGACTGTCAGAACACACTGGGGAAAGAATGTTCTCTTTCGGGAACTGGAAGTGATCGAATTTAGCTTGAACTTTCTTCCTCAAATGTAGTAACATTAGCGCATAACAATTCTTTGCACTTTAGGAATTTGAATTAGGTACCTGTTCGTTGTTTTTCGAAGTCGCCATCATCGTCATAAAACTGGTAGGAGACAGTATAGCCGACAAGTCATTGATTATAGACAATCCAACTATTCACGATTTTTTTTACAAATGAGATTTCATATTTTGATCTCACATCGACATTTCTTGGGGGTGTTAATTATTTGTGTAAATCTCAGGAAAGTTCAGCAGATGGCAAGTATTGTGGTTCAGAAGCGCAAACTTTGCTTATAAATATCATAAAGGACCTATCTATCTGGGCCTATGTTCTGTTTTCGCATCGAAACTTGGAACATTTTCTTTCAATTCATATCGTTTTTGTAATAAATAGGTACATCGCTGTGATAATTACAGAACATGGGCACTGGTCTAAGCGGGTCTTTCTAGGCAGCAACCTAACCTAACCTTAATTTACTGATTCAAATGTTCATTCAAAAAAAACTTACGAAACCACTTATACTACTTCAGCTTTTTCCCAATGCGACTTCACCATAATTTTTAAATCATTCGCCTGTTGTGATGCTTAAGTGAACCCTCCATAACTACCGACCGGTCACAGAGACGAACTCGTTAAAGATAAAGTCATAAAGCATAAACAGTTTAGTTCACCTGTTATACCAAGAGACAAACTCCAATCTGGTGTGACTTACACATCACACTGTTATATATTCTAATGGTTTTTTTGGACATGTTCCTATAGCAATAGGGCGGCAGATAAGTTGGTCAGCGGTTCTGAATGTGCTATTAGTTGACATGAACCCCCGTAGCCTTAGTTTTACCTATACAAACTTTAAAAAAAAAAATCAAAATCAGCGCATGTTCGAGTCTGTGAAAACGTGTCTTCCACTTTGCTCATGCCGGCAGTCGTGTAGTTAGTAAAAAGAACTACCCACATTTGCTCAGTTAACTTAGCAGGGAATCCGAACCCAACTATAACTAAGAACGGCCTTTACATAAGGTGCCCCAACATCACAGAGTGTAAATGTTAGTCATTTGTTGGATGCTGGCTCCAGTATACCTGTTCTTGTTCAGGATGATGTCCTCTATTACAATCAAAGAACTTTAATTTACCGGGGTTTATCTCGTTTTAGCTGCATAAATAAAAACCAACCAAAGCCCATCTGTTACAGCACAACAACCTGTGACAGTCACAGTCACTATCTGCCTATGCATTTGAATTTATTGGAATTATCAATTCCATTAACATTTTCAAAAAGATTATACCTATTCAGAGCTCAACTGTTGCGACGCAACCAACCATTCATTTATCGGCAACCCTACAACTACAACTATACAGCGCGTATGAGCAACAACCACACTACACTACTCGGTTTTTATGATTCATTAAAAAGGTGTTTCAAATTTGTTCTCTATTTTATCAGCAGCAGCTTTATCGTCAACTTCATCGACGTCGTCTTTTTTACGAGTGAATTTGTGTATGTATTTGTATGTTTCTTCCCCCCATCCGTACATCTGTTTAAAACTGTAAAACATTTCCACTTGTGCTTCAGTAGGGTACCACGAAGGAGTATAGTAGACAGAAAATAATACTCAAAAGAAAAAATGTATGTTCATTCCATTTCGCCTACAAAACCAAATCCAACTTCAACGAGCCCAAAGAGAAATTTTTGTAGTGATAGTGAGTGCCTTTGTTTTACTCTGCTCTATAACGCCCCCATCATCATCATCATCGACATCTTTCCGTACAAATATTTTCGCGTCTTTTTGCTGTATATAGGTGGCGATTCTGTTCGTAACGTCTAACGAAATTCAAATCGCGAATTAGGATAGAGACCCCCAAACAATAAAATAATAAAAAAAAAAAAATTTATAACAAACAATACGCGAAAATGAAGAGAACAAAAAGAAAATATTTTTATGAACAGAAATATTAGTCACAAACCTGGTTTTCGTGTGGCACCCAAACCAAACGTTTTTGTGTCCATTCCGCCTGTGTTGCTGGATCATTGAATTGATTCCGTTCAACCGATAGATACTTCAACTCGGGATCGTTGCGATCACTAATTTCTTCTGCCATTTTAGTTGGTTTTGTTGTTGTTTGTTTTATTTGCGGTTTTTATATTCCTCAATTATGATGAGATGATTTCACACACCAAAGACACCGTTTTTTTTTTCTTTTTTATATATTTTCTTTCTTAATTTTGTTTCAAAAACAATATTTAAACTTTAATTTTTCGTGTTTAATAATAAATTATGTGTAATTGTAAATCACGCACAGCACAGAATTTTTATTTTTTCCTCTTCTTCTTCAACTACAATATTCACCACACAGAGAGAAAAAAAAAATAAAACGAAAATTTGTTAAAATTAATTTTCAACAGTACTAACAAAAAATGATGTTCTTTTCCCTTTTTGTGTTTTCTTCTTTGGAAGGAATTGTATACAAATGCGAGTCGTCTTTGTTTGCCGAGAGTATTGGTGTAGTCAGTGCATATGGATCTTCGTTGGAAGAACAAAATCAACAAAACTGAATGAAAATAACAAATTAAAGCACTCTGAGGTCGAGGGGCGAGTGTCGTTTTACTTGGTTGTTGGTTGTTGTCTCATCTCTTTCTTAGATGCTATTTACATTTTTTTTTCAAAGCACTTGAGTTAGTGCTGATCCATAATTGTAATAAAATTAAAAATTGAAATCAAATTAGTGGAAAATAGAAAGGGAAGAACGTACCCAGCCCAGCATTAAGAGCTAAGAGGCGAGGAAAATGCACCTAGAGTTGCCAGAAGCGAAGCTACCAATCTATACGTAACATCAATAAGGGCGTTCATTGACTTGTTTATGCTTCGCCTGTCATTGCCATGGAGAGCGTTGTGCTGGAATTTGGTACACGTACTATTTACAATGGATCTACGACTGGAAAGGAATGAAGAGGAAGTTGAATGGTGTTTGCGTGCAGAACTTGTTTGTGGTATTTTATAACTAGCATTTACAAAATGTTCGTGGCTCAGTTTTTGACAGAAGCCGTGGACCATGTAGTACTCACTAGTCAGAGAGTACTCGTACTTTTGACAAATTACTTCTGTTTTTTGAACACTGTAGGCAATCAGTGGATATGGTCGCATAGTCACTTTTACTGTACTGTACAAGGACATTTGACAGATAAAATATACGTTACGAAATGATATTTTCATTGAGAATATTTGAAGAACTAAGTTGGTAATGAAATGGAGTTTAAAGCCATTACCGAGAGCCAGCCGTTTCAAATACCAAAATTGCAAGCGAAACAACGATTGGCTTGGACAAAGCGGATGAGAGGTCTATGACTTTTCACAGATTGAGAGCCCGTCATGTACGTAAGTACCTAGGTATAAGAACCTTAGGGCAGGCAGATAATATAAACGGTCACTAAACAAATATGCACAAGTTAGTTAGCTAGTAGACATCAGATAGCATATAAACATTTGACGTAACTTCTGAATAACGAGTTGATAACTTTTACGGAGCGTTTATTAATAAGGGGGATAAAAGCTAGAAATTTTCTAATCTGTCAGGTTGTGTTTTGAAATGTGGATGCGTAATAATTGTGTTTGTGTCATTTTTGATCCCGTTAAAGGAAAATTCAATCGGGCTATTGAATTCTTGCCAAAGTCTTGCCTTTCTTTCTGATAAATCAGTCAAAGGCTAATACCTATCACTCATGGTGGAGTGTCCGAAAAAGACACCGCTTTCTAGGTCAATGTCTACCTCTGACTGCATGTTCTAAAATATCGGTCTTCGTTAATTCCAGTATCTTATTCAGAAGTACAACTGACAGCTGTTGAATACATGGTTGTATTTCGCCAGAATTACCTAGCTACTTTCCGAATAAAAAGTGTATCTACTTGTCCATTGGAATGAATTGTGGTCAACTTTTTATCAAATTGCATAAATTGAACTTTTTGCAAAGAAATAGGTAATCAAGTTGATGTGGCTATTGAGGTTTTTGCTTGGTTGGACTGCAAGTGAACGAGTTAACTCGACATAGTTTATGTCAAAAAGACGCAGCTGTTCCACTTCAATTTTTATTTTTAACAACCAAATCAAAAAGTTCGACAAAACTAAATTTTAAGAAGGTCACCGCATAATTCAGTAGTCTCTTTACTTCTTAAAACTTCATCTGTCTATAGACATTAACCTAATTTAGTTCGTTCAAAACCACGACTAAAATTCACCGACTTTCCGTGCCGCCGTGCCTTCAAACAACAATCATTTGACACCCACCTTCGATTAAAACGATACCACTCTAATCGTTTACGAACTTCCCTCCTCCAGTGTACTTGATCAATAAAAACGGCAAACAGCCTCAAAACTCCCTAATTTGGTGGGCGTTGTGTTTTTCACGCACAAAATTAAACAAACATTCTCCTCGCCGACTTCCGAATACAAAACTGCACCTGGCAATACTGCAAATAACTATAGAAGCAAGGAGAGCAAGCAAAAAAAATGAAAGAAAAAGATAAAGACGACGTCAACGATCATCGGCTTTTTGACGTTCTTTCATCCGGGCGGTGTTGGTGGAAACCACAGAGAAACGAAGAAAAATGTGGAGAAAGAGACTTCAAATTCAAAATCAGACTTCAGACAGATTCCCTTTTTTCTGTTCCTCATGCATTAGAGAAAAAAAAGAGGAATTTTCTTCTTTTTCAAAAAAATTAATTTACGAAAGAATATAAATTACAACTCCAGTTTTTCAACCAATACGAATACTTTATGACGTCATTTTACATTAGGAAACTGTCCAATTTGTGTAGTTCTTGGATTTATCCAAATTTAAAGCTATTTTGTTCACAATTGGATATATGTAGAAGAAAACGCGACGACGGCATTTTTCGTTTTTGTGACATTCCTCCAAGAAATTTTGTCAATTGCACACACACATACACTTAGCACTGAACATCTTGTTTTTTTTTCTCCTCCTTTTACCACTAAATTTTTGCCCGTGTAGCAATTCGCAAATTAAATTCTTTTTTTCCTTTTCACACACAAAGCACACTCACGGGATGAATTCCATAACCGTCGTTTGATTGGGAATATAAGTTAAGTTCTTTGGTAGTAGACCAATAAAAATATATATGTGGATGCAATTGTATCACATAATACAAAAATGGATAAGAAATAAAAAACACAAAAAGGGGCAAGATAATTTTCTTTATAAAGGGAAACAAACTCAAGATAAAGTAGCAACTTCACTGCCACTCTGCAATTTTCGGACTGGCCGGTCGGTTAAATTTTTTCTCCTACGTCGACTCAACAATTTTAATCGTCGAGTTTTTTCGTAGAAAGATTTCGTCGGCGAATACAGTTCAGTGGATTGCAGTCACAGTAGTGGGAGATTTGTTTGATGGCGATTTGTTTTTGTGGTTCTTCATTAATAAACACGAAATGATAATAGAACTAGCTATCACACTTGCACTTTGTGTTGTTTTAATTTGCGTTATTGGTAATAAATTGGAAATTAAACAACCGCTTCGCGGAATACAATCGAAAACACCTCTTGGGCGGGTTTCGTTAAGAATTTTGAGAATGCATTTGACAGCAATGCCGAGGAACAGGGCGTTCCATTCTGAAATTAAGCTGGTGCTACATGGGAATTACAAAAATAATTCTGATGGGGCGCTTACATTAAACCTATTTTTAAAATCTAGCAAAAGTACAGTAGTAATTAATTATTATCCTGTTGAAACACCTCAAAGCGTTGTGTAGTAATGAGGACCTTTTGAAACATAATGTCGTTGTTTAGATATTTATTAATAAAAGAAAAAGCATAAAGTGAACTATTTTATGCCTGGTGTTGAACATAGAAACCACTTGCTAAATAGATATTCGCTGATTTGACTTATTTCCACCACGGATCCACGGATAAGAATCATTCGGATATAGAAACTAGCTATTCAAAAAGAAATTCAGCCTCATATAAAACAATCTTTTTTGTATTTAAAAGGTTTCATATAGAGCGTGGGGGAGGAATGTACATTAAAAAAGTAAGTTAGGTTGTCATAATGCATTTTTTATTTTTCACCCATGATGATTTATAGCCCGTCCGCTAAATCGAAAGGGCTAATTCAATAGCCATATGTTGACAACAGTCGCTGAGTTTTGATTATGACACTTATTGGTCAACTTTGATGATAACTTCTATTTATATCTACTACAACGCGGGGTTTTCTTAATTTTTTGTATTTTACTCAATTACCATTTTTACGACCAAAATATTTTTGAAAGCTTCGATCAACTAGAAATAACATTCACCACAAAAACTCTGTCCGTTGTTTGTTACTCAAGTCACAAACCCGTTCCTCTCCAAAGGCATCATTTTCAATTTCGAAATGCCACTTGGCTAATAGCTATAGCTACTATACACTTCCTACAAGGACGAACTAAAAAGCATAAACGTCTCATTAAAATACTATCTAAAATTAAGTGGTACACTTCTATAAATATTTGTTTTAATATTTTGTTTAGAGATTTCTTACATACAAGTATTTTGTTATTTATGCCATAAATGAATAATAGATCTAAAAATATGTTCAAGCGTCCTCCCTCGGTTTGGCTGACAAAAGTTTATGTGTATTTTTTGTAAAAGTTATTTCCGTCCGAGTTGATGTTATTAGAGATCATTCCCGAAATTGACGTTGGATGGTTAGAGTTACGATTAGATTGTGAGGAATAGTCAAACGACATTGATCGCAGAGACTCTATTTGTTCGGAATGCTGCTCATTGTCGCCAGTATCGAAGAAACCGAAAGGATGTGTGTGGGATCTAGAAGGTCCGGGTAATTTATTCGAAGTGGACGACAGCGACTTCTCAATGTCCATGGGAGTCTGTGACTGATAGTAGTCGTAATTGAATGCCGACGACGGGATATTGGAATCAATTGGCAAATACACATTCTGTGTTGAGGACGAAAAACGCTGGAGGACTACGTTGTCAAAGTTGGAGTGACCCGGTCAGAATTTTAAATCCTTAATTGCTTGAGGTAAATCGGGAAGTTTTATGTCTTTAATTTGCTGTGGAATGTTCATACTCTTGACGGCGCTAACCGCTCGAGCAGGCGCCGCTGATATTCCCGCCTGTAAAGATATGGTTAAGCGCAAAACTGAATGCCAATAAAGTACGTGAACTTACCTCCTGTTTGACCAATTTGTTCTGTTCCTCTATCCTAGCCAGGATATCAGACATATTCGTTTGTAAAACCATACCACCCATCACCAGCTCAGCGAGTATGTGATGCACTGCATCGGCGTGAAATATCAAGTCGAGTTCACATACATTTTCGAAGCACTTGTCCAGGGTTTCGACAAAAACCTGAATCAAGTCCAATATACCCAGCTCACTTTCAGACGAGTCCACACAGAACACAAAGTACAATGTGGCATAGTGCCTGTAGATAAGTTTGTAATCTGATCCGCCAATCAAACTGAAAACAAATATTTAGCCAAGCATTTGTGGTAGCATATTTTTGGGTACCTTCCGCCCTCCAAGAAATTGCAAACGTTGTCATCACGTTTGGATACCAGTTGAAATGTTTCCTTGATTATTTGTTGTTGCATATCTTCATTCTTGAGGATTTGAAGAACATAACGAAATAAAAATATAAAATCAATAAGAGTAAGAAAGAAGTGAAATCGGTTAAAAAAAACCATGATGCAGCACTCACAAAGTATTGATAAAATTTCGATAGCCGAGGTTTGCCATGATTGTTGAACACTAAAATCGCTTTAATCATATTTAGTGGGAGTGTTAACCAAGTATTTCTTTATCTACTGTTGATAATTGAATGAAAAACTTGTGAAAAACATTTAAAATCACTATTTTATAAGAGAGAAATCACAAGTGATGCACTTTGTAAATTTTCCTGCAGGTTGCAAACAGCCGTCGACGTGAAACGTCACTTGTAAGTGTCATGTCACTGGGATATGCATTCACAATGTCGAAATTATAAGTTCACAATGAAGTATTTAATTTTCATCCAGTAGTGCCAAGTTGACGTTTAAACTGCGAGTTCTTTTTATTTATAAAAAAAGGAAAAATCGCAAAATAAAATGCCGATTCGCCAGGATTTTCACGATTTTAGTGGTGAATTTCGGAAAAGGTACGTATATCTGGAGTTTTTTTTGATTTTTTTGGGTTTTCATTTTTGTCGGACACCCCCGGGTTTTTTTTGGTCCAAGTAAAGATCAAGACTCCAACTCCTAGACAGACGGAGGGAATTCTTAAAAAACCTTCCATTTTCGATTGTTTTTCTTGTGCGGCTCAAATCAAAAGTCATATCACAGCCAAAGTGAAGTAAAACAATCAATCTCAACTCCCTTAAGTCAGTCTGATCGATATTCTATTTATTATCGCGTCAGTTTGGGACATCAAGGTTTCGCAATTTTCGTCAAATTTCGTGAATTTTCGACCTGGATGAATTTGGGGTGGACGTTACCTTCCGGTTCGGTATGTTCAAAACTTTAAAGTTCAAAAGCAAACTAGGCAAAAAAGGAATTACCTGAATAACAAAAACCATGTACATAAATGCATGTTATCATATTATGGTTTGAATTTGGGGTGCACGTTCAAAATGCATGTAAGGTATTATGTTACTGGCGTTTTTATTGTAGATCGTCAACAATAAAATAATAATATGAAAGTTATGTGTATTTCATCCGTGTGAAAGTGTCTAAAAGGTATAGGACATACAGACACTTTGCCTTTACAGAAATTGTTATGAACAACAACTGTTGGATTATTTATTTACAAACAGTTTCGGATAGAAAAAATAGAAAAATTGATAGTTTTGAAAAAGGATTAGGTATACCTACGGTGACCATTTGTTTATCACATAAAAGATGACATTTATTTTAAGTAAAAATACCTATACATTCAAAAATAGTTAAAACACATTTGAACTATCAAAATTTGTAGGTTTTTGGTGGGTTTAATAAGAAGAATTGACTTGGTTTCCAAATATCAATACAAGATTACGAGCTTTGTAAGAGTTGAGAAGGTCACTCACAATTTCGCTTATTTCTTATAGTAGGAAGTTGGTCTCTAGGGAAAAAAGACGACATTGTGGAAAGAGAGGACATATTAAGGAAAGAGAGGACAGTCCTCTTAAAAAGAGGACGAATGGTCAGAGTAGGTCGTATAGCTATAGAAAGCTGGTAGGTGCACGAATTTTTGACGCGACGCGTTGTACGACCAACCCATATGAAGACCACTAGAATTCTCTAAAACTCTTATATAAAGCACAGCCTTAAAATACTTAACCTAACATATTAAAGACCACACAGGGGCAACCAGTTCACCAAATAAATAGGAAATTTTAACTCTAATAGTCTAATAATCTCAGGAATATCCTTTAAATGCAGCATATAAACTATTTACAAGGCAGAATACAAAACTTATAACCTTACAGTATGCTTGAAAACAACGAGCTCATCATTTTTCAAAAACTCTTTAAGCTACAGGACAGAAAAACTTTTGAAATTGACATCTGAGGGAGAAGACTATAGAGAACTGCAACAACTTAGGTAGGTAGGTAAATGGGTGCTCTTGTGGCGACCATGCCACAGCTTCACTTAGACCATCAGTTGGGTCCATTGTGTCCAGTTGCGGGAACCATCCAGTGTGACCTGTTGAAAGACAAGAAAGCTTTTCATATTAGAGCCACATAGATTAGTATGAATCTCATGGGTTCTTAAAGCTCCGTTGTAACATGACCCTCTAGTACCTCCTACGAGTAGCCAATGATATGAAGTCTGTTTATCTACTGGAACCACCCGGATTTAAGTATGAATCTCAGGAGAACTTTGAGATCAGCATTCTTCAAATCATCTAGGTCGTCGCATGTGCGCCTATCGTACAGTGTCCAGTAATGACCCCCGTGAGTACGCGAATCTCTTTGAGGTTTAATCCAATCATACATTTAGATCTCTTTTTGCTCACCTCTGGCCATAGTTCTCTCGTTCGTATGCCTGCAGGTAGTGAGATTGGTCCAACGTAGGTTAGTTCTACTCCAGGATTCAATGTCAATCCTCCTCGTGAGCGTGCTTAGCGGAGTTCTTACTGATTTTAGGGCCATACATTCAAGCATCTTAGACCCGTCTCTTGCAAGCTCGTCCGCATGTTCATTACCTGGAATATCCATATGCCCTGAGACCCAGCATACGGTCACCACGTTGGCTTGAGATATTTCCTCTAGATATTTCTTGCAGCGACTTACTGCCCTTGACTTCACCACGACAGACTCCATGGCTTTTATGGCCGCTTGGCTGTCCGAATAAATAGTTATTTGTTTGCCGACAATGTGCCGTCTCTTAAGGTCTTTCGCCGCTTGGGTGATAGCGGCTACCTCTGCTTGAAATACACTGCAATCATCGCTGATTCTGAATGATTTTCGCAGGTCCAGTGTTTCGCAGAAGATGCCCGCGCCTGTACCGATATCCATCTTAGAACCGTCGGTATATACGGCTAACTCCTCTTCTACTGTTACTTCTTTGTTCACCCATTCGCTTCTGTTTGGAACTGCAACAACTTAGTTACACTTATCTGCAAGCATCTCTAGGCGCTAAAGGCTGCAACAATTTGTTGAAAGTTAAATTTATATAACTATTAAAAAAAAGTTGTAAGTATTAATATGAATTGAAACTGTATGTTTCTATGATTCCGATGCGAAAAGTTATCACTCGAGTTACAGAACATTGGCACTGTTTGACAATCATGGCTATCCCTAGTCACAGCTATTTAAAATAAAATGTTTTTTTCCCGGAAAAAAAAGGAGAAAAATTTATTTTCCGAGCAAAAGGCGAATAGCATATAACACTGGCCATAATTCAACAATTACTATATGGCTGACCTGTCAGACCATTTTTCATTTTATGTAAAACCAAAGTTCGAACTGAGGTAATTGAAACAACACTCAACACTTGAAAAACATATTTTCATGTTAAAATCGAAAATTCCATCAATTTTATTTTATTGTTTGAGTAATAAACGCCTGATTGATATTTTTTTAAATGATTTATTCAATTTGTCCACGCATCATCTATATGTTGTTCTTATATTTTGAGACAATATAACAATAATTATTTATATTTTTATTAAATATATATAATTGTATTCTTTTATTTTTAAATGTGATATTAGGTCTTACGGCTATCTTCAAAGTCAAATCAAGTATAATTTCTTTTCTTCATCTAATACAAAATAAAAGAATATGCATTATAAATACAAATGCTATTTGCATAACAACTCATGAAATGTTTTAAATCAAAACAAATGTTGAGTTTGTAAAATATACCTACATTCTTCTCTTCCTAGAAATATGTGTAAAGTCATAATAATTACATTTATTTGAAATTGTTGTATTGTTTATAAAATATTTTTAAAGTTTTCTAATTCTTGTTTCAATTTAAAATTACTATTGCAGTGTTTTGGTTTTATTTCTTTAATACAGAAATGTTTGATTTATTATGAATTGAATTCAAGAAAAAATAGGCAATTATCTTACTTTGTCTTTTTTTCAATTTGTTTACATAATTTTTCTGATCAGTTTTGAATAAAATTATAAATATAATGAAAATAATTTGTAAATATTTACTTAGACGTATAATCATTTTGTAAAAATATATTGTCACGATCCCTTTTTATTTTGTTTAAAATCAATTAGAGGCTGAGGATATGAAATGTGTTTTTGTGTGTCATTGCAATCCTTGAAAACTAAACCATTAATCCATGCGTCCCAAACATACAATTTACGTGAGCGAATGTTTGTGAGAAGCTAGAGGCCGGTTTAACTCAACAAATCAGACAGATGGCGCCCAACGTACGTTATTGCTAAGTTTTGCTTCTCAAATAAATTTAAATATAAAAACACATATTGAGGCCAGAATATCGTTTGCTACTTCTCATCACAATTGAAGTTGTTTAATTTTGGTGTGATGGGATCTTTTTTCAACGAACCGCCCTCAATAAGAAATAAACATCCTAAATAAAAACTAAATTATGTAGATGCCAAATTCATGTTTTGCAGCAAATATTAAAGACTATAAAATAGGTTCTTTAGTACAATGCTTCCTAACCTCTTTCTTGAGCCAACATTCTTGTACTGTATACGGGGCTGTTCATTAAAATCAATGCTCACTGATTCTCGAAATATGTAAAAAAAAAAAGTACCTAAAGACAATATTGGTGGAATGGAAGCTGAGTTCCTTAAAGTAAAATCAAATTCCGCCACAAGGCTTACAATACAAATAATTTGGGAACAAGAAACATTCGCCGGTAAACAAAAGAGCTACTGTGAAGATACCTACCAAAAAACGCTATGTAAAAACTGTTCGCATTGCTCGATTGTGCACCGATCACATCAACAGGTTTAACTCGCACTATTCTATTCGTGGATTTCGAGAAACTATTTGACCGGATAAATAGTAGATGGAGGTGTACGAAGATCTGCCGCATAAGTGTTTGCTTTACAAAGGATTACTACAAAAACCAACGGTTTTTCTTTTGGCACATTGTTGCTTTCCGGCTCATTCGCAGAACAATTAAGAGTGGAAGATGTGGATATTCTGCAACAAATATTATTTCTACTTGCGATAGACGATGCATCGGCTACGATAGGTCATTGGTACATCTGCAAGACATCGGGCCAGAAGACCAAAAGCAATTCAGCCGATCCAAGGAAAACTTGTCCACTATTGAATCATCTACGTGCGTACCGAGAAAGTGAAGGTTATTTTTTTGCTGTAACACGCTTCCCTCGGGATTGAAGAAAATAAGGGCACTCATTCCGTAACTTTTCAGACGATTATCTTCGGAACGATAGACCTCCAAAAGCAGCAACTAAGTGCCAAAATTACGAGTTTGAAACCTTAATCCAATTAATTTTCCATAAATGTAATGAAAGCTGACGATATTGAAACAAATTCGGGCAGAATATAACTTCTTTTGGTCATTAAAGTTTCAAAAACGATATCGTTCCGACGATTATTGTTATACGGAATCTGCCCCAAGGTGACTACCTAAAATAGACATTTGACAGTTTCGATTATTCTTTTTTGCATGCCATAAACTTCATTTTTCCATTTGTTTGACCATGCCCATAAATAGATCCTAATCCATAAAATATCGACTCCATTGTTGTACATTTTATGAAAATGCCATGTATATCTTCCGATTGTGTAGTTAAACTAGATTTATTGTATTCTATTCGAATCGGTAAAAATCCAAAAATGTCACAAATTTGAGAGCAGCAGTTCCGTATCCATAAATATGTAGGCATGTGTAACACAAGGAAAAGTCCCCCAGAATCAGCGTTTGGGTTCCTCCTAATCATTTTTCTCAGCATTAATTTATAGCTGGGCGGTATTTTTTATGTAAAATAAATTTCCTTTCGTGGTATTCTATTGGGCTTCTTCAGATTTGCTCTCAGGTTTCAGATTTCGTGTGGCTAATCGAACACAAAAACTGCACTTGCTCTTTTTTTGTTGTTGATATTTCTGCGACTGCAATATGTGTAGCCTTCGACACTTTTCTAAGCGTTTTCGAAACGAACATAAAAATTGTTCTGAGAGCAAAAGGAGTCCTGAGAGCGCCCAATCGAATACCACATTACACAAGACGTTTTTGCATTTTTATGGAAATGTTCTTTGTGAGGCCAAATAGACGGCGATACGAAGGTCATTGCTCTTTCCAAATTGCATGTTTCTTATGTATGCAAGAATATTTCAACAAATCAAATGTTTCCTGCAGGATATTCGGTCCGAAAAGATCATCACTAGATACTGCGTGTTCTAGGGAAGATGTATTTCCACCGCTTCACTGTGCGAAGCAGGGGTGTTATCACGTAACTTGATACAATCGAGTTCAGTCGATACAGTCGAGCTGTGGCAGCACCTAATTTGCTTCAATCGAGGATAATCAATGGAGGATATCAATGCAGGATAATCGATTGAGACCAATTAGGTGCTGCCACAGCTCGATTGTATCGACTGAACTCGATTGTATCAAGTTACGTGCTAACACCCCAGAGATTAAATTGAGGTTAAACCAAATTATATCATGCAGTCCCTCCCTTCTTGCCCATGCACAATTTGACTAAGAATGAAATAAAAACAAAATAAAAGTTCTTACTTGTTTTTTTTTTTAAGTTAAACCAAAGTAGTTGTATTAACGAGTTTTATTTATTTCTCTAATTTCATAAAACATATATATATATATAGACACATTCGTGGTAAATGGGTAAAACTTGTTTCGTTCTTAAATATTTCTGTGATATATACTGCATAATGTATGTATGTTTGTATGTTGTGTGTGTGTTGTATTCATGTGTAATTCATATCCCCATTAAAAAATAAAAACGTTTTCGAGTAAATTATTATTAATATCAAGGAGGAAATAAAATAAAAATAAAAATAATCTTTCTCATATTTTTGTTCTCATAACTATATATATATATATTTAATAATTAAAAGCAAAGAAACATACAATTAAAATAATATAGTTATAACTAATAAAATAATATTAATATATATTTTTTTGTTTTTGTTTTTTTTTTTCATTTTGTTTGATAATGATTCTAAAAGTTCGACTCGAACAGAGAATTGATCAGTCCGTTTTACTACGCCTCTAGAGAGGCGCAAAAGTTAATTAATTTATTTTGTTATATAGAGGACATTTTCAAAAAATGTCTCGCATTGATTTATTATGTTTATGGTTTTTGTTTGTTTTATTAGTTTTATTCTCTTTTTTTTTTGATTTCTCTTGATTTTTTCGTGTTTCTTTTTTTTTATTAATTACATTAATATTAGTTTGTTTTGTTTATTTATTTGTTTGATGGAATTCATGATAAAAAGGACGTGAGGAGTTTTCTTTTCTTCTTACTTTTCTTCGTATTTATTACTATTTTCTGTTTCATTTAGTTTATTCCCTACATGATAATTACATTGAGTTTCTTTTTAGTTTAATTTTTAATTTAATTTCATACTTGCTCCTGTTTACGCGGAAAACAAAAAAAGATAAACAATAGAAATAATTGCTAATGGAAGATTCTAGTAAATGTTTTTTTTTTTATATTTTTTTGTTTCTTTTTAATATATAATATATATTTTGTTGCTTTTTGCCTTAAAACAAGTTTTTTTTTTAGTCTACGGTTTATTTTAATATTTATCATATCGTATATAATTTTTAGTTACAATAATTTACTTCTTCTGTTGCACGCTGTAAAAGTGTGTAACGTATATTCTTTTTAAGTTGTGATTTCAGATTATTTTAGAGGAGAAAATGAACAAACGGAAAAGAAAATGTTATGTAACGAAAAAGAAAAAAAAACACGCGCATTAGCTAAATTTGTTTTATCAAAAATACATCTTTCAGTTTCAATTTGTTATTTATTTAGAGATAAGAAATACTTTCTATTTGAGTGCATGATGATTGCAAACACATGTAGCTCCTTGTCTCGTCTCTTGATTTTTACATGGATTTTTGTTCTTTTGCCGATCTGTGTTGACCGCGCTTCTAAAATAGGGTTTTCTCTCTTTTGTTGGTGTGTAAGTTATTATCTTTCTTGTTATTTTGATTTTCTTGTTATATACTAACGATATTTTTAGTAAGTTGTTTTCTTATTAAAATTGTAAGCCTTTTGTCCTCCATTCCACTTAAGTTAGTCCTAAGGATAGGTTTATGTGTGATTTTTTGTTGTTTTTTTTTTTTAGAGTTTTGCTCTTTAACGTTTTTCTGGTGTTGTGGTGGTCGCTCTAACCCTTACTTTTAGCAGCCTTTTTCTTTTTTATTGATTCTCAACTCCTCTCGGGGGTGCTGTGATGGTGATAGATCTGTTGGATTTGTCCAGCTTGGGTGTGAACCTGACTTGTTGAGGTAACAACATCCTGCTGTTGGATATGTTGCTGATGATGATGCTGTTGTGGGGTTTGCTGTTGAATGTGTACAACATGTTGATGGATGTGTTGCGGTTGCTGTTGGTGTTGTTGATGCTGCTGCTGCTGCTGTTGTTGTTGCTGTTGCTGTTGTTGCTGCTGCTGCTGTTGCTGTTGTTGTTGTTGGGTTTGATGATTAGACTGCGGCGCTGGACTGTATTGGAATTGTTGCTGAAACATGTGTAACTTAACAATTAATGGTTGACGCAATGCACCTTGAGGGAGATCTAATATGCTTACCGAATTCTCTGGACTATGCTCGATTATTTCAATGCTACCGCTTGTGTTGCCCGATGTGTTGTTAATCGAAGATGCACTCGTGTTAGCAATGTCGTATTTACCGCGCTTGAAGCGACCATACAGGGAACTATAGGGAAGGTTGTAGTGAATAGCCGCTTGGTTGATGGACATCTGTCCGACTCTAAAGAAAGAAACACATTAATCCATACTTGCAAAAGTGTGTAGAAGCAATAGAACCCACCTAACAGAATTTAACGCCTCATTCATAGCATCCTCCGACCAAGGTGTCGGATTGGAGCGCGATAATTCAATACCCTCACGCTTACAACGACCATAAAGTGTGCCTTGAATCAAGAAGCAAATAAATTGAAACATGATTAATAACGTTTGCCCTTAAGAGACCCATGCTACACACACACCTGTTGGTATACCAAATTCAGAGCTGGCCTTTTGGACGGACGTATGACCAGCACGAATGGCCTCCAGAGCACGTTCTAAATCCTCGGGCGTCCATGTTGTAGGCGCCGCATTGAATGGTGCCGCCAATCGTATACCCTCGCGTCGTGCAATCTTGTATAGTGTCGAGGACGGAATACCATACGCCTTCGAGGCTTTATTTGCTGATATCTGGCCAGTTCGCAAGGCCTCCAGAGCGCTGTTTAATGAATCTTCGTTCCATGATTTGGTACCGCCCTCCTTTTTGGGTGTTTCAATGCCCATGCGATGGGCACGTTGCCACAATGTTGTCGATGGGATACCATACGTCACAGAGGCTTTCGTCAAACTCATGTTTTGATTCTTCAATGCATCTAAAGCTGAATTCATATCATCTTGTGTCCAAGTTTTGGGACCATTAAACTGACCTTGTTTATCATGTGGTTGGTCCAAATTCGTATAGTGTGGCTCATTATTGTCATTTGGGGAACCATTCGCTATCATCAATGAATCCTCGCTGGCATCTGAGTATATATCTGAAAAAGTCAAATGGAAAAAAATCGTAAATAATATGCTTCAGTTGTTTTGTAGACTTGAAGTGAGGAAAGTGAAAATAAAAGCGGGTATGCATCAACCAACATCATTTTAAACTAAAATGCTTTCAAATATTCGACGGGGAAAATTGTAATTTTGATAAATTCAGCATGTATTTTATAAGGTGTAGAGCGCTTGACAAACAACACTGACTCAACTCGAAGTAAAATGCTAACATAAATGAGAAATCGAAAAAACACAAAGCAACAATGCACATACGAGACCTAAGCACAAGATCCTTTCTGCTATAATCATAGATTATGAATAAAAGACAAATTATAAGACTACGACATGCGAGTTTCGTTACTGTTGTTTAACTTAACAGTTTGCCGTATCCAAAATGTTTCGATTGACGTTGTTATTTCTTATCATGACGTACATGTGCAGTGCACCAAAACTTTTACGCTGTTATTAAAAAAAAAATACAGACTCTACCTGGCTTTCCTGAAAGTGTTATTTATAAACATTTTTCTACGGTAACTTTACTAAACGAGGTTTGTGTCTAAATAGGTAAGAAATTTGATAAACTATTACAGAAAACACTGAAATCTATTACTTTTTGCAACTGAAAATGACCTCAGCTGTTTTCGACAGATTAGCTTCGTAAGTAAAATCATTTTACATACCAAAAACGAAAAGCCAAATTATCTGGCACAATTGCGAAATTTCTTTGGAGGGACTACTAAAATATCAATCCTTTCAACCACCACCAAATCTAAAATTATATTTCATTATTGCATTTGCAGACGAAATTCGTTTGGTGCAAAATAAGTTTTACCTTTTGGTTTTGTTTACCAATTCGACCAGTACCAAATTACATTAGCTGCAAAAACATATTTACGTAGCTCTACGCAGGCTCTAAACGCAGATTGTCGCGTTTAAATTACGCAGCCTTAAAGTAGCGTTGCTTAAGTTCGAAAAATCTTTATAAATCGCATCCCCTGCGTAAGGCCATTTTAAAATTTGCGTAAAGTTAATCAGACTCTACGGATGGTTTATAAATAAGGCTGTATGTATTTAACATTTATTTAGAGATGCAAATAAATCCTTAAATGCAAAATGGATGCTACTGACGATATTTTCTATCAACTCGTCATCATTCAACTATGCAATACCAAATCAAAAATTAATAGTTACAATCAACAGTTTTCGAATACCAAGCTTGTTACAAATGTCAAACCGCTGTGATATCATATTTGTTTTCCCACAATTCAGTTCAACGCGGGGAATGCTCCCACCTCTGACTACACCATGTCTCCTCATCTGGACTTTGGATATTCCATTCTCCTGCTTCTCCTACCGGAACACAGTACACATATGAACCCAAAACAATGAAATCAATATCAATCAAGCAAACAGAAATGGATTGAAGATGGAAGGTGGAACCGATGCCGAAATTTTCTCTTTCCCGCAATCACCGAAGCTTTCCATATGATGTCAATGTTAAAAATACCAAATGATGATATTACAGGGTCATTCATTTCGTGGTTTCAAGTTGGTAGCGCTGGCATTTGACACTTGTCAAACTCAGCTGTCATTTGAAGTCTCATAATATTAGTTAAATGTTTGCCATTTCATAATGGATCGCTTAACAATAAAATTTTCAT